>OY728151.1:120627444-123027444 GCA_963277665.1 Viscum album
CCATACATGGTTGTATTGCTTAAAAGATCCACATTATCTATTACTTAACATAATACCATGATGATCTTGTATGTTTCTCCTCAAATTCTACCTTAGGTATTTGTTCCCTACTATCAATTTCTTACTCTAGTTTCCATGTTTTATAATAAACTTCCACCGATACCAACTATAATTCCCCAACCCCTCTATGATAGTGTTGGTGAATTAATTTTGATATTGGCATGGATATAAGGAATAAAAATCCCAAAGTAATGATCAGTTTAGTTTTATTGAATAATCTAGAAACATATATGTTACATTGTAAAGTCTACAAAATACTATACAAAATGAATATAGATACTGAGTCCACAAGAGCTCAATAAATGATCTTCAATTTGTCACCTATTGAAAGTAGACAATGAAAAGGGTGAGTTCAAAAGCTCATTAAGGGTTACAAATAGCGGAATAATGATTATAATAATAAATGAATAACAGTAAATCTGACTTAATCAATATGGCATACTGAATAAATGAATAACTAATGACATTAATAAACTGAGAATGAAACTGCATTCATAGATTTTGTCATTGTGAAGACCTCATAGATAATGATAATAATCGATAATGTATAAATATAATATTTATTAATTGGACTTCATATATCCGGCACATGAAACTGTAATACTGTTGAAACCGTATAGTTCTGTGGGTAGAAACCTGTCTGATTTTTGAAAACAAACTCGAATGGTTTATCGCCAAATGATTTGTCTCGTGAGACCTACCGATGCATCGAGGGGCTATAACGGGCCCACATACCACTGAATGTCCAAATAATTATTTATACATTTATTCAATATAATAGAAATATTCTTTTTCAATAACTGTATAGTGTAGAGAATACTAGTTCATCAGTATTTCCATAATTAAAATAACATTCCAAATAAAAACCGTATGTAAATGGTATAAGGTTTTGAAAAAAATCCATGATATGAGATTATATATATGTAATATAAATATATATTAAAATAAAAATTGATCTCAATGGGATGTAGGTACACCACATAATGATTATTAGTTGCACGATACAATGTTAGTCACAACGAAATAATAGTTGACACAAAGACTCTTACCACAATGTAATCGGTCGAATCATATGACCATAACATAATAACACTCAAATTAATCATTTAATAACATGAATATAAATATTATCATGTTATTATATATAAAAGGGATGTACAAGTATAACACATACAATAAATATGTATTGAACAATGAAAATCTCAAAGAAATAAAAGTGAGATGAGAAACCCCATACAAACATATTGGCATGGAAACGAGTGATATTGCGAGGGATTAATTAAAGGTAAAGGTGTATTAGATTATTTATATGTCACAAGGGAGCTGTGGGGGAGGTGTGAAAACATATCCTATCATTAGGAATTAAAAATAAAATGGCACAACATACAGAAGATTTTTGACCAAACGTGAGAGAGAGGATCACGTACAAGGATTGTGTCATTAGAGTGACGATGAATCAATGAAATATTAATGTGTGAAAAATAAAAATCCCAAAAATATAAGTGGATATATAGTATAATTCAATCATAGTTCATTAAAACATATATCTTGGAACAATGTATCCAATGATATAGATGTTTAACTCAAAGAATCAAAATTGAGTTTAGAAATCCCTTACCTTACGCTCGGTGGTGTTCTTGTTTGTTCTTAATGACCTAAATAATGAAATTTAGATTCATTAATTAATAATTACATAACCTCATAAACTTTTAATTTATATGGTATAAAATTATTATGTCCATTAATTTCCTTTTTTATGGGTTTAAGAGATTCAATTCTATTTTTTTGGAAGCATTTTTTACCTGATTTCATGATTTTTTTACATGTATTCATTAATAGAAGTTCATATGAAATGTGGTTAAACATCCAAAATTGATAATATAATTTATTAGTGACATTAGAGAGATATAAATTATCTTATGATGATTCTAGTTATATACCATGAGGATGAATCATTCAATGAGCTAAAATAAATTCTTGGATTTGGCTGGGAGGTTTTGTGGAAAATAAAGATGTTTTGTATTATTATTCCATATTATGAAGGTGTAATGATTACAGAACATTAATCAAGATAGAATAATTATATTATTATATGGTTTAACCATTTAAAAGGTTTTATGACCTTTATTGAAGATATTAATTCAAATTGAAAACATGTCTTCCTTGAGTGTGATAAATTTACACATCTCAGACGATGTTGGAATTTATTGTATAAAAGGATGGGAAAAATAGAGATTATGATGAAATATTCCAATTGAAAAATGAAAATCTAGTAAATGTAATATAATATAATTTTCATGGCATTTGTAAGAGGATAGGGGATATGAGTGAACAAAAGAATGGAACTTTGTAAAATAAATTTAAAGAAAAGAGAAGGAAGGTTCACCTCTTGAGTACTCCTCCTTGAGAATATCCTTAAGGACTTTGTTTTTTTCCATTTCGTGGGACCAGTAGGTCTTGGACGTAAAAAGAGGGCTTGGAAAGATTATTTTTCAATATGTAGGCAAGGATTGAATCTTTAGTGGTGAGGGAGGAAGAGGGTGTGAGGGGTGGTCTATATAGTGGAGGGGAGAGAAGTTTTTTTAATATTATAAACATTAATTTATTAATTCCTCTCAAGACAACCAATAGTGAGTATTCAAGGACAAGAATAGTAATATATTCATGTGAATTTGAACCAATTGGGCATACATTAGCATATCATCATCAATGACTCAATTAATCCATTATTTAGCATTTATTATGAATTATCAGATTTTACTATTCATAAAAAATTCAAGTATTTTAGAAAAATCCTAAAAATCCACCGTAACCATTTTTCGACGTATAGAATCCAAAAATGAAGTCAATTATTCAAAAATAATTATCTATATATTATTAATAAAATATTTAATTAAACTCATTGTTTAATAAAAAAATACAGACCCCTAAAATTCTCATCTTTATTTTTAAGGTGCCTATATTCATTTATACACTCAATGGTATGGATACCATTCATAAGAGTCATATTACTATTCATAAGGGTATGTTACTATACATAAGTGTAGGTTACTATTCATAAGGGTTGGTTACTATTCACTGAAAATTGAATTTTCCATATCGGAGTCCAATTAACATACTGATCGCAGCCATGTATGACATATTTTCAAAATTCACATCATAGAAGTGAAAAAATTTGGTTTAATTGTCTAGGATATGGATATATCCTATAAGTATCAATGTTTTCTTCCATATAGGCTCAATTATTCTTGAAATCTAGGCTAAAACTAGAATGTATTTAACAGAATCAAACCATGAAGTGTTTGAAGTGCTACACTTCCCCAAGTAAATAATCAACAACCTAGGAAACAGTGAATTTACATATCATCACCAATATCCATATAATCAGTTTGGGTCCCCAATGAGTCCCAATTAGGGTGCGAGATAAAATACTAGTAGGTATCCACCCTGTTTTTTATACAGTTATATATATAAAACGTAAATATGTTCATCATGTTTCTGTAAAGTAGGTAGACTTGAGTAAAGTTCCCATATCACATATCCAATACAAAGAAGTGATACTTCCTGAGGATATTTCAATACAAGATTCAATCTCTTAAAAAGTATGATACAAGCATATATGAATAAAAGATGGCATCATTGAACCCCCTTATGTTACCTATTCCCATGACCTTTCAGTATAATCAAATCATTTAAATATTCCATTTCCCTTTCATACCACCAAACCTATAATAATTCCCAATGACGTTTCATATAAGGAAACGAATCAAAAACCCACAACCATGAGATAATAATCTATGTGTAAAAATACAATGGTCTAGATACAAGGTGTCATATACCAAGGAATCCTTAGTCGGACCCAAGAGAAACATTATGGGTACTCAGTATAGGCACTGGATAGAGTACTACGAGTATGTGTATAGAAACTTCCATTGTGAGTCCAAGAAATCCAAATCCATGGGTTAGAAAAGAATGATTCATCCCATTAAATAAATACCTAAGATGGATAAATATTCAAGGCATCCTCTACCACTTTATAGATCAATGGAGAGCCATCCATGGAATCTAAACAATCATTCATCTATTTCAAATATGTTACATTCCAAATCCGTATTTGTCTAACAAATCATATAATAAAATAGATTAAATTCAATTAAATGACTATACCTATTTAGTTAAATACATATCAAACAAATCATATATCATCAGTATACTCACCCTCATATTCTATTCCAATTAATCATAGAACATGGGTATGCCCACCAATTTATCATCAATTAGAATTGAACATATCACATGGGTATACCCACCCATTTATCATCACTCAAAATTAATCATATCCCCCCCAGTATATTCTCAAATTATTATAATTCCACTTAATCCGCTAGGTCAAATAAAGCATTTCATAACATAGTAGCATAGGTAAATGAGATGGTACATCTCTTAAGACTGTAATTAAATACCTTTAAATTTCATTTCATCTTCCTTCAATATGGAGACTCAAGAACATGCCCCTTGGGTGTTTAATCTAGGTCAAACCCATGGAAAATGTGTGTAACTCCCCATGGGTGGAATTGGGATGGATTAACAACCACCAAATAATCACAAAAGAAATATTGGTATACCTAATAATAATTTCTACATCGATTTCAATTTTTAAATTAATTTACGAGGTTCTTCCAAAAAAGGCTGGCGGGAGTCATAATGACCAATAGCTCTAAAAATCAATAATAGTGAAAAATAAAAGTATAGACCACCTACATTTTATCGGTAGTGGAGTGATCTTATAGTATCAATACCTTGTTTGACATAGATTAGATGAAATTTTAGGAATAGGTGAAGAACAAACAATTAAGGCATATGATACCAATTTCAAATTGCAATGTCGATAGCTAGAAGAATTGACAATGGATAAATAGGAATGTAGATCATACTAATATAGATTCGATGAGGGAAACCATGATTGAATTGGATCTCAACCCAATAACTAGGATAAAATCATAGTATAGATTCATAAGAAGAGCTCTAAATATACTCTTATATTGTGCAATGAAATGAAACAAATAAAGGTTTAAAATAAGATTTAATTTACTTTTTAATTATTTAAATTCCTGAAAATACAGGGGTCACATAGTATAGGTGCACGATTTAGAAAATTGTGCAGTAATCATGCATGGTTTCTTTAGGACAAGGTGCACTTGCATAGTTTCCTTGCACAATTTCCATAAAAATTAGAAAACTATGCTCTATTACTTTATAAATTTCTACAAAAAAAGAATACACGGTCACATGACCATGCATCCCATTCCACATAGTTTTGCATAAATGTGTGGCTTGAACCAACCATATGTTCATCATCCCACAATTTTCACTTATAATGTCCTAGGAATAATACATATCAAAAGATGGTTATGAGATCCAAACATGCATTCAACTCCTTAAAAAATTCCATGATCAAGTTGGTAACTCACATAATGACACATGTTATCATTTTAACAAAAAAATAATTGATTCATTCATCGTATTAAAAAACCGGAACGTACAACCCTTACCTGAAATGATAAAGGCCACCCATTATTGGTGATTTTTTATTATAACTAATAAAAGGACCCCTATATCACTGTTATTTTATTAGCGCTGATAAAAGGTAGAAATTATAAATGTTTGTTTACTCGGGTTGATAAACGGGCTCCCGTTAACAACACATTATTTATTGCTATTAAATTCACCCATTAAAATATATTAAAAATAATTGTTAATGATTTATTGTTTATATTTATTTTTCTATAACTAACCAAATGGGTATTTAACATCTCATTTTTCTAGCTCTTTTAAAGCCCTAGTCCTAGATTAATCCAGTTTTGTAGTAGTGCTACAAGAAAGCATAAGACTAATCATCATCCTCAATATTTTCTAATTTAAATTATTTCCACGATAATACTCTCTCTATAAAATAAATTAATATCATATATTTTATGTCAAATATATTCGACACTAACATAATATATTGAATACATTTCCAGACTCTTCCAAGTAACAATTTATCCTTCAATGAATTAAAGTGTTTTATTTTTTTAGAATCTAGCCTTTGATCTTCTAAAGTTTTTAGTCTAAAAGAATTGTTAGATTATCACAATTCTAGGGTGACCACTATTTTCATTGAATTTCATAATATACTAGATGGTTTCATTGGAAATATAATTTCATTCTTCTCCACCTCAAATATATGAAGTACACTATGCACATATTTTTTCTATAATGTTAATACATTAACGAAACCCACCAGGTAAAATGTTGTTATTATTTGTGATTTATTTTGTATGTTTTTATAATATTGTCCTTTATTGTTTGGGGATAGTGATTTTATAATTTTTCTAGTATCGTGGAAGGTGTTATATCTATGAATATTTTGTTCTAACCCCATCGGAATAATTTGATATAGATCTGTTATGTATAGTGGATTTTATCCATGCGTGATCATATATTTCTACCCATATGGTACTCCTAAAGAAAACCATACAGAGTGGTTATGTGTTGGTCTAGTGGTGGTGTAATTGCTTAAACATAGATTTTATATCAATATTATTATTTCCAAGTAACCTATTTTTTTAGTTTTTGAGGGACAATAGAGAGCACACAGATATCACGTGGTTTATATAACCACGTAACAAAACCATTCACCCCCTATGAATTTTTTAAATGAATATTCATACCATTATAAATTTTCTTATTTTAAACACAAATATCATACTCATAGGTTATTATCATGACTCATAAATTCCATAATTCTCTATGAGGTCCACTATTTGGTCTTTTAGTGATTCAATATTTACATAAGTGGATATATCCCAGAAATGTGGCAATCTCATCATGAATAATTTATTTTAGTCAAAATATTATATCTATCTTTATTATCATTGATTCATTAGAACCATAATATGGAATGGTTCATATATTTATGTCATTGGTTGGGGAATTTATGATCTTTCATATGGGTACATACTGAATGAGACTCAATCTATTAATTTACAATCTCCAATTTTTAAGGAAACTATGTTTTCTCTGTGGGTGAGGTAGAATTCTCTATTAAACAATTTCTTCTCAACTCAAACATTTTTATTCAATGGAAATGTCTGATTTTATACCATTGAGAAATTGTTTTTGTGAAATTTATTCTTTGATAGTATGAAACATGGTTTTAAAAGGGTTTTCTATAAGAATGGTTTTAAACAAATCCCATGTTCAATTATAATTATCAATTATTTTATAACCATTTAATTTTCATACATGAAGGGGTGTGATATTGATTTTATGATATAAATTAATTATACAGAGTACATCTATTCTATATATGAGGAATTTTAGAATGTATAGCTAATTGGAATTATTGTTTAATTTTTTTATGGGGATATAAAAAACATAGTGATTATTTCCCCACTAATGGTTTTGGATTATGTAATGATAAAATTTTGAATGAATCAATATTATTTGGTTCCTCATTATATTTTATAGTATTAATTTGGTTTTTATGTTACATATTTATATAAGTTAGATCCAAATATTTCCTTTCATTATTTACAATGGAGACATTTCATTTTTTTATTTCTCATAGTTTTATCTTATGTGTTTATATGGTTGGTTTTGATTATTCAAATCAATTTATCGATCATGATTTCTTCTATATTCTATGTTTAATTTATATTATATTTTTTTAAAGAAAATTAAATTATTTTTCTGAAATATTCATTCAATTTAATAGTATTTATAATTATTTTAAGCAAGAGATAATGTTTTCATGGTGAAGTAAAATGTATATATTTATTTTCATATCCTACTAGGCTCATGATTGAAACATTTTATATGTATTTTAGTATATAAAAATGTGGTTTTATAGGATCCTAGTGAGATGAATTGTTTTTAATTATTTGATGACCACTACTGGTTTGTGGTTCTTTATTGATGCTTGATATAATATTGACATAAAGTCCTACATAGACTTCTTTTATTTTTTTATAGGATAATCATTCATGTAAGATTTTTACATACCATTGATGGGTAAATATTTTTATATGATGAAATATATTTTTTATCCTTATATTTTCATAAAATATAACAGAACTGTTGTGTTTTCATTGTGAAATTATTCCCTGGGTTTTGTGTACTGACATCCAAATATATTTCCATATTTTATGGTCCTCAAGAAAAATATTCATACATATGGGGAACTATCTTGTGTGATGTGTATCGTTGTACTGGATTGGTTCAATACAAATTGGTATCATAGGTAAATGTTTTTATTTCAAGGTTAGTTGGTATAAAAGAGTGAGGAATGTGAGGGATCATGTTGTAATTGAAGAAGAGTGTCTGAAAAACATACATTCCTATATATGAACACAATACACAATTAATGGTTTTATTATTTTAATAATGTTGATGAGATTTATGTTGGGATTATTCAGACTAATCTTATCTTGTTTATCTATTGGTTTTTATTTATTTCTTAAAACCCTTTTTTTAAGGAAATTACTATATATTTTCAAGTATATATTTTGATTCAGATGTCTATTATTAAGATAATATCATATTATATCATTTGATTGATATATAATACCTCTTGAGACCATTTATTCTAATTAGAGGGAAGGAACCATTGGGAATGTCATATAAGAAAACCATGCAGTTCATTATACTATATTGTAAATGATTATATGTAAAACTCCCTTTATTAATATGGTGGTGAATATATGGACAAAATAGTTGATCATTCATTGGATTATAAACAAAAATTTAAAAAATATTCCATATATGTAAAGGAAATCACGAACATGATGAATGGATTGAGATAATAGAAATTATTTTCCCATATTAAAAAACACTAAATGAATTTATGTTGGTATATGAAACTTATATGGTTGAATGATATAGAATGAAATAAAGGGATTCAATTGTGAATATTAAAATAAATGATTAGCTCTCTGAAAAAATTATATAACGCATTTATTCACACGTTCTATATTATAAATGTGTGTATAGAAAAAGAATGATCATTAGTGACTCTGGATCATAGATAAAATTTGAAGATGTAGTAGGCCTTTGATTTTCCTTTGTTACTTTATCTATATCCAAAACATCACATAAATGAACACCATAAGGATATGGAATTTAATATGGTCATGAATCTGAATAATTGATTTATTATTTTTTTCCTATAAATAAAAACCTTTCAAAAGTTGGTTTATATAGATATTAGTGATGATAAAAACATATCATATAAATTTGGTATTAGATCAACTTCTATTATATAATGAGTTATCTATGGTGTATTGTATTCCATGAAAATTAAGAACCCTATACTTTCTCATTATACATCAAGTTCAATTTTAAGGGATACATCAATATTACACCAGGTTGTTTTCTTATAGTTTTAATGTCCAAATCATAGTAATCCCAGATCAGTGGTAGTACCCATGTTATTATCACTATAAAAATCAAGTCACCATATATTTACAAAAAAAGTATAACATGGATGTTGATCAAGATATAATCTTACCAAAGGCTTTGTGACATGGTAAAATTTAGTAAATGTAGAGTATATCATTCCCATTCAATAGGTATTAATCAGGTAGTGATGAAGCATCTCAGAGTGTATGATGTCAGAAACATTTATGAAGTGGTGTATGACCTAGAGAATTATGATGTGGGTTCAGCTACTGTGATATGTATTGGGTTTATTTCATCCACTATAACCATGGGATGAATAAATAGGGTTAAATATGATTATTTTATATCATCTATGTTGATCGTTATGTTGTGAATACACTCAAATAATATACTACTCTGGTTAGATCTATAAACACCTTTAGGAAGGAGGAAATAAGTTGGTTCAAATGTTTTCTATTCTATATTAGGACCAATGAACATATTTTTATACGTGATCACCTTATTCCTGGTCAAGAAATATTATACCTCAAAATTGTAATGGATTGTGTTGTTTTTAAGGAATATATCATTTTATGGTCATCGAGTTTAGTTTTTATCCTATAATGGGGTTACTCATGTCTTTATAGGTGATTGGATGCTTATATCTAAGATAGGGGCCATGTTTTTCCTGGGGTTGGAAATATCTTATTCCAATTGTTCGAGATGTTTCTTGATTACATTAACATTTAATTTTTTTTTACTTCAAAACATTCTCAATGATTTCCCAACAGTCTTCTCTAATTATTTTTCTAGGATTACACACTATAGAGAGGTTATATATATTAAGTAACTTACTATATGGATGATTCCAGACACTTTTTCATCATATTATATAAACGAAACATTGCATAGGGACCCATATGATTATCATGTGGATTATGAGGGTATATGATAATTTTTTTCTTAGTGTGTCACCATGGGATTTTCTAGTTCTTATCATAATGAATGTAGATGGATTCCTATAGGTTTTTTTGATTACCAAATGATTAGTCAAGTGACTCATAAGAAAAACTATATATTATATAGGGTTTTGACCTATTTTACTAACACATGGGGTCTTGATGTGTTTTTATTATTAATAAGAGATCATAGTTTTATTAGTCAGGAGTTGGGTTAGAGGATATTCCTAAGACTAAATTTAGAAGTAGTTATTGACATTTTGAGATTCATTATGACATTATATATTACAAATTATACTATTGAGATTATGGATTTAATGAAATAGTTATTTAATCATTTCTTGTACACATTTGTTTTTCAAAAGATCAAATTTTAGTGTATTATATGTTGTCTTAAAGACATATCTATCATATTAAACATATTCTCAAAAATCTGAATGAAAATTATTTGTATGGAAATATTTTTAAATGTCTATTTTGGATATCAGAATTTATTTTTAGGTAATGATTTATATGAAATTGATGTGTTTTCTAAGAATATTTAGGTGTATACTTCTAGGGAGAAACCCATTAACATGTTTTAGATTCATATATTAGTAGGAATGGCTAGTTACTATATTCATTTTTTCTGGGTTCTAAATGATTACATCACTTATGAAAGAGTTTACCTATTAGGGTGTTATGTTTTAATAGAATTATAAGTTTCAATGAATAGTTAATGAACTATTAATGTGTTGACATCATTAGTTATTTTTATTCATTCCATATAAGGTATGGGTTATGAAATATTTTAGGACACATAAGGTAATTGTTATTTTTTTTTTGATATAGTGGAAATATGTGTGTAATATAGAAGTGACTATATATTCAACATTGAGAAAAAAAATTTACTTTAATCATGAATTGGATAAGTTTATGAATAAAATTAAGATATAGTTCCACTGTCACTTCATAACTCGATTCAATCTATATTTAAATCATAATATCCTGAGGTATATTTTTACCTTGTGACATCTAATCTTTTGATAAATATCGTCAGTAATGTAGCATAAGAATAGTGATTTTTTATTTCATAAAAATATGTTAAATTGAATATGGTATCCAATGAATTGAGAAGGAAATTTAAAACACAAGACTCTAATGAATCCATGGATGAATGGTTTTTGATGAGTCTATTTTCTAAGATTCACTTTCATGTGAACGAATTTTATGAGGGGATAATTATAGATTCTGTGTAAGGTAATTATTATTTTTATGATAATATTCATTTTGTAATATAATAAAATTTTGAGTGTGAGTATTGTACTAAAATACTTTATAGTGGAAGGACATTGGGTAACTGGATTTTAACTAAAGATGGAGACATTTATTTATGATTTATTTTTGTGATTTCGAAAACTCTGAGACATAATATGGGGGATTGGATAGATTACCCTAGTCAATTCTAACAGATGGGGACTGCCAATATATATCAGGACTTGAGATTTTACAATTAGTTGTCAGGGATTATAAGTCTATTGTGGACATTGTATTATGATACCTTACTTGTAAAAATATTAAAGTGAATCCCAAATTAACATCCAATTTACTAAATTATTTACCCATTTTATTATGAAACTGGAATGATGTATCTATGGATGATAATTTTCTTTTCAAAAAATCCTAGAAGAAAAAATATGATTTGGATTATCATTGAGTGACTGAAGAAATCGGCTCATTTACATCTATTTAAGGAGTGGGTAAAGGTTAAGGAACTATGGAATAAGAATTTTTTATAGATCAATGTTTCCTTATTGTGTATTATAAACTAATGTTTTGTGGGAAAGGTAATTTATTAAATCATATTATAGAAATGGTTAAAATATGAGATAATTACCCCAAATAATTTAATCATGAAATAGTACCATCTTATGGACAATCATACCAAGAGCAACATAAAATTAGTGAATATATACTTCAAGAATGAGTGAATCGATTTGGTGGTACGTCAGAAAATAATTTTACCATGGTTGATTTTTCTAATAACAACAACTATCAGGATTTGTATAAAATGCCACCTTTTGAAGTGTTATATGGGAATCCATGTAGATATCCTTTTTTTGATATGTTAGGATAGTGTTCTTTAGTAGGGCTGGGCTTTGTTATAGAGATGATGGAAAAGGTATAGTTGATCCTAATGATATTAGAGGCACCTCAGAATCAATATAAATATTTTGATGTTCATCATTATAACCCATTTGAATGTGTATTATGTGATTTTTCTATCCACATTGTTTTTCATCTTTTTGTATATCACCATTCTGGATGAGAAATTAAGATGGAACCATAGTTTATTTGAAAAATCAAGATCATTTAACTTCATGAAATAGTTGAATAGTTATTGGAAACACCATCTCTTCTTACACAGATTCATGACATGTGGCGATTTTCATAAATATGGATGTATCAATTGGACACTTCCCATGAATCGGAATTAGAATATATTAACATTGAGCACAACACCGTAGTGTTTAGAAACTAGTTCAGATTGTTCATATTCATATTATGGTTTTATATGGTAAAATATTCCATTAGTCTATGTGTTATGTTAAAGTATTTACGATACCCAAGAAACATGGGAGTTTGGATCATTGCTGATATAGATGTGGACTTATCTTATTATGAGTCCCGAATCTGGGATGTTTTATGTGGAAATAAAGTGGCATGGTGGAGTGAAATGTGATATATATCTTGTATTAGGTCAATTTATTTTTGTGTTTATTTTTTTTCTAAATGATTTCATGTGTCAAGGGTATAGAGTTTTTAATATTTGGGGAAACTGGATATGAAAAAATCAAATCTAGATCAGTAGTAACCATCAATTAACTAAACTATATAAATTTTACAGTTCTAGTGGAGTTTTCCCCATTTTTAAATTATTATTCTAACTATGTGATATTACTTGGAAAACAATACTGTATAGTTAGGTTTGGTTCTAGAGGCTATTTCATGGTCTGTCTCACTATAATTATATTCCTGTGTAACATTTCACTTCTGTAATATATGTGACCCTATTATACCAAGTAAACACCATAACCTGAACTATTATAAAATTATCACTCTAATGATCCATTAGTCATATTCAAATTTAAAATCCTAATTTTAGAAATTTCACAATTTTATATTTATAAAATAAAATACATTGTTGAATTTGTAATAAAAATATTAGGATAAGATGAATTTCTCAGATTTTTCAAAAAAATGATTTGTGTAAGTAAATTTTCAAATTAGTTATCCATTAACATATTAATTTAGATTGATATAATTGGGGTTTTTATTTAATATAAGTAGTTTTATAATATATATATATATATATTTAATTTCATTTAAAATTAATTACTATGTTTAATGGTTAATTTATACGGTAGAAATAAAAATGTAGGATTGTATGTATTAATTTTATAAGTGTTATACAATTTTTATTTAATAAATTTGTTTAAACTAAATTAAAATAGAACTATAATATGATGATAAAACACCCAAAAAATATAAAAATCATTTATTAAATCATTAATTGTATATAAAATTAAAATTCTCTTATTATATACAAAAACACATTTCTTAATAAAATAGTATTCATGTATCGTATATTTATAATTTGGAAGTCAATTTTCTAATACAATGAAGTTAAGGTTGGTTAAATGGAACCCAAATTTGGGTTAAATTTTTTTTTAAATTGTTTTAAACTGTAATATTAAATTTTTACTCATAAAATATTAACAATGTTTACTTTTTATTCATGTTTAATAATGGTATCACTAGTATATAAGGGATTTAAAAATTTTAACAAGTCAATGGTCCAATACACCTTCCCGATATATGTTTTTTTTATGAAATTCATTATGATATTTAATATCTAAATTTTTTCAACTAAATTAACCTATGTCACCAAACAAACCTGACACCCATGATATTCCATTATTACCCCTCACCTCACATGAGTTTCATTGAAATGACTAGTTTTCACCTATAAAATGGGCCTATAACCACCAATTCAACCATGTAAAAAACATGTATTCCTTTATAAAAAATCTCTTATTTATTCCCCTAGTTTCCATTTTCACTCTCATGATCATACAGTGACATTATTGGATTCCAATTATATCATTTCTATTGAATCCTACTAATGATTCCCAATGTTATTAAGGCATGTTAATTAAATATTCAAACGCCTTTTCATTTTTATCATCAGATTTAAATATTTTTTAAAATATTTTTTGATGATATTAATAATAATAGTTTACATAAACTTTTTATCTTGTGTAAATAATCACTAAAAACCTTATTTTTTTCCATTTTGTTATGAAACAATAAATTATTATTCCATCCTCGTTCAGACTATAACCTCTATGGTGTATCATGTGTTGTTTCCCATTACCACAGTACATGGATGTATTAAAACATGGTATTAAAGGATAAATACTATTATTAATGTCTAATAAATAATTTGGAATGAAAAATATGAATACCCATCAGTGTTATGATAAAAAACAATCATTGTTAAATAAATATTTTAAAATATGCTTGGAAAGATGATAAAAGTTTACTCAAAATTTATAATATTTGTATACAAAATATTTCTTTATATAAATAATTAAATTTATATAAATAAAAAATTATAAAAAAATATATAATATATTTTCCATTCTTTTATAATTATAATAAAACCAAACCATGAAATAATAATTATTTCAATTGGGTTTTGTTCTTGTTTTTGTGAGTTTAACAACGTTATTGTACAATACTGTAAATTTTTCATCCTGGAAATATATAAACTATATTTAAAGGTAAAATGTTATAAATTTTTGTAAATTATGATTTTTTTCGGTGGATTTTATTTCATTTTCAAATTAAATAATTATGATGAGTAACATTATTCTGTATGAATCACTTAAACATTTTTCTTATAGATTTAATATTCAAGGAGAATGAATAAAAAAATTGAATGGAAATTAAAACACCATAAATTATTATAAATAATTCAAAAAATTTGCTTTTGTGACTTTTAAGAATTAAATTTTATTGAATAATGAATAATTACACCAACAATTTATTTTTTGAGTGAAAATATATCAACATTATAAATTTTACCAAATAACTCGCGATATTTAACAGATTTAATGTTTATATATTTATCCCACCATCATATTATTCAGATTAAAGAGTTACTAAGACGGTTGTAAAAAAATATGATACGTGGTGGAAAAACCAATATATCTTTTTCTAAAGTAAACATGAATGTAGTTTCATAGAAAATATATTCCTTTATAGATACTAGAATTTGGTTTTGGTTAAGGAATATATGCACCTATGGGTAATCATCTAGAGATGTTTTGGTTGATAATTTAGTCAATCATCATCTCTATTAATGATAAAGAAGTATAACACAACACACCTTCCATGATAGTGATGGGGATATGCTGTTGAATATTAAAATTCACTATATGATCCATGATAAATTATTTTTCTTATAATTGTAATTTTATCCTTATTATTAATAATATTGAACCCACTTATTTTCTTCATTGGATAACCCAACACATTAGAAGTATGCCCAATAAAATATTACTGGGTAAGTGTAATTATTTTTTTCATTGATGATAATCCATGGATTCAATGTGAATTTAGGAATGATATCATAATAATAAAAATTATTATATTGAATGAGGATGTATTTTATTTCCATATTTTTCATTTTATGTATAGATATGTTTTTATTAAGACAAGGAGATCCTTAGTTAATGGTATGAAATGTCTTCATGACTTTTATACAGTATGCACTAGATTGAATTATGTGATAGGTGGTTCCTAATATTATATAACATATAGATTCATTAAATGGTTTCATAATACAAAATATACTGGGTTTTGGTGTATGAATCTTCATAGAATAATATATTTATTTGGAACAAGTCCTTGATAATATAATTCAATGTATGAAATTATACATTCCACATTTTTTAGATCAATGATTATTGGTATCCAAGATTTAATTTTTTATCATTGATAATTGATTCCATTTTTTTCAATTTATTATTGTTAAATGTAATAATTTAAAATAAAAATTTATGTATTTATTGTTTATGATATGAATGATTCTGTTTTATGATACCTTTCAATAAGAATATACAGACACTCATATTTATATTCATTCCTCATGAACCATTGATAAGGACTATGTATAATTTTTAATGATATTATAAAGGTTTAATAATATTCTCAAAATATTCTTTTATTGTATCATATGTTTTTACCAGATATGGCCAGTCATAAGCAAAGCTTCTGACCATTTATTAAAAAGAAAGAAAAATTACATCAGAGCGGCCGGCATGGTAAAACAAACAGAAATTCCATCAACCACAAAGAACAGTTCTAATGATCATAGTACAACATATCATTTTAAATTTAATGTATCTATTTTTTTAGTCCTCAAAGACAACTAAATATTGGATCCCTAAGGAATGATTAAATTTTTTTATAATACTATTATATAATTACCATCTCATGGTTTCTATTTTCAAGGTTGACAATATTGGTATCAGGGTATTTTATGAAGAATCCATGGGGATTAGATTTAAGGAACCATATGATATATCACATGTACTGTGAAATACTCCATTATTTATAAGAAAAACTCTACAAAATATAATTTTAATATTGTTTTAAAATTTATTAGAATGGCCATTTTATTTGTAAGAAATTATATAAAGAATTCAGAGAATAAGATTAATATAGATCTGTATGAATAACTATAGTAAATTCAGGGATATTCTCACTAAACATGTTAATGAATATAGAGTTTGTGATAACCAGATAATATCCACTTTTAAGAACATGACCAAGGCTATTAAAAATAATATCACTCTCATGGATTTACCTTTTGATCCACCAAAAAGGTGTAACTATATTAGAACACTTAATATGAAAAAACCACTTTAATTCTATTTGTTGTGTCCAGATGGAAATCATGAGAAGACAAATTTTAAAAGGTGTGGCAATATATTGATATGTTATTCAAGTTAAAATAAATGTAAAAATAAAAACAAGTGGGGCATGTAGGAATGAAATACGAGTTATTACATATATAAAGAAAATTATTATTCTGATAAAAAATTCGATTTTAATGTAGATGGTGTTGATGTTCAATGCGTTAACATGAATGTGAATTTGATTTATTGATCTAGTTTACCAGTTTCAATATAATTATACTTATAAATGGTCAAGGGATTAAGTCTATTCGTTGAAAATTTCCCTAAATAGATTCAAATTTTTGGGTTCAGTTGGATTTTTATATTATGTCTATTATCCATTAATTATAATAACACAAGTGGACATGGTAAAAGTTAAACTATTTAACTAAAAGTTAAATATAATCTATACGATTAATATAGTCACCTAAACATATCTAGAACCTATTGGTTGAGTTAATTTCGACACATCCCTACCATAGATTCAAAATAAAACTATTTTGATCTATTAGAAACTAAAACAAATTTTAAAATAAAATAATATTTCAAACTTTTCCTAAAGTGACAATCACCTATCTTATAAAAGGGTACTTCCCCTTCTCTTAAAATCACACGTACAAATCCATTTGTCCTGGCCAACCCCAAACCATATCTACTCCCAAATTTCCTCTATTCAATCGAGATTCCTTAATTTGAGTAGAAATCCAACCTAAGGACCCCTTCTGTTCAAATAAATAAGAAAAAACCAAAGAAGATGTAATTATTTTATCACCTCTTTCAAAGTTCATTTCTTCTTCCACATTCTCTTTCATTGATATTTCTATACCAAAATAATAAATCCAGTTCCTTTTACATACAGTGAATTTATAATAAATATGGTACCACAATCTTCATTATATCATTTATCCTATGAATGATAATGTCCCCATTCGTGCGTACATATGGCATACCCTATCCACACCGTGGTGTAATTTTTTATTTAACAAAATGATATTTAGATGGATAAAATAATGAGTAATATGTATATAAATATTTAATATATCATGTTAATTTCTCAGTAAAATTAATATATCATCCAATTTCACACCTTTTAATCATTAAAGAAATGATATCATTGCTCGTGTGTACATACGACTTACCGTCTTCATGAAGCGATAAGATTCATTTCTACGTTCACCATTCAATAATGATTATAAAAATATATTTATTATTAATAAATATTTAATATATGATATAATAATAATACTATAAATATATATATATGTATATATATGTATTTATATAATAACATATATCTTATTCACTTACTTAAGTTAAAAACAATATGAAAACAGAAACAAGGTTTATGCGTACATACAACCTACCCTCCCTGTAAACAGTGTTTTCCATTTCATATATATATATATATATATTATACATATTTATATTATAAATATATATTATATATAAATTATTTTTTATATTCTGAAAGTATATAAATCATTATCTAAATGACATGATCAAGAATAAATGTTAAAACACGTACAATAGAGAAAGTGATTATTACATGGAATGAAAATTTATCATGGAAATCATTACAAAATGGGTAGTATAAATACATAAATAAATCATTTATGATATAATAAATCTTATTATGGTTCTAGTATAACTTAATAAAATAGAATTTTCATTATAAAAGTGGTTATATGTACCCTCGACCAATGGAAAGTGGAAGGTAAGAGTAAATTATTCAATATCATTATTAACCATGTTTTTTGTGTGTATGTATTGTCTGGGACATATTTATTATCCATGTCCACAATTCATCAAATAAAATTCAAAATAATGATTTTAAGGTACACTTTAACAAAAACATCATTTTAAATGTTTTAAATATTTATTCTTTTCAATTATTCTCATTAATGTCCAAGTTATAAAAATCGATTTAAGGATTTTTTTTATATGAACATGATTGTATTAAAATGTTAATTCCATTAAAGATATTACATGTGTTATGGGACACTTTGAGAGTCAAAAATCCCTTTTAACTGACTTCCTTTCTAAATGTGTGACTTCTAAAAGATTTTACAAAAGAAATATTTCTCTCAAAATGTTTTACAGATCATTTAAAAATATGTCAACATTCTTTACATGATATTATTCTTGATTAATATTGATTTACTATAATTCAATATTCCATATTTTATTGAATGAGTTATGATATTTTTGACTCTGGATGTGCTAATTATATACCCCTCATGGTTTATTGTTGAAGTATTGACATTTCATATTTTAGTTTTAATATGAATTATTATGTAATATTTTAACATTTTCATATGAGGAATGAATTTTACATAATAAGTGATGGGTGGGGCTCTCTATAGCCCCTCGATGCATTGGTAGGGTTCATGAAACAAAATAATGACTTAGAACAATGCCTGGAAAAAAGGTTATTAGTATTCTTGGAATGATGCCTTGACTATGTGGAAATTATGTCCGAAGATAGGCATTACCTCATTATAAAATAAATTATTTCTTGTGGTTATTCGACTAGTACAATATCAATATGCATGTTTGGATGGTATTTTTCTCTTTATTTTCTCTATATTATGTTCTAGTTTATGTTAAAAATGTTGTTCTTTTTATTACGCATCTTTCCTTAAAAGAATATAGCTTCCCCTAAATTATTTACCCTTACTGAGCATCTGAGATCACCCCTTTCTTATGTTTTATTTTCCAAGGATTACAAAAAGTGAATTATGATTGATATGAATTGTTAATTTAAGGGAATAATGGTATTCTCAAAATATTATTTATGTAGTGTTATATTATATAATGTTTAATGTAACATTCATGTTTGTAATCTTTTTTCCAAGACTCATAAACTGATCGATCCATCAGGAATTGATTCCTTGTATTCATTCCAATGTATTATAATAATGCACCGACTCCGGGATTCTAGGGTCAGGGCATTACAAAATATAATTACTATATATTCATATTGTCAAATCTATGTGTGGAATTTTATCTTAGAGTATATCATCCATTTTGAACCTCAGTAGATGATATCAAAAAAATAGTGAATCTTGTAAAGGTATTGAGATGCGAATAATTGATCAAATATGTCATCACTATGGGGATGATGATAATTTTTTAGTTATTTTATAGTTTAGATATTGGTAATCAATAAATATGAAAACAATTTCATCTTTGTTTTATAAAAGAATAGATTCACCCCAAATTGACACACTTGGCCAAATTAATCTACTGTAAAGGGTTTCCTAGTGGTTCATCTTCAATTCCCACAACACAATTGGGTCTATTCAATAAAGAGTCATTAAAATTAGTGTGTAACTAGTTGTATGTTCTATTGAGTTCATAACATCACAATTGTTATTAATTAATGTTATCTCTTTGAAAAAAACAAAATATTCCTACAGAAAAATTCATATTATCATTGTCATGTTTATACACAACCATATGATAAAACACCACTTTTGAATTGAAATTAATACACATGAAATGGATGTTATCTCCAAAGTATGTTA
Organism: Viscum album; assembly: GCA_963277665.1. NCBI lineage: Eukaryota > Viridiplantae > Streptophyta > Magnoliopsida > Santalales > Viscaceae > Viscum > Viscum album. The sequence goes on from OY728151.1 coordinate 120,648,418, forward strand.
TTATATATCATAACATTAATAGATGATCATATGTTCATTAAGAATATCAATTTTGACTTCCCTTCCATGGAAATTGATTTGGGATTAATGTTGTGATAGTAAATTCATTACCAAGATAATATCATATTCAATAAAAGGAAAAGTGAAGAGATTTGCAGGTAGCACATTACATAAACATCAACTAGAGTGGAATTATATGCATTAGATTTTATCATTATACCATTTGGGTATTTAACTGAAAATTATTAACCAAATCATTTAGGCATAATCTTAATACATTAATAAAATTATTCAAATATGAATGAATAGGTAGTTCCAAATTCAAATAAAATAATATAAGTTATATATTATATTTCATGTTTACCATTTACAATATTTTTTTCACACCTGTCTTCCAAAATAATGATCACATTCGCGTACAATTTTTATCTAGGATTAAGAAGTTGATGACATCAATTTAAAAAATTTCCTTGGAGTGGTGACATTCCCTCTCCCATACGTGTCTACGGTTTCTGGTTGAACTTTTTCTCCTCCCTTCCTATGGTGCATTGAGCATTTTCAACTATCCCATTTCTATCGTTGCTTCTGGCTCGTTGTAGATCTTGTCTTAGTGGTGGATTCTCTTCCTCATCATGGCTATAGATCTGGTGTGATTCGGCTTAGTGACTGACTCTGACATTGATCACAAGATCAAATTTGGATGTTTCATCCCTACATTGGTTCAGATTATGTGTGATCTCAGCTCCGAAACAGGTATAGATTGCTATAGGATCAATAGTGGATCATGTAAGGACAAGTGTATAAATGGATTTAGAGTGCTCCATGATTTTGTCATCGGCACTAGTTCTAGCTTTATACATTAGAAAAGGAGTGGACTGGTGATGAATCATTTTAGGATCATCTTCCTAGGTTGGCAGGGCCTCTACATCAGAGTATCTTAGGGGGTAAGTACATGTTCTTGATTTTATTTGGATTTTGCATATTGAAGGCATATGTGGTTCACTAGAGTTTATAGTTGTGGATTCACTGGTTGGTTACTATGACATCATTCTCCTAGAAGAAATCCTCCCCATCGGTCCCTCTATTTATTGTGTTTTGGCCAATTCTGAATCTGGTGATGGTTCTTCTATAATTTCAAATGATCAGATTCATTCCCAGAGAGGATTTTCTGGTTCAGATCATCTTGGATCCTCTCAATAATGTTTTTCTATCAATGTTTATTTGGGTCTTCTTGTATTAGGTGACGATGGATCAGATTCACATTCCATGGTACGTTCTCCTATTCGTGTTGCTACTTGTGGGTCTGAAGTTTATCATCTGGTAGGGATTCTATGGCTTTGACCTCTGCATTATGGTCCTCTCTTCCAATTTGAAGATGATGTGCAAAATTTTGGTTCATTTCTGAGTCTATAGATTTGAAGATACAACTAGACATAACCACTAGAAAATGCCCCAATAAAGGATTCAGAGCTCTCAGTTCACCATTTTAGGCTTTATGAACTCGGATGATTGAGAGGGTATAGTGATAGCCATAATATCGGGCTTATTCATAAAAAAGAACACTTTCTAGTTATACAGTTCAGAATTATTGGATAACTTTTTCACGTTCCAAAATACTGGGGAGGAGAAACTTCAAGTTTCTTGTATGGGTTTATTCTCCCACAATCATGTCAAGTATGTTTTATGTTCATGAATTAAATATGGGTTACCCTTATTCCATTAAAAGAGGGTTTATCTAAAATAATCAATTCTATGGCACTCGGGACATTGGGGGATAACAATGATTATCATCATTATCCCTTTGATTTTGGTAATTGGTAAGGATAATGCTGAAACATATTTCATTTTAAACACTGGATTGAGGGTGGTGCATTCTTTGTAGCATTCTATCCATTCATCTTATTAGTTAACTTAATCCAATCACTATAGCAATCAATTGCTGATAAACCCCCCATAAACACTAAAAACATATACTAGTCCCCTAAAGTAAATTTACACCATGAATATTACAACACATTATGTATAAAATATAATATCCCTCTCTATATGAATATTATTTTATCAATTTAATTCAAATTATCTCGTATTATCAAATCCTTGAGAATGATATGTAAATCTTACACACATTTCCATCTTCAGAGAATATCGAATAATATATTCATGTATATCGATGTTTTATAAAGATAAATTCATTTATAGACATTGTATTAAGAAACTTAAAATTCAATCATCCGTAAATTCAGGATATAATATAATACCAGAGGCATACCTGACTAGTTTGTAAATTCATCCTCATAGGTACCAACAGATTAATCATCCATTTCCTTTATAATAAAAAATGCCATCTCCATTTTAATATGAATAATATGATGAATGAACTTATTAAAATAATACATTATTTATGTTTTCCATATTTTTGGATTTAATTTCATCATATTTTCTCATTATCATAATAATATTCTACCATTGATCTGCTTTACCTTCAAAATGGTCGAAAATATTACTTTTTCATAATTCAAACACTATGGAATTGAAAATATATTATCAATGGTTTTGATACATATTTTAGAAACTAGTAGATTAGAATACCCATTGAATGAATGCACAAATTTCCTCTTAAATGACTCAATTGAATTATGTTCCCATATTTTCAACTTAAAAGTATAGGATGATTCAAAAAATAGGAATATTTTTTATGAATAGAAATGTTATATTTGATTACAACTCCTTTAATGTTTGGATCCACATGAGAAAAATCATTGTATTATCTATCAAACATAACATTAATAGAGTTATTTTAACTTACATCCATTTTCTAGAACAAAACAAAATGTATTTAAAAATAATAATAAATGGGTATAACATAATGATGAAAAATCACTTATAGGATTTATAAATCCTAAAATACAGCTTTTATTCAATAACACTTTTTTTATCCTTATAAAATTAGAGTCATCACATATTTAAATCCAATGTAATGGTTTGTAATGTGTTTGGGAATTTCCAATGTGTATCCCCTCGGGGTCTCAAACCAAATTTGTAGAAAGGCCCATTTTCATGCACTAGGTGACGATAAAATCTTTCTCAATGTAACATTTTTCGACCTATTGACCCTTTTTACCTATGTGCACGAGCCATTTCCACTGGTAGTTTCCAGATAGAGATTTAATATCATGTAATCCACTTCTTATATCCTTTACCAAAATCAAATTAAATTTTCTTATACATTGACTTTTCCATTGACATGTCATCAAGGATCCTATTAAAGTTTTCTCGTCACAGATTATAGTGGTTAAATAAACAATTCCCTGAATTCCATATATATTTACCCATACTTATCTTATATATATATATATATATTATATCATTCGTAAGAATATTCATTATGTGACACAGTCACACACTGAAGAATCTAAATTATTTTTATGTTTTGAAATAGGGAAACACAAGAAACTCTTACATAGGTAAACTACATCATCTCCATAATGATCTTAATAACTTGATACATTTTTATATATATCATATATAATACATTTATTCATAACATTGGGAAAATAAAAGAATTAATGGATATATTACATTCATAGTAGGGATAAATAATAGTGATATATAATAATAACAAGAAAATAATACTATGAGAACTTGGGTATAACATCTCTAAAACATAAATTGCATAAAAAATTGCATAATGATGAGTTATGGAATACATATTGGTTGTTCATAAGACAAGAATCAAAAGGTTATCGAATTACATGATCTAGTTGAGAATAACACTAGAATAAGACAATATTTTTGGAATATATATAAATATAGAAATTAATTTCCAACATAGACAAGGATTACTACTAATGCTATAATACTTTAATGAGTTCACTCATTAAACTATTATAGTTGACATGGTTCAATCCCTTGACCATCATAATGGAAAAAATACCTTACTAAACCATGTTCACTCCTCATTACAGTCCTTCAATAACATGATAAATAAATAATTACCCAATTTATTATATGGAAATATATGTCCCACTTGTCTCATAATTAACCAAATATTGATGTCTTCCACAAGGTCACAAAATATTAATCTATCATAACCCATTAATTAAAATAGATTTCATAAACATTTCATTCTGCTAGAATCATTATAAAAGGGAAATGTTTCACAGGGATTAATTAATTTCATCATATCAATCCCATGGAAAAAAATTCAGAATAAAATTTTCATGTTATAACCTATGGAAGAGAATCATTTTTCATAATCATCATTTTATCATATAACAAATTTAGTGAATTAATTAAAATTTTCTCATTGCATCATATATCATATAAGGAAAAGTTATTATAAATAGATGTCATCACAGATGGAAAATTATTTTGATCAATCATTTAAATAATTTTTTATGGAAAATATCTATTCTATATTGGAAAATAATTTAAAACAAAATTAATTTTGAAAATATTTTTCCATAAAAACAACCTTAAATAATTATAAAGTAAGATTCAATGATATTAATTTTAAGGATGATGATATTTTTTGTTCATTATGTACTATTTAAAACAATGATTCCTTTGAAATTTCCATACATGATAAAAAAACTTTATTTAGAAGACTACTTAAATATTAAATTAAAATATTACAAGAAAAAAACATGGGTACATATTTATTTTAGAAAAATACCAAAATAATAATAATAATTGAATTTTTTTTAAGAAAATTAGTTTTTGGAAGGAAAAAATTTCTAATCAAAGAGAGAACAGGTTGGATTTATAAATAAATTATCCGATTTACTTTGAGAAGAAAATAGGAACAAATTTGTACTATTAATTTAAATTATCATCAATAAATACAGGAGGATAACGTACATGGTTATTTTGAGATATATATAAAAATTTATTATCATAGGAAACATAATAATAAAAAATCATGATAAATGATGAAATTGTAACATAAAATTAAAAATCCTTTGCATTTTATTTTAGAAAAATTATAAAAACATACAATCCCGATAATCCTTGAAATTGTAACATAAATTCATTACTACATGGGTAAAAATGAATCATAATAACCATGATGGAATAAACCAATATAAAATAAAAAATACCATGTAGAAAATATAATCATGATATTCAATGAAAACTATATTTTATATACACATCATGAAATAATGTTGCTGAATTACACAACATATTTCTCAAAGAAGGAAACATGACACAAAAATATCATACCTTATGTCATGAATTACATCACACACATTCAAAACTCTTGTAAAATAAATATAATTTTATTATATAACTATTATAAATTAATGTTTAAATATTTCATTCCATGGATTATTTTACTATTCTATGTCTTTCATATTTTTTTTACGGGTCCATGTTAAATTTATGTTTATAGTAATAACCAATTTATTTCTTGTATATGTTTGGATATATTATTTTTGTCATCATACATTGATCATTAACACATAATATCCAAAATTTGAAACATTATATAAATATCATATATATTTATTATATATGTAATTAATGTATTATATAAAGTTTAGTGATAGAAAGTGATATAGACTACACGTGGACGCTATTTTCCATTTTCACTGAAGAATTTTATTTTCATTTTAATTATTATTTTCATTTTATAGATTTTAATAATATATTATATTTCAATAATTATTTTTTGTCATATATATCACATATTTTCATTAAATCCATCGTTATTACATTCGATGAAGAGAATTAATAAATTAAATCACTTAGTGAGGTGATAGTCCCCAATACAAGTCAGTCATATTTCTGTATATCTAAAAAAATGTTTGAATTATGGTATGTGTTCTATAATAAATCCATATGTACAATAACATAAAAATATAATATATTAATAATAAATCAATCTTTATTTTAATCCTTGAGATGTTGAAATGGAAAAAATATTGAAATTGGCTTGCGAGGTGGTAGTCCACCATAAAAATGAAATACATTTTTGTGTCCCATTTGATGGATGTGAGGAATGATTTTATGACATCCAAGGTAAATATTGCACATTATTTTATGATTCGAATAAATAAGATTCGACAAAGTAGAACATGGATGATCAACATGCCTAGCGTATTTGAGAATTATGTACGTTGCATAATAACATCAATTTTGGAATACATAATCATTATTGAAATATTACATAACATTCTCATATTATTACATCGTACATAAAATGACATGTGATAAACTGGGGAAATACATAAGAAAGGGGTGATCAATATATCCCATTAAGGGAATAAATGTTGAATAAAATAAAAGAAAGTATACAACATATAAAATAGGTATATCAAAGGGTAATTAGAGGTGTCAAAATCATAAAAATAAAATATAAGGCATGATATAACATGATAACAAAGACGAAATATGAAAAATGTAGGAACACTATTAAATATAGAATCATAAATATAAGTTATAGAAAACAATCTGAGAGATCATGGTGGGAAATTACAATTATGGATTTTGTTCAATCTATAATTCCTTTCATGATGTCTCACGAGGTTATAACAATACATAATCCATTAGAGAATGACATAATTATGTGTGTAGCTGTCTCATTCATTTCTATCAAATGCATAAGTGTGGGACATATATCGTAAAACGTGGAATAATTTGACATCATTTTTTTCATTATCATGTTTTGTTTAATAAATAAATTTAAATCCTAAATCAATGAATTATATGTGTATAAAGGAGAATGACATTGATAGAAAATGGGTATGAATATTCAATATAGAATTATTTGGCATGGAAAATAGTGGTTAAATTTCGATAGCATAATGGGGGTCCATGACTGTTCATGAGATGGATTAATGAGATTAAAGGGATATTTAATCCTTGATAAATATAATTTAATGTAACTGTAAATGGAATAACGTATCACGAAATTAATAAATAAAGATAAAATAAATAATAAAAAGAAGATATTTGAATAAAGAGGTGTAGAAGAGGATCCCTTACATTGAGTTTGTTATTCCAAATGCTTGGGAAGAGATTCTTAAAAGAATATGCGAACCTTTAGAGGACTATATAGCATGTAAATAGGAGTAATAATTGTATAAAATGTATTTAGAGAAGATATATGTGATAATAGGTGGCTTATATAGTAAATGAGTTGGGAATTATTCATCATATCACATACAAAGGTTTTAAACTCTATATAATAATACTACAAAAACTCAATTACATATAATGGTTTTCTATGTGTATTATTCTCAATGATAGTAGTTTTGTTTATTTTTTAAATACAAGGTCTGAAATTATTAAAATAATAACCTTCCTGATGTGGAAGTGAGTCATGGCCTTATAGAAATTATTTTAAAATTTTAAAATTATATTATAGGTTATGTAGGATTCATAAAAAAATTATAAAATTAATAAATTAAACATAAAATAACATTATATTAATGAGGAAACATATATTTTGTCATGTACACCATTTATATTATTTATTAAAACATATTTCTATCATTATGATGTCATACTACACAACATATATTTATATTGTATTTAACTTTTACCTAAAAATTAGATTTCCTCCAAAAATAATGAAAAATTCATATCTGATTAATTTCTTTGTTTTTTTAAAAAAAATATGCTATGTTCAAATTTTTTTATAAATATATTAATTTTTACATTAAAAATAGAATCAATTATTATTGAAAATTGCTGGGGGTTTTTGGATAATAATGATTTTCAAACACTTATAAAAATTATTGTTGACATTATATAAACTATATTCTCATTTATGTTTAATAAGAAATATTTAATAAAAATAATTAATATATATTTTTTTCTCCAAAATCCATTAATTAATTATAATAGATGCCTTAATTTAATTTGACTATTACCCAAAAATACAATTTGTGTTTTATTATATAATAATAAAAATAATTTAAAAAATAAAAAATAAAATGAAAATATATTCATTTTAATATATAATATATATATTCAAATTATTAGGGTCTCAATACAGATCCTATTAATACACTAAAAATGACCTTAGGGGTAAGTTGTATGACTGTGATATTTTCCGGAGGTGGTTCGGCGTACATGGTTTGGGATGTGATCTCGAGGAGATTGAACTTACATCATAAATAGTTTATCTTATTCTTATGAAGATGGTTCATAACATGGGACTATTCAAAAATAATCCCAGTGATTCTATCTCCATCAGTATCTCTAATAAATTGGATTGATAGGGTAATGTCCTAATTTTTGGGACTATCACTTCAATTGTGTGTGTCAATTTGATTTGTAAAAAACCTATATTTATTATAATCATGTGATAACTATTACATAAATATATTATCATGGTAATGATTATTAAAATTAATTTAAATATTATAGGATATAATAAAACAAATAAATTTCATTTTTTTTATAGTCATAATACTTAATTAGACATTAAACTTATTCAATGGGGAATTTTCTTTATAACAGTTTGTGTTGTTACAATCATACCCCTTTTGATATTTCACCCTCAAAATTTTCATTTCTCATAGTAAAACATATGAGGGTAATTATATTTTATCAGTTCCTATTATTCCAACATCATTTTTTTAATTTTTCATTTCATCACAACATATTGACTTGGTGAATTGTCTTATTCCATAAAAATTTTCTACGATATAATATATTCACTTTTTTTCCTCATATGAAACAAATTTCTGCAATAGTATCACCTACAGATTATGAACATCATAGGGGTCTAGTATGTAGTTCTTCATGAATGATTCAGGGAATATGGAATGTACTTGAGATAGGGTAGGTGGGAATGGAAGTCTATAAGTAATTGTTATGATGTGATAAATGATCTCACTGGGTTTAATGTATCTTCGAATAATAATTCCTTTCATCCCAAATCTCAAGACTATAAACCATAGATATATGTGGAGTATTACCATGGCCTAACATCAAAATATATTCCTCATAGAATGTTTTCTTCATAGATCTTTGTTGACTCTGATCATCCATGATGTGATGTTGAATGGTCTTGAAATTTTACACCATTTCCTCTAAAAGATTTATACCTAGAATGTTTTTGTTCCCCAAAATCATCAAAAAATTCAGGTGTTAAAAACCTATTTCCATAAAGGGAATCTTAAGGAGACATTTGGTCACTCAATTGGAAAGTATTGTAGCATACAAACTAGACTGTAAGAAGATGTGGATCCCATCATCCCCCATTGTTAATTGATATTTCTCTGAACATGTCATCAAGTTTCTAGATAGTTTACTCATACTGGTCAACATATTTAGGGGTTTAAGATGTGGTGATGTTATAATAATTATTTTTTTATTGTTGGAGACTCTTCCATAACTTTGGTGTAAAATATTTGAACTCAATCAGATATAATCTATTATTGTGTTCCATGATTCCTCAACACTTTTGTAATGTATATACCTGCATTTTTATCATGTGGTATGTCCTATAAAATTAAATTTAAGTGATTTTTCATTGTAAGATAATTCAGCACAAACCATATACAAATATTTCTTCACGATGGATTTGAACAACTATTGAAAAATTCCATGTTTATTTTTTCTCATTTCCATGTTGGTTTGGGTAATGTTTTATCATCCCATTAGATTTTTTACACATTAATTTATTAAAATAAAAGGCATCATAATGTATATTTTGTGATATCCTTATTCATATTTTCCCACTAAGACTTCCCTAGAGAGGTCTATAAAACTATGTTATTCTTGGATGGTAGGATGAGGTCGAGCTATGTGCATAATTCTAAAACTCATTCATTAACATATGTTTTTAAGGTACATATATTCTCGACCCACATATTAAAACATCTTACTCATTAACATTGAATTACTGGAATTTACCTTTTCTTAGAGCTTTTAGATTATTCTTAACTCTCAGATCATCTGAATGTGTATAATTTATCCTCTATAAAAGGGTCAGTTGATAAATAATTTTTGAAAGGATTACTAATGTTTCTTCCATTATGATTCATATATCATTTATTATCATATCTAAGATGACCAGATCCTTCTCGATTCTCTTAATTGATAAAATAACTAGATACATTATACTTAAAGTATATTCCACTTTTTTCTTTCCTCATTTTTCTCTTATATTGAACTGTTATAGTCCTTGATCATCTCTAAAAATCTTAATTATGAATATTCAACAATTTATATGTGAATATTTAAAGATCGTTTGATCTGTATATATTTTACAGTTATCCCCAAATAGAAAATTATGCCAGATTGTTAATGTTAAGATCACTATATCTAACTCCAGATCATGTGTTGTATAGATTTTTTCATTAACATTCAATTACCATGATGAACACACTATCACATTGTCATTATGAATTAATACAAGTACCAATAACATTTTTGATGCATCATAGAATTTGATGAAATTATTTCCACTTGTGGATTGTGTGAGTACAAATTAAGGGATAAGAATCTTTTTAAATTTATTGAAAATTTTTATCATTAAACCTTCCAAACAATATTGACTTACTTTTCAGCTATTTATATTATTTATAGGGTTTAAAAATCATTATATAGTTCTCAAAAATATATGATAATACCTATATAACTCAAGAAAAAAGGGATTTATATCACACATAATGGCCTCACCCACCCTTAAGTTTCCTCTATCTTTTATGGTTCAATAGATAACCTTTTAATTATAATAATATTCTTCATGAATGAGACTACCAATAACGATAGATCACATTTATTTTACATTATATTATGCTCCTCCTTTCGTAATATATGTAGAACGGTTCGTAGATACTCCTCATAGAACTCCTTGATTTTTTATTATATTTGAATATTATCTATAAATAATACAAAAAATTATCAATATAATATATAAGGACCCTATACATAATGTCCATGAATATTTTTAGGACATTAGTGTGTCTAAATGGAATTATATTGAACAAAATGTCCTTGTATGTTTTAAAAAAATAGTCATGGGGATATCTGCTTTTTTACCCTTTCATGATAGTATCACAACCAATGATTTACCTTAGAGATATATTAGGATGTAAATTTATTATTGAATAAGTAATTGATCTGTGGAAGAGGATACTTGTTCATTATTGTTGTATTTTAAAGCTAATGATAACCAATGAAAAGGTGAATTGACCAATCTTTCCTCTTGATGAAGAGGACTATTGCACCCCATGGTGGTGCACTTGGGAATACACACCCTTTATATAGATTTTCATGTAGTTATTTATTTATCTTATCATGATATACAATAACCAATCTATATGGATTCTTGGATAATGGTAATCACCTAGGTGTAACCTTGATTTATAATTCATCCTCTCAATGAGGAGGAAGACCATATAATTCATTGGGAAGCTCATGAACAAATTCTCTAATATTGGGAATGTATTCATAGAAGATCATTTACATAGACACTACCATTTGAGATTGATATTAGTGATTGTAGGGAAATAATATCAATCCATAAGATTTTGGTTTTAAAATATATCTATCCATCTCTAATAATTTGTATTGAATCGTTGGATGATTCATGATATAGAGAGTGATTTCTATATTATTGAAATTTATGATTACACTATATAGGGAACACCAATCCATACATATAAATTCATGAAATTTCACCAAATAGAGTATCAAAAAGTTTTATAGATATTGTATCCCTTAAATTTTAATAGAGAGAAGATGTATTCTAGGGATGAAATAATTTCCCCAATTCAATTTTCACTAACATCACTACTTCAATTTTTTATTGTGGTGTTTTAGTAATTTTACTAAAATTGTGTGATAAAATGTATTTCATATAATTGAAATAATAATTATTCTTAATATTCCACAATGAATTGTTATAATACTTAAGAATACATGGTTTTTGCTATCCAACTCAGTGACTATGATGGAATACCTTTTCCTGTGATTCCATGGAGGTTTTAAGATGTCTATGAGAACAATTAAACTAATTCATTGGTTTATAATTTTGTCTTGTTCCATGTATCTTAAATAATGAACAACACGCTAAGGGTTTATGAGGAAAATAAATTCCCTATCACATTAGTAGGTTTCTAGCATTAAAAAATTACAGTCTTGGTGTACTTCTTTCCTACAAGAAATACATTTCCTCATCCCATTAATTCAATTTTTGGGTTCACCATTCCTCAATTTTTACATCCTGGTTATTGAATTTTATTAGCACCATTATCTTTCTCCATTATAACACTATAATTAAAATCTACTATCCACTTCTTATACCAGTGATATCCTTGATATTATATAATATTCATTTTTAATTTGATGGAACATCGTACAATTTATAGATATCAATGTGTTGAATGATCTGGGAATTAAATAGACAAGGTTTTGGACCACCAATGAAGCAGAAAACCAGGTATTTGGGTGTAACGACATCTTCAGAGTCAAATTGATCACGTCTTGGGATGTTTTCCATTTAATACCTAAAAAAGTAGTCATATATTTTCTCAAGGGGATGGAAAACACTATAAATTTTTACTCATAGAATCTAATGAAAATATTTTTCGAATAACTTTTTAAAGAATTACTTCAACCCCATAGATTTGATGTCTTATTTAGGCTTAGTATTCTTGATCAATGTCCACCACAAGTCATATTCTCCTTCCATATGATAATAAAAAGGTATAACATTATATTTCATGGAACATTGATGGATGAAGTAAATATTCTCAAAAAACATGGTCAATGGTTCCATGATTAAGGGATCAGATCATCCATCAAAATCTGAAGGATTTATTCTCATAAGGGTTCAATTACTGATTATTATTTTATTGGGGAATTTTGGAACCCCTCTAGAACTAGGGTTCTATTTAAATTCATAGGGAACTGTGAGATTATTTTCAGAAAGTTCATGATTCCTTCTTCAACTGGCTTGAGAATCATGTTTGAGTCATCACCACAGTTCCATTCACATTGGTTTTTACATAGTTCCACATATCTATAGAAATTATCTTGAATAAAGGTGAAATTAGGTATGAGTATATTTCAACTATTAAACTCATAAATAGTAATTCAACGATATTAAAGGTGAAATATATAAATTTTATGTATTTTTTCAACTTGTGAATTACTACCTTAAATATATGTTATTCAGGATATATTTCCTATCATATATTCTTCTAGGAATTTTTATTCCCTTAAAAATGGTTCAATGAGATCTTGTAAATTGACTAAAGCCTATCCTCTAGGAATGTCAAACCATGTGTGAAGCAATTCCCATTGTCATTCACCAATTTCAGGTCTAGTCATGCTCAATGTATTGTTTTTGGGTTCTACGCCAATGTACATATTCTCCAGAGCCACATCCACTTTTATATTGAGGAAAAATATCTATTTAAATGATAACCCAATTAATCTATTCTTTAACAAAATTTAGGTACTTTTTCTTATACTTATTCTTACCAATTATCCTGTACCTATAGATTTCGAATCCCAATCCAAAAAATAACAAAACTTATTCATTGATACCAACTAACAAAATAATGCCCATTATTACACTTTATTTCATGGGTTAATACAGAACTTCACGCATAATAGAAGATATATGATCTAGAATTCTAGATCATTTTAGGAATTGGGTACATTACATAACAACATAAAAAATGGAATACATAATATTTATTGAAAATTTTATTAACATGATCTTATTATTCATTTATACTTAAAAATACATGGGATATCTTGAGGATATTCATAACAATGGGGTGGGATATAAATAAATGTAAGGGAAAAAAATTCCATAACATGAATAATTTAATACATTTTTAAAATAGGAATATTAATGGGTAAGAGACGTTCTGAGAATAATAAACATAAACAATGAAGCAAGCTATAACACGATAAAATAAAGACAATACGGGAAATTTTGTAAAAACATAAAACATGGAATCATAATAATAGGTCAAGGATAAACCATCAAGAAATCAGGTTTTTTATGATACATGAGGGATTAAGATCACTCAGTAATCTCTTTCATGATGTCTGATGAGACAAAAAAAATACCAAATTCATTAGAGAGATGTATAATTTGGGTTGTTCTAGTCACATTTATTCCATTCACATGAATAAGTGTTCCACACAAATCATTCAACATGAAATCATTTATCATCATATTTTATTCCATGATCAAGGATCGTGGAGTATATACATGAATTACACTAAAAAAATTAGTACATGTTCATAATGGTTAACACCATTAATAGAAAATCCGTATGAGTATTCACTACATAATTGTTTGGTTTGGAAAATTATGGTGAAATTTTGGCAGCATAATGGGGTTATATGAATCTATATGGTAGGGATTAATGAGAATGGAAGGATTATTTCATCATTTAGAAATAAATGAACTGTATGGTAGATATTTAATAACATATCCAAACATTATTAATTGAAGATAAAATATGTAAGATAAGGAAGATTCTTTTATGAAGATGAGAAGATAAAGATAACTTACCTTAATAATATGATTGAAATGCTTTGAAAGAGTTTTTTAGAGAATGGTAGAACCTTTTGAGGACTCTATAGAGGGGAGGGTATATTAAGGATGTCATAATAGGTTTTTTTAGTGAAGATAAATGTTATATTTGGTTAGTTTATATAGGAAATGATTGTATAATTCTTTATTATTTCTTAAAAATTTGTTTTTGACAATATATAATAAAATTAAAAACACAACAAACATTAAAATTCTATTTACCATGGTTTTTGAAAAATGAGAGTGGCTATAATTATTTTAAAACTCAATGATTCTATATTATTGAAATAATACCATTGATGATTTGGAAGAAAGTCATGTCCTTAATGTTTTTATTTTAAAACCATAAAATATCTTATAGTTTTTGTAGGATGCAAAAATACTTTATGAAATTAAAAAAATATACTTAAAATTACAATATTAAAAATGGAGAACATATATTTTGTAATGGATACAATATATAATATTTACTACATTTTTTGGGACATTATGATGTCATAATACTGACTGTATATTTATACAATATTGAATTTTTTCCCAAATATTTGTGTGTCTAAAAAACATAATATAAATTCACGATTATATAATATATACAATAAAATTACAAAAATAAATTTCATTTTTTCAAAATAAATTTTCATATATGAATTTATAATTTTAAAAGAGAACAAACATTAATTAAAAAATATTGGTTTTTATTTCAATAATGATTTACAAAGGTATATATAAATTAATATTGACATCATAAAAACAATGAGATAATTTATATTTAATAAAAATAATTTATTAAAAATTATATATTAAAATAATATTTATGTAAAAAATTTATTAAATCATCAATATAAATTCATTAATTGAATTTGAATATTTTAAAAAATTGAAATATTATTCTATTTTTTCAAAATCAAAATAATGTATAATATATTGGTAATAAGATAGTAATATAATAAATATTATAATATATATATATATATATTAATATTTCTATTCTTTAGATAATTATCCATTTAATACACAGGAAAACTCCTTAAGGGTAAGGTGCCTGATAGAGATATTTTCATAGTGTAGTTTGACATACATAGTTTTGGTCATGATCTTAATGAGCATGATCTAATCAACTAAATGGTTCAAATCATGCCTAAGATGTTTTATATCATATTGGGATTGGTAAGGGAAAATATTAGTGATTATGTAACCCTCAATAGCTTTGATAAATTGGATTATTATAATACGATCTTACTGGTTGAGGCCATCAGTTCCATAGTCTGTGAAAATTGGTTCTGTTAAAAACTTACATCTATATTAATCTTGTGATAATAATTAAGAAGTTAAATTATAAATGGTAATTATTATTAATGTTCTTATAAATCTCATAATATAAAATCAATGTATTTCATTTGTTTTCTATAACCATATGTCATTATAAGATGATTGGGGATAAGCCAGTAAGGGGAACAGTGCGTTAATGTTTCATCCCTCACAGCCACCACCTTCACCTCGGGCTGATGCACTGACCTCCTTGTGATCTTCGAGATCTGGTGGTGTATTCTCAGCAGCGGCGGTGCTTCATGGAATCGACCTTTGCATCGATGCCATGTTTTTCTTCCCCGACTCCTTCAACGCTAGACCGGGAACCCATGGCAGTGTGTTGATTTTTTGGGTTTGAGTTCCGAGTTCCGGCATCCTGGGGGCTCCACCTTGCCTACGGTGTCCACATTGGGTAATTTGTCATGGGCTCTAAGTGCGTATTGGATGGTGGAAAAATGATATGCGTGGAGAGAATATCTTCCGGTGTCTGGTGATATCTTCAGATTTCCTATGTTTTGCAGTTGTAATTGTCTTAGGTTATGCTAGTTCGTTTTGATCAGTCTTTCCAACAGTGATGGTTTCCTCTCAATGTTTCCATGATCTGGGGTTGAATTTCTGGATGTTCGGCTCTAATTATATGTTTGTCTTGAGGTTTATGGATTTTGGGAGTTGTAATTCTATGCAACCATTGGTGATTTTATGAAACATGTGATGTTTGTTCTGTTTGATGATTTGGTGTAGTGGTGGAAACATATGATGGGTTCTCTTCGGTGACGTCTGGTTTTTTTTGTAACTTAGTTGAGGATTTTAGTCTACTGTGTGTCTGATTCTTCATCACTTTTCTTTGGTTTCACTGTGGGTCTACCAGATTTGATTCTGGCGACTGATGAATTTATGTTGTTCTTGTTCTATTGGTAGGTTTGTGATTTGGTTATTGGATGGAACTGCGGTGGATGATGGCAGTGAAAAAAGTGAAGTTGGAGTTAAGGAGGTGCTCGACTCAAGGTTCATAGGAACAAGACATTGATAAGTATTTGAATGTTTTATTTTGAATTGAATGATAATTTGGTTTGAATTGTATGGTTTCTCACTTTCCATAAAGTGGCTTTTTTGAAAATGGGAAAAAAATGGTTTGCATTCATAAGTCATAAAAAGACATTTAATTAAATCATAAGAAAACATTATTTAGAACAGCTCGGGTCACTACAGTTATAGGTCATGGCCTTATCATAAGAAATTATTAGTATAGGGAATTTTTTGAGGATATTATATTATTATTTTTTAATAAAAATTAAAGGAGTTGGAATAATAGATAAAAAAAATTTGATATTTAGGAACATTACATCTTCTTTGGGTATCCTTACTAGGTTTACACCAAAATCCTTCCTTGGATACATTTTTATCATGAATATGGATTATATAATGAGAGGGGGGAATTTGGGAAGTGAATTTTGGAGGTATATTTTAATAAATATGTTTTGAATATTAGAAAAAGAGATGAAAATTGGTGGGGATTTATATGTGAGGTGACTGACAAAATTGTTATTTTTGGAATGCAATAATTGCATCCATGTATTTTTCATGTCACATAGTTCCAATAATAGTAAATACGGAATAATAAAAGATATAACATTAATATATGTACATAAAATAGGGTATGAACATCTTTTTGGTCAATTTTAACCCCTATAGATTTTTTAATCCAATAAAAGACTAATTTTTACCTTAATCGATGTAGGTAAAATTTTCACCATTTAATATTAAAATGGGGAAAAATTAATTTGACTTTATTTGATAATATAAATTATAATGATTAAGAATATTAAATTCTTATATCCAAATTATATTTACATATGAGGGATAATCTTATTTAAAATTAATCTTAAAGGTATGTGGGGTTTTAAAGAGAAAAATGATTAAAATGTTATAAGGATTTTATATCTAAATCCTATATGAATATGATTTCAATAACCTAATTTATATTAATTGATTTATAAATAAAAAATAATAATTTTAAATTTTTTAATACCGTTTAACATGATATACAAATTAAAAAAATGGAATTTTCTAAATTAATAAGGAATATTTTCATTATTCATCAAAAATGATTTTTTTCAGAAAAATACCAAAAAACCTAAATATGATTACAATGAAATAAAACATTAAAAAATTCAGTTTATATATTATAATTAATTTAATAAATTTTTTATAAATTAATTTTATAAATGTTAAAAAATAAAAATAAAAAACAATTTTCTGAGAAAATTGGATATACAAAACATATAATTGCATTATCAAATAATAATTAAATTTTTACCAATATTCGTCATTTATATAAATATTTTATAATTAATATTTAAATATTAGTTATTATGGTTAATATATCTAGTTTTAATTTATAGGTTATAATTCATGCATTTCAATATTGTTAATAATATATCACTGTTTTTTAGTAGTCAATATCAGATGCAAAACTCAGTATTTCATTAAATGGCAAGTTTATGCATGTAATTAAATATATCAAAGAAATTTTACTTATTGGAAAAATAATTCATAAAAACATTATGGTGTAATTTCATAAGTCTATCACTCTCTATAATCATCATTGTGTCATAATATGTACACACCCTCTCTATGGTATATCAATAACATGACATCCACCTATTACATATACCTTGTATTATTGCTAAAAATGAATGAAGATTGAAAATAAGGTATAAAATTATAAAAAACACATAATGAAAACATAATATATATAATTACATCAAATTAGAAATAAGAATAAAGTTAAACATGGAATCTATCAACTATAATAATTCACATTGAAATAATATCATAATAAGTCTTATAGGAAACCCATACACTCACAAGTGATTATAAGTAATTAAAAATTTTAAATTATCCCAACACATAAATTAAAACAAGGGATCAAGGTACAAACATTTTTAGTTAATGGGGAAGAAGTATGACATACCAAAAAATTATATTCATATTTGATATCATCATAAAATGGTCAATAATGATGATATACCAAAAATAATTTCAACATATTGTAAACATTATTATTATATGGTAATTTCTTTTTATTTTATTAATTTACCATATGGATTTATAGAGATAATTAATAGTGTGTTCATGGATAATTTTGAAATATTATTTGTGGTATTAAATAGATATCTAACAAACTCTAACATCCATGTTGACATGTGATACTTCTACAAATAATTTTTGAGATGCTTAATAAAAAAATTATACGGATAATGTATTAAGAGTTAAATTTGCCTCAATAAAGTTTCCTTTCATGGATATATTTTTCTCAAAGTATGGAATATGTATTTACCTTGAAATATAATGGTTGTCAATTAATTTACTATAATGGAAAAGATAACTATGTTTTATTGTTTTTTCATTACAGGTTACTATATACTGTTAAATCATTATTTTTTCATAATGGGAAACCATTTATACATTTGTACACATATAGAGGATAAATTAAAATGGTCAATGGAATTTGAGTTATTTTTTTATAACTATGTATAGAATAATTAATTTTTTGATATTAAATTTTCCTTGAGATAATGATGGATTTTAAATATATAGTTATGCATCAAAGAAAGGACATGGTTTCCTCTATATGTATTATAATAGGGTTATTCGCAATCCATAAATATAATTAAATATTATCCAATGTAAATATCCAAATCATGAAATTAAACTAAACTCTATAATATTTTATTTCAAAATCTTTAGGAACTATAATTATTGGAAAATAAGCCACATATATATAGACAAAATGATTTTTATGTATATCGACTATTTTATAGTTCTCAACATGGGTAAAAAAGACGATTAATGACAATCATTTATCAATACAATATAACCCTATAATGGTAAAAAAGATTTGTGATGAATTTAGTTGGAGTAATTGTGGATCTATGAACAGGTTTTCAAATTACAATAATCAAATATATAATGTTCTAGTAAAGGTGAATTTCATGATTTTTAGGAACGGGAGTCCATCATTAATATTCAAATATTCTTTTAAAACATCCATAATAGAAATTATAAATAATTTGTTAATGATGGCAAGGAAATTTATAGGAAGATTAAATTAGTTATTAATTGTAAATTTATAAACATCATCTATAGAGGTATATTTTTAGAGTATTATATGATTTTTTGTGTCACATCTCTATCACTATTGAAACCTCGACCACAAGATAATGAATATATAATACTTTTATCCACACACCCTAGTGTGTGAGATATTTTGATGGAGTAATGAAAAAAATTCTTGTGGGATGATTTGACGTGTGAAATTATAAAATATGATTCTAGATAGATTTTTTGATATTCGGTAAATTTTAAAATAAAAAAAACAAAGGCAGTCATGAAACACTAGAATATACTTATTTGGCTATGGTAAAATGTTACAATGGACATCCTCATAATAATAAAAAGAACTAGGAGGAAAAATTATCATTTAAATGTCATAACTTATCATCATACTATGTGTAGTAATTAATTTTTTTGTATCATATGATCATCCACTTTAGAGACTTATATAGATATCTATTAATGAAATTATAATTCATCTTGAAGAACATCAATCAAATGTATTCGATCATGTTACATGGATCACATTTATATTATGGAAGTGTCATAAAGGGGATCATGACCATGAGATACCTTTAATAATAAAAAATCAACAAAAAATTTATATGATGTATGAAGATAATATCGAGTCATTTTTTGACATGATGTGATCCTGTTCTATTGATATTAAATCCATGTTGGATATGTATCCACCTTAAGTTGAATTTTTATAAAATAATACCTATCATTTGAGTTCTATATATAACCTTATGAATCCTAATATTATAAAATGATTCGTACTCCAAACCTATTGTGATTAAGTTTAGGGAAAAATATATTTGTCCTTGATATTTATGAAGAGTAAAATGTTAAATTATGCCATATGATATATCATTTTAATGAATCCCAAAACATACAATAGCACTATGCTGATAATAGATGGAATTAATTAAAATATCATGTTTCGGATCATGTATTCTTAAAGTATTAACTCTAGGATGGAGTTTTGTGATTTGATAAACATGAAAATATAAAAACTAGAATCATTATATCTTTTGAAATAATGTAAGTAATTGGATTTATTGACTACCAATTAAGTATGAAAACCATCCATTATAAATCACATGACATAGTCCACGTATTACCACTAAATAAACCAATCTGATATTTAATGTATATTCTCACATATGAGGGATATTATTTAGAGCTTCACTTGTCTTATAATGAAGATCTTGTCTAGATTCTTGAGAATAGAAAGAATGTTTCACAGTATTAGATAACACGATTATTTAATTTTTTTTAGAGATATCAAAAATTTTATGTTAAAAGGAGTGTGTAGATACTATAAGTAAGGATTATCATCATTTTTTCAATAGATTATGTCTATGCTAATTTTATAAATTAAATTATATGAGGGTGTGGAGGAATGTAAATCATGGGATCCTATTGTAATAGGTACATACCATATCCCAATCTATCATACATCGCATAATACAAAGTGTCATTATTCATAAGTATATTTAATAGCATAATATATATATATATAGCAATTTTAAATTAAAAATATTGAAATTAATTATTGAAATATTCAAAAAAATATTCCCTTAATATAATTTTTTTAGTTTTTCTAAAAAACACTATACACATAAATGATAAAATTAATTTTATCTACATATAGATATTTTATCATGTAAATTGGGATCATAAATTAATTTAATAGGTATTAATTAATTTACTAAAAATGTATTATATTTGTTCATCAATAATAAATGACATTGGATAAATATTAATTACAATGGTAAATGAAAAAGTGTTGTTTTCAATGAAATTTTTTTCTAAGAGTTATATAATTTTTTTTCTAAATAATTTTCATTAATGTAAAATAATATATTAATATATATATATATATTATTAAACTATTAAAAACATATAAAATCTAATTACATTAACAATTAATATTAAAAAGGAATAAAAAATTAATATATAAAAGGTATCTTTTTATAAAAATTATCCTCTCTATATCTTATGTTTTAACTTTAATGTTATATATATATATATAAATTTTAAATTAGAATAAATGGATCAATATTTGGTATCAATGAAATGATTTTTTTATGAATGGTAATATTACATTTTATGAACTAAAATAATTATCATGGGTAATTTTTTATTAATGATTAATGATGGTAAATATTTTTATGGGGGTATCTTGAATTTTTGATAACTAAATGGTACAACAAGTCTTCTATAAAACCATGTTTTATATGAGATTAATTTTCAAATTTATCACCTAATTTTTTTTTAAAAAAATTATCCTCAATCAAGAAACCCGCCTAACACCCATGTTATACCATTACTACCTCTTATGTAACATTATATACCAAGGAAAATCCACACTTTTTATGTTATAAGTGGGGCCTATAAGAACCCCTTAAATACTTCTCTCAAATTTTCGTATCCTTCAGATTAAATAAAAATATTAATTACCCCTTAATATAATATAATTATTATAAGATTATTTTCATGTGATATTATCCCAACAACATCATCTCCATAAAATCCTTCAAGAGAATCCTATTTTTATAAATTTATGTCCAGTCATCATACTATTTAATTTCCATTTTATTTTTCAATTTTTTTGTAATATTAAACTATAAAATATTTAGTTATATAAAATTTAATATTGTTAAATTTCATAGATAAAAATTTACCACACTTTTTCCCTTCCCATTAGAACAAAAATATTATTTTTCATGAATTATGTGGACTACTACATCGACTATGCAACATGTTTTATATTCATTAACCACCAGACATGGTTGATTTTAAGGATTTCAATAAAGGACAAATCATATTTTTATTAAATCATCAATTTCCTGAAATTTAATTACTAAATAGTAATTAAATATTGAAATAGTAAATGACCAATTTTAATTATGTCAACTAAAAATACCAATGTTAGAGTTACAAAATATTTTCAAAATTTATAATATTTTAAAATAAATGACATATAATTATAATTGTTTATAATTTTGGTACCTAAGACTAATCCCCATTAAACTATATCATTATTCAAACATTTTAATTATATATATATAAAATTACTTTACAATCATTCATTATATCTGGGTATGTTCAGCTTCTCGTTAATGTAATCACATAATTAAAAAAATACTATGCATTGATAATATAGATGAAAATATTAACAAATATAATATTAATTTTTCATATCAATATTTAAATAATTATTTGTTTTCTTAGATACAATATTTCAATTTATAATTATCAAAATAAGAAAAAAATTGATTATCAAGAATCACTAAAACATGATATTAATTGATTTCATCTTCAATGATAAATAACAAAACATGAATAAAAATAATTTGAAACCCCTTGAATAATGATAAATAACCTTAAAATGAAACATTAACAACCTATTAATGATTTAATTTTACATAATAACAAATACAAACACTGATATTTTCAATCAAATACAAAATATTAAAACTATAGACACCTGATGTGAAAAATCGATAGAATACATATAGAGAATGACTATTTATGAATATTATAAATGAAAATGGATTTGAGTTAAGTGATTAATTATTTTATTAAAATATAAATGTTTATATATGAAATGTTAAATAATGTTAATTTATTCCATGATAGTGTGTATGGGATATACATCTCATATTCCTCTTTTGGGATATATTTTTTATTATGCACAAAATATCCATAATGTGGTTAACATAGTGCATATTTGATAATTTATGTTAATAAATTCTATTAGTAATAGAAATTTAATATCAATTTTTTGACCACTATTTTATGAATTTATCATTTAATTTATACCCAATCCATAATGGGGATGTTTCATTAAAAATTTTATTCTTTGGTACTTATATTATATTTACCACATATTTATTTTTTTATACTCCATATATTTCTAATAATTGATGTTTAACAAATTTCCATGATATTTAATGGATTTCATAATATATATTTTTATCAATCACATTATTTCTTTTTTACATTAAATATAACCAATCAATTATAAAACAAAATATTTTCCATGTTGAGAAACCCATATGTTATTTGTAAAGTTGAAACACGATGTAGTTAAATGGAAAATTAAACCATTTTAAGATACTAGAATGTGGATTTTGTGTTTTCATATATATAATTAGGGTTCATCACCTTGAAAAGTATTGATTAATAATTTACTCAATCATCTCCATGATTCTCGATGAATGATCCCAATAATACACACCTGGTTAGATACTCTCATTGGTTATTATTTAGAAAATTATAACTCTCTTTATGATTAGTGATAAATTATTTTTCCCACCATTTAATTTGTATCCTACCAAAAGATACACTTAAATATAATTAATATCTTATATGGATAACCCAAAACATTTGAAGTACCATAGCCTGTAATTTTTATTGATAAGAGTACTTATTTTTATTTTGAAGATACCATATAGTGTCAATGTTGATTAAGGGATTTTATCCTACAAATGGACAATATTTTTTTGAATAGGGAATAATTTTATATCCATATTTTCATTATACTAAAAACCATATCATTATTGATCTATTATATTCCATAGGTAATGGTATAATTGGCCATGATTGATATTGTGGTGAATGTAATGAACAAAATCTAGTTTTGTGTGGGGCATAGAACTATATATCCCTGTGGTACATCAATATGTCTTATAAGAAAGAATGGTTGGATTATGGTTTAGACCACTTCCAATAATTATATAATGTCACAAAAAATGGCCAAATAATCATATATGGATGTCTATATTTTTGAATTCCATAATTTTGAGATCAATGACAGTTTTTCCATGTTTTCATTTACAATCATAAAGAATGCATTCCATCAGTAATAGTTGATCATGAGTTCATGTTCATTTATTCCATATATATCACTTATCAAATGTTTTTATGAAATATTCCATTGTATGATACTCTCTATTGAAATTTTGTGTTCACCATTATTTATTTAAATTTTTCAAGATAACTAAGAGGAGGACTATGTGTAATTATTATACATTTGATGTAATAGTTAATAATCATTTCAAAATATGACAATTCTATATCTTATATATTGATTTGTAATGTATATATGTATCATGAATTACAAGACTTATAAAATATTGTATCCTTCATGAAAACATGTATTTATTATCATTAATTTAATATTATTGTCATCTCTATGGTTATATAGTATTCATTGATACACCTTTATTTTTAAGGGACTATCACACTATACGTAAGAGCATTGTTTGTCTATCACTCCATCCAAATCATGTGAACTATAAAACATCCATAAAAATGAAAAAATTCCACTATAACCAAGATAATTTTAACCAAATTATCATTACAGTATCTCAATAACTTGACCCATCCTTTTGTGAAAATCATGTATGTTCTCCACTTAGTCTCCTAAAGATTCTGCATTTATTTTTGTGTACCACTTAAAGGTATTTGTGAATTTCCTATTGATTCAACACGTTTTCACAATATCACTTATAGATATTTTACCTTTTGATTCATTGGATCCCTAATGTGGTGTTATATCCAAATGTAGTGTGTTGGATGGGGAATTGATCGTGTTTCTTATTGATCTATGCTAATGGGTACATAGTCTATTTATTTCTATACACTATTTTTGAAGGCCACTAGGGTTTCTCCATTATTTTTTTAGTTTTATTTATACTATTGTGCTATGTCATAGAATACCCTTTTTGTTTTTGTGGATTATTTTACTATTGATTTCATAACTATGTGTGCTGTTTTTTCAAATTTATTTTTTGTTTTTTTGAAAAATGTTTTGGAAGGGGAATTCATTTAAAATAGTTTTTTTCTCATCATGTATTTGATGAAATGTATTATAGTTATTTTAATGTATAACTTGTATTTTAGGAATGGTAACGTTGATTCATTGAATGTATAAATGTATCATATAATTATTTTAATGGATTATATAATGGTTTGGAAAAAAAACAACAGATGAAAACATTTAGTGTCACATGTTATTAACATATGAAAAACATAGTGATTATGGTACCACTAGGTGTTGTGGTTATGATAAAGATAAACAATGGTGGGAATTTAGAATCAATGGGATTAAAATTATTACAACAAAAATTCCATTCATTTTATAGTAATGAATTCCAATAAGATCGATCCCAAATGTTCTTGGTTTATTCCTAGATGCGATATTCCATTTATTGATTTCTCAAACTTTTCCCTTATTTATTTCCTTGTACAATATTTATTATTTCATTCTACATACATTAATTTCATTTAGTAATAATTTTTTAATTGAATATGATGTTTCATAATATAATTAATATAATGTATCATTATTAAACCTTCTTTAAGATATATATATAATGGTTTCATGGTTAAAAACATTTTATAGATTCATTATATTATCATACTAAGAGTTCTCAAGAAATTTTATATATGCCTATGAGAATAGAAACTCTTGTAGTTTCTTGATATATGTAATGTTAAGGGTGTTATGTAACATGATGAATTCTCTTGTTTGATGTGGATTTATGGTGGTTTTGTATGTTGGGGATATATAGTTAAATCAAGGCATGGTTATGGTATTAATTTTTATATCATTCATCGATTAACATTATTTATTTTATTGAAATGCATCATGGATGTGTACCTATTAATATATTTTTTACTATATATTATTATTAATATATACATATAAATTATAAATGTTGTGTTTTGTTTTTTGAGTGAAATCATTCCCTTTTTTTTGAAGAAAAAAAGAAAGTTTTTACTGGCCTAGAGAAATCAGGATCACACTTCAAGCATATTGGAGTGCCATCTGGGATGATGTGTTTGGTTGAACTAGGATAGTTCATTACACATTGAATCTCCATAAATATTTTAAATCATCATATTTATATATAAAAATCCTTATCCTCAATATCACAACAAGATTCCATTTAAAATTATTGAAGAATCTGTTTTTAATACACCATCATGATATTAATATATTGTCATTATCATTGAAAATATTTCTTCGAAAAAAATATCATTTAAACAAAAAATGAATGAGAAACATATTATGTAATTGTTTAGGGTGCATCAATTTCTTAATCATGAACCTATGGCATAGAAGATGTATCTTATTGAATCTAATTTTTTCACTCTATGGATTTTTTCCCTATATCCTTCCCAAAATAGTAGATTGATTAATCTTTTAAAATGAACCATCCTAAAATATAATCAATGAGAGAAATCATTAGCATCATTTAAATGAAAAAAATAAACTATCTTCTAGTTATCTTTTATATTTTTCATTTAGAGAGTACAATTGAAATGATAGGTAATATAAATAATATTATTGATAGACTGTTCAATTATTATGTTATCTTTATATTGAACCATAAAAATACTGAAGAACGTTTTTATCATAAATTTTTTATATAAATTTTAAAAAAAATTGTTCGCTTGTTAATAAGAAAAAATTTCAGGGAACACATCATATTTGGTAATATGAATATATTCTCACTACATGGATATTTATTTTAATTTTAAAGGAATTGAACAATTCTTACAATGAACTAGATGAACTTTTGTTTAATATAAATCCTATGGAAAAATGATTTGGTTAGTGCTATGTCATAGCTACACAATGACATATAACAGTAACATTTGTTTCATATAAATCGTACTGCAAAAGTTTCAATAGAATGATTTTTTATTTCCTAAATAATTTCATAAATATAGTTGGCATCCACTTATACTAATTTATAGAACAGTAGCTATGTCATTGTGTAGACACACATTGTTGGACCACCATAGCACTATCCAAATCTATTTATACATGTGATGGCTATCATCATCTCTATATCAATTATTGGTGATTTTATTTTCGAGATAAGTTGGTTTCTTCATAATTATAGGTTACATTGGTGGTGAGGACACTTTTGGTAGACACTAATTTTTTTAAATTTCATTACAAAATATTTATCACCATTTATATCATTTTTTATATTTGTCATATAAATATATTCCTAAAATATCATCAAATCTACAGAAAAATAATATAACCTCTTTCATAA
This sequence comes from Viscum album, assembly GCA_963277665.1. NCBI lineage: Eukaryota > Viridiplantae > Streptophyta > Magnoliopsida > Santalales > Viscaceae > Viscum > Viscum album. The sequence goes on from OY728151.1 coordinate 120,676,450, forward strand.
ATTATTAATAAATAATGGATAATATTATATCTTGTATGATATTTTTGAGAAGTTAAATCTCTTAGAAATCATATTAATACCAATAAAACTATAAATTATTATAATACTCACATTGGTTTTGAATAATTTATAAATATTCCGTATATAAAAAACATTCTCTTCCAAAGTCTAGGTATCCCAATCTTCTACAATTTGGATGTAAATTTGCTAAAATATCAATTTATCTACTCTTATTATGCATTTTACAAATAATTTTACAAGTACTCATACTGCATAATATCGAGAATGGAATTAGAATATATCTTAAAGCATAGAAACATAAGTAAAATATTACAATGCAACTAAAATTAAATTTTGTAATTTAAAAACATATTCATGAATTCAAAACCATGTTAATATTCATGAAATTATGTTCAACCTAGTGATGTGATATTTAATTACCAAATTGAGGAACCTTCCCATATCACATCAATATGACATCTTGCTATAAAAAATAAAAGCTTTATATAATTCCTTAAATAGTAACGAAATATTTATAACAATAACAAACATAATGAATACTAATTTAATAACAAAAAAAGTAACCTCATTAATATTCAAGGGAAATCTATCTAACATACGTGCATTTATTATTCTTAACATACATCTATAATCTAAGATGGAATCATGATCATTTATAATTACTTAAAAAATAGACAAAAAATGTTTATTAAATACCTGTGAACAATCAATCCAAACCTTTATTTATATTTCAATACATGGATTTCTTTAGAATTATTATTTCTAGTAAATATGATCCATCTATGACTTGAGTATACTTCATTAATAGAACCACCACGTGTTGAGAAGCATCATGATACACTACAATACTAATATGTACATATATGGACATGTTTTATATTGATGATAGATTCAACTTCAGTTACTACACATTCTCATGAGTGTTTGTGAAATCATTCATAAAAGAATATATTATATTATATTATGAAACACCATATCCAATAGTGAAAAATATTTATCGAAGTTCATGCAAGTTTCATCCATGATTGTGGAGAGGTATTTCATTAACCTGCATCTATATTTTCATATATTCCATTTTTTAGATCCCCTATTCATTAGAGTCTTACTCATTGTCTAATATATATACAATCACTGGAAATAAAACACAATTTGGAACTAAATACATTAGAGAAGGTCTAGTATCATTGTTTCATGTGTATGTTATCCCCAATATAGATCATTACCATAAAACATCAATCTATAGATACTTAGAAGAAGAAACATCCATTGTTTCCATTTGATTGAGATATGGAAGTCACGATCAATGTCTAATATTTGATAGTATGTAGACCTAATGGATCGTACATTTAAAGTTATCATATATACACTCCTTTACTCATAGCGTTATTTACATTCTCATCAATAAGAACCATATTGATATGAGAAATTAAATATCTTTATTGTGGGATTCTCAGCATTTGAATATAGAATTCAGGTTTATCTCCAAGTGCACAACACTATTTGTAGGACCGATAATCACATAAAACATTAATTTCCTAGATGTGTATTGGATAATTTCAACGGGTTATGTGCATTAAAATAATCATTGATAAGAATAAATGATATAGAAAATGAATATTTTTTCAGAATTCACCTGTATTATAATAAATAATGAACATAGTAACCAATAAAATTAGATATTTTATCAAGGTTTATTCATCCATGAGGTCATACAATGTGAAAAAACGTTATGAAAAATTTGAAAACACGTTATTTTAATGATTATAATTCATCATATCTTTTGATTCATCTATATTATCATAATTACCTCATATACCTAAAAGTTTATCGCCCAATTGACCTCCACAACTAGATATTTGATAATTTTAAAATTATAGTGGTAGCCTATGGGATGTAAGTGTGATGATATATCACATACCTTCTAGAATCAGATGGAGATGGAGATCAAGGGTCCACAAAAACTCACCCAAACACTGATATATATATATATATAGTGTTGATAGATATGGGAAAGGGACTACTAGGGGTGGTAGAGGGAATACTCATATGTTATTAAAGACTACTACATATAGATATTCTATCAAGATAGTTGAACATTCATCTTTAAACCTTGTCACATGAGTATACACTTAGCATCACCATTATTATATTATCCAAATACTATAGATATATGATGGGTGAATAATAGCCAGCAGAATCCTATAATGGATGAAAATGTAATAACAAAATACATTAATGAATTCATGATATAAATATATATATTGGGTTTCATTTCAAATTTCCCCCTTCATAGATTTATTGATTCTCTTATTCTTTTTTAGTGTCCCTTCCCTCTAAATGTCTCTCATAATTTCTTAATTCCTTATCCCTATTATCATCACTTCTTGACCTAGGATCCATTATTTAAATCACAAATTTTTCATCCAAGATTAATTATTTGATCTAGAAAACTAAAAAATTTCTCGAAAATGTGTAAAATAGTAGTTCATCGTGTTTATTTTTGAATGATATGTAGAATGGTTCGTTCAAATATCAGAACATTATCAAGCATAAATACCTTAAATGGATTGCATCTCAAAACCCCTTTATAGAAAATGATCCCATTTAGGAATACCTCTCCCATAGGATATTTGAAAAGTGGTGTAAATATTTATGGATAGTATAAAAGTCATCCTTTTAATTCAATAAGCTATGTTAAGATTTTTCCATTCCTTTATTTTTGTAAAATCACAAACACTTTTTCCTTACATATTATTTTCTCTATCTAAGGAAACATATTTTATTTAACCTTAACATAATTTAGAATTTTATACTTAATGATATTAATATATTATTTAACTTAATTCTATTAATACCTAATTACATTGAGTAAAATTAGATACTTTTCCACACCTTATAACTTTACATTTTTTTTGATACTATGCCTCACTATTTTAATACTACAATTGCATCTGTTTTCGGACATTGTTTCATTAGTATTTTTTACTCTGGATTCTTTGAAATTCATAATTGGACTTCTATGAATGTTATAATATAAATTCAAAGAAATTATAACTATAAATTATTTGGAATTCAAACTCAAAATTCATTGAAATTCAGACACCGAATTTTCTAAAATTCAGACTCCAAATTCATTGAAATTTAGTCACTGAATTCTTCTGAATTCAGACTCCAAATTCATTTGAATTAAGACTGAAAATTCATTAGAATTATAACACCATATTATTTAGAATTTAGACACCGTACGAATACCTATTTAGACACTGTTTCTCAATTCTCTTGGAATCTAATTAAATGTTTTTTTATTTTTCCCTTATTTACTTCTAGTAAATTTCATTTTATCATATCATAGGTTACTTAGGTTTATTAATCATAAGAATTATTATCTTAAATTTTATAATATATGAAACATGATTAGGCTACAATGAAACGATTCCATAAAATTTGTTTTTAACAAACTGTTGGCTGAGTGACATGTGACCAGGTCCCTCCTAAATTCTTGGAAAAATATAACCATTGAAGGAGGAGATGACAGTTGGTATTTTTTCTTATAAATACACCCATCTAATTGAATAGTTGAAAACACACACATAGATATTTGTAGATTACCTAATGTGATTCTGTAATGTGATTTCTAGAGTGATAGACTCTCATTCCTTGTGCGATCTATGAACATCTTGTTCAGCCCTGAACAACTTAATCATCTTTGTATAACTCTGATTGTTGTTGTGTACAATCGAGGAATTTCGAAGATATGAATACATATGTATTTAATACCTTAAATTTTGAGGACTTATTGGGATATGAATACAGAGTTGCAGACTACCTAAAATATCAAAGTCATGTGAGGATAAGAAGTCATATTTTGATATTTTTAATGAGGTATTACCCTGGTGTGGGTAAGGCAAACATTATTGAATGTATAAATCAAGGGAACTTTTTCACAGGTTATTGGATACCCTTTTCTTTTTGTTAAATAATTTCATAATTGCTTACTTGTTCTAGTCACAAATTTTATTTCTTCTCTATTTTGTTAATGAAATAATGAATAACTTTATAACACTTGTATATTCTAACTAAATAAGATTCTATACGTTTTAAGGTAGAACAATTCCCTAAGTAATATTTTATTATGTTTCTTTTCTAGATCTATATTTCTAGTTCCAACGTAATATTTTTTCTTAGTTAAAAATTAAATAGTGTTTGGGAATTCATATTTTTTATCTTTGTTAAAAATTGTTTATCCGTAATTTTTAATGTTTTCATTAATAATGTTTTTAAACATAAAATTCACCCCCTTTCAATTGACGTTCTACATATCCTATTTTGATCACACATTTAGTATCAATGGATATCTCTTAAATACATAAACATATATATAAGTTTTCAAGATCAAACTTCACTTTATCAACTTACTTGTTCAAATTTTTCTTTGATATTAACTTTATAAAATCTTTTTATACAAATCATATTTGTGGAAAATTAATTTTTCCTATAAAATGGCATGAATTAATTTCAGTTCTATAGGAAACACAAATCCTACCATACAACCAATTTTTTATGGTAATTATTATGAGTAATGGAGAGATAGGATAAAGACATTTGATGTTGAAACTGGAGTGGATAAATTTGATATGATTACTGGTGAATATATGATAATAGAAAAAGGACGTTAGAAACATCACTAATAAGTTAGAATAAGAATATAAACTAAACTACCAGGTACACAATAACATTTTATGTTCAATTACCATGAATATCTACAATTAAATATCATCATGTGAATATGGTACTAAAATTTTCAAGAAACATATATTAAAAAAATTTGGAAGATCAAAAGTGATTTAAACTAGAAGAGATATGTAAAGAGCTAAATATCATGTATTTTTGATTCCTTATGGTGAATGTGTTTCAAATGTTAAACAATGACGTGTGATTGTCATAAGAAGTTTTCAATCTCGGAGAGAGAATGGATTTTATGATGAAGTTCTTGTAGACAAGATAACTGATATTTTTCCAAATGAGTGGGAATCTAAATGGATAAGTATTCTTAAAAATAGTAATGTATCTAAAAATACCATGAATGAGTTATTTGGAACCCTAATTAAGCATGAAAAAATAATTAAGAGAGATGTTGATTTCAACAAGAAAATTAATGGTAATGGAAGCATTGATTTCAGTACTATATCTAAATCTATGTCTTATGAAATGGTAACTTGATCTTAAGGTAATAAATCTATTGTTATATCTAAATCAATTGAAAGTGATAAATATGATAATGAATTAGCCAATAATGCTTGAAAGATGAACAAGACTATGGGATAGATATATTTTCTGTATAGATATATGAAAAAAGATAGAAAGGACCAAAGAGATTCATAAGAAACTTGTTATGAATGAAAAAGTGTGGGATATTTTAGACCTGATTGTCCTATGCTCATGTTAAATGACCAAAAGGATATTCATTCTTAATGGAACAAAAAAAATACAAATATAAGGCTAATTTTTTTTTGAAAGCTAATGAAACACGCATTTACAGTAGTAGAAACTATATAGATGAATCCTCAGAATATTAATTTTCTGGTTAGGTGAATATTGGTCTTATAGCTAGATTACCTATAAAAAATAATTTTCTTATGGAAAAGGTATGAAATTCTGAATCATTAACCAGTATATGTTTGAATGAAAATTATCATAATGAAAAATATTATGAATCTTCAGATGAAGAATCTACCTCATCAGAAGTCAATACTTTACCTTAATTTGAAAATGTCTCTAGTTATTCTAAACTATTAGAGAAATATAATTGTAATTTAAAAAATAAGTTAAAGGAATAATATTCTATTATTTAGGTTTTAAAAAAATAAATATGATTATTTCTTATGATCTTGATCAAAAAACTATAGGTTTTGAAAATATTTATAAAAACCATAAGGAAGTTAATTCTGAGTAGGATACAATTTTTATGGATCTTGATGATGTTATTTCTAATAAAATTGTTTTATAGAATAACTCAAAATCTTATATTAATGACTTTGAGGAAAGGAATATATTCATTAGACTAAAATCAAAATATTTTCCATAGGAAAACATTATTCAAATTTAACATTGGGATTGAATGAATTTGATAAAATGTATTCACAAATTTATCCTTTTAGAAATATTATTGTATTTGGTTATACTCATTCAATACTTGTTTTTAGTAACAATTATTTCTCTCCCCAAAAAAATCCATTTTGTACTAAATGTCAATGTGGTGGATATTGAGAGAAAAATTAATCTTAAAATAAAATCCAATCCATTGGTTTTCATAAATATTATTTTTTACGAAAATGTGAATACCAATGATTTTACATTATAACATTTTCATATCAAATGATATTTGGATTTTGAAAGTCTAACTATTTTATTTTTTGGTAAATAAAGGACTTGACAAAAAAATACATGGTTCATGGATAGTTTATGTTCCCGGAACATGACTAATAATAAAAACATCTTTGAAATGATATTAAAGATGAATGACGGAAAACTAACTTTCATAGATAATACCTTGGGGAAAACTACTGGTATATGTAACATTGTTCTTCTAGGAAAGGAATTAATTTCGAATGTTTTTTTGTTAAAGGTCCTATGAACAACATTATAATCATAATTCGATTATGTGATGATGGTTACCTTATGTATTTTATGAATGATAAATGCATATTACACAATTACAATAAATTATATATTTTTCCCATAGGCATGGGAATGTTTACACACAGAACATTGAAGACCTTAGAAGCCAAGACCAACCTTCCCTTAGTGAAATGGAAGATCAATATTGGTTGTGGAAAAGAAAACTAGGACATTGTATCCTTAGGAACCTATAAAAACTCTCAAAGAAGATACCTGTTAAGGATCTACTAGAGCATTGATTTGGTTATTAAGATGTTTGTTGTCCTTATCAATATTGCATGAAACATAAGTCAAAATTTAAATATTTCAGTTAAGTCTCAACTTCTGATGCATTATTTCCATTGAATATTGATTTTTTCAGTCCAAAAAATTAGGAAGTATTGCAGTAAAATACGGTGTTTTTTATTTAGTTGATGATTACAGTAGATTTAAATGGGTCTATTATATAGTAATGAAATATGAATCCTTTTATTATTTTAAATATTTTTTCAGCCAAAGTTAAAAATGATAAAAACATTCCACTAATAACTATTCATTGTGATCATGGGGGTGAATTTGGAAATTTATATTTTGAAATATTTTTTAATGAGAAATGAATTACTCATAAATTCTAGTCTCCAAGATCTACTGAACAAAATGGTGTTTTCGAAAGAAGAAATAGAATTATTCAAGAGATAAATTAAACCATGTTGTGAGAATATTCTGTTGCTAAAAACATTAGGGCTAATTATGTAAGTACTTATTGATAAACTATAAAGAGAGTTTTAATTTTAAATATTTATAATAAAACCCCATAAAAATTGTGGATTGATATAAAACATAGGATTTCTTACATCAATGTATTTAGATGAAATGTATATAGTTTGAATACTAATGATAACACACATAAATTCTCAGCCAAATCTGATGAAGGAATTTTCTTAGGATTCTTTACATATTCTATAAGGCCCCGGCCTTAAACCTTACATAATTTTGAGTTATCACAAGATTACACGTGAGGATCTTTTCAGGTTTAGAGTTTTAGAGAAATAGATCATAAAACATGCATTACATTCCACATATAATCAAAGTGGTTACAAAAAGATAATATTCTTCATTCCCATCAATGGAAACATATTTAAAATAAACATGGATTCTTTCTTGACACTTCCTTGACACTATCATCATATCATGTTCCTTTCCCTTGACCTGTGAAAAACATTTCAAAAAAACTTGGGATGAGCATAAAAAGCTCAGTAAGGGATACAGAAAGAATGAAAACTGTTAGTTTTTCAAACATCAAATAAACCATATATACTATATCAAAGTAATACCTTCACCTTCATGAAATAGTAAAAACTCTTAACTAAATAATGTATCATTACTTACCTTTTTGTAACCAAAGGATTACCATAAAATCCATAAAAAGAACACATAACATATATAAAGGTAACTTGGGACATAAACATACTTATGTGGAATAACCATACATTCGACTTCCACACATATCACTTAATGGAATAGCCATACGGAAAATTTCCATACATACTTAATAGAATATCCATACGGCCTACTTCCATACCCAATGCATTGGAGGTTATAATGTAACCACCCTTCCTGGTATTCACGGCACCACCCGTCATATGGTTTATAACTTAACCACCCGTTAAAATGTCCAAGTACCAGTATAAAATCATAAAAAATAAAACCAATATAAAGGAATGATAACATTTAAACATTTCAATCACAATATATCATAATACAATCCTTTATCAAAACCATTTTCAATACAAAAATACATAAAAGAGTATATGGTATTTATTTCATTTCAAAAAAACATAACGGCTTGTTGAGGAATCCAAAGACCAAATAATCCTCGTAGCGGCGGAAAAGGTGGTTGTCGCCGCGTATGTTAAAATAAACATTCCTTTTTTTCGTTTTGTAAAACGATTCGTAGAAATATATTCCTTTTGTATAAAAGTAAAAGTCAAAGGGTTTTATACACCGTATAAAAGAAAGTTGTGTATAAAATTAAATATGCCTCAATGAAAGGAGATTGAGACGAAGTCCCTTACAAAGATCATTTTTAAATAAAATAGATATATTATGTGTATTCACTATATGTACACATAAATAAAGTACAAATACAAGATAGGACATAATAATATCATGACATAATTTGAAAGTAGGATATTAACCCAAAGAATGGAAACTGAGTTACGAAATTCCCTTACCTCGGGTCCGACTTGACTATATCATTTTTTAACGTCCTGAATAACAAACTTGAGTTAATTTATACTTGATTAAGAAACTTTTTAAAGTTCATTATTCCTTTTATATCACTTATTTCCATGTTATAAACATTATGTAACCATTTAAGTTAATAATGTTTGTTTTCTCAATATTTGGTTCCTAAGTCGAAAGTGGACTTCTTAAAATTACATGTTGTTCGTGTGGTCAAAGGTTCTTTATATCCAGAATGAAATTCCCGATTTGGATATAATATGTATCATATATATCCAGCATATACATGTGTTTATAATATTACATAATCATTTAGAGGTAAGAAATGAAATGCCCCGTTCATGGAGACGGTAAGCCGTACGTACGCATGAACGATACTTTCATTTCTTTGTCATATTAATGGAATTTAACCTAAATGAGAGGTATGTATATTTTAATTCCATAATTATATTCATCATTTAGATATATCATTAATTATATATATCCATTATATACATGTACTTTTAATAGTACATTACATTTGGGGATAAGAAATGAAATGCACCGTTCATGGAGACGGTAAGCCGTACGTACGCATGAACGCTACTTTCATTTCTATCTCATACTTTAATGGAAAGATATAATAATGATATAGAGGTATATTATAATTACAGTATAACATCATATATAATAACTTTAAATCCATCCTTTACATGTCCCACATATGGCATTAACGAATCACATCACTTTGAGAGAGCGGTAGTCCACACTTCCTTAAATGAAGATATCATGTTTACCCATAATGGAAACCATAAAGGTATGCCCAAAATGAAAAATATGGAAGCTTAAAGAAAAAAAATAAACATATTATATATCATATATAAAAATAGTGACATCATAATGGCCACCTTTGAAGGTGTTAAATGAGTATTGAACAATCATCGTTCCGTGAGGCAGAATTTTGCCATCCACAGAAACTGTATGTTCATTAACCATTGGATGTAGTTGTGTGAGAGTGTAGCTCGAATAAATCTTATAAAAACATCCTATTATATTGAAGATACCGGTGTTGTTACAAAATATGTAAATAAAAAGAGTTTAGAGGGTTGGAGAAGCAAAATAAAACAAATGAACAAGAGAGAATGAATTACCTTTAAAAGTGTAACTCCTTTTGATTTGTGCCTAAAGGCTTCCTTTGAAAGGATTCATCCCAAAGGGAATCCTCTAGGATGAGGCGAGGAATGTGGAGAGAGTAAATGGGCAGGGTTTGTCCGAGCCAAAGTCTTGAAGAGTGTGTGAAATGAGGTAGAGTTGGGGGCCTTTTATAAGAGGAGAGGAGGGGCACTTTTGGAAAGTAAAGAAATATTACTTTATTTGAAAATGTGTCTCGGTTTTAAGAGGTCCCACATTGATATAAGTCGTGGATAAGGAGATAAGGGTTATAAATCCACTCATCCAATTGGTTTTGGCCATGTTTAGGTTTTAGATTTTCCATTATCTTTCCATTTTATTTAAATTGTCAAATAATGAGGTCATCACTACATAATTATTATGTCATAAATAATTTAATTTATATAAGGTATAAAAATTATAAAAAAAATACTAGGATGTAGGAAATCTTTTTAGATTTCCAATTACTATTTATAATCAAATATCTGATCTTTATAACCCCATGTAAAAATTGTTTTAGTAAAACATATCATGTTTGTATCATTTTTACTTTAACATTTAATAAAAAGTTTTTTATATCATTTCCCAACCAAAGTGTCTCCATGGGGTCCCCAAGTTGACCCATGGATTGTATTGGTCTTCCATGACACAACCAATAAGGTTGGGACATGTGTCTAGGTCATTTCTTATTATTAAAGCATTATTTATACCTTAAACTACACTAATTACCACTAATCGCGATTAAAAACTTAATAAGTAACTATTCACCAAAAAATTATTTTAATCTCATTGAACCACATTTTACTTCTTAATTACAACCATGTATGTCGGATTTTTGAAAATCAAAACACAATGATGGCAAAATTTCATTTAAATGGAAAATCAGTTTTTATAAGTACCACTTAGTGGTTTCACTATTCATCAAAAATTGATGTTTTTTCAGAAAATTACCAAAAATTAACCCTAAGCTATATTTGATATTACGAATTCAAAAATGAAGTCTATTTTACAAATTTCAAAACATATAAGTCACATTAATTAATTTAATAATTAATTCCCGCGGTCAGAGCAAATAGCGTGTTTTTATGAAACAATAAGTATCAAAAGATTGACACTAGTTTAAGTCCGATTTCAAAGTAAAATTAATTTCAATGACCACTATTGGATTTAATGGTAAAAATATAATCTAATTTCACTTTAAAACCAATTAAAAAGATAATCTAATCATATAAATAAATTATATTAAAAAGATGTTTTGAATTAAAATACAACATTTTACACTATTCATTAAAAAAATGAACTTTATCAGAAAGGTACCAAAAATTTACACAAAGTAAATTTTGATGTCCCGATTCTAAAGAAGAGTTATATTTGGTCCAATAGAATTTATAAGATCGATCAAAACTATATTTAGTGACGGTTCTCCGTTAAAAGGTGATAAGTGGACCTTTCGTGAAAATTAGGGTATAAATGCCTAAAATTGAACTCTTTCCGTATTTTAAGCCTTTATATTTTATTGGGTAAATGTAAAAACATTTAAAAACATATATTAACATATTTTAGTTATTTCTATCCATTCCCGCCAGTACAATGGCTACTCGTTAACTATCATTTAAAATAATATTATTTAATTACTTGTGTGCAACGTAAGTTTTCAAAGAAACTCATCGTTGCGTACCGAGTATGCTATCGAACCTAGAAACCCCTTTTAATTAAAATTAATATTTAATTCGTAAAAATTAATAAATATAAAAATTCTTTATTCTTTATTTACCTGGGATGTTACATCCTCCCCCCCCCCCTTTTGGGAATTGCGCCCTCGCAATTTTATTCACTTATCAAAATATGTGGGGGTATTTATCCCTCACAGCATTTTCAGATTCCCACGTTGCCACTTCAATCACATGGTTTTTCCACAAAACCTTTACCTGATTAATCACCTTATTCCGTAACACCTGCTCCCTGTCGTCAAGAATCTGGGTTGGTTGTTCTTCATAAGATAGGTTCTCTTCCAGCTGAACTACCTCTGGACTCAAAACATGAGATGGATCTGGCATATACTTCCTCAACATTGAAACATGAAAAACATTGTGTACCTGAGATAAACTCGGAGGTAAAGCCACCCGGTATGCAACTGATCCAACTCTCTCCAGAATTTCATATGGTCCAATAAACCTTGGACTCAACTTTCCTTTCTTACCAAATCTCATCACACTTTTCCAAGGAGAAACCGTGAAAAAAACATGATCACCTACCTCGAAAGATAGATCCTTCCTCCGGTTATCCACATAACTCTTCTGCCTGCTCTGAGCTATTCTCATGTGCTTATGAATCAACTGAACTTTTTCTGCCAACTCTTCTACCAATTCTGGTCCCATCAACTTCCTTTCACCAACTTCATCCCAGAAAGCTGGAGTTCGACATCGCTTCCCATATAATGCCTAAAATGGTTCCATCTGTATACTGGAATGAAAACTGTTATTATAAGAAAAATCAACCAAAGAAATATGTTGGTCCCAAATTCCCTGATAATCCATAGAACAAGCTCGTAGCATATCCTCCAATGTCTGTATTGTTCGTTCTGACTTCCCATCTGATTGAGGATGAAAAGCTGTACTAAAATTTAATTCTGTACCCAACAACTTCTGAAGGCCTTTCCAAAAGTTAGAAGTAAACCTGGGATCACGATTCGATACAATGGAGAGAGGAACTCCATGTAACCTGACTATCTCTTTAAGATACAAATGGGAAAGTTTATCAAGAGAGAATGTATCTTGTATAGTAAGGAAATGAGCAGAGTTGGTCATGAAATCAACAATAACCTATATTTCATTATTACCTCGAGATGTCTTTGGTAATCCAACAACAAAGTCCATGGATATATTCTCCCATTTCCACTCTGGAACTAGTAAAGGCTGAAGCATCCCATTCGGTAACTGCCGCTCTGCTTTAACCTCTTGACATGTCAAACACTTCAAGTAAAATCAGCAATGTCTCTTTTCCTTCCATCCCACCAGTAATACTCACGCAGATCTCTATACATCTTAGTACTGCCCGGATGAACTAAAAACGGAGAACTATGAGCTTCACATAACAACTGTCTCTTCAACTATGAATCACAAGGCACACACAATGTCTTCCCAAATCTCAAAACACAATCATTATCAATGTTGAATTCAGGCAACATACCTTTCTAAACCAGCTCTACCTTTTTCTGCAACTCATTGTCTTGCTTCTGTGCTTGCTTGATTCTATCTGATAGAGAAGATCTCATTGATACTTGAAACAAAACAGAAGGACTTCCTGCACCAACAACTTCTATGCCAATGTTCATCAAATTCTTAACCAAAGGATCACGTTCCAAATGCAACATTGTTAATGAAGCATTACTTTTTCGACTCAAATCATCAGCCACTTTATTTGCTTTTCCCAGATGGTAATGAATTGTACAATCATAATCCTTGATTAATTCTAGCTATCTCCTTTGTATCATGTTCAATTATTTCTGAGGGAATATATACTTTAAACTTTTGTGATTAGTATATATTTCACACTTTACTCCATACAAATGATGCCTCCAAATTTTTAAAGCAAAATCAACAGCAGCTAATTCGAAATCATGTGTAGGGTAATTTACCTCATAAGTTTTCAACTGTCTTGAAGCATAAGCAATTACCTGATCATTCTGCATTAGGACGTAACCAAGTCCTTTCAATGAAGCATCACTGTATATAACAAACTCACCATTCCTGGAAGGTAGTGCCAAAACTGGAGCATTCACCAATCTTTTTTTCAATTCATGAAAACAATCATCACATTCTTTTGTCCAGATAAACTTAACACCCTTCCGAGTTAGCTTAGTCATTGGACTAGATAACCGTGAAAAATTTCTAACAAACCTTCGGTAATAGCCTACCAAACCAAGGAAGCTATGAATCTCGGTTACATTTGTCGGTCTTGGCCATTCTTCCACAACTTTTGTTTTTGCAGGATCAATAGTTATTCCATCTTTAGAAACAATATGACCAAGGAAAGAAATTTGTTGCAACCAAAACTCACACTTTCTGAATTTCCCTTAAAATTTCTTTTCTTTTAAGGTTTGCATGATAACCCTTAATTTTATTTCATGCTCTTCTTTACTTTTAGAAAACACCAAAATATCATCAATAACACAACCACCATTTATCACCTTATTCAACTGAGCCATCACTGCAGTAAACTGCTCAATTCAGATTCTGGCCATCTTAGTATGCTGATTTGGAAGGTCATTTCCCTCAGTATTCCTTCACAAAAAAAACATCTCTATTTCTTCAAAGAAAAAACCATTCTTAACGAACATGTCTTCGATAAATCAACATGGTAATCTTCAAATGCTATATCATTTCAACAAAAATATTTTTGGATAATCATTTAATAGAATTTTAACTCCTAAAGTTATCTAAACCTCCTTTTGATACTAACTATAAGGCCCCGACCTTAAACCTTACATAATCTTGAGTTATCACAAGATTACACGTTGAGGATCTTTTCAGGTTTAGAGTTTTAGAGAATTAGATCATAAAACATGCATTACATTCCACATATAAACAAAGTGGTTACATAAAGATAGTATTTTTCATTCCCATCAATAGAAACATATTTAAAATAAAAATGGATTCTTTCTTGACACTTCCTTGACACTATCATCATATCATGTACCTTTCCCTTGACCTGTGAAAAACATTTCAAAAAACATGGGATGAGCATAAAAATCTCAGTAAGGTATACAGAAAGAAAGAAAACTGTTAGTTTTTCAAACATCAAATAAACCATATATACTCTATCAAAGTAATACCTTCACCTTCATGAAGTAGTAAAAACTCTTCACTGAATAAAGTATCATTACTTACCTTTTTATAACCAAAGTATTGCCATAAAATCCATAAAAAGAACACATAACATATATAAAGGTAACTAGGGACATAAACATACTTAAGTGGAATAACCATACGGTCGACTTCCACACATATCACTAAATGGAATAGCCATACGGCCAATTTCCATACATACTTAATGGAATAGCCATACGACTGACTTCCATACCCAATGAATTGGAGGTTATAACGTAACCACCCGTCCTGGTATTCACGACACCACCCGTCATATGGTTTATAACGTAACCACCCGTTAAAATGTCCAAGTACCAGTATAAAATCATAAAACATAAAACCAATATAAAGGAATGATATCATTTCCACATTTCAATCACAATATATCATAATATAATCCTTTATCAAAACCATTTTCAATACAAAAATATATAAAAGAGTATATGGTATTTATTTCATTTCAAAAAAACATAACGGCTTGTTGAGGAAGCTAAAGACCAAATAATACTCGCAGCGGCGGAAAAGGTCGTTGTTTCCGCGTACATTAAAAGAAACATTCCTTTTTTTCGTTTTGTAAAACACTTCGTAGAAAAATATTCCTTTTGTATAAATGTAAAAGTAAAAGGGTTTTATACACTGTATTAAAGAAAGTTGTGTATAAAATAAAATATGCCTCAATGAAAGGATATTGAGACGAAGTCCCTTACAAAGATCATTTTTTAAATAAAATAGATCTATTATGTGTATTCACTATAAGTACACATAAATAAAGTATAAATACAAGATAGGACATAATAATATGATGACATAATTTGAAAGTAGGAGATTAACCCAATGAATGGAAATTGAGTTACGAAATTCCCTTACCTCGGGTCCGACTTGACTCGATCGTTCTTTAACGTCCTGAATAATAAACTTGAGTTAATTTATACATGATTAAGAACCTTTTTAAAGTTCATTATTCCTTTTATATCACTTATTTCCATGTTATAAACATTATGTAACCATTTAAGTTAATAATGTTTATTTTCTCAATATTTGGTTCCTAAGTCGAAAGTGGACTTCTTACAATTAAATGTTGTTCGTGTGGTCAAAGGTTCTTTATATCCAGAATGAAATTCCCGATTTGGATATAATATGTATCATATATATCCCGAATATACATGTATTTATAATATTACATAATCATTTAGAGGTAAGAAATTAAATGCACCGTTCATGGAGACGGTAAGCCGTACGTACGCATGAACGCTACTTTCATTTCTTTGTCATATTAATGGAATTAAACATAAATGAGAGGTATGCATATTTTAATTCCAGAATTATATTCATCATTTATATATATCATTAATTATATATATCCATTATATACATGTACTTTTAATAGTACATTACATTTGGGGATATGAAATGAAATGCACCGTTCATGGAGACGGTAAGTCGTACGTACGCATGAACGCTGCTTTCATTTCTATCTCATACTTTAATGGAAAGAAATAATAATGATATAGAGGTATATTATAATTCTAGTATAACATCATATATAATAACATTAAATCCATCCTTTACACATCCCACATATGGCATTAACGAATCACATCACTTTGAGGGGGTGGTAGTCCGCACTTCCTTAAATGATGATATCGTGTTTACCCATAATGGAAACCATAAAGGTATGCAAAAGATGAAAATAATGAAGCATAAAGAAAAAAAGATAAACATATTATATATCATATATAAAAATAGTGACATCATAATGGCCACCTTTGAAAGTGTTAAATGAGTATTGAACAATCATCGTTTCGGGAGGCAGAATTTCGCCATCCACCGAAACTGTATGTTATTTAACCATTTGATGTAGTTGTGTGAGAGTGTAGCTCGAATAAATATTATAACAACATCCTAGTATATTGAAGATACTGTTGTTGTTACAAAAGAAGTAAATAAAAAGAGTTTATAGGGTTGGAGAAGCAAAATAAAACAAATGAACAAGAGAGAATGAATTACCTTTAAAAGTGTAACTCCTTTTGATTTGAGCCTAAAGGATTTCTTTGAAAGGATTCTGCCCAAATTGAATCCTCTAGGATGAGGAGAGGAATGTGGAGAGAGTAAATGGGTAGGGGTTGGCCGAGCCAAAGGCTTGAGGAGTGTGTGAAATGATGTAGAGGTGGGAGCCTTTTATAAGATGAGAGGAGGGGAACTTTTGGAAAGTAAAGAAATATTACTTTATTTGAAAATGTTTTCCGGTTTTAAAAGGTCCCACATTGATATAAGTCGTGGATAAGGTGATAAGGGTTCTAAATCCACTCATCCAAGTGGTTTTGGCCATGTGTAGGTTTTAGATTTTTCATTATCTTTCCATTTTATTTAAATCGTCAAATAATGATGTCATCGCTGCATCATTATTATGTCATAAATAATTTAATTTATTTAATGTCTAAAAATTATAAAAAAATACTATGATGTAGGAAATATTTTTAGATTTCCAATGACTATTTATAATCAAAAATACGATCTTTATAACCCCATGTAAAATTTGTTTAGTAAAACATATCATGTTTGTGTCATTTTTACTTTAACATTTAATAAAAAGTTATTTATGTCATTTCCCAACCAAAGTGTCTCCATGGAGTCCCCAAGATGACTCATGGCTTTTCTTGGTCGGCCATGACACAACCAATAAGGGTGGGACATGTGTCTATGTCATTTCATATTATTAAAGCATTATTTATACCTTAAACTACACTAATTACCACTAATCGCGATTAAAAACTTAATAAGTTACTATTCACCAAAAAATTATTTTAATCTAATTGAACCACATTTTACTTCTTAATTAAAACCATGTATGTCAGATTTTTTAAAATCAAAACACAATGATGGCAAAATTTCATTTAAACGGAAAATCAGTTTTTATAAGTAACTCTTAGTGGTTTCACTATTCATCAAAAATTGAAGTTTTTCAGAAAATTACAAAAAATTCACCCTAAGCTATATTTGATATTAAGAATTCAAAAATGAAGTCTATTTTAAAAAATTCAAAACATATAAGTCACATTAATTAATTTAATAATTAATTCCCGTTGTTTGAGCAAATAGAGTGTTTTTATAAAATAATAAGTATCAAAAGATTGACACTAGTTTAAGTCCGATTTCAAAGTGAAATTAATTACAACGACCAGTATTAGATTTAATGGTAAAAAAATTTCTAATTTCACTTTAAAACCAATTCAAAAGATAATCTAATAATATAAATAAATTATATTAAAAAGAGTTTTTGAATTAAAATACAACATTTTACACTATTCATTAAAAAATGAACTTTATCAGAAAGGTGCCAAAAATTTACACAAAGTAAATTTTGATATCCCAATTATAAAGAAGATTTATATTTGGTACAATAGAATTTATAAGATCGATCAAAACTATATTTAATGACGGTTCTCCGTCAAAAGGTGATAAGTGGACCATTCGTGAAAATTAGGGTATAAATGCCTAAAATTGAACTCTTTCCATATTTTAAGCCATTATCTTTTATTGGGTAAATGTAAAAACATTTAAAAACATATATAATCATATTTTAGTTATTTTTATCCATTCCCGCCAGTACAATGGCTACTCGTTAACTAACATTTAAAATAATATTATTTTATTACTTGTGTGCAACGTAAGTTTTCAAAGAAACTCATCGTTGCGTACCGAGTACGCTATCGAACGTAGAAACCCCTTTTAATTAAAATTAATATTTAATTCGTAAATATTAATAAATATGAAAATTCATTATTCTTTATTTACCTGGGATGTTACATATTCTAAGGATTGTATAGTTTTTGAAAAAACATTATTATACTATTAAAGAAATAGTGCATGTTAAATTTGATGAAACTGATCCTTTTATTTTCAAACAACTCCAAACTACAACTTTGGATATGTTTTTGAAAACTGATTATCTACCTTTGATGGAAGATTCTTCTTAAAAAGAAAATACTCATGATTTTTTTAATGTATTTACCCCAGAATATTATGTAGCTTTTGTTGATGAAAATGTTTTTCAAATCCAAAATAATCTATTTCTTAAGAATCATCCTAGTGATAGTATCATTATTGATGTAATTAAACTAGTAAGGACAAGAAGTTCTTTATGAATTGATGTAGAAAATATAGCATTAATTTTACAATTATATCCTAAAATCAATTATGATGATTTTGGTGATGATGATTGGATTAATGATATGAAATATAAACTAAATGAATTCAAAATGAACAATGTGTTGTTAGTTTTAGAAAGACATAAGGAAACTTCTATAATTGGTGTAAAAGGGGCATCATAAATAAATGTGATGAAAATGGAATCATTGTTAGAAATGAAGCTAGTTTTTTTACTAAAGGCTATAATCAACATGATGTCATACACTCTGACGAAACATTTGCTCAGGTAGCTAGTCATGAATATATTCATATACTACTAGAATTTTCAGCTTTCTATAATTTAAATTCTTTTAAAATGTATGCGAAGGTGAATTCCATAATGGAAAAGTTTGAGAAGAATTTTATGTTTAACAAACTCCTGGTTTTGAAGGAAAAAAATATCTTGAACATGTTTTTAATCTTTTCTAATATTTATATGGACTTAATCAAGCCCCTATAGCCCAGTATGATTGAATTATATGATTTTTGTTATAAAACTATTATGTTAGATGAACTACTGATCCAAACATTTTTATAAATAAAGAAAAGAAATAAAATTTATTGTTTAAATTTATAATTTTTCATTATATTTGAAACAACTCATCAATCTTTAAATGATTTATTTGTAATTCACATGAAATCTGAGTTGGAAAATATTATGATGGGTGAGTTGAAATTTTTTATTTGTTTTAAAATTTCTAAAAAAAGGATAATAAACCTATATATCTCAACATAAGTATATTAAAGTAATTATTATAAAGTTTTTATATTACAATATGTCATGTATAAGTACATAGACCAGTACCTCAAATTCTCTAGATCTTGATGATGATGTGAAACCAGTAGATCAAGCATCTTTTAGAGGTATTATAAGAAGTAAATTATACCCAATTTCTAGTTGTGTATAATAAATTATTTCATAAGAAATCATAAAATATATTAATCTAATGAAAATAAATGTCATTTTAAAGTTGTGAAAATAATTTTTCATTATTTAAAGAGAACAATTGTTTTACGACTTTTTTACTCTTCTAAAAATGATTTTGTTTTAAATTGATTTTTGGATGATAATTTTTTTGGATGTATAATGGATACGGAAAGTACATCCAGATCATGCCATTTCATTTATGATTAAATAGTTTTTTTTTTCATGCAAGAAATAAAACATAGTATCACATTCCACTACTGAATTCAAATATGTAGCAGCTGGAAGTAGTTGTGCTCAAGTGTTATGGATGCAAAACACACTCAAAAACAATGGAATGTGTTTCTACAAAACATAGATATAGTTTTATAATACATGTTCTATTTACCATTGAAAAAACCCTTAACATCACTCTCATGAAAAGAACATAGATATTTGGCTTCACTTTCTTAGGTATTACACAGTTAATGTATAATTTATTTTACAATTGATCAGAACACGTGATCAAATTGTTGAAATTTTTACAAAATAATTACCCTCTGATAGATTGGAAAACCACAAAATAAAATTAGGAATAATTAATGTATATCAATATTCCATATTATCTTTCTATTAAACCCTTCTCATAACATTATGTTACCCTTTTTCATAGGGTGAGTACATATGTTTACAAATTTATTTCCATTAATTATTTTTTTCAAAGCCTAAATTTATTTCCATACTAAAAATTTATAGAACCTAAGATAATCATGAAGACCTAAATCAAAAGTAAAAATTATTTCTATGTAATTTGGAAGGTATTTTGACTCACATAAATCATCATAATTATATTATTTCTTGTTGGTATTTCAATCTTGTTTTATAAAAAACTTATCAGATTCGCATTCCTTAAATCCGAATTTTCCTTAAAACCTATAAAGATAAAAACCATAAATTAAATACCAGGAATTGATATCAACCGTTAAATCAGATCACGAATATTCCAACCATTGGATCTATCTAGGAATACTAACCATAACCACAGAGCCAATATAAAGGGACACCGACTTCTTGTCCCAAATCAGTTCTGTCTACCTTTTGTGATGGGAATCTGCTGCTCTTTACATCTTCCAGTCCCTTTCTCCACTTTCCTATCATTATAAATGTCTCTTGAATCTTCTCCTAAAACATAGATGTAGTATAAATGGATAATGAAACTAGATTATTGGTTAATGTTTCGATAAAGGTTAGTGGGTCATAATTTCTTTGTGAAATATAATTTTTTGATTTCAATGATTATCAAATTGAATATATGAGAAAGAGTTTATGTTGATAAAGAAAATAATCAAGATCTTGTATACACATACCATATAGTTTAATTCTAGAATTAAATTAGTTTCTATGAGATGATTTGTAACAATATTTTTATGTTAAAAAGTTATGGAAAATTGTACTATCTATACATTAACAAAGAAGTAAACATATTAGATATCCTCTATGAAGGTGAATCTATCCTCTACTCACACCAGTTACATCTAAAAGTAATATACTTTTTGGTGAGTAATTATTATGAATGTCTTAGACAAAATAATGTAAATAAACCCATGATTTCTCAATAATCAACAAACCATATATTGTTTTCTTTGTGGATGGATGTTTTCCATATCCCAAGGAAGGTTGATAATGATTAACTCAAATTTTTTGATATAATTCTATTAGATTTAATAGTGAACCTGAGAAAGATAAATTTGATGAAATACATCCTTCTCACAGTCTCCAACATTAATCATGCAAATATAAAGTCTCATATCATAATGTATCTGATGATTATTTCAAAGATCATTGTCTTAAATTTTTAATATTTAAAGATCCATATAATATCAATCTATATGAATTTAAAAATTATGTTACTTAGTGATGATACAATAATAAGAATAAAAATAGAGATCAATGTTGAATCTAAAGTGTTTTATGATCATCCTAAATCTAAGAAAGATGATGTTGTTGAACCATCAAAGAAAAGAAAGACTAAGGAGCTAGAACCTCAACAAACTGAACCATTCTGGAACATCAATCAACACCCCCTAAACAAAATAACAAAAAGATATATTCTAATAATTTTTTTTCTGAGTGAGGGAGAAAAAAAAGACAAAGGAAGGTGATAATATCTTTGGATTTAATCCTACAGAGGATATGGCCATAAGGATTGTCGGTGTAGAAAATATTGGGAAATAATAAAAGGATAAAAAGATAAAATAAAAGGATTTTCAAGATTTCGTTGCTCAGTTGTTGTTAATATATATTGAATAATCTTTATAAAATATTCAGGTATAAAAAGCCTTCATCAATGAAGGCTCAATTTCAGAAATGATTGTGGAAGAGGAATAAATTCAATATGAAGAAGAATAAGAATAATAAATTGAAGACCAGATCAAACTTGTAGAAGAGTATCCTGATGAGAAGAGTCCTTCTAATAAACACTTATTATGAACCTCTAATGATTAATCCACCAATATAGGTTTAGATATTTAGAAATAAAACTCTAAGTACGCTTATGTTAAAAAAGTCATTACATTGAAGAGAACGAGAACAATGATGTACTTTTTTAGAGAGATTAAGAGGAATTCGATGTTGTAGAACAACATCGTGAGGTAGACAATAATTTTGAAAATTATTTTTCTAAATGAATTTTTTTAACTTTGATACAAGTCAAAAATGTGATGTGGCTTATTCATCTAAGTCAATTTTTGTCGAACAAGTCAAAGAAACTCTTCTAGAGAAAGGAGATTCAGATTTGGAATCGTCAATGTCCATTGGATGTGACTTTGTAGTGAAATATTTAATGAATCGTATTGATTCAATAACATTATTTCCAAACATTGAAACATGTTGTCATCTTATTAAACAATTAGTGAAAATGAAGTTGATTTCTAAATATTTGATGATGTAGTTTTTTATCAAGAATGAAATGGTTTTCAAGAAATTAAGGATCAACTATTAAGCTCATATAATGTTTTAAAAGAGATTACATCATGGTCTAAATCAGTAGTTGATGATCATAATCATGTTGGTGATTATATCGATTCATCCAAAGAGACATTAATCAAGTCTAATGAGAAGTTCATGATTCTTCTCTAAAGACTGAATCAAGGTCAAGATGACTAGATTAAAGAAAGAAAAGATATCTATGCAAAGATAAACTCTAATTCTATTTCCAAAAATGAAAAAACTCCCATAGCATAGATCAGTTAGTAGAGAAAGTCAAATTGTAAGAAGAATATATAAAGTCTCATAAAAAATGGGTTAGTCTCTTGAGAAGAAGAAACATGAATATGAAATGTTACTTATAAAGTACTGAGATGATCAGAAAGAGATAAAGAAGATAAAGGCCAACATTAAGAATATTCTTCCATTGAAGAAGAAGGTTGATTGATTATCTTAAAAACTTCGATATTGTGATGTACCTAAATCATTTCAGAGTTAATGAATTTTATTTTTTATACTAGGTTGTATATGTTTCTTTTCTAACCATTTTTGTACCAAAATATTCCCCTCCAGTAATTTTTAAAAATAACAAAGAATGTAAATTATTTAAAAAGAATATCATATTAAAGGGGAGTTTACAGAAAAGAATAAATTTTTTATGAAAGGGGGAAATTAATATTAAATTAAAAATTCTTAAGAAACACAATGTTTATTTCAAGATTTTATTATGCTAGAAATTACAATCAATGAGGTGAAAAAACCTAAGGGGAGTTATTAGTATTCAATAAGCCACAAATATAATGGATATACATTTTTATTTCAAGAATTCTAAACATAATATTCTTTTTCATAAAGTTGTTTTTCATTTCCAAATAGGGGGATATTGTTATGTCAATATGATATCTTAGGACATTACCATTCCACTATTTTTTGAAAATCGTAAACACTTTTTACTAAATGATTATTTTCTTTCTCAAAGGAAATTATTTTTTTAACTTAAGCGTACTTTTCTATGTTATGATTAATGATAATTATGTATTATTAACCTTAATTCTATTTAGAACAAATTAAATTGATTATATTCAGATCCTTATCCAATCATTAGATCCTTATAGGTTTTTAGATACTGAGTCTCAATATTTTTAGACTCTGATT
This sequence comes from Viscum album, assembly GCA_963277665.1. Classification (NCBI taxonomy): domain Eukaryota; kingdom Viridiplantae; phylum Streptophyta; class Magnoliopsida; order Santalales; family Viscaceae; genus Viscum; species Viscum album. Next base: position 120,700,621 of record OY728151.1, read on the forward strand.
CTACCTTTTTTCAGACATCGTTTAATTTTGATTTTTGGATATTATTACTCTGAAATTATATATCTGAATTCTTTGAAATTTTGAAACCATTTTCTCAGAAATTAGGACTCTAGATTATTTGAAATTCAAACTCCAAATTCATTGAAATAGAGACTTTCAATTCTCCAAAATTCAGACTCTCAATTAACTTTTAATAAAACTCTTAATTCCTCATAATTTAGACTCAAAATTCTTTATAATTCAAACTATGTTTTATCAGAAAATTAGACACTATTTATATGCATATTTACACTCCATTTATCAATTCCTTATGATTCCAGTAAAATTATTTTATTAAATATACCTCATATCTTTAATGTAAAGTTTAATTTTATCGGATCCTAGTTTACTTATGTTTTTTAAACTTATTAATTATTTTCATACTTGTAATAATTTCTTCTACATGATTATGTTACAATGAAACGATGTCATACATTTTGTTTTAACTATTAGTTAGCCTAGTTACACATTTCTAGGACCCTATGAAAATCAAGGAAAATATATCTATTGAAGGAGGAGATGAACATTGGGATTTTTTCTTATATATATCCCAGTCATTTGTGTATGTAAATAAAACATAGAGATCATTATATTATAGGTTTTGTTGTTGCAAAGTGATTTCTAGAGGTAGAAACTCCCATGCCTTAAGGGATCTATGAATATCATGGTCAGTTACGATAACTTTTTCAACTTAGTATGACTCTTGTTATTGATTTTTACAATCGAGGACATCACGAGATAAGAAGACATATGTACCGACTACCTTAATGATTGAAAAATTTTGGGTGTATAAATAATGGTTTACTAACTACCTTAAATTTCTAGGGCTTGGAATGAGAGAAAGATAGATTCTGATATTCTTATAAAGGAATTACACTGGTGTGGGTAAGACAAAAATTCATGAACTTATAAATCAAGGGAACCTTATCCATGGTTGTTGGATACACTTCTATTTGGGTAAAAATATTTCCTACTTGTTTACCTGTTCTTGTCACATGATTTATTTCCACTTTATTTTGATAAATAAAGGAAGTATTCCTTTATTATAATTTCATATTCTTATATACTCTTACTAAATATGTTTCTACAAGCTTTATAGTTGAAAATTTCCCTAAGTAAAATTTTCTTAATTTTTTTTTCGGATCCATAATTTCGAATCATAAGAATGATTTTTTCTTATATAAGAACAAAAGCGTAATCATGAATATATATTTTTTAACATTGTATAACATCGTTTTCATTAAGGATTAAATATATCCTTAAAAATGTTTTTAAGCATAAAATTTACCACGTCTTATAAATGAGCATCTATATATCCTATTTTGATCATTCACATCCTACCCATTCAAAGAAAATAGTCATGTGGCCTCATCTATTTAATAGTTACCCGAGTTACATGGTGTTTTTATAGAATAATAATCCTATAAAATATTTGAACCCCCACCAGACTACATTGTTATTCTCCCAAATTGAAAAATGATTTTTTATTTAATTACATTACCATATTACTGACTTCAACTATCATAACACAAGATCAATGTCTCATAATATTCATTTAAAGACATGAATATGGTAATAATTGTGGAGAGGGTGACCTATATAACCATGTTTTAGCAAATTAAAGTTAAATAGAATAATATCTGAACCATACATCTCTACTAATTTCATTTGTTTGGGTTGGAGGGACAATTATTTTATATAAAATAAAATGGATTCTAGATTTGGTGTGTTGAAATTACCTTTTAGATATTCTCCCAATAAATCCTCAATACCAAAAAACTCTTTCAAAATTCCATAAGGTATTGAATATACTAATGGAATTACATATCATTATCCAATATTATTCTAATGTGGATTGGGTTTGGTGAGAAGATTAATAGTTAGCGGAGTATTATAATACATATTATATATCATGTGTCATGTGATGGTAGATTTACCATACCTATGGTCTACAAATGAACCTAAAACAAGACTTTATGATTTTATAGATAACATTTTTTTCCTAGACTCTCATTTCAACAATAATCTAACCCATATAATATAGTTGTCTCCAGAAACCCTGTATGAGAATTTACTTGAATATATACAGGCTAAATGATTCTATAAATTGGTTATTATTGGAATATCCATGTTATCAACACACATCCAAAGAATTAAAATTCCTTCATGAATTTCATTATAATTAAAAAAATATTATATCCCATGAACTAAATAGTGTAACAAAGGGATGAAAATGGTCAAGAAAACATCCAGGAGGACAAATAAGTAATCAATGGTGGAAACATTATTTCTATTGACTATTTATGATCCTTCATCCTATATCATTTGAATATAACCTATAATTATGTGATTCTTAAATTTTATATAGGACTAATGCATTATCACCTTTTTTTATTCAACATATTTTTTTATTATGATATTTCCATCGATATTGAAATGAATATAATTGCATGGAAAAGACCTGATCCGTATGACCACTCACTAGAAAAAGAATCACTCTTGTAAGTATATGGGTACTTTATTTATTATCAAATAAAAATGATATTTGGTTTAATTGATTATACATATCTCTTAGGATTATTTTCCCATAGAATATATACATGTCAAAATGTGTTTTCCCAATATCCCCATATATGAAATAGAAAGTTCTCATATCAAGAATCTATATAATTTATTGTTATGATAATATTTTTTAGTTGTGATAAAAAAATTATAAGGAAACCTAATCTACATCATATAGCCCTAATTATCCTAATCCACATAAACCCCCATATATATAAATAATCAATAGTTTTGGAACTAATAAATAAAATCATTCTTAGTGGGAGAAGGTCATATATTTATGGTTGTTCTAATATCTAGTTAATAATGGATTCCATCATGATGGACTATTTTTTTATAGCCCAACATTGTGGATACACACTATTATAGGGTCATAGAAGAGTACAATAATATTAAAAACAATTCATGGCCATAATTTATAATAAAAGAACAAACCATAGAAATTATATCTTGCTATATCTCATAGTTATGGTTGACCACGTATCATTGATGATTGACTAGTTAACATGTTGGAAAAGTATTATCTCCTACAAAACCTAATAAAAAATGGATAATATCATTTACAATATATAGTATAAAGTTAATGAAACAATCATCTATAAGAAGAGTTAATAACATGGGTTAATATGATGGTTTTTATAAGAATTAACACATTTGGACATATATGTTATCCTCATAGTGGTGGCTATGAAATTTAGTTCAAAAGTCATTTATATAATGAATAATATGATGTAATGGTATATTATGTCATATGGAAGTAATATAACAAGATAATTAAATTTTTATTTATAGAAATGACATAATTTCAGTGATATTTAAAATTAATTAAAGTAATAATTTTACACATATGAACTTATTTGGGAAAATAGTTCTAATAAAATATATGTTGTCACTTTATCTAGTAAATGATTCAATTATTCATATATAGAAAATTTCAATTGTGAAAAAATGATATATATTTCTGGGTGAGAGAATATTTAGAGAATAGAAGCTTGAATGCATTGTTTTTAGTGATGGGACTCAAAATGATTATTTATAATGTTGGAGGCAACTTGTATTGAAATAAAGAGAGCTATTTTGTTACCTCATTGTTTTATTAAATTAATTTTGATCAATACAATTTTATATGGGGGAATTTATTATTATATTCAAAATATAATAAATATATAAAATGAAATGAAAATTTAAGAGGAAATTTTTAATGAATGAGTCCAAATATTCATGAAGAGACATGCATTTATGGAGTATTATCCATTTGTGATAGCATGGTGGTGACCATTCATGGTATTCTAACATCTTTTTAGTCGAGTGAATTTTACTATAGAATTGAGGAGACCCTTCATGGATGTGTAACATTCTCATTCAATATAATCATTATTTTATTTAAAAAATGAATTCTATCGGACTACATGATTTCATTGGGATTGTAATTTTTATGATTTCTAATATATTTTTTATTAATCTCTCTGAAATCACTGAATCAACAATTAAAGGACAAGGATAAATAAAAATCGTCAAAATTGAGTTTTCTTTAATTAAATGATATACTAGTGATAACTTTCTTAATCATTGGAATTTTATTTCATAAATATTTTATGTAACCATGAAAAACTAAATAAATTCCAAAAATTTCATGGGATGAGAACCACCTCTGACATTCCCAGTAATTCTCTTATTGATGTAGTTACTCATGTGACCACCTACATAATATCATTCATGGATAATTAACATGATACACAATCATGGGTGGTTACTAGAATCACTTATTCAAGGGAGTATAACTACTATACACAATATATTTTGAGAATCATACAAACACACATTGAAAAGAAAATATATATGAACATATCTCTTTATAAAGTATATTATGACCTCATTATAGTGTTACACCATTAGGATATATTTTACATATTGTTTTTTATATCATGATATTTCTATACATTTATTATTTGACCATAATAATAACCCCTTCACCTACCTAGGAAATCAATATTTAGTGAATCAACCTTAAAAAACATGAAGTTTTTCTATGAAATCAGAGCTAAAAAATACGTCAATATGTCAATCTATCTTCCATAACCACCTAAGAATAGTGACAGGTTTGTAGACACTTGTGTTCTCCACTTGACTAATGTACTATACTAATAATTATGATCAGGTACCCTAAGAGAATTGATCTATATTGTTTTCTCCATAAAACATCAAGATAGTAAGGGTTTAAATAATCCTGTATTCGTTTAACTAATATTATTCAAATTATTATTACGGTAATGATAAAAAGGTATTAGAAAAAATTCCGATAATTTATCCCCATTTTTTCTTCAAACTATATTAAAAAGTTTTTCAATAGTAATTAGAGAGATCAACTGGTATATGATGCATATATAAAAAACATATTAAGTATATTCTCTGATTCATATTTACTATGTCATATCCCATATAATTATATTTCCATGACATCATGTATTTTTGAAAAGAATGGATGTGAATGTCAATAATTTTTCCCTCTAACTATGAGTATCTATAAACAATCCCATATTATATCTATTAGATAATTAATAATATGAACTAGAATTTTTTTTAATTTTTAATTCCCATAGAACCAGTTTTATGTACCTTTTACATAGTGTGCCTGTAACACCCCAGGTAAATAAAGAATCTGAAATTTTCATATTTATCAATATTTGTGAACAATGTATTAATATGACTTTAAAGGGGATGCTATGCTCGATGGCGTACCCAACACGCAACAACGAGTTTCTTGGGAATCTTACGTTGCACTCTAATAATAAAATAATATTATTTTAAATGGTAGTTAACATGTAGCCGTTGTATTGGCGGGAATTGATAGAAATAACTAAAATATGATTATATATGTTTTTTAATGTTTTTACATTTATCCAATAAAAGATAAAGGCTTAAAATAGGAAAAGAATTCAATTTTAGGCTTTTATACCCTAATTTTCACTAAAGGTTCACTTATCGCCTTTTGATGGCGAACTGTTGTTAAATATAGTTTTGATCACTCTTATACATTATTTTTGGACCAAATAAAAATCTTCTTTAGAATTCAGACATCAAAATTTACTTTGTGTAAATTTTTGGTATCTTTCCGATAAAGTTCATTTTTTTTTCAATGAATAGTGTAAAATGTTGTATCTAAAGTCAAAACCTATTTTTAATCTAATTTATTAATATGATTAGATTATATTTCGAATTGGTTTTAAAGTGAAATTATAATATATTTTTACCATTAAATCCAATAGTGGTCATTGTAATTAATTTCACTTTGAAATCAGACTTAATCTAGTGTCAATCTTTTGATACTTATTGTTTCATAAAAACACGCTATTTGTCATGACAGCGCGAATTAATTATTAAATTAATTAATGTGACTTATATGTTTTGAATTTTGTAAAATAGACATCATTTTTGAATTCGTAATACCAAATATAGCTTAGGGTGAATTTTTGGGATTTTTCTGAAAAACATCAATTTTTTATGATTAGTGACACCACTAAGTGGTACTTATAAAAACTGATTTTTCCGTTTAAATTAAATTTTTCCATCTTTGTGTTTTGAATTTAAAAAATCCGACATAAATGGTTTTCATTAAGTAGTAAAATTTGGTTCAATGGGATAAAAATAATTTTTTGGTGAATAGTAACTTATTAAGTTTTTAATCGCGATTAGAGGTAATTAGTGTAGTTTAAGGTAAAATTAATGTTTTAATAATATGAAATGAACATGAAACATGTCCTAACCTCATTGTCTGTGTAATGGCCGACCAAGAAAATCCATGGGTCAACTTGGGGATTCCATGGAGACACTTTGGTTGGGAAATGACATAAATAACTTTTTAATTAATGTAAAAGTAAAAATGACACAAACATGATATGTTTTACTAAAACAATTTTTAAGTGGGGTTATACAAGTCAGATTTTTTATTATAAATATTCATTGGAAAGATAAAAATATTTCCTAAATCATAGTAATTTGTTTTATAATTTTTAGACATTAAATAAATTAAATTATTTATGACATCATAGTGATGCATTGATGAAATCATTATCTGACGATTTAAATAAAATGTGAAGATAATGTAAAATATATGACCTACACATATCCAAAACTTATTGTATGGGAGGAATTCGAACCCTTATCATCTTATCCATGAATTATATCAATGAGGGACCTTTTAAAACTGAAACACATTTTCAAATAAAGTAATATTTCTTACTTTCCAAAAGTGCCCCTCCTCTCCTCTTATAAAAGGCCCCCAACTCTACCTCATTTAAAACACTCCACAAGCCTTTGGCTCGGCCAAACCTTAACCCTTTAATCTCTCCACATCCCTCTCCTCATCCTAGAGGGTTACCTTGGGGAATAATCCTTTCAAAGGAAGCCTTTGGGCTCAAATCAAAAGGAGTTACACTTTCAAAGGTAATTCATTCTCTCATGATCATTTCTTTTATTTTGCTTCTCCAACCCCCTAAACTCTTTTTATTTACTTATTTTGTAACAAAAACAGTATCTTAAATATACTAGTATGTTTTTATAAGATTTATTCGAGCTACACTCTCACACAACTACATCAAATGGTTAATGAACATACGGTTTCCGTGGATGGGGAAATTCTGCCTCCTGAAACGATGATTGTTCAATACTCATTTAACACCTTCAAAGGTGGCCATTATGATGTCACTATATTTATATATGATATATAATATGTTTATTTTTTCCTTAATCTTCTGTTTTTTTTTCATTTTGGGCATACCTTTACGGTTTCCATTATTGGTAAACGCGATATCTTCATTTTAAGAAGTGCGGACTACCGCCCCCTGAAAGTGATTTGATTCGTTAATACCATATGTGGGATGTGTAAAGGATAAAGCTAATGATATTATATATGTTATTATAATTTAATTATAATATACTCTTATATCATTATGATTCAATTCCAGAAATTACGAAATAGAAATGGATGTAGCGTTCATGCGTATGTACGACTTACCGTCTCCATGAACGGTGCATTTCATTTCTTACCTCTAAATGATTGTGTAATATTATAAATACATTTATATTCTGGATATATATTATATAGATGAAATTCAAATCAGGAATGTGACTCTGGATATAAAGAAAATTTGACCACATGAACAACATGTAATTGTAAGAAGTCCACTTTCGACTTAAGAACCAAATATTGACAAAACAAACATGATTAACTTAAATGGTTAAATAATGTTTATAACATGGTAATAAGTGATATAAAACGAATAATGAACTTGAAAAGGGTTCTTAATGAAGTATAAATTAACTCAAGTTTATTATTCAGGAGATTAATGAACGATCGAGTCAAGTCAGACCCAAGGTAAGGGATCCTACTCCTCTCTTTCTTTTTAAGTACACACTTTTATGTCATTCCTTTTAAAGCTCCTATTTCTTGTTATTGGGATGATCTTTTATATTAAACATACTGTAATATTTATGTTCATGTGATGAGAGACCCTATTCTCTCCCATCAATCCATTTTGGATGTTTTGAGTGGCGCCGTTAGGCTGCCGAACTTTCGTAAGAGATCTAACCTCTCTCTTTCTTTTTAAGTACTCTCCTTTATGTCACTTCTTTTAAGCTCATCGTTGTAATGTTGGGTGGTGTTCTTTTATATTCCTCTTGCTGTACATTTTATTGTAATGTTATGAGATAACCTATTTTATCTCATCAATCCATATTCATATGTTTTATGTGGCGTCGTTAGGCTGCCGAGTTTTCGTAAAGGATTTTTCAACTCACTTTTATTCCTGTGAGATTTATGCTACATTTGCCACAAATTCCATTGAGTGGTGTATGTACTGCCCATTATTCTACTCTTTGTGTAATATAATTTCGTTTAGGAGTATTTACATCAATGATCTATTTTCCTTCTTTCATGGGGTGTATGTTTTGAAAGATACCCAAGTCGGTAAGGGAACCTTTCACCCTCCTCATTTTTAAAAGAATTCTTTTGTTGGGTCTTTTAATTTACATATTGTTATGTTGGGATAAGTTCTAATATATCCTTATTGATGTAAATTTTATTTCCAAGTGATGAGATACACATTTTATCTCTCATCAACTCATTTTGATGTGATGTCGTTGGGCTGTCAAGGGAACTTTTTAACCCAATTTCGATTCCTTTGGGTTCAACATGTAGTCATTGAATATGTCATCCATTGAATATGTGTGAATGACCTTTTATTGTTTTACACTTAATATCCACTTATATTGGGTGTATTTATATTTGTCACACATATTTTTGAGATTTATTTTTCCTTAGTTTAAGGATTCCTTCTTTATAAGCGATTTAATCACATTTGACATTTCTATTGATGGTTCATTGTTGTTAAGCACAAATTCACTCTTATATGGTGTATATACTGTCCTTTGGATTATTATATCATGAATCCATTTATTCTCATGATATTACAAAGTTCTAACTAAATGTTATTCCTCAATTATTGTATTCAAGTGTCTCTAATTTTGGTAAAAATCATTTAACCAGAATGTCGCTTTAATTGTTTTAATTATTTGTTATTATTAATATCCATGTTTTCAAAATGGTTTTAAGGATTTATTTATATAGATATTAATGGTTTAACATTTTAAAAGCTCCAAGGTTTTATGGGAAACTTTGATTCAAAAATATCTTTATTAAATGTTTTAAATGGTTTTGGAAATGGTTTCTTTTTGAATGGATTCATTATTTCAATATAATGAAATGTTATATTGTGATTGAAATGCAGAAATGTTATGTTTATTTTATGCATGTTTTATGTGATACGTTTATGTTATGTTTCTTGGGCATTTTTATGAAAACGGGTGGTTCCGTGATAAACTAAGGGTGGGTGAGCCCGATATAGCTCTCCAATGCAATGGGTAACGTGAAGGAGTGAAATGTTAAGGTTTCTCCGAAGAGATTTAGGGAATATACTGTGATGGGTATTCCAAACATAAGAAATAGGGTTACTCCCTACGTAAGAATGTTATGAATGCCTCAAGTTACCTTTATGTCTTTTGTTTTCTATGATTTATTCATGATTTGATATGCCTATGTTTTATGGGTAAAGTGTGATTTCATTATAATGTATATATGAACTCATGTTTCCTTTCCAAATTTTTATAACTCTTACTGAGATTTTTATACTCATCCCAATTTTTTGAAATGTTTTTCACAGGTCAAGGGAAAGGTACATGATGTGATGATAGTGTCAAGGATGTGTCAAGAAAGAATCCGTGTTATATTTTAAATATGTTTCCGTTGATTGGAAGAATGAATACTGTCTTTTATATAACCACTTTGTTTAAATGTGGAATGTAATGCAAGTTTCTTGATCTAATTCTCTAAAACACTAAACCTGAAAAGATCCTCAATGTGTAATCTTGTAATAACTCAAGATTAAGTAAGGTTTAAGGCTGGGGCCTTATAGTTGGTATCAAAGGCCGGTTTAGATAATTAAAGAGGTTAGGGTATTCTTTAAGCATAAGTGACAATGCCATAATGGTTAGGACTTCATAAAGAGTCCTAGTTTTATATAAAGTGAATGAGTAAGTGTATCTTAGTGTTTACCTTCCTAATTAGTGCATGATGATTTTGTTGATATACTCACACTGACATTTCTATTTTTAGTCAATGGATGGATCTAGTAGGCACCAAAGAGACAACAGGTTTGAAGGAAACTGTGGTGGTTATCTGATTAAGAAACTAGATAAAATTGAGGATTCAATGAGGAAACTCGTGGTTGTTCTAAACCAAATATCAAGGAGTCATGATCAACCACTTGAACCTTGGTATGATCTTTAATGCATCATGTACGAGATGACCAATCCATGTGGAAGTTCAGGTAATAATTATAAAGGTAACCATTAGAGTTTATATGATCCTTACTTTTGAGGTAATTATGGGTTATTATATGATATGCTAGAAAATGAAAGGCATGAGATAAACTTGAGGTTAAAATATGTTATGATCATTTTTGATGATTTTATCTCTTTTTGGGGAATGATTTAATAATTATATAGTTTTGCAAAAAGGAAAACACGCAGACCGTGTGACAACCCGTCGCGTCGGACAAAGCTGCGGGAATCGAACCCACAACCAAAGTGCGACTGGTATTTATTGCCTACCACTGGTCTACGTGAAGTCCATGGTTAGTTTGACCGATTCATTTAAGTTATATGATTTTATGAATTATGAGTAAGTTTATTTTGGGTTATTTATGAAAATGACTAACCTATCATGGAGGATATTTGATTAGGATAATTACTTTTCAATACGAGACTTTAGGAGCAACTGATATTGTTTGGAGATAAATGTTACGATGTAACTTGGAAGACTATGTGACTAAATCCTTCAAATATTTGGTTTTCAATCCTATATTGTCTTACTTTGAAGAATTTTATGGACAAATTGTTTATCGGATGGTCCTCGTTGAACTTTTGGGTTTGTTAGACAAATTTTGGAGATTAAGCATGGATTTTTTTTAATGGGTTATCCTTTTCTGGATTATATGACCTTGTACTAACCTTTTTGGTTTTGGTTTTGGTTAAAGCCTAAATACATGGGATGTATATAGTTCTCTTTTGTGGATTAGGTGATTCTCTAGAAGTTTATTATAGTACTCTTAATGTGAACAAGTCTTCCTAAATACTCGTCTTTTGGAGAAAATATGAGTTTGTGTAAGGAATCTAATAAAAGTTGAAAGTCAACAAGATAAGTGATCATGTTTCCTTATGAGTAAATTCCCAAATAAAAAGTATCTTAAAAAAATGTTGTCTATTAACTTTTCCTACTGGGGAATCTAATACCGTTTAGCCCATCACAAGTTTGTGATTTTATAGTGGTTAACTTTCTCCTAAACATGTTTTCTATCACTCTCCATCAGAACATGACCCTTTTTTTCCTCCATGTCCATATTTTCATACTTGGAATCCTAGTTTGGGTTAACTCGGGTGACCTTTGTACTTATCTTTATTTATTTTAAAGTGTTTGTTTTACCGACTCTTGTTCCGATGTGGGACTTTCAAGGATGTTTCCAAGCTCAATTTTAAAAATTGTGAGAACGCAATTCCCAAAAGGGGGGGAGGATGTAACACCCTAGGTAAATAAAGAATATGAAATTTTCATATTTATCCATATTTGTGAATAAAGTATTAATATGACTTTAAAGGGGACGCTATGCTCGATGGCGTACCCAACACGCAACAACGAGTTTCCAGGGAATCTTACGTTGCACTCTAATAATAAAATAATATTATTTTAAATGGTAGTTAACATGTAGTCGTTGTATTGGAGGTAATTGATATAAATAACTAAAATATGATTATATATGTTTTTTAATGTTTTTACATTTTTCCAACAAAAGATAATGGCTTAAAATACGAAAAGAATTCAATTTTAGGCTTTTATACCCTAATTTTCACTAAAGGTTCACTTATCGCCTTTTGATGGAGAATTGTCATTAAATATAGTTTTGATCACTCATATACATTATTTTGGACCAAATAAAACTCTTATTTAGAATTCGGACATCAAAATTTACTTTCTGTAAATTTTTGGTATCTTTCCGATAAAGTTCATTTTTTTTCAATGAATAGTGTAAAATGTTGTATTTTAATTCAAAACCCATTTTTAATCTAATTTATTTATTTGATTATATCATCTTTGTAATTGGTTTTAAATTGAAATTAGAATATGTTTTTACCATTAAATCCAATAGTGGTCATTGGAATTTATTTCACTTTGAAATCAGACTTAAACTAGTGTCAATCTTTTGATACTTATTGTTTCATAAAAATACGCTATTTGTCATGACAACGCGAATTAATTATTAAATTAATTAATTTGACTTATATGTTTTGAATTTTTTAAAATAGACTTCATTTTTGATTTCAGAATATCAAATATAGCTTTGGCTGAATTTTTGGGATTTTTCTGAAAAACATCAATTTTTTATAAATAGTGACACCACTAAGTGGTACTTATAAAAACTGATTTTTCTGTTTAAATGAAATTTTTCCATCTTTGTGTTTTGCATTTCAAAAATCTGAGATACATGGTTTTCATTAAGAAGTAAAATGTTGTTCAATGGGATAAAAATAATTTATTGGTGAATAGTAACTTATTATGTTTTTAATCGTGATTAGAGGTAATTAGTGTAGTTTAAGGTAAAAATAATGTTTTAATAATATGAAATGAACTTGACACATGTCCTATCCTCATTGGATGTGTAACGGCCGACCATGACAAGCCATGGGTCAACATGGGGACCCCATGTTGACACTTTGGTTGGGAAATGACATAAATAACATTTTATTTAATGTAAAAGTTAAAATGACACAAACATGATATGTTATACTAAAACAATTTTTAAGTGGGGTTATACAAGTCAGATATTTTATTATAAATAGTCATTGGAATGATAAAAAAATTTCCTACATCATAGTAAATTTTTTATAATTTTTAGACATTAAATAAATTAAATTATTTATGAGATCATTATGATGCAACGATGACATCATTATCTGACGATTTAAATAAAATGAGAAGATAATGTAAACTCTATGACCTACACATGTATAAAACTTATTTAATGGGTGGATTTAGAACCCGTATCACCTTATCCACGAATTATATCAATGTGGGACCTTTTAAAACCGAAACAAATTTTCAAATAAAGTAATATTTCTTACCTTCCAAAAGTCCCCCTCATCTCCTCTTATAAAAGGCCCCCACCTCTACCTCATTTCACACACTCCTCAAGCCTTTGGCTCGACCAACTCCTGCCCATTTAATCTCTACACATCCCTCTCCTCATCCTAGAGGATTCCATTTGGGCATAATCTTTTCAAAGGAATCCTTTAGGCTTAAATCAAAAGGAGTTACACTTTTAAAGGCAATTCATTCTCTCATATTCATTTGTTTTATTTTGCTTCTACAACCCCCTAAACTCTTTTTATTTACTTCTTTTGTAACAAAACCAGTATCTTAAATATACTAGGATGTTATTATAAGATTTATTCGAGCTACACTCTAACACAACTACATAAAATGGTTAAAGAACATACGGTTTTCGTGGATGGCGAAATTCTGCCTCCCGGAACGATGATTGTTCAATACTCATTTAACATCTTAAAAGGTGGCCATTATGATGTCACTATTTTTATATATGATATATAATATGTTTATTTTTTCCTTAAACTTCTGTTTTTTTCATTTTGGGAATACCATTACGGTTTCCATTATGGGTAAACGCGATATCTTCATTTTAGGAAGTGCGGACTACCGCCCCCTGAAGGTGATTTGATTCGTTAATACTATATGTGGGATGTGTAAAAGATAAAGTTAATGATATTATATATGTTATTATACTTTAATTATAGTATACTCTTATATCATTATGATTCCATTCCAGAAAATATGAAATAGAAATGGAAGTAGCGTTCATGCATACGTACGGCTTACCATCTCCATGAACGGTGCATTTCATTTCTTACCTCTAAATGATTATGTAATATTATAAATACATGTATATTCTGGATATATATGATATAGATGATATCCAAATCAGGAATTCCATTCTGGATATAAATAACCTTTGACCACACGAACAACATGTAATTGTAAGAAGTCCACTTTCGACTTAAGAACCAAATATCGACAAAACAAACATGATTAACTTAATGATTAAATAATGTTTATAACATTGTAATAAGTGATATAAAAGGAATAATGAACTTGAAAAAGGTTCTTAAGGAAGTATAAATTAACTCAAGTTTATTATTCAGGAGATTAAATAACGATCGAGTCAAGTCGGACCCGAGGTAAGGGATCCAACTCCTCTCTTTCTTTTTAAGTACACACTTTTATGTCATTCCTTTTAATGCTCATCTTTCTTGTCATTGGGATGATATTTTATATTAAACATACTGTAATTTTTATTTTCCTGTGATGAGAGACCGTATTTTCTCTAATCAATCCATTTTGGATGTTTTGAGTGGCGCCGTTAGGCTGCCGAACTTTCGTAAGAGATCTGACCTCTCTCTTTATTTTTATGTACTCTCCTTTATGTCACTTCTTTTAAGCTCCTCTTTGTAATGTTGGGGGATGTTATTTTATATTCCACTTGCTGTAAATTTTATTGTAATGTGATGAGATACCATATTTTATCTCATTAATCCATATTCGGAAGTTTTATGTGGCGCTGTTAGGCTGCCGAGTTTTCGTAAGGGATTTTTCATCTCACTTTTATTCCCGTGAGATTTATGCTACATTTGCCACAAATTCCATTGAGTGGTTTATGTACTGACCATTATTCTACACTTTGTGTAATATAATTTCGTTTATGAGTATTTATATCAATGATATATTGTCCTTCTTTCATGGGGTGTATGTTTTGAAAGATACCCAAGTCGGTAAGGGAACCTTTCACCCTCCTCTTTTTTAAAAGACTTCTTTTGTTAGGTCTTTTAATTTACATATTGTTATGTTGGGATAAGTTCTAATATATCCTTATTGATGTAAATTATATGTCAAAGTGATGAGATACACTTTATATCTCTCATCAACTCATTTTGATGTGATGCCATTGGGCTGTCAAGGGAACTTTTTAACCCAATTTCGATTTCTTTGGGTTCAACATGTAGTCATTGAATATGTCATCCATTGAATATGTGTGAATGACTTTTTATTGTTTTACACTTAATATCCACTTATATTGGGTGTATTTATATTTTTCACACATATTTTTGAGATTGATTTGTCCTTAATTTAAGGATACCTTCTTTATAAAGGATTTCATCACATTTGACATTTCTATTGAGGGTTCATTGTTGTTATGCACCAATTCACTCTTATATAGTGTATATACTGTCCTTTGGAGTATTATATCATGAATCCATTTATTATCATGATATTAAAAAGTTCTAAGTAAATTTTATTCCTCAATTATTGTATTCAAGTGTCTCTAATTTTTGTAAAAACCCCTTTAACCAAAATATCGCTTTAAATGTTTTAATTATTTGTTATTATTCATATCCATATTTTCAAAATGGTTTTAAGGATTTATTTATATTGATATAATGGTTTAACATTTTAAAAGCTTCAAGGTGGTATGGGAAACTTTGATTCAAAATTCTCTTTATTAAATGTTTTAAATGGTTTCAGAAATGGTTTCTTTTTGAATGGATTCATTATTTCAATATAATAAACTGTTATATTGTGATTGAAATGTGGAAATGTTATGTTTCCTTTATGCATGTTTTATGTGATACATTTATGTTATGTTTCTTGGTCATTGTTATGAAAATGGGTGGTTCCGTGATAAAATAAGGGCGGGTGAGCCCGATATAGCTCTCCAATGCATTGGGTAACACGAAGGAGTGAAACGTTAAGGTTTCTCCTAAGAGATTTAGGTAATATACTGTGATGGGTATTCCAAACGTAACCAAGAGGGTTACTCCCTACGTAAGAATGTTATGAATGCCTCAAGTTACATTTATGTCTTATGTTTTTTATGATTTATTCATGATTTGATATGCCTATGTTTTATGGGTAAAGTGTGATTTCATTCTAATGTATATATGAACTCATGTTTCCTTTCGATATTTTTATAACTCTTACTGAGCTTTTTATGCTCATCCCATGTTTTTGAAATGTTTTTCACAGGTCAATGGAAAGGTACATGATGTGATGATAGTGTCAAGGATGTGTCAAGAAAGAATCCATGTTATATTTTAAATATGTTTCCATTGATGGGAAGAATGAATACTTTCTTTTATGTAACCACTTTGTTTAAATGTGGAATGTAATGAATGTTTCATGATCTAATTCTCTAAAACTCTAAACCTGAAAAGATTCTCAATGTGTAATCTTGTAATAACTCAAGATTAAGTATGGTTTAACGTTGGGACCTTATAGTGCCTATCTATATTACTATGATATATACAAAAAATAGTCCGTTTTATATGATGTTAAAATTCATTTAATATGTCTTAATAACACAACATTAAATAGAACTCTAGTTTTCCAGTGTTTCATTTCATTCAAAATTACTAACATGGTTCATGTCACAAAATCATAGATAGAATATCATTTCCTGTTTACTAGAACTAAAGAATATGTTTTATTATTACCTTCATAAGGATCTATAGGATTCTCCTCTCATTAATATGTATCTTTCTACACAGTATCTAACACCTACCAATATAGAGATAAGTTTTATAATTTCAATATGTAAAAATATAAACCATAGTATCAATAATATATAAGATATATATTTATTGCCTAAGGTACATATAGATAATCACATAAAAAAATTCTTTTAATTCATTACACTCATCACTTAGGTAAAAAATATTTTAATTGGTATTGTTCTTAGGAATCTGTATTAAATTTATAATGTGATCACAAAAATTAACATAAGACCTCTTAAGGGACAAGATGAACTCAATTCCTTTTGACCAAACATGTAATTAAATGTGTTTTTACTATTTCCTGTTGACTTAAATCTTATGGAAATAAGGGTTTCACTATATCAAAATGCATACACATAGTGGTTCATATGGAAAAAATTTATATCAAATGTATGTTCTACCATGAGTTAAATAGAGTAAAATCACTCAGAAGTAGACATAAATACTATATAAAAACCCAAAATGGATATAAAAAATAATTATTCATTCCAAATCATATAAGATATCATATATTCTCTTAATAATAATTATTTCATAAAGTTTTTTAGGTAAAAAAAATATTTCCAATTACTTCTAGACTGATATAACCTTTTAAAAAGTGAGATCATATAATGTGATTTAATTTATCAATGTTTTCTCATTAAATTATATAGATGAATCATTAATTTGATAATATAAAATATATTATCACATTTTATAGGGATATATGTATATTCAAATACACAATATTGTAATGTGGTTTTCAAATTCGAAACATTTTCTATAAAAACTTTATAAAACGTTTTATACATCTTTAATTATTGAGAATATAAGAAAATTTGATATTTCATTAAACTATGATTGCATAGATATTCATAAAAATAAATGCGATACAAATGAACCTTTTCCCTACATTGAAACTATTACAGTGATTTTTAGAATAAACTTTAAGATTCATTGAATAAAAATTAAAACAAATTGATTAAAAATGATCAGAACATTTATGGAATTTAATAATCCAATTTATTATACTAAAATTATATTCCTTAGTATTGTGATGTAATTTATAAAAAATATAAATATAAAAATTAACAATAAACTGGTAGGAAATTTTTTAAAATTATCATCCATTCATAACATTGTAAAAAGATAATTCATATAGATTTACGATTTCATTCAAGTATAATTAAATGTTTAAAATAATCAAACAAGAATATCCACACACAGTTATAAATCCAATAAAATTTAAAATTTCACAAGTGAAAATAATTTTATTACTAATAATTTTATTTTTTAAAATAAAAATAAAATAAAATAACTGACATTAATTCTCCACTTAATATTTTTTAATAATAATTTTTGAAATGGTTGGAATTACTACAACAAAAAAATGTTTTTTACTAAAAACAAAAATATCATATATAGATATACTATCTATTAAAATATCATTCTTGAGATTTTTTATAAATGGTGTTGGATCAACATTTTTTATTATTTATTTAAAAAAATTAATGAAATAAGCCTATGAAACAAATCATTAATGGTTTCATACAAAAATAAATTGAATAATTATAATAAATAATATAATTATGAGAAGTGGGTCATAAAAAATGGTCCGACAAAAATTAAAATATCATTAAAATTTTATATATTATAAAAGGCTTAATTTATATCAAATTTATACATCTCAAATTATAGATGTGATTCAAAATCAAGAATACATTGGATTACTTCATGTATATACATGTATAAATGTGTTCCATTATAATCATTTTCATCATCATTAATATACCCTAGAGCTAAAAATCTAGTTTTAATTTTATGATAATTCCTATACTATTTTTAATTATTTATGAACACACATTTAGTATCAATTATGATTATTTCATTTATAATTTTCTCTAGTTCAGAAATATTATTATTTTTAAATTTTTATGTGATTGTTAAAATTATATTTCATATCTTACATCACTAATTTATTTAATGATGTTCAAGGGAAGATATTTTTAACATTATTATTGATAATATTTCAAATTTTCTAACCAATATATACATTGAGATAATCCATTATGATCAAACTAAAAATAATTTTAAAGAATCATATTTAAGGAACCAAAATAGATTTGGTAAATATTATCAATGTTTTCCAAAATCATATTGGCTAGGGAGGACATCAAAGACAATCAAAAAATATTTTAATTAAAGAAATGGGTTATTTTTTAATGTGGATTATTTTTTTTTAAATCTAAAATATCATCTTCAAGGATTTTTATTTAAGGTCATATTCTCATATTAACTTATTTTACAAAATTTTAAATTTAGTGATTATGTCAAAAAATTATTTCAATTATTAAAAATTATATATTCATTAATATATGTATTGATAGAATGAAATATTATCAAATAAAACATGTGTAAAAACATGTTACAGTTCATTATTATTTATATATTACAAGCTTTATAAAAAATTATATTAATGTGATTTTTCTTTTTCATTTTACCCTTATATAATTCATATAATGTTTTCATAAAAATTTGTACAAATATGAACCATCATAATTATATAACTAGTTATAATTATTGATTTAGAGAAGATGTACGAAGTTACGATATATTAATGAAACATAGTTTATAAAATTGTTCATAGTTTATTATTTATCCATTTTATAAAAACCATTTTATTGAGTTTCTATTTATGATGATATGTGAATGATGTATTGATTTTTCTATATTAGGAAGGTAAACACATAGTTTTCTAAAAAATTACTCTTTAAAAACCTGTGGTCCAGCCGAATCTGTAAGAATAATATTAAATGAAAATTTTTCCACTGAGAAAAATCAAACATGGAAAAATGTATTCTGTATTTTTAATCATAATAATTTATATTTTCTATAATTATTATATAATTTTGGGCAAATTTAATCTGTGTTAATTTTTACAATAAATTACAATAATTAAGGTAAAATAAAATTATTTACAAGAAAAATATTAATATAAAGTACCCAAATGATCTAAAAACATGATAAAAACATAATTTTAATTAAATATATGAAACTTATATATTAATTTATCTAAATTTTAGAATTAATGGGAACATGTTAAATGAGATTTTTTTTTGTAAAATTATCTCTTTCAGAAATATACTTGTTTTTCGCTCACCACACTTATAAATTTCCACACATTCTATTCTTCACCTCACTCCACCAGACCCAATTGGTTCCAAAAATATAATAAAAATTTATTTTAAAACATCCTAATATAATTCTATAATACATAAATCAGGTATAAATACATCCATGGAAGGTTTTTGGAGAAATTATAAATGATTTTCTTGATGAAAAGGTAAATTTTTTGGGCAATGTACGTTTTTGTTTTATTTTCTTTCCACAGACATCAATTATAATTATACCATCATTATATAATACAATCAATATCCTAAATATAAAAAGTTGTTTTTATGTTATTTTTAATTCCAAAATCTCCACACACTTCCATCACATGGTTTATGAAATCGTCATTCATATGTACGGAGGACTACAACCTCAAGAATCAAAATCGTTCATTTTTGCATTACCACATCTCAAGGATTTGAATAATGATGAATCTAATGTTTTTATATGATTTTTATAATATAAGGATACCTATAAGGGTATCATATGATATATAACATTTACATTCTATTTCAGAAGATATTTTATATTGTCGCTCATGTGTTCGATAGACTACGCCCTCAGAAAGCGATGTGATTCATTTTTCAATAACATATTTTATGGAATGAAATATGTATGAAGATAATAAATATATGTACTATAGTTAATTATATATGATATTTATGACATATTTAACAGTATTTAAATATAATATATAAATTTAATTTTATAATTTCACTCACTAAAAATTGATAACATTGTTAATTGACATTTGGATTACTGCCTCCTTGAAGAGATGAGAATATACTTTTCTCTTCAAAAACACAATAACTATATATATAAGTAAATATAAATATTTCCTGATGTATTTAAATTCCTACAATTATTTTATAATAATAAAATATTACTAAACATATTTTCATAATAATCATTGAAAGAAATGAAATATTTACTCATAGGTACGTATAACCTACTATCTCCATGATGGCAACATTAGTTCATTTTCCATTATATTACTTCAGGATGGGTTTAAAAATATTAAATGATAATTATTTCATGATTAAAAATCTGGAATTTTTTATAAAATGACCTCTTTGACGGTAGTCATCTTACCAAAATGTTTTTTAAAACATCAACCGAATACAGTCAAAACATTAGATCTTATCCTTATTGATTATGTAATTGAAAATAAGATGATAAAAAATTAAATAAAAGTTACAATAAAATTGAAATAAATTTCATATTAAGTAAATAATTAACAAAATTATATTATCCGTGAAGATAAAGATAATATGTGATTAATCGGACTCTAGGTATGGGTTATCTCATCTCATATTTTTTCCTCTGACATATATTACATATTCAATACTTGTTTTTATTGTGTCGTGTATATTATTACAATTATTTAGTTTTATGATTATTATTATTTATTTTATTATTATTTAAAGATTAATTATTGTCACTATTTCATGTGGATTATAATTCAATTTTATCAATGTGGTAAGTGTTTTATGATATAATCTCATCATTAATCGCAATTGTCATTGACTGTACTTCAAATGATGAAATATTATGATATAAGTCTCAAGAATAATCATGCATTTTATTTTTTGTTAATTAATTAAATTTCCATTTAATATTACCATATTCCACTAATTGTTACATAAGATAATTAAAAAATATTTCAATGAAGATATAACATTATATCACTCTTTGGTCGGTAATCAGATTTCTTCCAATATTGCATGTTCAAAAAATGTTATCAAAACTATTTTTTAATTGATATTTTGTATGAAATTTACAAGTAAATGATTTTAAATTTGTTTTGATAAAAATTTATATTTATTTTTATAGAATCTTATGTATTTATTCAAAACTATATTTAAAAGAAATGAGATTTCAAAATGATTTCTGTTTTGAAGATTAATTTTCAGGAAAGGAAAGACATTTTCCTCAAGAAGGGTTTAAAATATATTTTAATGATATTCACATTCATAAACATCAACAAATAATGTTTTCACTTATCCCTTATGTATATTTTGTATTTATATCTTCCAAATTTTTCTCTAGAATAAATATTATTTTTTTAATGATATTTTTCTGGAAGAGGTTTCTATTTTATTTTTTAATAAATTTTCAAAGGGATTATTATGGTACTCATTCCTCTTTCATGGATTAATCATGATTCAAATTTTTTTAATCAAATCCATTTATATTTTATGGGTTAATGATATTTACATTAGATTTTTATAGAACCCATTTCTCTTTAACATGAAAATTATATATCAAAGGTATTTCCATGGAACCCATTTCATCTCCACAAGTTAATAATATTATAGTGAGATTTGTTTTGATCAATTTTCCATTCAGTAGTTTAACCATCTTCCAGAGAGATTATTTTTAGACCTATTTAATTTCTATTTGTTAATATATAATCAATGAGATTTAAATAAAACCCTTTTATTCTCTATGGTTTAATCCAGTTATAAACTAATAATGATGATTTCTATGAGTTTTATGGCAAAATATATTACTACATTATTCTTGTTGGGTTTCTAATAAATCTTATAATATGGCGTGGAATTGTTAGCACTTATTGAGATCATTAAAAAATATATAGTAGGGTGTCCTAGATATTTCATAGTGATATCATTATTTCATACATGATGGGGTGACCAAGATAACAATAGTTGATCTTGTTTTGACTCATATGATGGGTGATCCATGATAGTAATCCATTTCAGGGGTTAATGGTTTTAAGGAAGTCACCTATATGATTATCAACATAAGCATTTTTTGAATAAGATTTATTAGATTGAGGATCCCTATTATAAAAAAGGGTTGTAATTTATTTCAATGGTTTTATATTGTTTATTATTATATATATTGAAATCTCTTAGTTCTTGATTATATATTTTGAAGATTGTTTTTTCCAATTTTTCAAATTTCTGGATTCATGAATTTTTGGGGATATGTAATTTAATTTTTCTCTCAGAAAATATTTTTTTATCATACCCTTATACACTTCTTATTTTCATTATTGACATTAAATTATTAATGCTTATGTTTACCCTTATAGAGAATTTGAGATGACCATTCTTATATTTCCCTATTTCGTTAGTTATAAATAATTTTATTGGATGAATTATGTCTATAATTGATTTAATATAGATAATGTTGATGAAATAATGTGAAATAATAAAATTTGGTATTTCAAGAGATGATGTTCATCTTTTTGAACCAGTTTTTTATGAGTTAATGTCTATATGAGTCTATCCTAATTAAACATAACTGAAATATAAAAATGTCTATGGGTAAATAAGTGAACAAATATTTCTTTTTCATATCATATATTTTCATTCTCAAAAATTGATTCACCAGATTCAGTATCAAAATCAAAAATTAAAATTTTATGAATTTTGATCTGGATCTAGGATTATGAGTTTTTAAGAATATAAAGTTGTTATCAAAGAAGGATCTACAAAACATTAGAGATTTGGATGTTTTTATTTGATATTATCTTATAATTTATGGACAAATTCATAATTATATAAGAATAATAATGACCATAAGATCAATATCTTATACACCCAATTTATTTTTAAGGGATCATATATTAAAGATAATAAGGTCATTTTGGGTTTCCTTTTAATGTTTTAGGCATATGTAACCAATAGGTTCAACATGAAGTATTTTTAATTTTGGGATTAAATTTTTGTTTAATTATATAATGTATCAACCCGTATTCTAGGTGACAACTTGCTACATCCTGAAAGGTGACGAGGCTTAACTTTATAACCTAAGGGTCATATGGGTTTAGTTTCTACCACAAGGATAAATCATTTACTAGTTAATATTATATATTCAAATGTAATTTTTTTTAGAAACATCTGTGATTATATGTGAGGAATAATAGTTGATTTAAATTCATTGAATATATGATCGAATCCTTCTAATAATTGTGTTTCAAACATAGTCTTAAAATCACAGAGAAAATTTATTGGCAATAATTTATTGATTGAAATGTTTCAAAATTTGTGTATTACTATTGAATTTAGAAGGTTAATGTATGTTTATTTAATCATTTCAGGAGTAATTTTACATTGTGTAAAATATTATGGACTTGGATAATATCTAATGTTGTGAGGAATATAATATTATATCTTTTATAGTTATGTAGTTATTAAAAATTTATATTTAGATATTTAATAGTGAAAATAATTCATCTTGACTAATCATTATTAGGGGTGAAATATAAGATTTTGGGAAAAATTGGATAATGGATGATATTGCACATAAAAGTAAGTATATCTCACTATGATTTAAGCCTAGTTATAAAAATAATTAATCAAATCATGGAAAAAGACGTTGAATGAAATGTATTATCATGAAACCCTCAATTCTTGTCAACCAATGTTCTTTTCAGTCATCACGTATTTATGATTATGAGGCCCTTAACATTATATTGATCATTATATTTCTTGTGATTAATGATCTCAATAAATCACAATAATTATTTACTCTTTTCCTATACTCCAAACTATGTTATCCTAATTAGAAACCTAGTTATGTGATATTATAAAATACATCCATATTTGCTTTTCTCTATTATCAGTATCATTTTTTATTATCCCTCTTCGTGATGTAGGTTTATAAAAAAAGAATATTCTATGTCCAACCATTGGATAACAATATAAAGATTAAATTATGATGATTCAATTTTAAAAAGGGGGGATGATGTAACCACCCGTTGTTTTAAAAAGAATAAAAATATATTTTGTTAAATGATGTGAAAAATTATATTAATCATTCATTACAAAAATATACCATTTTATCCCACATTACTTATAACCCTGATATTTTTTTGTTTGATGGAATATTCAATGCGACACAACAAACATAAATGACACATGATATATATTATCACTAAAACCTAAAATTAGAATAGAGGGAGTGTAATAGAGTTTATAAATTATTAAAATATGGGTTACACATAACTATATATTGAATTCATTAGTGGTAAATATATTCGAAATTAAAATAAGTCCCTTTCAAAAATGAATGGAAATTTTTTTTCTAAAAAACTATTCTAATGCACAATAGATTGTCCAATACCAAAATAATAATCCAAAAAATTAATTTAGTATTATTTAATTGATATTTATATATAATATATTTAATATAATTTCTAAAATTCATCCAATTTTTTCAGTATAAGATAAAATAATAAATCCAATTTTTCTCTTAAAACATTTTATTTTTCTAAAAATATGTTTTTTCACATTTTTATGATTGAATTATATAATAAATAATTTCTATAATTTTTATTTAATTTAATTACAAATATAAATATTATTTTTTAATAATATTTTGTTGTTTTTCATTTAGTTAAATATTGTGATTTTTCCCAAAATAGTTATTTTATTAATAGTGAAAAATCTTATTTCTTTTGTAAAAAAATTATTTAATTTGATAAAATTATGTGACATGAATGTACTAAAATGTTTTCAATATATTTAAAATAAAAAAATTATATTCAACCCACTTAATTACCTTGACCAATATTTATATTAGTTATTTATTATATTTTTTATTACCAAAGAGATTTTCTAAAATCCATTTTAAATTGTATAATGTTTCTCCTTTTTAATTAATTGAAATAATATCTAATGGTCAATGTATTAAATTAAACATAAAAAATATCAATAAATATTAATTGAGATTCATAAAATTATTATTATTATTAATATAGTTAATATAAAATTATTCTCTTCCATAACAATACTCTTTTTAAAAAGATATCCTCTGCCGAATCAGCGAGATTACTATTAAATAAGTTTTTTTTAAAATTTGGTTAATTAAATTTGAAAAAATCAAATAAACATTTTTAATAATAATGATTTATAATGTATAATATATTCAACATAATTTTAGACAAATTTTATTAGTGAAAATTTTTATAATTAATTAAATCTATTAATTGAAAAAAGTGTTTTATTAACGGTTAACTTATTACATAATGGAAAAAAAGTGATATAAAATTATGAAACACCATGATTATATATATATATATCAATATTATCAATTTTAGTCTCTAGTTTGTTTCATTATTTGTTCTTTGTGACCTAAAAAATGAGGATGGAAAGCACTCATTAAAAAAATTACATGTTTTCTACTCACCCCACTTATGAAAGGCTATCCACTCTTCTCTTATCTTCACACCATAAAACATAATTTTTTCAACAATGAACAACACAAGTAAGTAATAAAATTATTTATTCTCCAAATATTAGTCATCCATTTTGAAATACAATACAATAAGGTGTTTGATAAAAATCAAAATGAGTTACTCGAAGAAGAGGTAACATTATTTAACATGTGTTTTTGGCATTATTTATTTCTCCACCCTTTTTGTATTTATATTTCCTTCAATATATAATAATATTTGTGTCATAAATTTTTTATGTTAATTTTATGTCATAAAACCATGGACATATATGTTTAATGGGTTATTAAATCATTATTCCTGTCTGTGTAAGAAAACCACCTCAAGAACTGATGTCATTAATATTTCTATTTCCACTTCAAAAGGATGGAAATAATGATGGATATAAAGTTTATTTTAGATATTTATAATGTAATTGTACAGAAAGACCAATTATATCATATATATTCATTAAAATTTAATTTTTTTTGTGATATGATAATGTCTCTCCAGTGTACGGTGTATATCCCATGTAAACATAATTTATTAAATCTATATAACATGGTAACGTATAAAATAAAATAACTAATATACCTATATATTTTAAAAATAAATAATTAGAATATGTTTTTATACAAGAATATAACAATCGTACATTATGAGTCAGACTCAAGGTATGGGTCATCACCTCTAAATCCATTTGTCGAAAACAATTTCGAGGTTACGAAACTATATTTTTTTTAGATGTATATAAATTCCCTTTGATATATAATTTCATGAATCTAATAGTTCTAATTATTGTAAACTATTTTATCTATGTTATTATTTCATGGGGATTACTATTGAAATGTTTCCAAAGAGAAAATAGATTTTCCTTCAAAAATCATCTATTCATGTTTTCTTTTAAATTATTTTTCTTCAACATCTATGTTTTTAATGTGATTTTATTCATATGATTATATATACATCAATTTTTTATGATGATTTTTTTAATTGATTCCAATTTTTTAATAGGGGAATATATTTAAAAAAAATTTTAATTGACATAAAAAATGAAAAAGAAATTTTCTATTTTATTACATATAGTTATAATGTCTTTTACCAACTTCATAACCATTATTCGATATATGTATTTGTATAATACATAACATGTTTTCATTAATGAAAAAATATCATTCATTTTTATATTTAATTTATTTTTTGAAAATTAGTTATTAAAATAAAAATATAATTTTATATCTAATAGTTTTTTAACAATAGGTATAGAATTCGTTATAAAGGATTTTATGATGAATATACTCAAATATAAATTTTTTTGTTCATGATATATTCCGTAAACATTTTTTAACGATGTGTTAAGCCCCATTATAACTTACGGGCGATCGTAATAAAACATATATTATGCATTCAACTATATATCACTCCAATTAATTTCATAATAATTATGTTCTTGGGAGAACTATATTGGTGGTCACCTGTATAGTTATTCCAATTTTTAAGGGTTATATAATCATTCTATAAGATGATGTACCTAGAATACAAACTAACATTTTTCTTCAAAATAATTTTTCTCATTGAAGATAAGTTTATTTCAAAAGTAACATAATGAACTATTTAAAAGGATGATTATTCCCCTTTAAGATAAAATTTTTTTTAGGAAAACATTTTTCATTGGGTTTCATGATTTCTATTAGATAAGTAATTTTCTTCTATTATATATTCCCCACCAATATATTTTTTCTCATCTAAAATTTTTAAATTTTTTCAGATGGTTTGTTTAAGGGTAATGGACATACGGAGGTTGTGCTGAAATTCATAAAGAATTATTTTATGAAAATGAATCATGATTTATTTTAAAAGAGCCGTATTATGGGGAAAATGGATACCAATCGAATGTTTCCACTTTTTATTTGTGTTATTATTAATTAATTTTTTCCAAATTCCCTGAGACACTAAACCTAAAATTATCCTAAAATTCATGTCAATCAATTCATTGCACAGAAAAAAAATATAATGTTTTACTTCCTATTATAATAATATAAATAACCAATAAAGACATGTTTTGGAATTAAATATATTAAAAATAAAAAAATTTGTGGAATCAATTATGAAAAAAATCCCCATCATCATCCTTTTCATTTTTCTATAATTAAAAAAAACGACATCTTTCATGAATTGTTTGGATGACCATATTTATAATGTAATACCATCAATTTTTCACCACCATATCTTTTCACTAATTATAGGGGTGTAATTGATGATATTTTAAGAAATATATAATATAATATTTATTATTAAGAGAAATTTTTTTATTTAATTTATTTCTACTACATTCTTGGAGGAATTAAAATTTTAACGTTACATATTAAGGACTGCAACCTCCATGAAGTAATCTATATTTTTTTCTTCTATATAAATATTTAAATATTAAATACAATAAAAATATTATTCATTTCATTAAAATTTGATAAATAATATAGTAGTTATTTTTCATAATTATTTTGGTCTCAAGTCAACCACTTTTATAATAAAAATCATCTATTATTTATGATATGTTTTTGTTTGGGTCAGTTTAACCATCCTATTGAAAAAATATTTAAAATAATATAACGGAATACTATGAGAAAATAAGTATTTACTATATATGATATAAATAAGAAAATAAATGTATTATTTTATAATGTAATTTTAACATTAATATTGATCACATTAATTAGGATACCACAATTTATATCTTTAAAATCCCTGAATCATTATTTTCAACAATTTAATCTACATAAACAGAAACCTAAAAAACATAGAATGAAAATATAACATTATAAATAATTTTCACAGAACTATTTTAGCACCTTGTGTTTTTTGGGAATGATTAACCTTAAAAGATTAATGAATAACACCACCACTATTATGAAACTAGTTTTAAACTACCATGTTTACTTACATGAGAAATTAAATAATGATTATAAATAACTAATACACAACTAGAGAATATTATAACTCATGATGACGAATGTCTATAGGGATGAATATGATTCATATATAAGGGAATAAGATAGTTCTTTTTATGCAACATATTAGATAACATTCGGATATTTTGGAACAATGGTAACTGTATATTGCCCAAAACTATAATTTCGCGAGACACGATTATGTTATATAATTTTTTTTTCAATTTTATGGTTTATTCAATTTTTATTTTATATTTTATACCATAATTATATAAATTTTTTAATATAATTATTTTTTAATTTAAATTTATATCTTTTATGGTATTTTTATTGAAATGTCACTAAAAGCTCTCATACTAACCAAATATCATATATTTTTAAATGTAATGTTGGTGTGGGGTCTTCACAATATCTATCATGATACCAAAATGTAGTTTTGGATATTGAATAGATTCAACTAGGGGTAATAAAAAATAAAAAATATAGTTTACTATCAACAAAATCTTCACTCTATCTATAATGGGTGGTCCTGAGACTACACCCCTAAAAATATATTCCTGAAATAAATTACATGGATAATTCAAATTCTCTTTAAGAGACATAAAGATGGACTTCACTACAATTTCATTAGTATCATTACTATTAAAATTACTGTAAACTATTAAAAAAAATTATTGATACCCCAGTGGTTTAATGTACCTATCCAAATATATATATATATATATATATATATATTGAATAACTGTATTTCATTTTAAATTTGGAATACCATATAGTTGTATCTTCATTGAAAGTTATTCTCATTGAAAAAAAATATTTCATTTACTTGATATTTTAATTGTGTACTAGAATATTTAACCATCCCTCTATACATTGTTAATTTTTTGGATTCTTACATATAAATATATTCCATTTATCTATTGGTAAAATATGAAATATAAACAATTGTTATTTCAAAATAGATATTTGTTGAAAAAAATATTATATAGGTTACGAATTGTTAAGAATTTTCAATAAATAATATGATGATGTCATTCAAACTAATAAGTAATTGGTGGGGCTTGCTATATATCTCTTACCAATGAAAAGGATGTTTTAATTAGAGAAACATGTGGGGGTATTAGAATATTCCATACCAATTAACCTATGGTGACTTGGCCCAATTCATTTATGGCATGTTTTTGATGCCCAACATTATGTAATTAATTAGTTTAAGATATTTAATTATTATCTATGTTTTTATCTATTTTCATGGATATAACATGTCATATTATTGGTTTTATTAAGTCATTATTTTAATTATTTATTTCCTTTATAGTATTTACGCCATGGTTATGTTATTATTTCTTCGAATGTTTGTTAATCTTAACTAAGAATAAGATATAATACATTCATTTTATTTCACTCCCCATGAAACATTTAAGATAAATATGTAATATTATTAATGATATGATTGTATGAATAATAATGTTATCATTGAGTCTTTTTTTAGTATATGATTTCCAATTAAATTTAAAAAACATGCATATATATTGTCAAACATGTATATTAAGCTATTGTACCCAATATAAACTCTTTTATTTTATATTAATTGTATATAATTAATATAGGATCTAGTTTTTTGGTGTTGGGTATGTTATAGTTGGTACTAGAGTATGGATAATGGAATATATGAGACTATATTTAGGGAAATCTATATATATTGAACTAATATTATGAACAATCCTTACGAATTTATGAAAAAATATTAAAAAACATAATATGTTTTTAAATTTAATAATTCAACATCATGGTAAATTTGTATTTATTATATTATTTGGCAATGGATACTTGTATTAGTAATAGAAACTATATCAACACTCATAATCCTTATAGGGGTTTATTTTTTAGTAATTTTAATGAGGATGGAGTTGAAAATGATTAAATAATAACTATATTGTTGATGTTGACCTGGTAAATGAAAACTAACCTCACCTGTATATGGAAATTTATTGATAAAAATTATGGTGTATCTTTGTTGGATTAATTCACATGACACCAACCTCCATAACTGAGAAAACAAAATCTATTTGCAACCGATAAATTGATCAAGTCACTAAAAAGAATTTTTTTTTGAAGTGGGGAAAGGGGAAACGGTGTCACGAAATTATATCGCATAAAAGGTTATACAAATTAGTGGATCAAAATAATTAACAAAAATAAATAGTGTGTAAAGAAAATGTTAGTTAAATTAGGAAAATTGAAAGACATAAGAAATGAAAAATAAATTCCTCATGGGGAAATTTATGAAATGGAATGGAAATTACATAATATCACATTTGAGGATGAAAAAACTATTGATTACTATGTAGATATGTTTATCATATTATTTATGCATTTTGGGGACTATGGTTGTAGTCTAAAAAGAAATATATATATTTTATTTTATAAGTTAAATATACTTCTTCATATTTCATTAGCCTCTCTAATTGTTTTTCATATAAACATATAGTCTCATATTATATTATGATATAAAATAAGTTATACAAGAAATATGTATTAAAAAGAAATTATTTAATGAACAAGTCAGTTGAGCGTCACATAAATAAATGTGTGGTAGAGTGGAGGAATGGATGGGTGAAATTTCCCCCATGTAATAATTATAGAAAGTATTACATGAGTAAATACATGAAGGAAAGGGGAGTTTGATTCATGTATGAAAAAATATAGGCGTGTATATGAATTAAAAGGAATAGTAGATTATTTTATGGGAAATTAATTAAATCTATGTAGATGGGTCACTATGTTATCCACCTATTGAAATATCATTGGAATTTAATAGAGAATATAATGATGTAGAAAGAATATTCTTATTTGATCTCTATATTTGAGGTTGAATTCACAAATTACATGACAACTGGTACTTTAATTTCAAACTAAAAATTATACAATGATTTTATTTTTTACATCCACACAATACTTTTTAATATGAATAATTTCTGTGAACATTGAATCATCCCTCAATATTGTGGTATAAGTGATGTCATTAAAGATACCAAAAGTGAATATTATTGCAATAATGTTTTCTAGAGTAGTCTTTGTTATGATGTATTGGAACAAAGTTATGGAAAAGATTATTTTTATTCCTAAGGTGGTGGATTGGTGCATGATTATAGGGGGTTAATGATTATCATTTTTGTGTTTATTATTAAATGGTGAATTCCAAGAGGGAATAGAAATGGGATATATAGAATGAATATTTTTTGCAGGCTATATGACATCAATATTTCTATATTAAAGCATGATTCAAATTTTTTTAATGGAATAATTCATGGCCATGTATGTTACCCATGGTGTCTATCCAATTGAATAATATTGTGTTGGTTTCTCATTAATAATTGTACCAATGTTATTCATAAATAGAAGAAGGTAACTTTACAACAAATATTCTATCTAGTAATGGGTGTTCTATCGTGTTTAATTTTTTTACCATTGCACTAGATATCTACCAAAATATTATATCATCATTTTCCATGATGGATCCTTAGTAAATCAACACTCTATATCCCCCTAATAAATCTAGTTTGTTTCCTAATAAAAATTTAATGTTAAATTTAATTGATTGGATCACAATTTATAATTCATAAATTTATTATTTATATTAAGAGGTTACTATTTTTATAGGGTTATAGAATACCTTATTTTCAAGGGAGATACATTATCTCATATAATATTGATATACCAAACCTACATTAGATAAGATTAATGAAATTATTTGAGAAGAGGAGGGTAATTTTTTTTTCTATATATGGGAATTATATCCATTATATTGATATTATAGCTATTTTAAGAAAAATGATTATGTATTTATATATTAATTACATGGTTAGCCACATGAAAGAGACATTTAGATTTCCATTGATGTACTTCTTGGTTCATTTTGCATATTTGAAACTCCATATATAATAATTTTAGTGGAGTGCATAGATATGAAGAAGTTTTTATAGTAGTTTTCTGATATATATATGTTATTCCATAGTGTACCACTATGGGGAGCCTATTGGTTTAAAAAAAATAATTTCAAGTCCACAATATTGTTTAACAATTATAGTTAGATTAATTAAATTACAAGAATGAATAACTATCCTTTACTAAAAATTATTTATGTAATTTATTAATGAGTAAGAGATAAATATTTTTCAATGATTTATCTTCACTTAATTTATCATTAGTTAACAATAATAATGTACATTTTACTAATAGAGACTATTCAATGGTGGTATAAAAATTATGAGATTATAGTAATTCCCTTCACGTGAGATAATTCATATACTTTTTTTTATTTAATGATTTGATTATTCCATGATTTTCTTGATTAATTGTTAGTAGTAATAGTTTATTATATATTGATATACAATAAATTATTTTTATTGCATGAGGACCATCTATTAAAATTTATTATAATTGTCACTAAAAAGGATTTATATGGAAAATTTATTTAGTATGGGATTTGGATACATGATGTTTAATTTCATGGGCATATTTTTTCTATATATATAATTTTATTGAACCATAAATGAAAATTGTAGAAAAAAAATGACCTGTGAAAAAAATATAGTAGAGATACATAATTTTCTTTTATTTAAAGGTTGTTATAAGTATCTTGTTCAAATTAGTACCACATTTTCCAACTCATTTTATAATTAAACATGTAATTTGGTTATAATTACATGTTTAATTAAATGTATGTAATATTTTGAAATTATAATGTGTATATTGATTAATGTAACGAAATTTAATTTACTTTCATTATATAAATTATATATAATACATATTGTTTTTTTGATGAAGATATTGAGTTGAATAATTATTCATAATGATAGAATTGTTTTTCATCAACCTGGGAAATTTGACATCCATGAAAATAAACATATAACCAAAAAAAATTATATTATTGATTAATTAACTAAAGATATGGTTTCATTTTTTAGATAGTGAATGATGAAATATATAAATGGACCAAAATTTTTATTGTACATTTTTCCTTTGAAACATCGTAAAATGACTAATGAAATATGGTTGTAACTACTCATGGAATATGATTTTCCACACTCTACCACCATGGGAAATAAAATAAGGTGGTTCATTCATTAGTATTATGGACCATGGAATTATGAACATATTATGGAGTAACATGGATAAAAAATTCATGGATCTACTAAAGATAAAAATGGAAATTTAAGGGTCAGGGGAAACATCATTCAATTATAAATATACTTCTAAATTAAATTTTATAGAATTGGTTGAGATACCCCATTATATTGATAATGAATTACTAATAATTTATGAATTAGTGAGTGATGATAAATTTAATGGAAAAATAGAAAGAGATGTAGCTTTTTAATATTAAAAAGTGGTCACATTTTACTACAGTTCTAGATCTCCAGATGGAACAAATATGAGAAGAAAATTTATAAAAGTATTCTATACACATTGGTATCAAAATGATGTATATAGATTGAAGATAAAATTTCTAGTGGGATTGTATGAAGTTAAAAACCAGACTTATATGTATTTATTCTTAGTATTCTCGAACATAAAGGATGAAAGAAAAATTCTTGATGGTGCCACGAAACAACTAAGAAAACCGAAATGGACATGAGATAATATTATAGTAGAAATTGACACCATCCATTGGAAATATCAAAGGAATAATGATGTTACACAGGTTGTCATTTATATCATTAACAATTCTATACATTTGTAAATACTTATGAATGACATTCACATTGTATTCCTTACCCAACTCTACATCAATGAAATCATGAGACTTCTACGGTGCCTCTATTGATTAAATATATATTTTAAAGATAATTTACATCACTATAAATGAATTTTATTAAATAATGTTATCAACATCGAGGTATATTTGATATCCTACATTCGAATCCCAACTAAAAAGGTAGTTTGAAATGACTATTCAATTATTAAGAGAAAAAATTGATAATTATATGATATTTTCTTTCAATTTATATATGATATAATATACCTCTAGTTTAATTTTCAAACATTAAAAGGTCTGAATCAAGAAACTGTATGTAACTATATATAGAAATTCTATGAGAATATATGTAGTTCTCAAAATTGTTTGGAAGATGATAGATAATGGATGATATTTAGCCAAGAAGATATGGTTGAATGTTTTTTGAATATATGGATTATTCATCATGATATTAAATTATTCCAAGTTAGGAAAAAAATGATATCAAAATAATTTAAACAATGAGTTATTATGTCATTTAGGTTACCATGTATTCATAATATTGCCCCCTTTTAAAAATGGTATCTAATGACTTATGTACATTTGGACACATGAAATTATATAATGAATTGGCTTTGTATCATACCAATTTCTTATTCCACCCATTATTTCTAAATTAAAGAACCTATTGTATAATTAATTATTGATGAATACATTATATATTCATTTAATTCACTCACATGGGAGGCAATATAATTGGATCTTGAATTTTTTATAATAATAATTTCTATGATAGAACCCTGCAAATAATGAGATTTTATTTCAAAATCATAAAACTATTAATGTGATATTATTTTGATGAAATTAAAATAATGAGGAAAAAATAGGGGTCCAAAAGATGAAATGTGAAAGGAATGAACATACATTTTTAGTAGGTATCATGTGTCCTAATTTGAATGAAATTTGTTTTTGGGGGAATATAATACCTAATAACTATCTATAGTTCATTGGAATTATATATGAAGACTATTAAAAAATGAAAACTCTAAAGAGTCACTAATATTTAGTGTATATAAAAGTAAAATTTCAAAAAATAGATTAATATTTTATAAAATGATATGAGATTTTAATTAATAATGTAGAAATTATCTTCCAATGATTTTTTTAATATTTCAGAAAGAAGAAATTTTTTTGGTGAATAGATAACATAGTATTATTACCAAAACGATAAATTTTAATAAATTTATAAAAGGCCAAAATTTTAGTAAACCAATTTAATTGGACATATATGTATTTGATAATTAATATACATTTTAAAATATTTTTTTTTAAAATTTATAAAAAAAATAATTAATATTTTTTGGACATGAGTATTATTTTCCAATAATAATTATATTTTATCTTTTAATTAAATTAAATTTCAAATTTTTATGTTTGATATATTTTAAGGAAGTAAAAAAATTATTTTATTTTTTATAAATCAATTTATATATTGATTGTCAAACCGATTTATATGGTTACAATACCCAAAATCATTAATCATAAAATTATAGTTATTCAATATATAAGGTTTTATGCATTATTTTTACATATTATAAAATTAAGAATTGATAAAATTATTAATATTATACTATAAAATGGATATAATATTTTTAACTATTAGTTTTAATGTATTTTACAAAGGTAATTTTATTTTAATTATTTAAAATTATAATACGTAGGTAAATATTTTTAATGACAATAAAAAAACAATGATAAAAGTGAAATATCATATAGTAAAGGACATAAAAAAGTTTAAAAAATGTGTACAAATAAATGGGTAAGTTATTAATGAACTTAACTCATCCCCCATTCAATTATTTTTTTAGTTTTGTTTTCTTGTGAAAATTGATAATATCATCATTTTAAGACAAAATAAGTGAAAAAAAATTATCCTCACCACTTTTAATGGGGCTTCAAACCACCTCTTCATTGCCGCCCTCAAATTTTATTTTCCTCTTGAAACACTACCATAATGCATTCCAATGTATTTTTTTCTATTCAATTGAGTCCCTAGCTATAACATATTATCTTAAGACCAAAATTTCCATGCATTATTTTGATGGAAATTCAAAGTCCGTATCATTTGTTCATTTTCCATGACAACTTTTCATTTCATTCTTAAGTTACCAACTATGAAATTATAATTTAAATATAATTAAATAAATATTATCCTTATAAATAATTTAATTATTTAATTGGAATAACTTATAATCACAAAAATTTGTAAGCAACATTATTGTGTTGTGTGGACTTCCACCTTGACAAAAAATGAATTTTTATCACAAATATCTATATTCACCTATTATAATGGATAAATTTATGAATAAATGAATAATATAAAATATTATTAACCATATTAAGGAAAAAATATGATTCAAAATATTTATTTTCCATAGATTGAGGAATGGAAATGTTAACTATGTGTTATGTGGACAACAACATCAATAAATTACGATGTGACCTCTTTCATCTAATTTATTTCTTATTTATTAAAATGATTTACAAAATGATTCTAGTTAATAAATGTGACTGAAAAATAATTTTTTGCACTTAAATAGTGATATTATTCAAAAAAATTTACAAAAAAAAATCTTCCAAACTTCATATTAAATTCATGATTGAGTTGTTCTAATCGTCTAGTTGAAAAATGATTTAAAAATAGAATTGATGAAAATGAAATCATAGCCACTAATAATAAATGATATAAATTATCATAAAATAATATTATGAATATTATATAAAACTAGTATTAATATTATGCTCAATAATTATTATTAAAATTTTTATTTTAAAAAATCCCCAAAACAAGATTTTTACTAATTAAATCTATAAAAACATAAAAAATTAAAATAAATTAAAATTTTAAAATTTTAAAAAATCATAGAGTAATATTTTCTAAACCTTATAGGGTATTGGAATGATAAAACATTGTATTGAATGAAGAAAAATTTTCATTATAAAAATGGTTAAGAATGATGTATATAACATAAACATAATATTACAAATACATATATACTAACTAATATAAAAGTAATAAATAAAATTAAATGAATATGAAAAGATGTGATTTTTTCAATAATATTCATGAATATGTTATTAATATAGTTATTTTTACATAGTTTTTTGGAAGACTTTTGGCAAAGGGGGAATAAAATATTCGTTATTTGTTTGAAATTTCCACTACTTGATTCATGATTATCTAATATATCATGTAATTTAATATATATATTAAGTAATATCCAACTAATATTGCATATCAAGATTCATTAAATATTATTGGCATTTTAAGTCCAATTTAAAATTATATCCTTCAATATAAATTTATTTAAATGTTACCTCGAGCTGTAATAACAAAAAAAAACCTTACATTTTTTAATTTAATACATGTTTTTAGATTACATAGAAATTGAATAATTTTATGAATACTATAAGGATGATTATATTATGTTATTGATTTAACTAAGGTTGATCATCCTATAAAATGACTATTAGATTAGAATCTTAATCTTTACTCAGTGGAGGTTGAGTGGGAATACAACTACACACATGGATAGACACAATATGTGGACATTTTTAGACTACTCCAACAACCTATATTAAAATTATTAATGTATTTTCCTATAATTTATATGGTCTTTTTCCATTAATGAATGCAAAAATAAATTACACTCCTTTATTGATAAACCAACTAAGTGAATGTTCCCCCTTCACCATCATATTTATATTTCTATATTATGGGTACATCAAATATTATGGAAAATACAACATTTTTTCCTTGTTAATTATGTTATATTCTTTATTATTATTACATTATTATATTTAATGAATAAATATATTATGGATTTATCTATATATAGATCACTCTATAATTTGTTAGTATTGGTCATACTTATTAATAAAGATATTCTAATTATAGAATGGTAAAATTTTAATAACTTTTGTTCTTGATATATAAATATGTATATTTATTGTTTACTAGGGAATATTGGTTATATATTATATAGTTTTTTAGATCCATGTTATTATGAATTAATCAGAAATAATTATTGATTGGTGTAACCTACAATAGTTA
Source organism: Viscum album (assembly GCA_963277665.1). NCBI lineage: Eukaryota > Viridiplantae > Streptophyta > Magnoliopsida > Santalales > Viscaceae > Viscum > Viscum album. The sequence goes on from OY728151.1 coordinate 120,739,590, forward strand.
TCCTCTGGATGGATTTGACGGTTTCTCAAGGAAAAAATCCATTGTATTGGAAGTATGATTTCCTGTATATATATTATATATTATAAAAAGGTTTAGAGGGGATTGTTAGGGTCTTAAAATATTTCGATTCATTATTTTTGAGATAAGTAATTATTATCCATGTTTTTATTTATTCCCATGGATATGTTATTCCACTAGTTTCATTTTAATATGTAATAATATTAATCACTTATATTCGCATACAATATATTTCATTCAAATTAGTCGGTATGTTTGACTATATACAAACCACTATTAAGAATCCAATATCATCTTTATGTTTTTCTTTTCCCCAGGAAACCTAGAAGAGAACTATTTTCAAATTTCAATGATATGTATAAAGGTATAATATTATTATAATGAGGGTTTATATAGTGTTTTTGGTTTTCATGTGTAATGGAATTAATGTATGTATCTAGTCACCCAAGATATTTTTTTATGTTGTATGAACACTTATATTTTATTTCAATAGTATAATATTATAATAGAATCTAGTATATTTGACTTTGGGTTGTATCCTTTTTTATTTCATAGACTTGAAATACTAGAAGAATATAAAATCATTATAAAATTATACATAATGGTAAAATATGTGTAAAAAATATTTTATAAAATAGTATATCTAATCAGTGAAATAGAAAATGAGATGAAGAGCAAGGGAATAAAATATTCCTTAATAAAATCATTGATTCATTAAATATAATCATGACACAAACATGGGAATTATGAAATTTTGTACCACAAATAGATGTATATATTATTTTATTATATATAGTTTGACTATATTTAGTAATTTAATAATTTTTAATTCCATTAATTTAACAGTCATTGAAATGGAATCACTGTATTTTTACATTAGAAATAGAATAAATTTTTTACGTAAAATCAAAGAAACTGATCATCTATATATTGTTATTAACATACTAGTATGACTAATTACAACTTCATTATATATTATACATAATTAAAATTAAATTTAAACATCATGATACCTGATTAAATAGAAAAACATACATTTTTTATTAGTATCCATTAGTTTTTTTAGTTTTATCTTGTGATGAATAATAGATGATATGGACGGAGGTAGCATGTTTATTGATTTGAGATCCATACCATTAGAAACCTATTATTTGATCGTGATGTTACATTTTTACACTTTATTATTCTTCCTAAACTTTTATATTTATTTTAAGTATTTATAATATCTGCAACATATTTTGTGATGGTTATTTAGTGAATGAAAAGTATGACACAATTGTATATACCCTGAATCTCATTGATGGTCCTGTAAAAATACATTATTTGTTTCTATTTATATCATGTATCCATTAAATTCAATCTATAATGGCCCGGACCTCTTTGGTCTATGAATTTGTGAAAATGTGGTATTTGGGGTGTTTCAGGAGGTCACGGTGACTTATCCCCAAAACTATGAAAAATTTCAAATTCTTTGAACAGTACCATCAGTGAATAGTTCTATCGGTAACCTCTAATTGTAAACTCTGTTTCCTTTTCCAAATTTTCAATTATATGAATAGTTCTATCATTGAATAGTTCTATTTGTATCCCCTAACTGTAGGTGTACAGTGCTTCCAAAATGGTGAGGTCTAACTGTAACCTCTTTCGGCAACCTCCTACGGTAGGTGAAGAGTCTTTCCTGAATGGTAGGTGTACAATGTTACCAGAACAGAAGGTCTACAGTGTTTCCAGAATAGCGAGGTCTATCAGAAACCTCTATTGGTAACCTCTATCAGTAAACTCTATCAGTATCCTCTATCAGTAACTTCTATCTGTAACCTATATCGGTAACCTCTATTTCTAATGCCATGTTTTGAGTTCATGAATAATGTTTCCAGAATGGTGTGGTTCTAATGGTTATTTTTATGAACAATGTTTTTCCTTTTCCAAATTTGGAGTATGTGAAATGTCTATCCACCTTCTTACAGTTTCACCCCTTTGACGTTTCCTTGGAATTAAAATACATTTAAATCATTATTATAAAGACTGTAAGACAGATTCAAAGTCCATAACTCATAAATTGATTATTCCTAAATCTCGGGATGTTTTTACCTGGTCAAACCATGTAGTTTAATGGGATCCGCTTATAATGGGTAATCTGACTTACCTTAAACCACCGCTCCCTTAAATATTCTAAAGGGACGAGATATCATCATCCCTAATTATTTTTCCTTGTTATCGGGTGTGAGATGCTTGAATATCACATTCCTTCTCATAGTAGTTACAAAATTAAACATTCCTCTTCTGATTGGTTCTACTCTGTTTTGATGCAACCAAGCTGTATCGATCAATCTTTGATATAAGGTATGTTTATCATCATTATTTTGGTGATCATATTCTCTTTTTTATCCTTTCCATATTATGGCATGAAATCTTCATACTTCTAATAGAGTTTTATTGGGTTTTTGTTGGTGTGGTCGTACCGTGGCATCCTCGGGTGGATGTAGTTATTGTGAGAGGAGGATTGTGACCCGTTCTGTGGATAAAGAATATAACGACCCATAGTTTACATACATTGTTAATACTTCAAAATTGAAGCACACTTATTACAACAATGACAAAACCACAAAGGACCGTATAGGTATAGTGTCTTTAGAAACTGGGAAACATAAACAACTGGTTCATAAATCGTCTACAGTGTCTCCCATTTATTTCTTCATATCTAGGGTCCCTTTTAGCATATTCTACTTAATATCCATCTTCCATACTTGGGGAAAAGTAAACATAAAAGGGTGAGCTCAAATTCTCAGCAATGGAAAATAAAAGAAATAAAAATCATATCATATCTTTTTGAAAATCGAAACCTGCAAAAGAGATCATAATATCTTAACATGGAATAAATCACAGAAGTGAAAATGAGATCCCCATTATCATAATATAAAACTTGAAACCTTGTGGCATGCACACATAATCATGGAAAATCATTTCTTGTTAGTCATGACTCATTGCCAAGACTATCTTAGCGGACAAAGTCCATTTCTGAACCGAGTTCACTCCTCGTTTCAGTCCTGTATCACTGAACTGAAATAACCTTCTGTTCCAGCCATGTCTATCTCATGAGATATAAATCTTTACCCAATGCATTGGAGGGAGATATAGGTCCCACCCATCTTATAATGAATACTTTCTTATGTGTGCGAAATAATCATAAATCATACATCATCGCATAACACATGTAACAAAAATGGGATTCTTGAAACATCATGACATCATAAAACAAACCATATAAGGTAAATGACTTCATAAAAATAATTCTCTCACAACATAATCAAATCAATGTAATAATATGGATAAAAACAGAACACTATATTATCTTCGATGGAAAATAATTTTGATAAAACATTTGAACTCCATTCTTGAGGAAAATATCCTTTCTACTACAAAAACACTTTTCCTTTCTTAAAATGTCATAAATTCTAAACTAAAAGAAGTTGATTAAAAATAAACATGAAAACTTGTAAAGGAAGCTTCTTGGAAATAATGTTTTAAAAATCCATTCAGGCCGTATAAGTTAAAAAAACATTCTTCGTACTTTTGTCGGAAAAGTCAAAAAGTACCTCGTACGAAAAAACGACAAAAATTCCTTTCATTTTCTTTACTAAAAACTCACCGAAGGGTAAAATTGGATTTAAAATATTTTAAGTGGATGGAAACAATATTAAATATTTAGGGAACATGGATGTGGATGATAAAATACACCCCTGTAAATACCAAAGTATAAACAATCTCGGATAAAAATGAGATTGTGATATTTCCCCTTATCTTAGGTCCGACTTGCTTTGTAAGTGTCCGAACCTCCTGTATAATGATTTAAATAATTATATTTACTTATTCCAGAATCATACTTATTTTTATGATATCATATATGGTCATATTCATAGCTTCTTAGTAGTAATATTTCATTGCTACTTGTTATTCGGGTGTTTATAACTTTTTGTTCTTATGCATGTTTTGTCGAATAAATTTTTATTATTATCTTTAGGTTATTGATACCTCATTTCCAGAATGGTATTAGTGAAGTATATATCATATTCATTCATTCAATTCATTTATATAATCATTATGAAATGAAGATCATGTAGAACGAGTCACATCACATCGTGGAGACGGTATTCCGTACGTAGGCACGAGTGATGATATCGTTCCTATGATCATGGAATTTTATTAGAGTATATATATATTATTTCAGTATCAATATCACTTTATAATAATCATAAATAGTTTCTCATTACTCCATTATACCCATCTTTATAAGGTGATGGTGGAAAATAGATTACACCACAGCGTGGAGACGGTATTCTGTACGTACGCACGCGCGGTGATTTCATTTTTCCATAGGATGGATAGAAGGTGAATTAGGGTTGTTTCATATTTATAATAACATATCAGTATGTAAGTAATACTGATGTTATTACTTTATCATGAAATAACTAAATAAAAAGAAGTTGAAGAAGAAATAAATTTAAAAGATCGGTAATGGATACTACGTCTTTTTTGGAACGCCTCTTTGAATCCTCCACTTAGGGAACTACGATTGGTCTTTGAAGAAGACCAGGACCTCTAGGATTATTCTAGAAAAGTGGAGAAGGGATTTTGTCAGGGGTTGGCCGAGCTTGAGTGCTCAAATTGGTGTGAGGAGGAGGGGGAGGAGGTGCCCTTTTATAAGAGAGAAGAGGGGCACCTTAGGAATATCTCAAAATATTATTTTATATTAAAGTTAAAATCGGTTTATAATGGTTCCAAAGGGTCTTATTTCGAAGCTAAAGTGTGGATGGGTCTAAATCCTATCAACCAATAGGATTTAGACAAGTTTAGGTTATTATTTTAACCTTACCAATTAGATTTAACTCTAAGTTAAATAATTTAACTTTTACCGTGTCTTTTTGTTTTCTTACACTATATGGTTAATACACTTACTATAAAATGCCAAAAGAACCCCAAATTGTTTATTATTAATATATATATCCTTATATAAGTCATTTTTCCGATCCTTAGATTTTTAGGAATAAAATAACAATTAATAATATAATATTTGATTCAAAAACTATTTTGTGTCAATTTTGACACTATTTGATATATGATTTTTGTGTAAGTCATAACAGAATTATATGTTCAAACCAAGTTGATTAAATGTACACAAATATATCATAGTAACCTAGAAAATTAGTGGGATTCATAAACAGTCTCAAATTTCATTTATATTGGTGTTTATAACATCAATTATGTCAATATTTTATTAATAAGATAATTACTGTATCATCATTCTGTCATAAATAAATTAACTTATTTAATGTCCAAAAATTATAAATAAAATACAATTATGTAGGAAATCTTTTTATCTTTCTAATGAAAATTTATAGTCGAATTTATCTTATGTATAACCCCATATTAAAAATGATTTACTTATTAAACTTTGATTTTAACTATTTTAACCCTTCTTTAAATAAATTAATAATAAATGTCCTAATCTAATCCAAGTGGGCCTAAATGGTCATATTTTATTCATAATTTTGTTTTTGGTCGAATTAAATTTATTCAATAGAATTAGGACATGTGTTAGGGTAATAGTAATATCATATTTACCCTTAGTTGCCCTATTTACTATTAATCGCGGTAAAAAAAGTAAAAAGTTACTATTCACCAAAAAATTTTTTATCTCATTGAACCGCATTTTACTTACTGATATCAACCGTGTCTGTCGGATTTTTGAAATTCCATTCACAGAAGCGGTAAAATTTAGTTTTATGCAAAATTCCGTTTTTAACCTACCACTTAGTGGTTTCACTATTCATCAAAAATTGAAAGTTTTCAGAAAAATATCAAAATTTCATCCTAGGCTAATTTCGGTATTCCGAATCCAAAAATGAAGTCCGTTTTGAAAAATAAAATTTATAAAATTTCAAAAAGTGTTTATTACTATTCATAACAGCTAGTTTTAATAATATTTTAATAGAATATCGTTGTTTAGTGAAACTCAGTATTGCGTACGACGCAAGCTATCGAGGAAGGTCGCGATTGCTTGTAAAGTAAACCAAGCTAGTGTGTACTGAAAGATTTCTTTGATAACATAAAAACAAAATATTACTCATAAAACTCTCGGGTGTTACATTCTACCCCCCTTAAAATAAATTTCACCCTCAAAATTCGTCACTTTGTAACAAACAGATGAGGAAACTTTTCCCTCATCATATCTTCAAGCTCCCATGTAACTTCTTCAAGTTGGTATTTCTTCCATAAAACTTTCACCAATCGAGTGGTCTTGTATCGTAGGTCTTTTTCTCTATGATCCAGAATCTCTATCGGTTGTTCTTCATAAGAAAGATCTTGCTCCAGCGGTACAACTTCTCAGCTGAGTACATGTGAAGGATCAGGTATGTACTTTCTCAGGAGAGATACATGGAACACATCGTGAACTTGAGAGAGATTCGGTGGAAGCGCCAATCGGTAAGCTACCTTTCCAACACGATCTAATATTTCAAAAGGACCGATATATCTATGTCTCAACTTCCCCTTCGTTCCAAATCTCATAACCCTCTTCCAGGGAGATATTCGTAAGAACACTTTATCACCCACTTCAAACTCTAGGTCTTTTCATCGGTTGTCGGCATAACTTTTCTGTCGACTCTGAGCTGCTCTTATGTGTTGATGAATAGATCTGACCTTTTCTGCCATTTCATCAACGAGATCAGGTCCTAATAGCTTTCTTTCCCCAACTTCATCCCAGCAAGTTGGAGTCCTGCATTTCTTTCCATAGAGAGCTTCATAAGGAGCCATCTGAATATTGGAGTGAAAGCTATTATTATAAGAAAATTCCACCAAAGGTAGGTGTTGATCCCAACCTCCTTTGGAATCCATAGAGCATGCTCTCAACATATCGTCTAGGGTTTGAATTGTTCTCTCAGACTGAACGTCTGTCTAGGGACGATAAGCAGTGCTGAAACTCAACTCTGTATCCAGAGTATGCTGAAGACTTCTCCAGAACTTCGAGGTAAATCTCAGATCCCGATCAGATATAATAGAAAGTGGTACTCCATGCAATCTTACCACTTCATTTACATATATCCTAGCAAGCTGATCTAGAGAGAAATCCTCTCTAATAGCAATGATGTGTGCAGACTTTGTAAGACGATCAACTATGACCCAGATAGCATTATTGCCTTTGGATATTTTTGGAATTCCTGTGACAAAGTCCAGAGTGATGTTTTCTCATTACCATTCGGGTATGGGTAATGGTTGTAACATCCCCTTAGACTTCTGTCTCTCAGCTTTAACTTGTTGACAAACCAAGCATCGAGAGACATATTCAGCAACATCTCTTTTCATGCCATCCCACCAGAAGTACTCTTTCAGGTACCTATACATCTTCGTGCTTCCAGGATGAATAGAGAATGAAGAACTATGAGCCTCATCCAGCAGCTCCTTCTTTAATTCAGGGATGGGAGGAACACAAACCCGATTCCTGAACTTTATTATCCCATCACAATCAAGGTTGAATTCAGGAACATTTCTCACCTTCTTTTGTAACTCGACATCTTCTTTCGGTGCCTCTTTAATCTTCACATGTATAGATGGTTGAACATTCATTTGAGAAAGATAAGATTTTCCCCTTCCATTAAAATAACAAGATCCATCCTTCGTAAATCCATGAATATTGGATCTTTTGTGATCGTCATCATGGATAAAATGGCATGATCTTGTCGACTTAATGCATCTTCCACCTTGTTTGCTTTCACACGGTGGTAATGGATTGATCAGTCATAATCCTTAATCAGTTCCAACCATCTTCTTTGACACATATTCAGCTCCTTTTGTGTGAAAATATACTTTAAACTTTTATGATCCGTATAAATATCACACCTTTCACCATAAAGGTAATTCCTCCAAATCATTAATGCAATGATTACCGCAGCCAACTCGAAATCATGTGTTGGGTAATTTTGATCATGTATTTTCAACTATCGTGAGGCATAAGCTATCACCATATCATTTTTCATAAGAACACAAACCAATCCCTTCTTGGATGCATCACTGTAGATCACAAACCTTTCTCCACAACAAGGCAGTGTGAGCACAAGTGCACTGGATAAGCATCTTTTCAACTCCTTGAAATTCTCTTCAAATTCCTCTGTCCAAACAAACTTAACTACTTTTTAAGTCAACTTGGTGAGTGGATTAGATAATTGTGAAAAATCTTTTACAAAACATCGATAATATCCAGCCAATCCAAGAAAACTTCGGATCGCAGTTACTGTTGTTGGTCTCGACCATCTTTCGATAACCTCTGTTTTTGCTGGATCCACAGATATCCCCTCTTTTGAGATTATGTGACCCAAAAATGAAACTTTTTGAAGCCAAAATTCACACTTGGTAAATTTGGCATAAAGCTTCTCCTTTCTCATGGTCTTCAATATAATTCTCAAGTGATCTACATGATTTTCCTTACTCTTTGAATAGACAAGAATATCTTCTATAAAGACTACCTCAAATTGATCAAGATAGTCTCTAAAGACTCTATTCATTAGATCCATGAAGATAGCATGGGCATTAGTAAGACCAAATGGCATCACTATAAATTCATAGTGTCCATACCTTGTACGGAAAGTCGTCTTTGGTATATCCTCCCTTTTGACCCTTAATTGATGATACCCTGAACAAAGATCAATCATGAAAAGTATTGAGCTCCGCGTAGTTGGTCAAATAAGTCATCAATGCGTGGGATATGATATTTGTTCTTGATAGTGATCTTGTTAAGTTATCGATAATCAATGCAGAGTCTCATTGATCCATCTTTCTTCTTAACAGAATGAACAGGTGCTCCCCAAGGTGACGCACTAGGGCGTATGAATCCCTTATCAAGATTCTCTTGGAGTTGCTTCTTCAATTCCTGCAACTCAATTGGGGCCATTCTATAAGGTGTCTTTGAAATAGGCAAAGCACCCGGTACGAGTTCTATTGATAACTCAACTTCACGATTTGGTGGAAGACCCAGTAATTCCTCCAGAAAGACATCATCAAACTCCCGTATGATGGTCATATTCTTAATCGCGAGTTTCTCACCAACCATTTAAGATAAATAACCTCAATTTAGTGGAATCAATACCCATAAAATGGAAGAAATTTCCACTGGAAGGTTATGTTCATCCTTGCATTGATAGACGATCATAGATTGATATGGAATATGAAATGTGACTTCCCTTCTTTGGAAATTGATAAGAGCTCCATATAAAGAAAGCCAATCCATGCCATGAATCACATCGAATTCCACTATAGGAAGGATCACCAGATTTGCAGGAAGCACTTTCCCACAAACATCAATTGGAGAAGAATTATAAACATTTGATGCGATTGATGTACCATTAGGTGTTGTCACAGCTAACTCAACATCTAATTGTTGAGGTAATATGGTGATACCCTTAGAGAATTCTTTAGAAATAAAAGAGTGGGTGGATCCAGAATCAAATAAAACATTTTCTACTTTAGAGTGGATGATAAGTGTACCTTTCACCACTTCGTTATCGTACTCCACATCATTGATAGAAATTTCATGTGACTTTCCTTTGTCTTTAGCCTTATGATTTTGTTGACGTCAACCATCATCATCAACCCTTGGATTTGGGCATTGATTGGAATAATGCCCCATCTCCTTGCACTTGAAACATTGAAGTGTAGTAGGTTCATTCTGTGTATCCCTTCCTTTGTTAGCATCATTAGACATTTTCTTCCCATTATCGCGGCATTCAAATGCCTGATGACCTTCCTTTCCACATTTGAAACATTTACTTGTCCCTTTAAGACAACTCCCTCCATGTTTCTTTCCACACTTTGAGCATAAGGGAAAGCTCATCTTCTTTTCAGTGTGCTCTTTAGATATTCTTTTGAATTCCATTTTCCTCTTCTTATCAAACCCATATGACTGATGGGTTACTCCAATCTCCATATTGACTTTGAGAGCACATCGAACGATTTCCTCATAGCTATTGATCCCTTATGGCTAACTCCATTCGAAGACTTGGTTTTAAGCCACTAAATAATCGATCGATCTTACTCTCAGGTTGGATAATAATACAAGAAGATTACCTTGAATGTATTGTAAAATTTGCTTCATAGGTACCAACAGATTCATCATCCCTTTGCTTCAGATCAAGAAACTCTTTCTCCATCTTTGTTCAGAGAATACGAGGGAATTACTTATTGAAAAATAAGTTCTTGAACTCGTCCCATTCCATGGACTCAATTTCATCCCTTTGCCTCGTATTCCTAAAAAGATTCCACCATTGATCAGCATCTCCTTCCAAACAATACACTACTAGGATGACTTTATCATGTATAGAACATTGAAGAACTGAAAATATCTTTTCAGTAGTGCTAATCCATTGTTCAGAAACTAATGGATCAGTAGACCTGCTGAGAGAAGGTTGACGCTGCCTCATGAAGGATTCAACAGAATTTTACTCCTTACTTTTCTCGTTTGGAAGTCCTGCATGATTCATAGCTTGAGAAAGTTGTGTGAGCATGGCTACACGATTTTGTATTCCAGCTCCCATATAGTTTGGTTGCTCAGGGGGACAATCATTGCATTGCCCATCGCATTCCGCATTAACAAGGTTCCTTCGGGTTCCATCCATTGACTAAAACCAAGAAGAATAGTGTGAGAAACACTAATTATAATAGGAAAACCACATAATTAAAGACTAAAATTTTCATGCTTATGGTCTTATCCTAGGTTATTCATGGCCATTTCTAAAACACTAAGATTGTGTTCTGTGCTTAGACTTATCCTTAGGGTTCTTACTATGGCTTTCACATCCTAGTTTCTAAAGGTTGACTATACCTTTCCTCTGATACCGACTATAATGACCCATACTTTACATACATTGTTAACACTTCAAAATTGAAGCACACTTATTACAACATATGAAAAAACCACAAAGGACCATATAGGTATAGTGTCTTTAGAAACTGGGAAACATAAACAACTGGTTCATAAATCTTCTATAGTGTCTCCCATTTATTTCATCATATCTAGGGTACCTTTTAGAATATTCTACTTAATATCCATCTTCCTGACCTGGGGAAAAGAAAACATAAAAGGGTGAGCTCAAATGCTCAACAAGGGTAAATAAAGGAAATAAAAATCATATCATATCTTTTTGAAAATCATAACCTACAAAAGAGATCATAATATCTTAACATGGAATAAATCACAGAACTGAAAATGAGATCCCCATAATCATAACATTAAACTTGAAACCTTGTGGCATGCAAACATAATCATGGAAAATCATTTCTTGTTAGTCATGACTCATTTCCAAGACAATCTTAGCGGACAAAGTCCATTTCTGAACCGAGTTCACTCCTCGTTTCAGTCCTGTATCACTGAACAAAAATAACCTTCCGTTCCAGCCATGTCTATCTCATGAGATATAAAAATTTACCCAATGCATTGGAGGGAGATATAGGTCCCACCCATCTTATAATGAATCCTTTCCTATGTGTGCCACATAATCATAAATCATACATCATCGCATAACACATGTAACAAAAATGGGATTCTTGAAACATCATGACATCATAAAACAAACCATATAAGGTAAATGACTTCATAAAAATAATTATCTCACAAAATAATCAAATCAATGTAATAATAGGGATAAAAACAGAACCCTATATTATTTTAGATGGAAAATAATTTTGATAAAACATTTGAACTACATTCAGGAGGAAAATATCCTTTCTACTTCAAAAACTCTTTTCCTTTCTTAAAATGTCATAAAATTCTAAACTAAAAGAAGTTGATTAAAAATAAACTTCAAAACTTGTAAAGGAAGCTTCTTGGAAATAATGTTTTAAAAATCCATTCATGCCGTATAAGTTAAAAAAACATTCTTCATACATTTGTTGGAAATGTCAATAAGTATCTCGTACGAAAAAACGACAAAAGATTCCTTTCATATTCTTTACTAAAAACTCACCGAAGGGTAAAATTAGATTTAAACTATTATAAGTGGATGGAAAAACTATTAAATATTGAGGGAACATGGATGTGGATGATAAAATACACCCCAGTAAATACCAAAGTATAAACAATCTCGGATAAAAATGAGATTGTGATATTTCCCCTTACCTTAGGTCCAACTTGCTTTGTAAGTGTCCGAACCTCCTGTATAATGATTTAAATAATGTTACTGAATTATTACAGAATCATACTTATTTTTATGATATCATATATGGTCATATTCTTATCTTCTTAGAAGTAATATTTCATTGCTACTTGTTATTCGGGTGTTTATAACTTTTTGTTCTTATGCGTGTTTTGTCGAATAAATTCTAATTCTTATCTTTCGGTTATAGATACCTCATTTACATAATTTTATTAGTGTATTATATATCATATTCATTCATTCAATTCATTTATATAATCATTATTAAATGAAGATCATGTAGAACGAGTCGCATCACATCGTGGAGATGGTATTCCGTACGTACGCACAAGTAATGATATCGTTCCTATGATTGTGGAATTGTATTTTAGTATATATATATTATTTCATTACCAATATTACTTTATAATAATAATAAATAGTTACTCATTACACCATTATACCCATCCTTGTAAGGTGATGGTGGAAAATAGATTACACCACGGCATGGAGACGGTATTTCGTACGTACGCACGCGCGGTGATTTCATTTTTCCGTAGGATGGATAGAAGGTGAATTAGGGTTGTTTCATATTTATAATAACATATCAGTATGTAAGTAATACTGATGTTATTACTTTATCATGAAACAACTAAAGAAGAAGAAGTTGAAGAAGAAAGAAATTGAAAAGATCGGTAATGGATATTACCTCTTCTTTGGAACGCCTCTTTGAATCCTCCTCTTAGGGAACTAAGATTGGTCTTTGAAGAAGACCAGGACATCTATGATTTTTCTAGGGAAGTGAAAAAGGGGTTTTGGCAGGGGTTGGCCGAGCTTGAGTGCTCATATTGGTGTGAGGAGGAGGGGGAGGAGGTGCCCTTTTATAAGAGAGGAGAGGGGCACCTTAGGAATATCTCAAAATATTATTTTATATTAAAGTCAAAATCGGTTTATAATGGTTCCAAAGGGTCTTATTTCGAAGCTAAAGTGGGTATGGGTCGAAATCCTATCATCCAATAGGATTTAGACAAGTTTAGGTTATTATTTTAACCTTATAAATTAGATTTAACTCTAAGTTAAATAATTTAACTTTTACCGTGTCTTTTTGTTTTCTTTCACTATATGGTTAATACACTTACTATAACATGACAAACGAACCCCATATTATTTATGATTAATATATATATCTTTATCTAAGTCATTTGGCCGAACTTTAGATTTTTATGAATAAAATAACAATTAATAATATAATATTTGATTTAAAAACTATTTTTTGTCAATTTTGACACTATTTGATATATGATTTTTTTGAAAGTCATAAAAGAATCATATGTTCAAACCAAGTTGATTAAATCAACACTAATATATCATAATAACCTATAAAATTAGTGATATTCATAAAAAGTCTCAAATTAAATTTATTTTGGTGTTTATAACATCAATTATGTCAATATTTCATTAATAAGATAATTACTGCATCATCATTATGTCATACATAAATTAAATTATTTAATGTCTAAAAATTATAAATAAAATACCATTATGTAGGAAATATTTTTAGCTTTATAATTAATATTTATAGACGAATTTATCTTATGTATATCCCCATATTAAAAATGATTTACTTATTAAACTTTGTTTTTAACTATTTAAACCCTTCTTTAAATAAATTATTAATAAATGTCCTAATCTAATCCAAATGGGCCTAAATGGTCATATTATATTCCTAAGTTAGTTTTTGGTCGAATTAAATTTATTCAATAGAATTAGGACATGTGTTATGGTAATAGTAATATCATATTTACCCTTAGTTACCATATTTACTATTAACCGCCGTAAAAAAAGTAAAAAGTTACTATTCACCAAAAAATTATTTTTATCTCATTGAACCACATTTTACTTAATGATATCAACCGTGTCTGTCGGATTTTCCAAATTACATTCACAGAAGTGGTAAAATTATGTTTTATGCAAAATTCAGTTTTTAACCTACCACTTAGTGGTTTCACTATTCATCAAAAATTGAAAGTTTTCAGAAAAATACCAAAATTTCACCCTAGGCTAATTTCGGTATTACGAATCCAAAAATGAAGTCCATTTTGAAAAATAAAATTTATAAAATTTCACAAAGTGGTTATTACTATTCATAACGGCTATTTTTAATAATATTTTAATAGCATATCGTTGTTTAGTGAAACTCGGTATTGCGTACGACACAAGCTATCGAGGAAGGTTGCGATTGTGTGTAAAGTAAGCCAAGCTAGTGTGTAGTGAAAGATTCCATTGATAACATAAAAACAAAATATTACTCATAAAAATCTCGGGTGTTACAAAGAACATCATGAAATATTTGAGGTTGGGGATTCATTGATTTTATTTTATTTGACATGAAACTGTATTATTATCATGTTTAATCCCACTGGATGGAAATGGAGTTGACATAATAAATATTTTAACCAGATAAATAAATTTATATCTATCGTATGTTATTGCCTATTGTTTTTCTAGATAGTGTGATATCTAGGCTTTCTTCCTAGAGCTTTTCATTCATGACATAAATTGGTAAATAACGTAATGAAAAATTATTTGATAATTCTTTGGATAAAGATAAAGAGGCATGTAAATGAATCTGGTTCTTCTTGTTGTAATTTTGATGTTAGTAGAAATAGTTCAGTAAACATGTTTAATTTATTTGTGATAGCTTATGGATTAGGTTTCTTAAATATGGAACCCAAGTATAATAAATTAGTTAATTCAAAATGGATTATTTGTTTGATAATTCCTTGAAGGGTTCTGAGTTACCCACTTCTTTGTAAAAGGGCTAGGAGCTCAATTATTAAGATGTTTGTTTTTTTGCTGGTTGTGTTGTGATTTGATCCTAGATAGGTGTTGTGATATGTGGGGGCATGGAGGCCTTTTGGTTGTGGCAGTAGATGATGCCTATAGTGGCGAGATGCATCAGTTTATGCATGTACGTGTCGGGGAGGACACTAGGGATGATGGAATGGGATAGATTTGATCGTTGGATGATTGATGATTCATATTGGTTTTTTATCTTCTTTACTTTTCCCAACATCTCAAGGCCGTTAGTCTTACATACCCTTCTTCCGAAAGAGCCGAAGACACGATTTGTATGTCATGTGTTTTCCGTGTTTAGCATCTCAAGGGAGGATGGGTATATGCTCTTTCAATAAAAGGAAATTACTCAACAGGTAGTACATCATCTCGCCGTGTTGAGCCCCCTTGTGTTTAGTAGCATAGAATGTTATTCTATAATACATGGGAATGTGGAAAATTAATTATATAATGAATAATTGAATAAATGGTGTTAACCCATGGGGTAGGATTTGGGTTGAACATAATGATGAGGTTGTAATTTTGAAGGAATAGTGGAATTGGGTATGATGATAATGAAATTTAATGTGCACTTGTTCATGGCTAATTTATGTACAAAGAATTAACTAAAGTAAATTGGAACTGATAAAAATGGAAATAAGTAATCTAATAAAACATTTTAAATTGTTGTGTTCTTATAAGATACCTAGTCTTAAAGGTAGCATCCCGGAGTCTGAGAGACATTAGCTGTAGTTTTTTCTAAGACTAGGTTATGCCCATAGTGTGGTTTTGAGATATATTATATCTTGTACTTTTTATATTTTTATACACTACTCCACCATGTCAGTAAATGAAACTGATAATCCGGGGAATCTGAGCCCTAAGGGGTTATTTTCCACAACATTCCGGTGGGAGGATGGATTGATTATGACCCCCTTTGACCTTGGTCTCTTCTCATGGTAGTTACATGTGCTGGAAGGCACATTGGATAGATTTCCCCATATATGCCTATAGTGGGCTATAATGGTTTGTGGTTATAGAGACACATATATTCTAGATACAGTTTTCTATGGACTATTATAGGTGTAACATGTAGAGGCTATGAAGGCATGAGGATCTTTATTTAGTGTATGGGTTGTAATGGCTTGAGGTATAATACCCGACATATGACACTTATTATGCGAGTTGTGGTGGCTCTAGGAAACTACCCGGTTACATTAGTGTGTGGATGTGGTGGTTTTTTGCACGAGGGGCATATTGTGGTGCTTTCCCCAGGTATCTACAGGCAAGTCTTTTTGGAGAGAGATGCTTAGGACGTACGACGTTGGGACAAAGCGGTAAACCAGCGGGGAAGTAGTACCAAGGTAATCACTATATTTTTTATTATATGATATATTCTTGTATGTGTTACTTGGGTAGAGTATCCATGGTGAGGCTGGGAACATAGTATATATGTTTAGGTGACCAGTTCATCTCACTTGTTGTTCAATGTGCATTAGCATTCTTTCTTTACTTTTTCAAGAGAGGATTCATGAAGGATCATATTGAGTATACTGTTAAACTCACCATATGTATATACAAATTATTTTCAAGTCATTTGGAGAAGCTTGAAAATCATGGCTGTTACTACTATCTTTTCATTGCAAGAGCTTTTCGGGCATGCAATTGCTGTTGTTTTACATTATATTGGGTACCTGTAGTTTTTTTCTCTTCCAATTATAGTACATTTTTATGACATTTTCATATTTACACCTGGGTTATCTTTTATATTACAATTATGAGTTGGAGTTTGTTGGTTTCTATCTTATCTCTCTCTTCGGAATGTGTTCTCATAGAGTGTAACGCCTCCAATTTGTGTGTTTACTATACCCTAGGTGAGAGTTTCCAACCCAGGACCTACTGGAGGAGGGACTCGAGGGTTCATTATCTACCTTCTCACATTGCCGACCAAGGAGGGGTACACTTTGGGGGGAGTGGGTCTTGCAGAGTGGTATCAGAGGTCAATATTAGGGATAAGATGGAAATTTGTGTTAGTCACATGAGAGGTTGAAAGGGTTGGTAGGGAAATAGTGTAATTCATGTTTATCATGTGATGTAAAAATAGGAGATCAGCTATGACATAGGCGTTTAGCACCCGCTATGATAAGATGTACGAAAATTTAAATATACAATGGATACTAAAAAAGGTGATACTAGTTTCTGGGTAGATACTTAGAAAGGGATCATGCATCATTCTACCTTGTACCTATGTTTGAATGGGTAGACCATGGGATGGGTTAATGTAGATATCAAGGAAAGAAATCAATTAATTAATTAATGTCGAGTCTTCCATATTAATGTTTTAGGAACTCTAACAGGTTTATATTTTACAAGTATGGCTCTAGGTCGATGTCTTCATCAGGTTTGTACAGAAAATGATCAGCAGGTTATTCCAGCAGAACGCCATAGGGTAGAGGTTAGCGATTACGACACATGGAGCAAGAAACTCAGAGAGTTTCGGCACTAGAATCTACAGAAGTAAGAGGGCTCAGTTTTAGATGTAGTTACAGAAGAATTCTTAGTGGAGGTCATGATCAGATTCATTTTGATTCATGATCATAAGGAGAACTGGGTGTCCTTGGTTGTGATGATGATGCGTGGATCAGCGAGGCCCTGGTGGTTCTTATTCCTCGTGGATGACGAGGAGTCAGCGATCTCATGGAAGGAGTTTCGAGACATGTTTAGAGACATGTTTCTTTTTCCACTATGAAGGCGTCCAATCTGCAGGAGCATATTAACCATCAAAAAGGGTGATCCAGTGTTCAAGAGTTTGGAATATGTTTCAGAAACCTTTTATTACATGCTTCAGACCTGTTGTCAGATGAGGAGGCCAGGATGAGAAATTTTGAGGAGGCTTTGCGTCTAGTGATCTAGTGCCAGTTCACCCCATTTATGCTGAAGATATATCTTGAAATGCTAGTGAGGGAATAGGTTGTCAAGAGGACTTTGTCTAGGACCAGATAATCACGAGAGGGGAATCTTCATGACTACTCTTGAAGTAGAGCATTGGTTCAGGGTTTTCGGTGTTCATGGCAGAATAGTTTCCATTCACCCGGTGGTAGGTCACATCCCTTCACATCTTGATTCTCCAAAGGTAGGAACACTCAGACATTTTCCAAGTGATCAAGTGCATGTTTTTCTTGTGGTGGTCATGGTCATCAGAAATAGGAGTGACCAACCTTTCAAAGTAGTCATCATGCCCCAGGTGCTACGCTCTAGGTTCCCCCGTTGGGGAAGTTCTAGCCGAGGTAGCAGCAGTAGCAAGTTGACCTAGCATTAGATCTATAGAGGGTAGATGTGGAAAGTATAAGACATCCCCATGGACCTCCATGTACTCAGAGAGTAGACCACGGCCATGGTGGTGGTCGTCATCAGGGTCAGAGAGGTTGTGGAGGAGGTCGTGGTCATCTTTATGCTCTACCATTACCAGCTCTAGGTGATCCAAACATCATTCGAGGTACCATTTTCTTATTTCCAATGATGGTTTATTCCTTTTTTAATTCAGGAGAGACACACACCTTCATATCACGTACCCATGTCCATGCTTTGGGACTTGAGGTAGAGAGGCTTCCAGTGCCCTTGGTGTTGACAACGCCAGTTGGAGGTCAAGATGACTTGTCTGAAGTATGTAGATATTATGAGCTAGTGTTGGGGAAACACCGCTCCGGGAGAGATTTTCTATTATTACGAATAAAACGATATGATTACATCCTCAGCATGTATTGGTTGTATTTGGTGTAGGCTATCGTGGATTGCTTCATGAAGACGGTCATTTTCATTGGTGTGGATGGAGAGCCAATGGTGTTTGTTGGTGAGAGAGATACTGGGTTGGGTCATAGGCACGTTCCACCCTTTTTATAAATGAAGTCTTAGATGATGTTGAGTTCTTCATTGGTTTAGTAGTTGGAATTTTGTAGGGTCTTACAAGAGTAACCTGATGTCTTTCCAGAAGTGGTTGTAACAATACCCCCTTGGCGAGAGATTGAGTTTGGGATCGAGCAACATCCAGGAGCATCTAATATCTCTATGTCCACATAAGAGGAGGTACATCCACAGCATCTACAAGACATTTTGGGAGTTCTTTGTCAAAGTCAACTATTTGGGAAGTTATCAAAGTGTGTGTTTTGGGCTCGAGAATTCCATTTCACGGGGCATGTTGTGTCCCAATAGGGAGTATCGATGGATCTATCAATGATAGAAGAAATTGTGTCTCGAGAATTCCCAAAGATAGTGTTAGAGGTTCCAAGTTTCCATGGTCTCACAGGCTACTATAGGAGGTTCTTATAAAATTTATCATGAGTTGTGACTCCTATGACAACTTTTACTAGGATGTATTAGGCATTCATATGGACTGATTAGTGTCGGGAAGCTTTTTAGTATCTAAAAGAGAAGTTAGTATGTGCTCCAGTTCTTTGTCTTCTAGTAGAGGGAGTTTAGATTAATGTTTTCTGTGAGGTTTCACATCTGGGGTTAGGTTGTATTCTCATGCATCAGAGGCCAGTTGTTTCTTATGGGTCTCAGAAGTTTTTTCCCCATGAATGTAACTATCCAACCCATGATCTTTAGTTTTCAACCATTGTGTTTTCTCTGATTTTGTGGAGACATTACCTCATTGGTGAGTGCTTTGTAGAATTCACCAATCATAAGAGTTTGAGGTTTGTTTTATCCCAGCGTTAATTGAACTTATTACAACGTCAGTGGATCTAGTTATTATAGGAATATGACTTCTAAATATCATATACACCTGGAAAAAGGAATGTTGTAGCTGATGCGCTGAGTCGAAAGTCACGTAGTGATGCTATGCGTGAATCTGGTGATTCCTGTATAGTAATGGAAGAATTTTCAGAATTACATATTCATATGGGAGATGTTGGGGGTAGAGGTTACCTTTTTTAGATGAGGGTACATTCATCCCTGATACAGAATGTGGAAGAGTCCCAGTTGGGGTATCTAGAGGTGAAGGTCTGGAGAGACCGAGTTGTTTGTCGCGAGACCCTTGATGGTTGGACTGAGGATGAACAACACCGACTATTGTATAATGGAAGGAATTTTGTTCCTTTTATGATGCATGAGATAATTCTCAAATAGTTACATAGTTCTCCTTTATTGGTGCATCCTAGCGTGAAAAATATGTACTGAGCATTGAGGAGTTAGTTTTTGTGGCCTGGGCTGAAGCATGCAGTTGCAAAGTTTGTGTCTCGATGTTTGGTCTGCCAGAAGGTGCAGGCCGAACACCATATCTATGGTGGTCTACTCCAGCCCTTAGATATTCCTCAATAGAAGTGGGATGATATCTCAATGGGCTTTTTTACAGGTTTACCTTGAGCTCCTTGAGGACATGATGCTATTTGGGTGGTAGTGGATCGTTTAACAAAATTAGCTCACTTCAAAGAGATCAAGGAGTCAAGCATAGTGGATGTTTTGTCGAGGCAGTATCGAGAGGAGGTGTTGAGACATCATGGAGTCCCAAAGTCGATCATTTCTGATAGAGATCCTCATTTTACATCCTGATTGGGGAGAGGACTCCAACATTATTTTGGTTCTCAACTATGCCTCAGAACTTATTTTCATCCTCAAACGGATGGTCAGACAGAGTGAACCATCCAAACTCTTGAAGACATGTAACACACTTGTGTTCATGATTTTGGAGTTTCATGGATGAGGCACTTACCCTTGGTGGAGTTCTCTTACAAAAATAGTATTCACTCCAACATCGGTATGAAACCATTTGAAGCCTTGTATGGCTGACCTTTCCACTCTCCATTGTGATGGACTAGGGTCAAAGTGTCATCAATTCTCAGACCAGAACTAGTGAAGAATATATCCGAGATGGTTTTGGTGATTCATGAGAGGATAAAGACAGTGCATGATCGTCAGAAATAATATGCTTATCAACAAAGGAGACCCTAAGAGTTTAATTTTTCGGATCATGTGCTTCTGATGGTGACTACCCGTTGTGGGAAGCGATGGTTTGGTAGTGGGATTATGCTTTCTCCTTGGTTTGTTGGGACATTAGAGGTTTTAGCTCGTGTTGGAGCTATAGTGTATCGAGTAGCACTTCCCCCACAGATGATTCAGATACATGATTTTTTCCATGTAGCACAACTTTGTCCTTATCTTCATGATGACTCTCACATCATCCATTGGGGAGATATCGATGTTGAAGCTGATGCAACCGATGAAGAGTGACCTGTGGAGATCTAAGACCTTATAGAGAACATGTGTCATGGGCATTCTATTCCCTTGGTTTGTGACTTCTCGAGACACGATGACATGGAGGAGAGTACCTTAGAAAGTGAGTCACAGATACGTGCTAAGTACCCATAGTTGTTTGATGTTTAACTATTTTCATGTAACGATGTCCCCTTTGTGGATATACCTTCCAAGATTTTTTTATGAATTTCTTTTGTTGATTTTGTGGCCTGTCCTCTTTTGAGAGGTATCTTGATGGGTTTTTGTTCGTACCTCATTTCTTTTTTCATTTGGTGGGTTTTGAATTCTCAAATACGAGACTATTTTGAGAGGTATATGATGTAATTTCTCGGACCTCTCCAGTCTATTACATTGTGAAAATGTGGTGTTTTAGGTGTTCTGGGAGGTCAAGGTGACTTATCCCCAACACTTTGAAAAATTTACCATTCTGTGAGTAGTTCTATTAGGGAAAAGTTCTATCAATAACCTCTAATGTTAACCTCTCATTCCTTCGCCAAATATTGAGTTCTATGAACAGTTCCATTGTTGAACAGTTCTATCAGTAACCTCTAATGGTAACCCCTCTTTCTTATTCCAAATTTCCAATTCTATGATCAGTTCTATTAGTGAACAGTTCTATCGGTATCCTCTAATAGTAGGTTTACAATGCTTCCAGAATGGTGATGTCTAATGGTAACCTCTATAGGTAACCTTTAATGGTAGGGGAAACAGTGTTTCCAAAATGGTAGTTGTATAGTGTTTCAAAAATGGTAGGTCTATAGTGTTTCCAGAAAGGTGAGGTCTACCAGTAACCTCTATTGGTAACTTGTATCTGTAACCTCTATCGGTAACCTCTATCAATAAATTCTATCGGTAACATCTATCAGTAACCAATATTTACATTGCCAAATTTTGCTTTCATGAATAATTTTTCCAAATTGGAGAGGTTCTAATAGTGATTTTAATGATCATCGTTTTTCCTTGGCAAAATTTTGAGTATGTGGACAGTGTTTCCAGCTTCCTACAATTTCTCCCCTTTGACATTTCCTTTGAAGTAAAATACATTTAAAGCCTTATTTTAAGGACTCTAAGACCGATTAAAGGGCCATTACTCCTAAAATAATTATTCATAAGGATCTGGATGTTTTTACTTCGTCAAAATGCGTGGTTCAGTGAGATCCACATTTAATGGGAAATCTGGATTACCATAAACTGTCACCCTGTTAAATATTTTAATGGGACGAGATATCTTACTCACTAATTATTTCTCATTTTCTCCGGTGTGAGATTCTCTAACATCCCATTCATTTTTATAGTAGTTACACAATCAATCATTCCTCCTCGTATTGGTTTCGCTCTGTTTTGATGCAACCATGATGTATCGATCAATATTTGATATAAGGTATGTTTATCATAGTTATTTTGGGGTTTATCTTATTATATTTATCCTTTACATATTATAGATGAAATCAACATACGTCTAATAGAGTTTTCTTGGGTTATGGTTAGTGCGGTTGTACCATGGCATCCCTTGGTGGATGCAGTTATCCCAAGATGAGGATCGTGACCCATTGTGTGGATAAAGAACGTCAAGAACTATTTGATGCTGGGGATTCGTTACCTATCTTTTCTTTTAAGTGAAACTGTATAATAATCATGTTTAATCCCACTAGATGAAAATTGAATTTATATAATAAATATTTTAACCGGATAAATCAATTGATATTGATCATATGTTATGGGCTCTTGTTTTTCTAGATAGTGTGATATATATTCTAAGTTCGTATAACTAACTGTTCTTTACAGAAATTGGTAAAGACTGTAAACTAGAATTAATTGATAACTGTTTGGTGAATAATAAAGAGGCATGTAAATGAATCTGGTTATTCTTGTTGAAATTGTTATGTTAATAAAAATAGTGCAGTAATAATGTTTAATTTATTTGTTATAGCTTACTGTTTAAGTTTCCTGAATGTTGAACCTACATATAATAAATCAGTTAATTTAAAATGTCTTATTATTTTGATAATTCCTTGAAGGGTTATGAGTTACCCACTTGTTTGTAAAAGGGACAAGATCCCTATTGTTAAAATGTTTTTTTCTTATATATAGTGTTGTGATGTGATATTGGATGAGTTTTGTGATATGTGGGGGAATGGAGGCCTTTTGGTTGTGGTAGAAGATGATGTGTAGAGTAGCGAGATGCATCATTTTATGTACGTGGGTGTCGGGGAGTACACCAGGGATGATGGAATGATATGGATGTGATAATTGTATGCATACTGAATCTTATTGGTTATTTATCTGCTTTACATTTCCCCGCTTCTCGAGGCCGCTGGTCTTACTTTCCCTTCGTTCAAAAGAGGAAAAGACATGTGAGGTATGCCTTGTTCATTCCTTGTTTAGCTTATTATGGTAGGATGGGTATATTCTCTTGCTATAAGCGGAAAACACTCGATGAGTAATACATCTAATCACCGTGTTGATCCCCCTTGAGTTTAGTAGCATATAATGTTTTTCTAGAATACCATGGAATGTGGGAAAGTAATTATGTAATGAATAATTGAATAAATATTTTTAACCCATGGGGTTAGAGTTTGCTGGAACATAATGATGAGGTTTTAATTTTGAAGTAACATTGGACTTGGTTGTGTTGCTAATGAAATTTAATGTGTAATTTTTCATGGTTAATTAATGTTTAAAGAAATAATTAATGTAAAGAGGAACTATTAAAAATTCAATGAAGTAATCTAATAAATATTTTAAACAGTTGTGTTCTTATAGGAAACCTAGTCTTAGAAGTAGCAGCCCGGAGTCTGTGAGAGGTTGGCTATAGTTTTGTCGAAGACTAGGTTATTCCTATAGTGTTGTTGTGATATATTGTATATCCTATACTATTTGTGTTTATATATGCTACTCCACCATGTCAGTAAGGGAAAATGACACCCCAGGGATTCTGAGCCCTGGGGGGTGTTTTCCCCAACATTCTGGTGGGAGGATGGATGGCTGAATACCCCCTTTAGCCCCACTCTATTATATTTGTAGTTACTTGTGATGGCAGACACATTGGTTAGTTTTCCCCATATATGTGCGTAGAGGTTTGTAATGGCCTGTGGTTATTCCTAAACATGTATTCTGGATATAGTTTTCTATGGACTACTATAGGTGTAACAAATATAGGCCATGATATCTTGAGGATCCTTACTTGGTGTATGGGTTGTAATGGTTTGAGGTATAATACCTGACGTATGATACACATAATGTGAGCTGTGGGGGATCATGGAAACTACCTGGTTACTTTGGTGTGTGGATGTGGTGGATTTATTTCACGGGGTGCATATTGTGGTACTTCTCCCAGGTGTCTGTGGGAAAGCCTTTTTGGAGAGAGATACTTAAGACGTATGACGTTGGGAAAAGCAGAAAACCAGTGGGGAAGTAGTAGCTGTGTACCCTTGATATTATTTATTATATGTTATATTTTTATATTCATTACTTAGTGAGAGTAATCATAGTGAGGCTGTGAACTTAGTATACATGTATATGTGATGAGTTAGTTTCAATTGTGGTTCAATGTTCTTTAGCATTAATTCATTACTTTTGCATGAGAGGCTTCAGGGAGGATCCTATTGAGTATATTGTTATACTCACCCTATGTATATACAAATTGTGTTTATGTCATTTGGAGAAGTTTGGAGATCCGGATGGTTACTACTAGCTTGTTATTGTAGGAACTGTTTGGGCTTATGGTTGCTACTATTTTAATTTCTTTTGGTTACATGCAGTTGTATCCCTTCCAATTGTTGTACTTTTTCATGAAATTTAATATGTGCACTTGGGATATCTTTTATATTCCAGTTCTGAGTTGGATTTGGTTGGTGTCTATGTTATCTATCTCTTTTAAATGTGTTCTCTTAGAGGGTAAAGACTCCCATTTGTGTGTTTAATACACCCTCAATGCTAGTCGCCAAACCAGGGCCTACTGGAGGCAGGACTCGGGGGGTCATTATCTCCCTTCACACATAGCCGGCCCAAGAGGGTTACACATTGTGGAGAGGGGGTCGTGACACAATGTCAATTATTTTATCTCTCTAAAAAATATCAACAATATATGGTGGGATATAAATGATGTCATCATTACTCTTCCTTTTAAATAATATAACAATTATATATTCTATTAATGGAGGTCTATCATCATGGTGGATAGAAGTTTTGAAAAAATATAAAAATTACATATAGTATACACATATTATAGAAGTATTTTGAAAATGAATATTTATTTAATTTCTATATTTCTACTAAAGGACCACTGATTGAAAGATTATTTAGCAAGATGCATGTATATATTTTTAAAACCTCATTATAGGTGTATTTAATCATTTTTTATAAATTTATTATAAATAAAGATATATATATGTAAATTTCATGTTTATTTATTATTTATTCATTATATTATTTAAATAATGATTTTATTTTAGTTTTTCATAAAATTCCTCACGTGAAAACATAAAGATGAGATACATGTTTAATAATATAAATATAAATATTTATTTATGTAGTTATTATTTATCTTGTGGGGAATGTTTTCATTAAAATTTAAGAATTACGTTTTTTTTAATTTTTGAAAATTTTAATATGTATTATTAATATTATAAAAATTGGCTTAATGGTTTTTAATGTGGTTTAAAAATGATTATTTAAATAAATTTTTTGATTTTTTTACCATATTCTTTAAATCTAATCATTTTTTTCATTGACATATCATTAGGAACTAGAAAAATAGTGTTTTTATTTATTTTTATATAAGATAATATAAGTATTTAGAGACATTAAAATATATTAATGATGTTTATACAAAATATTTTGAGTCTAATGATTTGGAGTAAATAATCAATTGTATAAATTGTTGTAGTGACTCAAATTGATATACAATGAAGAATTATATTTTTGACTTAGTTGATAGGTCATAATTATGAGTTATAGGGTATTTCCATTGTTTTGGAATAAAATTTTGGTTGATTGGCTATATCACTCATGATTTATGTCCAATATATGATTTCTCATGTAAAATATTGTTTAAAAAACACAATTGGTGGTTTAATTGGATATTGTGATGCATTTTGTAATGTAGTGGGTTGAGGATAGTTTATAACATTTTATTGATGGATTATATGGTTGAAATTGATTAATGGTCATTATGATCAATGATTTATATAATTCTAGATGTCATATAAATAAAAAATTGTTTAATTGTACGTATAAAAAAATTATTAAGGTAATATAAGATATAATTATTTATTATATGTTTTCAGGAATTTAATTTTTATAATGATTGTAAATTATTAGTTATTACCTTAATTGATATATAATGGACTTTATTTAAATATCCACTAATTGATTAGTATTGTCTAATTTCAGGATTAGAATAATGTGAAAGTGATTAAAATTTATTTTCCAAAAAAATTAAATAATTTTATTATTTATACACAAAAATGAAGAAAGGAGCATGATAGAGAATGATACTATTAAATGGGCTCCAAAAGTCAAAATGAGAAAATAATTGAATAAGTGAGTGAATCTCTTCACAAATAAAGATAAAAAGATCTTACAGTGATTTGGAGAAAACATAATATACAACATGTTACATTTTTTTATAAAAAAATTTTGTGGTCTATTTGTTAATGATAATAGTGAGGCTAAATTCTCATGATTACTTAAGAGGCTGGCCTACCATGCCATTAATAAGTTCCTCTAAAAACTGTTATTCCACAAAAGGGCATACCTAATGAATGAAAAACAATGCACATAATTTCATTCTCAATCTTATATGTAATGATATGCCTTTAAAATTTCATGACTCAGGATGAAATTTCAATATATATCACTATTCATTAATTCTAAACTATGTAGTAATGATGGACTAATCCATATTTACAATGGATTACCTTGAAACCTTGTACACATTTTTAATTATGGGACAATTTTACTCTCTATAATTTAAAAGTCCCATTGATAATATTTAAATTCGAAATGAATACAAAAAATAATAGAAACAAAAAATAAGATACACTAAACCAAAACCGATCCAAAAACAATGAACACCAGAGATAAATCATAGAAGAAGAATAAATGAATATATTTATCATCAACATCAACCCACTTTTTTTATGGTTCCATAAATTCCACCACCCTTATTGAATATGAAAAATAGACTCATGATTAATGATATTAAAGTGTAATGTCAACCATCCCTATAGGTTAACTAAATTAAAAAAACAGAAATAATAATGATAAAGAATCATCAAATACAATTATTATTCATTGAAAAATCACTCATAGAAGTCATCCCCTCAATGAAACATATTTGTAAACTGTGAGTCCACAAAATAACCTGGCCATATCAAATCTACTTCTATAAAATAATATTTAAAATTTTAATTTATTTAGGACATGAAAAAATGATATCCATATTTTGAGGAAAAATAAAAAAAACATCAAGGGATGTGAAAGCAGTAAAAAATAACTGATTTAATGTTTAAAATAAATAAAAATTTCTATATGATGATATATCCTATAAAATCCATCTTCTATCAAATACATAAAATATTTTCGTCGCATAATAAATATAATGGAAACTAAAATATTGAACAAGAAAAGGATCAATGGTTTTTGATCATTAATACGTCAATCACTTTTTTGAATAGAATCAAGGAATCAGACCATATGAATAACCAAATAGATAATTTGTACATAAAATACATATATCTTCACAATCAAGAATATGAATACAGCTTAGTACATTTATTAAACAAACCAAAAATACATGGAATTCAAATTTAACCAATAAAATTATAAAAAATATTATAAAATGCTTATTAAATTATTCCATATCAATAATATAAAAAGTACTAGTACATTAGAGAAATAGTTATGTAAATTTATAATAAAAGATAACACTAAAAATATAAATTTTTAAATAATATACAATACCATCATGATATTTTATTTGGTAGAGATTACGAAAATAAGAATAAAAATTATACATGATATGTTACAATTATGAAAAAAACAATAGACATTGTAATAGAATTTAAATAAACATAATATAATGAAATGAATAAAATAATATGTTGTTGTTTAAATTTGGGATTACATAGTATTTTGACAAAAGAAACATTTAGAATTATAACCATTAAGGGAAAAGAGATCAAAATGTATTTTTTAGGATTTAGACATGTTATGTGAAATTAGAAAATAATAATTATCAAAGAACGATTGAACAATGGATTCAAGAAGTAGGAAAACAATTTTTAATTTTCATTTATTTGAAAATGGGAAGGAGGTATTGTCATTAATGATATTCCTTGATAATTTCTAACTATATCTTGAAAAAATAAGGTTGGAGAAAAATTATCTAGAGGAGAATATCATGTTAGTGGAGATCATGACAATATCAATGATGGACATACCACACCAAGAAATAACCACCATTATTCAAATTAACCTTATATGTTATAACTTTCAGATATTTCATTATATATCTAAAAACCATGTATTATTAATATGTACATTCATTATATAATCAAATTATACATTCTTTCATATAATTTTTTTAATTAATTCATCATCCTTTTATAATATATAAATTTTACACACCTATAAGGTGAATTTTAAAAAAAAGTAATCAATATAATTGAATTAGGATGTCAAAATTATCTATGTAGTAACAATTAGTATATTTTATTAAAAAATAATAAAATATATTAAAAATTTAAATATAGTGAAATGTGATTAATATGACATCATATTATTTTAGTTGTTACATAACTCAAATAATGTGGTAATATTTTGAATTATTTCCATTAATCATTATATTAGAGAATTATGGGAGGTATTGGGTTACTATTGGGGGTAGTGGAGCACTTAATATGAAGGATAAATATAATGCATAATAATTTAATCCAGGAAATTCCAAACTCCACAACTATTAATACCCACCCCAATTTTAAATCTTACAAAAAAAAATTTATTTTACCACATTATAGCCCACGTAATGAGTCTCTCCCATATACATATATTTTTCAGTATTGTTTTTTAGATTTAATGTTCATTTAAAAGCTAAGAAGGTAATAAGGGATCATTTTTTCTATGTATATCATATAAATTATTTATTGTATATCTGTTATTATATATATTTAATTTGATAATTTAATATAGAAATACATTCATGATATCATTATAAGTACAATCCTGATGATCCCTTATCTATATGAGTGTCCATTTCACTCACATTATGTCTGATTGTTTATCTGTTACGAGGTTTAAAAACATCCATAGTAAAAAAATAACATATATTGTGGGTAAATAGTGTTTGTATTTTTAAACATTAGGATATCAACATAAAGATACAATCACATGAATATGGTTTTCTAGTGGATTCACCTCTGGGTAATAAATTTGAAATGTGATTCTTAGGTATTAACCAAATTATCACTCGGTGGACTACAAATGGGCCATTGACAGACACATAGTGTGACACTCCAATTGGAAATTAATTTAGTGATTATCTTGTTTATAATTAACCATATTCACAAATTTTATTTTATTATTAGTTTGATTTATCCAAAATTTCATTAGTCCCCATAATAAGAAATACATTCTATATACTTATATATGTCATTGATAATATTTTTTTCATAATTACTTTGGAACTAAAAAGCCAAATTATTCACATTATATGTGAACATATTTGAACACACTGAATCCCAAATTAATAAATATATGTGTCTTGAGAAATTTCCTAGAAAACATTATCTAATAATTTAATGGGATAACTATTAATTTTTTATATTATACCAAATTATATAATCTCCCTTGAGAAATTATAAAATTTATTTCTAAGAGGATCTTCCTTCATCATTATTCTATTAATAGACTATACACATTTAGTTTTTTATAGAAATAATTAATATTATATATCACAGATGAGATGTAGATTTATATATCCTTATAGTGTATTTGTATGTATAATAAAGTAACTCATAAAATATAATGTGTTTTTTATAGCCATTTTGTATTATTTTTTAGCACATGGACTTAGTCATATATTGAGAATTGCTAAAATTATGGATTCAAATCATTTTGATTTTTACATGGTCAATGTCATTAAGTATTTATTTTTGATCCATGAAAAATTTTAATCTTATGTAATAAATTTTTTACTTATTATATATATATATATCATAAGAATTTTTTTTTCAATGATATCTTCCATTATAAGCTCTCCAATTCTATTAATTTTATATCACCATTCATATTTATGTCAATTCCATTGGTCAATGAAGTTAAATAATATGTATAATCCTCATAATGTTAGTATAATGGAATAGAAACTCATACCAAAATGTTGTAAATGTCTTTTGGTATTGTAATGATTATGCATCTAGTCTCTTCGGGACTACTATACCCAGATATTGGGAATGTATTATATTATATATTAATTAACATGTACTAAATAACCCCCAATTTAAGGTCGGCTATGGTGGGGATGATATTGCTGGTATCAAAACATAGTTTGGAATAAACCTTTAGATCTATATAAAATATTAAAATAATATATAGCATACAACTAAACAATTATGGTGAATATTATGAAATCAATTTGAAAAACATTATTCGAATCATAACCTATTTTAAAAAGACGTCATATATTTAATATATGTTGTATAATTTTGTAATTCCATTTTCATATAATTTTTTCTTCTATAAGTATTCAAAACCAATGAAATAATTGGCAAAAAATGTGGGGATTTTCAAAAAAAAATATGTAATAGAGTTATCTTTGGTTTAGGTTAAATAATTTATATCTATTATTAATTGAATCATGTATTTAAAAATATTCTCCCTTGAATGGAGAATCAACTTACAAATCATTAAGGAAAATTCACCATAGATAATCTTATGACACAATAACCCCATTCATTTAGTGGTTCGATGTATCTTATGGTTTCAAAGTA
The DNA here is from genome assembly GCA_963277665.1 of Viscum album. NCBI lineage: Eukaryota > Viridiplantae > Streptophyta > Magnoliopsida > Santalales > Viscaceae > Viscum > Viscum album. The sequence continues at coordinate 120,770,866 of OY728151.1, forward strand.
ATGGCTGAATTCTGTAAAAAATATATATGGTTATTTTCCTTTTTTATATTAAAAAATTTAGCATGTTTGGGTATCATTTAAATATATATGCATACCAAATGAGGTAACTGATACCAAAAACTAAGAGGACTAGGGAGATATAAAACATTAGGTAGAATATATAACTAGAGATCATCCAAGAAAAATATTTTCCGTGGGTGTAATGTAAAGATATGGGAATGATTTTTTTTAAAATTTTATAGAATGAAGAAATTTATATGTATTAGTTTGAAGATAATTTCACATGTTCAGATTGGTAAGATACAAATTATACTTTTAACATAGAATATTGGATTTATTGATTTTTAAATGGTTTGAATCCATGTATTATAATATTATTATACTCTTAAAATTTATCATTATAGGAAAATATATTAAAAAGTATTATGATGATAGAGAATGATTTTTATAAAACAAATAAAAATGGGAGAAAATAAATTATGGTAATGGATGATCAATATGAAGATGAACTACTAGAAAAAAATATGGGTTGAGTGGGATTCCCTATATATAATAATTGTGTGATGACATTACATGGGAATTGTTTAATGGGACTGTGTGTATGCATCAAATTATGAGAGAACTACCATTAAGATCACAAGTGAAAAGGATTTATTAAGTCCATAAATGTAAAAATCTTTAACTACAATGTGATATAATATTACCCTAATCAATACCCCAGTAAAAAATAGGAATCTATTCCTAAATATAATTTTTCTCAACCCTATGACTTCAAATAAAACAATATAATTTTGAAGCTAAAAATGATGTGACATCATGTTCATCAATTATATAGTCAATTATTGGAAGCCATTAAATAGATTCTAGATCAACATAAACTTTTATACATTTATTAATCTGAAATAATACACTATAATGTAATGATATAGTTAAGTAATAAAATATAATTTTAATCACATAGTATTAATTTTATATCAAGAAATTATATAATATTTATTTAGAAATAAAATGCATGGGTGTTGGTGAGTTTCAAATAAAATCAAATTTACAATGGGGGAATTTTATGTATTCATGTGGATGGATTGGATATCAAATTATAATTAGATAATTGATAGATGATATAAATTAGAATCAAATGGGGTTTTAGTATACAATTACAAGTTTTTATAGGGATTTCATTAGATAAATCATTTTATTAACTAACACTTTATCTAAAAATAATGAAATAATTTCTAAACAAATGAATTAGATTCAATCTATGATGGGTATTCATGTTTTTGATATCGAATACATACCCATTGTGAAATAATATATTACAATATTTTTGATGAATCACACGTAATTATCCCCAATCAAGAAACTTAATTATCTATCATTAATATCCTAGGTGAATAATATATATATATATATATGAGATAAAATATGATGTATATATTTGAATTAGTTGATTTGAATGAGAATATAGAAGAGTTGTGTGAAAATGGTTATAATCATCCATATGATTTACCATAGGGAGCACCTATATGATGTTTGAAAATTAGTATTGTTTAATGAGGTTCTGAATTTATTATATTTTATTAAATGTAATTATTGTAAGCATTATGTATCCATTTTATAATATTTACATAATGATTTATAAACATCTTTGTGATAAATACATCTCACATATTGACATACGTTCAAGAAAACATCAGTTGAATGATATGAAGGGGTACCCAAAAAATGACATTTCTGTGCATATTATAGTCAACTTGAGATCTTTGTAATTAATTTTGATTCAAATAATTCACCCTATTCTTTAATTTATTTTATTACTATATTATTAAATTATTATCATGTAACTTTTTTTATAAAATTTTTATGATATATTTCAATACAGGAAGAGTTATGAACATCCTGATACTGAAATGTAAAATTTTCTTTAAGTTTTGTGAAAAACAAGTATTATGGTATATTTAGTAAATGTAAATTTCATCATCAATTTTATTCATTAATTGTAAATAGTGTATACAAATTTGGAACATATATAAAACCTGAATATTTTTTTCAAAGAATGTCCATAAAGACCCTAAAATAAGAAAAAAAAATTATTTTCATATTATTAACATGATACTTTCAACTATTTATTTAGATTACCACTCAATTAGATAATATATTAAATATTATGACATGAACGGGGGGTCAACATCACATGTGAAAAAGAAATTTGAATATATATTTTTTTAATTTATGAGAAGACTAGTGGAGTCATCCATTCTTACTATTTAATCTAGTAAGGTACATTTTTAAATTAATTTATTAGGAAAATGATTTGGATGTTTTATAATGAAAAATTAGAGTACTGGGTTATGTATCTCTATAGTTGAAGACCCATGTTATAAAATGTTTCATGGTGGATTAAGAGTTTGTGGTAGTGATGTTTTATCAAATGGTTATGATACATTTCTACAATAGAGAGAGATGTGATATATAAACCGATCATAGTAGTATGAAATACATCATTAGATAAAATGATATCATAAAGTGGAAAATTTAAAGTATTTATGTACTCAAGGATTATTATTTTGATATATATTATCATTTTAAAAACGTGAAATATATAAATATATGAATTTTTTAGACATGTCTATAATATATTATAATTGATGAAATTTTAAAATAATCTAATTATCAAGGATCGGGTATATGTGGACATGAGAATTATAATGAATATGGAACCATAATTCATATTCATTGTAATTTCAGAAAACAAATTACTGTAAATGATTAAGAAAGATGAATATGTTGACAATTACTAACATGTAAGGATGTAGTATTTAATGAATGCGATTATACAAGAGTATTAAAACTTTTATGATAGGGTTATAAGGTATTGAAATATGTTTTTTTGTTCCAGTAATACCTGAGGTATGGGATGAACATTTGGTTGAGGAAAAAATATAAATCTTTTTTATTCACCATGATAGTAGCATGATGTATAGGGACATATTTGGGCATTTATAGTGGTATAATATTATGTGAAAACATTTTTATTTTGTGGAGATATATTTTATTTTCCAAAAGTTAAAATTATATGTCAACTCCCTAAGGGGGTTTCATGTACATTAACTATACCACAGTCAATGTGGGACAATATTACTATGGATTTCATAAATGCAATTCCTAGTGGATCAAGAAATCACAATTTATAATGGATTATTTTTCATGTTCTTACAATGAAATTTAATTTCCATGAAAAATTACACAATTTTCCTATAGAGTAACTTCTGTTGTTGTAAATAGATGAGATTGTGAGAAATCATATAACACCAGTAACACTACAAGGTTTTGTGATTTTTTAAAAATTCTTTTAACATTTATATATTTTTTTACATAATACATCAAGTTAATGTTTCATTACATATCAAGGTGGATGGCTAGTGTCACACATGACACTTAGTATTGATAAACTATGATATAATATTAATATTATAATTTAAACATTATAGGAATAACCTACACATTAAAAATATAATTCTAAATAATAATAAATAATTATTGACTATTATGTATATTGGGTTTAAAAAAACCAATTTTATTAAAAATATGTAATTTTTAGAAAATCATAATATGTTTCAAAAATAAAATTTTCTAAAAAAACACGTTTTTTATCAAATTTTGTGACAAAACAATAAAATTGAATTTTTACCAACTATATAATATTTATTTTACAATTTTACATCAATATATAAAAAATTTAAATATTTTCTTGGAGTTCATTTTATAGAATTTTCAGATATGGTAATTTTTTAACAGTATACTGAAAAATAAATGTTTTGATTAAGAATTATCATTTAATTTACACATTTTTATATATGAAATATTATTATAACATTGAAAAAAATTATTATATTTTCAAATATTTATCTATAAATAAAATTTCTATCATTAGAATAAATTTTTTATTTAATTTCTATAAAATAAATTTGTAAACATTTCAACCACTTCCTTTTGAAGATCCTCATTCTTATTGTATTTGTCAATTTGATTTCAAAATAATTTTTGTCAATTATGTGAATGGAATAATGAAAAATGTAATCCATATTTAAAATAATAAAATTTTATATTATCTATTAATTTCAACACAATTTTTTTTATAATAAATAATATTAAAAACAATAAAAAATAATTATAGTGGTTAATATAAAAATGGGTTTATTATTGTGTTAAAATAAAAAAAATAAATGATAAGAATAACCCAGAAAATGTAATCCATATCATTTATATATTTATCAAACCTTATATATTATAGTTTAAAAAATTTCCATTTTTGATCCAATTGGCTTGTTAAATATGCGGGTATGCATGTTTCTATAAAAATATTACAAATTTGACACTCAAAAAACTTAAAAAAATTCCACACACACTTATATCCTATTAAAATTAAAAAAAACATAATTTTTCATAAAATAACTTCCCACATCACATTATTAATTCCCCATCAAATGGGATGCCTTATTTAGGTCATAAATTCATCCTATGATGGATTTTTGTGCACCGAAAATGAATTTTTCCAAACAAGAGGTAACACCCCAAACCAAGAATCATATTTTATTTCATACCTATATCCTTAAATTATTAATAAAAAATTAATATATAATACCTTCATTATAATGCATATATGATTGTGACGTTATTTTTAGTTAATGATCTATATCCTACCCCTCTTCTATAAAATTGGATATGAAATTATCACTCATGTGTACAGTGGATTGCAGCACACATTCTAATGTAATTAGTTTTCCATTGAACCCTATCATTGATGGATATAATGATGTATTTATTGATTATATATGATATTTATAATATTAATATTATATTTGAATAATTATATCATTTATTATTTTATTAAATTTCATTCCATTGAAAGACAATAACGTTGTTATTGTATATAACTGACTACCGCCTCCAAAAGCAATGTGATTCCTTCCACACATAATCATTACATAGATGGTAAAAATGATAAGGTGAAATAAAAATATGTGAAATATATGAAATATAAATTATACTTTAATGTTAATATATTATTTACATTTCTTTCTAATAATACTTCTATAAAATGGAAACACAGTTCATGTGTATGTATGGCCTACCATCTCAATGAATGTTGTATTTCTCATTCTATCTCGATTATTTAAGGATTTCTATAATTACATATATAATTAATATGATGTATTTATATAATGGTTAAATTTATAAATATTATGAAACCATGATCAAATTGAGAGTAGTAAAAAATATGAAATCAAAAAAGATAAGAAAAACAATGTAGTTATTACATGAAAGAGTCATTAACAAGGAATTGTTAACAAATGAGTAATATGGGTCTTAGGTAAATTATATATTGTTTGATAATTATATTTTTCATTATTTAATAGATAAATAATAATTATTATTTGTAATAGTATAATTTTGATTGTGTACGAAGGATATTGAGACTTAATGAAATGTATTTTCGTCTCACTTTTTATAGTGGTGAGACACCAGCTATATTTAACTCCCTCTTCATTTATGTGGTTTTTAGACTACCTATTATTTAAATATATGATTTTTATCCATAAAAGTATTTTTATTTATGTATAAATTTATTTGTATATGTTTTGTTGTGTTTAAAGTATAATGTTACTAAATTAGAATGTGACTATTATCTCATATTTTCTATATTTGAGATATATTTAATGTTCTACACATGCCTTCTCATATGATGTGTATATATGGACCCTTTGTGATGAAATATAAATAATCTAATTATTATAATTATATTATATGTCTCAGATAATGTCATTATTTCACCAGTTTTATTATTCAATGTAATGAATGCAGAAATGGTTTAATGTTACAATCTCATCTTTAATCCAGATTAGTAGTGGTTCTGAATCCTTTTATAAAATATTATTATATATTTCCCAAGAAACTCTTTTAATTAATTAACCTATGGTTTTATCATTATAATGCATTTTCCCTTTATTTTTATCTATTTGTGTACCCATTTTATTTAAATAACATTTTTAATAATATCTTAATATATTTCTCCTTTCGGTAGAAAATGAATTTTCATTTAAAACCAATTTTTCAAAAAATATTTCCAAATCCGGTTTTTATATTATTAAAATTATTTATTTAATATTTTACCCAAATTGCAATATTTTTAAAATTATTTGAAATTAATGTCAAATTTATTTTAAAAACACGCACAATTTGATTTTTTCAAAAAAAAAATTAAAACGAATATTATCATAGCATATATGACATATAAAAAATTTTATTCCATATAGAACACTACATATTGTATAAATTATTTAATATGTTTTAAGGGATATTTCATATTAAATTAATTTTTAATAAAACTTATGTTATAAATCTTTTTCATCAAAGTGGAAATGATATATTTATCCTAAAATGTTTTAAATGATTTTTAAAGATTCATTCATAATATTTAAAGATAATTTTAATAGAAAATTATTTTAACAATATTTTTTCATTTTTTAATTTTTAATTGGTTAGTTCAAAATAAATTGTATTTTCCAAAATAAACATTCCATGATATTTTTCTTCAAAAATCATTATCCATAATCATTAATTTTTTTATTATATATGCTTTACTTGTGAAATAATATTAAGATAACATTCTTATAATTTCCCTATATGGTTTATGATTATGATGAAAATATGATTATGAAACGTGTTATCCCCCATGCGAATACCATGATAAAATATAGATGTATCCTAAATCTTGTTACATGGGTTTCTATGATTATATGATTATGAAACATGTTTTTCATAGCTTCATCTATAATGACGTGTTTACAAAAAAATTATTATCATAGGTTATGATATTTTTAATTATATATAACCTTGGAGAACAAGTATGTATGATTTTCATTATGCGATGTGGGGGACCAATATATCGCTTCACTATATTGGGTAATATTTAATGTTATATGAGTTCAAAGGGTATACTGGAGGATTTAATATGATCGAAAGAGGGTTAATAAAATGTTTTCCCAACCCAAAAAGTGGGTGTATGAATTTTTTTCAAAATCCTGAAAGAGCATACATTGTATGCTATCCTATTCTTGAAATATATTACAATGTAATTTATTCCAATACAAAATAATTGAACCTGGGAGGTCATCCCAATCCAAAAATAGGCTACAATGGTGTTTATCCCAATCCTAAAAGAGTATACATGGTAGATTATCCCAAGACTAATAGAGGTACATGGTATTTCATCCAAATATTTAATAAGGTACATGTGTTGTTAGCCAGAGCCTAACATGTAATAATTTTTTTGGTGGGTAGCCTTGATTTATTATTTTCTATAATTATGTATATTCGACAAATCAATGTATTATTCCAATATTTTTCTCTCATGATTTTTTTTATTAAATAATTATTCATGTCTTATGAACAACCATGATTTATTCCATTGCTCATTTTTAGGATATATGATATGTATGGTATGGATTCCAAATGTTATTCTGATGTTATCATACCCATATGGGAATACAATATTGATGTATCTCTTATTACCCTTACTATGTATCTGCGATATTTGTTTATTATATTCCATTCCCCATGATATGAAGATTATTATTATGTATGGTATCTATAAGAATAATGGTAATTATAATTAAGTTAGTGGGAAATGAAGCATCTCACATATGAAATTTTTTTTGTCTATGCATCTAAAAGTAATAGGCCTAAATGATTCTCACATTCATTTTTTTATTTAATGAATATTCATATATTAAGATTTAATATAAATTTTTTGGAAGTTATTTTCATAAGAGTTATTATCAGTGAATTTTTTTCTTAACCATTGTAAACTTGTATTAGAAAATTTTACTGACATAAACAAGGATATGCTTAAGGATAAGTCATTAGATGTGATAAGAAATATTAAAAACTCATCTAATGTTGGTCAAGAATAGAGTGAGTGGTTATCAGTAAACTACAACAATTTGTGAACAATAAATGTTTATGTTTATATATAATGGATGTATGATATGGTAATAAATTCAAAAAGGTTTTATTGATATGGACTTGATCATCAACTAATGCCTTAAAAATGGCCTTGCTACACACCTGGTTTAACACTCCCATGAGATATGTTTTTAAAACTAATTAATTGTTTATAAACCATAAATAATTATTTGACTAATGACTATGAGTGGAGAAGGTTATGCAAAAAATTACATACATTTAAAATAAAGTTCCATTATTTAGAAATGCTATAAATTAGTTTTCATGATTATGTTGTTTGACACTATGATTATTGTTTCTCAAACTGTTATTTCAAATTTTAATCAATGGCAGGAACCAGAAAAATCCATGATAATGATGAATTAAATGATCAATTAAATGATTTTTCTTCTGTGAAATTGAATTTTATTGGAGGCGTATTCTAAAACGTTGTTGTTAGGATCATATAAAATTCAAGAAGTTTAAATTATGATGAACTACCCAATAAGAAAAGGAAGGGACAAAATTTTTAGGATTCTTTCATGAGGTGACATGTACTCTATAATAGTTGCTCAACTAGAACAAAATCCTATGAGAAATAAATTAGATCCACTGAAAATATAGATTCCATTTTCCTGTGTTTGGATGATTGTAATTTAATTTAGGCTATCTCTAGATTAGAATTCAATGTAATAAATATCGGAACCTTATCAAGAATACAACTAAAGATGATGTTATTGAATACTTTGAATGGAATAAAATTATGATTATATTTCTTAGTGCATATATTCCTCGTATTAAACAAGGACTTACTGAGAACGAATCTATTAATCTCAGAGGGAAGGGTGGTGAATCTATTAGTACCTAGGAAGATAATTTTACAATATCTTCATGGTATTCATGTAGTTTGATTATATGTCCAAAAAACAAAGCAGTCAATTCAATGGTGGAATATGAAAAAGTATTTATAAGGATTTGAGAGTAACATACTTTAAAATATATGAATAATTCGTTCAATGGGCACTATAATTATAAATTGAAATTGTATATTCTAACTATTCCTAGAGTCTTAATAATAAATTAAAGATCATGTCCCATGAGTACTTGAATAAAACCTATGATGAAATAGAATTTGAGTATATAACATGTAAAAAATGTGGGAATAAGATCTCAGGTAAATTACTTAAACGAATATGATGGTTTTATATGTATTTGGAAGACTTTACATAGTGCTAATTAATGTATAAGGGTTTTGAAATGGGAAATCATTAAAATGAATGGGGAGATAGTTAAAAAAAATTCACCCCCACTCTAGTGTTTAATGTTCATGGAGTTTGGCTATTATGAGAATTAATTACCCAATAAAAGGGATTTTGTCTATGATACTTTATAATAACCTATGATGAAAAATGATAAATGGAAGAATTATTCAATTATAGTGGAGGAAGTAAATCAAGATGATTAGGCAAAATTATCCAACCATCCATTGTTGGGGATTTAATGTTCTATTTAGTATAAATGATCCCTATTAAAATATTATTGGATATCTTATAATTAAATATAATTTAATTTTTTTTAACATTTATAATATTCATCTACATGGATTTTGGAGTTGTGAAACACCATTTTATATTATATCGGTACAACATTGAACCGAAGGTTCGAAAAAGTTTTTATTGTTTAAAGAAGATAAATTATAATGAATAGTGGGTTCATTACATAGTATATTTGTATATTTACATATTTAATAAAAAATTAATATTATCGAATACCTAGCTTAGCTTTTGAGTTTCAGTTTAATCATATGTTTAAAATTATGGACACCCCTTGACGTTTTTTGTGATAGTAATTTATCAATAACACAATTATGTAAACAAAAAATTATTAAAATCGTAACCATCAGTTATATATATGTTTTAGTTATTGATTATTTTGATATAAAATTCTTTTACACATTTTGGAAATTAAATTATAGATTTTGGAACACTTTAGGACTAATATTATGTTTGATGTTGGGGTAATTATGGGTTATATAAGAACACACTATTAAGTATGCATACTCTATTGCTATCAGGGAAACTTTTTATATCAATATGTTTTCTATAATATATATTAAAGAATATTTAAGGTCAATTGTAATGACATATTATATTTTACTTAATTAGGATCCAATGATTACCTTGATGTTTTTCTGGATTCTTAAATATTGTAATAATGTGGAGTTTAGTTTCATCACTGCGTATCATCCTCATATAGATGTTTAATTTGAAAAAATAAATTAAAAACTTATAGGATATTCTACAATATTGTTCTATGTATTATATAGGTTTTTTAGATCAACAAATATCTCATTTTGAACTTTCATATGAAAATATATTTCACTTGACCATTTATGTTGCTCCATATGAATTGAATTATGTGAAGTAATGAATAAATACAATGTATTTGATTAAACAAGTGGAATGAAATATATTGAGACTATATCAATCGTATTCAATTAAAAATAATTCTAGATATATTTATCATTCTCCAAGTGTAGAAAAAATTTATATTAATTTTATACTTATAATCATCGATGAGATCTATAATATAATGATTATGATGAGGTTTATATATGAATTTATCCATAGTGTAAGAAGTTTAAACTAATTTCAGGGTATATCTATCCATTTTGAATTCAAATTTGTATCTGGACCATAAATTATCACTGGGAAATTTCACCGAACATCTCTTTGGTTTATAATGTGTTCCAAGTATCTCTAACAAATAATTACATACCATATCCATCACATGTATATAACTCCAAGGTCGTTCTATTAGAGAAATAATTTTCTTATATGGAACAACTAGTGGAGATTCTGGATCATTTAGAGAATGTTTTATGAAATATGTAGGGTGACCTGGTCAATGATTTGTGAAAAATACCACCATTTTATATTAGCTTTGAGGGATCCGAATGAGATAATATTGCTGATGTATCCATAGTTTGGAGTACCAATGTGAAGATTTTTTTTGTAGAAATTCATTTTAAGAGTGCTGAATGTTACACCCTGAGATTTAATGGATCGTTTTTTTCAAATGAATTCAAATGTTTCAATATTTTTTATTAAACATAATTCCTTGTTAATCTTGCATGACACACATAACTAATTTTAGCTTTCATTATATGCAACACTTAGTTTTAACAAACCAATAAATATTATTAGTAATATATTAAAATGAAACTATTATAACCATGGAATTAAAAAGAGTTATATGAATTGAAATAACTATTTTTATTGATAATTTATAATTTATATACATTTATATATAATTAATTTAGAATAATTTCATTTTTAGATATGTTATTATATGTTTTGAAAATAATAATTTATAAAAAAATTATTTTTATTACATTTGGAGAAAAAGTAATATAATAAATTTTTTAGATTTTTTTTCTAATGTATTTGGAAATATAAAATTCATTTTAAAAAATTATGTAAAATTTTATTTGGTTATAAATGTGAATAATATTTTGAGAAGATAAAATTTTCAATAAATAATAAAAATATTTTTTCTTATTAACAATGATAATTTCTTTTATATCATATTAGAACATGTAATTTTTTTCAATTTGGTTTCAAATGTTATATTATTTTAATTATATTTATTTTATTTCGATTTAGGTAATTGATATCAATTTTACATTGAATTTTCAAAAAATGAAATTGTAATTATCAGCTCATTTTCTCATCAGAAATGTGTTTTACCATTATGTTAGTAGGATTGATTTTTCATTAAATATTTCCAAATCTGGGAATATAATATCATAATATAGATTCCCTAATATGAATTTGTGAAATATAAATTACTTAATTTTTCAAATTATCTTTTACATTAATTATTAATAAAATTAGTAAAAATAATTTACCATTGTTAAGGTACTCTATGGGTGTTAAATAAAAAAAGGTTTAAAAATATCCCAAAAATTATAAAAACCTCATTGGATGACCATATTTACAAATTATCTCCTCCATGATCCATAATGTAAAATTTAAAATATTTTTTATTGTGAATGATGTCGATAAACCTCTTTTATTAAAAAAATTAAATTTTCCACTAATCTCATTCATAAAATTCCACCCTCTCATATCCTGTTCACAATTCCAAAACCTATTGGTTTGACCATTAAATAAATAAATAACTACCTTATTTTACTCCTAAAATCCTAGAATATATATTTAGATCATAAATCCAACCTATTAAGGATTTTGGTGGAAACTAGAAGTCATTTTTTGAACAAGAGGTAATATCCCTAACTGAGAAATTTATTTTATTTTTCCCCCACATCCTTCTATTACTGTTAATCCAACAAGATATAATAACACCTTTTATATTCTATATAGTGATATTTTTTTTAGGATGATGTAATTTCTTATAACCATATCTTCTTTTATCAAATGGATTCTAAAATATGTTTTCATATGTACGGTGGAAAACTGCTTCACAAACTAATATTATTCACCTCCTATCATAACTACTCACAAATATATGTAATATAGATTTATTATTTATATATGATATTTATGATATTAGTAATCTTTTGTAACAATGATATGACATATTCCTTCTTACATTCTATTATGTGGTAATATGATAACATTTTTCATTTCTATGGAGGACAACTATCTCCCAAAATGATGTGATTCATTCCTCATATATTATATACATGGAAGTTAATAAGGATATGATTAAATTAGTATATATATATATCATAAAAATAATTATTTAATGGTTGAATAATTGTTACATATATTTTTTTCATTCCATTGAGAAAACAGTAATAGTGTCTGGCATACGCCTGCCCTACCTTCTCCATGAATGATGTATTTAACGTTATATATATATATTATGTATTTAAATTTGTACATATTTAATAAATATATATATATATATTATTTATATCACATATAAAATGTACTGATGGTTTAACTATAATTAATGTATGAAGACCAAAAACACCAGATCAAAACATTCATGAAAAACAAACCATATATTACCCAGAACATGAAGTTGACAGGGAATTGTTAGTAAATAAATTATATAATGTCATAAGTGATGTATAAATGGAATGATATATATATATATGTATGTATTTATAATAAATGTATAATAAAATTATATGTATTATGCATGATTTTATGACTTGTGGAAGGAAGATTATAATTAAGGTAAGATATTTACATCTATCTTTTTACTCCTATGACACACCTTAATTATTCACCATTTAGTTATTTTATATGGTTTATATAATGAAAATTTATTTAACTATTATTATTATCATGAAAAATATTGTAATATACATATCCATTTTATTATATATCATTTAAGGGGGTCTACATTTCTAATGATACCAAATCGGTATGGGATTTTATTCTCAATTTTCATTCTTGAGACATAGGTTAAATTATAGACCTATATTTTTTTAGGTGAATATATATATCCCAATTTTCATGTAATAAAATCAATTAAATCATTATAAGGATATTATAAAATTAATAAAAAAATATTATTTCATGTTGCTTATAAATTTAATGTTGTGAAAGTAGTAAGGGTTTTATATTACAACGATTTTGTTCATCAGGATTGTTCATGATTAAGCTTCCAATGGTGAAATATTATGATATATATATAATGAAACTCATGTATTTTTATCACATGTATTTAGTTCATGAGAATAAAATCTTCCCTTCCAATTTCATTCTATATGTACTAATGATTTGAATATAATGTTCTTAATTAAATATTACATAATTTATCTCTTCGTTCAAAAATGAATGTGGATCAGACACCATGTTTTATAAAAATGTATTTATAACTATATATATCATGTCAATGAAATTTAATACACACATGTTTTACACATGAATTGATTTTTTTTAAATTATACTTCATGTCATTTATAAAAAGACATGTTTTTCTTTTACTAAAAATGTAAAAGTATTATTTTTTACCATTTAAGACGTGTTGATAATTTTTCACCATTATGAACACTCAATGTTCTAATAATGAAATTATATATTTCATGTGATATTTTAAAATAAATACATTTTAAAATGTATTTAAAAAAAATATTTTCAAAATAAATATTATATTTTCTCAATTAATTTTTTTAATAATTGTTTAAGCTTCTTTTATAATATTTCAAGTGTATTTTTATAGAATCATTTTTCTAAAAGATTATCTAAATTTTTAATTCAAAATAAATATTTCAAATTAAGTGTTATTTTCCACAAGAAACACTCCATGTGATTTACACAAAAAATCAATTTCCTTTTAATATAACATCTTTTGTTGTTACTTATGATTTTCTGATGATATGATCCATGGATACAATTATTATACTTTCTATGGATGGTTTATGTTTTTGATGAAAATATGTTTTGGATAAAAAAATTCAATTCCATTGGCTATACCATTATAAATGTAACATGGAACCCGATAATTTATACATATATTAAGCTATGATGAAATGATTAAATGATTTTGAAACATATTTCATATAATATAGGTCATTTTGTGATTAAGTGTCTATTATGCACATTTATTTCTATGATTTTTGATATATTAATATTTTATGATATTGATTAACATGTATATATTTTTTCAATATGAAATCGGTGGGGACCTATATCCCCCTATAATGAATTGGATAATGATTAATTATATATGTTCTCCAAAAATACAAGGGAGGTTATCCCAAGGTAAAAATACTTTATAAGTGAGTTTATCTAAAGAATAAAATAATGTAAATATGAGGTTATCCCAATCCCAAAATGGCATTCATGTGAGGTTTTCCCAAGCCCTAAATATAGAACATATGAGGTTATCCCATGCCTAAAAAAATTACAAGGGAGGAAATCCCAAACCTAAAAGATGGTACACCAATGATTATCTGAATCCTTAAAGGGAGATTTTAAAATTCTATAATGAGGGTAAATGAGATGTCATCACAATTAAATGCAACTAAATGGGTTATTTTCCAATTAAAAATATGTTATGAATTCCTAAAAGGGTATCTATAACAAATTATTTTATATTATTATTTATATTCCACTAATCAGTGACATACAATAATGGTTTCATCTAATGGATCATGTTATTTAATTTCATTATGATTTATGTCTTATTAAATGTCATGTTTTATTCTCTATTTTATTCTCATGTTATTATACCCATACACTCATATTATATTAACATGTCCCTTGATAAACCTTTCCGACAATCTTAGCTCACTATTTTATATATTTCCTTACTCATCGGTATGAGGAAAGGTATTATGTATGATTGGTTTAGAATGGGTGATAATTATAATGAAAATAGGGGGAGATGATATCTCTTGCATAAGTATTTTCTTTTTGAATAATTTTCCAAAGGCTCTTGTTTTAAATATTTATAGTGGGGATAAATATACTAGGTAATGAATATTAAAATATTATGATGTAATAATTATGTATGAGAAGATTGTGTCTTAACAACACATATAACAATGGTTTCTCATTATAAATAATTTTTCATGTGTAAATATTGGGACATTTTTTTGATGGATTTAAATTAAAATCTAAATATTATTAAAAAATTACTAGCTCAAATAGTTTGATGGTTTTAAATAGACATTCATACATTAGAGAAATTGAAAAATTAGTTCTATCAACAATTACAGGGATGTTAGGATAAGTATTTACCTATGGAATAGTATTTATAAAAAAATCGTCTCTCCACCATTAAAAAGGAACCATATGAAGGATTTTATGGAGGAAGATGTTTGTAACACACCAATATTTTATAATTTTTATAAAATAAAGATAATTTCTTTTATAGTTTTCATTATATGCAAAACCTAGTTTTAAAGAAACATGACATTCAATTAAAATGTTGTTATTAAATATGAAGACTATTTTTTAGACATTGTAATTTTGGTTATGAATATGATATAATTTATATTATAAATATATTTTTTATATTTATATGAAATAAAATAATTGTTTAAAAATCATTATAAACTAAAAAAAACAGGAAAATAATCAAAATATTTTATTAATGACCTATTTCTATGAGAAGAAATGAATTTTAGATCAATAAATAAAAAAATAAATTATGGTGGATGATTTTAATTAAATTCATAAAACATATATTAAATCAAATATTTAATTTTTTTCTTATGTTTTTTATTGTAATGATATAATAATAGATCAATTTTTAGGCTTAGCAATTGTACATTTCAAAAAAGTGTTATGTCACATTTCCCACACTATTTTTAAAAAAACATTCATCCTATTATGGAAAATATATATATAAAAAATTAATTCATTTTTGAAATCATCATGTAAAAAAAATTCTTCGATATAATTAATAGTAATATTTTGAAATGATAATTTTTTAAGAAATGCTGAATTTAATGGATTTAAAAAAAACATCAATTTAATTAAATGTATTTATAAGGTAAATTCAATTTTAATTTGGTTTTTATAAGTAATATTAGTTCAATTATATATTTATTAAAAAAAGTATGTAATTTTACTAAATGAAATATTTAATTTAAATATAAAAACATTTTAATCTTTTGATGACTTTTTCTTCAGAAAAACAATTTACAATTTATTATATGGGATTAATTTTCAATTATCATTTTTCACTTTTTTTGAATGGAATTTATAAAAATATATTCAATATTTTCAATGAAAATTAGTTCAATTATGTAATATTTTGAATGTATTTTTTCACCATTATGAGCTGTAAAAAAAATTAATTACCATGTATAAGGTAAAACAGGTTTAACAATTGGTTAAAATATAAAGATATGGGGTAAATTTATCTGTAAATAACCCCAAAAATCCATTCAATATCCATATTTATATCTTATAGACTATATCTATTTATAATTGTCTATGTTTGATCCCTGTGAAATGTGAAAAATATTGTTACCCTTGATTATTTTAAAAAAATTCTGGTGTCTCTTCTCCCTCACTTATATACGGTAACCCCCTCCTCTATTCATCCGACCTAAAAAACCATTCGGTTCAAAAAATACCAATATAAATAAATAAATTAATTATATAATAATTTATTCTTTATTTAGATAATAAATCCTGTATATTTTGGGTTTATGATAAATATAAGGCGATAGTCCGAGAAAGCGATATTTTTTTAACATTTTGTTATGGTATTACATTCTATTTTAACTCATAAAAATATTTTCAAAGTATGATAAAAAAATTAAAACACATACTACTATATACATTGGTGATATTATGTTAATGTAATAACCTATATATCTCTCCACACACACCAAATTGGAAACGAACCCACCGATCATGTGTATGGGGAACTACCATATTGAGAATTGATGTTATTAATTTTCCATCTCCACCACTCATAGATGAATATAATAATGGATTTAGTATTTCTAAATAAAATATAATTTTTTTTATTATATTTTATTAATTGTAATAAAACATTTTTTCCATACCTCACCACCTGTTAGAAAATACTATTATCTACAATGTGAGCAGTAGACTACCGCATTGCAAACTGATGTGATGTGATTTTCATTTTTACTTTATATGGAAGATAGTAAGGTGAGATTAAATAAAAATAGAAAAAATAAGACCATAATGATGGAAATGATTGTTATAATTTTTTAATGATAAAATATTAACTTGTAAAGGAAGTGGATGAAGTCAAATAATGGTAATTAATCTGATCCTATAAAAACATATTTAAATATCAAAATATTGTAAATAACTTTCATGATTATGGTCATTATAATTTTACAAATCACATTGAGATATACTATGATTTATGTTTTGAAGGATCTTTCCATTTGTGCTTATTATCACCATATATTAAGATCTCATCGACATGGTTCATGACAGGTCGGAATATTTCTTCCATGACTTTCTCATCAATGGAGATGGTGTAAAACCCTTACATAAAATCACCTATTAATTTTCATTTTTGATATAATTCTTAAATGCGGCATGGAGATTATGTGAAGACATAAGGAGAGTCTAATCATTCACTCTTTCAAGATGAGACACATTCCCCCACTTATAATAATTTCTTGAATAATTGAAAATATTCTATATCTCGTGATGATAATGAAATTTTTGGAGAATTATATTTGTTGATATCACCATCACGTGGATTCCTTGGATATTTCATTTTATTACATTCGATTTATATCATAGAGTATAGGATCATAGGTAAAAAAACCACCACATCCATTACCAAACCGACACCTTATTTAATCCTAGCAACACCCTTGATTAGAGGAGCATCAAGAGGCATACACTTCTATACCAATTTTTATGATTCATGAAGAAGAAACCACTCCCTAGGAAGAAATAAATTAGAAACACATATATAAGATATATCCAGTTCACACATAGATGAATAAACATAATATAAATATTCCATAACTGGTTAACATTGAACCGAATTTTTCTTTTTTTTGGAAGAAGGGTTAATCCCTTTTAGACCATCTATAGAACTAAATAAACAATGTTGACGTAATTATTTAGTATCCATAGAGTTAATAATATTAATATTAATCATTTTACATTCATTCTCATTCTCATAAGTAGAATTGGGAATGTTAGAATAAACATCATCATTTTTATCTTTTTTAGGATATGGATTCTTAAAAATAGCAAAATCATGACCAATTTTATGTTAAATTGTGTAGGTTTTGGACTTCCATCAAAAATTTATAGTAAGAAAATTACACTAAATAAAAATCGTAATCAATGTTATTATCATAATAATAATAATGTAAAAATATTCATTCTAGTTTGATAGAACAACTTTCTCAGTTATATTTGAGCTAAAATCTGCATTCCATAAGATCTTGAAAAAATAGAGGAATATAGTTTTAACTGTATTATTATTGTTTTTTATTTGAAATCTAACATAAATATATATATATATAATAGGATATTATGGTTCCCATAGATCCAATTAAGATATAAATATATAATATATACATTGTTGATGGATTTATTGTTATAAAAGGTATTGCAGCTTGAGTTCTATTTTGGTATCTAGCATTAATTTTTTCTAAAAGATAGTATATATTATATAATCAGATGTTATTATTTTAATTAATAGAATATATATATATCCTCTTCCATAAAATTAGAAATAAAACAATTGATAATGTATGTGATATACTATCACCTCACGAACATATATATTCTTTTTACATCACCACCATTGACATATGTATTTAGGGATTTATTTTATTTCAATACATGATACCTATCATATTAGTAATGATCTATAACCATAATAAAAAATTAACCTTCTAAATTCCCAACCTGTTGAAAATGAATAACACCGCTCGTGTGTATGGAGGACTAATGCCTTATAACATAATGAATTTTTTTCATTTATATTTAAATCGATATTAATGTGGAAAAAATTATAGAATGTATATATTATTTAAGAAGTAATCATAATTATTAAATTTTTATATCACATATAACTTTTTAAATTCCATAATTTGAGGAGAATATTACATCATTAATGTGTATGGTGGACTACCGCCTCATGAAGCGATCTACTTCATTTTCACTAAAATTTTACATAAAATTAAATAAGGTTAAATTTAATAAATATATGTCACAAAAAAGACAGGAAAATTATTCTGTAAATGAAATAAATATTTTTATTTTATTTTGTTACATCTTTTATTAAATCAGAATTGACATTCATGCTTACTTATGATCTACCATCTCTTTAGATATTGTATTTAATTTTATCCCTCCATATTTTATGAATTACTTTAAATATGTTCCTAAAAAATATATTTTAATTATATTATTTTTAAATTTTTTGAGAAAATGAAATCACGACTGAATTAAAAGGATAAAAAAAATCAAAACATATGTGAAAAAAACATTTATTATCTCAAAACATGATTTTAACAACACATTGTTAATAAAGGGGTAAAAAAATCTCATGGTTAAATTATATATGTTTATATATATATGGGTATGTAATTTAATTATAATAATCATATAATTATTTTACCAGAGGTCTGAACATCTATTAAGGTATTTGAAAAATAAGATATGATACTTTTATCTTTTTTTTATTATCCTTGGGACATATGTTATGATATGCGCCAAACATTTTTTACGAGGTGTGTATATATATATATCCCATTTTACATGAAATATATTGAATTTATTTATTATCACTATATTTTATGTTTTATAGTATTTTATTCTTTAAAGAGTCTTATGATTCATTGTTACCTTAATGGTAGGGTTTTTATAATACAATATCATAATTTATCGAGATTGTATGTGTTTATTATTATGATGAAGAAATATTATAATAAATATCTCAATAAAATCACTAATTTTATTCTCTATGGTTATTTATTCTGAATAAATTTTTTTCTTTAATTTTCTCTATTTATATGCTCAATATTCCAAAATATTATTTTTAATTAAAATGAAAATTATTTACATGTTTTGTCTAAATTTTTTAATCCACTTCAATGTTTCAAAAAAATGTTTTTAAATATTTTTAATATTCTATTAAGGTTTTATTAATTACATTCATACACATGTTTTACTTTTTAAAATGAATTTTATGTAATATTCATGTCGATATAAAAACAAAACAACATTAGATTCTAGAAATGATTTTAATGGAATCGTTGTGTTAACAATGAAGAACAGAATGAAATTACCTAGAGTCATGACAATAAATTCCATTTACAAATCAATTATATGTTTCCAAGGATATTTTCAATTAAAATTCATTTTGAATTATAAATTTTTTAAAATCATTTTTAAAATTGAAAGTGTTTTTTCCTTAAGAATTGTTCAAATTGATATTTAAGCATTATATTATAATATTAAAATGTAATTTTTTATAAAAAATACAAAGAAAATGTTTGATGAAATTTTTATCATGAAAATTAATTTTCAATTATATATTATTTTTATCAATATATTATCAAATATTGTTTTCAAAATCATTTTACATATATAAGAAAATACTATTAATTAAATTATTATTTATTAGAGATATGATTCAATTATTCCATTCATAGCATTTCAAATGAAGGTTTATGTTTATGGTAATTCTTTAATGAAACCATTTTAATGACCATCAGTAATGCTATGAGTAAAAGATTATGAAACCCATTTCATTTCATTGGTTCTGAGATGATGATTTTTTTACCATGATTCAAACAAATGTTTGGATTATGTGACAGGACGTACTTATGTATGTATCTAATTAATTGGGAAATGATTAATGTTTTTAGAGGATAATATGTATACGATAGTTTAGCCCAATATTGAAAACAACATACATGAGAGGTTTTCATAATCTTGATATAATAACACCGGAGGCTAGACCAATCCTAACCTGTTACATATCCCAGAGTGGATAACTATAATATAAGATTTTGTATTTTTATCTTTATGACATATTTTTAATTCGTATGAGTATTTTAGGATATCATGGATCATGGTATATGATTCTATTATAATTCATGTCTTATGATCATCCATTATTTTTTCATCAAAAAATGTTTTTGATCAATATTATGTCGTGTATGGTTTTAATAGTTATTCTTAGGTTCACATTCTCAATTATCATGTCTTATATATATATATATATCATTTTTTCCCTAAATAAAATTATTAATAAACCATTTCTTATGTTTAATTTTTCTGGGATGTGCTTATATGTTCTATGTATGATATGTATAAGAAAGGTTCATGTTAGGAAGAACTTAGTCGAGGATGATATATCTAATGAATGGAGAATTTATTTCTGTTTCAACTATTTCAAAGGAATCTTGACCAAAATGATTACAGATCGGATTATTTTTTATATAAAGATTTTCCATCTATAAAAATATTATATATATGTATGATATGTTCAGGACATTAAAATGTTTTACTCTAAAATTACAGGATGACTATTGAGAAATAAAATTGTTGTTTCCTGAACATTTGAAATAGATATTAGAGAAGGAAATATATATAAAAAGTATATCATGCGATCAAAATATAAGAAATTATGATAAAAATGAAGGAGATACCATGAAATAAATATAATGGACCATGAATTCTTGATGATATCTCTATAGAACGGATTCATGTTAGTTAAAAAGAATTCATGGTTGATTCCAAGATAAATTGGACCATTTGAAATGATTGGGGAGAGAAGTGAAATGGTATAATTTGTGTACTGTCCACCAATCCAATAACAAGATGATAATTTCTTCCATATATAACATTTAAGAAAGTATATGATATAACCATACCATGTTTTGAATGTGTATCAATATTAGTTAGAGTGAGACTTGTCGTATGAATAAAAAACCTATTCAATTATTTATTGAGAGATAAAGTGATAAAAATATGAAAAATATGGTTTTGAATATTTTTTGAGGAATAATCAATTAAAAGAGCTCTCAATCGATCCATAGGTTTTAATACTCGTCTTATAATCATTTTATTGAGGCTAATTTACAATTTTGAAGGTGGATTTATATAAGGAAAATAACGTAAATCCTGATATTATTGTATAGTAAATAAATAATGCACTTGAAATTGTTTCATAATTCACATTAAATTATTTGATCATGATAATAAGACAAATACATGAATATGTATGTAATTTCAATTATATTAAAATATTTAACTACTATTATAAATCATGAAACAACAAGCTATAAAACTATAATTGTGTACTATGGTGGATTATAAAAAATTAAAAATAATTTGTATATGGCATACATGGAATTATAAATAATATAATAAAACATTAAATAGGAATCATACACAAACTAAAACAGTGACTGTAAAAAATCATAAATAAGTGATTATATATCCATTGGTCACTATGAATATTTGAATTATAACCATTAGGGGTATAATGATCATGAAATATCTTTATGAATAATGATATGTAAAAGGGTAATGATAATAATATAAAATTTAATAATGAATGAACAATTTATTCATAATATATGAACATCGTAGAAAAGAATTAATTATAAAATCATGGGAATGAGTTTATATCATTATAGGAATCCATTAACTATGCTAAATAAGAACATCAACAATTGATTTTGTAGCATTTTTTTCTCTAGGATAAGGTCAATTTTATTTAGAGAACTACAATATACATTTTTTTGTGAATAACCTCCAGAATTTACAACCATTTCACTCATTTAATTTATTGATTATACTAGTGTCATAATGGTTTTTTATATATAGGTAATATATTGATAATATATATTTATTATGAAATGAAATTATGGTTACTTTGATAACAATTTTTTATTAAATGATTCATTTCAACATAAAAATAAAAACTAACGTTTTTAGAGGATGAATTTGGTAAACTTTTCTGTATATTTGAAATTTGGATCTTGAAATTAGCTATGAGTGAATTGATCATTTTTTTAGAAATTTTAAAAAATGGGAAATAATAAAAATTAATTTGAAGTAGGTTAAATATTAGACCATATATATTAAATCCTCACTCAAAACAAAGATGGTGGTTCTATTAAAAAATATTGGGTAGTAAAAATTATGGTGGGTATATAAAATATATAATAGGGAAAATGGGGAATAGTGGAGAACATACGATAGTGGAGAAATAAATTAATCAGTTTTTTATAAATGAAATTCCACTCTATGCACTTATAAATAACCAAGCCTTATTCTCATTCTCACATATGAAATTTTATTTTCCATTAAAATTTCCAAATCATGGAGTCTCTACCACGTCCATTTTATTATTCATGAATGGTTTAAATGGTTATCTATATTATATATTTTCTATGAATCTCAAGTGGTGTATGAAATATCTTTCTCTCCCTTTCCAATCATTACATATATTTCCATTTTTTAAAATATATTAAATTCAAATTCATTATCAAAATATTTCTTGATATTATTCTATATGTCACCCATAATATATTTTACCCTTTGTGTTCCCATTTAATTCATAATATTTGTTGTTGATAATCTGTTATGTTACTCAATCATTCTCATAACCATAATAAATTCTTTAATTTTTATAAAATAAATAGTATCTATTGTTTTCCTTGAAATAAAACACCATTCATCAAATAGTCATAAAAATGGGAATTTGAAACATATTATCCTATTGTTAACATCCCCCAAATTAGTGGTCCCATATTTAAATTATCTTCACACTATGCATGATAAGGGGACCCTTACTGTACATTTGGTTTCACTATTGTAGGTGGTATATTTGGGAGGAAAATTCTCTTGTATACTAACAATAATTACATATTTAATTTTCTACAATTTTCATTTAATGATAATTTGATTTTTTTCCAACCATACCTAAAAAAATCATTTATAAATCCCAAACTCGTTGATAATATTACTTTTAATAACTACCTTAGAACTATAACTATTTATTATTAACATTATAAGTGGGGAAATTTTAATATTTTGAATCCATA
This sequence comes from Viscum album, assembly GCA_963277665.1. Lineage (NCBI taxonomy): Eukaryota > Viridiplantae > Streptophyta > Magnoliopsida > Santalales > Viscaceae > Viscum > Viscum album. Next base: position 120,795,386 of record OY728151.1, read on the forward strand.
ATGATTATCTATACAATTCATGTAAAATCACCAATAAAAATATATTAATTTTTTGATAATGGAAATATGTTGATAACCCAAAAATTCAAATACCTTATAAGTTTCATTATTCAAATTTTAATGTATCTCAATACCATTCATCTATGGCCAGTATTCCATGGATAGTCTATGCTCTAATATATTGTTATTGAAGGTATTAAGATATTGTGATATTTGTGGTAAATATTTTTATATGTCCAAAAATTAAAAAAGTAGGTTATATATGTCAAAAAATATCAGGTAGTGGGACCATATATCCACTAAATGTATGATTTCATGACATAAGGAGTCCAAATTTTATTAATCTAGTATCTACAAATATGATAAAAAAATTTCCAAATAATAAATTATCACAGTGATTACTTATTACACTGTTATATATACATTATATTCAACTTAAGACTTAAATATATTACTTAATAATGTTATATTTCATATTACATTAGTATATGATGTTATTTTTCACTTTAAATGTCACTTTAATAAGAATTTTACGTCATCTATGAAATTTAAGTCTATTTACTTAAGTAATTATATGGTATAAAATTTATGGCATGAAATAAGTTCATAGTTAAGGAATAATGAAATAAAATTTAGTTTGGTAAACATTATTTTGTATTATAATGTTTATGTATCAAGTATCATAATGGGTAATAAACCTTTGTATTGGGAATGCAATCTATATTATTCAAATTACATGGTAATAAATATTCTGCCAAACCAAGGTGTAATATCCCAGGTAAATAAAGAATAATAAATTTTAGTATTTATTAATATTTGTGAATAATTATTAATTTTAATTTAAATGGGTTTCTAACTTTGATAGCTTACTTGATACACAACATCGGGATTCTTGGAAATCGTATGTTGCAAACAATGTTCTGTCATACTAATAAATAATAATTTAATATTATTTCAAATGGTAGTTAACATATAGTTGTTGTATTGGTTTGAATTATTATAACTAACAAAAATATTATTATAGATGTTTGTTAAATGTTTTTACATTTATCCGATAAATGTTAGAGGATTAAAATGTGAATGAATCCAATTTTAAGTATAAATATTAAAATATTCTGTAAACGGTCGATTTACCACTTTTTCATGGAAACCTATTTTAAAATATAGATATGTCACTTTTATATGTTATTTTGGACAAAAAATATTCTCCTTTATTACAGGCATGTCAAAATTTTCCTTTGAAAATATTTTCTTGTTTTTATGATAATGTTCATTTTTTAATGAATAATGAAAATACTGTTTTTAATTCAATACTGCCATTTAATCTAATTTATTTATAAAGTTATATTTTCTTTTTAATTGGTTTTAATGTGTAATTATATAATTTTTTTACCATCTAATACATTTTTGGTCATTATATATACTTTCACATTGAAATTGGACATAAATAAGTGTGAATCTTTTGATTGTTAGTACTTCTTAAAAGCACATTTTTTTGACAAATAGAATTAATTTTAAATTAATTTCAAACACTTATGTGTTATGAATTTTGAAAAATGTATTCATTATTTAGTGAAGTGCCCGGATCAGTGTGATCACTGAGAGGGTGAGGGGGTGAATCAGTAATCCTTTAAAACATTGTACTAATTGATTCTTTATCAATTAAACCTCTATGGATTGTTAAGGTCTCGATCCACTCTTCTTGTATCTCTCATCCTTTCCTCGAGTAACGCAGTAAATGTAAAGGCACAGGACACAAGGATTTACAAGGTTCGGCACCAAAGGCCTACGTCCTTGCCATGTGGGTTATACAGCCCAACATGGTTTCTTCCATTATAATCTGTTAGTATTACAATGGTTGATACAGAGTCCCACTGTATATCTCCTGAGTCCCACAGGAGGGTCTTTATACTGCGTCCCACAATGATACCAGAGTCCCACTGGCCTACTCCAGAATCCCACTGAAGTCTTCTTCCACCCTGAGTCTCACAGGGGGCTTTTCATGGCTCCTCGAGTCACATGAGTAGCTCTTCTTCACTTTAAGCTCTTCAAGTTTCTTCAGTAGCCTGGGATAAAGGCTGCTAGCCTTGCTCTGTACCTCTGCTCACTTGTGATGAACAGGTCTTCTCGTCTTGCTCAGGCTTTATCACCTTCTTCTAAGGATGACCTGGCCTCTCTCTTCAACTACTGAATACTCAGACAACTGATATCTTTAACTTCAGTCAGGTCCAGTCTCACTTCAATTCAACTTCATGCACTGAGTGCATGGCAACTCTGATTCCTCATGCACCGATTGCATGGATTCTCAATATTCATCAAGAACTCTTGGTCTTGGACAACTCAAATGCACACAAGTAGATTTGACTTGTTTACGTATGCACATGCATGCATGCAAGCATGCACTCCCCATCTTCTCTTCTTGCTGCAGTAAACCCTCAGAGGGTGTAATTATTTTTAGCACACACCTTCTCGAACTTCACACACTTTATTCAATTTGGTTACACACTTAAGATTGTGTTCTACTTTAGTGTTAGAGTCCACTCTTTCTTCCTTCTTCTTTGTGTGTTCACTTCACTTAGTGCACACACACTAGGTTCGGCCACTTTTCTCTTTGCACACACTTCTATCACTTTAGCACACAAGTGAGTTGGCCTCCTCCTCTTCTTGTTTCACACACACACTTTAGTGATCTTTTAGTTTGTTCTTCAAAGTGTGCACCCACAAGGGATGCGGACTCCTCTTGTTCACTTTGCACACAAGGCACTAAGGCCTCAGCCTTCCACTTGATTAGCACAAACACAAATGTGGTGGCCTTCCACTCCTTCTTGCACACAACCCGTAGGTGTGCACTCACTTGGCTAGGGTGTATTATCCTTAAGCACACACACACAAGGTGTGTAATTCACATCACTCAAACCTCCTTCCAATATGAAGGCGCGCAAGGTGTGTGGCCTATCTTCCTCAACACTGCCGTGCAAGGTACCAAGCAGCAAGGGTCGTGCAAGCCTCAACCAACCTTGAGCGCGCAAAAAGATGAGGCTAGGGTTCTTTCGGTCACACAAGGGAGGCACGAAGGGGCCTCTCCCTTTCTCTTCTTTTGCACAATAGGTGCGCAAAAGGAACACACGAAGCCAGGAATGGCTTCGGGCTGCTTCGTCGTGCAAGTGGGTTGCACGGAGCTTCTTACTTCGCTGGGCACAGAGGCTTCGCGAGACTTTTATCTTCAGAGGATCAGCAAGAAAAATAGAGCCTCGACCTCTCCTTTTATAGGCAGAGAGATGCCTCACATGATCCGCATGATTGCAACTTAAATTCCCGAAGATTTCGGATCTTTGAAATCTTTAAACGAGCCGCAAATCCCGTTTTTTATTTTCGGTTTCACGCGGGATCACTTCTCTTTGTTTTCCTCTTCACGTGAATGTGACTTAGAACGCATGCACGACCTTCCTTCGGTCCAAACCATGAAGAATATAAACCTCATGGCCTCAGCACTTCGTTTGCCTTGGCCACGTCTGAATTTCGTCACTACTGTTCATGCATGCATCTTTCTTGCATGGATGAGTTCGTTTGGGCCAGACGAACTCAATGAACACCTTAGCTCGATCTATGGTGGTCGGGAGCTCGACTTCAGTGCTCTGAGGGCCACTGGTTCATGCGGCGTCACGGGAGGTGCCTCGGCCGAGCTCGAGGTAGAGGATAACTTGCGGGCCGTTGGATCGGGCGATTGAAAGACATCGGACGACCATGATTAGAAGATCATGCGCGAGATCGATTGTGCGGTCGAGATCTGGCGCACGATCAATCGAGCGTCCAGGATTCGCTCCCGGTGAAAATTTCTCTTCCCACATCGAAACAGAGTGCGGTTTTTCTGTGGTTTATGAAAGATACACTCCCCCAGCCGGCTCAATTGAACTTCCAACCTCTACGGTGCTGCCCCGCACCGTGTTCTCTTGCAGGCGTGCTCTTACGCCCACCCCTGCCACTCGGGCGCGCCCCTGGCACCCACTATGCACACACGGGGGCTCTCCTCGCGCTCACGCTGCGCGGGCTTCAACACCGCGTGGCCTCAGGGCTTATACACGGCCCCGGCCTCTCTCGGGCTGGCCCCATGGGATCCTCCCCTTGGGCGTGGTGACCTAGTCCCACATGTGCCTTGGGTTGAACCCTTAAGGCTGTCCCTTGGTGGCTTCTTTTTTGCTAAGTAAAACACTTAGGACTTTGTATGAAAACAAAGTAACCAAGTGAAAATTCCAAATGCCACTCCCTTCACTTCTTCACCATTTCTTCTTCAAATGGATTCCTCCTCTTCTTATTCATGTATTCAATATTTAAGAATTGACTTCCCGAAGGATCTTCATCATCAACCCAGCTCCTTAATCAAATACCTTCTTCAATGTTCTTCATTGATCTAATAAGAGATCAAGTTGGATCTTCTTCATATTCACATGCACTAGGAGATAGTGCATTGACTTCATTAAACCACTTCATCCACTTAGATCTTGTGGATGGATCATCTTCATCTCCTCATGCATTGTCAATACAATGCATAGTCTTCTAACATTGCGATGACATTGTATCCAGTTGACACGAGTACTTTGAACTTAAATATCAGCTCATCAATCGTCTGATGTAATGATGCTCCATCATCATTCATTCTTCAAGTGTTTTCACTTAGTATCACCTTGATACAAGTATTGAAACATTATGATCAGTTCTACAATCATCTGATATAATGATGCTCCATCATCATAAATTCTTCAAGTGGTTTAAATTAATATCATCTTGATACAAGTATTGAAACATTAAGATCAATTCTACAATCGTCTGATATACATAGAGAATGTTTCAACCACAACATCCTATGTCACTTAGTGAATCTCCTAAGTTACATGTATCTTAGTACCATGGCCATTCTCCTTTCCTCACCAACACCATTACATCCTTTGTCATTCACATATTGATACTCCTTGACATCAATCCATTCATTCCTTGACAACAATATACCTCATTGACAAAAAACGAAACACAGTGCACTTCATTTAGAATCATGAGTTTTAAATTTTATAAACATATAACTTCTATTTTCAGACATCATGAATATTTTCTTCAGTAAATATTTTATTTACCAAGGTTAAAGGATAAATATTTTAAATAAGGGTAAAAATAATAATAATATAATATAACAAAATTACCCTAATATGTGAATTATTTCCTATTGGTTGATACATGGATAACTATGGGAATCCTTGGGTCGATTTTGGGACCCCATGGGGTGACATGGGAGTGATAATGATAGTTCATATAAATTAATTTTAAGTAAAGAAAAGATGACAACAACATTTATCTTTTAGTTAATAATTTTTTACATGGGGTTATATATGTCATTTATTAGACTATAAATATTCATTTTAATTATAAAAATATTTCCTACATCATGGTGTTTTTTTATAATTTTTAGATATCAAATAAATAGAATTTTTTATGACAAAATAATGATGCAGTGTTTACATCATTAATGAATAATGTAAATAAATAAGATTATAAAAATCAGAACAATATCTAAAACCTAAAAAAATTATTTTATTATTTTATTTAGAACATGAGTCATATTATCTTTGACTTAATGAATTTATAACCTAAAAACAAGAATATAATTATATAATAATTTTTTTAAAACATTCCTAAAGATCACCTCCTCCCCCCAATAAAAAGCCATCACCCCTAACCCATTACTCACTACTCTCAAGCCCATTGGCTCATCAAAAATCATCCCAATTATGCTCTCTAAATTCCTCTATTCCTCCAAGAAGCCTTCTCTAATACATAAGGCAATTCATGTAAACCTTTTGATCCAAACCAATGGGAGATAACCGATTTAAAGGTAAAATATTCTCTTAAGTTATTTTCTTTTATTTTACATCTCCAACCCCATAAAATAATTTAATGAATTTCATTTACAACAACACCAGTATCATTAATATAATAGGTTGTTTTTATGAGATGTCTTTGAACTTCACTTACACTCACTTTCAGATAATGGGTAAAGAACATACTTTTTCGGTGGACAGCGAACTACTGCCTCACAAAACAACGATTGTTAAATCCTATCCTACTATCTCTTATAGTGGAAAATAAAATGAAACTACGTATATATGTGATATATATAATATTTATACAGTTTCTCTTCTTCTGTATTTTTCATTTATAGAATACCTCTATGTTTTCCATAGTCGGTTAATACGTTAATTTCAAATGAGTAAGTGCGGACTACCACCCCATAAAAGTGATATAACTCATTCAAGTTATACATGGAACATATAAAGGATAGGGTTAAAATATTATATATTTTATTATACTATAATTATAATATAAATATGTATCATTATTTTTTCATTCAAGTAAAAATGAAATAAAAATGAAATTAGTGGTCATGCGTACGTACGACTTACCGTCTCCTTGAGCGGTGAATTATCTTTCCTATCTCCAAATTTTTTGTACAATTATAAATACATATATATTCTGGAAAAATATGATATATATTTTATCTAAATCCTGAATATCATTATGGAGATAATTTATGTTGGAAAAATGGATAACTTGTAATTATATGGAGTTCATTTTTGACTCAAGTACCAAATATTGAAAAAATTACCATTATTAACATAAATAATTAAATAATGTTTATAACATGGTAATAAGTGATATAAAAGGAATAATAAACATGAAAATGTTTCTTAAGAATGTATAAATTTTCTTTGGTTTATTATTAAAGATATTAATGAACAACGGGAAAAGTCAGACATGAAGTAATGGATATTCTTAACCCATTTCCATTATTTGGGTTTATATTATAATTTTAAATTATGTTGTGATATATTTAATTAAGAAATATCTTTTGATGTCCTATCTTGTATATATACATTATGTATGTATACATATAGTAAATACACATCATTGTTCAATTTTATTTCCCAAATGATCTTAATAAAGCACTTCATCTCAATCTCCTTCCATTGAGGAATATTTTGTTTTATACATGGCATTCATTTATAAGGTGTATAAACACATTTGAATTTTCTTTTCATTCAAAGGGAATATTTTTCTATGAATTGTTTTAATAAACGACAAAAAAATATTTTTTATTTTGAACATAAGTGGTGAAAAAGATCATTCTCATCTCTGTGAGATTTATTTGATCTATGGCTTCCTTAATAATCCTTAATGATTTTAAAAAGAAAACAAATACCATATACTTTTTTACATATTTTGTTATTGAAAATGGTTTTAATAACATATTTTTTATGTCAATATATTTAAATGATATATTGTGATGGAAATGTGGAAATGTTATATTTCCTTTATGTTTGTTTTATGCGTTATGAAAATGTTATGGTTTTTGGGAATTGTTTTCGTATACCGGTGGTTCCTCAATAATCCTTGGGCGGGTGTGACCAATATAGCTATTTAATGTATTGGGTAATGCAACAGAGGTAAACGTGAATGTTTCTCCTATGAGATTTAGGGAATATAATTTGATGGGTATTCCAAATGTAACTCTCTACATTGTTGTGATTGATACAACATACGAATGTTATGGATGCCACAAGTTACCATTGTGATTTGTGATTACTAGTGTTATTCATAATTATTATGATTTAATGTTGTATGATAAAAAGATAATTTTTTATGCACTATTGTTTTCATTCTTTATTTTATAACTCTTATTGAGCTTTTTATGTTGATACCAATATTTGAAATGTTTTTCATAGGACATAAAGATGAATAGTGGCAAGGATTGTATCAAGGAAAATACATGTTATCAAAAACTTAGAACTATACATGACTCATTTTTAAAGAGTTTTAATTTTATAAAAAAATGAAAACTGTGTAGAAGTGTCTACATTATAATTTTTGATATGTAATTTAATATTTATGGCCTAATGTTTTGAAACTCTAAACCTAGAATGATCATCAATGTGAAAGGGAAATTGATTTCATGATTATGTATAGTTTTAATGTTGGGTCCTTATAGTTGATATCATAGGTCATTTTTGATAACTTATAAAGTTAGGATATTGTTAAATTAATATCCTTAAATTAATTTATGTTTATATTAAAATGATTTAGAATTAATAGATTACCATGTTGCTATGCCTATGATATTTCTGTGTTTGGAATGGTTTTATGTAGAGGAACATTGAAGATGTGATGGGACATCATCTGGAAGAAAAAAACCATCCAAACCAGAAACCTGAGATAGTGAGAATCATAACTGAACAGTTTTAGTAATTGAACAGTTAAATCAAGCTATAAATGGTGGGGGTATCCATAAACGATATAATCTAGATCAACCATAGATGAACATGTTAGCAGTGGATCATTTTCTGAATCAATATCCCCCATCATATATAGGATAATTTGAACATGTTTTAGATTAAGTGTGGATTATATCAATATAGAATATTTTTGATTACATGGTATGTTCAAAATATCAAAATTTTTGTCTTGTTGTTTACCATTTTGAAGGAAAATAAGATATGTGGTGGTTGATGGTGAACATTTTTACGGATAATGAGGAGATTTATTCCCATTATTGGGCTGAATTAAAAGGTATGTTTAATGAGAAATATTTTCCTATTGTGGTTTATCTTTGGATTAATAAAGAATTCCAGGAATTGTGGCAAGAGGATGACTCAGTGGCTACTTATGAAGAAAAATTCACTCGAATGACAAGGTATGCTCGAAATTTTATATGAGATATTGATAGAAAATCCACCATTTTTACACTATAATAAAGACAAATTATCAAAGGGATTTATCTTCTCGTGAGTTCAAAAGTTATGAAAAACTTGTTCTATGTGTAGAGAAGGTTGAAATGGAGTTTTCTGATGATCTGGCGTTCTCTAACGAACAAAACAATAAGAGGCCAAGGTGGCAGATAAAAGGAAAGAACTGTTCAAAAATGTATAATGTTAAAATAAATAAGTTTAAAATTTTGAAAAATGTGGTATAAATAATGTTGGGGCATGTCTTTTAATTCTGGTAAGTGTTACTGATGTTGTAAAATGGGATAAGGCTCATAATTACACCAAAAAAGATCAGGTAAATGGTAAGATAAAATCTGATTTAAAGTCATAAAAATGTTTTACGAGAAATGAAATGGGTCATTATGAAAATGGGTGTCTAACGATGAACTCAAATGAGGGAAAGATTCCATAATTGAAGTAGAAAGTGGTAGTGAAATCCTTTGTTACTACTTCAGCAGATGTTGGACCATCAAATGAAGTAGTATCATGAACACTGTTTGTTTGTTTAGAATATGTCAATATGTTGTTTGATTGAGGGTCTACACATTCATTCATTTTTGAGAAGTTTTCTATTAAATTGGTAATTCCATCTCATGCTACGAATCCTGAACTTATGGTAAGAGCACAAGGGGGAAATGTTGAGACAAAATGAAATTATAAGAACCTTCATATCCTTCTGTAAAAAAAGAATATAACTACAAAACATATTTTTTTTTCAGTAGTAGAGATTGATGTTATTTTGGGTATTGATTGGATTTATATTTATCATGTTGTAACACACCATGATTTCAGAGTATGTTATTTCTTCAATTTAAGTCAATAACATGAGCTATACGCTACACCGAGTTCAAGCACACCATGACTTACCAAACTAGTTGTTCAAAAGCGTTTATGAATAGTATTAACTAAATTTTGAATTTTATAAACACCATATAATTTTAGAGTCCATATTATCTATTTCTTATACAATATATAAGAACAAATATATTTTTTTCAGATAAAATATGTATTTTTCAAAAAATGCATTTTAACTGCCTTTTAATGGAGAACCATTTTAAAATATAATATTTTATACCATTATATTTTAAATTGAGTACAATTAAATTCTTCTTTAGAATTGGGCCATAAAAATTTAGATTGGATAAATTTTTGGTATGTCTCAGATAATTTTCATATTTTAATGAATAGTGAAAAAAACAATGTTTTAATTTTTTTTTTAATCTAAATAATTTATAGTGTTAAATTATGTATTTGAATGGATTGGAAGATTATTTTGATTATAAGTTTATCATTTAATACAATTTAGGTAATTATAAATAATTTCACATTTAAATTTTACATAAGAACATGTCAATCTTTTGATAGTTTTTGATTTTTTTAAAACCTGATTTTTGGTTTTGACAACATGAATTAATATTAGTCTAATAAATAAATATTCTATGTTTTGTATTTGGAAAAATGGAATTTATTTTTTAATTCAGAATATTGAAATTAATTTAGGGTGACTTTTTAGTATTTTTCTGAAAACTATCAATTTTTTATAAATAGTGAAAATCATCACGTTATTGGTTTAAACAACATTTTATTTAAATAATTATTTAGTTTATTTAAATTTATTTTAGGTCAAAATAGATAAATAATACCTATATAAGTTCAATTTAATTCCATGGAGTAATTTTATAATAAGTTTAGATATATAAAAATTTTATTGAACTTTTTACCGTCTTTTACCCACCTATGAGGAGCATTTTTAAATTTACATAGATCATAATTTTACCTCTTTAGTTAATTGAATTTAAAAAATTCTAGAGACAAAGTTGATATTAGTAATTATAATGTGGTTCATTAATATGGAAATAATTTTTTGGAAATAGTATCTTTTGACTATTATTTACCACGATTAAATGTAAATAGTGTAATTAAGGATAAAATGAAATTATAATTACCCTAATACATGTTTTAATTCTATTGGATAAATGTAATTAAAAAAACAAAATTAGAAATAATATATGATCCTTTTGGTTCACATGGATTATATTTGGAAATTTTTTATTAGTTTATTTAAAGAAGAGATGAAAGTGTTTTATTCAACAGTGACTGCTACAGTATCCTGGAAAATCATCTCCACCCGGTTTTGAATCCGGGTCTCTTGGATGCCAAGCGGAGCCCTTACCACTGGGGTACTGGCCTTGTGCCTTGGTCATATGGGTCATGTACGGTTTCCCCTTAAACCCTTAAAAGGGGTTTTATCTATAATAAAATAAAATAAAAGGGCTTTGGGCCATTCAGAGTAAATAATTTAATTTATTTATGACACAATGATGATGTAGTAATTGCCTTATTAATGAAATATTAAAATAATTGATTTTAAAAATATCTAAATAAATTTAAATGCATAATTATGATGATTTACAATAATTTTATAGGTTAAAATAACATGTATGTGTTGATTAGATAAATTTTTTTCTATGTGATAAGGTTTTTATGACTTTCACAAAAAGAAAATAATAAATAGTGTCAAAATTGTCATAAATTAAATTTTAAAACAAATACTATATTATTAGTTGATATAATATTCCTAAAAATATAAGTTTCGGCCAATGGTCTTAAATAATATTATATTTGTCATTAATTAACCACTTTAGTTTCTCTTTGAAGTTTAGATTATGTTTAGTGACCATATAGTCTAAGAAAACTAGAAGACAAGGTAAAAGTTAAACTATTTAAGTAAGAGTTAAATCTAAATGGAAAGGTTAAAATTATAACCTAATCTTTTATAAAACCTATTTGTTGAAATGAATCTGACCCATAACCACATAAGGCTCTAAATAAATTCATTTGGAGCCATTATAAAGGGAATATGATTGTATAAAAAATTAATACTTTAATCTTTTCCTAAAGTGACCCTCACCCCTCTTATAAAAGAGAGCTTTGCATTATCTTAGTTTCACACCTCCAAAGCCATTTGTATTGGAAAAAAACCACCCAAATATCCTCCCAACATCACTCAAATAAACCTATATTCCATACATTGATCAGAAACCCAAATTAAGGGGCCCTTTTGATCAACTAAAAATGAAACTCTCGAAGAAGAGGTAATAATTTCACCACCTTCTTTCTAGTTCTTTTCTTCTTCCACTTCCCCTTTCGTTGTTGTTTCCATACCAAAATTATAACTCCAGTACCTCCTATATACTGTGATTTTATAATTAATATGGTAAAACCATATTATTTATTCTATCCATCCTATAAATGACAATGTCATCATAAGTGTGTATGAATGGCTTATCATCTCCACGTCGTGGTGTAGTTTTTTATTCAAACACTTCATTGTTTTGATGGGTATACTACTGAGTATATCTGATTTGAATAATAAATATAACAATTTAATTATTCTGTATATATGATATACCATACAATTACTGAATATTTCACCATCAATATAATGATATTATAGCTCAAGCATACGTAGAGATTACTGTATCCATGACGCGATGAGATACATGTCCACATTCAACATTCAACTGTGATTGTAAAAATATATATTATTAATAAGTAAGAAATATATGATATAATATTGATAATTTATATATATATATATGTATGTACTTAAATATATCTTATAAACTTACTTCCATTCAACACGATATGAAAATGGGGACAATGTTTATTCATACATACGAGATATCATATCCATAAACAGTGTTTTCCATTTCATATATCTATAGTTTATACATATTTATATTCTATATATATATTATATATAAATCACATGTTATATTCTGGATGTATTTAAATCATGTTCTAAATGATACAATCAAGAATAACAAGTTAAAACATGTTCGATAAAGAAATCGATTATTACACAACATTTTAATTTAACTTGGAAATTATTATTAAATGGGTAGTATAATGTCATAAATGAATAATTTAAGATATAACTAAAAATAATATCATTCTGTTATAATTTATTAACATACTATTGTCATTATATAGGAGGTTAAACATACCCTCGACCAAAGGAAAGTACAGGGTAAGGGTTAATTCCACAATATTTTTATTATCCGAGATTGTTTTTATGTAAGTATCCACTAGGACATATTTATTATCCATATCCATGTTTCATAAAAGAATTTTATAGATATTATTTTTAAATTATTTTTTACTAAAACATCATTTTATGTGTTTTAAAGATTTAGTCTTATAAACCTTTCTCATTAATGTCCATGTTTTCAAAATGGTTTTAAGGATTTATTTATATGGACCAGAATGATTAAAAATGTTAATTCTTTTAAACTCTTGTAAAGCATTAGGGGAGACATTGATTCAGAACTACATTTTAAATGAATTCCTTAATAAAATATGGGACTTTTTAATTATTTAATGAAAATGGGATATTTCCTTCAATGATATTTACCGATCATTTTCAACTATGTCAACATCATTTATGGGATATTATTCTTGATCAAGGTTGACTTATGATGAGATAAATCCTTGATATTGTATTGATAGTTTTGTGATATGTTTGATTGGGGATGTGTTAATTTAATACCATTTATGGTTTAAGGAAAATGTCTTGAAATTTTTATGCTAGTTTTAAAACAAATGTGTATGTTATGTTTAAACCATTTCATATGAGGAATGTATTGGACTTAGTATGTGATGGGTGGGGCCCGCTATAGCTCCTCGATTCATTAGCAGGTCTCATGAGACAAACTAGTGTCTTCAAAGCAGGCCTTGACAAAATTTTATTTGTACTCTTGGCACAAGGCCTTGACTATGTGGTTATGAATTCTAGCATTAAGCATTCTATCACTATGAAATGTTTTATTGATATTACATAAGATTATTAGACTAGTAGAATATCAATATGAATAAGTAAATAGAATTATTTGAATTAAATTGGCCATATTATAAAAAAAATTATGTTTAAAAGGCTTATTTTTAGTATTATACAATTTCTTTTAATATTTATGCTTATTTATGAAAGATTCTGCTATATTTTTATTCTTACTGAGCATCTGAGCTTACCCCTTTCTTATGTTTTCTTTTCCAAGGATTCCAAGATGTGTATTATGATTGATAAACATAGTTATGATATAAGATTAACAGAGTTATCAAATGATCATTTATTTTTTGTTTTATTTTCTAATAGGTAATGTAACGTTCATGTATGTAATCTATTTTCCAAGTCTACTAAACAATCGGGATTTTAGGACTTGATTCCTTGTAATCATGACAATGTTATGTAATAATGCACCAACTCTGGGTAATTGGGGTGGGGCAATACAGTTGTTATTATAGGAATTTTAGCAACAACATTGGAAATAAATTTATATAAACTCTGATTAGAGAACATTACCCAAAGAAAGACTTTGAGGATTATTATAGAAGAACATCCATTAATTTTGGTAATGTAGAGATTTTGCGTATTTTCTATGAAATAAATCCCAGTCTAGATACATGTAGGTAGAGGTGGCTCTAGCACAGATGTAACTAGGAGTGAAAACTCTAAAAATCCAATTTCGGCTTGACCCGTGGTATCCTGTTACACGAGAACATGCCGTGCTGCACTATTGGTTACGACAATCCCAAGTGATATTCTTAAGATAATTCACATGTTCATTACAATCCATTATAATGTATTTAGGACTAAATACTTCCTCAATGAATTTTTATTATTATTATAGATTATATGCACAATATTTTCATTTATGTTATGTATTTTACATGTATGGAACTATGAATTGAGATACATAAACTAACCTAGCGTAAGACATTATTAAAAATGGTGCCTATTAAAAGGAAGGATAATTCCTGCAATATTCATGATCTAAAGATTAATACGGATCATATCGTTCAAGGTATTAAGCCAACATTTAATAGTGAAATAGTCTCTCACATATTATCATCGTATGAATTAATAGTATCATATGTTCAAATGATTTGTAAACAATTCTCTATGTTGTATGTCTGTGAAGGGAATTAAGAGAAGAAAATGATGTAATAGAGAAAAAAATAAAGGGAAGAGCAGAAATACATATTTTCCCATATGTGATAACTATGGAAAGAATCACCTTGTAAATTCATAAATGGAATGAGATTTTTTTATATGTGTGGAGAAAAATGACACCTTGTACGTGATTTAAAGGGTAATAAAAAGGTTTCCAATGTACAATGCTTCATCTGCAAGGAGTTGTGACACTAAACAAAGCAATGTCAAAATCATCAGAGTATACCCCAAATGTTGCTATTGGATAATAATCATGTTATGATACTATATAAGATGAAGAGGAATGAATAGATTAATTATGTAATTATTAAATTATTGTGTCATTTGGGTATTGTATTAATAATTTGAATGTTATAAAATTTGTAGAGTATAGAAGGATTGTACTGCAATACTATTTCATAAAGGACATGAGATTGTGTGGAAACATGAAAAGTGACCCAATAGCAGGTTAATTTTTAAGTAAAATATATCTTTCAGAGAAGGATATACCATAATATGGTTCTAATATAGAGGTAGTGATTTTGGAATTACTTATGGTTGATTTGGATAAATTATATTGGATATTCTTTTCTTCCTTGAAACTGAATAATGATTTATTTATTCCATCTTCATCAGAGTTTACAACATTTTTTTATAGAAGGAGTATATCCAGTAATCCATAATAAATAAGGGGTCATGAATGTAATAAATAAGGTTTTATAGAAATTCAGGGTCTTATAGTGTTTTAAAACAATACATGATGAAGGTATTCAATGTTATTACATGGAGAAAGAATCTTCATTGTGTTTACCATCCTTGTAAATTTTGGTCCTAGAGTTTGGAAAGTAGTATATTGGATAAGTCTACAGGTTTGAATCGTTTATGTTTTACATTGTATATTATTTTTTATGTTAAATGATTTTTTGAGATTATTTTTGGATTTTAATAAAAAGGGCATCTCGGAGGTCGGGCGACAACTCGCAGCTCCCAGCAAGGCCGCAAGACATGAACCCACAACCGAAGGGCAACAAGGGTGGATCACCTACCACTGGCATACATTATGTCCTAGTTTGTATAATGTAGTTTTTTATTGTCTGAAAAATGAATTATAAATTTATTATTTTTGGAACCCTATTTGATTAGGATAAATAGAATATTTTTTAATTTATTATCTTTTGGAGAGAAAGATGAGTTTGGGGTAGGAATAAATTGAATGATGAAACTGTACTTGTCAAACATATTTTTTTCCTCATATTATATAAATAAAATAATTGATAAAATATATGGAATGGATTATAAAACAAGAAATGTGTTATCCTAATACTGTATGTTTTGATGAACTAATGATATTTTAAATCATCATAGATTGTTGGTTTGGAGGCCCTCAATTTTCAACATACTTATGATTGATTACCTCAATCACTCCATATAAATAGCTACATTGTAATTCAATTATGTGTCTCAAATTTCCACCAACGTTTTCATAATCGATGTCATAATTTGGTTTTGACCTTTTGACAACTCTTTTACTCTTGTTAAAACTAAAATTTATTAACTCAATTTCCGATGTGGGTATTCCACAAATGTATTTTTTTTATTTTTAACCATTTTTTTCGAAGAAAAATTTCCAATTGTGAGGACACAATTAATTGAAATAGGGAATAATGAAACATCCCAAAATTTCATAGTATGTTAATTCTACAAAGTAATTCAATAAATTGCACTACATGTGAAGCTATGTTCGAGCGCACCACGACTTACTAAACAAGTCGTTCAAAAGAGGTTATAAATATTATTAAAAAAATTTATATTCTTATAAACTCCATATAATTTTAAAATACATAAAATTTGTTTCTTGACATAATATAAGAATAAATTCATTTTGTAGATAAAATAATTATTTTCCAAAAAAATGCAATTTTACGACCTTTTAATGGTAAAACCTATTTAAATCCAATATATTATACTTTTATATTTTCAATTGAGTGAAATTATTTTCGTTGTGAGAATCAGAACATAAAAATTTAGTCTTGATAAATTTTTGGTACTTTTCTAATAATTTTCATATTTTAATGAATAGTGAAAAATACTATGTTGTAATTGAAAACAACTTTTTTATTAAAAATAATTAATATTGTTAATTTAATCATTTGAATGGTTGGGACATATAATAAGATTCTATATTTATCATTTAATAAAATGTAGGCCATTATAAGTAATTTCACATTTATATTTGACATAAGCACAAGTCAATCTTTTGATAGTTTTTACTTTTATAAAAACCCACTTTTTTTTAACAACAAGAATTAATTTTAAATTATTAATTGAAAATTGAATGTATTTAATTTGGTAAAATTGACTTAATTTTTGAATTATGAATATCTAAATTATCTTCGTGTGATTTTTTTTTAATTTTCTAAAAAATTTCAATTTTTGGTAAATACTGAAAAACACTGCGTTGTTGGTGTAAGCCAGCTTTTTATTTAAATAAATATTTATTTTATTTAAATTTATTTTAGAACAAAATATAAAAATAATACCTGTATATGTTCAATGTAATTCATTGATGTTATTTTATAATATGTTTAGATATATAAAAATTTTATTTAACTTTTTACCGTCTTTTACCCACCTATTAGGAGAATTTACAAATTTGCATAAAATATAAATTTACCACTTATATGAATTGAATTTAAAAAATCCGAGATACATGGTTGATATCAATACATACAATGTGGTTCAATAATATGAAAATAATTTTTTTGGGAATAGTAACTTTTGACATTATTTACCACGGTTAGAAATAAATAGAGTAATTAAGGGTAAAGATGATATTATAATTACCCTAGCACAGGTCTTAATTCTAATTGATATGTTTGATTCTAATAAATATAACCTTATGAATAAAATATGATCTATTTGGTCCACTTGGTTTAGATTAGGACATTTATTATTATTTTTTTTAAAGAATAATTATAAGTTTTAAATTCAATGATTAAAAACTAAATCTTTTTTAATATAGTGATAAACATAATATAAATTAGACTATAAATATTAATTATAAATATAATAATATTTCTTAAACAATGGTTTTTTATTTTTTATTTTTAAACCTTATATAATTTAATTTATTTATTACACAATGATGATGCAGTTATTACCTTATGAATGAAATATTAAAATATTTGATTTTATAAGTATCACAAGAAATGTAAATTTATAATTATGATGAATTAAACAAATTTTTTAGGTTAATATGACATGTTAGGTTTGATGAGATAAATTTATTTCTATGTGATAAGGTTTTTATAACTTTCACAGAAACAAAATATCAAATAGTGTAAAAATTGACACAAAATACTATTTAAAACAAATACTATATTATTGGTTGATATAATATTCCTAAAAATATAAGGATCATCCAAAGGTCTTAAATAACATAATATATGTCATTAATGAACAAATTGAGGTTCATTTTGAACTTTTAAGTTATTTTATTAACCATTTAGTGTAAGAATACACAAACAAATGGTAAAAGATAAACTGTTTAACTAAGAGGTAAATTTAAAAGAAATGATTAAAATGTAAACCTAATATTCTCTAAAACTTATTGGTTCAGAGGTTTTATAACCAAAAATACCTAAGGCTCTAAATAGATTCATTTCTTTCATTTATAATAGGATTATGGTTGTATAATAAATTTATATTTTCATCTTTTCCTAATGTGACCTTCATCCCTCTAATAAAAGGGAACCTGCCCTTATTTTAATTTCACACCACCAAAGCTATTTGGATCGGTCAACCCCTACTAAAATATCTGCCCTACTTCCCTCAAATCAACATAACGACTTTACTTTTATCTTAAAAAGAACCTAAGGAGACCTTTTGATCAACTAAAAGGGGAACACCTGAAGAAGATGTAATAATTTCACCACCCTATTTCCTGTTCTTTTCTTCTTCCTCTTTATATTTCATTGTGCATTCCATTCCAACATAATAACTATAGTTCATCTTACATACTTTGAAGTTATTATAAATATGGTAAAATAATATTCATTACACTATCCATCCTATAAATTATGATGTCACCATATGTGTGTACGTATGACTTATCATCTCCACGTCATGTTGTAATTTGTTATTCAAACACCTAATTTTCAGGATAAGTATAATAATTAGTATAAATGATGTACACAATAAATAATTTTTTTTAATTATTATATATATATTATATACCATCCAATTTTACCCGATTTCACCTTCAATATAATGATATTGTCGCATGTGCGTACGTATGGATTACCGTCTCCAAGACGCGATGAGATTCATTTCCACATTCACCATTCAACGATGATTATAAAAATATATATTATTTATTAGTATGTAATATATGATATAAAAATTATAATTAATATATATATATATATATATATATATATATATTTAATAACATATATCTTATTCACTTCATTAAATACGATATGAAAATAGAAACAGTGTTTATGCGTATATACGGCCTACCATCTCCATAAACGGTGTCTTCCATTTCATATATCAATCTATCAATCATATTTATATTCTAAATATATATGATATAAAAATTATTTTTTACATTAAAGAAGTTTGTAAATCATTATCTAAATGATATGATCAAAAATAACAAGTTAAAACACGTACGATAAAGAAATAGATTATAACATGAAATGTTAATTTAACATGAAAATAATTATTAAATGGCTAGTAAAAAATCATAAATGAATCATGTATAATATAATATATATGAATATGGTTCTATTATAATTTAATAACATAATATAGTCATTATACAAGAGGATAAACAAACCATCGACTAAAGGAAAGTGCAAGGTAAGGGTTAATTCCACAATCTCATTATTATCCGAGGTTATTTTTAAGTAAGTATCTACTAGGATATATTTATTATCCCTGTACATGTTTCATTAAAGAGTTTTAAAAGGGAATATTTTTATGGGAAATTTTACTAAGAAAACATTTTAAGGGTTTTAAAGATTTATTCATATCAACCTTCCTCATTAATGTCCATGTTTTCAAAATGGTTTTAAGGATTAATTTTTATGGACCTGAATATTTTAAATTGTTAATTCCTTTCAAAATATTCAATGTCTTATAGGACACGTGGATTGAAAAATATATTTTAAATGACTTCCTTTATAAATTTTGGGTCTATATAAATTATTTAATGAAAAATGGATATTTCTCTAAAAAAATTACTAATCATTTTCAACTATGTCGTAATCTATTATGGAATATTATTCATGATCATGGTTGATTTGTTATGATACAAATATTACATATTTATTTGAAGGTTTTGTTATATGATTGACTGTGGATGTGTTATTTTAATATAATTCATGTTTTAAGGATAAGGTATTGACATTTCATATGCTAGTTTTAATATGAATGTTTACGTAATGTTTAAAACATTTTATATGAGGAATGAATTGATCTTAGTAACGGACGGGTGGAGCCCGCCATAGATTCTTGATGCATCGGTAGGTCACATGAGTCAAACTAGTATATTGTAATAAGGCCTTGAAAAAATGTTATTTGTAATCTTGGCACTAAGGATTGACTATTTTGTTATAATGTATGACATTAAGCATTTTGACATTATAAAATTGGCTGCTGATATTGCATGTGATTATTTCACTAGTATAATATCCATGGGAATATGTAAATCACATTAATTTATTTAAATTGGCCTTATTATGAATAATTTTATGTTTAAAAGGATTATGTTTTAGTCTTATACATTTCTTTAAATGATGATCTTTATTTATGAAAGTTTCTGCTATATTATTATCCTTTCTGAGAATCTGAGCTCACCCTATTCATATGTTTTATTTTCCTTGGATTCCTTGAAGTGTATTATTATAAATAATCAGGGTTAATATAGGAGATTAATTCCATTCTCAATGTATCATTTATTATGTGTTTTATTTTCTAATATGTAATGTAACGTTCATGTATGTAATCTATTTTCCAAGACTGCTAAAATATCTGTCTTTTGAGACATGATTATTCAGAATCATGTTAAAGATATGTAATAATGTAAGGACTTTGGGAAATTAGGGTCAGGGCGTTACACATGTAATGATTGACATTAGAGCAAAAGAGGATTCTTTTCTGAAAGATTTTATGTTTGTGTACAATAATAGACCTTTAGTATTGATAAATATCAGGAAGCTGAGAAACTAGTAAAAAATGGAAATAAATGATACCTTGACTATATTGTTGAAAACATAGGAATTGTCTCGATTGAAGATGTTCCAGTGTTAATTGAGTATATTTATGTTTTTCCTAACATGTTTCCTAGTACAATACCTGACCGGGAAGTTGAATTTACTACTGACCTAATTCATGATTCTATGTCATGTCAAAACACCCTTATAAAATAGATCAAATTTAAAATTTAGAGTTAATGATGGAATTGTATGAGTTATTATATAAAGGTTTCATTAGACCTAGCACAACACTATGGGTTTCTCTTGTCATGTTTTTCAAACAGAAAATGGTTCAATGAGTCTTTTCATTGGCTATATAGCATTGAATAACAACACTATTAAGAGCATGCATCCTTTTCCTCTTATCAATGATTTTTTTTGATCAGCTCCAGATTGTTTAGTATTTTTAAAATATTTACCAGAGTTTGGGGTACAATCAGTAGAATGTAAAATAAGCAGAAATTTAGAAGACCATGTTTTGTACTAGATATGGCAATTTTTTCTTTATTGTTATGCCTTTTTGATAAAACAATGAAACTTCTTTATTCATTGATCTTATGAATAAAATTTTCTATGAGTTCATGGATAAGTTTATGGATGTGTTCATTGATGCTATAATAGTTTATTCTGAAAGTAATTAGGAACTGAAAAATCATTTAAGGGTTGTCTTGAAAACAATAAATGAAAAGAAATTGTACGGTAAATTCAATAAGTGTGAGTTTCGGTTACAAAAAATTTCATTCCTCGGTCACATTGTTTTAAAAAATGGAATAACTTTTCATCGTACAAAAAAAAAATTTGTTTAATATTGGTGAAGACCAAAAAATTTAGTTGTGATCTATAGTTTTCATAGTTTTTCAGTTTATTATGGGAATAATGTTGAAAAATTTTCATGGTTATCTAGCCCACTAACAATGTTAACTAAAAAAGGAGTTATGTTCGTTTGGAAAAAAGAATGTGATTATTGTTTTCATGAATTGGAAAGAAGATTATAAATACTCTTATTTTGGCATTTATATTTTTCTATAAGTGGTTAGTTTGTTATTTATAGTGATTCTTCGTTGGAAGGACTCACTTGTGTCCTTATGCAGAATGATCAAGTAAATTCTTAGGCTTCACTTCAGTTAAAACCTCATAAGTTAAATTACCCAACTCATGATTTGGAATTAGCAGCTGTTGTTTTTTTCTTTAAAAATTTACATGCAACATTTTTATTTAGTAAAATGTAAAATATATACTGACCAGAAATTTATAATGTATATACTCACTCAAGAAAAATAAACACGAGACAGAGGAGATGACTAGAATTTATCAAGGATTAAGATTGCTCGATCCATTAACATCTGGGAAAAGAAAATAATGTGGTTGATGATTTGAGTTGAAAAAGTAATGCTGTATTAACCCTGAAATGTTTGGAACAAGATCCTTTTCTTTTATATTTTATGAAATTTGGTATAGAAGTTATTGGTGCTGGATATTCCCTTGTTTTGTTTCAGGTTTTAGTGAATGAATATCTATTAGAAAATATAAAGCATGCGCTGAACGAAAAAATTGAGTTGCATAAAAAGGTATAGTTGGTTTAGAAGGGTAAGTTTCCGGATTTTAACATTGAAAATTATTGTCTTTTGAGGTTTGGGAAAATATTATGGGTGCCTTGTGATTCAAATTTGAAGAAATAGTTATTATGTGAAACCTGTAGTTATCGGTTTTCAATTCATCCTTGAAGTACTAAGATGTAAATAGATCTTCGAGAGTATTACTGGTAGGATGGAATGAAATGAGGTATTACTGAAATTACTAAGAAATTTTTGACTTGTAAGCATGCTAAAGAACAGTTGAAGTTAGAAAAAGGGATGTTTTTGTCTATATCGGTGCCAGAGTAGAAATGGAAAATTATATCCACATACATTATTATGGGATTACCAAATATATCTCAAGGTAATGATGCAATCTAGTTTATTGTATATTGATTGAATAAATATTCTTATTTACTTCCTATTCAAGATACTTTGTATCTAGGTCAGCTTTTTAGGTTTTATATTAATGTTATTTTTAGGTTCCATGGAGTTATTCTATCCATTGTATCTGGTCATGATCTCTGTTTTACTTCTATCATTTAGAAAAGACATCAAAAGTCATTGGGTACTGAATTAAATTTTATTACAACATCTCCTATTCAATCATATGGGATGTTAGAACGAACAACTCAGACCATGGAAAATATGTTACGTTCTTTCTAAATGGATTACTAGGGAAGTTGGGAAAACATATTTCTTTGTTTGAGTTTTTTTCAAATAAACTTTTTCATTCCTATATACAGATGGATCCATTTGAGGCAATATTTTGGAAGCAATGTCAGACACTAGCTTTTTGGGATGAAGTCGGTGAAAGGAAACTTATGGGACTAGGACTGGTAAAAGAAATGTCCAAAAAATATTAGTTGATTCAGAAGCACATGAGAATAGCTCAGAGCAGGCAGAATATTTATGTGGATAACTGGAGGAAGGATATTTTTTGAGGTTGGATATCTTTCCTTTCTCAAAGTATCTCCAAGGAAAAGTGTGATGCATTTTGGTATGAAGGGAATATTGAGTTCGAGGTTCATTAGACCTTATGATATCCTAGAAAATGTTGGATCTATTTCCTATAGTGTGTATATACCTCCATGTTTATCCCAGGTACACAATGTTTTTAATTTTTCAATGTTGATAATGTATATGCCGAATCCATCGAATGTTTTTAGCCCAATGGTTGTTTAGTTTAAAGGGAATCTCTGTTATGAGGAACAAAAAGACCAGAATCTCAACTGATAAGACAAAGAGTATCAGAATAAGGTAATTATTCAATTAAAGGTTTTGTAGAAAAACCATTTGGTCGAAGAGGCCACTTAGAAATCAAGAAATGCTTTGATGGATAAATACCCCCACTAATTTGATAAGTGAATAAAATTGTGAGGACATAATTTCCAAAAGGGGATAAGGATGTAACATCGTAGATAAATAAAGAATAAGACATTTAAATTTTTATAATTATTTGTGAATTAAATATTAATTTTACTTTAAAGGGGATGCTATGTTCGATGGTGTACTCGGTTTGCAAAAATGGGTTTCTTTGAAATCTTATATTGCACACAATGCGGAGTCATACTGAAAAATAATAATATTAAATTATTTTAAATGGTAGATGATGACTAGCTATTGTATTGGCGGGAATGAATAGTATTAACTAAAATATGATTATACATGATTGTTAAATGTTTTTACATTTATCCAATAAATGTTAGAGGCTTAAAATTGGAATGAATCTAATATTAAGCATAAATACTCTAATATTATTTAAAGGGTAGATTTACCACTTTTTGATGGGGAACCATTTTTAAATATAATTTTTGTCACCTTGATATGTTCTATTTGGAAAATAGTATTCTTATTTATGATCTGGACTTTAAAATTATCTTGGATATTTTTTTTTATTTTTTTGAAAATGTTCCATTTTTAATGAATAGTGAAAATAATGTAGTTTAATTGAAAACTGCCTTTTAATCTAATTTATTTTTAATGATAAACTATAATTTTAATTGGTTTTAAAGTGTAATTATATTATGTTTTATCAATTTAATCTTATATTGGTCATTTGAAGTAATTTCACTTGGAAATTGGACATAAACAAATGTCAATTTTTTGATACTTATTATTTCTTAAAAACATGTTTTTGTTTTGACATCATGAATTAATATTAAATTAATTTAGGGAAATTATATTTTTTGAATTAGAAAAAATGGAATCCATATTTGTAATAAGTAGGTCTACATTGTGTGAATATATATCTTTTTTTAGTCATTATGAATATTAACATCAGTAAATATTATATTTACCATGGTTAAAGGGTAAGTCTTTTAATCAAGGGTAAAAAAAATAAACTTATAATAATTTAAATTTATATAAAAAAATTTCTATTCGTATTAATTGATACATATCCAACCATGGGAATCCTTGGGTAGAATTTGGGACCCCATGGAGCCACTAGGGAGTGATAATGACACATTATATTAATTAATTTTAAGTATAGACAAAGATGAAATAAACATATATCTTTTAGTAATAAATTTTTATTTAGAGTTATTTAATATATCTATTCGACTATAAATATTCATATAAATTTTAAAATATTCCCTACATCATGGATTTTTTTAATAAATTTTAGAAATCGAATAAATAAAATTATTTATGACATAATCATGATGGAGTGTTTACCTCATTACTGAATAATTAAAATATAAAAGATTATAAAAATTAAAACAATATCCAAATACTGTAAATTTATTATTTCATGATTTTATTTACCACATGAGTCATGTTATGTTCTACATTAATGAGAATGTAACCTTTAGAAATAGAAAATCATAATATAATAAAATAATATTTTTAAACATTCTTGAAGAGCCCCACCTCCCCCTTATAAAAATCCATCTCCTCTAAACCATTACTGACACCTCTCAAGCTACTTGGATCATCCAAAATATTCCCAATTAATCTTCATACATCCTACACATTCATATACTAGACTTTCCATAGGAATAATCCAAATCATGTAATCATTCTATTTCAAACCAAAGGGAGATACCCGATTTAAAGGCAACATCTTCTCTTATATTCTTTTCTTTTATTTTACTTATCCAACAACATATAATTTTTTTATTCTATTATTTTATAACAAAATCAGTATCCTCAATATACTAGGTTGTTTTTATGAGAAGTACTGAAACTACAATTAAACACACCTTCATCTAATGGGTAAAGAACATACTATTTCTGTAGACGATGAACTACTACCTCACGAAATGATGATTGTTCAATATTCGCATACCACCTATTATGGTGGACATTAAGATGAAACTATATTTATATTTGATTTATAATATATTTATATTGTTTATATGATTTTTTATTTTACATTTACAGAACACATTTATTGTTTCTATAGTGGTTAAATACAATAATTCATTTGAGGAAGTGATGACTACCACCACCTCAAAGTGTTATTATTCCTTCATGCCATATGTGGAACATATATAGGATTTATTTAATGAAATTATATATGATAATACATAGTAATTATAATATACCTATGTATCATTATTTTTACATTCCATTAAATATGATATAGAAATGAAAGTAGCATTAATGCATATGTACGGATTACCGCCTCCACGAATGGGAAATTTCATTTCATATATCCAAATTTTATGTACAATTATAAATACATATATATACTGGATATATATATTATATCTAAATGATGAATATAATTTTGGAGATAATGGATTTTTGACCACATGGACAACTTGTCATTATAAGGAGTTCATTTTTGAGTCAAGTACCAAATATCGACAAAATAACATTTATTTTAATAAATAATTACACAATGTTTATACCAAGGTAATAATTCATATAAAAGTAATAATAAACTTTAAAAAGGATATAAATAAAGTATAAATTAGATTTAGTTTATTATTCAATATATTAATGAATTAATGGGTCAAATCGGACATGGTGTAAGGGAAATTCATAACACAATTTTCATTCATTGGGTTAATCTTATACTTTTAAATTATGAAGTTCTATAATTATGAAAGAAATATATTTTGATTTAACATATTTTATTTATACATAATTTATATGTAAATATAGTAAATACACATAATTAATCTATTTTATTTACGAAATGATCTTAGTCAGGGACTTCGTCTCAATCACCTTTCATTGACACATATTTTGTTTTATACATGACATTATTTTATACGGTGTATAAACACCCTTGACTTTTCATTTCATTCAAAGGGATTATTTTTCTATGAGGCGTTTTATTAAACAACAAAAAATAATATTTCTTTTTAACATATGTGGTGGAAAAAACTTTTTTCTGTCGCCGCGAGTATTATTTGATCTATGGATTCCATAAAGAGCCATAATGTTTTTAAATGGAAATTAAATTCCATATAATCATTTACATATTTTGGTATTGAAAATGGTTTTTTTAACAGTTTTTATGTCAATATATTTAAATGATATATTCTGATTTAAATGTGGAAATTTTATCTATCATTTATGCTTGTTTTATGTGTTATAAAAAATTTAGGGCTCCTAGGAATTTTTTATGTATTTGGGTGGTTCCATGATAAAACTAGGTCTAGTGATACTGAGATAACACTCCCAGGCATTGGGTAACATGACAGTGGTAAACATGAATGTTTCACTAAAGAGATTTAGGGAATATACATTGACAGGTATTCCAAATGTGACTCCCTATGTGGATGTAATAGCTACAACATAAGTATGTTCTGGATTCAACAAGTTAAATTAATAATTTGTAATTGAAATGTTTTATTCATAAATATTATGATTTCATGAGGTATGTTAAAAATTTTATGATTTTATGGAATAATGTTTCCATTATTTATTTTATAACCCATACTAAGCAGTCTATACTCATCCCATTTTTTGAAATGTTATTCACTAGACTTAAAGATGAATACGATCAAGGATGATATTTAAGAAAATTCAGGCTATATAAAACATGTAACTAGAAATGACACTTTGTTTAAAGAGATTTTATTTTATGAAAAAAAGTGAAACTGAGTAGAAGGGTCTAACTTATAATTTTTGAGATTTAGTGTATTAGATATGGCCTAATTCTATAAAACACTAAACAAGAAAAGATCCTCAATGTGAATTATCCATTTAATTCAAGATTATATAATGTTTTCAAGCTGGGTACTTAAAGTTGGTATCATAGGCTGATGTTTCAAAAAAAAAGACCAAATTTGTTTTATTAATGTAGATTATCATCATATGATGATCCCAAATTACCTAAATATGAAAATTAAAATAGGTTACTAATAATGTTTTTTTGTAGTGAATTATCATTTAGATCTGAAATACCTCAAAATAAAATAAATGAATCAAAAACTGACTACCATGAAGCATCAATCAAAAAATGTCATCCAAAAATAATGTATTCAAAAATAGGATTGTGTGTGTGAAGCCATTGAGATATGAAACACTACTAAATATGAGATGAAACTATCACTAACACCATCATACGTGAACAAAAAATCTAAAACTAAAAAATAAAACCACCCACATATACAATAGAATGACTGTATCAATGTAAACAGAAAATAATAAGAAAAAATTCCAAAAAAAATAGTGGTTGAAAATTGAATTTACATTACATAGGCCAAGTGTGGGAGCACCATCAACAAATATATTATATCTTCCTCTATTTATAATGATCTATAATTTTTAAAAAAATTTCCCCAAATGATCCTTATAGAGGTCTAATTATGAATTCCATGGGAACTGGATAAATTTGTTTGAGGTTGTTCTTTGGCTAATAATATTTTTTAATATATATGTTGAAGAATTTTTGATTTGTTATTTTTTGAAATTAATATTATTATCAATAATAATTATTGATCTCTTAGTTGGAAAATTTAAAAAGGTTGAGAATTAAGTAGATACTGAAGAATAAATATATCAATTTTCTCAACTCTCTAGGTATGCACCTAATTAATTTGTCCTAGGACCCTACACATTTACCAATATTTTCACTCAGAACTTGTCCTAGGTTGAATAGATACATATCTTAAGTATTGTGTGCCTAGGTATTATTCATTATAAAAATTAATCCATTTGGTCTCCCAAACTCACATTAATAGTCTGCATTTTAAAATATAAGCTGATATATGAAACTCCCATAAGAAGTGTACATTTCATCATGCTTGATACATAAATACAATGTGATTTATATTAATAGAAGGGTAATTGAGTTATCCAAAGATAAAATTATCAAAAGGACCACATATCTCGTAGTTCAGCAAAAAATATTTAATGACCATAAACATCACTAATATATGTGAGAAGTGTATCTAATCTTGTAGGGGACATCGAAACTGTTGTGAAACAGTTCACCATACTCCCCAAAAAAGTGAATTTTATTCCCTACCTCAAGAAGGTAATCCATTTGACCCAACCTTAACTATAGTAAACACTTTTCATAAATCAACAATGGAATCCACATTTCCATGTATCCACCAGGGGGACCACTATGCCCTGCTTCAAAGAGGGTACCTTATCCAGGGAGACCATTTCATGGACCTCAAATAGGGAAACAACTTTTTTACTCAACCTGAGATACCATATGTTCCTACATCAACTATGGGAAATATTTTAACATCACTATACTAGGGAAACAACTTCACTCCACCCCAATAATATCGAATCCCATCATATATACATAACTAGATATGAGTTCTTATCTTATCATTTACTGTGTAAAAAACACTCCCATATAAATAAATTGTTTGAATTCTTTATCTTAACCCTCTATTTGTGAAAATAATATTTTACTCTTGAACCTATTGAAATCTCATTAAGCATGTCTACATAGAAAAAGAACATTATCCCACTTCTACAATAGGTTACATGTATATATTACTTTCAATTAAAGATAATCTCTTTACCTTGGTCACCCAAGTGGTAACAAAATTTACATGATAAAATACTAAAAATATATATAGATACGATTGATATATATAAATCTATGAACACAATATCTATCATATATATCCCTGATAAAATATTGGTATCTGATTTCCTTACATATAGATAGAACCATTGGGATTATCAAAACTATTTATACCCACAATAATGATGGTATTTAAAAATTGGAGACACATTTTACTTGCTTAGGATTCTCACCCTAGAAACCAATGTGTCAATCTAAAAACCCTATTCCATTTCATGACCCATGGAGGATAGAAAATTTTTCATATCGGTAAAATAATCGCTTAATCTCATTAATGAATTCATAAATGATGAATAATTAATGAGTAAAAATAATGAAAATATGTTGGGGAAGATTAGAATAATATTGGTCCTAATAACTGATTGTAAAATGCGGGGTTATGTTTTCATATTTTTATCATGGGTCCATACTATAAAAAGGTAATTTAGTACATTTATAATATAAAATTTGATGGATGTGGATTCATATTAGAGATTATCATTTGGTGTATTCCCCAAGATGTATATATGGTATTTTTCCAAGATTAAGCTTCACCCACTTACTTATGGGACCATATCATATATGAGTTCATTAATCCATCTATATTTGATCACCAATTGATGTGAACAAGGGAAAAAATATTCCTCCTCCATGTGTGTAATCCCCAATCAAAGATGGAATCATTAATGATAACATCCCAAGAATTAGTTTATGATATACACTTATGCGTCCTAATCATAATCACAAACTCATATTTAAAGGTCCATATTTCCTATGAAACTATAGGCAAGGTGAAATATTCATTATGATCTATAATCCTTCATATGTAAATATTCCTATTGAATTACATGTATTTTCCATACAATTGTATTCACGATTCAATTATTTTTCCATTGATATCCTCATCATACGAAATAAAAGAGTTTTATAAAAACATAAATTTATGGAATTAATATACATTGTATGTTACCATCACATGAACATATACTATGAGACTCTATCAACGAGTGACTTCATTAATTTTAGTCCTGAAATATAGGATAACGTTTAATGTTCAAATCTAACTCTATAAACATTATATCAGTTGTTATATATTTCATAGATCATTATATCATTAATGTGAAATATTACCTATAATACATATCATCATCATTAAATATTCCTCACAAAATGGAACATCACTAGGGTCATGTTCCTTATGAAGTAAGATGTAGCCTTATGTGTTATAATACAATCCACATTAACATATACACCATTTTTGGGTCTATATTACCTATGCATTATACCATTGATGTATATTATTTATAATCTCATATACATTCATGTGGTTAATATCCACACCATCCAAACCAACCATATATAAAACTATATAAATTAAGAAAAAAACTACATCTTTATTTGGACATATTCCATATGATGTCCACATAACATGCAAACTCATGTTGAAGTAAAATATTAACCATTACTAGAATATAACAAAAAAATTATACTCCACCAGAATATAAAATACATGGAATTGGTCATCGATTTAAAATATTAATAGAATCCTTGAAGGTCCATAAAACACAAATATAAAAGGACTGATTTTGGAACCAAACACTGTTGGATTTGATTTCCTTCTTGGGGATATATAGGAAGCATATATCATGGACCAAATATAAAATGAACAACATGTATCACCTCCTAGTATGGTGATATGTTATTGATCACCTAGGTTTATGGAATTATGGAAAATCATAATAATTTATCATGTAAAATATGATGAACCTCAAATAAATAAATTGATTCTCACTTTAATAAATTGTTTTGATCGGTAAACGGAATAGGGGAAACCAGTACCACACAAGGAGTTGGGATAGATTAATGAGAATATAATAAATATATAAGAGACTCACAAAGTAGGTAACAGAACCAAAAATATTGTGACATGATTCGGATCTCACTTTCCAATGACATAAACACAGTTTACATTGGCACTACATAAGTCACTCTGGCCTATTTCACCATGAATGAATAATCTTGATGAATCAAAATCACAATGTTCGTAGTAAAAAAGTGTAAACTGAGTCCAATAAACAATGTTAGGGTTTCAATTGGAAATTGACTCATAGAATAAATGTAAAGCATTTACCCATGAAATGTCTCAATAGCGAAATCCATAATTTATGAAAATGTAGAGATTTGTTTTCTTATTTGTGTTATTTGATTCTTTCAGGAAATAAAAAAATGCTTATTAACAAAATTAAATAAAAAATATGTAATCCCTAATGATTCATACACATTCCTCAATAATAACAATGTTCATGACCATAATAACATTGGTGATGATATCACCCACCCATCACCTTTAGTGTGTGGATAAAATTCACTAATATTGAAGTATCATATGAACGTTACAATAATGTAATTGGATCCCATGAATGAGAATATCTAGAAAATTAATCCAGGCGGTCTATCCAACTAATTAATGACTATAGATAACCATGTTATTCATTTTTCACCCCTATCCTCTACTCTATCCTCTCATAGGAGCACAATTATACATAAAACCCTTATCATAGGGAGGAAAATCAGAACATCTACTAAAGGATAACTAATTAACATGATCCACCTTGGAGGGATAAAATTAGATATCATGTATTCATATATTGTTTTTATCCCTATTTAATTGGTATCTAACTATATAAGATATTATGTGGACTCAGGTATCATCCACACAATCATGGATTTGATTAGGGAGAACCATCAAGGGGAAACAAATCACTATAAATATAAAAATACCAATACTTTTATAAATATTGATGGAGAATTTTAGTGAATTATAAATAATAGATGGGAGTGGTAATATATATATTTTAACACAAAAATAATCCATCCTATATTTTATATAAATATTATGTGAAATTTTTCAAAATATTCCAGAAAAAAATGAATAATCTCAAACCGCATCCTCTATAAATATATTATATTTGAATATTATGAAAAAATAGAAGAAAAGATTGGGTTTTTTATAACTATTATTGTTATAAAATATCTTCATATTCCTATCCACACTAAATAGGTCATATAATAAATCCTATAAATATATATGTTTTAGATTATTTCCACTCCGACCTTATGTGATGCTTCTAATAAATCATGTTTTTTATGTATAGTGATCATCATTTTGTATGAATATAGTAAAATATTTAGGACTATATTATATATTATATTTAGGAATATCATATATATATTATAACTATTAATTAATATCATGAACAATATCACAACCATGTTTTACCTGATCATCATCACCATATTTGTGTTATTTCATAATGAAGAAATGTTTTCCTGAAAAAATATCTCATATACACAATGAAATATTCAAAAAATAGTTTTGGAGAATGAGTATATCGTTTTTTATAAATGATTTTAAAAGCACAAATCATAATGAAAATTTTATTTCAATTCCATATTCTTCACATCATGTATAATTCTCATCGACAATTTTTGGTTGAACACATCTTGTAGAAGAATAAAATTTATATCCTCACCATAAAGAAATGACCAAATACACTAATATTAGATTAGGAAAACTAATGGGAACATATTCCAATCCCAATAATACTTTTAAATAATTAAGGAATATTTTTTTAGTTTCTTATTATAATTATCAACATATTCTGACTATGGTTATGATGCCATCTAGAAGGGTATATATGCATGAATAATATTTTATAAACTATGTGGCTATGACAACCATGGATCTAGACATGGTAAAATAATCATGATGGTCCAAAATAATTATTCCAAGGATGTATACATGTTTGTATAAGGATCATATTTATTCCCCACAAGAAAGGGATGTCATTGATTCCAAAAACATTCTCTCAGTTGTATCCTTGAACTGATGACCTAATAAAAAACAATGTAATGTTGTTGTGATGAAAGAGTTCCTCACCATGAAATTGATATATCAATATCTATAGATCAACAATAGAGTATAATACATTATGATCCTCCCAATGGTATCATATTTTTTGAAAATGGGAATAATTATCATGGTGTGCGATATGAAAAACCTCATCGTTACCAAATGATAAGAAGGTAACATATCCCTAACCTTATCATTTCATTAAATTCAAGTATGTTATTCCTCACCAAAAAAACTATCTTATCCACCATAATAGTCATCATCATGAAATATATATTATAGGTCCTCCGTATATTTGGGATTTGAGTAAGAACATTTTTCTCTACATGATGTAGAACAAGAAAATTCCAATGAATGTACAGTATGTATTATTTACAATAATGATTATCCAATAATTTTGGTTGACCAAGATTAGATATTCCTCCATTTATATGAATAACAAATTATTTACCTAAAACTAAGGGTAACATGATAGTTTGAGGTTACCAACATAATGGTAGTAATTATTGACTGCTTATATTTTATCCCAACCGAGGGATAGTCTATGGAAGTGGTTGTAATCAATTCCAACTTCATATCTCCTATCATATAATTTAGTAAAAACAATTAATAATGATATCATTTCTATTTATAATGGAATTTGAAAAAAAAAACAGTATAGTCTAATTAGGTGAAGGAATATATTAGGATAATGAAGATAATATAATCACTATGAAAAAAGTTCTATCCAACGGTCGTATAATAGTAATTATTTCAAACTTAGAAACATCCTATTATGAAATTATTATTAAATTTAAAAACAATGAATATATTATATGTTTAAAAATTTATAGACAACTATCATCGATATCATGTTGATATATTTTCATTTAGATATACACCAAACATATTAATATAGAAGGAGATATCTACAACTAAATCGAATTACCATCCCTTTCAGTTTCACGACATTCAATACAAGAAAGAAATTGCAGGAACCTCCAATGAAAATAAATAACTACAATGGGGGTGAAAAAAAATATAGATTAATATTCTTAACATAACAATGACATATGGGAATCTATTTAATATTGAGCATTACATTTCATCACACACAATGGAAAACATTCATTGTTAAGAATAAACACATGTGATGTCATATATTCATGAAAAATTATAATCCCAAGAATATGAAATACTATATGGATAGTTGATTGAAACCATAAAACATATAAGGACTAGAAAAAATGTTCTTAGAGGGGGAAACATTGATAGGATTTTTCAATGAGAAGATAAAATGGTTAATCAAGCACCTCTTAAAAATAACATAAAACCAAAAAACATCAACTGAACCTTAGTGGTGACTACATCACGAGATGAAATGGTACTACACACAACTAATTCCCATTTTATGTACAAAAAGACACATATGCTCATGATTTTTGATAAATCGATATTATTTCTGATGAAAAAAAACCAAATGTCTTGGATTGTTTCTACATGCACTAGCACACATTAGATCATCATTGACATAATAGATCCATGAAATAGTATTGGATGATCATTCTAATCAAAATACAATAAATAGAGGTGAATTTATATCACCTCCCTCTAACCCAATGATAAAATAATCTTTTGAAATATATGGGAAGATATAAAAAATGGAATAAACATATAGTATGTCCTATTTCATGATCCATCCACCTAAGTTGGGTATTGTTCAGTAAAAGTCATATTAGAGTCTATCAGGGTCCTCATCCATCAAGGGGTAAGCTAATGCCTCGCATGAGGCATAAGAAAAAGAGACCCACCATGAATGAACACGATAATTATGTTCATAATCCACCCATTAAATGTATTTTGGAGCAGGAAAATCCCATTAATAGTTTAATGATTATGTGGATATTATTTTTTCATCTTAATAGATATAAGATATTTATATTGAAATTTATATTAAGAATATTGTATAGATTGAAAATTATATAATGGGTCCTGATGAAGGTAATTTATTCAATATATTGACTACACTGAAGAGGGCTGGGTGATTAGATAAAATGAATGGTAGGCTCATATTATTAGAACATTATTAAAAAACTTATGTACCACATAAGGAAGATTAATGAATTATTTATGTGGATAGGTTCACCTCATATGATACCAAACTAAAATATCAAATATAGCACAATTTGATGCTACAGACAAGTAAATTTCCTATTGATTATAGATCCCAGGAAGAGGTAAATGACTATTCTTTGTAATATATTTAACTATTTGAAATTTCACAACATATAATAGCTGATTATGATCACACAATCATGATAAGTTTTAAGAAGTTAGTTTATCTAATAAATATCTATAGAGTATTTCATGATTATTCTTAAATTTGACATCCAGATCTATAATATGAATAACAGCATAGTGCAACCCAAAACTTTTTATTGATAACTAGTTTACAAAAATAGATATATAGTGTTACACGTATAGATCATACATGAATGTCTACCATGGAAACATTATTTACTAGAGTTTCATGACTATATTTTTCCATCCATACCTTAATAGAAACAACTAAAGGGAATTGGTAAATAGTAAAACATGAGAAAAAAATATATCATGATTGGGTGGATGATACCCTTTAACTAACTTATTTTCGAAATGCCATGATAAAAAGTTTCCATTTCTAGTTTGACCCTATTTAAAAAATTTAACATTTTGTATATCAATGTGGCTAAATGGTGGGATGTTTTTTACATAAATACGTTCCAAAACATCATACTTTTCTCTAGAAATACTATGTAAAATAATTCACCAAGATTAAATATTTTTCTATTTTGGTTTGCTGGTAACCAGTAGAATCGATAAAAAAAATTCCATTATCATTTCAAATTGTATTTAGAGAATAAAAACATCTATAACATATCATAATATATAGAGATAAAAAATTATAGCCTATATACTTTGATTCCAGATTCATGGGACTAACCAAATTTGGAAATAATAAGCTTCCCTATGACCAAAAATTTGATATTTGTATATAGAATACCTATTATGTGTTTTGGACACTAATAATTTCATTAAAATATCATTGTGGTTTCTATAGTTTCTTATAGGATCACATTTCCTAGATGTGTCATAGAATTATTCTACGACTATATTCTGACCAACACTATTATGAAAGGGTATGAATCCCAAAAGATAAAAGCCCACAATTGTTATAATCATGAAGGAACCAATTGTAATTATTGCACCCAAACCCATGAAACATCGTTAAATATCTCAAATTGGATGAAAATATCAAAAACACCAACCTCTTGAATATTTTATGAAGATGAAAAATTGAATTTTATATAAGTATTAGAAGAATAATTTATATTCCATATAAAAATATAATGTCCATTGGTATTATATAGACAATATAGAAAACAACCTCCTCAAACTGCAAGAATCGTGGAATCATAATTAGTTTGGACATAGGACTATACAAATAATTTCCCAAACCATTAGATATTAGAAAATAATATCAAAATATTCATTATCACTAAGGATATAGATAAAAAGATGAGTGGCTCTATGAAGATCATCCTAGTGAAACCCAATGAATAGGAAAACCATATTTTATCCACTCCAATTATTGATGATTGAGAATGATACCAATATTTAGTAGAGACATACTGAAATATTATGAACGGAAAATTAAAAATTCATTTAATAAATAAAACATCAAACTAAAGATACAATTATTCAGAAAAATTTATTTCGTTGATAGCCCTATAATATAAGAGAAAATATCCTCATCATCCCACTCCTCTAAAATATATGAAATAGTAACCAGTAAAAATATGAAACAAGAGAAGGAATCATGACCAAGACCTAACTCATTCATGAATATTTCATATATCATAACAATATTTCTATAAGGATATTCACCATCAAACCAAATGATTCTATATAAACTAACCGATTAATTTCATTTTTTAACTAATGAGAAAATTTAATGTTGAGTTATACTGTTATCCAATTAAAATATCCTTTTTTAATGAAGAATATACATAAGATCCCAAATTCTACACAAATAAAGTATTTGGAAGAGTAAGAGGTAATGAATTCTGAGGTAGTCCTAGAACATTGGGATGAAAATTTCCTCTATAATTAGGCGCTATTTTTAATGAGGCTATATATTTTGTTGAAACCTAATGAAAAAAATTATTATCCTTACAGACAATAACATTTATCTAATTTACGGTCATCTAGGTCCCCCATGAATCCCTTTATAATGGAGGGAATGAAATTAAAATCTGAATTTTTATTTAAATTTTATTCTCCATGAGTATAGAATCATCATAACCTATAATAAATGAAAACACATCATAATTTAATCCATGAAAGGATCTATTATTAGATATTGAAATGACCTCTAAAGCGTAGGCCATGGAACTACCCCAGGATAAGAACAACATTAGCATAGTGAAAAATAAGATATCGCAATATAACTAACAAGTGTATTAGTGAATATATATATATATATAATATTCAATACACCTCTCCATGAATCACATAGAGTCAAATATTGAGTTCATTTTCAAAAATGATGGGTTTGAGGGGATTCAAATTATATGAGTTATATAATTGGGAGACTAGCCAAGGCAAGTGAAACACAATAATCCACATTAAAAAATTTAATCAAGAGTGAAAAAAACATATCAACTTGAATTACTCGTATATATCATCCAAGATGTATTATGTTGAAAATTGATGTTAACTAATAGAAAATTGTTCTTAGATCAGACAAACACCAGTCTAGACAGTTCTCTGGTGGGGTTATAATGAAGAAGTCATACCTCACTCCATTTTGAGAATCCATGAATATGACTAAATTTAATTGAATATATTTTAGTTGATAAAATATAGATCCTATCATGACGAGCACATGTTTATGTCTATGTTTATGGTAGTTCACTAGGAAAACGACTTAAATATAATAAAAGGAAAAACATAAAAATAAAAATATTCAATATTTTGTTTATCATATCGTCATTTCCTTATGTACATAATCAATGGGTAGCCTATGAAGTTCCTTGGTCATAATGAACCCTTTTACTCTTTTGAATAAAAATAATTAGATATGGGTCTCTATAATAATGAGAATAATTAGCTGACAATAGAAATTATGATATTGATAAATGTCAAAAAAATTTGGAGGATATCCTCGATATTTTATTGAATAAAATTAAAAAATACAATGTATTTACAATTAATAAAATCTATTGGAAAATTTTTATTCAACCAATCACCAGGTCATGCATTTTGTTTATTGAATTGAAGAATAAAAGGGAAAATATTCCTCATCTTAATTGCATTGGTTTCATTACCTAGAGCCTTTCTATATAATTGATAGATTCAATTTCATTATGTGAAATAGCATTCCATATAATAATAGACAATATAAATCATTAATATCAAATATATACTATATAGAACTATCCTTACAATATAATAATGCCCCAAAATTTTCTCTTGAATCATAATCCATCATATAATTATCATCATTAAATTATAGTGGGGAAGGAGTAATAAATATCATTGAATTCGATGATATTTACACATCAGCATTGTCACCCATAGGATTTAAATATTCCTCTTAACTATATATTAATGTTAAAAATGTCCCCCTTATATTATCATCTATCCAAAACTTCCCAGCATTACCATCAAGGGAATTAAACTATGACCCATCCTCTTCCTCTATTATGAGGGAATATAGAAAACTAACTACATAGATTCCCCTACATCTTAGGATTTAATCAACAATATCATTGATGAACATAAATAAGTGAATCTACGTAATGGGAAAAACTAGTATCCAATGATAATCTTGGCTTATATGTCTACTAAATAACATTTAATATATATATATAATTTTTAACCAATAATGTGATATTTTTTTCCAAGATTTAATAATTTATATCCAAACATCTTCGTCAGGTGTTTACCCACCATTAGGGTTTATTCATATGGTTATTTAGGTATTATGAAAGCCTCTAGGAGAATATATCCAACACATGAAACTAAGGATCAAAGTGAAGTTAATAATATCATCAATGTGAAATTCATTTTTATGTTCAAAACAAAAAATGTCTACCCAATATCATCACCATCTAATATAAAAAAGGGAAATTCTCAATCAACATGTTTTTATGGAATCTCTTCTAGCACTCCTGAAATAAATAATTCGTAGTGAAAATCCTAGAGATACTCCTTGATGTGACCCTGGGACTCTTAGACTATTCCATTATGGTTGGATACATAAGATATAACTATTACTTGATAAATTTGAAAAATTTATAATACCGTACCTTCACCATACACTATGTTTTATATTTCTTTCAAGTAATTATCCTTAGTATAATGATAGATTGTTCTACGTACCAAGGAATCATTAAATATATCCTCAAGACCATTTTGAGAAAAATAACCCAGTTATACATGGATTATCTGGTGGAAGAAGATTCTTACTTATTTCTATTATAATACTAATAATGAGTTAGTTTTCAATATTTAATGAAGAAACCCATAAAATGAACCCCATGAAATGTTCTTCTCGGGTGAAATTATGATAATTTAATTTATGTGTATTATGTAATCATGGTATCAAATTCAAACCTTAAAAGAATAGTTAAATCCCTTATATTCGCCACCAATAAACCATCGAAAACCAAATGGAATCATGGTTCAGCATGCCTATATCAAATTTTTCATAGACAAACATGCTAGTGAATACCCACACATTCTGTAAATGATAACAATGTTTGTCAATTATCAGTGAAATTGTGTTTCTCTATAATCCTTCAAAATTATATTGTGGTATCTTATACAGTCACTATGTGAATCATTATACTATATGGGGAGCCTAAAATAATTCTTGTGGAGACTAAATAGTGATATCCTAATAAACATTAAAGAATATAAATAATACAATTTTGGATAAAAATATCTATTATCATCAAATATCCATGTTCGATGATTAAATGCAATATTTGGATACTAAAACAAAACAAAATAAATTTTATTTTAACTGTGCTAAAAATAAATAATTAGATGAAGAATCATGAGGTTCAAATCAGCTTATCTATTAACATAGAAATGTATATTCTCAATATTCTAATGATTTCCATTCCTCTACAATGTTTTGTTGTCATTTTTTAGCAGTTTGAAGTCATGTTCATGTCACAAAATATGACTAAAGAGAGAGAATTAGAAAATTTGATCAGAACACACTATGTCCCAAATAATTCACTAAAAAATACATATCTCCCCAATAATGATATATTATATATCAATGACCCACCCAAGATATGGGATACGTATTTTTATGTTATATAAAAAATCCTTATAGAAAAAATTATATAAAATCTATAGTATAAAATGATATGCACCAGAATTATTCTCATATCCCTTAAAAATTTAGTTATTCCCCCCTCTCAATTTAATAAGAAGTATTCCCCACTAATGTGGTAGAATTACCAAATAAATACACATGATTGAGATTGGCCTTATAGATAACATGGGTCTGTTAGGCATCAACAGAGACTCATTATTTGAAATCAAAAAATTTATTTGGGATTAAGGAATAATAATGGGAGATTTAATCCCCTTATTCCATTATATATTATTTTTTATGGTCAAATTCATCTTTTATTAAATTATTTAATAAAACCTATGTTCATAGAATTCCCAAGATAATGTTTTTCCCATTCCAACCACAATCCTTTTATACTAAACATAGGATAAGTAATTCAATATCATTGATCTCCATATGGTGTTCTATTAATTTTTTAGTCATGAAATTAATGGAAAATTTGAACATAATACCTTGCTAATTAATGGTGAGTCAATATCCATGATAACTTATTCCTAAACTAGATATAAGTCTAACATTATAGAACACCCCTAATATGAGATTCTTATAGTAGATCATGTCATGAAATAATGGAGCAGATAGAGAGTAGAGATCTTAGAACATTATAGGTTAATTAATTTCTATTAGTTCATTTATAACAAAAGATTTTAATGTTTACTCCCCAAATTCTTGTACGGATGGGGAATACTCAATATTAAGATGGCAGTCAATACATGCACCTATGTTTGTAATCATCCTGGATCCAAAAAAAATCAATTAAATAATTATAAGAGAATACATTTGATTTTCAAACATGAAACATTTCACAGAGTTCATAAAGAAACCCAATGATAGTTTGATATATACCATCTTCTTTAATCTTCCTCCAAGAAATTATACACAGATGTTGATACAAATATTTTTTTGTGTGTGATGGTGATTTCAACCGACGATGCCTCAATAAATAGACCAGTATTTTGTATACATCCCTATTACCAGTAATTTAATATTTTAATGGTTTAAGGTTATATCCCATAAATAATTTGGATATATGATTTAATTGACCATTATAATGATCAATATACGAACTAGATTTGATGTTTCTCAAAAAGTATTGATCAAAATGGCACAAATTTATTATTTACTATATTAGAACCATTGTATCAGTTGAACAATATTTTGTTCAATAACTCATTAAACTAATATGTAGTTGTAAATTGAAAAATGGATTTTATATCCATTACCTTATTTGATATCCATATAAAAATAATAGATAGACAAAATAAATTAATAATATAATAAATAATGTATTATCTAGGATATTATTTTTCCTCTACATGTACCTCTACACAAGTGACCTCATATTGACATGTATATGGGGAATAGGTTGTTCTT
Source organism: Viscum album (assembly GCA_963277665.1). Taxonomy (NCBI): domain Eukaryota; kingdom Viridiplantae; phylum Streptophyta; class Magnoliopsida; order Santalales; family Viscaceae; genus Viscum; species Viscum album. The sequence continues at coordinate 120,837,699 of OY728151.1, forward strand.
CAAATTAATGTTCATCTTCTATTACATATATCTTCTATAAGAAACAATAATTCTTATTTTGGGAGGCCTCATATATGAATGGTTGAGTTGGGGTATCATAATTAGGAAAAATTACAAAAATTATATTACCAGGAAGTGTGTAAAAAACATGTTCATGTGACAATTAACTAATAATTTTCATCTCCACTCATTACAACATGGAAAAATCGTTCAATCTTGTAGAATAATGATGATATTTAATGTCTCTCCCGTAATTCACAATCCAATATATTTTGGTTAATAATCTATACAAATGGTCTACTCTAATTGTGTTTATTTTGTTATCATTATTGATGTCAAGTGTTTACCTCTCTCCAAATATGTATGGTTTTTCCAAAATAAAAATTATTGTATATCCCATGGGGATCACAAATATCATGGTCATCAGATGTATTGAACCTGACCTTAGTAACCTATCGTTGATATTTATGTTATTAAATTGGCATAATATAAGAGAAATCACATCCTTAAGGACATTATAGATCAGTTTTTTGGAAATCCAAATACTTAAATGATTCCTTTATTACATTTGAATTAAGAAATTTCTCAATTTTTTTGAGAATATATCATTATTCATCTAAAATATCTTCAATATTCATTAATAGTACACATTATAGAATATTCAGAGAGGAAAATAGTAAGGGTGATCCTAAATAACTATTAATGGTAAATAACAACATAATCCTTCATGAATCAATATGAATAATAAAAATTAAATTGTGCATAACTGAATATAAATAACATTTAATTAATTTCACTCTCATAAATAGATAATGAATAATAAAATAGGAATGGTAAATATCTAAACTGACATTTTATTAAATCAAAAAAATGAAAGCCATGATAAGATAAGGCGTAATAAATATGGAAAGTTTGTAATATAAGAAAACATTTCGTTTAATTTTTTTTGAATATCATTATTAGGTAAGGAATAATCATTATGGAACATTAAAGTTTTAACAGACCATAATTATATAAATAGTAATCTACATCATATAATTATGTCATGTTTTATAAATCACATTACGAGAACAATAAATTCACTATAAATTAAGAACGAATGAAATAATATTTAATTCGAAAATATAATGAACAAATAATGATGTAGTAGTAAATTTTCCCTTCAAATAGTAACATAGTATTTATGTATAATAATTTGGTTAATATAATAGTATTATCATATATTAAAGTATAGAGAAATTTTATTTACCTTATAAATTATATTACGATATTACTATATCATATTATAGACAAATGTTTTCTGTAAATTATAAATTTTTTGTCAGTATTTTTAAAAGATAAAAAATTTTAACTACAAAATTTTAATTAATATAATTATAAAAAATAAAATTTATTTTCATAAATTGTATCCTTAAATTTATATTTTGTTTATATATGATTATTATATTATTTAATATGACCTTAATTAATTTTTCAAATTGTCATTAACTAAGTAATTTTTTTAAAATTAGTATTTTTAAAATAAATGATTATTTTTATTAAAAACAATAATTTTAAAATTATTTGAAATATATTAATATAATGGAGTTAATTATTTAATTCTACACATCATGAAATGGTAAGGGTTATTTTTTTTGTATTTTTGTAATATAGATGAGTTTTTTGTGACTAATGAAATACTATAAATTATGGTATATGATATTATATGTTAAAAAAACTATACCATGGTTCATATTTGATGTAAGGACAATAATATTGAATGATACCTCTATAATCAATTTATTTAATCATTGGAATTAAAATTTTCCTAGTCTTGATCGAAATTAAAAATACTAATGGTTAAAATAATAAAAAAACACACATATCCTCCACTATAAATACCACCCCTCATAACTATTCTCATCACACCCAAAATACATCTAATCATGTCAATTTTCTTCCCAATAATCTTCTAAATACTCCCCCCCATGTCCATGATACATTGTTCTCTTCTAAAGTCCAAATCTAATTTCCCTATGGAGGTTCTCAGTGATAAGTACTTCAAGGGGTAAAATAAAATACCATTTTCTTTTAATTTCATTTCATGTCCTTTTATATTCTTAATATATCCTCATATAAACTCATCCATGTAGTATTATAAATATTTTATAATATATATAATTTAATTTTATCATGTTGATTTATCTTCTTTCTGTACGACATGTTTTCATTTTCATTTATTGCCTTCATGGATGGTCATAAAAAATTTATAATGGATTAAAAATATATTAAAATATATTAAATAACATTTTTATGTTCTTTAACTAAAATATATACATAATATTAAATGATAACATAAAACAAATACGTTGTGATAAAAACCCACCTAAATTAATCTAAATATTTATCATTAACATTTTATGTAATAAATCATCATCGTATCTAAAAAAATAATATATAATACCAAATAAACTCATTTATGTTCAATAATATCATAAAATTACAATTTTTTAAAATTATTATCACGTTACATGATCTTCTTTACATGTATATATATGAAACTATCATGAAAAGCATGAAAACGAAGTCACTTGAACGGAGATATTGAACGCTACAACTCATAAAAAAGGCCATGATATATCTCAATAAAGTTATAATGAATAAAATAAATAAAATAATGGTTAATAATTTATTAATAAATTAATCTATATTAATTACCCAGGATATTAATGCTAAGAAAGAATTCAAACATAAGGTTAGGGGAATCTCGATCCCAATTTCTTTTCTATGGGAGATTCATTTTTCATGCCAAATTTTAGTATGTATGTTCTATTAATTTTTCTAAAATATAATTTCATTTTCCTTACCTTTTCAATTTTGCGATCTATATTCTTCTGATATGGTTTTATGTAAAATGAAAAGATTATTCCAAAACAACTACACTTTATAAAAAATATATGTTTTACATAAGTTGAGATAGTTTCTTTTTCAACCAAGATTAATGACTCTTATACCAACTATGTTATACACATTCCATTTTGGTAACCCCAACATTCATGATATAATTCTTTGTTAAATTATTATGAAACCCATTTACATTCATTGGGTTATTATATTTCTAATATAGATATACGTTCTATGTGACATGCAATATTGTGTTAATATGAGAATATGGAAAATTTGTTTGATATTATAAAATGGTTTAAATAATTGTGTGATTTGATGTATATAATGACAAAATGTGAAACTTGTGTGAACATGATTCTATATGTCTTTACAATCATGAGGATGTAATCAGTGTTAACATATGTTATGCATCAATATGATGTTATACTTGATCACAACTATTTTTGGTATTTGACCACTAAGACATGATGTTTCTTTTTTATGAATTTATAAATTACATTAGGTTTTATAATTTTTCATATAATTATTATTATTATGATACTATGCTTATGTTATGATTATAATGATTATACTCACCCATTTTAAATTGATTCATGTCCTTATCAATCTTCTTACTAGAATTTTGGCCCACCCTCTTCATTGATGCATATCCTCAGATGACTATTTATACAATTGAGTACAAGAGGGGCATTGTGAAGCTATAATTGTAAGAATTAAATATTTTTTGTTATTTATTAGTTAAATTTCATTTTTTGTCCAAATTTTCACTTGGGCCCAAACCTATGGATCCTGGTTTTGTAACACTATTATATTTTTTTTCTTTAAAATGATGTAATAGTAATGTATGAAAAAGTACGGTCACTATAGTTTATATCACAACACAATTCTGTTTATTTGGTGAATAATCATAAGAAAAAAATAGTTAAAACCAATAGTATTAGAATAAGTATATGTATAGACCAAAAAATATTTTTTTAGAAATATGAAAAACATCAAGTTCCCAAAAGATACACATTTAGTGTAAATATAAAAATGGGAAAAATTATTTATTCATTACTTGTTGACATATGTTTTGTTAAAATATATTATTTTAGAAATTGGATGGAACTAGGTGAAACCACTAAAACAATTCCTTTAAGGGATAATGTAGTGAATACTCAAACGACATCCCCAATACCTTAGGAGGTGGAGATGAAAATTTCATAGAGATTCACATGAAATTATCTCATGATATGACGATTATCCTAAATAATGTAGAACTGCCTATATTTTATAATAGGGATCAATTATATATATATATATAATTTTATGTATCAATGATCATTGATGTTTAGTGTATCACCAGATCCACTAGTCGAATAGTAGTGGGTCAACTCAAAAAAGAAGATCTTTTCAAAGATTATCTATTCTGAGATAGAGAACGAGACTTAGATCATTTTTCGTATATATGTAGAGGATGATCATTGGTGGGAATTTTTTAGGAATAGAATAGAAAATGGTATAATTTAATAGATGGAGTGGTAAAATATTAATAGAATATTTATTAAAAAACTTTTCCTTCAAACACATCGTAAAATGAAGGATAATGAATTAATAGAGAATAATAAATAAGAAGGTCAATATGTTATTAATTATGGAGGCACTTTTACTTCACATTCAAGGTATGCCTTAGATTTTGTTTCCAAAAATCATATGAAAACAAATATATTTTTTATGGATAAAAACTACACCCTCAAAAGACCAAATAATTTCATGAAATTGGGAGTTGTGATGATGTTTTTTCGATGTGATCTCAAATTTGATATGGAATTTGGTGAGTGGTAAAATGATTATGGTGATAAGTAACGGAATATGAAGTACCAATATAGATGATCTAATAAAAAACATGGAAGAAAAAATCAACCACACAAATTTTAAAAATGTGGGAAGAAGATCCATGAGAATTGTCTCAATGAGTTTGTGAATTTCAATATATGTGGAAGACAAGGTCACCATCTTCATTCATGTAAAATATATATTAGGATGTTTGAAAAAGAGGTGGAAGAAATTATAGAACCACCTATGTTTTAATTTTTTGATTTTAGAAGAACTATTCAAACCCCGCCTCAAAATATAGAGGTTAATTTATCTATGTGAATATAAAATAGAGGAATTATTACATCAAACCAATATAAACCCTCCAGGATATTGTTTTTGGAATGAAACTCCCAATAGATATGGTCTTACTTTGTTTGGTGATGTTTGAGGCTATATTGATCCCGGATTCGATATCATTATATTAATCGAATAACAACTCTTGGTAAAGTGAGATCACTAATCAGCTATCAATATATCATCCATTATTTAGTAGTTATAAGTATGAGGATGAATGATCATTACAATAATCTTCTAAACTTGTGATATTATTTCATTATGAGAAAGAATATCTTTCTATAATGATATAGACAATGGAGAAAATCATGCTCGTGGACTTAACCATTGTGAGTGTCTACAATGTTGTGTTCCCTGAATAATTTCATAGTCTTCCTCTTGACTGAGAGTATGATTTATTAATTGATCTTATTACTAGATATCTTTTGATATCAAATAAAACTTATAGAATGGAAACCATTTATTTTGAATAAATGTATAAGTATTATCAATAGAATATAGATATTGATTTCATCGACCTGCTGCTTCACTATGGGGTGTTCTAGTTCTCTTAATTGAGAATAAGGATGGAACAATGTGTATCCACATTGATTATATTGAGCTTAAAAACAATGATAAAGAAAAATAATCCACTTCCATGGATAGATGACTTATTGGACAAACTATTTGCAGCCATGTATTTCCCTATGGTGGACCTTTGGTCAAGATATCACCAATTGAAGGTGAGAAAAGAAGATATTCCTGAATCATCATTTAAAATGAGGTTCAAACACTAGGAGTTTAACCTGATGAATATTGTTGTCACTAATACTCCATAAATCTTTAGAAGTTTCTTTTGATATTTCTTTTAGAAAGATGTCATAATCATTACAGTTTATATTGTAATATTGTCCATGATAAAATAGAACATGTGACGATTTTGAAGTAAATGATATAGACATTTTACATAGAGAAACTTTAGGATAAATATAGTAAATTTGAGATCTAGATAGAGGCAGTCTCATTATTGGTGAACATTATCACCAATAAAGGAATAGTTGTGTACACTTTCCAGACAAAGTCAATCGAAGAGTGGCCTAGACCAACATCTGTAGTGTATATCTATAGTTTCCTTGGCCTAGTTAGATATTTACAAATATTTTTGAATAACATATCATTATTTTAATACCCACTAAATAATATGAATTCGAATGGATAAATGTTTTTTGGATGAGTGAATGTGAATAATTCTTAAAAGAGATAAAAATGGAGGATTATCACTCTAATAGTACTCACACTACCGACAAGTGGGAACTCATTATGGTTTACATAGATTCATCATTGAATGGATTAGATTGTGTAATAATGAAATTGAAAAGGTGTAAATCAATGCCTCGTGTAGTCAAAAATTAATGAGAAAAAATATCTAACACATGACCTGGGGTTGTCACCTATGATCTTTTCATTGAAAATATAGTGGCATTATCAATATAGGTAGAATTTTGACATATATAATAATAAAAATAGACTCAAATATATGCTAACATATAATTATATTACTATTAACTATTGAATATGGTTATAGATCCTCATTTATTATGGATGCTCAATCCACTACCTTCTTAGAAAAGGGAATAAATTGGGAGATGATCCATGTAAAAATCATTTAGAAACATTATCAATAATTAGAATTGAGAAGGATCTAATCTTCTTATATTTTCAATTAATAGAAAATGGAATAATTAAGGAATGGAAATAACAAATCATTTCTAAAATTATTTATCAAACATCCCTCATTAATAAAATAAAATATGAACAAAGTTATAATGTAGAAATTCAGAAAATGTTAAACCAATGAGAAAATTCAAATCATAAGAGTTTAAAATTGATGATGTAGAAGTTGTAAGATTTGTGTCAAAAATATATGTTCTATCCTATATAGAGTTAAATAAAGGTTGTTAAGGTTATGAACATAGCTGAAACCTCCCTATTCTCCTTGGCAGCACACAGATGTATTGAGATCTTAGAGTGAAATTTTGATGGGACAATATGAAGAAACAGATCACTGAATATATATCAACAGGATGGGTATTTCAACAAGTGAATCCTAAAAGACAAGTGTATAAGGAGATGATGCAACCATTAACCATACCAACATGGATATGAGAAATCTTCACCATAAAATTTCCCACATGACATCCTAAATCATCTATGAAAAATAATTCTATGTGGGTTGTTTTGGAATATAGAACAATGGTAGCTCATATTTTCAATTCTTGAGAGGGAATCTCACATGATCAAACTACATTAATGTACATCATATAACTAGTAAGGAAACATGGAATACCATTATCTATTGATTTTGATCAACATCCAATATTCACCTCTTTGTATGGGAATTGAATTTGATATACTGTAAATGATAAGATGAACATTGGTATGAATTATCATCCTCAAACTGATTTCCAATATCAACAATGTTTTTATACATCAAATGATATGTTGAGATTATATTCTACCAAAATGAAAGGAGAATTTTAGAAATATATCCCACTGGATGAGTCATAGTAAAATAAAAGTTTCCACTAAAAAATAAAAACGGTCCATATATATCCTTTTATGGGAATAAATGTAGAAAAATAGAAATCTTGAATGTTTTCAAGTAATGTTTGATACTTGTACTTGAAATTTCCTATGAAATGTTGGAAAAACTAAATACTATTCAGTATTACATCCATGCATCCCAAAGGTGATATAATATATATGTAGAAAATCCTCAATGGGACTTATAATTTCATATTGGACATATTTTATTCCTCCATATATCTTCCTAAAAGATGATCATGAGAAGTTTTAAAATGGGAAAGCAAAGTCCCATATACATCTTCCCCTTCAAGGTTATGAATAGAATAAAAGTTGACGCTTATTGATAAGAACTTAAACCAATAATTTCTCATGTACATGACATATTACATGTATTCATCTTAAGGAAGTACATACCATATCCCTCACTTATTCTAAATTTATATTTCATACTATCGGAAAATGATCTCTCTTATGAGGAGCATCTGATGAAGATGTTAGACATTAGATAAAATGTTCTCTCAAACAATAATTCTCACCTAGTTAATGTATTTTGACTGAACTATATGTTCCAAGTGGTAACATGGGATCCCGAGGAAGTGATGAAGGAGAAAAAACCTCAGATGTATTCATGATTTTATGTAAAATGAAATTTTGAGGGTGAAATGTGATAAAGTGAAGAATATAATAAACTTGATTTTTGTGATTGAAATTTCCATCTTATAGTAACATTAAATTGTAAAAAACACATAAAATAACAACAAGAACACAATAAAAACATTATAAATTAATATTGAATTAAATAAGAGGTATTTTTAGATCGTAATAAATAAATACCAATGATAATATAATTTTACCCTAGGAATAGTAAAAATACCATTGAAAATAGTAATCTAACAAAAATGATAGTAAAATAACCTATGAATGTATAAAAAAAATTTGTAATCATATAATTGATAATATGACATAATTATATTATAGTATAAGTAAATAAATATTTTAAAACTTAAAAATTACATATTCCTTCTTTAGTAAGGTATAAATATTTAATAACAAATTTATTATTATTATAAATTATAAAAAAGATTTAATAAAATTAATTCAAAAACTAATATATTTTTCTTATAATTCAAATATAATTTTATATGACCTTAACAATTTTTTCAATGGGTCATAAAATAAAGATTCAATTTAAAATTAGTAATGTTTAAAAAATGATGATTTAAATTAAAAATAAACATTATCATAAATTAAAAATATCTTTCATAAAAAGCTGTTAATTTTTTAAATCTACACATGAAAAATGTTAGGTGGATTTTTTGTATTTTTCTAAAATAGTTGATTTTATAGTGAATACTGAAATACATTAATTTATAGGGAATAAAATTATAAGTTAAATACACAACCTCATGATTCATTATTAATGTAAGAACCATTATACCTATATCTAATTATATATATTATTTATTGAGTTACTAGTTTTAATCAATTCTTATTATAGAGTAAAAATCTAATTAATGATTAAAATAATAAATTACACCCCTCTTCACCCCAATAAATACTACCCCTCACAAACTCTTCTCCTCACACCTCCAAATCTATGAATCTTATCAAATTTCTCCTAAAGAATATTTAAAATACTCTCACAAAAATCAAGGTTAAATTGTTCTAAATAAGAGGACAAATCCAATTTCCCAATGGAGGTTCTCGAGGAGAAAAAGGTCTTGAGGTAAAATCCCCCACCATTTTCATTTAATTTATTCTTATGTTATTTTCTTTATTTATTATCTTCTAAACAACCATCATCCATGTGTAATGATTAAAATTCAACCATATGTATATATATATATATATATATATAAATTTATTATGATAATGTAATAACCTATCATATGTCCCCTTATACTCTCTCTTTTATTTAAAATAATTTAACATCACCTATAAAATGTTTATTTCTCAACATCAAGGATGAAATGTTTTCATTCTCCATTACCTCATTATTAGATGGCCATAAAAACATTATAATGGATTAAAATATTTTGATCATCTATTTTAAATATTATTTTTTATTTTACAAGAATATATAAATAATATTAAATAAGAAAACAAAATGAGTTTTTTTGTGATCGAAACCCACCACAATTAATCAAAATGATTATCATTAACATTTTTTCTTATTAATAATACTAATATATAGAAAATAAATATTATATAATACCAATTAAAATAATTTAATTTCATTATTATCATATATTTTCATTTCTGTACAATTATACTCAATTTACATAATCTTATATATAATTATACAATCGAATCGATGATGAAACCCAGGAAAAAACACAACTGAATGATAAAATTGAACTATATATTATTCTTCAAAATGTCATAAACTATATTAATTAAATTATAACTAACATATTATAGATATGAATTGTTATGGATTTTTTAATTAATTATTATAATTTGATTCTCCAGGATATTAAAGTGGGTAATGTATTCATACATAAGGTAAAGGGATTCTCAAACCCAATATCCTTTCATTGAGTTATTACAATTTTGGGCCAGATTTTAGTATGGATGTTCTTTATTATTCCTCAAATATATTTTCATTTTTCATCCCTATTAATTTTTTGGATATAAATCCATTTAATCCGAATATATTACATATGAAATCATTTTTAAAAAAGATTTTTTTTTATGAAAATACATTTCTTACTTCCATTAATAGTGTTTATTATTTACTCAAAATTGATGATTCTAATATCGAATATGTTATTACCTTATTATTATGGGAACAACATGGTTTATTCATGAATTTATGGTTTTTCAAATTATCATGAAACCTATTTATATTCTTTGGTTATTTTATGTATTTCGTTGATATGCATTCTATGTGGGATGCATGGTTATGTAAATGAAATGATTTTATAGGTGTTCCCATAATTTTATTGAACTTTAACGCATTGAGTAATGTGAAGTAACACATCAATATATTTTCAATATAAATGAACATGTTGCTATATATTTTTCATAATGGTGATGATGTTATGATTATGCTAATATGTTATGTATGAACACGATTCAATATTTATTCACAAATATGTGTGGAATTTTACCACTAATACAATATGCTTCACTTCCCATGAATTGAAACATTCATTTACCTTTTATAATTATTAATCTAATGATAATGATGATGATACCATGATTTTGTTTTTAGGATAATGATTATGCATACCCATTATATATTGATTCATGTCCATATATGTCCTCTTTATATGATATTAGCCCACCCCTTTCATTAATGTATATTCCCAGGTGAATACATATACGAGGGAGTACATGAGGGCCACTATAATGATAGAGAAGAAGTAATATACTAATTTTAATGTTTTATTAAGTAAATGTCATGTTTTTTCAAAATATTCCCTAGACTATAATACATTATATCATTATTTTATAACAAAATTATATTTTCTATCTTAAAAATTATGTAATAATAATGTATAAAAATGAGGTTCTCTTTAACATATCTAAATACACATTCCGGGTAAATGATTAAATATGAATCAAAATGCATATATAGATAATATCATTGTATAAAATATCTTGTAAAATATTAATGAAATTAAAAATGAAATAAATTATTATGTATTGGATTTCATGAATTGAAAAATAAAAATAGTTATACTGTCAATATAATTCAAAATACATTTTAAAACAGATTGGTAAGTGTTCCCCAAATATCCGTTTAACTAATGATTAAAAACAGATTTGTATTATTTACTAAGGTAGATTCAAGGGGTTCTATTTTACTATTCTCCACCTATATATATATATATGTTGAAATCATTCTTTATATAACAAAAATGTTATTAAATTCATGAATCCATGAGACTTATGAAAACAATTCTCATTCAAGTAAAGAATAAAAATAAACAATAATTCACTAGTCAATAAAATAACATTCAATGAAAAAAATTAGTATCTATAAATTATAAATTTTTTATTAAATAATCATATAAATTAACAGAAATTTGTTTATTAAAGGTATATTTAATGTCCAATGATCACAATATATTGACTATTTCATGGGAAAGTTAATAACTAAAAAAATGAATCATAGATGAGAGTTCTAATATAGTCATTGGTAAAAATAATTAGAAACAATACATATAAAAAATATGGATTCTATCAATAAAACATATTCGCATTGTATCATTATTATAATAATTGGTTAATGTCATTAATTAATTCCAATGACATAAAAATGTCCTTAAAAACTTTCTTGATAAAAATTACATTTATAAACTGATTTATTAATACTAAATGACTATAATATAATTGGAAAAGTAATTTAATTAAATATAATCATTAAGAAAAATATAATAATTTAAAAATAATTCTCTGTACATGATTTCATGAATTCCAAATTAGCTATACATTATTATCTAATGATTGTTTGCATATTTTCAAAAAAGAAAAAATGAGCCTTGTTTGTAAAAAAATACAAGATGATACATTTTAAAAATTATATTAAAAGTAAAAATAGATAAATAATTATTTAATAAATCATATTTACAATAATTAAAAAAATATTAAATCAATTTTTAAAAATATTTTCTTGGAAGAGAGGCTATTTTCAACAGAAGAGTGAAATAATGTCATATTTTCAAACAATAAATTTCTCAACATTTATGAGTATAAATGTGAGGAAAATGGATATATTACATGAAATGTTCATGAATATAAATGTATGATAAAACTAAATGGTATTATTAGATATTGATCAAATAATTTCTTTCAATAAAAATTCACTCATAAACAATAATAATTAAAATTATATTGTTAATTTATCCCTTAAGTGGATCATAAAATTTATATGAAAATTAATAAATGAATAAATGAATAGTATAAAATGTAAATATAGATTGAAATTGAAATAAAAAAAATATTATTATCATATTTTATTACAATCATATTTATATAAAGTCAATGTAATTGATAAAGCCGTATAATCCAATAAAAATAAATTGTGTGTTGAAATTTTATTCCACTTGTTAATTTCAAATCAAATCACCTTGCATGAAATAATTCAAATTAATAGTTCAAATATGATTAATAATGAATTTTACATGATATTAAACTACTAAGGGATTGTTTATACCTCATAATAAATATATTAAGAGAATAATATTACAATAAGCCTTAATAAATGGAAAATGAGAATAAGTCCTTTATGTTGAGCTTCATTTTGTTTGTCTGTTATTTAATATAATGTATAATTGATTCATGAATTTTATAATTTATTTCAGATCCATTTTCAAAAATATAATATCATATATGATCTTTTTATGACATTATACTACCTATTTAATAATAATATTTCATTAACATTATTGTTTCATGTTTTAATTTACTTGTTTTCTCATGTGTGTTTTGTCATTACTAATCTAGATATTTTGTATAGGACATATATAAAAATTATTAACAATGATATTAATGTCATAAATATCATATTGAATCATTATATGAGGTTTTAAAATAATTCTTGATGTTTTGGGATAGAAAATGAATCGCCTCACTTCATACAAACGATAGGTCATATGTATCCATGACCGATAATATCATTTAACAAATGATAGTATCTATAAGTGGGTTTTATTTAAATCATAAATAATAACTATCGTTTCTTTTATATCACAGATAATCTTTAATGTTATCCTTATTACATTCTATGTAAATAATATTTGAAAAATGATTTTTATGCTTTCAGAGGTCGTAGTCCTCCATACACACAAACAAAATTATCATATTTTAATCATCATAGATTGTAAGGAGGAATATATGATATTATAAATATAAAAGTAAATTATTATCATAAATTTAATATAAAATATTCAACTCCATCATTTAATTTAGTTTCGATAGGTGGTGTTGGGTAACCGATTATCTTCGTTTGTGAGGTAGTAGTCCACTGTACACATAATTGATAGCTTCATTTCAGATTTGATAGAATATAATATAGATATAATTAATAAAATTAATATAATAAAATCCTATAATATTGAAGATAATTATTTTTTTTATATTCATTGTTTAATAATATATAAAGAAGGTGTAATAAGATAAAAATATAGAATTCTCCTTTAAGATAGTTACATTTTATTTGGGTAACATTGTTAGGTTTTCACTAAAAGCCCTACTATATTTTATTTATGATCAATTAAAGGGATAAATTTTATTTTATTGGTTAAAGGAATATATTTAATGTAATGGATAATCAAAATTTATTTTGAAATATAACGATGTGAGAAGAGGGCTGTCCTTTAATATGTAGGGGAGAGGACATACATTGAATATATAAAAAATCATTTACAACCCAGTTTTTATCATTCCCCAAGCCTCTAAAATTGTTCATTATAAATATATGGAGGTGATATGCTGTAAATCTTTCGAAAAATTTGGTTTTGGACATAAATAATGTAATATTTAGTAGTTATATTCTTAGTTTCTCTCCATGTAAAACAATTTTTACATTAACCCAAAAAATTTATTTTTATTATTTTCACAATTAAATATTAGAAAATATAATTTTCACCTTATTAGGTTATTGAAATTATTTTTATTCCAATAATATAATATATTATTAAAAATTAAATTAAAAAAGTGGTATAATATAATTTATAATTATTCCCAAAGAAATGATGAAAAGGAGCAACTATAAATATATATGTATTTTAAATGTATATGGTTTTAATATAAAAATAAAATATTAAATTTAATAAAATAAATTTTATTAAATTAATTTCAAAATAATGGATGAAATATTACTTTAAAAACAATTTTAATATGTAAATTTACATTCTCAATTATTTAAAGAAAATGTAATTTTTTAATAGTGATAATTTTTTCATTATTTATTAAAAAATAAAACTTTCAAAAAAAATATCAAAAAAGTACCATAATAGAATTTTTAATTTATTACATAATAAATTATTTTAAAATTTAATAATAAAATTTATATAAGTTGTCAGAATTCATTATAAATAAATTGCGTAATGTGTGACTAATGAATTTTTAATAATAGAATTGTTTTTCAAAAAAAATTCTTCAATTAAATGATTATTACATTATTTCTAATAAATAAAAACCTGAAATTTTCATTATTATTTAGTTATATTAATAACACCAAATTTAATGGATATGTTGTAATAGTGTACTATATTATTGTTTATTTATACTCGGGGTTGCGTGTTCCAGAAGCTATTAAATATATTACATTTAATGAAATTTAATAAATGGGTTGATTTAGCATTGTGTTAATTATTAAATATACCATCGAATATAGTGATATTAATTTACAATTTAGGGTGTTACAATCTACCCACTAATTTTTGTTTCCTCTTAATTTGAACTTTCTCTCAAAAATCAAGGGTTTGAAATTTTATATTCCATTATTGAAAACCCATACTATAGATAGAGTAAATAAAATATCCTATCAATAACAGATAAAGGTAAGTGTAAAGGTCATATATAATTACACCTAACTAACATTTTATGTTGGAGAAATATTTTTGAATGTAAAGATATGGACAATGTATAATAGAATAAATAATCATAAAGAGTAATATTGTTCAATGATACAATAAATTTAATGACCAATGAAATGTTATTATATTGACATAAAATTTAAAGAATTTTTTCCTAGATATAATTTTTGAAAATTATGAGAAAAGGTCGAGAGACCACATACAATTCTGAGGATCAGCATGCTGGGAATGATTCACTGAAAAATTATATGTTTTTAATATCACACACATTTGAATTTTCATAAAAATTTAAATAACATTTAAACGGTTTCCCAAATCAGAAATACAAGGGAATCGATGAACAAAAGAATAATGGCATTACCCTAGTTGTAACCTAACCTTGGTTGTGAATTTTCATATATATAAAAAAATAGCTGAGACGTAACTGTGTATAAGATAAATAAATAAAATTATTTTATTTTAAAAACCAATTAACTCCAAAATGATTACTCAGATTGGAAATTTGGGAACAATGTTTATCTTATAAGGGCGTGCTTTCCTTAGGTGAGGCCTAATATCAGTCGTTGCAGGCCAGCTGTGAAAGATAGTTTTTGGACATAAATGTTATTAAAATATTTTGATAAAAATATTTTATTTCTGACACAATGAAATTTCTACTTTTAATATGTGTATGTCATAGAGTTTTCAGTTATCACCATAACCATGTAAATCCTATGAGGTAAAGATATGGATCTCTCTCCCATGAACACTGATGAATTAGAGAATCAGGAACCATGAACCGCGAATTCGAATGATCTTTCCCATGATAATGATATGGTGAGGATTATTTTTCAGTAATCAAACAGAATTGAGGTAATTTATTTTTGATTTTATTTCTATTCCCTGTTAATGAATTTCACAATGAATATAGACAATTAAAAAAATATTGGCACATGGATCGATTGTTGTTATGGGAGAAGATTTAGCTTTTCATGAGTTTTTATGGGACCAATGATCTTATAATTATTTGTTGGACATAGATTATTATTTTAATGGAAACAACCTATTATCTACATGAAAATAATCAAATTTATGATTCTCTTGGTTGATTTATGATTTTATCACAGCATTATTTGTTCGTTGCATGCATTCTTTTTTTGGATCAGGACACAAAATGTTGTGATCGATCGATCATTAAGAACTCGATCATTGGTGAGATGATTTGATATCATAGATTAGGGATCATCATGGAATGAAGGATGTGTGATAATGATGTCAATGGATGGATCTAAGCAGGTTGAGAGATATTTCACATCAAGTGGTTTTTTATTGGGAAGAATCATAATGTTTTTTATGGTCCTAGGGTGACGAAGAACATGCCTCGAGGATGGAATGAAAGCATCTATTTCAAAAAATGGTGTATTTGAGGTGAAATAGTGGCCCTAGGAAGGGACCACCGGTACGATGGCTGTGGCGACCAATGGAGGAGGAACACAGCCTAATGGACCACAATGCAGCCCGCGTTTATAGGGATGCCATGAACAGCGAACATCGAAATAGGAAATAGAGACACATACGCGGTTGGGGTCCACATGGAAGCCATGAAGACAACAAGTATCTAGGGAAATGGGATGGGGTGGCTATCTGTGTTGAATACAATGGTGCTACATTGACCATGTGGAGGCACATGACATGGTAGACTGCATACTGGGAAACCAAATCACCATGTAACATGGAAAATACTAGATGATTAGGGCCACTCCAGCCACTCATTTGATAGACCCATTGTCCTAGTCTGCCAAGCCTAATGGGCTAGGCCCAGTGGGCTATGCTAGTTCGAGCAGGACCAGACATGTTTGAGTAATCCATTGGGCCAGGTCGGGTCGGGTCTAATGTGTCGAGTCAGACTGAGATTCAGAATTTTCTTTAAAATGTTTATATCATTCAAATAGAGGGTCTAATTGATGAGACGTATACAACATTGGGACCCTTTCTAGGGGATGGTCCTTTTTTATATGTATTTTTTGGTTTTGGTTAGATGTATAAGAATACATTGAGATAGTACACTTTTTCTTTCCCATTGAGTGTTCAATATATGATCTTGTCCTCGTAAAAGTGAATGATTCATATTATGATGTGAGTTGTCTGATCCCCACATCGATAGTTGATTAAGTGGGATGTTTATTGTATAACAATTAGAGTTCAGGTCAGACCATAATAATTATCATAGTACCTTTGATACTGTTCCTAGATAATGTGTTAATAATATTTACATGAGAAACATATCCCCTATCTAGGATGAAGTTTCATATAGGCCCATGTGTCCCCCCATTGAGCCTTAAGAGTTAACCCCTATCTGTATATAAGGATCAAATTATTTCAGTTATATAAGACAATACCAAAGAAGTGTTCGTTGGGATGTTTTGAGTGGTTGATATTTCATTGTGACAAGGTGACTACTTGACATGGGGGCTGCATGAATTATCGACACTCCAAGCATTATTGACACTCTATGTGTTAGCGACACTCTGTGTGTTACCGACACTCGGTGTGTTTCAGTCGCCGCATGTGCAATCAAAAAACTATTTCATAGAGATAATTTATGTGCCAGGGAAAAACGTAACATTTTTAGACCCCTGTGTACTCCGAGGTACTTTCGGTGGACTTTTTCTACATTCTTCTATCAGATATCACGAGTATTGAGATTTCCCGGGAAGAGAGTACTACGAGCGGAACCATATAGCTAGCATTGTATGAGCCTTTCATGATTAAAATAATTTATGAGTATACCAACATGTTCTTGATATATGTGAAATAGAAATATATTGGTGTTGAACATACTATATTTTTATAGTGGTGTTATCTATTTGAGGTTCTTCTGTATGGTATCTTCTTCGTGGTGTTTCTTCTATGGTATTATATTGTGTTTTTAGGGTGTATTAAGGAGTATTTTTTTACACAAACCTGCACTGGATTTTCCCTCACTTGTCATGACTGGAAAACATTCCACCATGTTTCCATGTTTCAAGAATACCAGGACCATATGGGGCATGGGGAGTTCAGACAGACCAAGGTGTGCTATTACAACTATAGACAACAATCCCAGTCCCTTTTTTAAGCTTGGACGTTGTGATTTGAATACTCTTTTTGGTGCACATGTATTATGGCCCAATATCAGATTAAAAGACTTTACATTCATGTCGTACTCTGTTGGTTGGGATATAGTTGTATGAATGAATTTATTTATATAGAGTTTTCTATACATTAGCAATATGGGCTTAGAGATGAGTGTAAGTGTTTGTAAATGTACATAAGAGAATGCCTCCAATTTGAGGGTAATACCTACTTGGTTTTAGTCGCTATCCCCAATCCTATCGAAAGAGATCATGGGATAGTCACAACATGATCACCTCTGAGACGAGCCAAAAAATATTGGTATTAAAGGTGGTCAGTTCTAATAAATTAATAGGATTATTTTATGTTGATTTTTGTAAATAATGTCTAGAGTTTTATGTTCTGATTTTAGGCTATGAATTTAATGATAGTGAAATGTCTAATTTTTCTAAACACCAAGACTCTTGATGCAATATTTTATACTCAATACTCGAAAACACTAATTGGAGGGACAAATAGAGGTTAATGTATCATATAAAAATGGATTTGGTTTTCCATGTCGTTCTTGGGACATGTAAATATGTACCATCTGCTAATCATGTTACATATCATTTTCTTTCATGATATTTCAATGATTCCAACCAACAAGGATTATGTAATAGGATAAGGAGTTAGACAAGATGTTCAAAACGACTTCACTAAGGGGATCCAGTCATGAGGAATTTTTTCATCTGAATGGTCAACTGGTGGAGATTTCTCATATTAATAAATTCTTAGACCCACCTCATGTGGTTTATAGTTTTGTAACATTATAGGCGGAGTTGTGGATGAATATTTTGGCACTAGATGTTTTCACATAGGGTCTTAAGGCCGATCATAGACTTTTTAGGAAGCAATCAATTGGGATGAATGGTCAGTAGGACATACTGATAGCTAGTTCACAACATAAGTCATAGAAAATGAGGTTTCCTTATACGTTCCTTGAGTGTGATAGTTATAAGAGGAATATGATTTAATATAATTATCGTGTTATGTGACATTCCATGTGATATTGTCCCAATTTTTGGGATAAATTCAGAGAGGTGGTTAGTAGGAGAAGACAGATCTATTAGGCATCATATGTGGTGGAGGAAATGTGTAACTATTAAGAAGTGGCCTACATATTTAGGTTTTTCCACCACCACCATCATGTGGTTCATACTAGAATTAGGGAGCATAAGGAAATAGGAGGAGATAGTTACATGGTATCGAGGCCTATGACCATAATAATCCAAGAATGGTTCAAGGTACGATCATTTTCTATCTACATTATCTATAGTAGATAGACTATTATGCTAGTGAATTCATTTCCCAACACTTTACTTGTTTGATAGATCACTATGCTTGTTAGATCATTGACATGAACCTTACTCTTAAGGACTCATACAAGTGAAGAATCGATGATAACACAGTAGTGCCAAATGCATGACATGAATCTTAAATGTGGATTGTTTGGTTAGAATATCTTAGTAGTAGCGTCATGTCCTTACGATGTCAATATCAGTATCGACTAGTCACCATATTTCATGATCATATTTATTTTTTGTGGATTATGTTGTGGGTTTTACATGGTAATGAAACCAATTTTCCTTTTTTATTATAAAAATGGAATTCCTAACAGATCAAAATGTTATCATGTATAGAAGGATATAGCCGATAACTCTTAAGATATCTAGCCTGACCCTCAGTGCAGTAGCTATTTTGAGACCAAATTTTCTTATACTGGTGGATGAGTAAAATGATGTATTCCCTAATGGTGTTTCATGTTTATGTACCCATTGAGAGTAAGACTTCTTTGTTGATCTACACCCCGAGACAACACCAATATATACACCAGTATATCGAATTTATCTTGTTGAGCTTCATGAGATAAGAGTGTAGTTAGAAGACTTACTGAGGAACAGATTCATTAGACCTAATGTTTCCCCCTGGGGATCCCTCGGTGGTCTTTTTGGATCATGGAAATATCATCTCTGAGACCGATGATGTAATCTATCTAGTGACAGTTTAGGCAATGTTTGATTAGCGCACCCATCACAAGGTTTCTAAAGGAGGTTGTCGAGTGAGAAGTGTTCTTTGATGAATCGGGAATTGGGATTCTATGTGTTCTAATTAATAGAAAATTAATGAGTTCGTATGGTTCACACTAGTTGAAATCACACATGAACAACTATATGAACATTTATGCTGAGTTAGCAGTAATAGAATTTTCATTTAAGGTGACACTAATATATGGGTGAAGATTTTATCATCTAATTAAACCACAAGTGTGTGGAGTATATCTTATATCAATATTATCTTAACATGAGACATATGTGATGTATATATATCCTCTATGACTATGACATTGAGATTGTATATACTCTTGGGATAGAGAACATTGTGGCAGATGCTCCAAGCAGGCGATAAATCTTGAAGTTGCTGGGTGAGGCGTTTGATCAGTTTGATACATTACAAATATCTATTGAGGATGAATATAGTGTAGCATTCCACATAGAAATGGGTTTTACCAGTCCACTTTTATAGCAAGTCAAGGAGGAACTACTTAGGGATATCGACTATGATTCCTGATGTGATCAGTTTTCCATGAGGCATGCCACTGATTGATATTCGATATGTGGGGAGCACGTCGTTATTTTCAAAGGGTTCACAATTTTCTTAATGGAATTGAAGGAGGAGGTTATAAGTTAGTTTGACGCATCCCATTTGTTGGGACATCTAGGTATATAGAAGATGCAAAAGGACCTCCTACGTCAATTTGGTTTCCATGAATAAAAAAGAATATTTCCAATTTTGTGTCTTGATGCCTAACATGTTGAAAAATTAAGGCTTAGAATTAGGATTCAACATGATTGACTCAACCCCTTGAGGTGCGAGAATGGATGTAGGATATAATAAAAGTGGTCTTTTTGACAAGTTTACTAGGTTTTCTCAGGTGATACAATTTCAACCTGGTGGTCCCTGATTGAAACACCATGTCAGCCAATTTCCTACCTACATGGGAGTAGGGTTCAGTAGAGTGATTTTGATGCCTATAAATACAAGAGATAGCTTGGATTCCACGTGTTCCCTCAACAATTGTTTTAGATCATGATCCTTAATTCACATCATGGTTGTTGAAGGGATTTTAGGAAGCATTGTTGACCCATAATGCTTAATCATGACGTTTCATACCCAGAGAGAACGCCAGTTGGATTGTAACATTTTAGTTCAAAATGCAATTCATCTGGCATGCATGTTATGTTTTGTCCGTAGTTGGGAGAATCACTTTCATCTGGGGGAGTTTGCATACAACAACGATATTACCACAACCATTTGTATGGAAATATTTCAGGCTCTTTATGTGCGACCCTGTAGGAAACCACCTAATTCAAATGATACAATAGATTCATCACTTATTGGACTCAAGTTGGTGAAGGTGACTACATAGAATGTATAGGTCATCCAAGAGCCAATGATGACCACACAGATCCATCCGAAATATTATCCTGATAGGCGAATGAGGCATTTGGAGTTTGAGAAGAGAGACCATGTGTTCCTTCAGTTATCTCCTTAATGGCGTATTAAATGATTTTCTTGGGACCACAAGCAAACTCTGAGGATCATCGACCATTTCTTGATGTAGCATATAGTTAGAAAGGTGGCATATTATATGGTTCTACCCCATGTAGTTGGATTAGGTACATGATGTCTTGTACATGTCTCATATGAGGAGATACTTCCGTAATTCATCTATGATCATTAACATGGGTGAATTTTACAAAGAACATATTCGAGGTCATGGATTTATAGAAGAGGATCCTTTATGCATGATTGAATCCTCTATTTTGCATCTGGTGGTAGAACATGAATCCCTAGGAGAGAACATGGTAGTTGGAGGCTGAGATTCATGATTAGTGCACTGAATTGTATTATTAGCCCTTTTTTAGACTTTTGGGGACATTATGATCTAAGGTGGGTAGAATTCAATGTATCATAATTTGAGAAATATATTTTTTAGAAATTATTTAGAAAAATTAGGAGAACAAGAACTAAGACAGTGTGCAATTCAGAGACCACTTGTTTCTAGAATGAATCACTACAAAATGTTATGTTATTAATTGACATGTACGCAACATTTCATAAAAAGTGAAATAAATTTAAAATGATTAATAAGATCAGAAATCTGAGGGCACTATTGAATATTGATATATTTTTTAACCTACCTGTAAACTATACATTGTTGGTAAATGTGATCTGAAGATAAAACCATCAAATATGTAACTCTAAATAATATAATTTAATAAAATAATTATTTATTAAAATAATAATAAAACATAATCTGTAAATTAGATTGGTTGTATAAGACTACAATTGAGTTCATAAGGGGTTATATCCCATAGGTGATTCCTAACATCAGCCGACACAGGCAGGATGTGAAAGAATATTTTTTATTTAAATTTCAATAAAATAGTTTATAAATAGTTTATTATTGAAACGAAAAAATTATTTTAATATAATTTTGTTAGAGAATACATGTTTATCAGCATAACTTGAGAAATCCTTATATATAAGGAATCAATTATCTCTCCAATGTGCAGTGATAAATTGGTGAATCAAGATAAAAAAACATCATATTCGAAGGATATATCCCATGACAATGACTCAGTTGTCGTTCTACATTAGTGAATCAACAAAATCAAAATATAAAATTTTTTATTTCTATTATTTCCCCGTTCAAGAATTCTAGAATGAACACGTACCAATCAACAGAAAAATTTTCTTGTGGATGTATTGTTTTAACGAAATGTGATTTTTCATTTCGGGTTTTTAATGGAGGAATGATATTTTTCTTATTTTTTGTATTTTGGTTGATGTTCTAATGTAAATGAATCATGATCAATACAAACATCGATCATGGTCTTTTAATCTTGGTTTATTTATGATTTTCACCCCCATTATTTTTTCGGTAATGGGTATCCTTTATTTGTCCCACGACTCAACATGTTGTGATCGATCAGTCATTTCCCACTTGATCCATGGTGCCACAATCTGATATTATAGTTCTAGGATCATCAAGGAATGACAAATATTTGACAACGATAGATGGATTGAAGTGAGAATAGGATATGTTTTTGTTCGAGTGGTTTATCATTATAATAAACTATCACATTTATGCAAGATAAGGGAGATGACGAGAAAGGACCAAGAATCGCATGCATTCTTCCTTTTTGAAAAATGAAGCACCATAGGCCAATAATTATTTTGTAGATGGGGCCATTGATGGGCTAGGGCCAATGATCAATTGTGGTATTGGTGGCTGTTGGTGGCACATAGTGGATGCTTCATGTAGATGAAATATATGAAGGAGGACCAATGGCGGATGAGGAACACAGCCCATCGGGGCCGCATGGGATCCCATGGTAAGTGTGTTACTGTAGGTGGTGATTGGGGATAGGTTGAAGGGTGTCGCGTATGTGGTAGAATTTCTTTTACACAGTTTGGTTCCACATGGACCTTACATTGGTAAAAAAATGCGGGGCAGTTGGGACATGGTGTCCATTAAACATGAATGTGGTGGAACCTCATTGACCGGGAGGATGTAGGTGGTCTAGTAGATTTCATGGAGTGTAGACAAACTATACAGTAGTGCGAACCAGACAAGATGAGCAAAGCCAGAGCAACATCCTAGTGGGCCAGGCTAGTTTGAGCCAGACCGAGCTAGGTCGGTTCAACCATATTGGGTCGGTTCAGTAGGCAGGTCAGGTCAGGTCAGACCGGTATCAATATTTTTCACTAAAATTTTTATATCATTCGAATGGTGCATTGAATTGGATACCTGTAAGTGGAATTGGGACCCCTGAGACATGATGGTACATTTGAGATGTTTTTGTGGGTTTTTAGTTTGATCAGTAGAGGTTGATAGTATACCCTTCGACTTTTCCTATGAGGGTTTGATCCAATATCATGTTATCGTTGTAGAGGATGATCTATATAATGAATTGATTTTTATCTGCTCATCTATCATAGTTGAATCAGCGGGTTGGATCAGGTATTTCACTGAGAGGCCTGATCAGACATCACCTCACTTCTTGGAACCTTAGATAGGGTTTGTGAAGAAGTTGTGACCAATATTAACAGAAGCACCTATCCCCTGTCTTGGATGATGATTGTAGTATGGAAAGGCGTCCCCCTATTGAGACCTGTTCATTGACCCCTACATGTTTATCAAAATAATATTGGTTTCTTTCTACATGGCTAGACTAGATACGTGTGCTTCAGGATTTTTTCAATGGATGATGTTTCATTGTGACTAGGTTAATTTCGGGCTGCATGACTTATCGACACATGATGTGTTATCGACACTAAGTTTTCTACTAGATATCCCTATGTTACCAAAACTCTATGTGTTCTAAACAATATATGTGTTACCAAAAATATGTGTGTTACCAACACTCCATGTGTTATTGAATTTCTATGTCATAGTGAGACAAGTTGTCTCAGGGAAATTGCATAAATTGTTATGACACTAATGTTCTCCAATGTAAATTTGGTTGATATATTCTACACATTTCTATAAAATAACTCATGGGGTGAGATCTCTATGGGTGAGTGTACTATGACCGAAACCGCATAACTGGTAGTGGATGAGACATTATGTCTTGAAATCCTTTATGAGTCTACATGGATGTTATTATTATAAATTTTATTAACATATAATTGTGTTTATTTGACTATATATTCTTAGTGGTGTTATCCCTTTATGGTACTTCAACATGGTATCTTCTTCGTGGTGTTTCCACTATGGTTTTTCATTGTGTTTTCACGGTGGAATTATAATTATTATTTCGCTCACCCCTGCATGAGATTTGACAGAATGCGTCATGCCTTTTTCAGATGTTTTACATTATTGAAATGTTCATGTAGAACTATGACTAGACGATGCTTGGGGATTTCATACAGACTGTGGTGTGCTTCTATTGGAATAGACAATAGTCGCATTAGCATTTTTAATCACATTACTTTTTTATTTTCATAATCTTCTTAGTCTCTTGTATTCTGGACTGGTTGTACTTTACTGCACATTACATTCCTATCATACTCCATTGGTTGGGATATAGTGGTATGAATGAATTTGTTTACATAATGTTTTTTCATTTTTGAATTTTGGTCGTGGAGATTTGTGTGTGTGTAGGTACATAAGAAAATACCTCCCATTTGTGGGATATTCCTACATGGTGCTAATCAGCAGACCCTGGCCTATTGGAGGTTGACTTGGGGTAGTCACTCACGATCCCCTCTGGGATTGGTAGTGGCAGTTATGGACCTACAAAACATAAATCATTGAATATTTAAAATTCAATTTTAATTTTTGGATAAATATATAATAAGATAATTTTTTGGGGTCTTCTTCATAAATATGTGGAATTATATTACATTCTAATAATATTTTGATATAAATATATATACCAGACATTCTTCTATTAAATAATATTAATTTAATAATTCGGTTGTGTTATGACCAATTTCTACTTAAGCCTTTACTCCTAAAATGAATATAGAAAATGTAATTTTATCCCTAGATATTTAAAATAAATATTTAATGGATCTGGAAATTCATAAAAGTGTGATAATTCCACTAATATGTCTCTATATGTTTTTAAAAAACTGATATAGTTATCATAAATTCTCAAAAAAATCATTAATATCTAAACTTCAATAGTAACACAAATGGTTCAACATTAATAATTATCTATCAAATTAATTAATTAAATATAATGAAATATTAAGTAAAAAACAACATAGGAAAATAATAGGTGCATCACCATATTACCTATTTGGATATTGGTTAATCCCTCGTGATCTTTCTGGATACGATTGGTTGTCACGCGACATACATGTTTCCCTTTTTTCTAAAATAATATTAATATAATTACTATAACATTAAAAAAAGTATAATAAAAAATAATTTCTTCAATATAAAAATATATTATAAAAAATATTTAATAGAAAAAACATTAATCCTATACATAAAAATATTAATAGAAGTTGTTTTTAATTAACCATTCAAAATATCATATAACTACCCACTGTGTTTTGTAGAAATAAATATTTTCAATAAATATCCTTAATAATGTTATATTAAAACCAAAAAAAATCAAAAGTTTTGGTAAAGAATTTTAACATTTGGTAAACCATAATCTCATAAAATATGAAAGGTATCCATAACTATTATTTTAGTTAAGAAAAATAATCTTCTAGATGTTAACATAGTTTATAGATGTTTCAAAATTCTTAAAACGAGAAATGTATTTGAAAAAATAGTACAATTTAATTCTTGAATCCCAATATTAAAATAGTATAACTATTATATCTGAATATAAGTTATTCCATGGTATATGGGATAACTAATAGTATGGGTCATTAACTCAGATAATTCCCCGGTTACCCACATTTATGATAATTTATAATAAAATGATCTCTACAATGAAATTTGGTTATATCCATAATATTATTCATTTTTTCTCGGAAATTCGTTTCAAAATAACCTTATTTTTAATATGTAAAACATTTTACTTTTCCTTTGATACACATTCCATGATATTTATTTCAACATTTATGATATAAATTATATCTATCTTTCTTTTCTCTATGGTCTCTAATATTTGACATCTTATTGAAATGCACCATTCTATTATTTTATTATTACATTAGTAGGTTATGGTAATTTTTTTAATAATATCTTAATAAAACTAATAATGAAAAGCCTAGATATATTTCATTATAATCATCATTAAATATTTCTTTATATATTCAATATATTGTCCTTTATATTCAATGTTAACATGATAAGTTCATGTTCTATCCATTGACTAAATCCAAAAAACACTGTGTGAGCTATGCTAATGGTAGTGGAAAAACCATATTCGAATTTATAGAAAGTATAAATCACAGAACCATATTTTCAATATAATAACTCATATTATTAATCTAGATCCGTCATTATAATATTTTATTTAAATCCTTCAGAATGGTCTATATAGAAAATGTTGATTTTTTAAAGAAAATCTAGTTGGAGTGTTTGTCTAGGTGATTATTAAGGATATTTTTCATGTGACATGTATGGATCTAGTCAAAATTGATGCATTTATTCAGAGATATTACCCTAAGGTACAATATTTCATGAACTACATCGACATGAGCTACCTAGAAAGGGATGTACAACTTTGAAAACCCAGATAATATCTACCATAACTGAAAAGTAGGATATTATTCGATATGTATCCTAAAATTATATCAGAGATTTATATACCCAAATCTATGTAGTCCTAAATATAGTTCTAATGATTTCTTATAAACTTATCTTGATAATAACTAAAATGATCATAACTTTGGTTACCTAGAGTATATGTTTACATTATTAACATGGAATAAAATACAAGTAGTCTCATCCTGATGGACTATATAGTTTAGTAGACATGGTAAATTAGATACATACCATATTTCTTTGTTAATTTTGAATAAATTAATTACTATTAAAAAAAATTTCAATTCTCTCTAACATATATTTATATATCATTCAAATTATAGTTATTGGATTCCTGAGAAAGAAATAAAATAATAGTGATATCAAATGCTTAGTAAGGGTTTAATATATTGTATGATATTGTGAATAAATAATCATGATAAACATGTAAATTTAACCAACTCAATAGATATACCATTTAAATAATTATTATATCATAATTATATAATGCATAATCCATATGAAAAGTTAAAACACTAAAAAACATGAAATTTAAGAAATAACATTGCTTTTTCGATTAGGATTAATAAATATGTAATGGTAAATATACAGATAGATATTTTATTTAAATAATATGGCTATCTTGTTTAGATAATTCATAATTTTCCTAGAAAGTATAAAATATAAGAACGCATTCCATTTATTTTATTAACTGAACATAAAAATATTGAAGGACCCTACAACAACCTGAGAGTGGTGGGGTGAATCAGGGTGTCAAATATTTTTTATAATTTGATGTATCTTGTTCTCACATAGGAAAAAATTGGTTAAAAATGTGTTATGAGAATATTTCATAATAAAAAAATCTAATGCAAATAGATAACAAAGTAATATTACATGGTTAACCTCTAAGGGATAGTCAATAAATATTACACTGATAGATTTTCATTCATACCAATGTTCAAAAATCATCACTAGTCATGAATTAAAATTGTTTAAAAATATGACTCTATTCCAGTCCTAATGACTTTAAAGGAATTTAGTGATAGCATATTGCATCCCTCAGAACACTTCTTTCAACTTCCCTAGTTCACTTTTTTTTGGGTAGACATACTCAGTTCATCAACATGAAGGTATATACACCAGATTAGAATTAAAGTCATTGTTTATTCATGTAATGATAATTTTCTTATATTAATTTTAGGAATTGATTCCGTTGGAAGAACTTATCAAAAATGACAAATAATGAAAACTAGCTAGAAGTAAAGAGTGAATGAAAAGGATTTATTTAGTAATAAAATACTACATGAAACAAAAGAATAATACAGGAAATCACCAACCCCTATATATTGAAATCCACAATTTTATTTACTTGGTTGTAAATCCAACTATTATAATCATTGAAGACTTGATAAACAATCTTGATTTATAGGGAAACATCAAAATAGAATTGTTATTGAAGAACCATTATGGTGTTTTGTTTCACAGTGTTTATTATTTTTTTAACAACTAATATTTTTGTTAAATAATGTTTTTGAGTTATAGAAATTTGAATTTACTGGTTGCTGATTATTTATTTAAAAAAGATTATGTTGAAGAATAAGAAGTCAGAAGTTAAGAAACTGTCTCAAACATTATAAACATAATAAAAAGATGTTTTTCTGATCATAAATTCCTCACAAATCATAAAAAGTTTAATGATAAAATTATTTGAAGAAATTGTGAAGGGGATTGATGTTTTTCACTAAAAAAATTCTGAGAAGATTCAGAACCACTTTTCTTGAACCTGTTTTCCTGAACCTGTTATCCTAAACCGGGTTTTCTGAACCAATTTTCCTGAACCATTTTTCTTGAACCAATTTTCCTGAACTAGTTTTCCTTGACCTACTTTATGAGCCAGAAATTCAGAGTCTAATTATTGAGCTAGAAATTCGCAGTCTACTTCCTGATCAAGAATTTCGGAGTCTACTTCCTAAGCCAGATATTCAGGGTCTACTTCTTGAGCCAGAAATTTGATGTCTACTTCCTGATCCAGAAATATGGAGTCAACTACTTGTTCCATTAATTCAGAGTCTACTTCCTGAGCCAAAAATTTAGATTCTTCATCCTTAGCCAGAAATTCAGAGTCTACATCCTAATCCAGAAATTTGGAGTCAACTTCCTGAGTGATAAATTTTGAGTCTACTTCCTAATTCATAAATTCAGAGTCTACTCACTGATCTAGAAAATCATAGACTACTTCCTAAGCCAAAAATTGGGAGTCTAATTCATAAGCCAGACATTTGGAGTCTGTTTCTTGAACCTGTTCTTTTGAACTAGTTTTCCTGAACCAGTTTTCCAGAACCAGTTTTCATGAACTATTTTTCCTGAAACTGTTTTCATGATCGTGTTTCCTAAACCTAAAATCAGAACCAAGATTCGGCCTTTTCATATTAAGGATGATATGAGGAGTTCAAGAAAACCAAAATTACAACTTCGCATAAATATCAGTGGAATTTAAAAATAATTGAAAATGTCAATGATTGAAGATTAAATGTGAGAGATTTGCAGACTTATTGATATTTGAGGAAGCGGGAATGATTTTCAAGATTCCCACCTTTGTTTTTAGAGTTACCTATAAATATGTGCTCAGATCATTTGCTTATTTGCAACCTTATATATGTAGAAAATGTGGAGCTCTAGATAATTCTAAGTGAAATGTTCATATCATCATGAAAATGTTTCCTTGAGTGTTTGAAAAGAATATAATCAGAATCATCTAATCTTTCTAAGAAGACCGATTTCAGAAATTCAGATGTATGAAATCGGATTGAAGATTCGATGTGAGCATTTGTAGAAAAGCTTAACAATGGTCTTATTCTTGTGTTTGGATCATTTTTTATTTATGTAAACATTGTAAATTAACGAGAGACAATATAATCTCTCCTATTAGGAGATAGAAGGTGTCCAATGGGATTTGGCATAAGTTTTATTCACTTACTCATTATAGTGGATTTCCTTAGACCCATGGGAGTGGATATGGAAAGGTTTTATGTTCCCTTGTTGAGGTCGAAAATTGTAAATCTTGTTTCCTTTCATGATTTATCTTTCTTGCATGATTGAGTTTCTTTCTAAATGTTGATAAGGAAATAAATTTTAACAGGTAGCAAGGGTTACATTTCTTAATGATTTAAAACATATAAAAAGTTAAAAAACTGATTTAACCCCCCTTCTCTGTTATTATTCGATCCTTGGATCTTAAAGTGTTATCAGATGGAGGTTCCCTTGTTAAATACTTATCATAGAGAATATCAATTCTATCAGTAGTAGAGGGATTCCTATGTTCAATGGAAATAATTATTATGGATGGAAAAATAGGATAATTCATTATCTTTTATCTCTTGACCATAAAGTTGTATTTGATGATACTATTGGATTTCCACCTACTGTGAAAAATTCTCCTATGACATTTTCTAAAAAGAGAAACATAGAAATTGATGGAAAGGCTAGAAATTCTATTCTCAGGTCCTTATCAGAGAATGTTTATCACAAGGCGATGGGTCTCAAAACATCAAAAATCATGCGGGACAAGCTAGAGAGTGTTATCAAAGGAAAAAAAAGTCAAAGAGGCCAAGATACAAATCTGGCATAGTAATTTTGGAAACATCAAGATGGTAGATGATGAAACAATTAATGAATACATCACCAGAAGTAATGAAATTATATGCAATATCAGATGAATCAGAGAAGACTTGGAAGATTCTACAATTGTGAATAAACATATTATAAACTTTCCAGACATGTTTGATTCAAAAATTTAATCTTTAAAAGATAAGGATGATTTATCTCTTGATGAACTTCATAACTTTCATGTTTCTTATGAAATGAGGAAAGCTCCAATAATTAAGAAAAAGATAAAATATCCATAGGATTTTGAAGATATGATAACAATGAAAATCCAAGATAATGATGAAGATAATCCTTGTGAGTCTGTTGATAAGGAAGATGGTGAGTTGAATTAAAAAATAATGTCTCTCAAATCCATGAACTATCGAATATTAAGAGGAAAATATGGAGGGAAACTCCCTCTCAAATGTTTTGATTGTGGTGGAATCAGACACATTGTTATGAATTTCCCTAAGAAAAAAGTTGATGAATATCAAGATGTTTCTAATCAGAATCCTTGATAGAAGGAGTATAAATAAATGAAAAACAAGAGAAGACTTCTAAAAAACGTAAGAAAATGTTTTCTGGAATGAAAATAAGTATGTCGAGCAAGAAAGTTGAATCTGAATCATCTGCCAATGATTCCTCAGAAGATTAAAGTAAAAAATGATTTAGAACCTTCATTACAAAAGTTGAGAAAAAATCATTCCTCAGAGAGTGAAGAAGGTGGTGAAGAATCTTACTAAGAATATCAACTAAGATCCAAACTTTTGGAATGCATTGAGAAAAACAAATCTCTCAAGAAAGAAATCCGTGTGAGGAATAAAAATCCTGAATAAGATCATGATAGAAGTAAAGATGTCACCATGAAAGAAGATGAATACATTTATGAAATTTTATGTCATAAACATAAAATCACTGAACAAGGAAAGATGATTTAATATCCTAGCAAGAAGCTAGAAACTAAAGAAGAAAATTTAAAAAAGTTGTAATCAAAAGTTATTGAGTCTGATAATTCCCTAAAGAAGAAAAATGAAAACTTTCTCAAAGCCATTGAAGTAAAAGATGAGTCTTCCATGATTGCTAGAAAGGCTTACCATGAGAATCAGGTGAAATCTTCTCCTATAAAAAATAATGCTTTAGCTTATTCTTATAACATTTCAGGTTATGGAAGAAGTATTTGTAAATCATGGGTGGAGATAGGATGTGAGAAACCTAGAAATCCTACAAAAATATAAAACTCACTCAAAAGAAGAGATGGCCTGCATCCTGAGTTTTCTAGAGTAGAAAAAAGTTATCAAACTCAATAAAATTTCCATAATGAAATATCATCCACTAATAGAAAATCACGATTTGAGATCTATTTCTAGTGTTTCTGAATATATGGGCACAAAGATTATAATTTTTGGCACAATTTATCTCTACCTCGAGGAAGGTTTGATAAAAGTTGAAGAAACAGTGAAAGAAGAGTGAGTAACACTCCGTACTCACAAAAAGTTGAAAAGGTGAATTCTCAAGATGTATGAAACAATCCAACAAATAATCAATTTTAATTTTTAGAAGAAGTTTTTAGAAGATATGTTAAGTTTGGTCATAATTCCTAATGAAGTATGACACTCCTTATAGAACATGTTTCTTATGATATGTGACAAAATAGAGCTGAAAATAATAAGGTTGATGAGAGAGATTTTGTTGTTTATATCTCTTTGAATAAATGTAAGAGGAACAAACCATGTATTATTGATAGTGTTTGTTCTTCCCACATGATTGGTGATTTAAAAAATCCTGTATCATGTTAAAATTCATGATGTATGAGAGGTTACATTTGGAAATGATAGTTCCTTAAAAATTAAGGGAATCAGAATAGCAGAGAATGATGCAAAGAAACTGAAATCTAAGGAAGTCATTCTTTTTTATGTGATAAAACATAAAATACATTTTTTATGTCAACTTTGTGATGATGGAAAATAAGTTATCTTCATAAAGGATTCATGTATCATAAAAACTATGAAAAATGGAAAACATATTAAAAAAGGAGAAAGAACCAGTTGGTATCTCTTTTAAATTGGAGAATCTAATAACTCTTGTTATTTGAGTGATGAATATGAAAACAAGTTGTGGTACTGAAGACTTGGTCACCTTAGGCAAAAGAACATGAGGAAGCGTTTTAATGATGATGATGTTCGAAATCTTCCAAAACTGAAAAGAAGAGATGAAATTGTTTTGATTACATTCCAGAAAGGAAAAATTACAAACAAAAGTTATAAAAGAGTTGAGATTCAATCTAAAAAACCACTTGAGCTTATTCATTCCAATCTATGGGGGATGATGATACATAAATAAAAAAAGTAGATTTATACATTATCACTTTTATTTATGAATTAACTCAGATGAAAAACATCATGTTCATGAAGCATATTTTAGATGATATTTAAATGTTTAAATTCTTCTGAAGAAATTTCGAGAATGAATTTGGATCTTCCATAAAGAAGTTGAGAACAGACAATGGTACCGAATTCTTAAGCAATGATTTTGAAACGTATCTAAGGAATCATGGTATCAAAAATCATAATAGTTCTCCCAGTACTCCAAAATAAGATGGATTGGCATAAAGGAAAAATAGAATCTTGGTAGAAATGGGAGGAAGTATGTTATCAGAATACAAAATTTCAAAATTCATTTGGAGAGAAGCTGTTAGCACTGATGTACATGTTCAAAATAGATGCTTGATGAGATTGGAAACAAACATGACTCCTTAATGATGTGTATAAAAAACATTATTTTAATTACTTCAATGTTTTTGGAAGTCCATTCATGCTCAAAATTAAAAATTAGGACTTATGATTATTTGAAGAGAAAGATGAAGATGGAATATTTATTGGTTATTCACCAAATGGAATATGTTCAAAATGCTTTAAAAAATAGTTCAAAAAGTTGGTGGACTCTTATGATGTAAAGGTAATTGAAAATCCATGTTCCTTCACAAAATCTGTTAAGAATACTGAGGATGATAAATCAGAGAATTTCCACAATAGTGAAAGTGGCTCACATGAGTCACATGGAGAAGAAAGTGATGCTGGGAAAGGAAATGTGCGTTTTCCTACAATACATTAACATGTTAATTTGAAAATATTATTAGGGATCAGAATGCTCTAGTTCAGAAAAGATGGAAATTAATATTAGAAAATTAGACTTTCCTATCTCAAAATTTGAACCCTAATAAGTTTCAAAAGTTATTCAACATAAAAAATGTGTGTATGAAATTAATGAAGAACTAGATCATATAGATAATAATGAAACATGTGAACTTGTTCCAAGTCTAGAAAATAATGATGTTATCGGAACCATGTGGGTTTATAGAAATAAATTGAATGATCTTGGAGAATTTACAAGAAACAAAGAAAGGGTTGTGTGCAAAGGATATGCATAGGTGGAAGGTGTGGATTTTGATGAATCCTTTTCCCTTGTTGCAAGATTGGAAACTATTCAAATGTTTCTTGCAACAGTTTCTCATTATAATTACAATGTTTATCAGATGTATGTAAAGTCAGCTTTCTTAAATGGTGATATCGAGGAAGATGTTTACATTGAACAACCTTGTGGGTTTTTAATTGATGAGGATGAAAATAAAGTTTTCAAATTGAATAAATCCTTGTATGGGATGAAACAAGATCCATGATCATGGTATTCAAAGCTTGAAAACTCTTTGAGGAAGATGAAATTTTCTAATTGAAATGTTGATAGAAACATGAATGTTCAAGATTTTGACTTTGGAACATAAATTGTAATCATTTATGTAGATGATATAATTTTTTCTGGAGATGAATAAAAGGTCTGTGAAAAGTTTGGTGAAGAGATGAAGAAAAAATTGGAAATTTCAATGTTGGGAGAATTAACTTTCATCCTAGGATTACATGTTCAACAACATGAAATCTACAATTTCTTATCCCATTAAAAGTATGGGAAGGAATTGATTAAGATGTTTGGGATGGATGAATCAAAAAAAGTTTCAAAACCTATCTCAGTGAGCACAAAGTTGAGAAAAGATGAGTCAAGGAATAGTGTGAATCAGCAAGACTTTCAAAATTTAATAGGAAGTCTTCTTTATCTTATAGCCTCAGGGCACGATATTTCTTATGCTATGACTCTCTGTTCCTGGTATCAATGTAATCTAAAAGAATCACATATTTTTGAAGTTAATAGGATTATGAGATATGTTAAAGGAACAAATTCACAATGGTTTATATACAAGAGAAACAATGAGATAATGTTTCATGGTTATACTGATGGTGATTGGGGTGGTGACTGTAATTATAGAAAATCAACATTAGGTGGAACATTTTTCTTAAGGGAATTCTATGTAAGTTTTCACAGCAAGAAACATATTTCAGTAACATTATGTATAGCTAAAACCGAATATGTTGCAGCTACTCAAGCTTTTACTCAAATGATGTGGATGAATGTTCTGTTGGAATATTTTAAGGTGAATGATTCTAAACCTTTGAAAATACTAGGTGATAATCAAAGTGCCAATGATCATTCCAAGAATCCTACTCAACATTCATGATCAAAGCATATTGATATAATGTATCACTTTTTAAAATATAAAGCTACTTCTAGAGATGTCTTGATGGAATATATTTCAAAAAACTATCAGAATGCTGCTATTTTCACAAAAGCAATGTCAAAGAAAAGGTTCGTTGAACTGAGGCAGTAACTCCATGTTCAACCTCCTCCCAAGACTTCTTAAAACACATAAAGAAGTTACCCCCACCGTGATTTGTATTATGTTGACAAAGGGGGATAGTATGCATTCTTTTTTGAGTATAAATATGTGGTTATCATATAATGGGGGAGAGAGAGAAAAATGAGAGATGAAAAGAAACATGAGAAAGAGAAAGATAAAAGTTTAGGGGTAGTTTGAGTAACATGAAGTATATCATTACATGGCTGCAATTTTTTCTTGTCACTGAGGGATGGAAGTCCTTCAAAAACATGAATTTATATAGTAGTGTGGTGTCAGGACACCCTTTTTGAGAAAGGCTATGTTTTGGTAAAATTCAAGTACTTGATATATAAATTTTTTGAGAGTTTAAAACTTGTTAAAAATGGTTTCCAACAAATCCAATGGGGGATATTGAAGAACCATTGTGCTGTTTTGTTTAAAAAAGTTTTGTATTTGTTGACAACTAATATTTTTCTTGAAGAATGATTTTGAGTTTTGAAAAGTTGATGCTTTTGGTGGTAGAAGATTTCTTAAAGAATATTATGATGAAGAATAAGATGTCAGAAGATAACGAAGTGTCTCAAACTTTCTAAAAGTAATCCGACAATGCTTTTCTAATAATAAATTTATCACAAAGCATGAGAAGATTCATGATAAAT
Organism: Viscum album; assembly: GCA_963277665.1. NCBI lineage: Eukaryota > Viridiplantae > Streptophyta > Magnoliopsida > Santalales > Viscaceae > Viscum > Viscum album. The sequence continues at coordinate 120,874,239 of OY728151.1, forward strand.
GCTGTTGATGAAATGGTGAAGATGATTGATGTTTTTCACTAAGAAAAATTATGAGAAAATTTGGAACCACTTTTCATGAAAATGTTTTCCTAAACCTGTTTTCCTGAACCTGTTTTCCTGAACCTATTTTCCTAAACCTTTTTTTCTGAACCAGTTTTCTTGAACAAGTTTTCCTAAACTAGTTTTCCTAAACCTACTTCCTAAGCCAGAAATTCAGAGTCTACTTCCTGATCCAGAAATTTAGTGTCTACTTCCTTAGCCAAAAAATCAGAGTCTACATCCTGAACCAGAAATTTAGAGTCTACATCTAGAGCCATAAATTCAGATTCTACTTCCTAAGACAGAAATTCAGACTCTACTTTCTGGGCTAGAATTTCAGAGTCTACTTCCTGAGCTAGAACTTCAAAGTCTACTTCTTGAGCTAGAAATTCTGAGTCTACTTCCTAAGCCATAAATTTAGAGTCTACTTCTTGAGCCATAAATTCAGAGTCTACTTCATGATCTAGATATTCTCAGTCTACTTCCTGAGCCAGAAATCCAAAGTCCACATCTTGATCCAGAGATTCAGTGTCTACTTATTGAGCAAGAAAATCACACTCTACTTCATGTGCCAGAAATTCAGAGTCTACTTCCTGAGCCAAAAATTCAGAGTCTACTTCCTGAGCTATAAATTCAGAGTCAACATCCTGAGCTCGAAATTCAGAGTCTACTTATTGAGATAGAAATTTTGAGTCAACTTCCTTAGACAAAAATTTGGAGTCTACTTCCTGAGAATGACATTTGGAGTCTGTTTCTTGAACCAATTTTTCTGAATCAGTTATCCTGATCCTAATTTCCTGAACCATTTTTCTTAAACTAGATTCCTGAACCTATTTCCTAATCCTAAAATTAGAACCAAGATCTATCCTTATCATTCTGAGGAAGATATGATGAGTTCAATAAAACCAAAATTTCAACACTGCATAAATCTTGAAATAATTTAAGGAGATTTGAATAAGTAATATATTGATGATTAAATGCGATAGATTTATATAGTTTTTGATATTTGAGGATGTTGGAAAGATTTTCAAGATTCCCACCACTGTTTTCTATGTTGCCTATAAATATGTTCTCAGAACATTATCTCATTTTCAACTTTATATATGCAGAAAAGGCAGAGTGTTGGAGAATTCTTTGTGAAATGTTCTTATCATCTTGAAGAAGTTTCCTTGAGTGTCTGAGAAGAAGAGAATCAGAATCATCTTTTCTTGGTGAGAAGACCTATTTCAGAAAATCATATTCAAGAAATCAGATTGAAGATTCAGAGTCATCATTTGTGGAGCAGCTTCACAATGTTCTTATTCTTGTTTTTGGCTCTTTTATTCTTTAATTATCCATTGTAAACTGACGGGAGTAAGTATAATCTTTCCTTTTGGGAGATAGAAGGTGTCCAGTGGGAGTTGAAACAAGTTGTATTCACTTCTTCATTATAGTGGATTTCCATAGAACACTGGAGTGGCTATGGAAAGGACGTAGGTTCTTTTATTGAGGCTGAACCTTATAAATCTTTTGTGCCTTTCTTGATTTAACTTTCTTGCATGCTTGATTTTCTTGCTAAAGGTTGATAAGGATATAAATCTTAACAGGTTGCAAGGGTTAAGTTTCATAAAGTGTTGAATCCTTTAAAAAGTTAAACAATGTATTCAACCGACCCTTATTAGTTGTTATTCGATACTTAGAACTTTAGTTTTATTGTTTAATTCATCGATCGGTGAACAAAATTTAATCATATACTATCTTTATATCTTTTATTTACTAGGTGGTTTATATTATCTAAAAATAAAATACTTCTATAGGATATTTGGTTACCCCCCCCCCATGTTTACCAAGTATTATTTTCCATTCTTACTCATTAATATGATTTTCCCTCACATGAATGGGTGAAATGTGAATATTCTTATATTGGTGGGTATATATGGATACCTTATCTGAATAAAATGTAACGTTCATTGAAAGATCAAATTAGAACCCCACATAGGGTGAGTATCAATGTAATATATTTATAATAAATACATAAAATATTAACATTTAATTATAATATTTTTGTACTTGATATATAAATTATGAAAATTAATGTTTCTAGAAAATATGTTTTATTATCAGTGTAGTTGGTAAATTAGTTATAATCATTATTAGAAGAGTTTGGGTTATTTAATTATTCATGACACCATTGTGTAGTTAGGTGGTTATTTCTAAACAATATTCCCCAACACCAATGTTTTGTAGTTGAACATAATATATTTAGTATGACACTAATATATGTATATATATATATATATATATATATTCCCTAGTATTAGGATATTGAGATTCAAAATGGATATCATTAACTGAGACCTCGTGACATTCCATAGATCATTATGGAAATGCATATTATTTATAAAATATTCTACATTATTCAATACATTATAAGTGATAAAAGAAAAGAAAACACATGAAATGAACCCAATTGATTTTGAATTATATGATATTGGAAAATTATCACCATCCATCGGTGTCTGAACTCTAATATGGAAGGCATTGGTGTATACTCTATGTTGGTTTTTATAATTTGGGGGATGATATAGGAATATATCTCATTATTTTCCATCAACATAAACATCTTTTTGGGGGATATATACCCATAATTCATTCTAGAGACACCCATGTGTTTTCAATCCTTCATATTAGACTAGAAAATATACATTTGAGACATTTTAATAATAACAAAACCCCAACTCTATACAACTAAAACCCATATCCATTCATTCAAATATGTTTTGGTTCATGAAATTGAATAGTTGGGATGTTATGAAAAAATATCTCCAAGATCTATGTTTTTATCCTATTCAATATCTACGGAAACCTAGATCACCCATTTAATTATTACTCAGTCTATCATTGCATTGACACACCTCATTATAATGACCATTTTATTGGTGGAAAAGAATATTATTTCCATTTTTTTAATATGAATCCCAACTCTATAAAGTATTATGTTTTGTAAATTTCCTAATATGCCATCAATGTTTTTTTGGATGTTTGATGCCTCTCATTCTATTAAAAAATAAAAATAGAAGAGGTGGACAGTCCACTTTATAAAAACGTGAAAGTCAAAGGATAGACACTCTTCGAGAAGTTATAAGTTGGATTACATGATTTCATTGTGAAAGGATTTTTCTAATGTGAAATTGGGAATTTCACACTCCTCTTTCTTATACCAAGCACCTAAACCCGGCATCTTTATCTCTATTATATTGAAACATTATCATGATTATCTACATAAACCCATGGATGTATGGATATTTTTAGTGTAGGATGACTAGGATGAATAGGTGACTCATTACATTTCATATTTTGATGAGGCTACATAATTTCGTACTACCATTTATCTAGGGATGAATCAACATTATCCATAGTGATGGTATTAGACATTTTTAAAAATGGTATGATAATATCAAGGGTAAATTTTAATGAGTGAACAACTTGAAAAATTGATATGTAGAAGGAAATATAATCATGACACAAATAGTATCATAGGAAATCTTTATCCATAGTAAACATTCAATCATGGATTTCTTCTAATTTTTAACTTTTATTAGTGGCTCCATTATCTATTACTATAGGAATTGTAATTTTCATGCATGTTAATTTAGAATATAATTTTTTGAGATGAGGTGATAAATAAAATGAAAAAAAAATATGTTATCCCTCAAATCCATCATATATCATAGAATCACATATTATATAATTTCTTCACAAGAGACTAATACAGTATGAGGAAGCCTATACAGAAGGAATTTATATAATAAATGAATATTCAAGTGTATGTTAGTGGAATAATCCTTCAATAGTAGTGACCTAATACAAAAAATGGATTGAATAAATTGGTTATTCCAATTGTTTTGAAAATTTTCATTCTAAGAAGGTTGTTTGAATTTAAATTAGCCCCTATGAATCCTAATAACACTAAGAATGGTAATAAAAAATAATAATGCATTCATTATAGAATAAATATACAATAATTTCTCATAAATCAGTATGAGTATTTTTTATCTAAAAATAGTTGTTTTTTATCATCAAACATACCAACAATTATAAAAATATGTATGCTAAAATGATGATTGATGTTTTCCACTAGAAATATGTATCCTAAAAATGGTTATTTAATCAACCAAAGGAGTTTTACGAAGTATTATATGATTGATATCAAACAAATAGTCTATATATTGGACACACACCACCTATAAATGTTATATTACATGTTCCCCTCTATTCCACATGGATGCTCATCCTTTTTGGAATTTTTATGTGGGTCAATTTCCAAGTGAAATATGGAAATAAATTATGAAATAATTCAATTTTATTTCCCTTCAAGGATAAGATTCATTCTATATGGAATTATAAATATTAATTACCCAATCCAAGGATATGTATGTTGATTTCTGATTTTCCCCACATGAGATCATAGGTGGCAGAACACTTCATATATAGTTATATGAATTAGTTCCATGGGAACTTTGTAGACATACTATACGATGATTCACACACCACTATTTGTTAGTTGGAATTTATTTTTATATACAAACCAAGAGACTAAAAAACATGGGATATGATAAATATTATTGTAACCATATTTCTAGGAAATATAGATGTCAATAAAAATAATTTTGTTGTTTACACAGCCTCAAATTCAATAAATTATTTTCAAATTCAATAACCTCATATATACTCATGATTGAAACCATGACTAGAATATTGGAACAATCATCATTATTGCATGATCTTTGATAAATATAATGAAAATGAATGATAAAAAAAGAGCATAGATTCTGGGATTTTACAATGATCTAACCATTTTCTCAGGTGTTTGGTTAATAATTGAAAAATAAAGACACATGTATAACACCATTAAGGATCTAAGAACCCTATTATAATATTGTATCGGTTCCCCTAATTATTTATTTATCCAAAAATGAGTTTCTATAGGTGTAATTAATATATTGATTGATATGATCAGTTAGTATCCAATGTGTGTAAAATGGAAATATGATTGAGTATGGGTGTTGGTGGTAGTGTTTGAATAATACCATGGATATAGATGGTATAAATATATTTTTCTAGATACCATATATTTTATTAACCTAATTAACGATGTACTTAATCTAGGTAGAGGTTTCAGTATCTACAATTTTATTCACCATAATGGTAATCTAAAACATATAAAATAGACCATTTGTTTATCAATAAAAAATTAATAATTATAACACCCTAGGGTAAAGGAATATGAAATGAGAAAATATAATATAGATGGATCTTAAAAATATTAGTTTCATTTACTCATTGTGTAAACCTAGTTGTGTTGTCCTAGTTTTTTTCCCTATCTCTCTCTCTCTATCTAGATATTTCACCTTGGTCTCATTCACTCATGATAATTCTTACTAGTCTTCTTTTATTTGGTGCCATTATCTAGGGTCCCTAACCCATGTCCCTTTACCCAGACTGAATCAAATAGTTCACATATCAATGTCCCTTCAAGAGACTACGTGGTTGGGATCATGATATGAAAGACTAATTTTCATCTTCATATCATAACGTAGTGGTAACTATTAGAGAAAACATACATCATTGGGATATATATGTTAGTCAAATAATATTAATTTCACCAATGTGGGTGGGTGAACAATTATTTATATGGGTAATAATCCATATCATAGGTCTACCTATATCTGTAACTTAAGCATTAAAAAATTATAGGTCACCCAGACTACAAGAAAAAGTGAATTAATTTTTATCAGGGTTCATCATTATAAAAATGCTAAATATAACATTAAATTTTATTATCTTATTTTTTATCACATACAATTCTAATGATGAAAATTTTTATTTATAATTTCTAGGAAAATTTTATTGGACTAAGATGGATAAATGGTATATGTTATGAAATCCAGTAATTTAGTTTTTTCATTGGGGATAAAGAGATATCATTTCTTTCAATTCCTTATGAATTTTCCCCTGTTGATATACCTTATATATCATTCATGATCAACCTCATTCACTCAACTAATGTGGACCATTTTATAAATTCCATCCTCTAGAAAACACCAATTAAATCCCACATTTTCATGATTGGGAATCATTTTAGAAGATAAAGAGACAGTCAATACTCTATTCGATTTAGCCTTTAATGACACCTTCATGAATTGTTATTAATAATACAAAGGTGAATTTATTATGGGTAAGGGTAATTCATCGATTTGAAGAAAAAATTATCTTAAAAAAATTCCTATTTAATTCTATATGATGATCAAATAAACCCAAGGTTATTGAAACTGTTGTGAAGTGAAATGAAACCCATTAGAATAATTTGGTTGTATGCAAAATCACATTGAAAAAATTTTAAAATATGGGGAAAATAATATCTACCACTATAAGGGAGACCATTTTTATCTACCACCACAAGGGATACCACATTCATTTTCCCTAATTAATGTGTTCAAGTTTCCATGCCTCAACCATGAATACCACTTCTTGTTAATGCAATAATTTTAACTTAATTTTACTTCATAATAATGGGTGAATTATTTGTCCAAAAATAATAATAAAGACAAATTATCCCTTCCACGACCTGGGATAAACCTCAACCTTCATCAAATAATTTGAAAAAAATTGCATACCCAAACATGGTATAACAAAAGACCATTTATTTTCTAGGGAGACAATATAGATATTTTTTACATGGGAAATAACCTCAATTATCCATAATTATGGAAAAAAACATATTATTTATATATAATATGATCACCAAATAACACTCATTGGGGTGATTCCCTTTCACTAAACCCTCTACTAAAATAAATCTTCCCCAAGGAACTACTACTGGGATATGATCCTAAATATTTTAAACATGGATGTTCTAGCTTCGTATAATCTAAGAAAAGGGTAACATATAACATCTATTATAAATTAAAGGACAAATATTACAAAAGGACTACTACATGGTAATAAATTATTCATGGCCATCATTAAAGAAAAAATACAAACATGATATTTTAATTTACATTTTTTTTGAACACTAATAATCATCTATTCCTTGGGTAAAAGGATTATCCATGATTTTTATCGCATATAGTTAAGACCATCAAGGTGATAACAATAATATATCCAATTGATAACAATTTTTTATATTGAATGGAAACCATATCTTCCATTGGTAAATTATGCTACCCACCATGGTTGTAGAAGTGTCAATATGGAATCCATAGTCTATTCAATGATATTTTGTTGGTTCTGGCCTCCCTAATATATATAATAACCAACCTCATTTACATTGATGATTTAATCATCATGAATTTTTAATTATTTTTTGGGTGGGGGAATAAATAACTATTAGCCCACCTACCTACCTATTGTGCTCGAGAACTAGCCATGTAATGTTTATGTAAGCTGAAATCACTTTTTCAGTTTACAATACTATGTATTTTTAAAGTCCTGCTTCATTCCATCGACCAGAATACATGAATTGGATGCTTATTTTTTATTTTTTTCATGTTTAAGAACCAACATAATTTTATTTTGATGTATAAGAGTTATCTCTAACCAATTCCTAATGTGGATATTTTCTCATTGAGTTAAATCACCTAACATTATTTAAACATCACTCAATGAGAGTTAAAGAAACCTCTAGGTATCATATAGGTAAAATATCCAATTAAGTAAACCATCATTATTGAAATCATCCAAACAATGTGAACCAAATATAGGCTATATATGCATAAGCCCCAATTAATCATAATAATTCCATGTTCTTAATAAAATCATTTTCAACAGTATATATAAACTACAAGTAATAATTAATTATATGTTTGTACTCCCAGATAGTCCTATGTCTAGGATACCTATTCATAATCCAATACTTTTTTCCACTATAGAAGACATTGACACATGATTTAAAACTTCTCTATAGATCCTCACTAAATGAAATTATGGATTAATGTATGGTTTAATAATTATACCATATACTTCACTACACTAACTACGTGATCATTTATCCCATGTTAAGTGTAACGCCCCGACCCCAGCTACCCAGAGTTGGTGCATTACTTCGTAACATTGGCATGATCACAAAAGACCAAGTCTCGAAAGACCGATTAGTTTAGTAGCCTTGGAAACACTAGATACATTCATAAGTTTTACATTACATCACAAAGTGAAAAACTATAATAACATAGTCTCCATAGTCCACACTTCTATCTTCTTCGGACTATCCCTGCAGGTCATTAATAATATACTTCTTCACATCCTGGAAAAAAAATATTATAACATTGAAAGGGGTGAGCTCAGTTGCTCAGTAAGGTTAACAATATAGCGGAAGCTTTCATAAATAAACATTAACATTTAAGGCAATGTATAACTAAAACAAAAGCCTTTTAAACATGAACTTCAACATAATATGGAAAAAGTAAAAAGAGATAATGCCATTAACTTCTTCACATGGATATTCTACTGGTCGAATAATCAAATGAAATATCAATAACCACTTTCATAATGAGGGAATGTATAATGCCAGACATTCTGAAACATTTTGTCAAGGCCTCGGCCAAGACATCTAAAATGATTAAGGCCTCGTCCAAAACCATAAATCAAATTGGGAAAGGGCCTCAGCCAATTCCACGTCTAGTTGTCTCATGAGACCTACCGATGCATCGACGAGCTATAGCGGGCTCCACCCGTCACTTATTAAGTCCAATACATTCCTCATATGAATAGGTTTAAACATATCATAAATCATAACATAATTGTATCACATAAAACATGAATAAAGGAAACATAAAATTTCAACATTTCAATCACAATATATCAACACAACACATAGTTATAATAAAAACGCTTTCAAAACCATTTTCAATACCAAAATAAAAGAAAGTTAAAACTTTGTATTTATTTTTCATTAAAAAAATGATGGCTTGTAGAGGAAGCCGAAACTCAAATAATGGTCACGGCGGCGGAGAAGTCGTTTTCGCCACATAAGTACGGAAAGAAAAACATTCCCTTTTTGTCGTTTAGTAAAACGCTTCGTATAAAAAAAAGATTCCTTTTGAATAAATGTAAAAGTCAAAGGGGTTTATACACCGTATAAAAGAAAGTTGTGTATAAAACCAAATATGACTCAATGAAAGGAGATTGAGACGAAGTCCTTAAAAAGATCATTTTTAAAATAAAATAGATCTATTATGTGTATTCACTATAGGTACACATAAGGAAAGTAAAAATACAAAATAATACATAATAATATCATGACATAATTGGAAATTAGGAGATTAACCCAAAGAATGGAAGTTGTGTTAAGAAGTTCCCTTACCTTGTGTCCGACTTGACTCAACCGTTCGTTAACCTCCTGAATAATAAACTAGAGTTAATATCTACCTTATTAAGAACCATTTTCAATTTCATTATCCTTTTTTATATCACTTATTACAATGTTATGAACATTATGTAAATATTTAAGTTAATAACGGTCATTTTGTCGATCTTTGGTACTTGAGTCAACAATAAAATTATTATAATTACAAGTTGTTCATTTGGTAGAATATCCATTATATCCAGAATTATATTCATGATTTAGATGTCATATATATCATATATATCCATTATATACATTCATTTATAATATTACGTAACATTTAGAGTTAAGAAATGAAAGGCACCGTTCATGGAGACGGTAAGCCGTACGTACGCATGAACGCTACTTTCATTTCAATATCATATTTAATGGAACTAAATCATAATGATATAAATTTATAATATAATTCCAGTATAATATAGTGTATAATACCATTTACTCCATCCTATATACATCCCACATATGGCATTAACGATTCAAATCACTTTGGGGGGGGGGGGGGGCGGTAGTCCGCACTTCCTAAAATGAAATTATCGCGTTTTACCCATAATGGAAATCATAAAGTTTGCCATAAATGAGAAATACAGAAGCATAAGTAAAACATAAACATATTATATATCATATATAAAAATAGTGACATCTTAATGGCCACCTTTGAAGGTGTTATATGAGTGTTGAACAATCATCGTTTCGTGAGGCAGAAATTCGCCATCCACAGAAACCATATGTTCTTTAACCATTAGATGTAGGTGTGTGTAAGTGTAGCTAGAATACTTCTTATAACAACATCCTAGTATATTGAGGATACTGGTGTTGTTACAAAATAAATTAATAAAATGAGTTTAGGGGGTTGGAGAAAAAAAATAAAACAAAACAACATTAGAAAAGACATTACCTCAAAATCGGGTAACTCTTTTTGATTTGAGCCAAAGGCTTCCTTGGGAAGAGTTCTGCCCAAAGTAAGGCTTCTAGGAGTAAGAGGAAGAAGTTGAGAGAGTATTTGGGCAGAGGTTGGCCGATCCAAATCGCTTGATGGTGTGAATAAGGTGGGAGAGGTGGGGGCCTTTTATAAGTGGAGAGGAGGGGCACTTTGGGAATGATTGAAATGTTACATTCTTTCACAATGCTTTTCGGATTCTAATGGTCCCACACTTATATAATTCGAGGATAAGGTGATAAGGTTTCGAAATCCCATCATCCAATAGGCTTTGGACAAGTGTAAGCCTTGTATTTTGCATTATCTTCTCATTTTATTTAAATCGTTAAATAATGAGGTCATCGCTGCATCATAATGATGTCATAAATAATTTAATTTTTTTAATGTCTAAAAATTATAAAAAAATACTATGATGTAGGAAATAGTTTTAGATTTCTAATTAACATTTATAATCAAAATTTGGACTTGTGTAAACCCACTTAAAAATTGTTTTAGTAAAACAACTCATGTTTGTGTCAATTTAATTTTAACATTAAATAAATATATATTAATGTCATTTTCCAACTAAAGTGGCTCCATGGGGTCCCCAAGTTGACCCATGGGTTTTCTTGGTCGGCCATGACTCATCAAATAGGAGTAGGACAAGTTTCAAGCTCATCTCATATTATTAAAACATCATTTTTACCATAAACTACACTAATTACCTCTAATCGTGATTAAGAACTTAAAAGTTACTATTCACCAAAAAATTATTTTAATCTCATTGAACCACATTTTAATTCTTAATGAAAACCATGTATGTCGGATTTTTGAAAATCAAATCACTGAAGTGGTAATATTTAATTTAAACGAAAAATCAGTTATTTAACTACCACTTAGTGGTTTCACTATTCATCAAAAATTGAAGTTTTTCAGAACAAGGCCAAAATTTCACCTTAAGCTATAATTGATATTCCGAATTCAAAAATGATGTCTATTTTACAAAATTCCAAACACATAAGTTGCATTAATTAATTTTATAATTAATTCCCACTGTTACGACAAATAGCGTGTTTTAAAGAAACAATTTATATCAAAAGATTGGCAATTGTTTATGTCCAATTTCAATGTTAAATTAATTCTAATGACCCCCATTGGATAAAATGGTAAAAATATATTCGAATAATACCTTAAAACCACTAAATAGTATAATTTATCACAATAAATTATTTTGATTAAAAAATTTGTCTTAAAGTATTTTTCACTATTCATAAAAATTAGATGTTCTCAGAAAAATACCAAAAATTCAACATAGGCTAATTTCGATATTCCGAAACCAAAAATGAAGTCCATTTTGAAATATAAAATTTATATAATTTTAAAAAGTGGTTATTACTATTCATAACGGCTACTTTGATTAGTCGCGGTGTTTTAGAACTCGAAGTTGCGTACAATGCAAGCTATTGCATTACTGAATGAGAAGCGTATCGTGGAAGCTCGGGGTGTTACATTCTCCCCTCCTTAAATAAATTGCATCCTCGCAATTTGAAATTTTTCTTTGAAAATAAAAGGTTGAAAAGAGAAAATACCTTTGAGGAAAACCCACATCGAAAATAAGGTTAATAAATATATTACATTAAAAGAAAGCAGGATAAGTACAAAGGTCACCCGATATAGCCCATTCTAGGATTATTTGAAAATATGGATATGGAGGAGAAACAAACAATCAAGGTCTGATGGAGAGTTATAGAAAACAGGATTAGGAGAATGTTTAACCACAAGAAAATCACAAACTTGTGATCGGTTAAACGGTCATTGAATCCCCAGTTGGAAATGTTAACCGACAACATTTTTGTTTTAAGTTACCTTTTATAATGTTGAGGAATTTATTTAGGAGATTTACTAAGAACGTAAGGGAATATACATACTTGTTATGTATACTTTCATTCGTTAATAAATTTTTACCACAAACCCAACTTTTCGTCCAAATGGTAACGGAACTCAAAAATATTCTATTTATCCTAATTGTATAAGGTTCAAAATATTAACACATACCATTTAGATTAGTAAAACTATTTTGTAATAACCAGGGACTTCGTGTAGGCTAGTGGTAGGAAATAAAGGCTTGTCGCACTATGGTTGTGGGTTCGATTCCTGCAGCTTTGTCCGACGCGACGGGTTATTCCCCACCCTGCAGGTTGTCCTTTTCCTAAAACTATAGTATTATAATACTCCAAAAATAATCTTCAGAAATTCTTTAACCTTAAACAATACTATCCATGGTTCAACTTAATCCATTTCAACCTTAATAGTTATCCAAAATACCTCCGTCCAGACTTTCTCTAAAAGGTCTCTAAATTCTAAAATCAATTGTAACATCAGATTCCCCAAACAAAGAAAAGTTTCTCTTATTGTCACATACTAAAAATATGATTACCTTAATCATATTAAAACCATACTGAAACCATAAAGTACTGCAGTACAATCCATATATATATATCACATTATTCTTATAACCAGAATATAATCCTTGAGTCCAAAAATCACCAATACATTAATTATTCCACTTCAACTGTAGTCACAGCAGAAGATTGGCCTTGATCCCTTGGCCTTTTCTGAGGTAAGTTTCCTTGATACTTAGGACATTCATTTGCATAATGCCCTGTTTCCCTACAATTGTAGCATTCAACTTTGACAGCCTCTTTCTTTCCCTTGCAATCACGAGCCTGGTGACCCTTTTCTCCACATTTATAACAAACTCCCATTCCTTTTAGGCAAGTACCAGGGTGATTCTTCTCATAATTATCACATAATGGAAAATCCTTCTTTCGTTCTTTCCCTTTATATGTCTCTTGTTCCACCGTTCTCTTCTTCTCTTTCTTTACATTGTTGTCATAAGACTTAGAGAATTCTTTTTCTGTCTTGATAGCACACGAGACAATATCTTCGAATGATGAGAAGGTTTGTGATACTAAATCTCGATGGAGAAATGGTTTTAACCCATCAATGAAACGATCAATCTTACTCCTTGGGTTACGTATATAATCGGAAGCATGCCTCGCTAACCTTGTAAAGTTAGCCTCATACTTTGCGACATTCTCATCCTCCTTCTGCCTCAAACTCAAAAATTGCCTTTCTATATCTGCTCGATGGTCACGAGGAAAATATTTTTCTATGAAAAGCTATTTGAACTCCCTCCATTCCATATTCGATACGTCATCATCTTCCTTTGTGTTTTGAATCAGCGACCACCACTGATCGGCATCTCCAGTGAGGCGGTAAACTACCATGACAACCTTTTCCCTTTCACTACTCCCCAAGGCATGGAATATTTTCTCTAAGGAATTTATCCATTGCTCAGCTACTGTAGGATTTGTACTCCCATTGAGGGTTGGTGGTTGTTGGCTCATGAAACGGTCTAGCATTGATCCTCCACGTTGCGGATCAGGGTGATCCATATGAGTAAGGTTATTATTCATAACCTGCGTGAGTTGTCCCAGTATGGTGAGAAGCTGATCAGCACCAGTTGTATCTCCAGATCCACAATAATTATCTTGAGCAGGAGGGAAATCCCTACACGGAGTTCGTGCATTGATACGGTTTCCATTCCTTCCACTAGGCGCTATTTCTAAACAATGGCATAAACTAGATTAGTTTATGAATCAAAATACATAATTCCATAATTGTTAAACACTTTACATAAATTGAACTATTTATGGATATAATCCATAATCATAAAAAGAAAAGTTTTCTTTGAGGAAGTATGTACTCATAACCCTTCATAGTGGTTTGTAAATAAAATGAGAATTATCCTAAGCATATCCCCCTGGAGTGTCGTAACCAAGAGTGCAGCAAGGCCCGTTGTCGTGCACCAGTTCCCGTTCGAGTCTAGCTCAAAGCGGTGTTTTCGGGTTTTACCACTAGGTACATCTGTGCCAGAGCCGCCCCTACCTGCTCGTATCCAGACAGGGATGTATTGCTCGGAAAACTCATAAAATCTCTATAATACCAAAATTCTAGGAAGTTATTCTATACTAATCCTCAAAGTCTATCTTTGGGCTATGTGCTCTATTAGGAGTTTATCTAAATATAGCTTCCAAGGTTAGTACTAAATTGCCTCTGATACCAACTGTAATGCCCCGACCCCAGCTACCCAGAGTCGGTGCATTACTTCGTTACATTGGCATGATCACAAAAGATCAAGTCTCGAAAGACCGATTAGTTTAGTAGCATTGGAAACACTAGATACATTCATAAGTCTTACATTACATCACAAAGTGAAAAACTATAATAACATAGTCCCCATAGTCCACACTTCTATCTTCTTCGGACTATCCCTACAGGTCATTCATAAAATACTTCTTCACGTCCTGGAAAAAAAATATTAAAACATTGAAAGGGGTGAGTTCAGATACTCAGTAAGGTAAACAATATAGCGAAAACATTCATAAATAAACATTACCATTTAAGGCAATGTAGAACTAAAACAAAAGCCTTTTAAACATGAAATTCAACATAATATGGCAAAATTAAAATGAGATAATGCCATTCACTTCTTCACATGGATATTCTACTGGTCGAATAATCACATGAAATATCAATAACCACTTTCATAATGAGGGAATGCATAATGCCAGAAATTTTGAAACATTTTGTCAAGGCCTCGACCAAGACGTCTAAAATGAATAAGGCCTCGGCCAAAACCATAAATCAAATTGGGAAAGGGCCTCGGCCAATTCCACGTCTAGTTGTCTCATGAGACCTACCGATGCATCGAGGAGCTATAGCGGGCTCCACCTGTCACTTATTAAGTCCAATACATTCCTCATATGAATAGGTTTAAACATATCATAAACCATAACATAATTGCATGACATAAAACATGCATAAAGGAAACATAACATTTCCACATTTCAATCACAATATATCAATACAACACATAGTTATAATAAAAACGCTTTCAAAACCATTTTCAATACCAAAATAAAAGAAAGTTAAAACTTTGTATTTATTTTTCATTAAAAAAATGATGGCTTGTAGAGGAAGCCGAAACTCAAATAATGGTCACGGTGGCGGAGAAGTCATTTTCGCCACATAAGTACAGAAAGAAAAACATTTCCTTTTTGTCGTTTAGTAAAACGATTCGTATAAAAAAAGATTCCTTTTGAATAAATGTAAAAGTCAAAGGGGTTTATACACCGTATAAAAGAATGTTGTGTATAAAACCAAATATGACTCAATGAAAGGAGATTGAGACGAAGTACTTAAAAAGATCATTTTTAAAATAAAATAGATCTATTTTGTTTGTTCACTATAGGTATACATAAGGAAAGTAAAAATACAAAATAATACATAATAATATCATGACAGAATTGGAAATTAGGAGATTAACCCAAAGAATGGAAGTTGGGTTAAGAAGTTCCCTTACCTTGTGTCCGACTTGACTCAACCATTCTTTAACCTCCTGAATAATAAACTAGAGTTAATATCTACCTTATTAAGAACCATTTTCTATTTCATTATCCCGTTTTATATCACTTATTACAATTTTATAAACATTATGTAATTATTTAAGTTAATAACGGTCGTTTTGTCGATCTTTGGTACTTGAGTCAACAATAAAATTCTGATAATTACAAGTTGTTCATGTGGTAGAATATCCATTATATCCAGAATAATATTCATGATTTATATGTCATATATATCATATATATCCAGTATATACATTCATTTATAATATTACGTAACATTTAGATGTAAGAAATGAAATGCACCGTTCATGGAGACGGTAAGCCGTACGTACGCATGAACGCTACTTTCATTTCAATTTCATATTTAATGGAACTAAATCATAATGATATAAATTTATAATATAATTCCAGTATAATATAGTGTATAATACTATTTACTCCATCCTTTATGCATCCCACATATGGCATTAACGATTCAAATCACTTTGAGGGGGCGGTAGTCCGCACTTCCTAAAATGAAATTACCGCGTTTTACCCATAATGGAAATCATAAAGTTTTCCATAAATGAGAAATACAGAAGCATAAGTAAAACATAAACATATTATATATCATATATAAATATAGTTACATCTTAATGGCCACATTTGATGGTGTTATATGAGTGTTGAACTATCATCGTTTCGTGAGGCAGAAATTCGCCATCCACAGAAACCGTATGTTCTTTAACCATTAGATGTAGGTGTGTGTAAGTGTAGCTCGAATACTTCTTATAAAAACATCCTAGTATATTGAGGATACTGGTGTTGTTACAAAAGAAATGAATAAAAAGATTTTAGGGGGTTGGAGAAGAAAAGTAAAACAAAACAACATTAGAAAAGACATTACCTCAAAATCGGGTAACTCTTTTTGATTTGATCCAAAGGCTTCCATGGGAAGAGTTCTGCCCAAAGTAAGTCTTCTAGGTGTAATAGGGGGAAGTTTAGAGAGTATTTGGGCAGAGGTTGGCCGAGCCAAATGGCTTTAAGGTGTGAATAAGGTGTGAGAGGTGGGGGCCTTTTATAAGTGGAGAGGAGGGGCACTTTTGGAAAGATTGAAATGTTACATTATTTCACAATGCTTTTCAGATTCTAAAGGTCCCACACTTATATAATTCGAGGATAAGGTGATAAGGTTTTGAAATACCCTCATCCAATAGGCTTTGGACAAGTGTAAGACTTGGATTTTTCATTATCTTCTCATTTTATTTAAATCGTTAAATAATGAGGTCATCGCTGTATAATAATGATGTCATAAATAATTTCATTTATTTAATGTCTAAAAATTATAAAATAAATACTATGATGTAGTAAATCCTTTTATCTTTCTAATGAATATTTATAATCAAAATTTGGACTTGTGTAACCCCACTTAAAAACTATTTTAGTAAAACAACTCATGTTTGTGTCAATTTAATTTTAACATTAAATAAATATATATTAATGTCATTTTCCGACTAAAGTGGCTCCATGGAGTCCCCAAGTTGACCCATGGGTTGTCTTGGTCGGCCATGACTCATCCAATATGAGTAGGATAAGTGTCAAGCTCATCTCATATTATTAAAACATCATTTTTACCTTAAACTACACTAATTACCTCTAATCGCGATTAAGAACTTAAAAGTTACTATTCACCAAAACATTATTTTAATCTCATTGAACCAAATTTTACTACTTAATTACAACCATGTATGTCGGATTTTTGAAAATCAAATCACAGAAGTGGTAATATTTCATTTAAATGAAAAATCAGTTATTTAACTACCACTTAGTGGTTTCACTATTCATCAAAAATTGATGTTTTTCA
Source organism: Viscum album (assembly GCA_963277665.1). NCBI lineage: Eukaryota > Viridiplantae > Streptophyta > Magnoliopsida > Santalales > Viscaceae > Viscum > Viscum album. The sequence goes on from OY728151.1 coordinate 120,891,890, forward strand.
GAACAAGGCCAAAATTTCACCTTAAGCTATAATTGATATTCCGAATTCCAAAATGATGTCTATTTTACAAAATTACAAACATTTAAGTTGCATTAATTAATTTTATAATTAATTCCCGCTGTTACGACAAATAGCGTGTTTTTAAGAAACAATTTATATCAAAAGATTGGGAATTGTTTATGTCCAATTTCAATGTTAAATTAATTCTAATGACCACCATTGGATAAAATGGTAAAAATATATTCTAATTATACCTTAAAACCACTAAATAGTATAATTTATCACAATAAATTATTTTGATTAAAAAAGTTGTTTTAAAGTATTTTTCACTATTCATAAAAATTAGAAGTTCTCAGAAAAATACCAAAAATTCAACATAGGCTAATTTCGATATTCCGAAACCAAAAATGAAGTCCATTTTGGAATATAAAATTTCTATAATTTTAAAAAGTGGTTATTACTATTCATAACGGCTACTTTGATTAGTCGCGGTGTTTTAGAACTCGAAGTTGCGTACAATGCAAGCTATTGTATTATTGAATGAGAAGCGTATCGTGGAAGCTCGGGGTGTTACATTAAGATGGATAAATATGAAACCTCTTTTATGATAAAACATTTCAACTATTACATTTTTTTATTATATTCCAAATTCCTTGTAGAGAAATAACATTATTATGGTATATTACCAATGAAAATTTACATTGTTATTCTCTATTCCACATTAATCTCATATTCACTATAACAATTTTCTTCATAAAAAAGAAAATTTTAGTTATCTTTATGGATAATTCATTTTAATCAAAGTTTTATTTTCAGAAGGGGTTCATATTCCCTATAAATGTTTACCATGAATCCCTATTATTGAGAAAAAAAATCATCAAAAATTGTTTATATCCCCAATAGATAAAAAATTAATATAAAAAACCATATTCCTAGTGAAATAAGTGTACCACCATTATGATACATTAAATTTTATTTCAATCAGTTTGGGACTAAGACGCATAAATTCCCTATAAAATGTTCATAGTTATAGTTTACCTAATATTATATTAATCATAAATATTTACTAATTAGAATGGGCTATGATGAAACCACCCAAAAATGATCTTTTATATTCCTTTTAACATGACCATAAAAGTTAAAATTTCACTAATTAAATGAAACTAAGGTGAATGTGTTTTTATTCCCTTAATTGGGATACATAGTAATCCAATCTCAAAGGACCTATATGAACTCCACTACACATTCAACTTCCATATGTGGTGATTAATTCCATCAAACACAAGTACATAACATTAAAAATTTAATTACAAATTAAAAAGTGAGATATAGATATCCCATGACATATAAATAGATTCTCACATCAACACATTGTTTTGATCCATAATTGTCATTGTGGAAACCAGTCATGTTCTATGAATTGGTAAGTTTTTATTACAATGTCTCAAATCATTGATATTATTTTAGAGTATGTAATATATTCTAGATGTTGGGTGACATGATCCTATGCTCTCTTCACCACAAACAATTTTAATTTTGTATTGTCACAAGTTCGGTCCCACTATTTACACCTATATAGAATGAAATTCCATGATGTGTAAAAATAATTCATTCATAGTAAAAAATAATTTTTTTGTCACACATTATTTTTCAAGGATTATATATGAAACCATAGATAACATTACACCATATAATATGTATTTAAATTTGACCTCTTATAAAGATTCATTTTATAGGATTTTATTAATGATGTTATATATAAAATTAAGGGAAATTTTTTTCTATATAAGGATAATGAAATCAAACTAATAGTATAATGGTTTGTATTTTATTGAGATAAAATTATTTTTCATAGTTTTGTCTGTGTGTTTTTAGGTATTGATCTACTTGGCCTTATATTATACGATCTTAATCTTTTTTGATTATTAGTAAGAAGGATTCATTAATAAGATAATTATAGATCTATAATGTTAATGGACGAGATTACCAAACTTATTTTATCTTATAAATATTTATTTTATATAGTTTTATTTTAAAATTGTACAGTCTAGGGTTGGAGAATGTTTTTCCTTAATTTAGTCACGTGAATTTTTAATTATCTTTTACAACCCTTTTGATATAATGCAAGATTTTGTACATATTTGAGTATATATCAAATTTGAGAAAATCTACATATAATAAATGAACTATGATTTCTAAAAATATATTGGGGATATTATTAATACATGGAATAACATTTGGATCCTTCGAGAGGATTTTTATTTTCATAACGGGTATGTGATGTTATTTTTTATCATATGATATTTTTGATTATGTCCCTATAAATAAATGAATTATTCATTGATTTAATTTCTATTAGACAATGTAAAATACAATTTGTAGTTTTCAATTTAATGGTTTATGATAATATGATAATATATGACATTACATTTATCTAGTAGTTTCTCAACTACCAATATTTTTTTATCTTATACTATGAATAGTTATATTTTATTATTTAAACTTATTTATTTTCTATTTTACTTTCAATTATGTTTATATAGTAATAAATTATGTTTTTGGTACATTTATTTTTCTATAGGTTTAAGTTGTTGTTATTAATAATATAAACAAACTATTTGTTACATTTAATCATTGCATAAATTTTTTGATCTGTGTAACATAATTATTTTATTTGACTAGTTATATTAAAATTTTAAATCATATATTTACTTTAATTGACTATTATAAATATAACTCATCATTATTAACAACTAAATTAGTATACCTTGAATTCTAATATCCATACACATAGTGAGATGTATCCACATCCTCCACAATACCATGTGAGTGTTGAGAGATCTTTGTAAATTATAGATTCGTTACATCAACCCCTACATGTAAGAATGATTGTGTTTCTATTAAATTACAAATAGAATTTTATAATTTAATTTTATATGGTACAATTGAGATGAATGTTGGGGATAATGTTTACAAATTTCATTTTTTTGGTGTGTTCAAAAAAATAGTTGGTATGGGTTCAGTGAATGTTTATAATTTTCTTTTACATCTGTTTCTTGTGTTTTTGTTGTTTTAATTTATTTTTCATATTTAATATAAAATATGGATTTCATTTATGAATACTCATACCTTATTTCCATTATATGGTCTAATTTAAATTAATTATTTATATTATAGGATACCAAATTATATTAAATAAATGTATATTATTACTTTTTAGTTTTAATAATGTTTGTATATTTTAAATAGAATTTTAATTTTAATTTAACATAAACATTTAGGTGCATAATTGAGTGGTATGTCACCCTAATAATAATTATTTGGTATTTGTTGATATTTTTTGGACCATAGTATATGGGGAAAGATTCTTGAATTATATCTTGTAACTAACAATTATTTCAATCACATTGAATTGATGAATTATAAATTATTAATATATAGTTTTTTTTCAAAACTTTATTAGGTAATTTGTTGATAAAATATTAAAGTAAATTGTCGTTAGATTATATATAATTCATTGTAATTTCTTTGTTTGGTAAGGTAGTTTTACTATGGTTATCCAGTTTTTAAATAAAACCTCCCTATGAACGATATATATGTTTTTTTGGATTTATATTAGTTAAAATGGGATGTTTTATTTAATAATTGATTCAAAAGGATATTGAAATACTCAAATCATTAATTAATTTCTATGACATATAGTACAATATAGATAATATTTGAATATTTTTTTATCTTCTTTTTGATCTATATAAGTAATTAGTGAGATATTATTTATTTTAAAAATGGTATATGATTAATGATTTGTATAATTTAATATAGAGAGAAAAAATTAAATTTTAATGTTTATCATTGAATTTGATTAAATGTTTTTAAATATTTATTTTTTATTTTGATTGTTATTTCTATTTTGAGACAAGTATGGATATTTAAACATGGTTAATTTTTTATTCCAATCCATATTTTGTAACAATACATAATAAAATTATTCAATTTTGAAAAGGATTTACATAAAAATTTATCTCTATCAGTATATAGGAAGGTTTAACTCATTTAGAATGTTTGAAATTCATAAATTAATTATTTTCTAGAACCTATAGTAAATATATTTGTTTATTTATATCATCCTGAAATTACATTTTTAAATATTTTAAAATTGTTCTAAATTAGTTGAAAAATAATACAATTTAAATTTTTTTTAATAAAAAAACCCTCGTTTAAACAATTGTGTTGTAAAACCGACTTGGTTAGTAATGGGGATAAAAAACTTTTACCCTTAGTTTTTGATCATGTTAGTGTGAAGTAATTATAATATTACATTTTTTGTTTAATGATTTTACATGTGGTGTAAAATTAATTTTAAATTTTTATTATTTTATTTTGAATATTTTAGATATGTTTATACATGATTACAAGAGTCGTATTCATGTTTTATGTTTGGTATATATTGTTTTGAATCGTCTATTTAGATTGATAATTTTTGAATATTGAGTTGAAAAAAAATTATAGGATATTATAATAATATTTAAAATTTGTTCATGACAGTTAAAATGTGAAATTATGTAAATCACCTTCATTATGTTGACCATTTATATCTAAATTAATTTAATTATACATTAATAATTATATTCTATTGATAAAATTCAATGTAAAGGGGGGAGATTTGGTAAATTATGCATCTTAATGGTAATACCATGGAATGAAGAGAATTATATTTTTGGTTCATCATAAAAATTATTATTGATTTGAAAATTAGAAACCCATAATTTAGTTATATAATTAATTTCATTAATTGAATCCAAATAAAATGTAATATTGTTAAAATAAAAATTAATATACTTTTTATTTTTTATTAATAACTAATTACCATTAGAATTCTATTTTGATTTTATACATATATAAAATTCACTATGTGAACATGTATTTTATTATAAGGGAGTAAAATATGATATAATGAAAAAAAAACAATGATGGGTTGGGGTCTTACGAGATTGGGGTAATGATTCCCAAATCAAATATGTTGATAATATGTCTTGGGTAAATCTTTATTAGGTTCATTCTTTATTGTACAATACAATTCTTTTTCATTTATTAAAATATTTATTTATTTCATCAAATTTTCATCTTTTTTTAATTTTTTACACTATATCCACAACAATGTAATTGTGAACCCTTCCACATCCCTGTATCTTTTAGGGTCATTCAGGATCAATCATATAATTTTCTATTAAGGATGGAATGTTTCAACTTGGATTACTATCCGGGCCTCTTGCACTATCCGTTTTAATTTTAAATTCTTCATTAAATTTAGTGATTGATATTATTAGGAATGTGTTGAAGAATAATTTTCATATCACAATGAATACTTAATGAATCAAACATTATTAAATATTCATTTGTTAAATTTTTTATAAGGAAATAAAAATATATATTTTAAAATGGTTTTTATTGATGATTATCCAATCTATGAGTTAATTTTTATAGTATAATGTGAAAAGAATTTTTTTAAAATTAATATTTCTGGTTATTATTTATTATGAGAGAATTAGGTGATTAATTTATAGATGAGTGGCATACAATTTATTTATAAAAAGAAAAAAATATAGTTTTATTTGATATTTTCAATATAAATTTAAATAATTAATATATATTTTATTTTTTCAATATTTTATTTATTTTTTGTATTTTTTATTTTTAAAATAACTATATACATTGATCATACAAATATAGTGGTATATAAATCAAATTTTAGTATATATGTTACCAAATGAATGACAGTTAAATTTATAATAAATTATTAAATTAATTTACATTAGAAATAGTAGTTAATATTTAGTATATTTTTATGTAAATAGAAATTGTTTGTGTTTTTATAGAATTTTTAATGATATTTTTATTCCAACTTAATTGTTTTAAATAGTGTTATAGGTATTTTTAGTTTATAAAAAGTGTAATTTTTTATTATTATTGTTCGACAAGTTTTGTGAGATTCAAATTGAATGACGTATTCAAGAATAATTATATAAGATGGCTTTGAGTTATGATAGTTTTTAATAAATATATTACGGGAATTTTATTTTATATCTACTTATGGTCATGAGTGCATATTTTTATTTTTAGGATTAAATGTACAATTAGATATTTTTTATTCTTTTTATATTAATGTTGTTGTAATGTAATATTGAAACTATTTCCGGTCGAAATTTTATATGTAGTTTCATTTAAATTTTGTACAAAATTTTGAATATAATGATGTAGAGGATATTTAAATGAATTATAGTGTGATTAATTAAGGGAATAAAAAATAATTCTTTCAAAGATGAATCCTTGAATGTGAAATGGTTAAATTGTTTTTGGAATATTATTAATCATTATTTATAATGGATGAAATTAATAAAAAAATATTTAAGTTTAGATTCATTAACATTTTAAAATACCTTCCAGTTAAATGTATTGAAATATGAATTCATATAGAAAGTTTAAAAAATGTTACATCCTATTACCCACTTTTAGGTATTTTACTTCACATTGTTTATTTTCCTATTTAATTGTGTGCATAATGGGACTCTTGAGGGTGGAGAATATTTTTAGAGTAAAATGACCTATTGTTTTGGGAGGTTTTTTTAATTAATGGTTTTTGGTTTTATGTGTGTTAATGGAACTGTGAGGTTCTACCTATATTTAATGATTTCCCATGTTGGTTTTCAATAATTTTAGAGAATCTGTATTTTTTACAGTTTTCTAGAAAAATGAACATCATGAAATGTTAGTACTCATTATGTTTGTTCATCATCGAGGATGACATAAACCGATTACACAACATTACAGGAGTACATAATGGGAAAATATTATACATCATTTAATGACAAAAAAATATATTCTAAATAAGATGCAATTTGTTTTGACATATATGAGTCCTAGGATTATTCAAAATTTAAGGTCATTACATACCATGTAAATATTAGAGATAGGAATTTTATAGTGTTGCATTTGTTGATTGATATTTAATTTTTTCACATCTCACTCCCATAACAATCTAGATCTATTACTTGGTGAATTTTGCGCTCCTTCATCAATCTGGGTTGATACATTCGGTTATTGATCACAATCACGGTTGGTTTTCATCTCATTAGGTGATTAATCTATTGTAATTATTTATTTATTTGATTATGGTATATTCGTTTTGTTGTGTTTTTAGATTTATTTACCTATGGTGATGTTTCTTCTTCATAATATCTAGATTTGATGGCCGAACATGTTCAATATGCCATTTATTTTTTTAGTGGTATGGTGGGTGTGATTTATCGAGATATGATTTGGTTCCTCTTATATTATGACCCATTTTGTTAAATTGAAACAATTCTAGGATATGATGATTGTTTTTCGGGCCTCTTTTGTTGTTTTATTTTCTTTTTTTAGTGTGTATACAGGTTCAATAATGTTTTCCCTTTTATTTGACGTATCTAGTTTCATCGCTATCATGTCTTGGTGAACTACATTTCTCATTTTATTATAAACGGTTTTTTAAAAATAGAATATAATGATATGACATATTTTTGTGTTTGTTTGGAACTCTGTTTTAACAAATATGGGTATCCTCTAGTTTTGTTAAATGAAATGATTTTCAAAATATTTTGAACTTGTTTTAGGAAATTGTTTTCAACAAATTAAATGAGGAAATGGTTTGAGATACTACATTAGAAAAAATATCTCACCTGTGAAACATTGTGTACTCAAGTGGAAGGTATAGTTATTAGTCTTCTCCACTATGGGTGGGGGGTGTTCTCCTGGGTATTTCCTATACTCCACAGGGATATTGTTCTATGAAATATTTAGAGCTATTGAGGGGTTTAGTTTTTCGGGTTGTTCATTTTATATATAGGCTCAATGCATATTCCAAGATACATAATGAGATATCAATTTTCAATGTTTCAATACAAGTTTCCTAGCTATCCCTACCTAGTTTTATCATTGGAATGTTGTTTCCAGTTCTTTATGAATGATTTGGTCCATTTTGGCTTGTCATATTTTGTTTTTTATGCCTTTAGTTTGATATGAGATTTGATTGTTGAGTTTTTATTTCATGATATATTTATTATAATATATATGTAAATAAAATGCCTTGAAATAAATTTACATTTATTTTTTGAAAATGTGGGAAAGGGGTCAATTAAATTATTTTATCACCAGATTCATAGAAATACTATTAAAATATATCATTCCATATTTTCATTAATGTTGAGAACGATTTGAATATTGTTTAGTGACATGATATGGAACACCTAGGTGAGACTTTAAAAAACATGGTAGCTCACACCCTATACACCCCTTCTGGTTTTCATACACCTTGTTATGTATTTCACTGCAAGTAAAGACAATTCAGTATAGCGAGATGATGAGTTTTTCATCATCTTGGTTTTTGGTAGCCCTATGGTGTTAATGTGAATGTTTTTCACAATATCATTTTGATATTATTGGATTAACTATTTTAGTTTTAGTGTAATTAGTTGTTGAAATAATCACCTAATGATTTCTTTCTATTTTTTAGTTGTAACACTTATTTATTTTTTCTGTTATGATATATATATATATATATATTCATGTACTTTTACAATTTTTCTTTATATACATGTGTACATTTTTCATTTTTTTACATTAGTTTTGGTGAAATGATTTCCTCTATTTGTTGTTATTAGCCTAGGTTCAGGATTCTTTCATGGGGAGATAATTATTTCCCTTCATCATTGTGATGGTTAAGTATAGGTACTGGTTTGGGAGGGTATGTGTTTCTGGTATTCCTTATTTTAGTACCATAGGTCATCATTCCTCATGATTAATTTTCATGGGTCATATAGTAGATTTATGATAGGATTTTCAAAACATGAGTATTATATTTTGATGACTGGGTCAATATATCATCCTATGATTAGATTCATGTTACCAATTGATGCTAGAATATAGGATTCAAATTTACATTTCATTATGTAAATAATAGTTTTTTAAAATTGGTTTTGTAGTTTGGGTTGAGATTATTCTTTTTTCTGATCATTTATTCTGTTTTGGATTGTATTATTTTCCCTATGTGTTGTGTTTAACATGTTCCTTGGGAAGGTGCCACTTATGATCGTCAACTAATTTCTCCAATCGATCGTATCATTATTGAGTCCATTATTCATAATGTTGTTAATATATATCATAATGTGATGAAAGATATAAGAATGACTATTGACATAAATCCACAATATGTAGGATGTAGTTATTGATCATGGTAGTTCTTGTGTGAGATTCCATTTTCCAATATAGTTAACAATAAAACATAAGATGGGGTGGTCTGTATTGAAAATATCGGTATGATATATTACTTTTCATATTTAACTAAGTGTATCAAATTGATGTGTGAAATGATTAGACTTGATGGTCCATGAAATAGATGATGGGATTCTCTGCTAAAACAAGGCCTTCATGTGGGGTTGTACGTGAAGGGTTTTAATACTCTCTTCTTCGAGTAGTTTTTTATAGAGTCATTGAGGATAGTGAATTCTATATATTTCCTCTATTTTTTGAAGGGAGAGTGTTCATTGTTGGAGTATGTTAATAATTTTTTTGATTTTAGTAGGTGTTTCATCAGATGATTTGAAGAATATCCGGATGAAATATCAAAATTACAAATATGGTTTGTGACTAGAGATCATATCTCATGTATATATATTGAACTTTAAATCCTATAAAGAGATACTTGATTTGGATATTATGAATGATATCAATATGTTATGTAATATTGGATATTTTACCTCTTTTATTCCACCTAATGTGGGATTCATTAGTATCCATGGAATTAGAGGAAGGGGTATGATCATCAATGTAGTGGTGGATGTGGCTATTTTTAGTTGGAATCGTTGGTACTAATTGTTATAGTATGTGGTGTTATTATAACATGATTTTATTATGGTATGGTAAGTCAAACATATGATATTCTTGTTCATCACAAGAAAATATGTGTAATAGTTGTGTATGTTATGGTTATATACGATATATTTTCAGGCTATGTATATTCCTTGATATGGTCAGGGATCTTACCCTCCAATGGATAATGGGGCATAGTCATATTATTATATGTAAACTGGGCTCTATCCACAAGCCTCAGGATTTATGAACCTTCAAATAGTAGATTATTTTTAGGTGGAGATTTATATGGGTCTAGTGATAGTGGGGGTTACAATAAGTAATACATGTTCTATAGAAAATTATTTATTTTATATTAGAGCTTCTTACTCAATTATATATGGTACTTATGTGGGTATTTTTAACATTCCAAAAGGATATCATGTCATTTGTTATGGAGTTAACTCCACATCATGGGATATTTATGGAGAAGGGGTTATGGTGTTCTTATTCTCTATTGATAGGTAATGTAGAGTTAGTCTAGTATATTCTCATTATAAACCAAACAACTATTTAACCTCATCCTCAAGATGGATTTTCATATTTCTCCTATTACTAATGATGATTGTGGTCATAAGTGTATATTGTATATTGTCGTCAATGGGAGGTCATAGATTTTTTCGGGAGAGTGGTATCTGAGGCCAGGTCGTAAAACACCTCTTTTCCCAGTTTTGAAGTGTTTTATATCCTATTATAAATTTTTTTCTTGGTGGAATATATTCTATACATGATATTCTCACTATTATTTGGGAATTGTTTGACATTTTATTATATTATTTCTCAATTATTACATTATAAACGGTTGTAGAGTTTAAAATTCAAGTAGTGCAAGGTATGTATCCCATTTCAATAACTTCATATTGTATAGAACTAATGGAGTTTATATAGCTCAAGATTCCATAAAATGACCTGATGGTAAAGGGTTTAGTTCAACATTGTATTTTTTCAAGGGCATCCTCAATAAAATTTTCAAAGAATGAAATGGTTTACTTTGATTTTACATGGACTATAGGAAGTTGAATCATTTAAAAATTAAAAAAAATTCTCAATTTACTGATGTTGGTGAAATTTTTGATATGTTAAAGGGGGAAGTAGTATTCTATGAATTATCTTCAGTTGGGTTGTCATCAACTCAATGTTTGGGAGATTAATATATAGAATTATTCTTTACAGATAAGGTACAACCATTAAAAATTTCATGTAATTTTATTTGTTCTATATAAATCTTATATAGTTTTTATGGATTAGATGAATTAGATATTCCATAAGTATCTTGAAACATTTATTGTAGTGTTATTGGATGATATTTTGGATTTTATGATATCTAAGGGTGAGCACAATCACCCTATATGCTGGGTTATAGAAATCCTGTCGATTCACTATTTCAATGAAATGATTAAGAAATTAAATTTCTATATTCTAAAAATGATTTCGTTTGGGCTCATGATTTTTGAGCAGGGATTGTATGTTGACATTGAGAAGTTACATGTTACCTTCCCATGTTAACAACAATCTAATGTCTTTACATTTCATAGATTCCATGGTCATTCTTGATATTTTCAACGGTACATGAAGAGATCATAAATGTTGGTGTCACCTTTTACTTCACTTCACCATAAACGTTGAGAAATTAATATGTGATTAAATGTGTTGCTCTTATATTAATGAGAAAGAATTAATTTTGAGAGCAAGTCCTATTTTGACATAACCTGAACCTAATAAGGATTATATGGTGTTCATTGATGATTCATGTGATGATTTTTGTCTTGTTCATATACAAGATGAGAATGTGGTTGCATACAGATCTCGCCAACATTAATTACAGGAGAAGAATTACCCCACACATGATTTAATGCATGTTGTAGTTATGCATGATGTAATGTTTTTTCAGTATTTTTCAGGATTCATTCACATTATTTTCTGAATATAAGTGTTTTATCTATATGTTTTATCATAATGTCTGAAAAAAAGATAGTGGAAGTGGGTGGAGGACATTAAATTGATTTACATTGACAGTACCTATACTCCATTGAAGATGAATATCGTTGTATAAGCTTTCAAAAGGAATCATTTATCACATGATGACATAGAATTTATGGAAGTGCATCACATTACGGTCTGTTTTTCTCATTAAAATAAAGACGGCCATGAGTGTGTTTTATCTATAGTTCTTAGAAGTGTGTAGTTATCATCATTTATCCTTAATTCTATTTTGTGGAGTCATCATCAGGATGAAAATTTAATAGTAATTCTAGAATCCCTATAAATCAGGGACACCCTTTCCGGCTGGTATGTTTTTTCCATTTGAATTCTTAGTATTGGGGATTATTTTTTAATCCCATCATAAGAATGGATATTTTTTGTATTTTATATTGATATTTCATTGTGGTCGATTCATTAGGGGGCTGTAATGATGTAAAATGACAAGAGAATTTCATTATACTTGATGGGTATAAATTTTGATATTGCTAATTATGATTCCCCATATTACAACTACCAATAGATAACGGTAGATTATATGAATCATTTTGTTTTTCTATAGACTATTATATTACTAGATTAGAAATTGGACAAGGTATCCATGAATGGTTTTTTCATATTACCATGGACTCCATAAAGAATGAATTATATCTAGGTGGTTCATAGTCATGTTACACTATCAGATCATTTCATTTCAATCTGGTACACCATTAATGTTAATGATATTGGTATGCTATACGTTTAAAAATTTGTGTGGATTAATTGGGATCATTTTTGTATAATATTAGACATGGATCCTAGGTTTTCGTTGAGGTTCTAGATGAGTCTCAATGATGCAATGGGTACTCAGGTACTGTTGAAAAAAACATATTACCAATGGAAAGATGATGAGATGGAGAATACAATTCATATTTTGACTATATTCATAGTTTATTTTTCATGGATTTTGGTGGATCTTGAGATATCTATCTAGAAATGGTTTTGATTTCATGTACCAATATTTATTATTCATCAATCATAATTTATCATTTCAAGGAATTTTATATTCGCATGTGTAGATCTCATCTTTATTAGGAACTGTAGGGAAATGGTTCTTCATTGTTACCATGTTTGGTTCCGAAGACATCTATATGTGATCAAGATATAATTTGAAATCTTTTTATGGATAGAGTTTAGAGAAATCATATGCAGATCTATAGAATTATCCATTAAAGTTTCATGATGTTACTTTGTTTTCTTGAATGATTATCCTTCATTGGGTCCCCATATTCCTACCAATCAAATGTATTTGGATCAATGATAAGTAATAAAATTAGAGGTTTCTCAAATTCATGGGAAGGATGCTTATCGGTTACCATTACTAGTATATTTTATAGGTATTCATGATGTTTTACACATATCAAATCTTATGAAAAACCATCCTAAACCATCTAAAATTCAATGAATAGAGGAGATTGACTTGGAGAAATATGTTTCTATTATAGAACAACTAGTAGAAATCATTGAATCTCATGTGAATGTCTTTCATTTGTGGTAAATTATGTTGGACATAGTGTTATGACATCGTGGATCATATTAGCAAGATACATGGGAGTCTGAGTTATTAATGGGGGATCATTAACCTTACATATTTTCTAGATATCACTGTCCTACATGACATCCTTGTTACATAATGTTTTTTGGTGGAGTGTTTTTAACATCTCGTTACCCATTAGTAGTTATTTTCATTCTCTTTTCTTTTTTCCTATTTAATTGTATGTATACTGGGACTCCCAAGAATGCATAACATTTGTTCAAAAAATTGAACATTCATTTGGGTTGAATCTCTTAGATTGAGTAATCCTTTCTTCTTATTAATTTCATTGATCGTGACGGTTACATTATGTTATATTATTATATTCAATTACATGTGGTGATGTTTCTTTGTGTGTTTCTCTCAAGATCCATTGTGAAATATTGTTCCTTGTATTGTTTCATTGTTTATTTTTGTGTAGTGGGTATGTGTTTTTGAGTATGTTTTGTATCATCTAATCCTCCAACCATTTTCATCAAATTGAATAAACATTTAGATGTGAGGTTTGGTTTTAAGGGAACCATTGTTGTTATGTGTACATACTTGTTAGTGGAACTCATTGAGGGTGTGCACAAATCGAGTTTTGATGTTTGTGGTTCTGTCTCAAGAAAGTGTTGGTTAAATAAATTGCTATTATTTTTATAATTAGTATAATTAAATGAAATGTAATTATATGTCGGATTTGTTTTCTATGATTGGAACTCGTTTTTTATAAAATAAATTTTCCCAGTTTATGGTTAATGGATTTTTTTCTCAAAGAATTATGAAATTTTTGCCAATAGAAAAAAATGAATAAATGGTTTCTTTAACTAGTTTGGATAAAATAGATCACATGATAATCCTTTGTTACTTATCAAGAAGTTATAGTAATATGTCACATCCAATATCAGTGGGGTTTCTCACAGTGTATTTCGATGCTTAGTTGACCTTTTGCCCTGGCGACTTGTAAGAACTAATGGGGGTTCACTTGACAAGATGTTTTTATTACATCTAGTGTTGATGAATATGTATATATTCTTGATTAATTCATGATTTTATATGATTAGGTTTAATTTTTATAGCTATCCTTTCCTATTGTGATCCTTGGCATGTTGTTACCAATTCTTCTTGGAGGATTTTGTATGTTTTGGACTTTACCTTTTTATTCTACATTAATGGATTTAATATGAAAAATGATGCATTATTCGGTTTGACACGATATATCTAATGTGATATATATGGATATTATATTCAATGAAAGTAATTTACTTTCATCATTTGGATATATGAAAAAATGGAGATGTTAAATTGTTTTTCCTAGATTTTTATTTAAAAAAGGGTTAATTTGAATAATTCATTATTTTCATTATAGTTAAGAAAAATAGAATTATAATTTAGAGGCATTATATAGAACACCTAGGTGAGACACTACTAAGCCATTTTTCTGACACCTTACGTACCCCTTCAACGGTGAATTGACATTGTTATGCCATTTGGTGTAGCTAAAGGAATTGTTCCATAGTGACGCGGCGAGGTTTCTATTTGTAGAGTTATTGGGTAGTAGTATGATGGCATGGTGAAGGTTTTTCAACACTCTCACTTAGTGAATGTTTGAGCAGTTGTTTAATTTTATTTCATTTTTTGGACTATTCTCTTGGATATTGTGTTTTTACCTATTTAGTTGAATTACATACATTATTTTATTTCTGTTATGATATATATATATATATATATATATATATATTCATCTATTATTAAATTATTCTTTTCCACACATTTATATATATTTCATTTTTTTCTTCGGTAGGTTCTGGTAATTAATTCCTTCATTTTGTTATTGTTTTTCTGGGTTCATGAATCCACCTTGTGGGAATCAATAATTCCCTTGGAGTATGTCACAGTTTTGGTTGGGTAAAAGTGTGAGAGGTTATTCATGTTATTTTTTTTTAAAAAATGAAGATTTTTTAAATATATTTCATCATCACATGCATTTTTACGTTGTCTTTTACTATCCACTAAATGATTGAGTAATGTTAACTACATTTATACAATATTATGAATATTTAATTTTTAAAAAATAATTTTTTTGGGTTTTTATTGAAAACTAACACATTGAATATGTGTTTTAGTCTTCAATGATAAATGTGGAAATTTATAAGGATTTTATATTTATTTTATAATTCTTTATACAATGTAATAGTTTATTGATTCATGGTTTTTTAATAGGTTTATTTTTTCATTAAGCATAAAAGGATTCCAATGCGATGAAATTAAAATTTATGGATATTTTGATTATGATTTTATGAAAATACATTTATGAAAAAAATTGATTTTTTTACATTTATATGTAATAAATCAAGATACACTATTACCAATATGTAAATTTTATATGATACATGATTGGGATAATAATTTTCATTTATATATGGGGTTTTATAATTTCATGTGTAAAATATCAATTATGTTTGTTGGACATAGTAGATTACTCAAGAGGGGGGTGAATTGGGTATCTATAAAAATATCTTATTAAAAAGTATTTCTAAAAGATTTACCTATAAGGTTAAATACATCCCAGTTAATCAGGATATACTGTTATAAAGGATTTACTGTTTAAATAAGTTCTTATAAGATTGATTCGTTCTCAGTACTCTTAATGTTAGTTATTAAGATTTCTTTTTTGAAACCATTCTATTAAGAGAAGACAATTATAACTTCTTTGTAAGATTATCTATCAAATAGAATTTATTGATATCTAAATTATACAATAAAGTAGAAAAATAGAGAAGAATAAAATAATCATCACAGTAGATATAAAACAAGTTGTTCCATCTGAAGTCGAGACCTAATCGAATCCAATTTGTGATAACATGCTACCAAGATGTTTATATAAATAAACATGATCCACACCCTGGACTGGGGATACCAATAGAACACAGGACATTCCAAGCCACACAAAGACCTATTCTATAGTTCTTCGTTGGTATAAACAAACAGGACACAGATTGACCTCTTCCACACTTATTGTGGGTATACACAAAAGTAAAAGAATGTTTGAGATATGTTAACTTGTATCCTTTGGTCTAATGGAAAAGACATAGTGTGTTCTAATACAGATACACACTCTACTCTAAAGTTAATTTATACACAATAGAGAATAAGTATTAAGATAGGTTTAGAAGTCCTCTGATTTTTAGTCTTTCCAGCTCAGAACATCTAAGATGAGGTAGATGTAGAACTGTAGTCCTCGTATGGAAAACAGAGTGTCACAATTCATACAGATCCTTCTTGTGTTCTTCATGGAATTTTATAGTGTGAAGATGTTCTCGGGGTTCTTGGATTCTAGTTTTCTTCATGTGTTCTTCAGCAGAGTTGAGTTTCATGAGACACTTCTCTATGGGTATTCTGTTGTTACGCTGACACCCACCAGCTTTTTATTATTTTTTAGTATCATGAAACTACTCTCGTGTATATCCTCTTTTTGTTTCTAGGCCACATTACACTTTTATCTTGAAGTGCATGTGTTTGAGCCTATATGTTGCATGTATTAAACACCTTTTACATCATATTGTCAAGGACATGTGTAACACCCTGAGATTTTATGAAAAATATTCTTTTTAATTTCATTAATGTCTTGTGTTGTACGCTACACCAAAAGGAGTTTGCACAACACACATCCTTGACTTGCCTTTCATTACACGCAATCACGACCTTCCTTGATAGCGTGTGTAGTACGCAATACCGAGTTTCACTAAACAACAATATTCTATTAAAATATTATTAAAACTAGCCGTTATGAATAGTAATAACCACTTTTTGAAATTTTGTAAATTTTATGTTTCAAAATGGAATTCATTTTTGGATTCGTGATATCAAAATTACTTAGGGAGAAATTTTGGTGACTTTCGGATAACATTCAATTTTTGATGAATAATGAAAATTACTAAATTTTAATTAAAAACAACTTTTTCAATCGAAATAATTAATAGTGATAAATTATTAATTTGAGTGGTTTTAAAGTATATTTAGAATTTATTTTTACGATTTAATACAATGTTGGTCATTGGATGTAATTTCACATTTAAACCAGTCATAAACAAGAGTCAATCTTTTGATAGTTATTATCTCTTAAGAACACACTATTTGTTTTGACGACGGAAATTAATTTTTAAATTAATTAATGCAACCGATATGTTTTGAATTTGACAAAATAGACATAAATTTTGAATTTATAATATCAAATATAACTTAGATCTAATTTTTGGTATTTTTCTGGAAACTTTCATTTTTTGATGAATAGTGAAACCACTAAGTGGTAGTTAAAAAACTGAATTTTTCATAAAACATAACTTTACCACTTTTGTGAGTGGAATTTCGAAAATCCGAGGGACACGGTTGATGTTAGTAAGTAAAATGTGGTTCAATGAGATGAAAATAATTTTTGGTGAATAGTAACTTTTTACTTTTTTTACCACGGTTAAAAGTAAATAGGGTAATGAAGGGTAAAAATGATATTATTATTAACCTAACACATGTCCTAATTCTATTTGACAAGTGTAATTCGACCAACAACAAACTTACTAATATAATATGACCATTTGGGCCCACTTGAATTAGATTAGGACATTTATTATTATTTAATTCAAGGAAGAGTTAAAAGAGTTAAAATCAATGTTTATTTAATAAAATATTCTTAATATAGGGTTATACATATGATAAATTAGACTATAAAGATTCATTATAAATCTAAAAAGATTTCATACATAATAGTATTTTATTTGTAATTTTTAGACATTAAATAATTAAATTTATTTATGACACAACGATGATGCAGTAATTATCTTATTAATGAAATATTGACATAATTGATGTTATAAATACCAAAATAAATATAATTTGAGACTTTTTATGAATTACAATAATTTTATAGGTTAATATTACATGTTAGTATTGATTTAATTAACTTGGTTCGAACTAATAATTCTGTTATGATTTTCAAAAAAAAAACAATTACTAAATAGTGACCAAATTGACATATAATAGTTTTTAAAACAAATATTATATTGGTAATTGTTATTTTATTCCTAAAAATATAAGGTTCGGCCAAGTGACTTATATAAGGTTATATATATTAATTATAAACAACTAGGGGTTCTTTTGGCTGCTTATAGTATGTTTATTAACCTTATAGTATAAGAACACAAGAAGACATGGTAAAAGTAATATTATTTAACTTAATGTTAAATCTAACTGATATGGTTAAAATAGGACCCTAAACATGTCTAAATTCTATTGGATGAGATTATTTCGACCCATCCCCACCTTAGCCTTGAAATAAATCAATTTGGAGCTATTTAAAACCGAACATGACTTTATAATAAAATAATATTTTTAGTTATTCCTAAGGTGCCCCTCTCCTCGCTTATAAAAGGGCACATCCTCCCTCTCTTCCTCACACAACATTGAGCCTTCAAGCTCAGCCAAACCCTGCCAAATTCTATTCTCCACTTCCCTAGAAACATCCTAGAGGTTCTGGGCTTCTTCAAAGACCCATTTTGGTGCCCTAAAAGGAGGTCTCAAAGAAGCACATCAAAGAAGAAGTAATGTCCGTTACCGATTCTTTCATCTTTATTTCTTCTTCCACTTCTTCTTATTAGGTTGTTTCATTATGAAGTAATAACATCAGTATCACTAATATACTGATATGTTATTATAAGTATGAAACAACCATATTTCACCATCTATCCATCCTACGGAAAAAGAAATCACCGCGCGTGCGTACGTACAGAATACCGTCTCCACGCCGTGGTGTAATCAATTTTCCACCACCACCTTACATGGATGGGTATAATGGTGTAAAGAATAACTATAAATAGTTATTAGAAAATCATATTGATTCTGATATATTGTATCATCCAATCCAAATCAATTCAATAATTATGGAAATGATATCATCGCTTGTGCGTACGTACGGACTACCGTCTCCACGACAAGATGAGATTCATTCTCCATGTTGACCATTTAAGAATGATTATAAAGTATAAATAAGCAATAATAATGATATATATGACATTATAATGCTACTAGATTTATGTGTATATATATTTATGTCATCTACTTAATTCCACTCAATTCAATAACGAAAAGAAAACAACATTCATGCGTACGTACGGCCTACCGTCTCCATGAACGGTGTATTTCATTCCATTTGTCGATCCATTATATATATGTATATTTTGAATATATATTATATATAAATCATGTTTTATATTCTATAATTATGTAATAATGATCAGAGTAATCATATGAATAATTACAAGTTAAAACACGAACGACAAATGAGACGATTTTACCCAAAACACTACTTTAACATGAATTTACAAAAGAACTGGTAATATAAAGTCATAAGTGAACCATATAATAACAATGAATATGATTCTGTAATAAGTCAATGACATTATTTAAATCATTATTCCGGAGGTTCGGACACTTACGAATCAAATCGGAACTAAGGTAAGGGAAATATCACAATCTTATTTTTATCCGAGATTGTTTGTACTTTGCGATTTACTGGGGTATATTTTGTCATCCACATCCATGTTTCCTCAATATGTAATGTTATTTCCATCCACCTAAAATTTTTTAAATCCAATTTTACCCTTCGATGAGTTATTAGTAAATGATATGAAAGGAATCTTTTTTCTTTTTTTGTACGAGGTACTTTTTGACTTTTTCGACAAAAGTACGAAGAATGTTTTTTTAAACTTATACGACATGAATGGATTTTTAAAACATTATTTCCAAGAATCTTCCTTTACAAGTTTTCAAGTTTATTTTTAATTAACTTCTATTAGTTTATAATTTTACGACATGTTAAGAAAGGAAAGGTGTTTTTGAAGTAGAAAGGATATTTTCCTCAAGAATTAAGTTCAAGTGTTTTATCAAAATTATTTTCCATCTAAGATAATAAAGGGTTCTGTTTTTATCCCTATTATTACATTGATTTGATTAGTTATGATGGAATTATTTTTTCGAATTCCTTTATCTTATATGAATTGTTTTATGATGTCATGTTGATTATGAATCACATTTTTATTATATGGGTTATGCTATGATGTATGCTTTATGATTTTGTGGCACACATAAGAATGGTATCATTATGAGATGGGTGGGACCTATATCACCCTCCAAATCATTGGGTAAAGATTTTATATCTCATGATATAGACATGGCTGGAATGGTAGGTTATACCGGTTCAGTGAAACAGGACTGAAACGGGGGTGACTACGTTCAGAAAGGGACTTTGTCCATTAAGATAGTCTTGGCAATGAGTCTTGACTAACAAGAATTGATTCTCTATGATTATGTGTGTATGCCACAATGTTTAATGTTTTATGTTATGATTATTGTGATTACATTTCACTGCCATGAGTTATCCCAGGTTATGAAATTATGATATCTTTTACAGGTTACGATTTCCAAAAGTTATGTGCTTATGTATATGATGTGATTGATATTTA
The DNA here is from genome assembly GCA_963277665.1 of Viscum album. NCBI lineage: Eukaryota > Viridiplantae > Streptophyta > Magnoliopsida > Santalales > Viscaceae > Viscum > Viscum album. The sequence continues at coordinate 120,912,881 of OY728151.1, forward strand.
TTTTTTTTACCCTTAATGAGAATTTGAGCTCACCATTTTATGTTTTCTTTTCCCCAGGATATAAAGAAAGGTTTTAGGTATAAAAAAAGGAAGATCTTTATGGGAGATGTTGAAGATCTTTCACCAGGATTAGAAGATTATATTCCGAGTTTCTAAAGACACTAAACTATTACGATCCTTGTGTGTGTGTTTTTGTTATGTAATAAGTATTCCGCAAATGTAAGGTAATGTCCATGTACGTCAAGATACAGGTCTCTATAGTTGGTATCAGAGGAAAGGTGTAGTCAACCTTTGGAAACTAGGATGGGAAAACGTTAGTGAGATCCCTAGAGATATTTCTAAGGTATGTCTAGGGATGTCCCTAAGGTTTAGTATATGTATAGGTTATAGTACTAGAATTATACTAACGATCATAGAATTAAACCTAAGATGTTAGATATTGAAGGTACTCCACCTTTATTATGTTGTTTTCCCTAGCATGATTTTTTCCTCTCACACTATTCTTTTTGGGTTTTAGACGATGGCTGGAACCCGAAGGAACCGTGTTGATCAATGCAATTGACAATGCAATGATTTTCCTCCTGAACAAACAAATGTTATGGGAGATGGAGTGCAAAATCTTATTGCTATACTTACACAAGCTATGAATCATTCTGGACTTCCAAATGAGCACAGAAGGGAACAATATTCTATTAAGTCCTTCATGAGGCAACGTCCACCTTCTTTCAGTGGGTCTTCTGATCCACTTGTTGTTGAACAATGGATCCGTACCACTAAAAAGATATTTTCAGTTCTTCAATGTTCTGAACATGATAAAGTCATCCTAGCAGTGTATCGTTTGGAAGGTGATGTTGATCAATGGTGGAATCTTATTAATAATACGAGGCAAAGGGATGAAATTGAGTCCATGGAATGGGACGAGTTCAAGAAATTATTTTTCAATAAGAACTTCCCTAGTATTCTTCGAACAAAGATGGAGAATGAGTTTCTTGAACTAATGCAAAAGGATGATGAATCTATTGGTATATACGTAGAGAAATTTACAAGACTTGAAAGGTATGCATCTGGCATTATCATCCAACCTGAAAGTAAAGTTGATCGATTTTTCAGTGGCTTAAAACCAAGTCTTCGAAGGGCATTAGCTATAAGAGACTTTGGTAGCTATGAAGAAGTTGTGCATTGTGATATCAGGGTAGAAATGGAAGTTGGTGTTACATATCCATCTCATGGATTTGACAAGAATAGAAAGATGGAGTTCAAGAAGAAATCTCAAAATAATGGTGAAAAGAAGATGAATGTTTCCTTATGCACAAAGTGTGGAAAGAAGCATGGTGGAGATTGTCTTAAAGGGACTAGAAAATGTTTTAAGTGTGGAAAAGAAGGTCATCGGGCAGCTGAGTGTTGAAGTAATGGAATAAGGGTTTCTAATGATGTGAATAAAGAAAAGACTGCAGAGAACGCACCACCAACACTTCAATGTTTCAAGTGCAAGGAGATGGGACATTATGCCAATAAATGCCCTAATCCAAGGGTTAGTGATGATCGACATGAGCAACCGCTTAAGGAAAAGGACAAAGGGAAGTCACATGCGATCACTATTGGCGATGTTGAATATGACAACGATGTGGTGGAATGATTAATTGTTTATGTAATGGGATTCCAAAATAGTGTTGTATATAGTATCGTGGATCATTGGAATATTTATGTATTGGTCTATTGTGGTTTTCAATCATTTTATGGTACCAGTAACCATGAAAAGCGATTGAGATATTTCTGGAATAAGAATGATATGCGCATAATGAATGGAAAACAAGAAAATGAAATATTTTACAGTATTCATGAGCTCATGATTGATACAAGGACTATGTGATATCATGGTTTGAGTATATAGAATTTTGAGGATTTTGGTATGTGGAAGGTGTTAACTTTTAACTGCATTCATGTTTTCCCTAATCTTCAATGGGTATTCAAGAGAATACTTGATTAAGGACTTTTAATGTTTGGAATGTGACTAACAAAACATATCTTATGATATATGGGGATCAACGATGGTATTAAATCTTTGGTAATCGTTTTCACTATGTTATGAGAGTGGACCGAAGTATTTTAGATATGTCTAGAGATTGGAATGGATTATGTTGGACATAAGTTAGTATTGTTTAAGGATAGAACGTTTTTTTGATATTATTGATGGGATGTTATAGTAATGTAGTTTTAGAAAAAGGACAACCTGCAGGATGGGCGACAGCCCATCGCGTCGGACAAGGCTGTGGGAATTGAACCCACAACCAAAGTGCGACTGGCCTTTATCACCTACCACTGGCCTACAGGAAGTCCCTGGTTAGTAGAAACTAGTTTTATTTTAATACGCGGTATGATATATGTAGTATAAGTTCATTTTTGGAACCATATACGATTAACCATAAGATGGACTTATAACTTTTGCTAACCTTTTGTTTGAAAGAGATGGAATGACCCATCATTCTATCACATGATCTGCTAACACATCACGAATGACAAATTCAACTTCATTTCTTTAAGAGATGAAGTGGAAATTGTGCAAAGAACGACAAACGGTGAGACTATACCAAAATCACGAAAGTATTTCTTCTAATTCCAATTTCATCAACTTTAGGGAAATGATCCTGATAACCAAAAATGTTGTCTTAGTGATCTTATATCTGATGAATAAGATGGTACCTTAGATCGTCACAAATTTATGGCTTTGTGATTTCTATATTTTCCATAGCCATGTTCTCTACCACTCTCAATCAGAACATGATGGTTAGATTTCTCTTCCATATCCATATTTTCACCTATGTGGAAACCCAGTGATTATTTTATTTGGGTAACCTTTACGTTTCATACTTTTGTATTTAAAGATTGGTTTTGCTATTCCTTTTGACGATGTGGGTTTCGATTAAAGAAACTTTCGAATAGTAAACCATTTATAACCCCGGAAAATTTCGAGGGAGAAATTCATTTTAAGGAGGGTAGAATGTAACACCCCGAGATTTTATGAAAAATATTCTTTTTAATTTCATTAATGTCTTGTGTTGTACGCTACACCAAAAGGTGCTTGCACAACATGCATCCTTGACTTGCCTTTCATTACACTCAATCACGAACTTCCTTGATAGCGTCTGTAGTATGCAATACCGAGTTTCACTAAACAACGATATGCTATTAAAATATTATTAAAACTAGCGGTTATGAATAGTAATAACCACTTTTTAAAATTTTGTAAATTTTATTTTTCAAAATGGAATTCATTTTTGGATTCGTAATATCGAAATAATCTTAGGGTGAAATTTTGGTGATTTTCGGATAACTTTCAATTTTTGATGAATAGTGAAAATTACTAAATTTTTATTAAAAACAACTTTTTCAATCAAAATAATTAATAGTGATAAATTATTAATTTGAGTGGTTTTAAAGTATATTTATAAAATATTTTCACAATTTAATACAATTTTAGTCATTGGATGTAATTTCACATTTAAACCAGTCATAAACAAGTGTCAATCTTTTGATAGTTATTTTCTCTTAAGAACACACTATTTGTTTTGACGACGAGAATTAATTTTAAAATTAATTAATGCAACCGATATGTTTTGAATTTGATAAAATAGAAATCATTTTTGAATTTATAATATAAAATATAGCTTAGATCTAATTTTTGGTATTTTTCTAGAAACATTCTTTTTTTGATGAATAGTGAAACCACTAAGTGATAGTTAAAAAACAGAATTTTTTATAAAACATTATTTTACCGCTTCTGTGAGTGGAATTTCGAAAATCCAAGAGACACGGTTGATGTTAGTAAGTAAAATGTGGTTCAATGAGATGAAAATAATTTTTGGTGAATAGTAACTTTTTACTTTTTTTTACCACGGTTAAAAGTAAATAGAGTAATTAAGGGTAAAAATGATATTATTATTACCCTAAAACATGTACTAATTCTATTGGAAAAGTGTAATTCGACCAAAAACAACCTTAAAAATATAATATGACCATTTAGGCCCACTTGAATTAGATTAGGACATTTATTATTATATAATTCAAAGAAGAGTTAAAAGAGTTAAAATCAAAAATTATTTAATAAATCATTTTTAATATAGGGTTATACATAAGATAAATTCGACTATAAATATTCATTAGAAAGATAAAAATATTTAATACATAATCGTATTTTATTTGTAATTTTTAGACATTAAATAATTAAATTTATTTATGACACAACGATGATGCAGTAATTATCTTATTAATGAAATATTGACATAATTGATGTTATAAATACCCAAATAAATATAATTTGAGACTTTTTATCAATTACACTAATTTTCTAGGTTAATATGACATGTTAGTATTGATTTAATTAACTTGGTTTGAACTAATAATTCTGTTATGATTTTGACAAAAATCAATTACTAAATAGTGTCAAAATTGACATAAAATAGTTTTTAAAAAAAATATTATATTGGTAATTGTTATTTTATTCCTAAAAATCTAAGGTTCGGCCAAGTGACTTAGATAAAGTTATATATATTAATAATCAACAACTTTCGGTTTGTTTGGCTGCTTATAGTATGTTTATTAACCTTATAGTATAAGAACACAAGAAGACATGGTAAAAGTAAAATTATTTAACTTAATGTTAAATATAAATGATATGGTTAAAATAGGAACCTAAACTTGTCTAAATTCTATTGGATGAGAGGATTTCGACCCATCCCCACCTTATCCTCGAAATATATCAATTTGGAGCTATTTAAAAGGGAACATGACTTTATAATAAGATAATATTTTTAGTTATTCCTAAGGTGCCCCTCTCCTCCCTTATAAAAGGGAACCTCCTCCCTCTCTTCCTCACACAACATTGAGCCTTCAATCTCGGCCAACCCTTGACAAATTCTCTTCTCCACTTCCCTAGAAACATCCTAGAGGTTTTGGTATTCTTCAAAGAACCATTTATTTCCCTGAAAGGAGGACTCAATGAAGCACTTCAAAGAAGAGGTAATGTCCGTTACCGATTCTTTCATCTTTATTTCTTCTTCCACTTCTTCTTCTTAGGTTGTTCCATTATGAAGTAATAACATCAGTATCACTCATATACTGATATGTTATTATATGTATGAAACAACCCTATTTCACCATCTATCCATCCTATGGAAAAATAAATCACCACGCGTGCGTACGTACGGAATACCGTCTCCACGCCGTGGTGTAATCCATTTTCCACCACCACCTTACATGGATGGGTATAATGGTGTAACGAATAACTATACATAGTTATTAGAACATCATATTGATTCTGATATATTGTATCATCCACTCCAATTCAATTCAATAATTATGGAAATGATATCATCGCTCGTGCGTACGTACGGACTACTGTCTCCACGACGCGATGAGATTCATTATCCATGTTAACCATTTAAGAATGATTATAAAGTATATATAAGCAATAATAATGAAATATATGACATTATAAAGCTACTGGATTTATGTGTATATATATGTATGTCATCTACTTAATTCCACTCAATTCAATAACGAAAAGAAAACAGCGTTCATGCGTACGTACGGCCTACCGTCTCCATGAACGATGTATTTGTTTCCATTTATCGATCCATTATATATATGTATTTTCTGAATATATATTATATATAAATCATGTTTTATATTCTATAATTAATTAATAATGATCTATGTAATCATATGAATAATTACAAGTTAAAACACGAACGACAAATGATATGATTTTACCTAAAACGCTACTTTAACTTGAATTTACAAAAGAACGGGCAATATAAAGTCATAAGTGAACCATATAATAACAATGAATATGATTCTTTAATAAGTCAATGACATTATTTAAATCATTATACAGGAGGTTCGGACACTTATGAAGAAAATCGGACCTAAGGTAAGGGAAATATCACAATCTCATTTTTATCCGAGATTGTTTGTACTTTTCTATTTATTGGGGTATATTTTATCATCCACATCCATGTTTCCTAAATATGTAATATTATTTCCATCCACCTAAAATTGTTTAAATCTAATTTTACCCTTTGGTGAGTTTTTATTAAAAGATATGGAAGGAATATTTTGTCGTTTTTCGTACGAGGTACTTTTTGACTTTTCCGACAAAAGTACGAAGAATGTTTTTTTAAACTTATACGACATGAATGGATTTTTAAAACATTGTTTCCAAGAATCTTCCTTTACTTGTTTTCAAGTTTATTTTTAATCAACTTATTTTAGTTTATAATTTTACGACATGTTAAGAAAGGAAAAGTGTTTTTGAAGTAGAAAGGATATTTTCCTCAAGAATGAAGTTCAAGTGTTTTATCAAAATTATTTTCCATCTAAGATAATAAAGGGTTATGTTTTTATCCCTATTATTACATTGATTTGATTATGTTATGATGGAATTATTTTTATGAATTCATTTATCTTATATGAATTGTTTTATGATGTCTTGTTGTTTAAGAATCCCATTTTTATTACATGGGTTATGCTATGATGTATGGTTTATGATTTTGTGGCACACATAAGAATGGTATCATTATGAGATGGGTGGGGCCTATATCTACCTCCAATGCATTGGGTAAAGATTTTATATCTCATGAGATAGACATGGATGGAATGGTAGGTTATACCGGTTCAGTGAAACAGGACTGAAATGAGGGTGACTCGGTTTAGAAAGAGAATTTGTCCATTAAGATAGTCTTGGCAATGAGTCTTGACTAACAAGAAATGATTCTCTATGATTATGTGTGTATGACACACAGTTTAATGTTTTATGTTATGATTATTGTGATTACATTTCACTACCATGAGTTATCCCTGGTTATGAAATTATGATCTCTTTTACAGGTTAAGATTTACAAAAGATATGTGCTTATGTATATGATGTGATTGATATTTCTTTTGTTTACCCTTACTGAGCATTTGAGCTCACCCTTTTATGTTTTCTTTTCCCCAGGATATAAAGAGAAGTTTTATGTATAAAAAAGGTAGATATTTATGGGAGATGTTGATGATCTTTCACCAGGATTAGAAGATTATATTCCGAGCTTATAAAGACACTAAACTATTATGATCCTTGTGTGTGTTTTTTTGTTATGTAGTAAGTATTCCGAAAATGTAATGTAATGTCCACATACTTCAAGATACGGGTCTCTAAAACATGTCTACAAAAGAAACATTAATTATGTCAGGGCATTAAAATCTTCAAATATGACCGTTAGAGACCAAATTACAAGAAGAAAAAATATATTAGGAAATGGTGTCACAGTATTTCATGGAAACGTTGAATCCTTGACATGGTGTCTGGATTGGTCACGCTATTTTCTGGTCACAGTGTCTGCTTCATGATGTCTCATGGTAACAATGTTTCTTGGTCATGGTGTCTCTTGGTCACAGTTTCCTATGGTCATGATGTCTCATGGTCACGATGTATCATTGTCATGATATTTCATGGTCACAGTGTCTCATGGACATGATTTCCTATTCACTATGTCTATTTCATGGCATCTTAGACTTAGACAAATATATTTATTCAGACTTATGTAGATATATTAATAAAATGAATTAATATTAGTCATTTTCAGAGAAATCATTATAAAGTGAATCAAAATAAATTATATAGTACCCAAACTGAGTGTATATCACTTAAGATCATTAGATAGCTTTTTCTGAGCTACGTTACATTTTATGTGAGATATATTATATAGAGTTAACATGGTTTATAGACTAAATAATATTTTTGATCATTAAAACATGATTAATACAAGAGGAGTCCAACAATCTCTCCCGTTTTGATGATCACAAACCAAGTGGATTTAATGTGTCTATTTGTCCTAACAACATATATCGAATGCATATAACATATATATAATGAGTGTTCTCTTCTCTTTTATATTTCTCATTTATTTCTCCCATATTTGTTTCATATAAATCTACCATATTTTTTCATATATTTATCATATATTTCTCATATATTTATCCGTTATTTATCTTATATTTATCCTATATTTGTCATATATTTCTCCCCCGTTTGGGATTTTCATAAAGTAGGAGGGAAGTTAATGATAGGAGACATTTAAAGAGCATAATTTAATAGTTAAATATAGTGGTATTAAAAAATGTAAAACAAATGAAACAATATTCTCATTAGAATAGAGTAAACATGGTACTTCTTCACTAACTGGTTTTATCTTTGCCTTTAGAAATAGTAGAAAAATCGGAAGCCTTAGGAGCAGAAGTTGAAGCAGAATAAGGGAGTGAGCGAGTTGATATAGAAGTTAAATGAAAGCCTTCATAAATAGAGGGATCCAGAGTAGGTGTAGTAGAATTCCAAGGTAGTTGTTGATCAAGGATCACAGTTCTAATCTGACTCAGTTCCTGACTGACAGATATAGAAGTAGAGGGTGGGGAAGATGTGAATGCATGCATACTAAGTGGCAGATGTGTATCCATAGTATAAAAAATGGCTATACTATGGAAATGAATATAGGGCCTCAGAAATTTCATAAAATCCATAATGATCTCTCCACCATACTGCATAAAAATCTCAAAGTCATCATTGTTTTCCATAAACTTATCCATCAGACGAGTGAACACTATGAGCTGTTGAACCTAGGTCATGAAATCTTGAGTAATAGGATGAATCCTATGATTTTCTACAAGATATTTAAAGTGATTGGTCATGTCAGACTTTGAGAAGATTTGGTTGAAGTAGAAATCCACTTTTTTGGAAATTTATTTCTGAGCATCATTAGAAACTTTTTAATGGATTTGGAAAAGATCCAGAACATTTCCACTGTTCTTGGGAACTTCTTATAGATTATCATTATTGAAACCACTAATAATAGTATAGAAGTTCTTCATCTACCACTGTTCTGAGTAGGTCACTACGTAGGGAAGGTTTAGATGATTTATTGGATGCCATAGAATCATTTACAGCTAAGGTCAGAGATTTCAGTTGGTTTTTTCAGTATTTTAAGATACCCTGTATATTCATCAGTGAGATTTTTGATATTAACAATAAGCTCTCTCATCACCTTCACAATCGGTTTGTTCCTTCTAGCATCCTTTTCATCTAAAGAAGCAAAATGAGGTTGAATCAGGGACACAAAATTCTGTGGGGTTTGAGGAACAATAGGTTATATAGGATGAGAAGAAATATTTGATCTCAAATGAAACTCTATCGACATTTCTTCAATAATACGTATTAGAGTCTTCACATCATCAATAAGTATTCTGTTTTCTACTCTAACATCCTCAATTTCATGAAGCATTTTGGTTTCAATCTTCCAAATTATTTTTCCTGCAACAGTGAGGCATAATTCTCACATAGATGAGTTACAATGGCTGGTTACGAATTCCAGAATTTTCCAACACCAGAAAATAGTGTAGCTCGAAATTATTTCAGATCATCCTTACTCACCGAGGATGGTTGTTCTGATGAAGGTTCTGAAATAGGGACTGATAGAGGCTCGGGTTTCTTTTCAAGGGAAAGATTAGAGAAAATTTTAAGTTGGAACATAGTAGAAAGGTCATGGCCTCTTACTGAAACATTCTGAGAGGCATCCCAATAATAAAAATTTGGGAATTTATACAGAGTGTCTACATGGCATGAATCTATCAGGTTTGTTACATCAATATATTCCAAATTTGGTGTTTTCTCCCCCTCAACAGTTCCATATTTCTCAAGACTCATAATCTTAGGGACTTAATCTTAATCTGCAAACTCATATCATAGATTCTCACCCATTTCATTCCTAGCCAGTTGGAAATCTAGCTCCATTCACTCTTTAGCCGAAGAAATGACTTCAAGAACATATTTCCCCACTAGGAGTTCATTAAATTCAGCTTCTTGTAAAACATATAATTCTTCTTCTATAGGTCTTCCATATCATTCTTTTTTCTTTATTTGACAAAAGATTATATTTCAACCTCAATTTGATTATCTTTATTATTAACATCATTATAAGTAGGGACATCTTCTTCACTTACTACACGAGGGACATAATTAATGTCTTCATTTCAGAAACTGTTACCCTGGGAGGCAAAAAAACCTCTTCTTTTCTTCATCAGAATACTCAACAACAACATTTGGTTCCAAACTAGGATCAAAAATATCTCTTGGTCTTGAGAGAGGTTCTATTAGAATTAAATTTTCATAAATTCTATCATTGTCTTCCACCCATGCTTTTTCCAAGGTTTCAAATTGATTTTCATCCTCTGGATAGTGAATTTCAAAATGCAGAACTCACAAATCTTGATAACATCCTCCTTAGGTAAAACCATACAATTGGCATGAAGCATGGATGATATAATCTGAGAGTCAAACAGGGTGGTTGAATTGGATGTGGCTTGGATCAATTCACAAATATGGTGTATGATATACTTACAAAGGATGATATCATGCCCATTTTTAATAAGATTAATCAGAAACACATCCTAGTATTTTATAAAATTAAAATCACCTTTTCTAGGGCTAATCAGGTTCTGTATAAACATTAAAAATAGTCTTGATTGTCTATCTAGTTCGGCAGCAATGGCTCTTCTCTTGGTTCTATTTCTGGTTAATCTTTTCAGATCATGTTCTAACATAAAGAACTCACTAGAAGGTGGAGATCCTCTCTAATAGTCCTCACTGATTTCTTCATGAGGTATCATAAGGCATGAAACCCATAACCTCAAAAGATAGATATGTCTATCTTCCTTCAAAAACCACTCTAACCAACCTTTCTCTTTTAAAAAATTCAGAACCAGAGACCAAATTGATAGAATACATTTGGGGAAAACCTCTTTCTCTAGAACTACAACTCGGTTTACCATATTTGGGTTAGGATGATCTTTTTGTGATATATTGGGTGAGATTTTCTTCTTCATTGAGTTATGTTTCTCGGGAGTCGGTGATGAAGGTAGTTTCATCCCTGGAATTCACCGAAGGATCAAGAGAGAAGGGTTGAAGTGTTGAAGAAGGGTTAAAAATTGAGTGATTAGAAGATAGATCGAGTGGAGCACAAGTGATACATAATTTATTTTATCCTTTAGGAATGCCAAATGTCACAAAAGTAAAAAATGCGTGAAAATAAAGAGCTGAAATGAATAATTAACATGATATAGTTTTTAATTCGTAAAAAAAAAATAAGGCATCATTTTGGTGAGACAATATCAGGTTTTCATGTTGAGACAGTTAAGGAATGTTAATGTGAGACAGTGAATGAATTTCAGGGTGAGATCGTAAACATGAAATTTAAGGTGAGATAATAAACATGCGGGGAGACAATAAACATGAAATTTATAGAGAGATGGTAAAATATATAACGATAATATATAATCGAGTAAGACATTTACTTAAGATTTATCATGCCTAATTAATGAATGATGTAGTCTATTCTTTCAGAATTTAGTGGTTTAGTGGATGTATCAGTAAGCTGATACTCAGTAGAAATGAATTCCAAAGTGATATCATCCTTTTGATAACTATCCCTCGAAAAGTTATGTCTTACATTAATATGCTTTGTCCTATAATGTGAAACAGGATTTTTCGAAATGTTAATACACATTGTGTTTTCAAAATTTATAGGTAAATGCCTGAATTGATTACAATAATCTAGTAATTTGTGTTCCATCCATTAGATTTTTGAACAATAGCTTCCAGAAGCTATATATTTAGATTCTGCAGTAGATAATTCAACCAAATTTTGTTTCTTACTACACCATTATATTAGTGACTGGCCTAAAATGTGACATGTAACATATGTGTTTTTTCTCTCTATCATACAACCACCAAAGTCTGCATCATAATAAATAACTAATTAAAATGATTTTCCTCTGGGATAGAATAGCCCTAGATTGTGTGAATGCTTGAGGTATATGAAAATTTTCTTTACAACATTTTAATGAGATTCTTTATGATTTTCTTGAAAATGAGCACTCATACACATAGTAAACATAATGTCAGGTTGACTAGTAGTTGAGTAGAGTAATCTTCCAATCATTCTTGTATAAGTGGTTTGATCAAAAAAATTTCCATCTTCATCAAGATCTAACTTACATGTGGTACTCATAGGAGTGTCCCTACATTTAGTGCTATCCAATAAAAAATGATTTAGAAGATCTCTAGTATATTTACTTTGAGTTAAAACAATACCATCATTATTTTGAATGATTTGAAATCGTAGAATGAAATTTATCTCACACATTAAAATCATTTCAAATTGATTTTGCATCAATTTTGAAAAATCAACACATAAATAATTTCTTAAAGATCAAAAGATAATGTAATTTATATAAATTTTAACAACTAAATAATCATTTGAAATTCATTTTATATAAATATTAGGATTAGATATTCATTTGGTAAAAACATTGGAAATTATAAAAGTACTCAACCGATCATACCAAGCTCTTGGAGATTGTTTCAAACCATATAAAGGATTTGATAATTTAAAAATATGATTTTGAAAATGGGGGTCTGTAAAACGAAGGGATTGTTCAACAATGGAATCCTTATCTATATACCCATTTATGAATGAAATATTAACATCCATTTGATATAGTTTGATATTCAAATGTGCAGTATAATAAAGAAGGACTCTTATGGCTTTAAGTCGAGATACATGTGAAAAGGACTCCTTATAGTTAATTCTTTCTTCATGATTATAGATCTGTGCCATTAATCTATCAATTTTTCTAACTATATTACCAGCTTAATCTACCTTGTTTCTAAACAAACATTTAGTGACTATAGAGAATGTGTCCTTAGTTTTTTCAACATGTTTTCAAACATTGTTCCTTCCAAACTGATTAAGTTCTTCTTGCATAGATATCACCCAAAATTTATGATTGATAGATTCATTAATGTTTTTTGGGTTCTAGTGGTGTAAATCAAACTTGATGTTCGACCTGATTTCCAAGAGAAGCTCTAGTTTGAGTTCATTTGTCTTTCTCTCCTACAACCACATCTAAAGGATGGATCTTAAGAGTTCTAATAGCTCTAGAAAAGGTGGACTAGTTATTTCAGGTTCATCAATAGGTTCAAGTTTGTTATGGCTTGAGTCTAAGGAATTTCTATTACTGGATGTTTTCACAGATTCTGTAACAAAATAGTTTGAGTATTTTTAGATTAATGTTCAGATTTGATATATCATCCTCCAGGTTCTCTAGAATGGTTTTATGCTCATGTGGATCCGTTTCCTCAAATTTGACATGGAATGATTCTTCCACACATTTAGTTCTTTTATTGAACACTCTATAGGCTTTACTAGATATGGAATATCCTAAAAGGATACCTTCATCACTCTCAGATGCAAATTTTTCAAGATTGTCCTTAGTATTATGAATATAGACTTTGTAGCCAAAAAATATTAGGTAGTTATCCTTGGGTTTTCTATTGTTCCATAACTCATAATGAGTACTCTAAAGAATAGGTCTGATTAACACTCTATGGATTATGTAGCTTGTTGTATTGATAGCTTCAGCCCAAAAATAAATAGGTAGGTCATATTCACTAATCATTTTTCAAGAAAAATCTTGCAGAGTTCTGCTTCTTTATTCTACAACTTTATTTTGTTCAAGTGTTCTAGGGGCAGATAAATTATTACTATAACCATTTTGTGATCAAAAGGATTCAAACACGTAATTTTCAAACTCACAGTCATTATCACCTATTAAGGATTTAATTCTATGTACACATTTATTTTCCACATACTTCTCTTATTTAGTAATATAAGAGTAGGATACACTTTTGTGATTCGGAAGGATAGTTTAAGTATATCTAAAAAATTCAACAACAAGAACATAAACATATTGCTTCACATTAAAAGTATAAACTCTAGATTGATCAAATCAATCCATGTGATCTAGTTAGAGTGGTTGAGAATTTGATACTTCTTTCTTTGGTTAGAAGAAATTTTTTTGTTGTTTTCCCTTTTGATGGGGATTACAAAATTTGACATTTAAAAACTCATGTTTGGGTAAGTCTTTAACTAAGCCTTTTCTAGTTATCTTTCTAAGGGATTGAATATTATAGTGTCCTAGTATTCTATTCTAGAGCCAAAAATATTTATGAAATACACTTAAACATGAAACATTTTGAGAAGATAAAGATTCATATGTTAACAGAGTAAACCTTTTCATTTCTTAATACAAAAAATACTAATTCATCTTTATAATTAAAGACCTTGCAAGCATCATATTCAAATCTAACCTGAAATCCATCATCAAATAATTTTTAGATACTAATAATATTATATTTCATCAATAAAAAAACATTACTTTATAAATTAAAACTTAGTTAGAGTTACCGATTTGGTTGAGTCCAATGATTTTTCCTTTGGCACTGTCACCAAATGTGACATGTCCTCCATATATTTTAATTAGATTATTGAAGAATGAGTAGTCCCCTGTCATGTGTCTTGAACATACACTATCCAAGAATCATACAAATTATCAAGAACTATTTATGCATCTTTCCAACAAAATGATTAAGTAAAAACATATTTTGGTAGCCATTCTTTTTATGTTAAGTAATATTATTAATATGTGATTTAAGAACCCATATCTGCCTCATAGGTTTTCTAAAACCAATAAGTAAAGTACATGAAAAATAAAATAAATTTGGTCTAGAAAAACATAAAACCGTAGAATATGTATCATAAATAGAATTAGTTGATTTGATTCTAAAATTAGGAGTAAAACTATATGTCCTAGATTTTGAAACAAAATTTTTTCAATCGATATTTATTTTTCTAGGTTGATAACCAATTTCTATGTTTTATTTAGGTGAAATTTGTTTTCCTAGATTTTGAGTAAGGTTATTCTTTCCATTGGTAAAATTTTCTAGGTCATTCTTCAATTGCTCATTAGATATTTTTAATTCATTGTTCTCTTTGAGAAGTTGAGCATTTTTCATTTTTTTCAGTTGTGAGTGTAGATTTAACAGTCACAGTAAGAGAATATTGTTTCTTCAATGATATTAATTTGACTTTTAGTTCATTGCATGTTTCTTCAAGCATGTTACAGTATTCAAATGTTTCTTCCTTAGTCATATTTTTAGAGTCACTATCATTTTCAGAATAGTACGAATTATGTACACCAGATTCTAGTGTTTCCTCAGATGTGTTTTTCATAAGACACATATTGGATTTGTTTGCATGTTCATCATGTAATGTTTCTGAGTCACTTACAATGTCCTCAAAAGAACTACATGATTCTTTCAGGGTATTATTATGCTTTAGGTCTTTATCCTCATGTCACTTTTTGTACTTGAGGTTTGGACAGTCATCCTTGATATGTACATTGCACTTACATTAATAGTAGACAATCTAATTAGTCTTGTCACTTCTTTTATGGTCCTTCTTAAAATTTACTTTTTGGTCATATTTTTCCTTGAAGTTAAGATTTCGAAATAAGTTCTTCATCTTGTAATATTTCTAGAATTTTCTGGATAATTGATCTATTTTTTCATCACTATTAGGTGATGGTTGTTCACGACATGAAATTTATACACAAGCTTCTAATTTCCAATTTTCTTTATATTTAGAGGTGTTGGTCTTGAATGCAACATATTTCATATTTGGTTCATCCTCCTCTCCCTTATTGACATTCAGTTCCTCTTCATACATCATCAGTTACCCAGTGAGATTTTTTATAGGTAGCTTGTTGATTTTTCATGATTACCTAATAGAGACAAAGGTTCCTCTCCATCTGTCAGGAAGACATCTGATAATTCTCAATATTTGTTCCATGGTACTAACTTCTCTTCCAAGATATATCATTGTGTTGAAAATATCATTGAACCAAAGATCCATGTCTGAGATAGGCTCATCCATTTTAATTTTTATGTCATCATATTTAATATTATAAGTATTAAGTCTCATTTCATTAAACTAGAATTTCCTTCATGTGAGACAGACAGAGTATCCCAAATTTCATAGGTAGTTTTACAGGTAGAAATTCTTTGAATTAATCATCTCATAAGGAGCAGTATAAAGCATTTATAGATTTTTAATTGTTATTATAGGCAGTTTTGATAGGTTCAACCCATGTGATTCTATTAATATTAGGAATATTATATTCATCTATAGTGAAAGACCAATTTTCAAAACCCATACTCTCTAAGTGCATTTTCATTTTAATTTTCCATCGAGCATAGTTGGTTCCATTAAAGAATGGTGGTCTGTTGGTTACATTACGTTCTAATATATTATCCATACTATGGAAATACACTGAAAGATATATTAATTTATAATTAACATAAATTTACAGATCTTCAAAGTACAACTACAATCCAAAGTTGAATAAGGCTAACAAAAAGTATTAATAAACAACCTCTGATACCAAATGTTGGTCGGAGTAGATTACTCTAGAGGGGGGGGGTGAATTGAGTAATATACTACTACTAACAATGTTCATATGTTGAATATGGTGAAAAGGTTATAATTTGTTCTCCTTAGAGTACCATTGGTGAGATTAAAATTATGTGTGAGTAGTTCCAAAAATATGCTATTTAGTAGGGTATCCATATATTCCTCAAGGATGGGGAAATATTTTTAAATTTAATTTGAATTGTTATAGCATCTAATACAACTATGTTTTACATTTTTTCAGTCATGTTATAATGGATCCATCTCTTAAAAAAATATATTATTTATTAATTTATTAAAATGTATTACATAAATTCCACAAAAATAATAATATTAACACATTTTATTCATATATGAAAAATGAACACATCAACTTTCATATAAATAAGAATCATATATAATGAATTTTAATATAATATATTATATTATCTCATTTTCAAATCAAAATGATCATTTTATAAAAACAATATTATGTATTAAAAAAATTTAAATATTGAATATATAGAAATTATTGGAATCGAAATCATATATACAAAAAATAAAATTTTCTATGATTTAAATAATCGTTAAAAATAAGGAATAATTATGAGCCTTTAATATAATAATTTATGTCGGTTTCCTGAAACAAATATAATCATTTTATATTAGCAATGATTATAACATATTACTTCATTATTAATAAATTTCAAATTTGAATATAAAATGTTGATATAAAATATTTAAATATTCTCCAATGTAAAATAAGTAATTGAATTCTACCATTTATAAAAAATTATATAGTTAATAAATATTTTAAAAGTACCTACTAACCAATTACAAACAATTAAAAATTTTAAATATTTTTGAATGAAATAATTATATATTTAATAAAATTTTTAAATGATTAGAAAAATATTTTATTGATTATTAGTAAAGAATATTTCATTTTAGAAATGAAAATAAATTAAAATTTAGGAACCTCTATCATATGTAATTGAAAATTTTTATATCAGAAATTTTTATTAGAGAATGTCAATATTGTTTTATAATAATATTCATTATAATCAAATTTAATTACGAATATTGATTTTCTTATCATAGTTAATAATATAAAAATCACTATCTATGATATAAATACTTGTACCTATCATATATTGTTAGGAATGATAAAATTTTAAATAAAAAATAACTATATGTCTAGTTCCATTTTATTCATAAATGATGATACATATATATACCATTCCATGAATTAAAAAAATTATTTTCTAAAAATTAATGTAGTATGTGAATTACTATATCGACACTACATTATGATTACCACTCATTTATACAAGGAATACAGGCCTAACATATGAAATTTAAATATTGTTAATTATTTTGATTCTATATTGAATATTTTTTATTTATCAAGGCCTTAAATTTATATATCTCTCCAAATCACCCAAGAAATATTTCTACCCATTGTACCATATTCCATAAAAATACATAATTATTTATCAATTCTATAATACAACATAGAGTTTCCATGATGAAAATATTTAGTATTTAAAAAAATAAACCACGTATAAATGACGTAAATAAGCAATTAAAATATCCATTCCAAAATATCATACCATGTGTGTTGAAATAATGAAATTTCATACTGATGAATATAATATTAATATATAATAATTCAGATCACAAAATTCTCAATTAAAATATAAATATTAAAACACAATGAAATTATGACCATGTAGGTATCCAATATCCCTTTGAATCTAAAAACAATTTATATGGAATATTTATTTTTTTAAATTGTATATCTATCATGACTTTTGGAGCTTAAAAATTCAATATGATATGTTATAATTCTATTTATCATCATAAAATGTTTCAGTAGACAAAGAAACATTAACTCATATAGATGTTATAAATTCAATTATCTAGTATCACATATCATTTTTTCATATATATCAATCCATGAAATATAAGCATATATATAAGATATATTTCTAAAATATACATCACGCTATTTATAAAACAAATAATGATGTATAAATAAGAAAATATTTTAAATGTATTTATTCCACAATTATTTATAATGTGGGATAATATATTATGGAATCCAATTATATATATTAATATTTTTGTGTGTCTCACATGTAGTGTTATCATACTTTATTTGTTAGATAATCATTAATGAACCATAGATTATGGTAGAAAGGGGAAAGACTTCCTATGCCATATTATTAATTAATATGAGATAAATATAATGGTTAATAATATAGAGAAGAATGCATAAGGACAATGATATCATATTCCTTGATAAAAAATATCATAAAACTCAACATTAAAACAAAAAACATTCCTTCAATTATATTCAATGATATATATATTTGTCACACCATGAAATATTTTGTATAATAATATGTAAAAAAATATATTTTTTGATAATTAACATAAGATACTAATCATAACCAATATATATATTGTATTAAAAAATATGTATTTAATAGTCTTTCATACCCATGATAACTTATGTTTATAGTTTTATATATGTATGAAACGATTACATAAAATAGGTGATATTTCAATATATTATTATTATTTCCAGAAAACAATTCTACGATTGACACCCCTTCATCAATTAAGGATCATTTCATTAAATTTATATAACTCACCAAAGTGGAAATAATATCTTTTATATAGAACCTACACATTATTAAATCCTATTTGAAAATAACTGAATATATTATATATGAAGAAAACTATATTCAATATGTAAAAAATAAAGAAAATAATTTCTCTAGTAAAATTGATTTAAACCGATAAAAATGATTAGCATTGTTATAAAAAACATAGTTCATGTAAGAAAATTGTCATAAAATTGGGAAAATAATGTTATACCCAAATAAATCATTAAACCCCATAACAAGAATATAATGGAAATATATGTATTGTGTGAAAAAATGAGTACCAATGAATATATAATTTATAAAAAATCGTTTAAATTTTAAAATATAACATAACCTCTTAATGAAAATAAAATATTTCCATATAAAAAAACTCCCTGAATCATCACTCATGTTTCACTCATATGGAATAAATAGTATGTATTATGTTTTAAGCATCATTTATCTAAAGAATAAATCTTTACCAAATGTTTTAGATGGATTTATCATGATCCCACCCATTTTCATATATAATTTCCTAGAACCATTACATGTATAAAACCTAAAGGATCTCATATTTTAAAACCAAACAATAGTTTCCAACCTTAATAAAATTGTATTTTTATCCTCTAATTAAAATAAGTATAAATATAAATTTCATCTAAAAAAGTCTATAATATTAAAAATATGATGTTTTTTATTAAATAAGAAAAAATTTTGAGGTTCAATGATAACAAATAATGTCTATAATATTGGTAAAAATAATTGAGGTTGTAAATGTTCATCATTTGGAATTTTCATATATAATTTAAAAAATAACTCATATGATAAAAAACTAAAATATTTCTTTTTCAACCATTATAAATAATAGGAAAGGTAGTTTAATCATTTTTTTTATAAAAAAATTGAATTATGAATAATAACATTTAAAAAAAATTTAAATCATATATATTTGATTAGAAATAGAGTAAAATTTTTAAAACATCGTAATAATGAAATATCCTTTAAGAATTTTGTCAAATATTTATAAAAATAACATTGATGTATAAAAGATTAAATCCATTGTGTAATAATTTAATATCTTGAACTGAATAATAGATGACCTAGATATCATAGTTTAAACATCACTTAATATAAAACATGTGTTTATAATTGAGTGAGTTTAATATAAATTTGAATGAGAAATTACTTACATTGTATCCAATCCTTATTTTTTCATTCATTAAATTCTGAATAAAAAATATAAAACTTTTACTTTTATTTATAACATATTTTCATATCATTTCCTTAATATTATTCTTTTATTTCATTTATTACCATATTCTATTTAATTTTAAAATGTGTTATGTGTACATTTTAGGTTTTATGGTTATTTTGTTATAACATTCTTGGTGTGACCATTGTCCATGGGTTATTAATTAATTAATCTATAACATATTAATTTTTTTATAATTTTCATTTTTATAGTAAATATATTTTAGAAACTATTCATGTTATGTGAACATTAAAAATGAAATAAAAGGCTTCCTTGAGGCTGTATTCTGAGCCTAAAATGACTTATGGTTAAATTTATCATATAATTGAAAACTAAAAAAAATCTACACCCACAGTCTGTAATCAAGTTCTAAAATAAAATCATTATATATTTCTTAATGATAATAAAAAATATGATGCAATTTTAGTAATCTATAATAGAAAACATTATCATAAAAAATTGGATCACTTACATACACAATGACTATTTAACTTTAGAGTTTTATGGAATTTTAGAAAAAAAATAACGTAACAATACAAATATTCATTAGATATATTTTTCTTATCATACCCATTATTTATTTATTTTTAAATAATTTATTCAACATGTCCTATAAATTTTTTTAAAGAAGTAAATGATTTAGTCATATATTATTAGGCATTATTATTTTTTAAAGTTTTAAATTTAATACACATGATGGCTGAGCTAAAATACACAGTAACGATAAATAAAATCATTAATAATTTATTGTCATCAAGGAGATAGATATGAATAAGGGAGTGATGTAATACTCGAATTCCATTACTATAATGTAAGTAAATCACCACCAATAAAATAATATATCATTAAATATATAACATGTTATAAATAATTATCAATATAAGGAGTCATAATAATTAATTATCAAGATCCATGTAATGTAAATATTGATGAATGTGACCACAAATAACTCATAAAAATCATAGGTAAACGACATTGGAATATTTTAAAATTATCTTAATTTCATGTTTTCAACAATTTTATAAATATTTATATCATTTTTAAAACAATAGGATTAGCCTCAATATTTTACTCCCACCATAATTTAATTAATGAAAACAAACACTACCTACTGAATTGGAGAGATATATCAGTGTCATCCCTCATAAAATCGATACTTGGATCATCCATGTTATAATCTATTTATGTTTAACTCATCATATTATCATTATTGGGATAAATATTCATCATCAATAATATCTATGTACCGTATATGAGTATAACACATGAATGATAAAATATTTACCATAATTATTCTATCCAAATATTACTTAGATAATAACTTCATTTACAAAATAAAATTAAATGGGTCTAATTATATTATCTTGAAAAATGAATCATTATTTGTAAAGAGAAATAATATGGATTGTATATTGAAATCATATTTCTAGGGAAGTAGATGAAATAATAATTGATGTATACATAGATTAAAATACATTTAAAATAACATTTATATAATTTATTTAAAATAAATGGAATATTCCCTTTTTTTAATAATTTTCTAAAGATATGTGTGTCATATTATTGAAAATCTATTGGTATAAATTAAAATTTAAAACTATAAATGTACATTTAAATAAAATTGTTAATGATTGATGGAAAATACATTCTTTCATAAACATTAAAATTAATAATTATTTTTAATCATTCATAAATCGATTCAAATATCACCAATGCAGATAGAGAAATGAACTTTCATTGAAAGCATAGTAAAAGAAGAAAAAAATAATAAAAAATAAATTTTGGAAAAATTTTAGGTTTAAAAAATTATATTACTGAGATAAGATAATGAACATTGTGGGATAATTTAGTTAAATTTATTTATAATCGTAAAAACAACATTTTTAATTATAAACCTTATTTAAACCATTTAAAATAAACAAATAGAAATAAATAACATATAAAGGATAGGAAAATGAAATGAGATTAAATAGAATCTTGTTTTAATAGTTTAATAAAATATTTATTGGAATTATAAATTAATATTGGGGAATCATTCAAAACAAGCTATAATGATAGATGTTTGAGATGATAAACACATTCCACATAGGAAATACATGTATCAAAAATACGTTGAATTTAGGAAAATGGTATGATTATTTAAAACCCATAATTTCTAGGAGGTAATTTCTAAAAACACGTTCATGGGGATGTACTTACACCATATAAAATAAAACCTTGTTCATAGAATGGAATATGTATTAATGAATTGGTATCAAAATTATGAAAACCCTTAATATTTATAACATTTTAATCAATATATCATGAATGATAGAAATTAAAAAGAACATAAAATATAATGATAAAATAATAATTCAATATATAATATCTCAATTAAATGTATATATTCATATTTAAGGTATATATGTGCATAAAAAATTATTGAGCTCAATTAAAAAAATATTAAGACAAATAATCCTAATATTGATCATATAATTAAAATAATAATTAAACACTAAGATGATTCTACGAAAGAATTTTCAAACAAAAAATGTATAAATAAAAATAATTACAATTAGAAGCAATCAAGATGATGTACACTGTAGAATATATTCAAGGAAGTATAATTATATTCAAGGGAAATGTATCTTATTTTTGAAACCCCTTACCTCGAGTCCTGTCTTTCTCCCATCATTATTTTTCTCCAATATTATAAACATGTATTAATTATTTGGATATTTGAGAATATTTTTTACAGTTTATTATCATATCATTAAACCATTAATTCCATTATTTTAGTTCCATATTAAATTACATAATTGGTTATGTCCACGTAAAGTTTTTTTAATGTTGTTCGGTTCATAATTGAAAAATGACATTGGTATATTGACCATGAGGAAAGGGGTATTCATTAGATTATATGAAAAATAATAATAAATACTTAATACACATATTTAAAATTTTAATATTATTTTGGATATATCTATGAATGGATTACATTGAAAATGATTCACATCGCTTCATGGAGGTGGTCATCCACATGTTCACATGAACGACATTAAAAAATTTTAAATGAGGGATTGGTTAAGATAAAAATTATATATTATCCATAATAAATTATAATTATTTTGTTAATATCATATATAAACACTATGTCCATCATATTTACCAGCCTTGTGGGGTGGTGAGGAAAAATGAAATGAAAAATTTCATAGAGATGGTAGTTGATACGTACGCACAAATGATGATTTCATTCAACATATAATAGAAAATGGGATGAAAATAGGTTTAAACATATATATAATAAAATTTAAGTATATTTTATATAATGGTGTAATAATATAATCAATTTTTATGTATATGATAAGGAGGTACAAAATTAATGGAAATGAAAACTCTCAGTTAAGACAATTACCTCATTTTTTAAGGAGCTCCATTGGATATCTTATTATAGATATCATGATTTATATTCAAAATATAATATAAAAAATAAAACATGGATAATTTTGTTTATTATATGTTATGGAAGATATTTTTCAAATGAAGTTACTCATGGTATTCTGATGAATTAATAAGAGGTTTTGTCTTTTTAAGTGAAGGAAATGAAAGACTTTTCTTTACAAAATGGTTGAATTGAAAAAAAAATTTCATGTGAATATAGAACAAATTTGAAAAATATTCAATGATAATATATTTTTATGTTAAAATGATTTAATCTATTGAAATAATTAAATGATTTTGATTTATCTTAAACTTTTTTTTGTTAACCATTTTTATTCAATTTTAACCTTAACCATGGTAAAAAAAAATATGTATAAAAGTGTTAAACATTTACATATATTTCTCTAATAGTACACAAAATTTCATCAAATTCCATTTCTAACCATATCACATCACCTATTCATGTTTCAAAAGTTTTTTGAATGAAAACTAACATTTTTATTTATTATGGAAACAAAAAAAAACACACAATACCGAAGAGGTACATCAAGGAAGTCTGAAATAATAGATCACCAAGGAATCCTTATTAACAAAGATGATTCCATCAACTAGAAATGATATTATGTTAAGGAATGAGAATATATTTTGGTGTGGGGAAGCCTGAGACACAACGATTTCTGCAACCTTATTTCCCTCTCACCATGTCTGAGTTATCTGAATATTGGTTCACATTATCTGTTTACACATTCAGATAAAATGTTCAATTCACAAGGAAAAAATTCCACTTCATAGTAATTATTTGTATAGGATTAAAGAATATGTTTCCACAACCTCCAAGATGATATGTTTTTTCTCACAAAAATCTAAACCTAAAACCATCGTCTTTTCCTTATCCTGATGAACATGCTATCTACTATAAAAAGAAGAGAATACAGTGACGATAGGCCCCTTAGAATACCCAATAACTCCACCACCTCTTATCTTTCCCTATGTAATAAACCATACATGTTTAGTTTGAACCCACTTATGGGTGGATAACAATGTACCCAATTCCTCGAACCCATCCTCCCAATCGGGTAAGAGATATTTGGCTTGTGAATCCTGATAGACTGAGCTCCTTGGATTTTTGTACACACCCTTACCAGGTCTATCAAGGTGTTTTTATTTTTAATCTAACGATGGTCACATACGATGATTTTCATATGATTATAATTTTTCATTGCTTTTTAAATTATCGAGTATCCCTCTACTAGGATGATTTTAAGAAATTTCCTCCCTAGACAGAGCTCTCCATCACCACTAAACTGTCGATTAAGAGCATTATTCTACATCCCTCTATGATCAACCCATCTGATAATTATTCATACACCTTCCAGGTCCAGCTATTCCAATCTCTATTGAAGAATAAATGATCCACAATTTCGTTTTTGATATTTATTCAAGAACATCCCCTAGATTCCCTAGACACATCCATGCCAGCGATGTTATCATCAATGGGTAATGCGTTTTTCCTCACAAACCACAGTATGAAATTAAACATGGGGGAGACCACCTTGCACCAGAAAATATTCACTAATGATCACAAGTATGTGGGTCTCTCCTCATACATGTATATGTCTTAAGAAAAAACACAATACGAGGGTCCCATGAAGAAAAGATTATCAGGATCCTCACTAAGAAGGATCTCTTTGATGGCGACATGCTGGTTATCATTGATAATGGTATGATGAATAAATGTGTGTTTACAAGCTTCTATAATAGACATATCTGATGTTGGGAAACATGGAAACCAAAGACTTCCTCCCCCTAATCATAACACAATATGATCACATATACTACACCCACCATCCATCATGAATGAGGATACAAAATCTCTATATACGAGTAGACTTACTTCCATATACTTGATGAAAAGTCCCTGAAACCACCACATCTAGGCCAAATTTCCTTGCATGAGAATTCAAAAAAATTTACAACCTTCCATATCCTCCCATGAATGTTTTTCATGAATCCCTTACATGGTCAAGGAGATAATCTACATGATGATGCCCCATAAGCTATTGGTCTTAATAGATTCTTACCTATATCCTAGGGGAATTTTCATTCATTCTCACCATCCAATATAATAAACACCATAATCCTTTCCATGTTGGCTATCACAGCTTTTGGAACCTTCAATGTGGACACGTAATTCATGGGGATATAAACCAAGGCACTATAAACCGTAGTAATGGGTCCTGCAAATGATTGGAACCTATTTTTTCAGTTAAATATTTTCATCTATTCTTGCCAATTATAATATCAAAATGATGAACGTGAGTGGAGTTAGGAAAAATTGACATGCCGAGATACTTCATGGGATAGTAACCTCACCTCATATTAATGTTGGCTTCTATAATCCTAGCCCTCCTACTTGAGTGTTTCATAGAATTATAATAATTTATTTTCTCCCTATTCACCACCTACCCACTCTGTTAACAATATTCCCCTATAATCCGATTCAATCAATTCAAGGATCTCATACTTCCATTAATAAGAAAAATTTTATCATCTGTGAACATCAAGTGTGAGATACCCTTCGTACATGCCTATACCTATATGGAAAAAGTTTTTCCATGAGCATACCATTTATAATATTTTAACTAAGAACATTTTGAGAGAGAATAAATATTGTGGGGGATATGGGATCCACTTATTGAAGAACATGAAAATCATTGAAGAAACTGAGATGCTTAAACATAAAATATGTGTTGATCATCACCAAGATGAAACAACAAAATAGATGGTAACAGGTCCAATTGGATAACCCCATGGAAGTAAACACCAATAATATAAATCCCCACTCAATCCTATCATACGCATTAGTCATATCATAATTGATATCAAAATTATTCTCTACGGTCTTGTTGTTTATCCCACTAATCATTTATTGCACCACTCCCATCGCACACTGTATTGATATCTCATTGATGAATCCATGCTTTTTTGTAGCCATCCATTTGTTTAAAGAACAAGCTATCCTTTTGTTATAGATAATAACTAAGAGCTTATATGGAATGTTGCATATGTTTATGGGTTGGTACTATACCATATATCAGGGGTTACACATTTTGGTTATCAATACCATCATTATTTTACTTTGTATGTGTGGAACATGTCCTCTACGGAAATAATACTACACATATCCCACTATGTCTCCTTTGACAAGAGCCCATGAAACCCTGTAAAAATAACATGGTATTTCTTCCAGCATTGGTGCACTGTTTCGGTTCAATGTCCACACTACCTCTCACCCTTCATCCTCATTTGAAGGCCTTATCAAGAAATCATAATTCACTACTATAACTCTACATGGAACATCCTCTAAGAACATGGATGCTTCACTCAGATAACCATCTAGAATATTCGGATTAGTTCATTCTAGAAAACCATTTATTCTATAGTTAGCCATTTCCCCAACATCATCTTGGTCATTATAGTATGATCCATCTTCCTTGAGAATATTTAGTCGATGAAATCATTGCCTCTCTTTTATACAAGAATTTAAATAGTAATTGTTCTGGTCCCCCTCTCGATGAAATTTAACACGATATCCCTCTCAAGAAACACTCTCCTGTCATAACATTATATCAGATAGCTGACCCTTCTTAGACCATTGTTCATTGATTAAAAATTCATCCCAATCTTGATTCAGGATAGCCTCCATGAATTTTACCTCCTTGATGATCTCATGTAGCTCTTGATCACGGATTGGAGGAGACTCACTCCTCCTTTGCTACATATTCTCATGAAACCTGATTTTTTTTATATAAGGATATCCTTGGGTTTCCTAAGTGCATACTATTCCAGGCATCCCTGAACACATACAAGAAACAAGTATCTTCATCCCATGTCATAGAAAAAAATCTGAAGACGCCTCTCAAAGCTCTGGAACATAGATAAATCTGCCGTTGAGAGTGATCAGATAAGCACTGCACCAGGTGAAATAATTTCACAATCTGGAAAAGATACATTGTGGAATCAATCATCAAACATCTGTCGAGATGACCCCAAGTGAACCATAATCAACTTTAATTGTTATAATAGGTGAAACAGTCACCCTCCTACCCCACATCCATATGTCCTATTCTAGACAAGAAAGAATCAATGGCAAGGCTTCCACTCCATAGAAACACCCATCCCCCTTGTTTCTCCTCTACTCAATCAATAATATTAATTCCACCCATCAAAACAAGGTGTATAATCATCAATAATGACTTCTATGTCATCTCACAACATCTCTCTCTCATGCATGATGCATTTAGAGAAGACTAAGGATAGGACAAAATCCATATCACCTACCGAAACTCTCATCAAGAGGTACTAGTCCAATACATTCAGAATTTTGACCGAGGCGTGGTCCATACAAAACGTCCATATTTGAGAGATGGGAGGGTACCATGTATACATCCATGAATCCATAACATATGAACGTACTCATTTTGTTTACTAGTTGCCTGTTTTGGTTCCAAAATTTCTATCGTTAATAAGAGAGTGATTGAAGAGTTCTTTAACCCTGAAATTGGCCTTCACCTATACCCCCATCACTTGGGCATTCCAGATTAAAACTGTAAACATTGAACCATAGATTTCAGGTTTTAGGCCTCAAATACTAGCCATTGGCACAAATTGATGACAATGGGGATCTTAACACACTACATTTTGACTGAGAATGGGTGTGCATGTCGCTCTTCACCTTCATGTTGACAGCCTCATTCATGCGATCTCTCCTCTGCCACACCCTAAGAGTGATCTTCTGAGAATCTTGAATCCTCTCATCTGCCAAACATCTGACAGGATACACATGATGCGTGACTAGAGGGGATAACATCACCATCAGAGCCTACGATGGGGAAATTTACTACACCATCATCAAATAAGGCGAAGGTAGAGAGGGGACATCACTAGTTGTGAAAAGCTGATTAGTTTACTCTTCTTCAGAATCTAGATACTTCTACGGAATTTTAGTAATGACGATGCGGGATGTGACCCACGGGGCTGACTCCCTTATCCTAAAATGAATGGAAAGGGATATCCCTTATGCTGGTGGACTCGCTTCTCGAATTCAAAAATTTGATTCCCTCCCATGCCTTGGTTAAACAGAATCAAATCCTTATTTGAAGATACTCACCTAAGAGGACATGAAAAATATTAAGACACCTATAAAGACTTAGAGGTAGGGGAGATGACCATCCCTTTTCATCGTTAAATGCTTCTTAGAGAGAGATGTGATGACAGTATTAGGCGTACGGGCCTCAGAAACTCTTAAGACACCTACCCCTGTGCCACGTGAAAAAATGCAATGTGTTCCCAAAGATATGATAAAACGATAAGGAATAGGGAAATGTGGGGATAGATAAATTCATGAAAATGATCCATCATCCCTTCAATCTGGATCACATCATGGTTTTGATGCGATCAGGAAAATTCTCTCTATAAATAGATCAGTGCAACAGACTCCTTCTCCAAATGGATCGTCTGATCATCCTTGCAAATGTAAGTCCCCAGTGATTCCCCTATCACCTTTAATAATGAATCATGAATAATATGAAGAGGAATACCATAGATTTAGATCCTGACCGCCATGATAGGTCTTTCCCTCTTGGAGTGAGCATCCATTCATCAGCGAGTGAGAGAGAACCACCATTACCCCACCCATCTAGGGAATCTACTCCATGCTCTTAAAAAATCAACCTTTGAGGCCCATATGATGAAAAAATCCGTCCAATATAAGAGTGAAACCATGTATAGAAATTCTAGACTCCATCATTGGATTTGGTACTGAAAGACTATGAGAATATTTATATCAGCCCTGGATCTCACATCTAGGGTCCAATGAAGATTCTTTGCACCCACATCAAATGATGCCACAAAGGACTCAATGATGAGGAAAACATCATCCGAGACTAATGAAGAATTCAAGGGATCCTCCCACATCCCACCATATCTGAGGATAAATTAGAACAACATCATTGAAAAAGAGACGAAGGGGAGGATCTGATCTTTATCCGGCACTTGAGGACCAAAAAAATCAATACAGGAATTCAAAGAGTTCTCTAGAGCCATGGAATGGAGAATATATTTTGAATACATTCAATTGATGATGAATTCAGTTGTTTTATGATTTTTTGAATCAATAAAATTATATTACATTACATAACAGACCATTAATTTCTTTTCCGAATCAAGTAAAATTATCTTTTTTTAAAAACATAAATATACATATGAAATTAGAATATTAAATATTCCACAAAATATTATAAATTAATATTTACTATAAAAGTCATGGATAACCATATTTGATCTAAATTATATTACTTTTTTTTAATAGTTGACATTGATTTTTCAACTCCTTGAACGTGAACTCTATTCGTGTTAGGAATGAATTTAAGATAATTATTCCATCTCTTTTAATTAAAAATGATTTATGAACATAAAAGTGTATTTTTTTGTTCAATGAAATGTATATAAAATTTCAAAACATCTAAATATCCTTATGTGAATATATAAAAATAATTTATCATAAGATAGTGACATTTATAAATTTTTCATTATATAAAATATTATAATGATCTTTATCAGAGGAAAAGGACACTAACATTCAATAATTAAGTATATATAAAGGAGTGGCATAAAAAATATATAATTTAAATAAACCTAGTTTAAATTATAATTTTAAGGTCTTATCTCATTATTTGTAACATTAATTACAAAACATACCCATACGTAGTTTAAAAATATTTTACATTTTTCTGATTCCTTATGACCACTACTAATGATTAAATATTTAAAAACATGAACTTATTGATACCAAATGTTTAATTAAATTATCATGTCACAATTTCTATATTTTATATAAATCAAATTGAATATAAATGCGTAAAAAACAACGAAAAATGGTTTTAAAAAAATTGAGATTCCAAGACAAAAAACATTCTTATACAAAAATATTGTACAATAGAAAATACTATGTAATTAATTATACAATACATAATTAAAGGATTAAAATCTTAATATAATATTAAAATAAAATAATAACATTTCTTTTTAATGAAATGAATTTTAGTTTTAACAAAATGTATTTTTGTTCACCACTCACTAAAATATAATCTTATAATAAAAATCACAAATTATCACCCTAAATAATGTTTATATGTTCATTTGAAAATGTATATATATTTCTTCAAATAAATTTTTTTTTTCATTTAAAGAAACTAATTATAATATCTTATATAAATTTAATAAATCCCATTTTTTTAAAATGCATTTTGAATTATAGAATTACATTACTGAAAATTGAGTATTTATTTTAAAATAAATAATCAATATGATATTTATATATGTTTTTATGTATCATAATTTAGTTACAAATATTCATACATACCAAATAGTGTATAAAATATAATTGTCATTGTTAAATTAATATTAGGTGTTGGTTCATTAATGATGGTTATTGTATGTTTTCTGCGCTATCAAACATATTTTTTATTTGAAAATATTTGGGATCTCATGAATAGACACACATGGGTCCGCCTGACCAGTGATAAGTCGAGTGGGACAACCCTATTCCCATCTAAAAAATTCTAGGGGATAGATATGGTCATCGATTTGGCCTAAAACTCACATGGTAGGTCATATACCAAAGTACATGTAAAGACACACCCAAATATCCAATGCCATAAAATACAGAAATGTAATATAAAGCTAATAACAAATGCAAGAACTCATATAAATATCTAAATTATAGTGCATAAAAAATACTAGAATGTGATAATGTTAAACTACTACCCCACCAAAAACTGTATTGAAGTCTTACATGATAGTAAGAGGGATCTACAGTAAAATGTTAGTCATGGTATACACCATAGTCAGTGTATAACATATGTAAGATCTATCATTTCTTGGTCCAATATGAACCCTATTGAATAGTGTTTCATCATCATATGACATGGAACATCTAGAAAGATACTATTCATGGTTGAGTAACACAATACCTAGTAGGAATCCCTAAAATCCCAATAAGACATTAATAGTGGTAGTCTAATCATCATAGTGATATTTTAACAACATTCATAATAATATCAAAATATACTCATAGAAGAAAAAAATACCACGTTATGTTCGCAACAATATTTCAAAACATGGAATATTATTTGAAGTCTCCATATCAAACTCATCTAATAGAATACACTCCATTAGATAGATATATCAAATGGAATATATTCAGGATGTCAAGCCCATCGTGTCTCACCAAAATAAATATGCATTATAGGTATGAAGTCATTGAAACATTGAAAAGGATCACACAAAGGACCATGGGATATACCAAAACTTAATATGGATTAATATCCTATGTAAATAATCAACACCCATGTACTATTGGTCATGATAAATCTAAGATCCCCACCAAGGGAAATTGATTATTATGGAGGATCTCACTTAATTACTCATGGGGGATCAAAAAACAATATCTGATATTGAAGTGTCTATTAGGGGATCAATATCCTATGCTCATGGCATGATTCAACCCTAAACACCCTGGAATGGAATAAAGGGAACATATTCTTAAAAAAATCATTATTAAGGGAATAAGATCACTAATAAATCATTGAAAAAGTACATGGTGTGTACTATCAGTATTGGATATTTGTCATCGACAATGGGTTTACCCATGTATCATGACACATGCTCATTTCTATGTACATGTACACCTAGACATGCCTATGTAATTTTACTTATATGATTCCCTGGATCTGCATGAATAATTTTGTATTGGCCTTGTTCCTTCTATTGAGTATGGTTGTGTTATCCGGAAGTACATTCCATGTCTCTATGATGCATCATCTAATGTATAATATCTATCACATATTGGGTGATACGTTTCACATTCAAGGATACTCTAGTGCCACTGTTGAGGTCCACGTGATTTTTTTTATTGGATTACACTTGTATTTTGAGATTCTTTAGAACCCATGAATCTTAATTAAACTTTCTATCACATCACCACATTATAAAATTTCCACTATTGAAAAAATCATAGATGGAATATTTAGTCTGATGAACCTCACAGCTACCCTCTTGCTATAATTTGGTCACCCTACACAATTTGGAGCCGCTGTCGCCATACTATTCCACTCTGACATAGAGAAATCCCAAAATGTGTATTTCTAAATATGATCTAATCTGTCATCTATCATTTTTATACCCCAAAAATTGTATCCTCGATCCGATCACCACCATTAGTATTGACAACATTCCTCAATCATCAGACATAAAACAATCATATACTTGATATTTGTCTATCCATATGAAAAATGAATTTCTCTAGATGAACATGGATAGAAAATGGGATTATATTTATAGACCAATTACATAAGGAACTTTCCTCATCCACTATTCATTTTGGAGAAGATTTATCTCCATTAGAATCATTATGAAAGGATATAGAAAATGATCTATATGTATCTCCATTCCTATATAATAGATATCATGTACTAAAATATTATTGATCCAAAAATAATTTCAGTGGTTTATTTATTTTTATTCATTATATGAAAAAATAGTGGATAAATTCATATAAAATGAAACATCATACCTTGATTTGGATCAATAAATGGTAGAGTGAATCAACATTGTTTTCATTTGTCAGATCTTTGAATTCCACTACACACTGATCAACAATCTATGATCTAGTTGATTTTCTTATAATAAATATAATCCAATTATATCTCTAAAATATGATAGGTTATGTGTATCACCAAGGAAATTTTAATATTATTATATTTATAATCAATTTTTAGGTCATGATAATTACATAAAAAAATAAACATTTTTATTTATTGATTTACTAATCCTCCCACGACTACCCTCAACCCTTATGTTTGAGACACTCCAAGGTTATGTCACACCTAGGGTAAATCCCATTCTATGAACTCAATTTTGGACTTGTATTTTTGATCCAATGTCCCTATTTTTGAGTTATTCCATTTTTTAGTAAAATGCATGGACATATAATTAATATATTTAATATATGAAAAACATAAATTTTGGGCATATGAGGCCTTAGAATAACATTACCACTTAGGGATAGTTGTTGAAAATATTACTAGATACATTTTAAAACATTAAAATTAAAAAAAAATAAGTTAAATTCTCCCTACATTATGAATTTTTATCTCAAAAAGAAAACAAATCCAACCAAAAGGGATATTGGTACTAATAATTCTTCTAGGTCTCCCGCTTCAAGGTTCTCTACTAATGATTTATATTAAACCACTAGTCACTTACCAAAGGAATATATCACCCCTAGAGGATAATATTATAATAATCATTATTATTTATTGGGTACTCTTAAAGAATTTATATCCTTGATTCCTATATCTCCCTAGTGGATAAAATGGGAGAAGACATGCATGTTTCTCTTGAGCTGTGACTCATGGAAGATGCCGTGTAACTGGTCCAATTTTGGGGATATATCTAAGTAGTATGTCACATATCTGAATCTATGTTGTCTCTACAATGTTCAAATTCATCCTTTATATATAATGATACCCTATACATATATCTTAAACCCACTTCAATGTGAGACAAATAGAAAAACATGGTCTTCCACCTTGAACTCCAATGGCCCCCTCTATCAGTCCTCATATGAATTATAATTAATATGTGAAGTTAATTTATACTCTTAGATGATATTAACATTTTTACTTGAATTGCACCAACTTTAGTCCCATAAGTACTAAGTCACATAGGTTATTCCATCATAGTGATTACCTTTAGGCTCACTTATACAAGGCCTCAAATAGTTCCATAATAATGGTGGAATTTTATCTATTATTGTATTTAAACTCCCCCAATGGTATTTATCCCACATAAATATTTCCAAATCCTAACAATAATGAATAGAACATGTCCCCTCGAGCTGAATGGTCTTCCATGTCTGGATGATTGTCTGGGGGTGAGAATCTATGGTCAAACACAAATATTTCTAAAAGTATTTTTACAGCCCCATCTATAAATGAGATGTCAAGTGAGAATAATAGTAAGAAATTATCATAAAGGTTACAACACGTAGTTATAATATCTACCAAATATAAATGGGTTCCAATATCTAAACTATTATCTCAGATAGATATGATGTGGACCGACATGATGAGTTAGTCCACCGTCACTTAGATGGAATAATATCCAATAAATATCCATGGAAACCACATTGAGATATATATACATATACATATACATATACATATATATATATATATCCTAAAAAAATCCACTATAGTGTCTCAATGAATTGAGATGAATGCACTAGAACCTTATGCTCATCCTTCACTCAATGAAATCTAAGGTACCAACAGATCAATTTTGAAACACCCTTCTTTATCCCTAGCCATAAAAACTAATTTCATAGGTCATTTTACAAATTTTATAGATTTTAATTTTAATCAAAAGTTTATATATGAATCTATCTTAGCACATCCCCTATGAACATTGCTAGTAACATTATGTGTCAACTAAAGTTGAATATATGACATATTCCATTATGAAATCCATCCCAAGCATATTCAATGGATATCCGAGTATGTAGGGTCTCATAATAAGTATATACAAGTTTATAGTCAATAAATTACAATAGAAGTGGTGGGTTGACAATAATAAAATGGTGGTAAATTTCATTTTCCTCATCCACTAAGGTTAACTATAATTTTTTTAAATGATCTATCACCTAATATGTAGCTATGAAAGGATCTCATGGTACGATAATCTGCTACCATTTTCTCTATCAAAGAAGTATATAAAATTATATTTCAAAGTCATAGAGGATCTATAACTATTTAATTTGTCGACATTTAAGACCCTTTTATGATAATATATGCATGAGACTCTTTTGTGTATAATTGATTATAAATCACTCACCTTTGATGTAGTTTCACCAATTCATGAGTGAATAAACAACTTATCATAGATAATGATTGTAGTTCATATAGTTTTTCTAATTTATTCTTAGATGATGGTAACCATAGGAAATTATAGACTACCTCTGCATCAAAACACAACAAAGAACAATTTTTAATACATAATATTACATTTTTTACATATTAACCTCTTATTAAAATCTCAAGTTTGGAGATCTCTTTAATATCTACCTCATAAACTAGATAGCCTTCTTGAACCTATCTTCCCACAAGAAAGGCTTCCTCTTTCAGGTCAATTCTTACACGGGAGAAATTATTATGGTGAAATCTAGTACGAATCTATAATAATATTCTTCCAACCTAAGGATTATCCACTCCGTCATTATGCTCTTGGGTGGATCTAAATATATCATTACCTCGAAGTTTGTTGATCCTATTATAGAACATATTGTGAGATATCATTTCCAAATATGTGGACCTCTTGAATCCAATAATGTCTCATTGAGAGAATCTCATAAATGTGGTGATCTCGAAGTACATCTAGGAACATCCTCAAGGGTCTCCATGATCATCCATAGACACTATGTCTAGAAGGATATATTCAATA
Source organism: Viscum album (assembly GCA_963277665.1). NCBI lineage: Eukaryota > Viridiplantae > Streptophyta > Magnoliopsida > Santalales > Viscaceae > Viscum > Viscum album. The sequence goes on from OY728151.1 coordinate 120,949,141, forward strand.
AATACTATTTTAAAATATTCTCTAAAATGATTAAATAACAAGTTCATAACTTCGATGTACATTTTTGGTGAATTTTTCATGCCAAACATCATAACCAAATACTCTTGGTAATAATAAAAACATTGTAATGTAATATTAAATATATTATCATCTCATACATGCAACTGTTCATAGTTGGATCTAAGTTAAATACTTGATAACCAATGTTCCCCTATCAACTGATTTATGAGGTCATAAATCCTTGGTAGTCAATACATTTTCTTCATTATCTCTTATATTAGGTGAAAATAATACAAAAAAACTTAAAATCATGTTTTCCATCCAGGAAAAGAAAACTAGGTGTATCAAGGGTGAAACACTGGGTCAGAAAATGACCTTTATCTACAAGACCTTTAACATAATCCTCATATCTTAAAGATCTATGGGAACTATTTGACATGTTTTCTTATATATCACGGTTTTTTCGATGTATAGGTCAATGATTAATTCTATCTATTAGTTGAGAAGTAATAATGGAATTTCCTCAATAAATATATCAACATACTCTATCACAAATTTTGGAAAATAAAAGCTACCAGAATCTACTAAATCATGAGACATTCTATCAAACTTTCGAGTAGTTGGATGAAACCACATATGTATGATTCCATCCTAATATAAATAGGTTATATTTCACCCTCAATGGAAAATATATTCCCATCATGGTAGAAACAACACATCCTCATTCTGAAATTGTCAATCTGGGTATAATATATAGATAAATAGTCCATAACAATGATTATATCCTATGGACATATCAATAAAAAAAGTAGATCCCAATAAAAACTCTCTCCTTCAAGAGGAAGCCCACACTATCCTCAAAACTGTGTGATTTCCGAGTCACCTTCAGTGGGTGTCACCATGTACAAAGGTTGGTCCAATGCACAACATGAACCCAATGTCTCTATCATGTGTAGTGGAATGAATGGAGTATATTAAACATGTTTCTATCAAAAACACAACATACACTACAAAAAAATAGCTGATTTGAAGGTGTTATTAAGAGGGGGTTAGGAACAACCCGTTATAAATATATATTCTGTGTAATTATACCGTGTTATGAACCCAATATAAATTCATTTTCTATAAAAATAGAAGGGGGTTTAGGGACAAACCACATTAATTATTGAATAAAGAGTTGTAATGGACCCCCTATAATTTCATAAATTAGTGGGGGTTATGAAACCCCTATAAAAATTTAATCATTATTTTATAAATATCATGTTTGATTTAAGAGGGGCTTAAAATACCCTTCAAATAACTTATATTAGTGCGTTTGAAAACTCCCTCTATTTTCATTAATTATAGATAGTTTAAAATGACTACAAATATATTAAATTAGATGGGGTTAAAAACCACCACTAATGAATTAAAATTATTGGGGGCTCAAAACCCCCTCTATTTTATTTTAATTATAGGGGTTCAAAACCACCTCTAATGGTTTTTAAATTAGAGAGGTTTGAAAACCCTCTATAAATTATAACCATAAAGGGGGTTGTGAACCCTAACTATTTAAAAAAATAACCATCCATAATATATATATATATATATATAAAGAATTATAACACAAAATATACATTTATTTAAAAACATTATATAAACATAATATATAAAATACAAACAATTTTATTTAATTTTTTATCTTCTTATACATAAATATAATTGTATAATTTTATGTACATAAATATATATTATTGTTATAAATTGTATTTTATAAAATATTAATTATTTATAACTTAAAATACATAACATATTATATATATATATATGATTTATATAAAAATATATCATATGGCTTTTATAATTTTAATATAATAATTATGATGATTTAAAATAATATGTTAATGTTTTTATATTATATTTTATATACAATTTTATTTCAAATAAAATTATATAAATTTTATTTCAAATAAAATTATATAAATTTTATTTCATATAATAATAATTATATATAATATAAATATTTGTATAAATTGTATTTCATATAATATTAGTTATATATAATATTATACCATTTTTTTAAAAAATAAATATATTAATGTACATATAACATATATTTTTATTGAAATACATTATATAAATAGTTTTTCGGATACCCTTTTAAATATATTAAGTAAACACTAATATATAAATTATTTAACCAAACATGTATATAATATATAAAAACATATTTAAGAATAGAAACAATGTCCATAAATATATAATATAAATTTCATTATTATAATATATGAATGATATAAATCATAAAAAAATGTATTATATTTATAAAACCAATAGATAAATATTACAGCTCAAAAATCAAGTGTAATAATAATAATAATAACTAATAACATTATTGTTATCACACACACACACAAATATATAAAAATAATAAAATAAATATATTTAAAAATTATGTTATATCTACATTAAAATAATTGATTTTTAAAATGTATATAATCTTGGAAATTACAAAATAAAATATAAAAAAAGGATCTCGTTCAAATTACAATGATGGAAAAAGGAAATCTACAAAGTTGTGGAATGATTATATAAATATTATATAAATAACAAAAGACACAGACATTTATAAATATATAAATTTAAAGTATTTATATACTAAATTAAATATATATATATATATAAATATAATTATTTATATATATATTATATAAATAATCATATTTATAGTATACAAATATTTATTTTGGTATATAAATAAATTAAATGAATATACTCATAAATATATTAACATATGTGTATATACATAGAAATATATAGATTACATTAATGTATATATAGTTTATATATTTAAATTTACTAAAATATTTTATGTAGATAATACTTATTAATATATAGAATCAAATATATATAAATAGTGGAATGTATGAATATATATAAAAATTCAAATTCCATAGTGCTAAAATGTGGCAAAAGTTCACTTCTGCTATCTGGATCGTCCGTGGTTCGAATCACTATAATGACTAATTTTAAAAATAACTTGGCATAGACGTTGGAGTGGTTATGAGGAAATGAAAATAGAATGGGTTGTGGTGATTGGGGAAGAAGGGAAATAGATGTAAGGTCTATGAATGAGAGAGGATATGGAGAAGGAGAATGAACTAGAGGGGATATGGGAGGGTTGACACGAGATTGGTTGGAGGAGTAGCGGGGTCACAGGGGGAGGGGTTTACAAGGGAGAGGTTGGATAGAGGAGTGGTGGACACGCTGTGGAGGTGGTGTGACATGGTAGATATAGGGGCTGACTAAGAGATAAGTAAAATAAATAGAGAGGCTTTAGGGGTGGTTCAAACCGCCCATAAAATCCCTAAACTAGTGGCAATATGTTATGAAACTGCCACTAATAAAAGCATTTAAAAGGAATTTTAGTCAAAATTAAAATGATTTTAAAACACCTATAGTTTAACCACCGCTTAATTCACCATGACTTTACCTGTGGTTACTTAAAACCACCTCTACTTATATTTGTTGACCACAGTAGTAGTGATTCCACAAAATCACCTCTAAAGTATTCAAAAGGCATTATAACACCTTATAAATTCAAAAAAAAACCTTCTATAAACTAACCATTTTTTTAATTATTAAGAAAAGTAGCCACAAATCATTCCTCATATCTTCCCGAGTTCATATAGTTGAAAACCCTCATTTACATGATACTACATTCACATCTGGTACAAACTCCATGGGATGAGTGGGGACCACCAAGTCATTGTAGTGGTGACGTGTCAAAAATATTTTTCCCCTCCACTTACTCTCTCAGATTCTCTATGATGTAGAATTTCCTATTGTCCTACCAGCTCCTGACACTACCACTAACTAGGTGACACATCCACTACCTCTCTATCAGCTATATACATGGTTGGGAAATCTCATGCATTATTTCTCAAAGGTCACAACAGTAAAAATTCTATTCTATAGGTCAAATAGATCCATATAGTTTTTCTTTTTATCGTATATCATACATGTCTTGGTTCCTACATCTATCATCAGCAATGTACTATCAAAGATTCAAGTCTTGTGAACCAAATTTCAGCTCCAGCATCCTTCATCAGCTCACCAAGGGAGATCCTAATCAATGAAGAATGATCATATACCCTAGAATAGGGAACAATAAATATATTTGTTATGATGGATTTTATATCTTTAAATAGACCTCACTTAAGAGTTTGAGCCCGAAACAATGAATCATCCACCATATCCAGCTTGTATAAAATAATAGTAGTGTACCTCTATGAATAATCAACAACATTCATAATTACATTCTAATGTTTTATAAGATCTTGGATTTGGAAAACAATCAACATATCTAGAGATAAATCTTATATGAAATGGATCTCTATCTATGTTCATTCAAGTGTTTCCATGTTAAACAACTGAGTCAATATTCCCCCCAATTGCCTCATATGGACATAGAGAAGTCATTCTACAAGTAAAACACTCTTTTTTTAGTGCTCATATTGATATGAAATACTCATTTAAGAATATCAAGAGAGACCTCACCAACCTAGTGGCATTGCTTGATCAGAACCTAAAGGGTTTCTATGATCGAAACTCATAATAATTGTTATTCCTGCACACATATTCTATTGGTAGTATCAGTAACATATATTTCATGACAGGTGGTGGTAATAATAGTGTATCACATAGAGGTATAACATCCATAATAGGTCCCTATATCAAAGACTAATATCTAAAGGGAAAAAAATTATGATCCAGTTGAAAAAATCCTAGAAAAAACATGTCATTGAATCATCTTGAAATAGAAAATATGCTTGTTTTTTAAATAACATATCGAGATAGATGAATCCATAAGGGAATTGAAACCACAACACATTCTTATATGATTCATGTTCAAATGTTTGTTCCCCAAAACTAGTGTATACATGTATTGAGTTGACAAAAATCATGTCATTGTTGGGGCTAATGGATACGTTTAGTACCACACCAAAAATGGAGTCGATATCATTAGAGGTGAAATAAAAATTCTTAAAACTAAATACATAGAACATAAAGAATTATCACTTATAGAAAAAAACTCCAAAAATATACTCATGAGATGTAACAACCACCACTAATACAAAAATAGTATGTTCCAACCCCAAAGGGACTTCATAAATGTTGATAAGAAATGTTTTACTACACTAAACCTTCCTCTTATAGGGTTGGGGATGGTGACTAGCAGTGAGTTGGAAGAATAATCCCATGGGGGGACTTATAATAACATACCTATGTTAACACACATATCATAAATCTAAATAAAATTGAAACGTAAAATAAAAATGACGCATAATTCATTAACACATTCGAATCACATAATTATAGTAAAAAAATATCGGAAGGAAATATGGAAAATAGAATCCCACCAAATATTGTAACAATGTCCAACCTAATAGAAAGAAATGAGTGCATTTAAAAATGTCTAGGGGTATGAACCAAATGATTTATAGCCCAAATATATTCTTCTTATACTCCTGGTCCATCGAGATCCACACCATATATTGAGCCTTCTTTATAAGAAGTGACACATTCGGGAAGATGAAATGAAGGGGTTAGTGTAACAATACCTAGTAGGATACCCTTAAATCTTTAAGAATAATGAATCAAAAATACCATACTAATCATTATAGGGATAGGGAAGCATCATTCATACCCATAATATCATGATATAATTATAATAGACACATAATTTCAAGGTATGGTCATGACTGTATTGATGGAGTATGAATACAGTTTGTATGTTCCATTTAAAACACATTCTTGAGAACACACTCCACAAGTTAGATATCACTGATGGAATCTATATGAGTTTTCATAACTATTATGTCTCCTTATAATAATTATATGTTAGATGATTGAATAGATTGATACATAGATGGGAAACAAACCAAAGTCCATGGGGTATACCAATAAAAAATCAAGATTAATTTACCACATTTGGGATCAATGCTCATGCAGTTTTGGTCTTGATGAATTAATGAATCCCACATAAATAAAATGACGATGACATATTATCTCACTCCGGGCCTCATGTATGAATTCAAAAAGCTTTATATATGAAAATTGTTACTCAAAGCGGATCACCATACTATAGATAATAAGTGATTTCATATTAACCATTATGGAAATATACAAATGGAACACATACTAATGATACTCTTCCATTTTGAAGGGAACAAGGGAACCCATCCATCTTTGAGAAAGTACACCATATGTAATATAAGTACCAGACATGTCTCTTCAACACTGTTTCTACCTACGTATCATGGACCATGCCATATTCAATGTTCTTATAAACCTGTCTATGCCCTTTTTCTTTTCAATGTCAATGTGCATGGATCTGTTGGTGCACCCATGGACTGGTGGGGTTCCGATCCATTTTTATGTATGGGCGCTCCTATATTACACGCCAAGTCCCCATGTCAGGTTACACACCGTGTGATACAAGTCACACACTATGAGATACTTTTACCTCCCTTAGAAACAATAACACAACATCGAGGTCGCCATAAAGTGTGTATTCTCAATCAAAATGACATGTATATCAGTATTTTCATGAACCAATGGATCTTCATGTCGTTTCCTATATCATCACATATTAATGTGATTTCCACATATAGAATAACTCGATATGGAGAATATTTATTGACCAAACCACATTGTCACCTACTTTCCAGATTCCAATAACCAAACCCAATTGTCAGATTCTTCTATTATGAAACAAAACATCCACATGAAAAAAATAATGAAACATGTATCACTAAATTTTCCATAATGGATTATTTTTTTTCCCTGTTCCACAAAATTTCCTCCAAAATTGCATATGTACCCATTGTACTAATTTATTTCAATGAATAATGGTCACAAAATAATAAAATACAATTTATTCATAGAACTATGGGATATAATAATTACATGAGACAAATTTTCGATGAATGGGTGAAGAAATGCACAATTCCTCAAAAAGAGGACTATACCTCGACCAGTGTTCTTATTGGTCGGGATTAATTGATGTCAAAATGAATATGAATGTATATTAATAATCAAAAATATATATACAGAAAACATTATAATATCAAAAATGTACATGTTATATGCCTGATCCATGAATCAATTCAGTAGTTTAATGATTAATGCTCATCATAGGAAAAATCATATGGGGATAAATCCAACTAATATTAAATTATCATGCTCAATTTAGATTAATCCCTATAGAATAATGAAACAACATCATTATCATTGGTGAGACCCTAGAATTCCACTACACACTAACCTACAATCCAGATGACCCTTAATTTTCAATCGAGAATGGTTTCCCAGTCCTATCTTTAAAATATCTATGGTTATGTGGAACACTCTAGTATTTTTCAATAGTTATGTATTATTAAGCATGTTTTAAGTCATAATAATAATTTTAATTAAATGAAAAACAATAAATATATTAATATTCTCACAACTGTTTCCACCCTAAATGTCTAAATCACCCTAAAAATATGGTGTGCCTAGGGTAAAACCAACACTTCAAACTCAATGGAAAACTCATATTTTTTATCCAAATCCTAAATTGGTAGATATTAAACTTTTTTATGAAAATTTTACATTCATATATTTAATATATTTAATATATTTCCATCATAAATTAATTGATTACCAAACCTCGAAATGAAACATCATCTTAGCATTTTGTCTCTAAAATATTACTATATATGATCAAAAATTTAAATGATAAATGTAGATATAGTACAAGGGAATTACCAACTGAACATATTTTCTAAAATAGGTCCTCATGATCAAAAACTCATCATGGTTTTCAAGGAATTATCATTTTTAAATACCATTTTTAAATTCCACATCTTATGAAGGGTAAATAAATTTACCTTTGGAAAAGAGGGAAATTTAAATATGTTGGTAACCTATAATAACCCATAAATAGTTTCACAAATAGTGATGAATTGGAGGTAAGTGAATATATGGCCATAGAGGAAAAATTAATTTCTAAATAATGGCGGTGAGTGAAATAGAATATTGCTAATTGGAAAGTGAATGATCATGAAAAAATTTAATCACCACAAATCCATAAATCAATGATTGGTGAAAAAAACAATTAATTTATCAATACTAAAGACAAAATGAATAAAATTTATCATTAATATAATTTTATAGGTGTTTAGGAGTTATATTATTATATAGTTTATGATGATATGAAAATTTAGTTACATCATTTTATTTAAAACAATAAAAACAATTTAGTCATTTTTTTATGTTTCCATCAATTTCAACATTTATATCATCTTTTAAACTGGAAAATTAATATTCAACATTAATTTGTCATGATTGAATGGGACAACCAAACCCAAACCATATGGTATGAACATGAGTGGACCATGACCTCATGTTTTCCTCCCCACACACAAGAGGTTGTTGAATGGAAGTGAGGGTATATTTCCATCCGAGGGAGACTATACCCTCAGTATCATGTCATTGGATAAATAATAAGTAAATTGACAATATAATAAATAATCATAGTAACATACTGACATAAAAATATTGAAAATGTTTTAAAATATTTTATTAATGGACCACATGGGGAAATCTAGCAAATATAAAAATGTGATTCTGGTAAATAAATAATAAAATTTTCATGTATTCTAAAGTATGTCCTTGCACTGTCATTATAACCCAGATCCACCGCTCTACAATTGGCTACATTCCCCATACCACTACATGGATCAATACAAAATATGTTTATATGTATATCACTATTATTGTGTTGGATATGAGTAATAAATCTTAGTTTAACACCTCTAATTGGTTCCTAACATCAATAGAATTGTATAATAGTTAATTTTTTGATAATAAAAATTAATATAAAAATCATAAAAAAAACATAATCATGTACCAAGTAGTTGTTCACTAAATAATCCTAAAAAATCCCCAATCATTCACGCTTCAAATAAATATTTAAATGATGATCAATGAGGTAAAAAATTATCATAACTAACATCAAGTATTCTATATTTTCACTTGAAAGAAACTAGGCATTGACGGGTTACACCTCTTAGAATATACATAGGATTGTGTTTAATAGATACTTAGAATCTCCAAGGCATCATTTTCTAGAACATTCATTAGAATACATAATGAATTATGTTTTTGGTGGCCATAACACTATCATTATCCACCCTCATCAAAATCACATTTCAGGTGAACTCCATTTAAAGGATGATAAAAACATGATGGTGACCCATCTTGTATACCCATCACCAACCATCCAATGGTAAGAGAATAAAATCATCGGTAAATAATCATAATCATCGATATCATAAAGTCAAGAGTAATATGGTAGCATAAAAAAAGACATGTTAATCAACATTAATCCATTAAATAATATATGTAAATAAAACTCATAGATCATGGTTTATAAATGTGTATCATGAATGTGAAGAAATCCAAATGTATTAAACATCAGTGGAAAACAAAAACCATTCTATAAAATGAATGAAATATTGGTGTTAAGTTTACAATAGGTATATAAAAGGTAAGTACAATCCAACATCATGGTTTTCTAAATCATCCATTATGATCTCAATGTAGTCACTTCATGAATCATATAAGTGTATTAGTGAGTTCAAAACATTTTTCAATGACTCTAGCAACAAGTTAAAATAATTTATTTCTAAATTTTTTTAAAATTTTACATTCTATAAAATCATTATGTCTCTATGATAATTTGAAATTATTTTTTATATATTACATTATGAGTACACCATTTATTCTATTTTGAATAAGAAAATTTATATGGGTTAATAACATCATTTATCTATAATATTCCTATATATACTATACATAATATTTCATTATCACTTATAAATAATATCTTAAAAAATAAAAAATAAAATTTATTTTTTTCACATTATCTATGAGAAAATGATGTAATAGATTCACAGTTAGTAATATAAACAGTGAAAATGAATAAGAAACATTCAATTTATTTTTACCTCATTGGAACAATGCACCAATAGAGTAGAGAAATATTCAATTTTTCATTCCTGGATACTAGATAAGAACATTTTTTAGATTAAGATTAATACATATATCCCATGTCATTTAATTTTAGACTACTAAGCCATTATGGAGTTTTGAAAAAAAAATAATTAGAATTATTGGATATTTTATAGAAATGGAAGTGATGGATCAAAAAATTGATATTACAAAAGTTAATTCACTATTTATTTTCTTATTTGATATTATTCCTGAATCCAATGTTTTTAATTTCTTTAAAAATTGGGTTTACAAGATTCATTGAGAAAAAGGTTTCATTCTATTGATTTTTAGATTTTAGATTCATCAAAAGGTTTTCAAGATTTAGTTATGAATAAGGAAATAAGAAAATACTAGTATTCATTATTATTTTACAAATATGGGACTTTTTAAGGGAAATAAGGTGTTATCCATACATAGATCCATTTTTTCGCATGAGGGTACCTATTTACCAATATGAAACCCTTGGAAAGAAGGAAATACCCTTTAATTTAACATATATACCAATATTTTTCCTTCTAAAATTCTTGAATAAAATTATGAAATAACTAAGGTACCCCAATAGAGCATATATACACTCTCAATTAACCTTATAATGAATATATGTTACCCTTAAAAAACATCAATGTTGCCCTAATGTAGTTTAAATGATTAATTTGTTAACACTATTAAATGACTAGATTACATTAATGAAAATATGGATGTTATAGATTTAATCATATGTAACAATTGAAAACTGGGTTTACCTATTCACATGTATATTACTACCCGTACATAGTGGATGAACAATCCACTTACCCCTTCATTGTGGTTGATGCACCAACAAAAACTCATATATATAAATACTGACCCTATCACTCCTCTCAAAATTATCCATATGTAAGGGTAGATTTAAATTAACATTATATAGGAACTATTACATATGAATATGTAATAATAAATTTTATAATTATTAGTTTTTAAAAAAAAATTATTTTAAACTAATAATGGATTTGAAAAACAACGGTGTGACAATTTTACGATTAATTACATCTTATCATGGATAAGTTTCAGAAGAGGATTTTTTTTTGGAAAATTAATCCATTGAGAACAAACAATAGACTCATTGTCCCACTCTTCCTCATTGATAAATCATGTTATTATATAGTATTTGAAAATGTAGTACCATCATTCATTGATGTAATGCCTCAAAGTGGTGATTTATCATCATTGTTTTGTCCTTAAAAGATGCATCCTTCTATAACTAATTATTATCATGGTATATAATAAGTGAAGGATCAGAAATGAACAACTTTTTTCAAGAAAAATATAACACAAATTTAAATTCAGGATAATGTCAAAAATATTCCACATACTAAACCATTTTACAGACATTCTAGGTGATCGTTAATGGTCCAACATAACCATAGTTATATATTCCCCAACATTAAAAAATGAAAATACTCCAACCAAGGTTACACTAACATAAAATCCCACTCAACAAAAATACACTCGTGGAAATATCCTGTTATATGTATGTAATAAATTCCTATAATTTTTTCTATCCAATTTCTTCATGATCAACTTCACCCTCTCTTATTTTGACATCATCAAAATTTAAGATCCACCATTATTTCTCTACCTATCACTTTCTAAAATTATGGTTAGCAGCATGACCTATTATAGAATTTATTAATTGCTTTCATCTGTAGATATGCCTATTAACCATTGCGTTAAGTGAACTCTATAAAGATAGGTGTTCATAAAAAACCCCACCAATGTATAAAACTCAATCAGTGATAATATCCAATAGTCATATAATAATTCCCTCTAACTGACAATCTATATGTAGATGATATGTTGTTATAAATTTTAGAGGAGTATATATGTATTTTTTAAATCCCTTCCAAATTATAACATTAAATATATATCTATGTGAGATTTAATTCTCTAGGGATCTCCAAGAAAGTATATAATCTCATTGATATATAATTATCCCAACTTATCAACTAATTGGGTCTCACAAATCTGTATGAAATTATCAAATTCACCTGAAGTTAAATAATCACACTGATAGTGTCACTCAACTATAGTGTCTTAGTTAACCCATATAAAATATTAATTATGACTACCTCCATCTCCTAAAATGAAAAATTATGATCCTTAGGAATATATAAATCATGATGATTCTCATTATTTACCCCATAATATGAAATGCACCTAGAAATGAATCCTATAATGTCCCTCTTCATAGCTAACCTATAGATCAATCACATGATGTCATGATATACATATTATAGGCCATAATGTTTCTCCCACAATGATATATGGAATCCAATTATCTATTCCATTTTGTAAGTAGGTACTTCTTGTTTCCCATATACCATGATCAAATTATCATCGTCCATTAACCATCCATGTATAGGTTCACCTCATATTAGCCACTCCTACATTAAGGAACAATATGTTTTAATACTAACCAACCATCAACCATTCCATAAGAGAATATTTGATAAAAAATGGGTATAATATATGAATTAATGATCATTAGAAGCATCTATCCACATGTCATCCAATAATCCAATCATGTTCCAATTCTCCACAAAAGACCTATCACCAAAATATTTTTCCACATTTTTCCTATGGATTTGTTAATTTTCTTTTATAATAAAAATACGAGGTACATATTCTCTCTCAAATGTAATGTAACACCCCAATTTTATATGGTACGTTTCACTTTGAATAATGTGATAGCGTGTGTTGTACGCAACACCGAGTTCTAACACACCATAACCAATCAAACTAGCCGTTATGAATAGAAATACCTACTTTTTGAAATTATATTTATATTATATATCAAAATGGACTTCATTTTTGGATTCTGAATATTGAATTTATCCTAAGGTGAGATTTTGGTACTTTTCAGATAACTTTAATATTTTGATGAATAGTGAAAATTACTAAATTTTAATTAAAAACAACTTTTTTAATCAAAATAACAAATAGTGATAAATTATGAATTTGAGTTGTTTTAAATTATATTTATAATATAGTTTTACCATTTAATACAATGTTTTTCATTGGACCTAATTTTACAATTATAACATACATAAACAAGTGTCAATCTTTTGATAGTTATTATCTCTTAAAAACACGTTTTTTGTTTTTACAACTGGAATTAATTTTAAATTAATATCCGCCACTTTTGTGTTTTGAATTTGGAAAAATGGATTACATATTTTGAATTACGATGTTAAAATTGTGTAAATAGGTAACTTTTATTTTTAGACATTTTGAATAATTACTGCGGTAAATATTTTATTTACCATGGTTAAGGGTAAATCCAGTATATAAGGGTTAAAAAATAAAATTATAATAATACTAAATTACCCTAAAATGTGTCCTAGCCTTATTGGTTGATACATATTCGACCATAGGAATCTTTGAGTCGATTTTGGGACCCCATGGAGCCACTTGTAAGTGATAGGGACACTTAATTTTAATTAAGTACAAAAATGACAGAAGCATATATCTTTTAGAAAGACAATTTTTACATATTGTAATATATGTTGGATTTTCGACTAAAAATTTTCATTAGAAAGATAAAACAATTTCCTACATAATTAGATTTTATTTTTAGTTTTTTTACTTTAAATAATATAATTTATTTATCACACAATTATGATGCGGTAATTACCATAATAGTGAAAAATTAAAATAATTGATATTATAAATACCCAAATAAATATAATTTGAGACTTTTAATGAATTAAAATAATTTTATAGTATAATATGATACATTATAATTTATTTAATTAACCTTTTTCAAAGTAATCATTCTTTTATGAGTTTCACAAAAATCAACTATTGAATAGTGTCCAAATTGACATAAAATAGTTTTTAAAACAAATATTATATTATTAATTGATATTAAATTCCTAAAAATCTAAGTTTCGGCCAAGAGACTTATATCATGATAGTTGTATCATTTATTGACCACATGGGTGTCTCTTGGATTTATATAGTACGTTTATTAACTATATAATATAAAAATACAAAGTGACATGGTAATGTCAAACTAATTAACTAAGAGGTAATACTTTACGATAAGGTTAATATAGTAACCCAAAACTGTCTAAATTCTATTGGATGAATAGTTTTTGACATATACCCACCTTAAAATTAAAATAATCAACTTTGTAGCCATTATAAACCGAATATTAATTTATTATAAATTAATATTTCTAGCTTTTCCAAAGCTTCCCCTCACCCCTCTTATAAAAGGGCACTCCTCCTTCTTATTTCTTCACACCTTAAGAGCCTTTTGGTTCGGCCAAACACTACCCAAATACTCTCCCAACTTCCCTCAATACAACCTAGTGTCCTTAGTTTTATCATAAAGCCAACCTATGGAGCCCTTTTGATCAAATCAAAAGGAAGAACTCGAAGAAGAGGTAATGTTTTCACCACCCCTTTTCAAGTTCCTTTCTTATTCCACTTCTTCATTCATTGTTATTACCATTATAAAATAATAACTCCAGTATCATATATATACTATGATGTTATTATAAATATGGTACAACTATATTCATTATTCTATCCACCGTTTGAATAACATGTCACCATACGTGTGTACGTACAGCTTACCGTCCCCACATCGTGGTGTAATTGTTATTCAATATATTATTAATTGGATGGGTACAATAATGATGTGTAAATCATGTAAATAATAAATATAACATGTTAATGATTCTGTATATATGATATAACATCCATTTATATATTATTTTAATATCAAAAGTATGATATTGTCGCTCGTGCGTACGTAGGGACTACCGTCTCCACGAACGCGATGAGATTCATTCTCTATCATATCCATTCAAGTATAATTATCATTTGATGATTTAAAAATGATGTCTAAGGACATGATATCATTCTGGATATGAATAATATACAATCTATCCATTACAAATATGTCTTATGTAACAAAAAATATAAAAGAAAATGAGTAAGTTAACACCCAAAACAACGATAATACTACGATATTATTAACCAAAAAATGTTAAAATATCATATATGATATCATATGAAGGTATATAATTATTGTATTATTTAATAACAATTATATCACTATTATACAGGAGTTTAACCTACACCAACCAAGGAAAAGTACATGTTAAGGGTTTATTTCACAATCTATTCATTATCTGAGGTTGTTTATATGTAATAATCTACTGGGATCTCTTTATCATCCACATCCATGTTTCTTAAAAAAGTATTTTAAATTTTTTTTACTATTTACAAGAATATGGGTTAAATTCATTTATACCATTGTTTTACTTTTTATAAGTTGTTTATAAAGGAATCTTTCCATCATTTTTCAAACAAGCTGCTTTTTATCCATTTCGACAGAATTAAGGTAAGAATGTTTTTTTAACTTATACGGCAGATGCAATTATTTTCCGCCGTTATAAAATCGTCAAATCTTCCCTTATAATCTTATAAGAATATTTTCAAAGAAAAGGTTTTATTTAATAAATATATGACTCTTAAATTATTTCAAAATAGAAAGAGATATTTCTCTAAAAAGAGTTTTGATTTCATCTATGTCAACATCCTTTGATGGATTTTACGCTTATTTGAAGTTGAATTATTATGATACAAATCTTCTATTTTGTATTGAAGGTTTTGTGATATGTTTGACTGTGGATGTGCTATTTTTATACCATTCATAGTTTATGGTGAATGTATTGACATTTCGTATGCTAGTTTTAATACGAATGTTTATGTTATGTTTAAACCTTTTCATATAGGAATGCATTGGACTTAATATGTGACTAGTGGAGCCCGATATAGCTCTTCGATGCATCGGTAGGTCTCATGAGACAAACTAGTGTCTTGGAACAAGGCCTTGACAAAATATTATTTTTAGTCTTGGCACGAGGCCTTGGATATGTGGTTATAATAGTCTGGCATTATGCATTCCATCATTATGAAAGTGGTTATTGATATTGCATGTGATTATTAGATTAGTAGAATATCCATGTGAATAAGTAAATGGAATTATTTCATTTTATTTTTTCCATACTATGTTGAAGATCAAGTTTAAAAGGCTTTTGTTTTAGTTATACACTCCCTTAAATGTTTATTCTTATTTATGAAAGTTTTCGATATATTGTTATCCTTACTGGGCATTTGAGCTCACCCCTTTTCTATGTTTTATTTTTCCCAGGGTATGAAGAAGTAAATTATGAATGATCTACAGGGATAGTAGGTGGAGATATGAGTGTGGAATAGGAAGAAAAGATTTTGTTGTAGTTTTAATTTTTTTTGATGTAATGTAAGACTTATGAATATTTCTAGTGTTTACAAGGCTACTAAACCAATTGGTCTTTCGAGATTTGACCCTTCTTGTGATCATGCCAATGTTATGTAATAATTCACCGACTATAGGTAACTGGGGTCGGGGTGTTACAGTTGGTATCAGAGGAAGTTTAGTACAAACCTTGAAGGCTAGATTTAGATAAAATCTGATTAGAGCACATAGATTTAAGATGGACTTTGAGGATTAGTATAAAAGAACTTCATAGAATTTTGGTATTGTAGAGATTTTTTGAGTTTTCCAAGAAATACATCCCTGTCTGGATATGAGCAGGTAGAGGCAGCTCTGGAATAGATGTACCTATTGGTAAAACCCGAAAACACTGCATTGAGTTAGACTCGAACGGGAACTGGTGCATGAAAACGGGCCTTGCTGCACTCTTGGTTATGACACTCCCGGGGGATATGCTTAGGATAACTCTCATTTTCATTAAAAATCATTATGAAGGGTTTATGAGTATATAATTCCTCAAAGAAAACATTTTTATGATTATGGATTATATCCATAAATAGTTCAATTTATGTTAAGTGTTTTATAAGTATGGGATTATGTATTTTGATTCATAAACTGATCTAGTTTATGCCATTGTTTAGAAATGGTGCCTAGTGGAAGAAATGGAAACTGTATCAATGCATGCACTCCATGTATGGATTTCCCTCCTACTCAAGATAATTATAGTGGAGCTGGTGATGCAACTGGTGCCGATCATCTAATCACCATACCAGGACAACTCACTCAGGCTATGTATAATAACCTTACCCTTATGGAGCACCTTGATCCGCAGTATGGAGGATCAATGTTTGATCGATTCATGAGGCAACAACCACCAACTTTCAATGGGAGTACAAATCCCTTAGTAGCTAAGCAATGGATATTTTCCCTAGAGAAAATATTTCAGGCTTTGGGGAGTAGTGAAAGGGAAAAATTTATCATGGCAGTTTACCACCTCACTGGAGATGCTGATCAATGGTGGTCATTGATTCAAAGTACGAAGGAAGATGATGAAGTATCAAATATGGAATGGAGAAGTTCAAAGATCTATTTTTAGAAAAATACCTTCCTTGCGACCACTGAGAAGATATGGAATGGCAGTTTCTGAGTCTGAGACAAAAGGAGGATGAGATTGTCCCAAAGTATGAGGCTAACTTTACAAGGTTAGAAAGGCATGCTGTAGATTATATACGTTACCCAAGAAGTACGATTGGTCATTTCTTTGCTGGGTTAAAACCATTTCTCCATCGAGCAATAGTCTCACAATCCTTTTCATCGTACGAATACATTTTATCTTGTACTATCAAGACCGAAAAAGAATTCCCTAAGTCTTATGAATTTAATGTAAATAAAGTGAAGAAGATACCTGCTGATCAATTTGGTAATGGAAATAAGGGGAAGAAGGGAAAGGTTGAATATCCATCCTGTGGTAAATGTGGTAATAAACACCCCGGTACTTGCTTGAAGGGAACATGAGTCTGTTACAAGTGTGGTGAAAAAGGCCACCAAGCTCGTGATTGAAAGGGGAAGAAGGAAGCTACCAATGTTCAGTGCTATAATTGCAGGGAGATGGGGCATTATGCAAATGAATGTCCTAAGCTTCAGGTGAACATACCTCAAAAAAGGCCAAGGGATCAAGTCCATGCTTAGGCTATCACTACTGCTGAGGTAGAAGCTCCGAAATACACGGTGGCAGGTAATTTAATGGTTTCCTCATGTTTAGAAAAAGCATTATTTGATTCTGGATCATCGCATTGTTTCATATCTTCCCAGTTTGCTAAGAAAATTAGATATTTCCAATTTGATTTAACAAGGGAGTTGTCTGTTAAAACTCCAAAGGGAAGTATTGTTGCAACAATGTTTTTTGAATCAGTCCCCATTAGAGCACATAAATGTTCTTTATCTACTAATCTCATCGTCATTCCTATGATTCAGTTTGATATAATCCTCGGTATGGACTGGCTTTCAGACTATGATGCGAAGAATTATTATAAGAAGAAAGAGGTTACGATTCTTGATGATGATGATAAGGAAAACCTTATCTTTAGAGAAGAATCGTCACCACCAAATTCTTATCTAGATCCACCCCCGGTAGCTCAACTAAATTAAATTATTGGGGAGGAACAGAATGAAATGACTATGGGTGAGGAAAGGAATGTTCAAATAGAATATGTACCTGTTGTGAAAGAATATGTAGATGTATTTCCGGAAGATTTATATGGACATCCTCCATAATGAGAAGTTGATTTTTACATTGATTTAATTCCAAGATCAAGGCCTATATCGAAGACCCCTTATAGAATGGACACTTTAGAATTAGTCTAACTAAAGAAAAAACTAGAGGAATTGAGTAATAAAGGATTTATTCACCCTAGTGTTTCTCCATGGGGAGCCCCTGTTCTTTTTGTTAAAAAGAAATATGGATCTATGAGGTTATGTATTGACTACAGGGAGATCAATGCTATAAAGATAAATAAAATGTATCCCCTACCTCGCATTGATGATTTATTTGAACTACATCATGGATCTCAATACTTTTCAAAGATTGACCTTAGATATGGATACCATCAGTTGTGTTTGAAGAAAGAAGAAATTCCGAAGACATCATTTCGAACCAGGTACGAGCATTATGATTTTATAGTATTTCCTTTTGGATTGACTAATGCACCCTCTGTATTGATGGATCTGATGAATAGTGTTTTCAAGGAATATCTCGATGAATTTGTGGGGGTATTTATTGATGATATCTTGGTATACTCAAAAATCTATTAAGATCATGAAAATCAATTGTGTATTATCTTGAAGGCTCTGAGAAGACATGAATTATATGGGAAGTTTAGCAAGTGTGAATTCTGGCTTTAGGAGATTTCTTTTCTTGGCCATATTGTCTCTAAAGATGGAATCATTTTTGATCCATCTAAGACCAAGGCAATCCAATAATGTCCAGCACCTACGAGTATAACTGATGTAGGTAGTTTTATTGGTTTGGCAGGTTATTATCGACGTTTCGTCCAGAAATTTGCCCGATGGGCTAACCCATTAACGAAGCTCACACATAAAGGGGTTAAATTTGTTTGGACAATAGAGTGTGAATAATGTTTCGAAGAACTGAAGAGAGGATTAGTCAATGCTCCTATATTGACTCTACCATCGTGGAATGATGGGTTCATTATTTATAGTGATGTATCGAAGAAAGGACTTGGTTGTGTCCTTATGTAGAATGATAGAGTTATTGCCTATGCATCAAGACAGTTTAAAATTCATGAAACAAACTATCCAACTCATGATCTCGAGTATGAATCTGTGATCATTGCTTTGAAGATATGGAGGAACTACCACTATGGTGAAAATGTGAGATTTATACTGATCACAAGAGTTTGAAGTATATTTCCTCACAAAAAGAACTCAACATGAGGAAAAATAGATGGCTTGAATTACTCAAGGATTATGATTGCACAATACACTACCACCCGGGGAAGGCAAACAAGGTTGAAGATGCTTTGAACAGAAAATATCATGGAGTTTTGAACAATATGAGAATTGAAAGGGATTCAATTTTCATGGATCTAGTAAAGATGGACATGGGAATAACCAGGGAAGGAGAAACATCAATGCTTTTTCAAATGGTTGCCAAACCATCTTTACTAGAAATGATTAAGAGTTCTCAGACTAATGATGGATAATTTAAAAAGAATATTAAAGCTATGAATGATGGGAGATTGAGTGATTTTGTGTATGAGAATGGAATTTTGAAATTCAGGAAGAGGATTTGTGATCCCGATATACCTGATATAAAAATGGAATTGTTGGATGATGCTCATAGTTCCAATTTCTCTATACACCCTGGGAGCACCAAAATGTATAGATATTTGAAGGAACATTTTTTGTGGGACAATATGAAGAAGGGGATTTCTGATTTTGTGTCAAGAAGTACGGTTTGTCAACAAGTGAAAGTTGGAAGGCAACAGCCTGGAAGAGTCATGCAACCTCTTCCCATACCGGAGTGGAAATGGGACAATATTACGATGGACTTTGTCATGGGGCTAACAAAGACTCCTAGAAAGAATGATGCAATATGGGTTATTATTGATCATCTTACAAAGTCCGTACATTTTCATGCTATAAGAGAAGATCTACCACTGGAACATCTAGCAAGACTATATAGTAACGAAGTTGTGAGACTTCATGGAGTACCACTATCGATTGTTTCTGATCTTGATACCCGTTTTACATCAAGATTCTAGAAGAGTCTTCAGAAATCCCTAGACACTGAACTTCATTTGAGCACTGCCTTCCACCCTCAGACAGACGGACAATCAGAATGGACTATTCAAACCTTAGAAGACATATTGAGATCTTTCCCACATGACTTTCAGAGTGTGTGGGATCCGTATCTACCTCTGGTAAAATTTTCCTATAACAATAGCTTCCATTCGAGTATTCAGATGGAACCATATAAGCATTATATGGAAAGAGATGTCGCACACCAAACTATTGGGATGACGTTGGTGAAAGAAAACTTGTAGGTCTAGAACTGGTAGAGGAAACAATAGAAAAGGTGAAGGTAATCCAAAATCACATTAATGAATTTAAAAGTAGGCAGAAGAGATATACCGATAATAGAAGGAAGGATTTGGAGTTTCAAGTCGGTGATCATATTTTCCTGAAGGTATATCCATGGATGGGAGTCATACGTTTTGGTATGAAAGGTAAATTGAGTCCCAGGTACATTGGACCTTTCGAAATTCTAGATCGAATTGGGGCTGTAGCTTACCGATTGGTAATGTCGCAAAGTCTCTCCAAAGTTCACGATGTATTCCACGTATCTTTGTTAAGGAAATAAATGCCTGACCCAACGCATGTACTCACCTATGAGGAGTTAGAACTGGAACCTGATCGGTCTTATTATGAAGAGCCCGTCAAGATTCTTTATACGAGAGAATAAGTACTGAGAAAACGGACGATGCGTTAGGTAAAAGTTTTGGGGATAAACCATAAGATGGAAGAGGGAACGTGGGAACCCGAGGAACTTATGATGAAGAACCACCCAAGTCATATCATGTGATAAGTATTCTAGAAATTTCGAGGGCGAAATTATTTGAAGGAGGGGAGAATGTAACACCCCAAGCATCTATGGTACGCTTCTCTCTAAATAATCTGATAGCGTGTGTTGTACGGGACACCGAGTTCTAACACACCATAACCAATCAAACTGGCCGTTATGAATAGTAATACCTACTTTTTAAAATTATATATATTTTATAATTCAAAATGGACTTCATTTTTGGATTCAGAATATCGAATTTAGCCAACGGTGAAATTTTGGTACTTTTCGGATAAATTTAATATTTTGATGAATAGTGAAAATTACTAAATTTTATTTAAAAACTACTTTTTTAATCAAATAATTAATCATTATAAATTATGAATTTGAGTGGTTTTAAAGTATATTTAGAATATATTTTTACCATTCAATACAATTTTGGTCATTGTACATAATTTTACAATTAAACCGAACATAAACAAGTGTCAATCTTTTGATAGTTATTATCTCTTAAAAACACGCTTTTTTGTTTTAACAACGAGAATTAATTTTAAATTAATTTCTGCCACTTCTGTGTTTTGAATTTGGAAAAATAGATTCCATATTTGGAATCAGGATGTTCAAATTTTTTAAATAGGTAAATTTTATTTTTAGACATTTTGAATAATTACTTCAGTAAATATTTTATTTACCATGGTTAAGGGTAAATTAGGTAAATAAGGGTTACAAAATAATATTATAATAATACTAAATTACCCTAAAACTTGCCCTAGCATTATTGTTTGATACATGTTCGACTATAGGAATATTTGGGTCAATTTTGGGACCCCATGGAGCCACTTGTAGGTGATAGGGACACTTAATTTTAATTAAGTACAAAAATGACATAAGCATATTACTTTTAGAAAAACAATTTTTAGATAGGGTTATATATGTTGGAATTTCGACTATATATATTAATTAGAAATATAAAACGATTTCTTACATAATTATATTTAATTTATAATTTTTAGACTTTAAATAATGTAATTTATTTATGACACAATTATGGTGCACTAATTACCATAATAGTGACAAATTAAAATAATTGATATTATAAATACCCAAATGAATATAATTTGAGACTTTTAATGAATTAAAATATTTTTCAAGGATACTATGACATATTAGGATTTCTTTAATTATCTTTTTTCGAAGTAATAATTCTTTTATGAGTTTCACAAAAATAAACTATTGAATAGTGACAAAATTCACATAAAAGAGTTTTTAAAACAAATATTATATTATTAAATGATATTAAATTCATAAAAATCTAAGTATCGGCCAATAGACTTATATCCTGATATCTATATCATTAATGGACCACTTGGGGGTCGCCTGGATGTATATAGTAAGTTTATTAAATATATAATATAAAAATACAAAGTGACATGGTAAATGTCAAACTAATTAACTAAGAGTTAATACTTAATGATAAGGTTAATATATAACCCAAACATGTCTAAATTCTATTGGTTGAATGGTTTTCAACCAAGACCCACCTTAAAATTTAAATAATCAACTTTGGAGCCATTAGAAACCGAATATGAATTTATTATAAAGTAATATTTCTAGCTTTTCCAAAGGTGCCCTCACCCCTCTTATAAAAGGGTACTCCTCCTTCTCATTTCTTCACACCGTCAAAGCCTTTTGGTTCAGCCAAACTCTACCCAAATACTCTCCCAACTTTCCTAAATACAATCTAGATGCATTAGTTTGATCATAAAGCCAACCTATGGAGCTCTTTTGATCAAATCAAAAGGAAGAACCCGAAGAAGAGGTAATGTTTTCACCACCCCTTTTCAAGTTCCGTTCTTCTTACACTTCTTCATTCATTGTTATTACCTTTATAAAATAATAAATCCAGTATCATATATATACTGTGATTTTATTATAAATATGGTACAACCATATTCAGTATTCTATCCACCCTTTGAATGACATGTCACCATATGTGCATACATACGACTTATCGTCTCCACGTCGTGGTGTAATTGTTATTCAATTTATTATTATTTGGACAGGTATAATATTGATGTTTAACTCATGTAAATAATAAATATAACATGTTAATGATTCTGTATATATGTCATACCATCCATTTATATATTATTTTAAGATCAAAAGAATGGTATTGTCGCTCGTGCGTACGTACGGACTACCGTCTCCATGAATGCGATGAGATTCATTCTCCATTGTATCCATTCAAGTATAATTATCATTTGATGAATTAAAAATGATGTTTAAGGACTTGATATAATTGTGGATATGAATAATATACAACCTATCTATTATAAACATGTCTTATGTAACAAAACATATAGAAGAAAACAAGTAAGTTAACACCCAAAACAACGATAATACTAAGATATTATTAACAAAGCGATGTTAAAAGATCATATATGATATCATATGAATGTATATGATTATTTTATAATTTAATAACAATTATTTCACTATTATAAAGGAGGTTAACCTACCCCAACCAAGGAAAAGTACAAGTTATGGGTTTATTTCACAATCTCTTCATTATACGAGGTTGTTTATACGTAATAATTTATTGGGATCTCTTTATCATCCACATCCATCTTTCTTATAAATGTATTTAATTTTTTTTTACTATTTACAAGAATATGGGTTAAAGTCATTTATATTGTTGTTTGACTTTTTATAATTGGTTTATAAAGGAATCTTTCCGTCGCTTTCCAAACAAGGTTGTTTTCAACCTTTTAGACAGAATTAAGGTAAAAATGTTTTTCTAACTTATACGGCATGTGCCATTATTTTCCGCCGTTATAAAATCGTTGAATCTTCCCTTAAAATCTTATAAGAATATTTTCAAAGAAAATGATTTATTTCCTAAATATATGACTCTTAAATTTTTTCAAAATTGAAAGAGATATTTATCTAAAAAGAGATTTGATTTCATCTATGTCAACATCCTTTGATGGATTTAACCCTTATTTGAAGTTGATTTACTATGATACAAAACATCTATATTGTATTTAAGGTTTTGTGATATGTTTTACTGTGGATGTGCAATTTTTATACCATTCATAGTTTTTGGTTAAAGTATTGACATTTCGTATGCTAGTTTTAATATGAATGTTTATGTTATGTTTAAACCTTTTCATATGGGAATGCATTGGACTTAATATGTGACGGGCGGAGTCTGCTATAGCTCCTCGATGCATCAGTATGTCTCATGATACAATCTAGTGTCTTGGCACAAGGCCTTGACAAAATCTTATTTGAAGTCTTGGCACGAGGCCTTGACTATGTGGTTATGATAGTCTGGCATTATGAATTCCATCATTATGAAAGTGGTTATTGATATTGCATGTCATTATTAGATTAGTAGAATATCCATGTGAATAAGTAAATGGAATTATTTAATTTTATTTTTCCCATACTATGTTGAAGTTGATGTTTAAAAGGCTTTTGTTTTAGTTATACACTGCCTTAAATGTTTATTATTATTTATGAAATTTTATGCTATATTGTTATCCTTACTGGGAATTTGAGATCACCTCTTTTCTATGTTTTATTTTTCCAACGGTATGAAGAAGAAAATTATGAAAGACCTATAGGGATAGTATGTGGGGATATGAGTGTGGGATATGAAGAAAAGATGTTGTTGTAGTTTTCATTTTTATGATGTAATGTAAGACTTATTAATATATCTAGTGTTTCTAAGGCTACTAAACCAATCGGTATTTCAAGATTTGATCCTTCTTGTGATAATTCCAATGTTATGTAATAATTCACCGACTCTAGTTAACTGGGGTCCATGAGATACATGTAATTTCAATTGATACTACACCAAATGCATCTACCATAATTTTTTCACATTTTTTAATGATATAATGGGGTATCATATTACCAGTATGAAAAAATACCTCTGACCAAAGTGATAGTGTTAAAAAAACATCAAATTGTATAACATTTATTTTGATACATGTATTTATTATGGTGTATTGAGATCATAGCTCATAAATAATGTGAACAATAAGTACTACCTTCTCCCTCTATACTTGTTAACTCCCAAACAGATACTCATATAATTAAATTGAGGAGTTTATTTGATATGTATCCTTATGTGAGTCAACACCATTGATATATTCATTATCTTCTTAATTTCATGAAATTTATCTAGACATTAGAGTTGAAATTATAACATAAATTTTTTCCTTCTCAGACTAGTCATAGAGTCTGATATATATTGGAAATGTATTGGATAAAACTTTTTGAGTATCTAACACACCTCAAGGAGAAAATAATCATGAACTAACTATAGTGATATGTACAGGTCATCACTAATTCTACTTTCTATAGTTCCATGGATATACATGCCTCATACAAAACACATTCCCAAAAAATTATTCTTCTACATCCAGATGTGACATATTAATGTATTGGAATAAGAAATATTCTATAAAGGAGTACTCAATATTATCTTTTGAAGTATTCTATGACACTCTTTTTATAGATAGTAGATGACGATTTCATCAATGAACACCATGATGAACGAGTCAAGTTAACATTTTAAGATGGTTTTCATGAGATCCATGAACACATATATAATTTTTATTATTTCTATCGGCATCCCAATATAACTGCACAACCAATAGAAACTGCAAAACACTTTGTTCTGGATATCCTAAACAGTAACCGAAAATCATAGTTAGCCAAATAAAAGATCATTACTATAGATAAATTTGACTTCTCATAATAGATCAAATATATTTTCAGTATAGTTTAATTTTAAAATTTTATTCACAATCCCTTTTCACATAATTTTCATCAACGCAACATTAAAACTATCACCCTCCATTATAAGTAAAAATACTATTCAACCCCATGATGAAGTAATACACATTATAATTACTATTTTATCTATTTACTTGATATACATATTGATAATAATTATAAAACTAGAACCATGTGATATCAGAGGTATTATAATGTGATACACTTCTAGAATGACATCAATATCATTTTGACTCATTTATTTGGAGCATGTATTTCGAATTCATCAAGAAATATTTCCTAATATATATCCACGAATGGAGTTAATATTGAGTAAAATTCCACTGATAGTAATAAAAGATTAAGGAAAACCATTTTTTCATTATTTTCAAAAACTGACTTACATATAGACCAAATCTAAATGCTACTAGTTCACATTATGCCATCAACAATTACATATACCCTTTCCCTGAAGTACATGATACCAATATCAGATTTTAATCAATGAGATCATAGAGCCCTGAAGGCCATTCCATGCATACATGTATATCATAGAACATCATACATAGTATTACGATAGTCTATAGATATCAATAATTAGAAATTTCTATAAAAAACTCAAGGAATGATTGAATAAGTTTCACCCTAATTGCGAATGGTGTATAAATGGATTATCACCGAGAGGATAACATGATTGTTAAGTCATGTGCATCGTCTAAAAAAATAAATATGACAGAATGGAAACCATCAGTATCTAAAAAGATTTGTATAATGTAGTTGTGACATATTAATTCATAATGAATATTATATAATACCCCACCACCATCAACTAGAGTCTCATCCACTACATAATCACGTCATACCTTAGATCTACATCCCTATCCTTAAGACGCAAGACCAGTCCATGAAATCATCATCAAATTTTACTACTGAGGACCCTGGATGAATCCATGGGTTGTAGTCCAACCATTCCTTCACTTTTTTAGAACTATTGGCTCAATGAATGAGATAATAACTATTGAATATTCTCCATAATTCCATGCTGATGAAAAATATTACAGTTATTTGGATAAAATATAGACAATGGAAACTATCTACAATGTTTAATCCCTTTTGAACTATTCCTCTAAAAATATTTCCTGAAAAAACCATTATATGTTTTGCATATCTTCCACCACCCTGGCATAAAACCTCCACATTCAATTTCATACTACCAAAAGATGAGAGAAGACCATCAAACTCTTCTGGAAGTTCCCTGGGACTCCTCACTACATATAATATTTCCGTGATGATATCAATGAATTCATTACCATTATGAGGTACTCTAGTGTCCTAGTAGAATGTATGAAATTAGGGATATACCACCCAATCATAATCAACCATAACCATGGAATCCCCAGTACATTGAAAATTCAGTGTGCATAATACCCCTAGCTAAAGTGTCTCTTTTCCCAAACCCACAATAATGGGGTTTTAATAACCCTAATTTATACTCTCCTACACAATTAATGGAAAAATCAGAGTTCCCTCTATTGTGAGTGATTTATATACTTATCCATCAAGTGGTATATTAAAATATTATAGAGTAAGAATTTATGTGTGACATGATTAAAAATTTAATATTGATTGAATCTATTATGACATATCGTAATTAGTCTATTATATAAAAAATGGTATCTTATGATTCTTCCTTCAACTCACACTCTAACCCTCATATCACTAATTGATTTATTTTCCTTGCATTGTTGTCATACCCATATTTTAAAAAATATAACCTATAAACATGATGTGTTACATTAGTTAATTTCTAAATTGACATACCAAAAACAAATATAGTAAAACAAATATATCATAATCTAGAGAAACTATTTAAAGAATTATCAAAATTATAATTAACACACCTATTGACCAATATTAAAGAAAATTGGGAATATTTATGGAATATGACCCAAGGTTCATAGTTATGATGCATGACTCCACATGAAATATCATTGTAATAGTACCAATAATCTCATACATAGAAATTCAATGGTTTTTTACACATGTAATGCACCAAGGAATGGAATCTATACAACTTGAGTTCCACATATTTGCATCATTTATAATATGTATTGGGTTAGTAAAAACATTATAAATCATTTCTCTAATATATTAATATACCAAATACATTTGAACCACAATGTTTGAACCGGAGTAAACCCTAAAATATTGCCACATACCCATAGACAAGAGGATATAAAGTAGAATTTATGTTCTATATCTAGATGTAGGGAGACCATATCTTCATTATCATGTCATATCAAAAATAATAAATAATTAAACAATGTAATAAATATTTAGAGTGAAATGTGAAAACTAAAACATGTAATAATCATTATGTAATAAATAGATAATTTGATATTAATATGGAAGTACACTAACCTGTATAAAATTTTCAAAGGTAACTAAAAAATAAAACATAACTTCCATCCAAATTAATTTTTGTTCCTTCCATAAAATCAATGATCCACTTCTTAGCCATTTGTTATGGCCACCTCCCCCTTACTTGTATCCCTATAGAAGAAGTAATCATGAGCATCAGGATTTCCTTGTAGTTTTTGAGTAATAAAACCATGCAGTACCACAATAATATATCTTAAACATTTGAAAACATGTGAAAAATATGTATTTCATGATAATAATAAATTAAAAGACATAAATAGTAAAAAAAACAATATGTACCAATGTTTTATGCACTAAGGAAACTAACACAAACATTGTACAATAAATGATTCTACATTATGATAGAATGATGATATATAATGAAATAAATGATCATATATAATATCAGTGATATTGGCAACCCAATTGGAAGAATCTGGGAATTTACTAGATATGGTAAATGAAATAAATAATGAATTTTGTTGAAAATCTAATGAGAATCTAAAGGAAATAGTGTTACAGTTAAGTGACCTATAATTTTATAACTCAGTTTCGGTGTCTAAATTATTACATTGGAACAATTTACAATTTATCACATCAAAAAGAACATAATATTTTAGTAGTCTAGCTAAACTAGATACATACACGGGATTAAAATACATTTTAAACCCACAAATATAAGAATGTTTTTCATTGAGAATGCTATTATTCAATATAGTGAATCCTTTTATAACAATACTAAAACACTTCCTAGTGTACCAAGAAAAATAAAACATAATAAATGAGTGTTCTTTGATTCTCATTATGGGTAAGCCTATAGTGGAATCTATGAATAAATATGAACTAATTAAATTGGAAATGTACATCACTTAATCACATGCCATGTAATATGTAATTTGAGTCAAATAAAGTAGAAAAAAATTATAATCAAATAATTCCATATAAATATTATCTTGGTCCTGAAAACATAACCTTGGATATTATATCTAATTGAATAATCAAATTGTGTATCAGAAACATAGTTGATAATGATTCAATATATAATGATAGATATCTGAAAACATACCAAGTATGAATTTTTTTCGTGATATCAAATAAATGGGTATGGTCTCAGCCAAAAAATATATATTTTATCACATGAGTCCATTAGATGCGTTGAAATGTTATATATAACTAGGCCCAACTAATCAATTTCTATGTCCAATACATTCCTTATATGAAAGGGGTGAATCATAATCAACATATAATTTCATATTAAAAAACTACGATATAAAATTTTAATACATAGCCCCATTCAACAAACATAATCATAAACCATCTATACTAATAGGGTGAATAGTAAGAAAATTTTACATCCCCAGTCCAACTGATCATAAATCATTTAGAGAAATAAAAAGGATGATATTAACAAAATATATCCCTATTCATCATAAGTAAAAAAGGGGTCATTTCATTTATGAATATAAATAATAAAAATTACCTAATTTTTTTTGGGTTTTTATTAGAAAACATGGGTTTTGGTGAATATAAATTTCTTATAAAATTGATAAAGAAATTTATATTATATCTAAAAATAGTTCTCTACAAATATTTGTTCCATAATATGTAAAAATGGTATTATTTCATTTCAAATTTCTTGAATAAATTTGTGATAAAAAAGATAGTTTTTATGATAGAAATACCATATATTTTTCCAATGGGAGACATCAACACAAGAAACATTGAATGGTGATTAGATGGAAAAATAATCCCTTTCCACTTTGGTATTTTCTGAATCCTAATTCAAATAAAGTAAATGACATCAAATTAAATATTACAAACATAAATATTAATTGGTTAATGAAAAAAACTATATATTTGGATGTGGCCCATGAGGGAATAGTGGAGTGGTTACGGATATGGTGACCTAACTCAAATGTTTCAGGTTCGATCCCACACAACATAACACTTGAGATGCATTTAATAATTACTCTTGGACACTCTAACCTATTGGGAACTAGAATAAGCCCACGTTTTCCCCCTTGGGCTTCGTTGGGGATGTGTGGTGTACAAGTGTTGAGGGCCAACTATACCTCATTACTCAAATAGATGTTTGACTATAGGGGCATGGTGGAGTGGTAATAGATGTGGTGTCATGACCTTGAGGTTTCTAGATTGAGTCCTAATAATAAAACTCCTAATATGCCATTAATTATTAATCATAGACAATGTGCCCCATTTATAACTGGCTCAAGACCATGTTTGGGTCCCATGGACCTTGATGGGGACATGTGGTGTGGTGGTAACTATATGTTATAATTAGAATACAAGTTTTCCTATGGGGGGTTGTTGAAGTGTTTAAGGTTGTGGTTACCTGACCCTGATGATCTAGGTTCATGTCCTCAGAAGGAAATACCTGATATGAATTTAATAATTACTCATGGTCCCTCTACCCAACTGTGAGCTAACCCAAGCCTATGGTTCGAAACCATGGGCCTCACTGGGGTGACATAGAACACATGTGGTGAGGCTGCAACTAAACCTCATTACCTAAATACAAGTTTTCCTATGGGGGTGTGGTGTAGTGGTTATGGGTGTGGTTCCCAAACCCCATTTTTTTTGTTCGAGTACTCATAATGTAACTCTTTAGAGGCCATTATTAATTAATCATAGACCCTCTACCCCATTGGGAACTGTCCCAAGCCCATGGATGGTCCTCTTGTGCCTCACTAAGGATATGTGGTTCGCTGGTGGTGACACCACATCTATACCTCCTTATCTGAATACACAAATAGAAGTAAGTGAAAAGTTTATAAGTTCATGAAAAATTAAAGAGACATGTGAAAGAGATATTTCTATCTTCTGAAAGTAGCCATCGGTTCTCCAGCAAGCAATAATCTATTTTATAGTAGTTTGGCATGAAAAACAATTTTACTCTAAATTCTCAACATTTAAGGATTCATTCAACCTTGATTGGAAATTTTCATTAAATCAATCATCCCCTGAGTCTTCAAAACAGAATTTCCTAGATGTAGATCGAAATACTACATCCATGGGTATCTCATTCCTAGAGGTTTTGCAATTATCAAATCTATCTATCAATTAATTATATAACTGACATAATGAAATGGAATATGATGGGAGCCTATTTATCACAAGAAATCCAAATCCTCACCAATAAAGGATATATGTATATATTTTCCATTCATGGATGGATTATCTACTCAAAAGGGGATAAACTGTTATCCCATTCTAGTGTATAATTATGATTCCATCATATTTGGGGATTTGGATACTATAAACTAATCCTGATTGGGAAAAGTTATTTCCATAGAATGTTCGGGCGGAAAGAAGAATTATAAGCTGAATAACGAATTGAAAATTTACAACTGAATCTTTCCCTGAAAATGATTTATGATTTGGATATCATTTTGAATCCCTTATTTTAATGGAACTTCTCGACTCAAATCATGATCAGATTTTGTCATTTGATCTAGATATATTGGTAACCTAATCTTCTGAAAAAAATTACTTCATGCATCAAGATTCTTCTAAAAATAGATTAGAGAACACTAAGTTCTGATCTGTGTTTATATTATATGATTCAACATAAGTCCAATATAGACTCTAAGCTTCTAGATTTCTTTAGTTTCAATGTAAATGGTCACAAAATATATGGTAAGGTCTGATATGAAAATAATCTACTATTTTTAGATTTATGTAAAATTTAAGGCTATTCATTTTTCAACTGCATGATTTTTCAAAAGAAGATAAAACCAACATATGACCTAATTTCCTAGACGAAAGTGTCTAAAAATAAGAAATTTAAGAAAGGGTCATGATGATTGGGGAATATTTAGTGAAGATAAAAAAACCTAAACAGTGTAATAAACATATTCCTTCCACGATTCTTGGTGTAATGTTATAATTCCTGGTGTCGCCCATAGGTTCCCCACAACTTGTTGGTCACATAGACTCAAGAACATTTCCCAAAATTCCAGAGGCTACTGACTAGAAGTGAGGGCCTTGGGTGTGATAGTGGGGAAACTATTATCTCATTGGATGTGTAATACATTAGAATGGAAATAATATACAACTTCAGAAGTAATAATACCATAAAATAAATATACAAAAAATGACTGAAAGTAAATAAACAATTGGAGAACATATATAAATGATTCATGTCATATATGTGTAGGAAATCATCCAAAAAAGTGAAAATACTGGAAATATAGTATTAAACCAATGTAAAAAAGAAAAAAAGTATGCTCCAGCATCATCACAAGCCTTATCTTGGTACCATGCTCTCCATCTCCACATTTATCAGGTTACTAAAGTTGAATGATGCTTTCCCTTTTCTATTATTGCAATAATATAATCTTCTTGGACCCAAAATAAAGACCCAAATAGGGTGTGAGACAAAACCTATAAGGGACCACCCAAAGATATATGCCTATTAGTCAGTGAATATATATAGCAGGTAATATGAAAAATGATTTAATAATCCAGTAATTACTCAAAAGTAAACCATCCTACAATTTCAAATACATTTATTTACATTTATTATTTATGAATCCAATCATTAACAAGATAACATCTATGAATGTTCTCATAGTCTAGCCCCCCTAGTTCAAAATTGTATTAATTCAATAATGATGTAAATACACAACAATAAATCTCACATGGTCCAAAACCCATGGTCTCACATGAACAAAGAATCTTTGTGGAAGCACTCACCGACAATTCCTCTTTTGGTATTATAATGGTAAACATCTGACTCATTGTGGAATAAATAAACATCAATTCCCATGTGTGATCTCATAATGGTACACTATAGATACTCGGAGGTATCACTCACTGTCGATCCCCCCTTGGTTTCGCAACATGAAAATTATAACAGACACTCTGGGGAAGCCCTCAATGTCAATTACCACTATGGTGTAACTACACTAGGTTCTCACAACCCTGTGTAATACAATTGTGAAGAAATATATCCGACAACCAATGTAATCTGAACTACAACATGGTTATGAAGATGAATGCATATGCAAGCATGTCATATAATATCAACTCCATTATAACAAAACCATTCATGGAAAACAAAACAGTATAACATATAGTTCTAGAACCAATGCCCAAAATCAAACAATCATGAAAAAAAACATTAATAAATAAAGTAAAAAAACCTAAATTATAAAAAAACCCATTTCTAAGGGAATCAAAAAATATAAGGAATAAAAAAGAGTTAAATATTCAAAACACGCAATACCCTAAACTAGGGTACTTGGCACTTTTTTCACATATAATCCAAAGACAACTACTAAATGGATATAAAGAACTACATCAATGTTGTATGATCAATATAGCTGAATCTAAACCTTTTATTAGACATATATATTAGGGATCTAAAAAAACCTCAATAATAATAATTCTGGAATATCTCATGGCAAAAGGGAAAATATGAGGAGAGGCTCTAATAGAATGAAGAACTCACAGAGGCTATTCTAGTGAAATCAACAATTTTTTATTCGGAGAACAGATGATTGTTTGGTGGATCAAAGAATAATCATCACCCTCAATTTCTCCTAGATGAGATAGGGTTAGAAGAAGATGATTCTGAGGATTAGACGTGACTTCGATCTGATTAAATATATTAAAAAAATTACATGCTTTGTTCATTTAGTGTACACACCATGTAATTTTATTAACATGATTCCACTATAGGCAGTCGCCAGGTCACCTCACATTTTCATGTACGTGGTAGTTATAGGACCAGTACATGGCTACCCACAACAACAAAAATATTGGGCGTGTACTCCTAAGTACACATCCAGTACTTATGAAATTTCCAAAAAATATCTATTTTTTAAAAACACCCAAAATCCAAATTCATACCTGAAATGGAGATCCATATTCTTACACAATTTCCCACTAAAATAATTTCGTCCCTGAATATCCATAACAAGGTGGAGAATAAAAATAATCCTCTAACATCTCTGGCCACTATGATCACAAATCAGTCTCCCCCTCCCATGTCTGGTCCTATAATTGTGTGTGCTTCTGCAACCCCCATAATGGAGGAATAGACCAGCCACATAGAACCTTCACAATGCAGTCAACAATCAAGATAGGATGCTCCTAAGATGATGTGTCAACATCTAGCTCAACCTCCACAGGATGAGAAACATGAGATGAGTTTGAGAAGTATTGTCTTTGCTGAGAAACGTGGAAGATTTCGTGCATAGCCTGGTACCTCTAAGGTAACATCAATCAATATGAAACCTTCAAGAATCTCTCCAAAACATAAAATGTACTGACGTATCTTAGTGAATAATTTATTTGTCTCTAGATCCTCCACTGTCCCATCCTCATTGTGACATGTTGGAAAACATAATCTCCAACCTCGAACGACATAGGCCTTCTCCATCTGTCAGCACAAGACTTTTTTCAAGATTATGATATATCCAACCTTTTTTGAATTAAATCTAGCTATTCTATGGTCACCTATAAAAGACAAATTCCCAACATTTCAACCTCTATTTCTTCCTTCTTACATAAGGGTGATAAGCACTGACTACCATAAAAAGCCTCATAATGTTCCATTTGAATAGTCTCCTGAAAAATATTATTGATGAAGAACTCGAACATAGGTATTTGATTCTCTCAAGGACATCCATAATATCACACGCATGATTGATTCATGTCCTCAAACACCTGAATCCTAGTCATGGAATTTCCATCTATCTCGGGATGATATTTTGTACTCAGAAGGACCTATGTAACAAAATCCTTATGCATCCCTTTAACGAAACATGAATTAAAGAAGGTATCCCTGTTTGAAATTTTAAAAAGAATAACTCCATGAAAATGTAAAATCTCTTTGATGTACAACCTCCCAAGATCATCTACATTGACGACCTCTTGATCAGTAAAAAGTGTGAAACCATAGTGAGACTATCAATGAAAACACCCAATACATCATTTCATCGATGTTACCTTGGTAAACCTATCACAAAAACCATCAAAACATCATTCCACTTCCTGATAAGAATGGGAATCTACTGTAGAATCCCTAATAGTTGATGATGGTCTGCCATCATCTGTTAATATGCTGAAAACCTCATCACCAAATGAGCATCATCTCTCTTATTACCCATCCACCAATACTAAATCTATAGATCTCTATACATCTTGGGGATACCAGAATGAATTTCCCAAATTCAGGAATAAAATTCCCAAATAACTCCTCACATATGTCTACTGAAACTCACACGCAACCATGAAAACACAATATCTCCTCATCACATATGGGACATCCCGAAATTTGTTCATGTCCTAGGATATCCTCCCCTATAAATAGGCCATCAAAATCTGATAGCTATCCATTGCACACCCATTCATGTATGGAAGATTTAACAGCTACAGTAGAAAGAAACATCTTCCCATTTCTGTCAGGGACCTCCAAATTCATTTCATAGGATATAGCAATGAGAATCCAAGAACAGATGGCTTCTTAAACACTATATATTTGATTCCTCTTTCATAATGCTTCTTCCATTGTATGTCCATTATCAAACATGTAGGCGAACTCAATGTCATTGGACTGAAGGTACTCAACCCACCTTCACAGTCACAAATTTCAGTCACGCTGGGTAATCATATACTTGACAGTTTGATGGTCAATGTACAACACTAAATTCTCTCCCAGAATGTAATGTATCCAATTGCGCAAGGCATGAACAAATACATCCAACTCGAGATCATGAGTTAGGTAATTCATCGCATGTGTTATATACTTCTAAGACCCGTACGCAATGAATCTTTCCCCCTATATATGCACTGATCCTAGTCTGATACCTGATTTATCATAGAAAACGGTATAACTCTTTCCTTACAATATAGAAACCAGTATCTGTGATGAAGTCATTCTTTCCTTCAACTCCTGAAAAGCTGACCACCAGAATTTGACCATGGGTAGCTTCCACCCTTCTTAGTTTGGCCCTTAGGGCCCTTCAAAGCCTGAAAAGTCCTATCATAAGCGTATGTAGTAACAAACCATCCCTAGAAAACACTGTAACTCAAGGACGTTTTTTGGATTCTCCCAGAAATTTAATGCTCTAAATTTTTCTGGGACTACTGATACTCTTGTCTCTAAGATAAAATGTCCAATGAATTGAATATAGTCTATAAAAAAGTTGAAATTTTAGAAAATATCATATAACTAATGTTTTATTATTGTACTCAAAACAATCTCAATAGGGATAGCATGGTCTTGTCGAGTGTGAGATTACACAAAGATATTTTCCACTAAAACCACCACATCGGAGTACAATTATGAATTGAACACTCATTTCACTAGTTCCATAAAAACTAAAGGCCTGTTTGTGAGACCGAATGGTGTAACAATATACTCGTATAGACCATACCAACCTTGAACAACTCTAAGAGGAATATATGATGTTATAAAGTTCAACTGTTGATAAATGGATGTCAAATCAATCTTCGAGAACACCTACACTCATCAAAACAGATCAAATAGATCATTGATCCTGGGTAAGAGATATCGGTTCTTAACCATCAATTGGATCAGATTCTGATAATCCACACAAAGTTTGAGGATATTGTTCTCCTTCTACAGAAAAGGAAATGTAAAACCCAAGGAGAAGTATTGTGTCAGATGAAACCCTTTTCATTTATCTCTTCTAAATGATTCTTGATCACATGTGAATCTAGTGTAGCCATCCTATATACAGGAATAAACATCAATATTGGTCTTAGAACAAGATAAATGGATAAATCTACCTATTTCTCCAAAGGTATTCCTGAATAATCATCTGGAAAGAAATCCCTGAAATGATCCACCCCTAGAGTAATGTCTATCCGGGAAGACGCTTGGTTATCTAGAAAAAAACTTACAATATGAGTTACACCCCATCTGAACCCATAATTCTCGGGTCCATATTTAATCTCCTTAACATCCCACTAACCCTTGAGTATAAAGGACCCACCCTTTAGTGACGTGAAACTCGACCTATGAAAATAACAATATTCATCTTTATCGAAGAGAATTAACTAGTCCATTCTGAGATGAAGTCATAACCTGTCATCTCTAAGACGTAATGGTCCCAAAAGAAGTAACACACTCCACCCTCAATAGGTAATTCCTTGCACTGATGTACACTAGCCATTCTAATCCCCAATGGAGTGTCCAACATCATGATGTCAGATGAATTAAAGATATAGAGGCCTAGGCTCTCCACAACACGAACATATAAGAAACCATGGAAATCCCTTATGTTGAAAAGAGATGAATCTAAAATAGAGGAAACCTAAATCATATATATTATAGTAGATGGTTTGAGATATAGCTCATACTGGGTCTACACCAGTGAAAAAGCCTCACCTACATCGTGGCCTTATGAAGCTATATGTGATCCCTGAGTTGATCCACCCTACGGGTGTAAAAAACCCCATCTTTGAAGATTGTGTCCCAAACCACCTCCTCATCTAGAGTGGCCTGAAAAACTCCAATTCTCTGACTGGTGAGAAACCGGTGGTCCTGCTTCAGAATGTGGAGTCATAGAAGAACCCCAATCACCAGATTCTAGTGATAAAATCAGATAAAAACGCTGAAGATGACTCATATTTCTGAAACATCAACAGTCAAGTAGGTTACTCAGGAAATGTGGAATCATATTCCTGCTCCTCCTTCACTAGTAGAATACCACCTGGCTATTTTAAAGAGTATTTTGTGTACTCAGATATCCACGCGTATATTCCCTGAAACACTTTCTACTATGAGATGGAGGAGTACCAACTCATAATGCTGATCCACCCTAGATTATAGCTCTACAATCCCTCATGTTTTCCAAGGTGATTAGTGTCTAGTTGACTATAGAGGATATGGAATTCTATATGAAGAAGTTCACCTATGATCAGATGTCAGTCATGAGACCATCCAAAAAAATCCCTGCATGAAATAAAACATCACCCCTTCAATGGGTTTGATGTTCTTGAGCTCTATATAGAGATAAGGAATACCCCATGAATAAGAGTTAACCATTCTCTATGCTCATGAAATCATGGGCTCAGATGGCCCTCAAGGTATCGGGGTAGAAATAGTCATAGAAGGTCCACTAGAACACATCCAAATCCATAACCTACTGCAGTCCCACCTATTATATCACATCCCACAAGCTCTTGCAGAAATCCCAAAGCATGTACGTAGAGAGATTCACCCTCCTCCCTAGAGGAGTCTCTAGATGCTCGAAGATAGTCACGAAGGATTTTAACCATTACTCTAGATCCTGAGGTCCTCCATCCCAGGAGAATTTTGGAGGATGATAATGTTGAAAACCCTACACCAACTTTGCCAAAGGTGGGGCAGGATGAGGTGCTCCCTAGATGGTCCACATAAACCCCATGAGGCCTTCTCGGAACTGTGCATCGACAACTAGATATTGTATGGAAGATGGTTCCAATACACGCAGGATGGGAGGATCAGCTAGTAGTCCTTGATCTACCATGTCTGGTGTCTAATCACTACCCTGTATCCGGTGTAGTACCGAAGTACATCTTAGTGGAATGACTCTTCAAGGCTACGCACACACCATAGTTCATGATTATCAAGGGATGAATCATAAAAGTGAATGATAGAAGTTGGAGAAAGAAAATAGTCATGTTTTTTAAAACATGGATACACATCGTTTTTGACCCCTACATGGTGTGTTCCCATAAGTCATTACATGGGTTTTTACATCAACAAGAATTGGTTGTGTAACACCCCATACACATAGTGTGTTCTACATTGACACAATGTGTACTTGGATCTTTCCCTCTTCCTGAGTTCCTCTACATGGCTAAACCACACAATACTCTTAGACAAAACTACACAATGTGTTTATGGCAGACATTGTGTGTACTAAAAAGATTCACCGACTCTTGTCATTAGTCACATGGCCAAATACATGGTCTCTACAACACAATGTGTTCTTCCTATACACGGTGTCTACCACATATGTTTTAACCACCTATTTCGTTAGTTACAAGGTTGGATACATTGTCGTTACAACACAACATGTACCTATGTACAAGGCGCGTGCCACCCCACATTTCCCAAACCCGTCTCTCTGCCCACACAGCCAGTCACATGGTTAATGACTACATGGTGTGTATGTACAAAACAAGGCCTGTAATTAAGATAAGTTTTTTCCTTCTTGAAAAAAGGGTACATGGCATGTATTCATAATTACACATAGTTTATTATGGATTTTTCAGAGAGTAAGAATCAAAAAATACTCTAGAAACCCATAAGAACATTGAAACAAACCTCGATGAGCCAAATTCTTATATGTTGGTGCCCATACTTCCTGTGAATAAATGTTCAGTACAATATTCATGTATATCACAAATTATATTAGTGAAATAAATCACATGATCTACTAAATTTCGATCCATGAGGACCTAAAATACTTCTAGGACAAAAGTTTGGTGCCTATTCTAATGAAACATTATAGACTATATCAAAGAATATATCACAACATCTATCAGGACCACATGAAATTAATAATCCGGCCTAAATGGCCTAACAATAATGTCTGACATGTGATCACTAGAAATTTAATATATGTTGTATGAGATTTCATACCATCATCTCATCAGGTTTCAATATAAATAGATCCTCAATAATATCAATCATAACAACATAAAACTTGTGAATCACCCAAAAGTGAAATCAAATAAACTATAAAAATTAAAAAACATGAAATTTCCAATAATCGAGGCATA
Source organism: Viscum album (assembly GCA_963277665.1). Lineage (NCBI taxonomy): Eukaryota > Viridiplantae > Streptophyta > Magnoliopsida > Santalales > Viscaceae > Viscum > Viscum album. The sequence goes on from OY728151.1 coordinate 120,989,589, forward strand.
TTGGGTTTTCCTTGTACATGGGTTAGCTACTCTAAAGCACAACTTTTTACCAACTACCTATTCCTTAATATCAATACCTATAGTCTATAAATATTGATTCAATTAAGAAAATAATCCTCTGATACCACTTTGTAACGTCCCAGTTCTGGGTGCTACCCAAAGGTGCCCCGTACCTGGTTGGTCACAAGGCTTCATGCACATTTCCAGGAATGACCGAGGGTACCCACTAGAAGTGAAGGCTTTCCGTGTGATAGTGGGTAAACTATGAACTCATTGGTTTAGTTACACATCACAATGTAAATAATATAAAACAATGGAAGCAGTAATATGATACCGTAAATAAACCGCAAAAGGCTAAAACTAAATAAACAATTGGATAACATATATAAATTATGCATGCAAAATATGTTTATAAATGAATCCATACATGTCACAATGTGGGAAATACATTACTAAACAAAATTAAAAAAATGTAAACTATAGAATCATCACAAGCCTCACCTTGGTCCCACGCTCTCATGCCCCACAACTATCAGGTACTTGATGTAGAAGGGCACTTGACCTTTTCTATAATTGCTACAATATAATCTGTTTGAGCCCAAAAGCTTTTCACAAATTGGGTGTGAGATGAATCTCATTATGAACCACCAAAATATAGGTGGGTAACTATTAATGAATATATATATTAGGTAATATTCAAAATTAAGTAATAAACAAGGAAGTACTAGAAAGTAATCAATCCTACAATTTCAACATTATTCATTTAAATTTATTAATTATGGAACCAATCATTCACAGGGAACCCTATAAGATAGTATTCACATTCTATCCCCTCACTTTCAACTTAATATTAAATTATTTATTATTTAATGACCATACGGAAAATCTCACAATTTCTTACTCCCTTGGTCTCAAAAGGACAAAGACTATCTAAGGAAGGATGACTCATCCATTCCTCCTATTGTATTTTAACTGTAAACTATTTACTCTATGATGAATCACGCAATGCCAATTACCCATTAGGTCTCATAACTGTATACTATAGAAAATCTAAGTGAGAAATCACCATAAATAGCCTCTATGGTATCTCAATGTTAAAAGTATAATAGACACTTTGGGGAAGCCCAAGACATCAATTCCCCCTATGGTCTGACTACACCAGGTTCACATAGCCCCGTTTAATAGAAGTGTTCACAACGATATCCAGAATCAAAGGTAATCTCAACTACTACAAGGTTATGAAAATACAATGAATATGAAAGCATGTAATATAATATCAACTTTATCCTAATAACACTAGGCGTGGAAAACAAAACAGTCTCATAGGGAGTTATAGACCTAATGGCCAAAATCATACCAACTTTGGAAAACATATCCATATATAATGGTAATAAACCTAAATCATAATCAAAACCATTTCTCAAGAAAAAAACACAGAAGTAATCAAACAATGTTAAATATAAAAAACATTAAATACCCTAAACTAGGGTTTTCAACACTTTTTTACACATATAATCCAAAGGCAGAGACAAAAAGACACAAACCACCATCCTTGACGTTGTAAGATCAATATAGTTGATTCTCATACTTTGATTCAATCTAGAATGTCAGAGATATACAAAAACATTAAAAAAATTCAACCACTAATATCTCATGAAATAATAAATACTCAAGGAGAGGTTCTAGAAGAATGAAGAACTAACGGAGGAAATTCCAACTCAATCAATGGTGTTTGATTTTGAGAATGGATGATGGTTCAGTGGCTCAGAGAATAATCATTGCCATTTGTAACTCCTGGACAGGACAAGGTTAAATGAAGTTGATTCTAGGGAATAGACATGACCATGTCTGAATAAAAAAATAAAAAATTACATTGTGTGTTATTTTAATGTAAATGAATTGTACTTTCTTTAACTGGTTTCTACTAATTGAGGTCTCTAGCTCACCTCACATGGCTATGTAAATGGATGTTACAGTGCCTGTACATGGATACCTTCAATAACCTAAAACACAATGTGTATTCCAATGTACATGGTGTGTACTCCAAAAACATAACATGTATACCTAAGTACGTGATGTGTACACAAAAGTAAACGGTGTGTACATATGAAATTTCCAAAAATCCCCCTTTTCTGAAAAGACCTGAAATCCAGTTCCAGACCTCCAATGATGATCCTAGATCTTACAAATGGATCCTCAAACTCTTTAACCAATCTTGTGGAGGAGGTAGAAAAGGAAAATAAACTGTATAACATAGATTCTAAAATTTCCCAAGATATTTAAAATGGTACTACATACATGAAATCTAATGAATCTGAAAATGTTACAACTTGGGGAACCTCTGATTCTCATAATGATATGAAGATTTATTATGTCACTGTGAACTCAAAAAATGTTGATCCATTGGATGCCACCTTTAAGGTGTAGACTGCAATTAGACCTTTTTCTTATCATGATATGATTTATAACATAGTTATATGCATTGAAAATATTTCATTAGACAGTTTCTCTGATACTTATAATCTAATGAATAAGGATCCAATCACTTCAAAAAGAAACTATGATGAATATGAGGATTCTTCCTCTAAGGAGTAATATATGGGTGGTTCCTTTATCTCTGATGAGATGAATTACAAGAAAGGAATTTTCAAATAGGAAATGATATTGAAGCCCTCAAAAAAGTTTTTATCTCATATACCACTAGATCTATGATCAATTATACTACACATGACCACCCTGATAAATGTGATAATGTCATAATAACTCTTAGTTGATACTATAGGGAATCTCCATCTTCTATTAGCAGTATTATTGAAAATAATTCCTCTTGTTGGAACCATACATTTAACAGGTATATCTCAGAGGCCATTGGAATCAAATAGACCAAATATTCTATTGAAAATTTAGATCATTCCCTAGTATCTTTTTAATGCATCAAATAACTAGTAACTCCTCCATTCCATGAAGCTCACACAGGAAAATCATGGAAAGTAATTACACAAGAACACCCATTCTTAATTTGAAGAAGAAATAATAAATTGTGTTGAATGAAAAAATTCCCCCAAACGTAGATACAAATGAATATATAATTCTGGAACTATCATGGAGTGGAAAAAATAATACAACCAACTCACATCATAAATTCCTCTTTATACATAATCCCAAATTCATGGGCATTTCTTGAACCAAAAAAATTATAGTCTCGGGGTGCTATTAATCTTGATAACAGAGGACACTCAAAGCCAGGTAGTAATAACACTTTTTTAATAATGACACATTATGGTTACTTACCCAAAAAAACGATAATTGGTGCCCCGTTCTACAATATTTTTTAAAAAATGACCACCAATGAGGATGAAATATATAATATACACTTCCTTTTGACATTTATTTATGACATTAATAGTTAATAGGAATTCCGAATGCATTAGAAGAACATTGAGAATAGTATCCCTGGAATTGATGACCATTATATTATTTAGGGTGACATAAAGACGTACTGTGTCCTAATGAAAGAATGAGAGTTTTTTTCGCCAATCAATCTTCATTGGAATTCAAGGAATGAAATTAATATAGTAATCTATTCAAAATTAATGTTATTGGAGTAATGTATACTTGGTGCCGATGTAACAACACTAAAATGGTTGTCAAAAACATTATTTTCCATTCTCTAATAACAATTCCCATGTGATTTTGGATAAAATTTCAATAATCATCACACCCATGATTAACTTAGATCATCATCATATTTTGGCCAAGCCTAATAAGTTGTACCAACAAGAAAATGTTTCATTTATGATTCAATCATTTTTGGACACCTAAATCAGATTTTAGCATGAGAGTTATGAATTTATAGGCTTCTAATTTTTTTTGAAATGAAGATTATTCCTGCTTCATGAGGATAAACCACTTGATGTAAAATCATAGGAGCTGTTATAAATAAAACTTCAAATGGATATAGAATGAAATAGTTTCTATGGAGGCCCATCTAAATTTTATCCAATGTGAAACTACTTTTTCAGATTTTTAGATGAACATTCATTAGGAAATTGTTCTCACTAACAAGATAAATTAATTTCTATCCATGAATGAAAATATTATAAACGGAATTTTAATGTAAAATATTTAACCGATGGTGATATAAATTCCAAATTCAATAATTCATTCTAATGAACAACGAAAGAATATAGAACACTCAAATTTTTGAATGATGGTGATTGAGTTCTTAATAATGTTCGGTCCCTAAAAAATATTATTATCACTTAATTTGAACATATTTTTCATTGTCTAGATCTCACGAAGGACAATCGGGATGAAATAAAACCAAATATGGTCAGTGATGAGGATAACAATAGGCTTAGTTGTATCCTTCTTAACAATGAGATAGGGGAACCAGTTTTCCACTTGAATCTTGATAGTGCTCTGATACCCAATGGCTTCACTAACACATTCTTTCAAAACATCTAGGATGTCCTCAACCAGGATATCTATGAACTTGAAAAATCCTTATTCTCTACAGGAGGTTTATCCCATCGAATCAGTGCTAAATTCCAATATCTTATTCACAAGGATTAAAATTCTTCCCTGATTTATCAATTAAGATCAATTTTTCAAATCAACACATGGTACAAAATTATTTCCAAACATCAATCCAATATACTGACTACAATTTCTGATAAAATTATCTCTTGGAATAATATTTTGTTTTTGAAAGGAAGTAAAATTGAAGAGTGTAATAGTATATCATTAGAATCTATCAACATCATTACAAAATGTAATATAGTTGGATGATTTTCTCTTCAGTTATACATTAAGAAATATTTTTACACCATGGACTGAAGCGCCACTTAAATTTTGCTTCATAGTATCGAATTAATTAAAAAAATTAATTGGTTTAATGGCATTTTTATGTCTCGTCATATCTCATTGATTATAATTGGTTCTCCAATGAGATATTTTACCTAGACAAAAGTCATAATACATGTTAAAAATCTCTCTTCCAACATATTCTACATTGTGGAGGAATAATTTAGTAGACTTCTCAAATATAAAATAGATCATAGAAACTTATTCTAGACTATAATTTGGTATAAATCCTTTATTTTTTTGGGAAAACCATACTAACAGTTATAATTTCCCTAATCATACGTGACATAGGGATTAAGGAAAGAACATTTCCTTTTTAATACCTTTGAGTTCCTAATTTTTGGGAACACCTAGGGTGATTCATTTGACAAAAATTGTGGATAAAATCAAGAACAATCTATCTTCATGGAAAGGAAAGGCTCCCTTTTTGGATGGTAGAATAAGTTTGGTCAAGAACACCATGTTTTAAAAACATGTTCATTCCTTCATGATTTATACTCATCTCAACATCTACATTAAGAACATTTTTTGGAGTGGAAACATTCTAGAATGTAAATTATTCACTATATATTGGTGTAGATGTTGAAAAACACTTGATAAGGGATGTCTAGGAATTAAAAACATCATGCATTTCAATGAGTCCCTATAACCCTTGTTCACATAGAATATTATCTGATATTACATAATGGCTCTAACATTATATAGAGACATATTTATTGAAATGTTAAAATGGGGAATATTTTCTTATATGGGTTATTCTCTTTAGTTATCCATCAAATCGTCTTATGAAAATATCATGCCTCACTCATGATGGATTGCTTATAAGGTGTCCACATTAAATTTCCATCTAGGAAATTTGATGGTATCTCCTCTCATATCTATAGTTGTCCCTAGTTATTTTCCTATTGACACCAATTTCCCAATTTAGGTCTTCTTGGATATCTCCAGCATAGAGTTTTCCGAGAACCTCTTTAATCTCATTAGAAATATTTTTTCCCAAACCAAGATGCTCTAATCTAGGAATGTTCTAAAAATTTAATTTTTTATTCCAAATATTATTACCACTCTAATTTGGATCAAGAAAATATCTTTACTTGGATAAAACAACATGACATGTCTTTGATAAGACCCCGCCAGGATGGAGTTAATTTGGATAAATTTTCACCACATATTTCCTCCAAATGACTTCTTAAAATATCATTTAATCGGTTTATGTTCCAGATGAAGGTTTTGAAATAAATATAGGGAGGAAATCACACAAATAATCTACTCATGTTTTATTTCATGTTTATCTATAATTCATTGCATGATATTTTAAAAATATATATTTCATAGATTACGGAATTTATAGGTTGGATATAATTATATAAAATATTTCAGACCATCTAGAAACCAAAATCCTATTTTATGGATTCTATATGAGAACATTGCCACAAACTGTGGTCTAGAAAAAATGAAATCATGAATTGAAAATCAATATTTTACCTACAAGATGGCCTCATTCACCACATTGTAGCTACTAAGGATTCCAACTCTATCCTACAGGGTCACCTCACGAATAAATATCATAACATCATGATTGTTTAATAAGATATTTTTCACGGAAATTATAAAATAAAATATGGTACCTTTGAAGTTTATAGTAGGATCCCATACATTTTTGGATCAAAATCAATGTGTACAGATCCTCAAATGATAATCTAGGACCTGTAGGTTGTGGATCTATCTTTAAAAACACTGTCGTAATGTCCATGGATGTATTTTCCAAAAGTGTGATATTTATTCTTCCCTCAAAGATGAACTGATAAAAATTATTCATGTTTTTCACATTGAACGCCTCAATGAAATGGACATCCTTTGGATGAGAAGATACTCTACTACCGTGGTAGAAGAAATTTGGAAAGGTGTGATATATTTTTCTTAGAAGATCACCTCAAGATGGATTGAGTTCTTAACATTCCTTATAAGTTCAAATTCCATCATCGCCCATCACTATATGTAATCTAATGTTGTATCAACAATAAATTCTAAAAAATTAATCAACACATATCTCACATGTTTAGATTGTCTTCCACCTCACCATATTCTTATTCTTGTTAATGATTTTAATAAAATACCTTGTTTTAGACTTATGTAATTATTATTTGTTTTAAAAAATAATCTTGGATCATTTGAAAACATAACATCATTAAAAAATATCGATCCATATTCACCATATAGTGTAAATAATTTGATAATATTTCATGTGCCTCATGGATGTAAATGTTAGTTGAGAAAACCTTACCTATGGTCTGATACTTTCATACATGTCTTTACCTACTCTATAATGGTACAACAATGTAATTAATTTATAATAGTACCATAATTATATTTATAATATCATATATAATCCTTTTATAACGTTTTACCATCTTTCTGTTAATAATATCGAATCACTTTAAATATTTTTGGATATTAATTGCCATGTTTTCTCATCTGTGATTTGTCATGAAATATGTAGTTCATGTGCATGTGATATTTACATATATCATCTATGTTGTAATAAATTTTTCATTAATATCATATTTAATTGTTATATACATTTTTATAACCATTTATGAATGTTCGACCTAGAAAATGAATCACATATCTTTGTTGAGAGGGAAAGATGTATATACACACATAGTACGATATCATTCCCTTTAAAAGTGAAATAGTAAATAATTAGTTATCCTATTAATATTAATTATTGTTTATAACATCATATATATCAAATATATTTCTTAATTTAATATTTATTACATTCTATGTAAATAGAAAGTGAAAAACAAACAACATCAGTCCACAAGATGGTAGTCCACCATGCGCGTGAGGGGCATTACCAGATATGAAATCGAATGGAATGTAAAAATATATATTTGATGTTAAAAATACATATATATATATATTTTTATTAATTTCATCAATGATATATTATTTTATTAAATATATTATTATATCATATCCTAAATGCTGGTTTTGGAAATTTAAAAACAAGGGGAGATGTGATTTTAGGATTTGGTTGAGCAAAGGGGCATGATAGGAATGGATAAGTGAGGGGCTGGAATTCAATTTTATAAGTAGTGAAAGAAACCCCATATCGAAATTTAGTTGAAAATTCCCCAATGAACACAAAATGATAATGTAATTCACATTCCAAATGATTCCAAATATCCATAGGTTCTAATTTTTGATATGATATTGTGTAAATAAGGATAGTGAATATGGTTCTTACAAGTTGGAATGTCATTTTATCACTAATCTTATTAGATAAATACCATGAAAACCCGAATATAACCTTAATTATTATAATTATTATTTTATTTTTTAACTATCTAGTTCAATAAAAATGTTAGGGTTACCTTATTATATAATATAAATTATTATTATTAAAAAAAATTATACATTTTTATGAGTTTAGTTCATAGAATTAATAAAATTAATTATATATTATACCCGCATTTGTTATAAAAAAGTTGGCTTCCAAATAAAAATTTTTCATTTGTATAAAAGGGTTTACTTTCAAGATTAAATAATTAATTTTTTATAATTTCATAAATGTGTTAATTGTAATAAAATTGAACTACTTTAATTAAGAAATAATTATAAATAATTTTTTATCTTCATATATAATTTTAAAAAGGTTTTTTTGTAATAATCAATATTTGACACTATTCATCATGTAGTGAAAGATTTCATAAAAATCCCAAAAATTCACTATAATATAATTTCTATATAATGATATCCAAAATGGAGATTAATATTTGAAAAAAATTATAATAATGTTGTAAAAAATACAATTAAATTTTATGCATAATGCAATTTTTAACCACATTTGTGAATGATACAACTGTCCAATTGAAATTTTATTCAAATTAACATGATTTTTATTTTACTAATAGTGAATAGATAATTATTAAATATATTTTATACAAGTGTAACTGGAGAATTTTCTGATTTTTTTTACTATTCACATTTTTCATCATAATTGATAGTTCATAACGATCATGTACTAATAATAATATTTTAATTGAGTAGTATATCCCTCTTAGTCTTGGTGTTATGTGAAAATCATTCTATAAAAGGGTTTGCATTTATTTCAAAGTAAATGTATCATTAATTATTCCGATGTCATTTTCACTTATTATATTAGTGTTATGTTCCACACAAACTATTAAACATGATGTTCAAATTTTAAACGATTTGCGATATTAAATCCCCCCAAAAAAAATATTGTCTCCAAAATTTATCACGATCTCTATAATAAAGTGTGTGACATTTGAAAATAAGATATTTCCAAATACTCATTATAAAAAGTGTTACAAAAAAATATTATTAATAGGAATGTTGATAAAGGACAATGGTCATATTTAATAACACATAATTAGGTTGTTAAGTTAGAGAACAATTTTGTAATGTGAAGATAATGACATGGATGAAATGAATAAATAATAATAGAGTGCGATAGAGTTAATTGATCAAAATAAATTGAGTGATTAATGGAATGTTATGGACCAAAGAATCAAATATATATATATATATATATATAAATTTAAAATTCTATAAGTTTAATATTAATGAATGTATAATGATTAAATTTCAGTTTAACTCTATTTTCTAATAGTATTGGAATTCCATTACAATCTTGACTAAGAATATTTAAAAATATAATTACTTGAAAAATTTCTATAATATAGGAATGATTTAATCTTTTGGTTATTCATAGATAATTTTCCACTTCAATAATTAATTTATGAAAATTATATATGAGATGAATTTTTTATTCCTAAATCACAAATTTTAACTTTTAATTGACTATAAAATCCATAAAAGATTGAAATAGTTTATTTTATATTTTAAATAATTTAGAAAAACAATACTGTTATTACATGTCATTTAATATAATATATTAATCTCTAATCCTCAATATTAAATTCACTAATTCAACATTAATATATATCGATTAAAATAGTTCATCTAAAAACAATGAAATATTGACCAAAACATCACATAGGATAGTTGGAGGAATAAAATCCATATTTTCCTTTGATTTTGGGTTTAAGACTTCTGGCCTTTCCTAATGTGTGGGGTGTTCACTCAACATGGGGATTTTATATTTTTAAACCATATTAATATAAATAATATAATGTTACCAAAATGTAATACCCCATAATTACATCAAAATAAATATTTAGATAAACCATAAATTTCCCAAATAAATTATAAATAAACAACCTTATCATTCATATCTCAAAATCAGACCCATAATATGAACTATCGTTCCTAAATCATCTATTTTCCAAACATATCGTCTTTCTACTAAATCATTTATGATGGTAAAATTTGACACATGCATATAATTCCTTAATTAAAAACATATATATTAGATTCATTTTACATTTAGTTATTCATTTAAAAAATATCATTGTTTTAAAAACCCTATAAAATAAATCATGAATAAAAACACATTCCAATTAATCATTCCAATTTTTTTAAATAAATTTCATATGATTTTACATGATCCATAATATTATGTTGAGGAATATTCCGTTAAATCTTGTGGGATTTTATTTTTGTTGTGAGCCACCTTCAAAAAGTGGTATTCTCATATTAGAAGACTATTTCATTACCTTGTGATCATAGGAATTATGGATACATTCTCTATAAATAAATAAAACAACTTTTTTTAATCTATTCAACAGGTTTTCCTTCCACATGTATTAGATGTAGGGAAATATATCATTCCATTATTCCCATTAAAAAGCATTTTCTCCATTCTCGTATTCTTCTTCTGGTTCAATTCAAATTCTTAATGCATGTCTAATTCAGTAACATTATTTATATTAAATGATACTATATCATTATATGATGAGAATTTTTGGGAGACTAGTGCGCTTTATGAATTTTATTAATCCCCTCATAGAAATGGTAAATTATACTATTTAGATTACATATAGAGTTCACGTAATTCCTTTCTATCCTAGTAATGTTGGCATAAATAGTAGAAAATATTTTTTTTCGTTAAATCTTATAATCATGAATATTCAATACATATCAACTTGTTTCTCATGAGGACAATATTTTTTCAACAAGATTTAATTTAATTCCATCCACTATATTCTCAATATTTCTTCATCATCCGTAGTTTTTTTTAATTAATGATCACTTTGGATCCACATCCTATATGGGAGGATAAATTTAAACAAAAACGTTCTCCCTTTAACTACAAATTATAGTGAAAAATATCATCTCTAGGATCCTTTTACATTTCCATGGTAAAAATGGATTTTCTGTTTATTTTAGTCATTGTGGAAAATTGAACATGAATTTGTATAAAATCATTAAATTGTATAGTGTATATGAATGTTGTTCAACATATAAGAGTTTATTTCATATAACCTTTATTCATTTTCCCCAATATGGATATAATTCATTCGGTTACAGCTATAAATTACGATTAAGCAAAAGTATCTTTATAAGGATTCCAATCAATACAGGGGGTATGTGAATTAAAATAATGGAAACCCTTGTATTTTTAATACATTAATTAATTATTTATTATATTACAATATAAATAATACATCATAAAAAAAGATAATAATTCTTTAACTAAAATATTATTTATATAACACTACAACATGATCCATGAATGAAAAATAATATTGAAAACATCCTTAATATTCATATAATATTTCATAGATATTATAACTACTGAGGATATCATGTGGGAATTTAAAAGAAATTTTTGAGATATAAATACCGGTGAGGGTATAATCAAAGAATAAAATGAAGAATGTATTATGTGAAATAAATAATTTATTTAACTGGGACATAAATGGTGTGAGAATCATAATATTGAACAAAGAAGAATTATATATCCAAATATCATAATGGAAGCATATGAAGTGGCAACAACATTAACCATGTCATCATATACATGGGTCAAAGATAAACACTAAGAAATTATAACATTATGTTATTCTGATAACCTCACATTAAATATACATATCATTTCATGATAACAAAACATTACCCATTTCCATAATGATTATATAGTTCTAGGTGCCATGATTCATTAATAACATATACATGAATATAAGAGTTCCACATAGATCATATAATATATGAATATATTTCATAGTAATTTATCCCATGATTATATTTTGGGTTTTATATAAATTTAATTTCCAAATAAATTATTTAGTATTAATACTAGGTGAATATCCTTGAGTGGAATTGGGTTTGGGTAGACACCACACAAAAGTTCGGTTTAGAAAATCATTGTGTCATTTTGGTATCATAACAGTTGTACATGAAGTTTCAAAAAATTCTTTGATGAGATATAAATAGTTATAGAATATCTTTTATATAAAAATTAAATTATTATGGATATGTTACAACATAATAAAATGTCACAACCCGTCCTCAGGGCCCGTGCCGTGACTATCCCAAACCCGACATCCATAGGCCAGGGGCTGACAACTAACACCAAAGGAGTAAATCCCAATAAAAGTGAAGGCATCTCTATAATGAAACGTAAACACACACACACATAGTACATGCCTAAGTAAACACTAGTAAAAAAAACAAAATTAGTGTTGAATGTAAGGGGATAGAAATACACGACCAAATGTAAATTACAAGTAAAAGACAAAACAGCTGGAAGGTAACAAGCAACTCCTGAATCATCCACCGCGGATCCTACCTCAAGTGTAGGTACAGATATCCTCCTCATAACCCTCATATGTCAAACTCATTCGGGTTCTGACTCATCGTGAGGTCCACCTCTGGGTACTGACTCGTCATGAGTTCTACCTCTAGGTGTCTTCCAGTCCTCGTACACTTGGCCTCTGTTAGCGTTTTCCGTCGTCTGCATCCAACACAATGAGGTGCGGGCGTAACCCGTGCAGGTGTGAGTATAATGATACTCAGTAGGGACCTCGAGAGCCTCATGGTCTCACTAAATCCCACAAGGATAAACGAAAATGAATTATCTCAACAGACAACCTTTACTTAGGTATATTCCCATACATTCATGTGGAAAACACAATGGTCATTGACTCAGCTCAAATGAGGATTTTCATTATCAAAACGAAAAATGCTGGAGAAATCCTCCTCTGCCGAGTATAGTGTCCATTTCATGACTCTGAGGTGCTACTCACTAACCTTAGACTATTGAAGTACTCCTCCTATCGAGTACCGCGGGTCTGCTGCCAAATACCGGGTGTTCCGCCCGCCATGGGTCTGCCGCCAAATATAGGGCGCTCCCACTAAAAACCTATAGAGGTAAACCTCCTATCGAGTACTGCGGGTTTGCTACCAACTACTAGGCGATCCATCCACCATAGTTCTACCTCCAAATACCTGGCTCTCTGTCCACTGGGCTAATCAAATCACTCCGAGTCGAATCGGTCAAGCAGTCGTCATCTCTATAGCTACTAGGTCTCCGCACTCCATACGCTCGTCTCTGAGAGGGTTCACTCCACAAGATACTGGTCGACACTCCAATTGTCTCTAAATCTCATGAATATGTATATCAAGGGACCACCACCTCCTAGTTGTCACAACGAAACAGACGGTGCGTCAATCGGACGCCCAGTCTGTGAGTTATTAGCATTTTTGTTCTAGGGGCCCGGTTGGATTTCTGGTACAATCCAACCTGCCATACTCTAACTAAGTCCAAACCATAGGTTACGTATGACAAAAGAACCTTTCCAACAATAGGAATCCAATTTAGTTTAGGACATGTCAATCGGACGTCCGGACCTCTTGTTATAAGCGTTTCCACTCCGTGGGCCCGGTTACTTTCAGGTTCGAACCAACCCATCCATACACAAACTTTGCCGAAACCATGAGTGTAATATACCGAAACGACCGCCTCGATCCAAGGAATCCTACGAAACTAAAGGTGCATCAATCTAAGGTCTGTAGCTCATGATATGGTCGTTTAACCTAAAAAGTTCCGAAAATAAGGGGTCTAGGCCCGGTTGACCCGGCCCACCACCACCTGGGTTGGCCCGAAAGGGGTCGATCGGACCTGGGTCCGGGTCCCACCCGGTAGGGCGAGGCATAGCCCAGCTGGTGTGGCCTGGCCCGTGGCCGGCCATGGCTCATCCAACCTGGCTTGGAGTTATGCGGAGCGGGGTAGGTGCGGCCTCCCCGCTGATTGAGACTGGCAGCACCAGCTGGGGCCGCCCCCCCCGTGGGTCCCGGATCCCACGCGGTCACGAGTTCATCAGTGTCGCCATCATGGCTATTGATGTGGTAGGTCTTCTGCACCAGCGTGTTGGGGCACAACCACTTTTAGGCGGCTGACCAGCCGTCAGCCACCGCCTCCGGTCACTAGAGACGACAGCATCTTCCGCGGACCACCGAACATGCTCCAGGGGTCCGATATTCCTGATGTTTGCGCCTGTGGCTCTCTCGGGACCCATTCATCACTAAGACAGCTTCAATATTCCGTTTCAGTCCTGTTTCATCGCCTACCATTAATTTGTGCAAAAAAAAACAATATGCGGAGGATTGGTCTTGTCCTTCATCCCGAGTCCACCACGATAGAAGTTTTCAATCAAGATTTAACAATTCAAACTCAAACCGAACCCAAAGAAAAACCGCATCCAATCCGCATATATGAGTGATCCATGGATCAACCGGGCAGAGTTTGGTCCGTTCTCATCGTTCTTTCCTAAAAAAGGTATGGATAAATTCAAAACAATTCCTTTACCTTTATTATGGTTTAGTCTTCGTTGAAGGGAGTCGCCTCACTTGTCACAGAGAGAAGAAAAGAAAGCATGTTGTTGATCCTTGGATTTGTTCCTTCAATAGTTGTTGAATTCTCCATTCTTCGTTGAAGGTTGAAGTTGTCAGATCTTTGCCAGAGATTTCCCCATGATCCCAAATCCTTTCTCTAACTGATTTATTAAATAAAAAAACAATCTCCATGTGTAGGTTATTTATATGGTTCATTAATGAACATTAATTAAAGCACCATTAATTAAGAGTGTGTTGCGGTTTTACAACAAAAAGTAACAGATCATTAAATACCTTATTTAATGACTGTCGTTACACTGCTGTTCTTCAAACCGTTTCTCAACAGTCGAAGGAAGAATAAAATAACTCATTTAGTTATTTTATTATTTTTCCGGAAAGTCCAAAATTTAAAATTTTCGTCAGACTCATTCCAATAAAATTTAATAATCTCTTAAGTGAATATTAGAACTGCGAGTTCATCAGTGCCCTCAGATTTCAATTCCGAGCATCAATTAAAGAGATAGAAAAAAACCCACTCATTCGTTTTCTGAACGTACTTGAGATAAACTTCAGAAATTGATTCCGGGCACACCGGCCCTCGGAATCATGTCCCGTCAGAAAATACTCACTCGTAAAATTTCAAATAAATTATGAAAAAAATATCCTTGAAATTTATGGTTCTTTACATTACTCCCACCTCAGGGATTTAAGTCCCCATAAAGTTATAACACAGACTAGGAAAACTAATGGGTACTGAGCATGCATCCGATCCTCTTACTCCCATGTACTTCCTTAGAGGTTACTATACTGCTAACGAATGCGTACCAGAGGAATAAACAATCCACATAGGACCCGCTCATTTTGATCCTCAATATCTACTAGAACCTCTATGAATGTTGCCCTGTCATCGATGTCTAGCTCTCATTGGTCGATGATGATGGATAGGTTGTGCACACATCTCCTCATCTGAGATACGTGGATGATGGAATGCACCCTATGAAACTAAGGTGTAAATGAAAGATGGTAAACTACATCACCTACTTTGTTGAGGACCTGAAGAAGGTCTGAAAAAAATGTGGAGATAACCTGCCTCCCCAGCCAAATCTCCATAGACCCTAGTGAGGTGAGACCCGTAAGAAAACATGGTCACCATCCTCGAACATCAATGGTCTCATCTCCTATCAGCATAGGACTTCTATCTGCTCTGTGAATTCTTCAACCGCTCCTGGATGATCTGCACATTCTCCATCGTAGCCTGAACCATCACTGGTTCTACAAGAGCTCCTAAGATTATCCCTTTTCTAAAAAGAGAAATCTGGTTTCATCCTCTGGATGAAACACTATCATTTCCTAATATAGTAAATCCTGACATGAATGATACAATTCAGGTCATGAATGACATCTTAAGGACACGATGCTACTACTAAGAGATCCAACTATTACTCTCGCCTCCAAGGGTTGATTCACACTGTCGGCATCCGTGTGTGGTCAGTGAGTCTCCTCAGTAAGAATCTCGAATGTGAGGGTCATGTCAATAGTTTTTAACTGGAACCTCTTAGTATCAACCCTATAAAAAGGACAGGTATGTAAACGTCACAAGGACTACTATCTTTTATTACTGCAGATCAATGTACAAAGACACATAACAACCACAAAAAAACAACATCATGGAAACTAGAACCGCCATGAACAAAGGCCTCCAATACTGGAACTAGTCCCGCTCATGTCCAGAAGATTCTAGACCTTTATAATCATATGATACAATTGCCTAAAGGTGTGCTCTCCCCTGTCCACCCATTCCCTGCAGTTGGGGTGGATCTCCTAGTGGTGGTGGTGCCAACACCTCGAAGCATCGTCCACCTCTAGATGCACGACCAGCTCCTCTGCCTCGGTCTCCTGCTCCTTGTGGTCCCCCTTGATCGAACCCCTACCTCTGCCTGGTAGTTCCTTCATCTATTTGTTGATTGTCTTTACAGAGGGTCTGATAGTCACGTGCCATGTGACCAAGCCCACCGCAGGAGTAACACTGCCCGCTCCAGGAATGACTGGCTCTGTCTCCACTCTTGTTTCCACACACTGCTGAACCTGAGACGTGAAGTCAGCCACTGGTGGGTCTGGTTCTCTTGGACCTCAGTGTAGACTTTCTACTGCCTGCTGCAGAAGACTCCACTACTTGTCGACTAGTGGTTGGTCCGCTGCTGCAGACTTCCCAGAAAGGAAACTCACCGCTAGGAGAGATCTCTCTGACACCGTTGTCTGCGTCGGGATGCTATGACAAACCACTGAAGCTCTAATCTCTCCCCTGATCCCCTGATCTACGGTCAGGGCCCTAAAGAATGAGTCTCATACCATATCTGTAGAGTCGCTCGAGAGCTCTGTGAACCTCACTGAGTACTGATCTACACTCATGCTGCCCTGCTGCAGATGAATTAGCTCCTATATCTGCACCTCTCGATGGGTGGCTTGTATAAAATCCACCCAGAACAGGCTCTCGAAGTCTGCCCATAGAAGTGACACTTCGTCATGCATCTGGAGCATCAGGCTCCACCATCTACATGTTGCTTCCTAATAGAGGCTAGAATCAATGATCATCTTGACGTCTGCTGGTGTACCTACTAGCCTAAAGACTCTCACCATAGCCTCCAGCCAATCCCCAGCCCCCTGCGGGTTCGTCTCTCCCCGGAACCTGGGTGGCCTTTAGCGTTGGAACTCGTGCAGAATGCTTAATCGGTGTGCATCGCCTGCTGCTAGGTCCGCTGGCATCTGTGGACCAATGGGTGGTAGTACTATTGGTGCCTCTGATGGTGCCTCAACTGGATGAGGGCCCTGTACTGAGGCATCTTCGCTCGACGGGTGGTCATTATGTACAACTCTCGGGGCCCTAGATGGTCGTCTATGGGGTGGTTTCCTGAAATAAATAGACGTGACATGGTCAAAGATTATACCTGGTGAGCTAACCTGGTTTGATATGACTTAATGAAAACTCTTGAAAAAACACAAGCATATCAGTGTTTTTGTGTATAGAGTCAGAAATCAGAATTCGGGGTCAAAGTGTATGGATACGTCGGCCGCCCGCAGCAATGCTGGACTCCATGAACTGAAAATCACACGTAGTACCGTTAACACTATTGCTTCACGAAAAGAAAAAATTAGAGTCCAATGTTTTGTGGTAGAACTGACTCCTCTGATACAAAATTAACTCAACCCATCCATGGGGCCCATTCTATGACTACCCCAAACCCACATTCCATAGGCTAGTGGCCGGAAACAAGCACCAAAGGCGTAAATCCTGATAAAAGGGAAGGCATTGCATTTATAAAACTTAAGGACACAAACACACCCAGATTACAAGATGAAGTAAACACTATGTAAAACTGAAAACAAAAGTAGTGCTGAATGTAAGGGTCTGGAAATACAAGACAAACTATAAAGTAAAAGTAAAAGACAAAATAGCTGTAAGGGGACAAGCAGCTCCTGGGTCATCCACCATTGATCCTACCTGAAGGGTGGGTACATATATCCTCCTCAGCGCCCTCGTCTGTCAACCTCCATTGGGTACAGACTCATCATGAGGTCACCTAGGGGTACCAACACGTCGTGAGGTTAACCTCCAGGTACCGACTCATCGTGAGATCCACCTCCAAGTGTTGTCCAGTCCTCATACAATCAGCCTCTGTCAGCTATGTCCATCGTCTGCATCTAACACAACGAGTTGCGGGCATAGCCCCTGAAGGGGTGAGTATAACGATACTCAGTAGGGGCCCCAAGACCCTCAATGTCCCACTAAATCCAACTAGAATAAACCACAAAGAAATATCTCACCAAATAACCTTTACATAGGTATATTCCCATTCATATACCAAAGTTATCAAGCAACCCATCTCAATCACGAGGAAAACACAAAGGTCATTGACTTAGCTCAGACCAGGATTTTCATTATCTAAACCACAACTGCTGGAAAACTCCTCCTCTGTCGAGTAAAGTGGCCATGTCACGACTCTGAGGTGCTACTCACTATCTTTAGACTACTAAAGTACTCCTCCTATCGAGTATCGTTGGTTTGCTACCAAATATCGCGTGTTCCATCTGATGCGGGTCTATCCCCAAATACCGGGTGCTACCCCTAATGTCATACAAAGATACTTCTCATGTCGAGTATCGCGTGTCTGCTTCCAACTACCAGTACCTCCATCCGCCATTGGTTTGGCGCCAAATACTGGGCGCTCCGTCCACCGACCTAATCGAATAACTCCGAGTTGAATCGGTCTTGTAGTCATCAAGTCTAAAGCTACTAGGTATCCGCACTCTGTACGCTCGTCTCCGAGAGGGTCCGCTATATGAGCTACTGGTCGACAATCCAAGTGTCTCGAAATCCCACAAAGAAGTATCTCAAGGGAAAAACTCATCATAGGGGTCTCAACGAAGAACGAAACCTAATCAAGGTAAGGATAAATTCAAAAAAATTCCCTTACATTGATTATGTTTCATTCTTCTTTGAAGGGCGTCACCTCACTTGTCGCGGAGAGAAGAAAAGAAGGTGCATCGATGATCCTCAGATCAGTTCATTCAACAGTTGTTGCGTTCTTCGTTCTTCGATGAAGGATGACATTGTCGGCACTTTGCCAGATATTTCCCCGTGATCACCAATCCTTTCGCCAATAGATTGATTAAATAAAAAGAAACAATCACCATGTTTAGATCATTAATATGGTTCATTAGAGAACCTTAATTAAAGAACCATTAATTAAGTGTGTGTTGCTATTTCACAAAAAAATTTACAAATCATTAAATGCCTTATTTAATGACCATCATTACATTGCGGTTCTGCCAAACGTTTCTCAATGGTCAAAGGAAGAATAAAATAACTCATTTAGTTATTTTGTTATTTTTCCTAAAAGTCCATAATTTAACTTTTTCGTCAGAATCTTTCAACCAAAGTTAATCTTATCCTATGTGAATCTCAGCACTACGAGTTCATCGGTTCCCATAGATTTCAATTCTGAGAATTGGTTCAAAAGATAATAAAAAAACCCAGTCGTTCGTTTACTAAACATACCCAAGAAAAACATTGAAAGTTGATTCCGGGTACACCATTCCTCGGAATCATGTTCCGTCAGAAACATAACACTCATAAAATTCCAATGAAATTAAGAAAAAAATTTCCTTGAAATTTCCATGTCTTTACCTAAAATATAAAAACATGAGAATTATTTGGGATAATATAGGGTAGGTGATTGAATAAAAACAAAACATGGAAAAACCACATGATAATTTTTTATGCATAACGATAGAACATAAAGATAAATAAAATGTATTAATGATAATGAAAGGGGGTACAATAAATATGATATCAAAATGAAATTAAAATGGATATGGAAAATATTATTCCATAAATAGGAATTGGAAAACAAAATGCATTTCATAAATTGTGTTCTTGAATAAAAAGAGGAAATATACGACCCCTTAATAAATTATTTCATGGTAAAATCATTGGTAAATGTAAAAATAAGTGTTAATAAATGATATATCATTTAAATAACATAAATTTAAGAGATAATAGATATTTATATGTTCATAAAAATATAACAAATTTATATTAATAAGGTTAATGGAATGGAAGGTGCGTTAATTAAATAGATGAGTGAATGGTCTCTTACCATGAAATGTTCATTCCAAATTAATTGGGATGGGGTCTTATTGATAAATTAAAGGAAGAATGGGAGGTCTAATGAGATCTTATATAAGGGTAAGGATGTTTTAAATGGTGTCCTTGTTACGAATTATTGGAGAGTGGGTAATTTTATATATGAAATGTTACGGGTGTTGATTATTATTTCACAAACATTAGTTTTTCACATTATACAAAATAATTATAAAAACCACCAACCCTACTAGGGTTTTTGAAAAACCTTTATACAAAAGTGGTGTGTTATTCAAAATTTTCTAGTTTTAGGGGTCGAAAGAATTAAGATATTACCCTTGGGGATGTGGAAGTGAGACATGTTCATAATGAAATGATTTAAAGACCTCAAAATAAAATTTTTGGTTGGGAATATTCCAAAATAAGTTATATAATTAATAAAATTACTACAAGAATAAATTATTTTAAAGGGGGTGAATTTATTTTTTCATGGATGCAATTTATTGAATTTATTAATTCACTTTTATTTCATAATGATTTCATAATACACATTGTATATTTATACTATATTTAATTTTTACCAGAAAATTGGACTATCAGAAAACCATTATGTAAAAGTAAACATTGTATAATTTAAACATAATAAATCCAAAAAACATATTTATTTTATAATTATTATTCTATAAAAAAGTTACTTTCACTTCTAAAACAAAAAATAACATTTATTGAGAAATGGTATTTTTTTAAATATTGTTTTTAACCCTTATAACATTTATATTGGACATCAATAAAAATTTTTATCATTGATAATTAATAAAAATTATATAATAATTTTATTTTGTTAAATTATTAATTATATTAATAATTTCCAAATTTACCAAAAAAAATAAATCTCTTAATTGATACAACTTATTTAACAAAAATAGAATTTTTATTTTATAAAAAGAATTATTTTTTAACAAAATAATTGCCAGATTAATTATAAAGAAAAAAGATATACACATAATTATAAGAAAATAAAAATAGAAATATTCCTACTATTAAGGTATCTTTGTGTCTATAAATTAGTGAATTATATTTACCATTAATCAAACTATTTAAATTTTACCATGATAACAAATATTTACTATTGTTACTATTTATTTTTCCCAACAAATTCAAGTGTAATTATTACCTATTATAAATTATAATTATTATATATAAGGAATAAATGTTGTCAAAATCAATTAATATAGGTGGAATAATTTAATTTAAAATAAACCTTCCAGCGTGATGGAAATCAGTTTTTTTAGAAAAAGGCTTCTTTCAAAGAAAAAGATGATTTCAATTTCTATTTATAACTAGTAATCATAAATATATGAATTTTAATTCATAAATATACTTATATTTTTCATAAATTTAATTTTTTTATCTCCCTATTAGTGGTTATTTTTAATTAATTAAGATAGGGGAATAATTATTCTTTATAAAATAGATTTTTAAAAATGATATTCCATGTTGGAAAATAAACATAAACTAAAATTTGGTATACATATCGTTTACATGTAATTAATCAGATAAAATAAATATAAATAATTAATATGTTACATTAAAATAGAATTAAAATAATAATGGATCTTTTAAATTACTGAATTTATCCAAATAAAATATATTTTTACAATAGTAATTGGTATTTTTTTACTATTCACTTAAAAATTAATATCAATTGAAAAAAAAGAAAAAACTATCAGAATTTTGATATTATGATTAAAAAATAACGTTATTTTTATAATTCATACATTATACATATTTTACAAATTAATTATTATATTTTTTTATAAATGAAATTCAATTTTGAAAAAAATGTATTTTTGAAGAATAAAATGACATTAAAAAAATTTACTAATGATTCACTATGAATTTAAAAATATATTTATCATTATTAATAAATATATAAATATATATATATATCACAATGTATTTAATCCATTTAATATTTTAATATGTTATTTCATTGTAAAAAATTTTATATTTAAATAATTATTGAATGTTTCTTTTTAGTGTTGCATATCATATATGTTATGAAGCAAGGTTTTATATTTTATCAACATGATGCATGAAATTGTTTCCCCATTACTAAATATCATCCTCAAAATATTAACATGTTATTTGTGAGCATTATTTTGATATTTGAAAATATATTTACTGAAAACCACAATCTAAAATGGGTTTATATAGAATCTAAATGAAAATTGATAGAGGGATGTATGAAGCTCATCACAGAAATATGTTTCCATAAGGGAGAAAATTAGTGTGAATTGAATCCTAAACATGGATGAAACATATCTTACACATAAAAACTATTATGGATTGATATAGAAAATCGTTAGGTGAAATTTATTGACTAAAACCATGAATATATTATTGGTGAGAGAATCATAAATTCATAATAAATGATTATTATATGAAACAAATATTATATTAATTATTTCCCTATTGTCAGTTATTTACTTCACCACCTAGATTAGTAACATATGGAAAAATATGTTCTGGAAAAGTATTGTTATTTATTTTAAAAAATTACCACAAGAATCTCAATTTTTCTCTAAATAATGAGTACTGAAGGAGGGTACTTTACGCTTTCAGAACTATAATGAGATTCTAATGGATAACATAACCACTAAAAATTAATAAGATATCCCTTATTAATTTAATAAATAAAAAACGGGTGCATCAATTATTATAAAACTAAAAATGAATAAACCATAATACATTAATCTGTAAAATTCAAAAGAATCCATAAGGATTAACATTTAACATTCCTTAAATAAAACCCTTATTTCCCAAATAACAACAATATCCTCAATAGTAAATAATTTTTATCCTCAATCATTTTCTCATACACATGATATTACACATATAAAAATATAATACAATTCTTCTCAAATAACTTTTTATATTAAAGTAAATGTGTATATATACCTCATCCCTATAATATATCTCCCAAAATATGATCAATCAAATAAAACATATTTTATTATGTAATAAATATCAAAAAAATATCATTAATCATCTAAAAGATTCGTTACAAAATTTTCCAAAGTATATTTAATACTTTTAATCATTTTATTATCCTTATATATATCATTAAAATTATCTTTAGGATTAACCCAACCTAAAGAACATCCTATGGGTTATCAATTCTTTAATCATATGATTTCTAAAATATCACCTTATCAAAGAATCACAATTATAGGTTATCAGTACTCTTCAACATATTATTCCAAAATATAAAGACATAATATATTATAAAAAATCAAAGAAGATTCATGATTCATATGTAGATTATATCATTGATATAGTGCATCTATATAATAAATCTCAAATATTCAATACATAAACTCTTTAATCCTGACAATTAAATGATTTCCATAGTAAATTCCGTTCATAATTTAGGATTTAAAACTTGGATTAGGCCAATTGATCAAATTTAATCTTTTATTATTTTTCTCCATTACTAGATGAACTGCCTTGATATTTATTTATATTATTAATTGATATATATGTACATTCAAATATGTTCCAATTTGTTATTTAGATTTATGATATTTTTTTCCGTAATCATATGATTTCTAACATGAGAACCCATAATTTTTGGTATCTCATTTGGAAATTCATCACATTATCTAGCACATTGGTTTTTTGACTAATTTACTCCTATTTTAATCCATTGACATTGAATGAATAGATATTTATAGAGGGTTAATTTCAAATTATTCAACATAAAAATAGAATTCCAATAACATTAATAGGATAACATTTAAATGAAATTTATTTCATTAAAATATGAAAATATAGTTTTCAATTTATGTTATCCGTAATATGTATCCCATGTTATACATTTAGAGAAATTTGTTTTCCATTAGTAATGGTTTGTAATGATCATGTGAATGTACCTATGAATATTCCATGACAGTGTCAAAATAGGTGTCTGTAATGGCCTATTTTCATGTAGGAGTTCCTAATCATGTCTAACATTATACGGTGATTTAGAGGAATTGTCCCATAGGTAATTTTTTTCCTAGTTCACATGCATTTTTAAAAGACATACATGGATGTATTTTCCTGGTAAAAATTAATTTTTTTATTATACCCAAACATGGTGATGTTATCACAACCCTGCTTTTTATTACAACTTAAACATGCTTTAATACATAAAACATCACTTGATACAACATAGAAGATCGAGAGTATTAGTGTATTTGGGGCTTATGATCATTACATAAAATCTTAAAACATGAAATACAACATCTTTTTTGAAAACTTCCTTTACATAACCACTATATTCCCTCGTACTTAGCATTCCATGGGATAACCTGAGAACATGCATAAGAAAAGGGTGAGCTATAAAGCACAATAAGTGATTACACATGGAATAACATGAGGAGTACAATACATGTTAGAAAATAGGCATATCAATTGAGCATAAAAGAAACATTAACATAAAGTCATGATAAAGCATGGAAATGTGGCAACAACACTTAACATTGAATTAGCATGAGCCAAGGCTCATTGCACATGGAGCATGAGTAAAACCTCATTGCACATAAAGAATGAGTAAACCCTCATTGCACTTGAATTATCATGAGTCAACACTCATTGCACATGACATATCATGATACTATACTTTACCCAATGCATTGGAGCACTATAAGGGTGCACCCTTCTTAAACATTTCATTTCATGCATAAGTGCGCCACATGGATCATAAAACAAGGATTCATAAAACATAATAATTTATTCCACAATAAGGGAATGTGGAATTAATACATGAAACATTATAATCAATAAGTAAATGTGCATAATGGTGAATACCCTTGATGGAGAAATGGGCATTGTATTCACTACACAATGACATTGTCTTAGAAAATCGGTGTGATTCGGCAGCGTAATGGCGTGACATAGGAATTCATAAAAATGGTTGATGAGAGAGAAAGGGGTTAATCATAATATTTAAATTTAATTTATAGTAATGAGGTCAAATAGATACATGTCCCAACAATTGAAATGGAATTTAGATTCATGATACAAAAGTATTGCTTGAATGTAAAAGAAGAGAGAGAAGTTCTTTTTGGAATTTTGGCATAGTAACGGTTGTACACAGGAGGCATTTAATGAGAGAAAAGGGGTCTCCCATCATTAAAACAATAATAGGTCAGTATGGGGGAGGTGCAAAACAATACCCCAACATTCATAATTTAAATTAAAAGGGCAATACAACTTATAGAAAATTGACAAAAATGAGAAAGGAAGGAAAAAACACTTACTTGGAAGTGTGCTTCCAAAGGCTAGAGAGAGACTTGTGAGAGGCTTCTTGGGAGCTTAGGGAACCTTGGGAGGATTCTAGAGAGAGTAGGGAAGATGTTGGACGAACTCCAAAGGATTTTAGTGAGAAGGAAGTGGTAGATTGGGCGGGTTTATATATGAAAGGTGAGAAAATTCTTTATTATTTAGGATTGGGACCCCTTATATTAAACTAATTCAAACCACAAAATATCCCATGGTTTTTGCCCATGGTTTCTGGAAAAGGAAATAGGAAAAAAGTATTTTACAAGGCCAAGGTCCGAACATATTAAAATAATAAGGTTTATTATGTCGAGGTCAGTCACACTCCCATGGAAATTAATTTAAAAAGGCAATGTATTGAATAAGTCTTGAGGGGTTCATTAATGCTTTGAAAAGTAAGTAAAACAAACAAAAAATCACTTTATATTAATGGTAAATAATATATCGGCCTAACATAAGGATTATAGTATTTTATTAAATCATCATTGAGTCATTATGATGTCATAAAACACATTATATATTTAAACGGTATTTCATTTTTACCCAAAAATTTGACTACGGCAGAAAATTATAAAAAATTCACCGTTGGATAATTTTGACATCCTGATTCCAGAAATGACATTTATTTTTTCTAAAAAAATTTCTAAATATGTTAATTTTCACTTTTTAAATAAAAACCAACATTTATTTAAAATTCACGGGTTTTGACAGAAATGGCTTTCAAACCTTAATATAACATTTTAATTGCATTCATAAATTTATAAGATCATTTATATTTAATTAATTTAATAAAAATATTATTATTTTATTAAAATATTATTTAATACAAAAATGCCATTATTTAATAAAATATATTTCTTAATTAAATAATAACTAAGAACACAATTTGTACTTTAAAAACTATTTACAATGTATCAAAAATGACTAGAAATTATATTCATTATTATATACAAAAATAATGTACATGAACATAGTACTACTTATTTGTTACATAAACTCTTAAAACAGCTGCATAAGGCCTAAGGGTAAGGTGTGCGATGGTGACAGACTCTTGGGGTGGCTCGGATAACATCGCTCAAGTGGTAATTTCAATCAACTTCCACTTTTCCCGTAGACGGTCACGTTCGAGCATGACATAATGAAGCTCAGCTTGGGCTTGGTTAAGGGCGATGCCCAAGGGTTCCACCTCTTTTCCGAGCTCCGACAAATGGGCTTCGTATGGGGCAATTCTACTAGATGGGGCCATTACTTCCTTTTTCTGAGTAAAAATTGGCTTCAATAAAGCCTTATATTTATACTAATCATGTGATCACTATTCAACAGCTATAAAAGTAATGGTCACAACTCTTATCATAAAACCAAAGAAGATGACATCTTATAAAAACATTTTTTTATAAAGAGACTATTAACTGGATCAAGAGGGATTTTCCATTAATGAATCTTTGGGTCGTTAAAATATTCCCCCCTTAAGAAATTTCGCACTCGAAATGTTTCTTTTCCCACACTAAAACTACTTTGGGTAACTCAGCTTCATCATATCCTCCGACTCCCACGTCACTTCTTAAATCTTGTGGTTTCTCCATAACTCCATGACGAGGGGCATTGTCTTATTTCGTAGAAATTTTTCTCTAAGATCTAAGATCTTCACTGGTTGCTCCTCATAAAGAAATATTATCTTCCAATTGTACCACCTCGTAAGAGAGTACATGTGAAGGGTCCGGTAAGTACTTCCTTAAGAGGGATACATGAAATACATCATGCACCTTGGCCATAGTAGGTGAAAGTTCTAGTCGATAGGCCACATCCCCAACATGATCAAGAATCTCAAAGGGGCCTATGTACCTTGGACGTAACTTCCCTTTCTTTCCAAACCTCATGACCCTATTCCACGGAGAAATGAGTAAAAACACCATGTCTCTAATTTTATACTCAAGGACTCGTAGAAAATTATTTGCATAACTCTTCTGTAGACTCTGGGCTGCATTGATATACTAATGAATGGTTTTCACCTTATCCACCATTTCTTCGACCATTTCTGGTCCACGCAGCTTACGTTCACCGACCTCATCCCAATATGCCTGTGTTCTGCACCTTTTCCCATATAGGGCTTCATATGGTGCCATTTGGATGCTCAAGTGAAAACAATTATTATTAGAGAACTCAACCAGAGGAAGATATTGATCCCATACTCTTTAAAGTCCATTGAGCACGCTCTCAACATATCCTCATGTGTTTGGATAGTCTGCTCGGATTGGCCATCAGTTTGAGGATAATAGGCCGTACTGAAGATTAGATCAGTATTCAGAGCATGTTGAAGACTCTTCCAAAACATTGAGGTGAATCTTGGATCTCGGTCAGACACAATAGATAGTGGTACTCCATGAAACCTTACCACTTCTCTATTATATATCTGTGTTAGTTGATCCTATGAGAAATCCTCCCGAATAGAAATGAAGTGTGCAGTCTTTGTAAGATGATCCACAACAACCCAGATTGCATTTTAGCCTTTGGATGTCTTCAGTAGTCCACTGACAAAGTCCATAGTGATGTTCTCCCATTTCCATTCTGGTATGGGGAATGGTTGCATCATCCCCTTATACTTTTGCCTCTCTACCTTCACTTGCTGACACACTAGGCACTTTGATGTATATTCGGCGATCTCCTACTTCATATTATCCCAACAAAAGTTTTCTCGGAGATCTCAATACATCTTTGTGCTCCATGGGTGAATAGAGAAATTTGAACTATGTGCATCATTCAAAAGTTCCTTTTTCAGCTCCAGACTTGATGGAACACATAGTCTTTTCCCAAACCGCAAAATTCCTTCTTCATTAACATTAAACTCCTAGGATTTCCCCTTTTTGATAGCTTCCACTTTTTCTTGAATTCCCACATCATCGTTTTGGGAATCCTTTAACCTTTCCAAAAGATATGGTTGATAAAAAATCTATGAAAGGATTGATGATGTTCCCTTCTTTATGATTCCCCCATCCATCTTAATCAAGTCTAAGAAGATTGGATCCTTCTAAATTATCATCATTGATAGAATCACTGGATCCTTTCTACTTAGGGAATCCGCCACCTTGTTCACTTTCCCGGGGTGGTAATGTATTGAACAGTCATAATCCTTGATGAGCTCTATCCATCTTCTCTGGCACATATTAATCTCTTTATGTGTGAATATATATTTAAGACTCTTGTGGTCAGTATATATCTCATGTTTCTCTCCATATAGATAATTCCGCCAGATTTTCAAGGCAAATATCACATCCGCCAACTCTAGATCATGTGTTGGATAGTTTCGCTCATGGGGTTTCAACTGCCTTAAGGCATCAGATATCACATTATCATTCTTCATCAACACATAGCCTAAGACCTTCTTTGAAGTATCACTGAATACCACAAAAAGCTCCCCACTTGTGGGTAAAGTGAGAACCAGTGCAGTGTTAAGCCTCCTTTTCAAATCCTTGGAACTTTCTTTGCATTCATCAATCCAATAAAACATTACTCCATTTTGAGTTATCATGGTAAGAGGGTTGGACAATCGTGAGAAATTTCTCACAAATCATCGATAATATCCAGCTAACCCCAAGAAGCTACGGATATCGGTTACCGATGTTGGCCTCAGCTATCCCTCAATTGCATCTGTTTTGGAGGGATCCATAGATATCTCATTACTTGTGATGATATGGCCCAAGAATGAGACCTCCTTCAACAAGAACACACACTTGTTGTACTTTTCATAGAGCTTCTCCTTACGCAAATTCACCAGTACAGTTCTTAAATTCTCCTCATGGTCCCCCTTGGTTTTGGAGTATATTAAAACATCATCTACAAAGACTACCAAAAATTTGTCAAGGTAATCTCTAAAGACTCTATTCATAAAGTCCATGAATATTTCTAGAGCATTGGTTAGTCTGAAAGGCATTACTATGAATTCATAGTGCCCGTACCTTGTTAGAAAACAGTCTTGGGGATATCTTCCTTCTTCACCCTTACTTGATAATATCGCGACTGCAAGTCCACCTTGTAGAAGTATTGTGCTCCACTCAACTGATCGAACAAGTCATCAATTCGTGGGAGTGGATACTTGTTCTTTATCATGATTTTGTTAAGTTCACGATAATCAATTCAAAGCCGCATTGACCCATACATCTTCTTCATGAAGAGGACTGGTGCACCCCATGGTGAAGCACTTGGGCGTATAAACCCATTATCCAGATTCTCCTATAGTTGTTTCTTCATCTCTTCAAGCTCAAAAACAGCTATTCTATATGTATTATTGGATATTGGTAGCACCCCAGGTATAAGTTCAATTGAGAACTCAACATCTCTTCCTGGAGGAAGACTAGGAAGTTCCTCGGGAAACACTTCAGCGAATTCCCTCACAATAGGCATTTCATCAAGGTCGGTTTCTTCCTTGGACTCGATCATCTGAGACAGATATGCATGCTCATAGGGTAATAATATCCAATCTTGAGATGATGGAGCTAATGGAGATTCACCTTCCTCCTTAAACTTGTAAAGAAGTGGGGGTCTATTCTCCATATGGAGTGTGATTTACCTCTCCCGCAATTTATGTTGGCTCTATATAAGGAAAGCCAATCCATGAAAAGAATTGCATAAAATTCCACCAAAGGGAGTATGATGAGGTTCACCAGGAAATTAAATCCACATATTATAATAGTGGATGGCTTATATTCATGGGATGTAATGATTTCCCCATTTGTTGTACCCACTGATATCTTTACTTCCATGATTTGTGGTGGTGCTGTGATTGTTCTACTGAACTTTCTAGATATAAAAGAATGCGTAGAACCTGAATCAAAAAGTACGTTAACTATTCTTGAATGAATAACTATCATACCTGTAACCACTTCGTTTTCGGGGTTCACTTCGGTAGAAGTGATGGAAAAATCTCTTCCTTGCTGTCATGGAGGTTGTTGGTTGCCTCTGATAACCCTTGGATAAGGGCACTGATTTGCAAAATGACCTGGTTCTTTGCATTTATAGCATTGAAAAACGCGTTAAGGTTTGAACGGAGACCTCCTCTCCTCTGTCGCAGCCGCAATTCCTTCTTGTTGATAGTTAATATCTAGGTGCCCTTCTCTTCCACACCTGATGCATTTTCTCATCCCCTTAAGGCAATTTTGAGGGTGCTTCTTTCCTCACTTTTGGCATGTGGGGTGCTGGAACTTCATAGAGCCGTTGGATTTATCCATCAGACCACCAACATTGAAATCCACCTTACCCTTCTTGTCCCCATGATACCCATGTGATTCTCCGATCTCCATTTCGACCTTGAGGGCACATCGGACAATTTCCTCATAGCTGTCGAAGTCACGAATCGCTAATGCTTTCTGCAAGCTAGGATTCATCCCACCAAAGAAGAGGTCAACCTTGCATTCGAGGGTAACAACAAAGCTAGAATCATATCATGAAATTCTTTTGATGTATTTCTCATATGATCCCATAGATTCTTCATCTTTTTACTTGATGGAAAAGAAGTCCCTTTCCATCTTAAGACGGAGGGTGCACAGAAAATATTTATCGAAAAACATCTTCCATAATTCCTTCCATTTCAAATCCTCGATCTCCTTCTCAGGCTTCGTATTTTTGATCAACGTCCACCATTGATCATATTCATCCTCTATGTGATAAGACACTAGAAGAAAATTCTCTTGTTCAGAACATTAGAGGATGAAGAATATCTTTTCAATGGAGTTGATCCATTGTTCAGCGATCGTGGGGTTAGATGATCCACTAAATGTAGGAGGCATTTGTCTCATGAAGATCTCGATAGCGACTTGTTATTTCTTAGGGGGGGTTGAATGTTCTTCTTGACCCGTGATTCTATTAAAAACTTGAGTTAGCTGAGAGAGAAGCGAGACAAAGTTCGTGATTCCCACTCCCATTGGATTGAGCATCTCTTTAGTACAATCATCACACTGATCTTCACAACCGTTGTTAGCCCGAGTCCTCCTATTACCGGCCATTGGCTGGAATAAAAGATAGTTAGGGGTAACACATAAAGGGTAATCTAAAGACAGAAGTTGATGACTTAAAAATAAACATTAATTTCTTTAACTCATGAGTCTATAGGATTCAATCTAGGATTTTCATGATCTACTTTCTAACATATATTCTTAGAGGCATTTTCCCCTTAATAAGGGTTCATACCAAGATTTTGAATTTATTAAAACATATCCACAGGGAGTGTCTTAACCAAGAGTTCATCAAGGCCCGTTGTCGTGCAGTAGTTCTCATTCGAGTCTAGTTCAATGCGGTGTTTTCGGTTATTACCCCTAGGATACATCTGTGCCAGAGCCTCCACTACATGATTGTATCCAGACATGGATATATTTGTTTGATAAACCACTTAATTTGTATTTACCAAATCTTAGGGATGTTTTTATTATAATTAGTCTTGTATCTAAGGCTTTACTAGGGTTTTCCTAATCCCAAAATAAGTAAACCTATCCTCTGATACCAACTATGACAACCCTGATTTTTATTACAACTTAAAGATGCTTTATTACATAAAACATCACCTGAAACAATAATGAAGAGAGAGAGGATTAGTGTCTTTGGGGATTAGGATCATTACATAAAAACTAAAAACATGAAATAAAACATCTTTGTTGAATACGTCCTTTATATGACTACTAAATTCCCTAGTACTTAGCATTGCATGGGATAACCTGAGCACATGCATAAGAAAAGGGTGAGCTATAAAACCCAGTAAGGGAGTACACTTGGAATAACTTGAGGAGTAAAATACAAGTTAGACAATAGGCATATCAATAGAGCATAAAGGAAACATGAACATAAAGGCATGATAAAGCATGATAATCATAACATGGAAATGTGGCAACAACACTTAACATTGAATTAGCATGAGCCAAGGCTCATTGCACATGGAGCATGAGTAAACCCTCATTGAACATGAAGCACGAGTAAACCCTCGTTGAACTTGAATTAGCATGATTGAACACTCATTGCACATGAAGTATCATGATACTATACTTTACACAATGCATTTGAGCGCTATAAGGGTGCACCCTTCTTAAACATTTCATTTCATGCATAAGAGTGCCACATGGATCATAAAACATGGATTCATAAAAAATAATCATTTATTCCATGATAGAGGAATGTGGAATTCATACATGAATCTTTATAATGAATAAGTAAATTTTCATAAAGGTGAATACTCTTGATGGAGAAATGTGCATGGTATTCACTACACAATGACATTGTCTTAGAAAATCGATGCGATTTCGGCAGCGTAACGGCATGACATAGGAATTCATAAAAATGGTTGATGAGAGGGAAAGTGGTTCCTCATCATATTTACATGTAATGGAAAGTATGTAGTTCATATAGATACATGTCCCAACAATTGAAAAAGAATTTAGATTCATGATACAAAAATATTGCTTGAATGTAAAAGAAGAGAGAGAAGTTCCATTCAGAATTTCGGCATAGTAACGGGTGTACATGGGAGGCATTTAATGAAATAGAAAGGGGTATCCCATCATTAAAACAATAAGAGGGGTGTATGGCAGTGGTGATAAACCATACCCCAAGATTCATAATTGAAATTAAAAGGGCAATACAACTTTAAGAAAGTTGACAAAAATGAGAAAGGAAGGAAAAACCCTTACTTCGAAGTGTGCTTCCAAAGGATAGAGAGAGGCCTGTGAGAGGCTTCTTGAGATCATGGGGAACCTTGGGAGTATTCTAGAGAGAGTAGGTAAGAGGTTTTACTAACTAAAAAGGATTTTACTGAGGAGTAAGTAGGAGCTTGGGTGCGTTTATATTGGAAATGTGAGAGAATTCTTTAATATTTAGGTCTGGGACCCCTTATATTAAACTAATCCAAACCACAAACCATCATATGGTTTTTGCCCATGGTTTCTAGAAAAGTAAATAGGAAAACAATATTTTAAATGGCCAAGGTCCGAACATATTAAAATAATAATGTTGCTTATGTGGAGATGAATCACACTACCATAGAAATTAATTTAAAAAGGAAAAGTGTGGAATAAGTCTTGAGGGGTTCATTAATGCTTTGAAAAGTAAGTCAAACAAACCCAAAATCACTTTATTTTAATGGTTAAACATATATTGGCCGAACATAAGGATTATAGTATTTTATTACATCACCATTGAGTCATTATGATGTCATTAAACACATTATATATTTAAATGGTATTTAATTTTTACCCAAAAATTTGACTACCTCAGAAAATTATGAAAAATTCACCATTGGATAATTTCGACGTCCTGATTCAAGAAATGAAATCTATTTTATCTAAAAAAATTTCTAAATATGTTAATTGTCACTTTTAAAATAATAAACAACATTTATAAAAAATTCACGAGTTTTGACAGAAATGGCTTTGAAACCGTAATATGACATTGTAATTACATTCATAAATTTATAAGATCATTTATATTTAATTAATTAAATAAAAATATTATTATTTTATTAAAATATTATATAATTCAAAAATCCCTTAACTTAATAAAATAGATTTCTTAATTAAATAATAAATAAAAACACCAATTGTAATTTAAAAACTATTTACAATGTATCAAAAATGAATAAAATTATATTCATTATTATATAAAAAAATAATGTACATGAACATAGTACTAATTATTTGTTACGTAACCCCTTAAAACAGCCGCATAAGACCTAAGGGTAAGGTGTGCGATGGTGATAGACTCTTGGGGTGGCTCGAATAACATCGCTCGAGAGGTAATTTCAATCAACTTCCACTTTTCCCGTAGACGGTCATGTTCGAGCTTGACATAATGAAGCTCAACTTGGGCTTGGTCAAGGGAAAATCCCAAGGATTCCACCACTTTCCCGAGCTCCGAAAAATGGGCTTCGTACAGGGCAATTCTACGTGATGAGGCCATCACTTCCTTTGTCTGAGTAAAAATTGGGTTCGTTAAAGCCCTATATTTATACTAATCATGTGATCACTATTCAACAGCTATAAAAGTAACAGTCACAACTCTTATCGTAAAACCAAAGTAGTTGACATCTTATAAAAACATTTTTTTTATAAAAAGACAATTAACTATATCAAGAGGGATTTTCCATTAACGAATCTTTGGGTCATTACAAATGTTTTCCAATAAATAATTTTAACCCTAAATTCGTCAGAATATTTTTCTTTTCCTAATCAAAAAAGTTATAAGATATTATTTTATTCTTTAAATGACAAACCTTTTCAATATTACACATGAATTTATGATTTATTACATAATTATACACATAATACAATCCATAATATCTATAAGCCTTGTGAGGTTAGTATATTAGTTACACAACACATCTCCATGATACATGTATAAAACAAAATTATTGAAAACATCATTGACATGCATCTAAAATTCCATATATTATAATACTCATTGAGATAAAATTTGGAAATTCATAATAAATTGGTGAAAAATATATAACAGTATGGAAATAAGAAATTAATAACATGATGAAAATTTTACATGTTAGAAAATAACCATTTAATTGGTACATAAAATATGTAAGAATGATAATATTGAAAAAAAGGGAATTATGTTGAATGATAACATAAATTCAACATAAAATGTGGAATCATATTTAAACATTAAATCACAAATGTGGGTAAAGGATAAATTCTAATACATAATAACATAATGTTCTTATGATAATTTCACGTTCACTATATGTGGCAAACCATGAATATAAAACATTAACAAATTAATTGGAGAACTATATAATTTAGTGTGTTGTAGTCTCATTCATATAATGTATGTTCATAAGTGTTACCCCTACATCATATAATAGGAGAATAGGTATAAATAGTTAAATACCTTTCAATGATAATTTTTATGGTTATACACATAAAAAATATTTTTAATCAAAATAATAACGACATTTTGGTATCATAACAACAATACATGACGTTTCAAAAAGGTTCAATGAGATAGAAATGGGTATATAATAATTTGGAGTGTAAAATGAAAGTATAAGGGGCATGTAATTAAATAATCCAAAATTACTATTTTGGAGTTAATATGCATAAGAAAAAGATCATACTTGAATAAAAGTGTGGCTTGGAAAAAATTGTGGATACATTTTACAGCATAACGATATTACATAAATATTAATAAAATATTTTAATGATAGTTATAGTAATTTATCCTCATTATAAGATAAAATTTAAATTAATATGGATATTACAATATATATCATAACATTATTAAATGAAAAAAATCCATTACATAATTAGTGATATTGAATAAACATGGGAAGAAGAGGATCCCTTACCAAAATTCAGAATGAGAATGTCTTGTTAATGTTCAAAAGTTGGGGGAAATGATCACTCATTAAATTAAAAAAATTAATAGTAATGATATATTTATAAATTTTTGAAAAGAAAAAAATTATTTATCTAAAGTATAACTATAAAGAAGGGTTTTGAATTAAATAGGGAGGGAAAGGTCCTTTCCTAGAGAATGTTTTTCCAAAAGATTGGGAGGAGCTTCATGTGATATTGGGGGAACATTTGGAGGACTATAGAGAGTGTATGTCAGATTAACCATGTTATATAAGGTTTTTAGTGAATAGAAATGGGATATTTGTTGTGTTTATATAGGATAAATTAGGGAAGTTATTTATTATTTTTCAAAAATATAGTTTTGTCTCGATAAAATTAAATAAACTAAAACCCAGAAATTACATTGGTTTTTCACATGAGTACTACAAATGTGATTTTTTTCAGTATTTTATAGTCAAAAAGGATTAATAATTAAAATATTACCATTGGTGATGTGAATGT
The DNA here is from genome assembly GCA_963277665.1 of Viscum album. Taxonomy (NCBI): domain Eukaryota; kingdom Viridiplantae; phylum Streptophyta; class Magnoliopsida; order Santalales; family Viscaceae; genus Viscum; species Viscum album. The sequence goes on from OY728151.1 coordinate 121,026,027, forward strand.
GACTTCTATTTAAATATAAATTCTTTTAAAACATAGAAATATAATATTTCTAATATAGGATTCATAATGAATTTATATAATTAATATAATAACCTCAATATCACAAATTTATAAAGGTGAAATGTTTATTTTGTCATTTATAACATTTATGTCATTAATTAGTTTACATTTTGATAATTATCATATCATAATACACTCCGCATATTTATACCATATTTGATTTTTAACCAAAAAGAATATAATCTAAGTAAATTATAAAACATTAACCATTTCATAAATTAAATAATCTTATTGAAAAAAAAACTAATTTATCAATATGACTTTCTAAATTTGTGATTTTTTTTATTCAAAAAAATGATTCAATACTTATTTGGAATTATTGGTGTTTTGATAATACTAGTTTTCAAACCATTATAATAATTATATTTGACATCATAAAAATTATATTATCACTTTTAAACAATAATATTTACTTAAATGTATTATTTTATAACAAAATAGTTTATTTTTAAACAAAATGATTTCATAAAAAATATCTTAATTGATATTTCATATTAAATAAAATTTTTTTATTGTATCGTTTAAAAATCTAATTTTTACCAATATTATTCTCTAATTTTATATAAATAAAAAAATTATTCAGTATTATATTAAATTGAAAATATAAATTTTCATTATATTATGGTATCTTCGTATCTATTACTTTTTAAATTATTTTTACTCTTAATTAAAATATTTTCCATTTATAGTGATAATAAATATTTATTATAGTTACTACTCACACTATCTTGAAATATTATTTAAAATAATATCTCTTATTAATTATAGATATTAAAAATATGTAATAAATTTTACCAAAATAAATTTTCAAAGATTGAATAATTTAATTTTAAATAAAACCAATAAGCATGAGTGGAAGCCAGTTTCCCAAAAAATGCATTTTTCAAGGGAAGCATGATTATAAATTAACTCTATAACTAATAATCATTAGTATATTAATTTAAATTCATAATGATAGTTTTATGTCCCATAATTTTGAGCTAAATCTTTCTCTACTTGTGGATATATTTAAATAATTTAAAAAGGAGATTCATTATGTATTTTGAAACAGATTATAATAAAATGTGTTTTTAAGCCTGAGAATATACTTATACAAAATTATTTAATAGTGATTATTTAAATGTGGTTAATTGGATTTAATATTAATAAATTATACTTAAGGAAAATTCAAATAATATTTAAATAATAATGGTACATTTAAATTTGAAAAATATTAAAAGATATGACAGTTTCACAAAAGATATAGTTATTTTTTTCAATTCCATTAAAAAAAATTTTATGAAAAATCATTAAATTTCCGCTTATGTTAGTTATGATAAAAAAATTTAAAAAATTTATTTTCATAAAATAATTTTAATAAATTCTCTGTAAATTTATTTTAATATTTCATCAATCAAATAAAAATAATTTATGAAAAAAATGAATTATTGATGAATAAAATAACAATTTTAAAAATTGAGTTATTATTTATTTATAAATTTTAAATATAATTATTTTGATTAGGAAATTTATAAATATATATAATAATTAATATAATTATATTCATTTCTAAATGATTAATGGATATGTTAAAACCACAATATTTAAGAAGTCATTATTTTTTTGGGTTTGGTGTTGTGTTTCAAATACAACATAAAAAATTGTTTTTTAATTTAAAACATACGGTGAAAAAAATATAAATCTCATTCTAACCACTATGTTCTATTTTTTAATCGCTTAATTCAGTTTAATAGAAAATAAAATTATAAAATAAATTTTTTAATCCCAAAACTATGGAAACCCATAACATAAATTAAAAATTTCTGTATAGATAATCTAATATTCCTAAACATTGTTTCTCTATAGATATAGTTATTCTAAACTCCTTCATAATGGTCTGCAAAGAAAATTTGATTTATCTTAATAATATTCCCTTGGTTTGTCAAACCCGGTCTGATGTATGTCTCGTTTTTATAAATTAGTTGAAAATTAGGTCAAGCACAATGTTCTCTTTTTGGTGTTTTTACCCTTAGGTATATCAATGAAAGAACTCCATCCACTTGTAGAATATAGAAAGGAAAGTATTTTCTATGAAAAATTACATATTATAATCCTTAATAAATGATTAGGATTTAATTCATTAAATATCATCAATTTCATTAATAGGGATATTCTCCAAAATATAATTTTTTCATAAATCTAGTAACAATAGTTTCAACTAAACATCAAATGATACAAATTGTAGAAACCCCTCCCATAGTGTGCCAAAAATGGTGTCTAATTTATTAATTTGGAACTAGTTACAAGGTATCACAAACTTAATATTTTATAATTATTGATAAAATTGATATATCTAATAAATTTAAAAAATAGACAATAATAAACCAGTATAGTATTACTTTGAGGACTCCAATATTCAAAATATTTTATCCCAACATATCAATCAAAATGAACATCCTATCCTGTTTTGAAAAATAAAACATGCTAAATGGGTGAGCTTACTTTCCTTAAATGTGTAAGCCTATAGTAGAAGTTATGAATAAATAAGGAATTATCAACATAGTAATTTATGAAACTAAAACTAATTCCATTTAATAAATAACACAAGGATAATATTAAAAGAATCAACAATAACAAATTTTTTCCATATAAATGATCACATGATCATGAAGAAACAACCATGGATATAATAAGTAATCTGATAATCACCTAGACTATTAAAAACATAACTCATAATAATAGAATGAATAATTATGGACATAGATAAAATAATCATCAATTATTTTTTAGTTAAATAAAAATAAATGGGTTTGGCCTCAGTGAAATCCCATTTTAGTATGTCATATGAGACCTACATATTAATTGAGGTTTTGTCCATAACTAGGCCTAACCCATTACACACTATGTCCAATGAATCTATCTTATGAATTTGGTGAAAAATAATTAACATTAAATAAAAAATATATATTTGAATACATACAATAATCAATACTAATAATAATAATCTATCAAGATTATTAATGTGAATAGTAATAAAATAGTGCATCCTAATTCAAACTGATCCCAAAACATTTAAATAAAATATAGATATTGTATCAATACAACATATACCAAGATTATTATACGTAGAATAAATGTTTTATGTCAATTATGAATAGAAACACAACTATAAATTCAATAATAACATTTTTTAAATCATTTTTATAAAACATAAGTCTCTCCAAAAAACATTTGACTGAAGAGAGAAAATAATAATGTTTCATAAAAACATTTTCTAAAAAATTTATGTACCATATAGTGTAGTACATGAACTATAATTTTTCAATTGTAATTATTATTAACCATTACTTTATTTAATTGATTAATTTTATGATACAATTATCAGGTAATTATCCAATGGAGATGTAAACATAAATAATTCAAAAATAATGATGAGATGGTGAAATAAGAATTTTCAACGCCCGTAACATTTGATTCATAATCCACATAAAATTAATGATATATAATGGAATTTTAAATACCATGATAAAAATATAATTATTATATAACATATCAATGTGTCAGTATATACCCCGCATAATGTAAATAAGTGGTGAATGTGTAATATGTTTCATAAAAGAAAAGGTGAGACATAAATCACTTACATCAAGTTTTATGTCCTTAATAAATTTATCATAAACCTGTAAATTAGTCTTGAAAATTCTATTAATTTATTAAATTAACATAATAATATTTATAGTATCATTTATGAACCTCTCATAACATTTTATCACACTTTTTTTAATAATAAATCATTATTTTCATTATTTTAGGTGTTTATTATATTGTGTTCTCAAGCACATTTTTCCATTAATGATCTTGTTCATGTGAATTAGATATATATATATATTCTTAATAAATAAAATAAGGTTATATATATAATATTTAATAAATATTTTTATTTTTTAATCTTTTGTGAATGTGGTACATGAAAACAGAATGCCATCACTTTTTAGAGATTGTAGGCCGAACGTACTCATGAACGATTCTATCATTCCCTTAATGATGAAATAAGTAAATATTTCAGTAATAAAATAGTCTTAAAAAATAAATATAATCTCTATATAATATATTCATTAATTATTTCCTTATAACATTGCATTTATTAAGTATTTGAAAAATGATTCACATTACTTTGTGAGGGGGTAGTCTTCCATACTCAAGAGTGATGTTATCATATTTGAAATGTAATAGAATATTAATAGGTTTATTTTATATTAAAATTCAAACATATAAAAAATAATAAATAAATTATTTATTTGGTAAATATATCATTATACTTATATTTTAATTCTGGTGATAGAAAACAATCTATATCGATTTGTGAGCCAGTAGTCCTCCATAGACACAATCTATGATTTTATTTCTTATATGATAGAAGTAGAGATGGATGAATATTATTTTGAAACATAATAATATCTCATTATATAGAACATAATAATATTATTTTATTTTCATTATTAATACATAAATGAATTTGGAAAGATAATAAAGACAAGGAAAGTGTTTTGTTTAGATAATGACCTTCTCTATGAGAAACCCCCTTTGGATCTCCACTTAATGAACGTCGGGATGGTATTTTGGTGGTGGAGCTTGTGAATATATCTACTGATTTTGTGGAGATATTTCTATAGGTTATGGTCTAGAATATGTGTTTTAAGGGTTTTATGACGTGTGGGTAAGGAATTACCTTATATAAGTGGGGAAAATGAACCCTGTTAGAAATAACATATTCATTTCCCAAAATAAAGAAAAATAATTAAGCAATTAAAATCATACAAATCATCAAAAGTACATTGGGTAAGAATTTGGGATATTATATGGTTTAATTGTTCATAAACTAAAATATTTTGGCATGATTATAGGTTATTTTATCACTTATCTACTATGTTTAACCCAATGGTTAACACATTTTTTACCTTTAACATAATAAATAATTTTTTTTCTATTTTAATTATTAATTTGGTCACAAATTATGTTTAAATTAATATATAATATAAATAATTATTCATTAAAATATATAATCCATTATTCCAAATTCATTTCACATAAGTAGTCCTATTAATTTTAAAATTTACCCATAGATGTGATGAAAAAGAGATTGTTGAAATAGAAAATTCTCTAAATAATATATGGTTTTAATATCTTAATTCAATATTAAATTGATTTTATTGACATGAATTAGTTTTATTACAATACAATTGAAAATAAATAATTTAATTTTAATTCAAAATTTATTTTACCCTTTTAAATTAATTAAATGAATAGTTTGTTTTTAGTAAAAAACTATATTTTATATATTCAATAAAATTTGAAGCATTTTATAAAAATCCATAATTTTACCCCATTACTAAATTTTATTTTTTGATTTAAAAAATTTTGTTTATATTTTTATATAAATTATTTAGAATTAGTTAAAATAAATTATAAATTATTTTTTCAATTTTCAACTAATCTTCCTTTAAAAAAATACAGTTTTTATGAAATATTGTTTACATTCAAATTATTACTATTTCATTTATAATCAATAGGTAGGCATTGCATATATTTTAAAAATGTTTAAACCATAATAGTTTAATAATTATGTTATTACTATTCATACTCATAATAATAATGGAAATGTTATAATGGTCATGTTTATATGATAATATTTAAATAGAGTATCTTATTCCTATAAAACATGGTGATTCTTACATCACAAGATATAAAAGAGTCTAAAATTATTTAAAAATAAAAATATAGTAAATTCTTGATTTTTTATATTAAATTATATGATTTTTTGGGTGTAAAACATTAAATAGAACATGATGTTCCTATTTAGAAAATATTAGGGTGTCACATACGTCACATTCATTGGATTCATCATAGAAACAAATATTGTGCGGCTACATTGTTTTTATGATTTACCATTTTCAACTGACCCCCTCATTCATAACTCCTTCAAATAATAGACCATACATGATGGTAAAATGAATCATGTACTATGTACCAATCATATATTGTCATGATAATAAAGAACAATGTAATGATGGATAAATATACACACTTTATTAGACACCCCTAAAAAAATTTCAAATATACCCTTACCTAATTTATAAGAAATATATATTACATTTACGTAATACATAGAATATCTTTACACATCCTTAGAAGTCAAGGAAATTCAAATATTAAACACATATAAATAGGGTGTTACCCTTATGCTTGTATAGTTCTACCCTCCCAAACACATGAATAGCTCCATTACACTTATCTCATGGCTAGTGAACTAATATGGAACTCATCTAAATATGGTGTTACAATTATGCAACTACGAGTATCCTCCCCATGTAAGGGTAGCATAAAATTACATTCTCATTAGTGTTTTATTATATAAAAGGGTAAATATAAATTTTAATGTTATAAAATTATCAGACAAAAATACTATTAAATTAAATTCATAATCGGTTTAGAAAAATAACAATGTAATGATGAAGTTGAACAAAAACATCGAATGATCCCATGATTTATGAAAGCCTAACAAGTTATTGCACCTATTAAAATAAATTAACTGAAGGAATTGTTATCATAATTTACGATATCACTCAAAATCACTTAAAAATTTTATAAATTAATAATACATTAATTTTAAATGATTCTATAATAACATCAATGGTTAAACTAATATTATTTAATAAATTCATAACCCAATAACATAACAAATGTCAATAACCTCGACATTACAGATAATTTTAACCACAATTGTTATATTATACCATTTTGTTTAGATACAAAAAAATTCAGTATAATTCTTCCAAAATAATCCTAAATTTGAAACCTAATGGGTAAAAATACATCAACCCAATATAACATCCCCAAAAAATATCGTTAATTACCCAAAAAACAAATTAACTTAGAACATACAAATTGGTTTCTATTACATTTAACATATGACAAACCATAACCATATAATACATTAATTGTATCTGTAACTCTTATGGCAGCATCACCTGAAAAATAAAAATATGTGAAAATATTTAAATCAAACTCTCATATTATCTATAATAACCCAAACCCACACACCCAGTTCTAGTTATTAAGATGTAATATCACATTTTTTTCCTTTGATACCACCAAGAAGAATCAATTTTAGTCGTCCAAAACATATACAATCCTTAAAAAATATTATATCCCATACATTCTAAATAACCATTTATGTTTAGAGTAATTTTGAATTATTAAAAAAATAGTTCAATAACAAAACCCATGTCCCTATGTGTTTATTTTCCCAATTATTCAATATTTTACTTACATAATAAAAATCATCAAAATTTCAAATAAAATTCATCACAAATGAAAAATTTCTATATATAATTCATTTATCATAAATATATATAACCTACTTAATTTTAAAAGATATGATTCATGAGATAAAACAATCATATTGTTAAACATAACCATTATCAATTGAATTACATTTGGGATAGATATTAGCATAAGGGAATATTTATATATTTATTATTTGTGATATTAATATAATAATATTCATTATAAAAAAAATATTAATCATTAATAAATATGGCATGTTTCAAATCATTATCCGGATTATGATTAATTAAAATCAAGAATTATAAGCAATGTGATTAATATCTTGATCAACAGTACCATTATAAACTCATTATAAGAATTCAGAAAATGTTTTGTTATGATGAAATACTATCTTCATCGCAATTATTCATTAATTTAATAACAAACTAGATCCTATAATTATAAATTGTGCAAACCAACTTTAATAAGTCCCTATATTAGTCATTATAAAGATATGGATCATTTTCCAAGTCATTGGAGAGCTATATCAAGGTCACCTTTCATATAATTTATATATGACTCATGAATCATATCATAAATATATGGATCCACCATCATATAAGATATATCGAGGCCCCTATTATTATTAATAATTTCCATGTAAAACTTATTATTATACAATAAGTAATAATCAATTTTCAACACCATTCATCTAGAAATAGCACACATTCTGTAAAAAATTATTTACTCAAGGAATAAGAATAATTTACCCAAAAATATCATTAAAACAACAATATTGAGTCATCAAATTTAATAATATGGATGCTATAATAGTATCATATTTAATATAGGGAAAGGTGATCATTTTATTATATTCACCAGGATGAAAATGAATTTAAAAGATTATTTTTCACATTTCAATGAAAACATAGGAACATACCCTACTCTTGTGAAAAAATGTTTTAATATTTTATATAATATTAATAAAATTAATTTCCATGAAAATAACTATGAAAAAAGAAAAATAAATAATAAATTTAATTATTGAAAATGATATAGGTAAAATATATTTTCTCATAATGGTTAAAAATGGATATTATTTTCAATATTTCCTAAGGAGATTCAGAAGTGACCCAGACAAGGAATGATAATAAATTTCCATTTAATTAATTTAAGATAAGGTAATTGATAATTTAAAATATCATTTGTATGTAATTTATGCCTATAAAATAACATTATTTAAATATTATAATAAATTTCAGTGATATTTGGGTTATGTGTTTTTAAAATATAATTTTTGTTTATTAAATAAACTATTACATCTTATTAAAAATAGAAACCATTTGAGAGAAATAACATACTAAGGTACATAGAATAAAATGACTGAAAAATTTTCCAGGGAATAATTTTTCAATATTATTTTTATACACCATATAAATGAATATTTTTGAACCAAATTAATGATGCCTCAATGATTGCTGTTTTATTTTAATAACCCTTTCGACATGGTAAATGATTTAATAAGAAATAAATTGAAGGAAGGAAAATAGAATGATCTAATATATTATACTCCATGAAATTATATGTGATGAAAAATTAATTGCTTTTTATGTACAATATATAAAATTAATCATGGTGTGCAACATTAATTATGTCTCAATTAATAGAAATTGAATTAATGATAACCATTTCAACATTTATATGATTTGAATCAATATCATATGAATGAAAAAAGTGAACAATAAATATCATGATAAAAGAGTTCCCGATGAAATTATATCTCAAAAGGTATCATATGCTACTTATAAAAGGATGTAGTCTTATATTACCAGACATTTCTCAGACATACAATATTGAAAAAATACCATAAAAGATTATACTATTGAAGTTGGAAATAATCATTGAGGTGATTATGTTTACAATACTTCGTACCACATAAGAAATTTCCAAAATAAATTATATAATGAAAGGTGATTTATGAATGGGAATCATATAACTAAATCACATATATTGTTGTATAAAATAATGAATTGGAATTGAGTAAATAAACCTCGAAGAATGAGTTATAAATTTTTATTTATATACATTAACTATAGTATAATAAATTTTATTAATAATTATAATTTTAATCAATAATAAAATAGTTTAATTAAATTATTATTAAAAAATATTTGATAATTTATTTTAATGATATAATTTGTTATTTAAATCACTATGTCTACATATTATGGTTTGAAAAAATATAGTTTATAATTACAAAACAGATTACGTAGGTTAACCATTGTCTAAGTGATAATTGTTTTTTAACATCCTAAATAATAGCCAATAAATAATTAAAATTTTAATAAAATTAATATATCTTTTAACCACCAATGGAAGGAATACATGGAAGAGAAATTGCATTTCTTTACGGATGTGGTAATCAACATGTATACATGGACAATGTTATGATTTTCAAAACTATTGAAGGGTAATGAAATATATGATATATTATCTTTATAATATTTTAAATATGTAATAAATATTATATTTGAACATTAAATCCATAATAATTATCCTACTTGTCAGGTGGACATGAAAAAATAAACCCATTGCTCTGTGGATGTAGTAGTAAATTGTTACTCACAATCATTGATTTTCAAATAATAGGATTGAAAATGATTTGAAAATGACATAAATATGGTCATAGTTACATTTAATAATGTTATAGATAATGAATTTTTTATATCAATTTAAATAACATTGACTAGCATGGTAAAATGAGATGAAATGTTAAAACTCTCAGACATGATTATTACACCATTCTTGAAGAACCTCTTTTAGTATATGTATGGTTATAACATAGTAAAATAACATATATAGAATATATAATGGTTTATAAACATTATTTATATAGGTATTGTCAAGACATGAGGCTCATGTTTGATGGATAAATAGAAGATATGTGGTTTCCTTTTAACCGGAAGGAAAGAGTACACAATGAATTAGATCACTGATTTAAATATATATTTTTTTCTTTTGAATATTGAATAAAGTGGAAATGAATTAAAATTATATATTTTTTAATCTCTAAATCATATCAACCAACAGGTTTTGCATAGGTTTTAATGTCATTTTATTTCAAATATCTTGGTTTAAACTATAATCATCCAATTTGAATGATAATCATTGTAAAAATATTTTCAATATTGAAAGATTTCAAATTTATAGAGAAGATAATAATTTTTATAGAAAATAATATGTGTGATTTTTTCAATAATATAACATCATCCATGTCACTATTTATTAATTTTAGGATTCTAAAATCATATAATAGTTTATTATTTTATATAAAATTATATTAATGTAAATTTAAAAATTATCAAAATATATTGACCATAAAAAATAATACATATATGGACTAAAAATATAATTTCCTTAAAAAGAAACTATATATCATTATTAACCTTAAAAATCATGATACACAATAATTCCTATAATATAAATATTACATATAACAATATTGAAATCATATTCATTGAATTTTCTTCTAGTGGCAAATGTAATAAGTCAATGTTTTGTAACAATTTAAGATAATTATATTATCATTGATTATTTAACATAAATTTTCTTAATAGAAATTATTTATTTATTTTCAAAAAAAATATTTCATAACATTTAATATCATTTTCATATATTATGTGATCATATATGATAAATTAATATAAAGGGTGTGACATTTTTGATTTTCCAATTTTTTAAAATAATATGTTGGTTTTTATCAGAGTGGAATGGAATCAAAAATCTATATTATCAAATTTAATCAAGTGATATGTAATCTAAACTCATAAAACATGAATATGTGAGGTGTTAGTTGTGTTATAATATCCCTATCACGTTTTTTAGAACCTTATTTATATGATTTAACCATACTGAGGTGATAAAGATTGAGGATGAACACCGTTAATTTAAAAAAATGTTGACCTATTTGTGATGTTTGACCATAATTATTGAAAAAACGTAATTTAATTTAAAAAATTCTAATTTTATTGGTTTAATAAATATATTTTAATATCAATTCAAAAAATTAATTGAAAATAGTTTTTTGAAAAATACATTTTGTAGCCCAAAAATAAAATTATTCAAAAATAAAATATAATAATTTTTACAATATAAAATATTTGATTATATGTAATTAATGAATAATTATGATATAATAATATTAAATTTATTCCATTTTTAAAATTTCAATGAATACAAATGAATGTTTTTAAAAAATTCATATTTTTTTCATTCCCTAAAAATGAAATCATTTCAAAAAATACAAAATTTTCATCGTCAAATAATTATATATATATATATATGTTTAAGAACATATTATTTTTTGTAAAATTAAATTTTTATTATTCATTGGTGTTAATTATAAAATTTTTTTATGATAATAAATAATAACAATTTTTTAATTAAATGTATTTTAAACCCTTTAAATTTAAATAATAAAAATTGACTTCTTATATCCCAATAATTAATAAATAAATATGTATTGAGTAAGACTATTACGTAAATAATTTTTAAAATTTTGACTCCTATTTAATAACAAAAATTTAATTCGATAGTTACAATGTACATATATAATATAATATAATGTTTTTCTAATGCATTAAATTGTCTGTTTTGTATGCTATCCAACATAGTCATCTTTTTAACATCACATGGTATCACTAAATGAAAATAATCATGATAAAATTTATAAATTTAAAAAAATAATCAAATTAAAAATATGTTATGATTTCATTAAATTTTCCCTGATAACCATCAATGTGTGTTAGTGTATGATAAAAAAAATACATCGCTTCATATTGGCGATAGTCTAGACAATGAGATGAGAAATGTTTAAATATTTTAATGAATTCAAGTGTAAGAAGCTAATAATAATATATTACTATTAGAAAAAAGAAATTATGATATAAAATATATACTATCTGTTATATATTTCTTGTTTACATCCATATATATTGGAGAGAAAAAATGATACAGGATACATTTTTGTGGCGATAATCAGCACATATATCGGAGCAATGTTTTCATTTCTCACATGATGGAAACAAGGTATAAAATAATTTTTTACATAAGGATAATAACATTTGAATATATTATTGATAATATTTTCAATATATAAGTATTTTTTACAAATATTTGACGTATTTATAAGAAGAATTTAACCTAATAAAATTCATTTATGTTTTTGACCTCATCATTGAGTGTCTTCTATTGGAATACACCAAAATCCATATATGATTTATCTTCTAATGGGACTATGGAATATATGAAATTTTGGAGAGATTTTTAGAGGTATTGTATTTTATGTTTTTGGGAGTACGAGATCAAGGTTTCTTGAGAAGTTAGTATATGAGGTTCCCTTTTAATAGTTATAGTAGTGGAACCATAAAATATAATGTATTCATTAAAATATAATAAATCATTTCCAAGGCCATGTTTATCTCATTTATCCCAATATTAAATATATGATAATTTAAAATAAAAAAAAACCTCATCCAATAATTATTTATTCATGTTTAAGGAATATTGTATACCTTATATCTTTTTTTAAATGCCTCATTAAATCTTTTTTCGCAAATAGTTTTAAAAACATGTTACCATGGTAACTATTCCTTAAGACACAAATTTTAAATTTACTATGTTTACATATATTAAAATTATTAATCAAATTATATAATTAATTTTTCCATTATTTTATTTAGATAATTTTGAAAAAGAACTTTAATTTATGTTTTCCAAACACAATGAAGTACAAATTTTTGTCATATTCCAAATTTTATTAATAAAAATAATTTTACACAAAAATAAAGATTCATATTGATTCCTTAGGAATTATTTTGTTTTATAAAATAATTGTTTCAAAAAATAAAATTTAAAAAAATATAAACCCAAAAACATCCCTTTGAAATCATTATTAAAATAGAATTAACAAAAATATTATATATCGAAATAAAAACATTACATTGATTTCCAAAATTTACAAAATATAATTAAATGACAAATATTATATTGTAAAATTAATTTTATAATTTTTATAATTATATTTGTACAATTACATTTTTTTAATAAAAATTCAAACCATTATTGAATAATGATAATGATATAAAATATAATTTTATTTTTGGAATAGTTTTGTTCACAATCAACCCAAAAATCCGTCATTTCATTAAAATCCCATCATGTTACAATAATCATGTTGTCAAAATATGATGTAAAAAATTAATTCCATTTTATCAATTTTAAATTATTAAATTCAAATATGTTACATTCAAATAAATCAATGGAATAAATACACATGTACATAAACAAATATCTTTTTTATATTAAATCTATATAGATGTTTTTATAATAACATGGTAAATATTAATGACTAGAATAAATAATTATATATCATAGAATTGAATTTTTTATTGTAATATAGTTTTTCAAATTCTTCTAACATATTGAAAATTTATCCATTAGATATTATTACATAAAAAATGTTATTATAGTTTCCATTGATAATTTTTTAATATTCAAATGTTGTTTCATTAGTCATGTTATTCTTTTAAAAAAATTGTTGGATGTTTAATTTATTCCATAATACATGATATCATTGATATAGAAGCTAAATATTATTTTCCCTATAATAGAGGTTGTCTTTGGAATATATCACGTTAGGTGGCCAAAACATTAGATTTATCGGGAAAATATTTTATGAAACAAAATCCTAAATCAAATCGAGTACATTATAAACGTTTATAGGAAATGATACTTGGTATAGAACTAATCCATCATTCACATTATTTTTCTAGAAACCTATATATCATAGACATGTTTTTTACATTTTCAATTGAAATTAATTAAACATTTATGATGATATAATTAATGATAGAAATAGACCCCATCCTCAAATGGACTATCCTTCTATAGGTTAGTTTCATAAATGTTATTCCTTCTCAACCAATCACTTTTAAGATGATATTTTTTATTAAAAATCTCAAACAATAAATTTAAAAATTATGATCCCACATACGTTAATTCATAGAGATCAACCTATCATGAAGGAGTTCAACATCTCTATCCATATAATTCTATAAAAAATGGTATTTGTATAATATAAATATCAGTTTCTAAATTAAATTTTCATTATTGAAAAATTTTGATCCCAAAATCATTAATTAAATAATAATAATTCCCAAACCATTTTAACAAAATATTAAATTTATATTTTAAAATTTTCATCATATTTATGTTTTAATTATATTTTCAAATTTAATTCAGTACCCAATGAATTAATATATAATTTACAAAAAAAATGATTAAATATATGATAAAATATTTTAAAATATATAGTAGTATCCCATTTATCCTAATTATATGTTCCTATAGAAGATTATAAGATATCTCAAATGCATAAATACTTGAATAGGCATAAAATGTGAAAATTTATTCAAATGATCAATAATAACAAAAATAACATTATTAATATGTGATTTATTTGGTAATTGAACCTTGAAAGCCATATATATATTCTCAAATTTATATTCAAGAATTAAGAAAATCTAATATGTCCCCTCAGATAGTTTCCATTTTTCTTTAACATATTGAAACGTTTAACATATAATAGTAACATCAAAAATATCATTCTTCATTCCATCCCACATATAATAATCATGAATGTCTTTATAAATCATAACACTTCTAGAATTATTAAAATACAAGGTTCCATGGGCTTCAATAAATATTTAATTCTTCAAAATTAAATAATTTGGTTCATATATGTATTCTTAAAACATTATAACATAATATTTTTCATTATTAAACTAAAGAAAGATTTAATTAATAAATAATTAAATATTTTCATGAAACGCCTAATATTCCTTATTTGAATTCTTATTGAGGATTATATAGATGGAAATAGTGATACCTAATAAAAACATAAGTTTTTTCACCATATAAATCATCCAATCCAATACCCTTTAAATAATTAAATTATATATCATGTTACATGTGTAACGTTTTCAATGATGAATTATCTCATTAACTAAAGTTATATAACAATATTATTTATTTATATTGATGATAAAAAATAATTATATATAACCTAAAGTATTCATGAGTATTTACATTCAAAAACCGCGTGGTAATTGATGGCTTTCATTACATGAAATCCCAGATATATATAAACAACAGTATAATAAAACATTATAATAAGGTTATTAAATATAAACGATTGAATTATAATAATAACATCATAATTTTTTTGTATAAATGTTTAAAAAATGAAAATTTATTTATTAATTCATAATAAATAAATTTTCAATGTCTAATAAAATAATTTTATAGCTCAAAATTGTGTTTTCAGAAAAAATAGTTATATTAAATTTTAGTAAAAGGAACATTATAATAAATATATTCTAACTTTATGATTTTTATTTAAGAGAAGCAATATAATTTTTTAAATGAACATGTCAACATTATATTAGGGTGAATTATTATGATTATTCCAAAATTATTTTTCTATAAACAGTGTAAAAATAGTTTTTAATAAATTTTTTAAAATTCTTCATATTCGGTAATGATTTGAAAAGGGTGCCCCACAAAGATGCACTGAGCCGATTAGTAACATGACTTCATATGTGCCTCCTCTTATTCTAGAGGATGATGAATAGCTATGTGGGTCTATTATTTATCATGTGAAGACTACAACATCTTTATCAAAGTATCACAATTTTGAAAATACATAATTATAACCATATTATATAAACAATAACCATTATTGTAACTATACCAAATGAAGTATAAAAATAAAATATAATATCCAAAAAAACAATAGATATTTCAATCTGAATATGTGTCTTGTGTCAATATGAAAAACCGATGATAAATAAGGAAATTGAAAACTCCCAAAAGGGTCCTATTACCATGTCTGGTTCCCACATCCATGCTCAATCATGACTCATCCATCCATCATGTGGATTTTTCCTTAATAGGTACTGAAACCATTAAATCTTTTTTGGTACTGATCAGGTTGCCAGAGTAGTGTGTCAATACAAGTTAATAAGCAACCAATAGTGTCATCTAATGAAATATCCAATAAATAATATTGTATTAAGTTTTTAAATTAACAAATAAAAGAAATAATGTAATTTTTTTAGTTATTCAATTATTATATATTTATACAAATCACCCCAGGTTCCTGAGGAGACCCGAACATGCAATACCTACTTAGACTCATGTTGGAGTATGAACCATATCAAACATTCAATTCAAGATTTATTATAAAACATGTAATTTCATTATCCACTTCATCTCGATTAATTATCTTTCCCAATTGTCACAATGGTCTAATGCCAGCATTTATTCTCTACGTATCCATGTCTATGACCCTGGGGGAATTGGATGTAGTAGTCCACAAACCAAAAATAAT
This sequence comes from Viscum album, assembly GCA_963277665.1. NCBI lineage: Eukaryota > Viridiplantae > Streptophyta > Magnoliopsida > Santalales > Viscaceae > Viscum > Viscum album. The sequence continues at coordinate 121,042,843 of OY728151.1, forward strand.
GTATAAAACAATCCCACAAGTGGGATTTTGATACAACATTCCATGTCACGCAATCATTTATCACTATGTGATTTTGATGAAGTAGACAATGTATCACAAACAAATTTAAATAATTTTATCATTAAGGGATTTTGATACATCAAACCATATCCCACATATGAAAATCAAAACCACACATATATCACATATATCACATATATCAAATCATTATAGGTTAATAAATATTAGACTTATTATCACATTACACAATCAATACATCTATTAATTAATTCAAAAATTAATTATTCCAATTTAATCATTTCTATACTCAAGTATTCCAACTAATCAATTAAAAATTTAATTAATATAATTTAACAATTTCAATATACTCATAATTAAATAAATAATTATTTATTTCAATTGAATAAATTTCATAATAATAAAAATTCCAATTAATTAACTCAAAAAGTCTTTAATCTAGTTCAATAATCTCAATATTACCATAATTAATTCAAAAGACAATTATTCCAATTAAAAAATTACATAATCACAACAATTTAAATTATTTAATTAAATAGTTAATTAATTAAATTGAACAATCTTGATATACCAACAATTAAATCAAAATTTATGTATTCCAATTAAATAATATCAATATACCATTAATTAAGTAAAAAATTTATTATTCCAAATAAATTAATTCATAATCAAAACAATTACCATTAATTAATTCTACAATTAATTATTCCAGTTTTACATTTCTATAAATAATTAATTTACTAATTTAAGTAATATAATTTTAGAAATTAAATTGCTATTAATATTATATATATTCTATAATTACATAAACTTAATTGATGTTAACCCTTTGGGATTTGATTAATAAACCACCCACCTCAAATTTTTGAGGAATGATCATCCAACACAAATTTCCCATATTGAAAATAAAAGGTCAAAGACACAACCAAGAATGATATCTTGAATCAAATAATTGAAAATAGATCAAACAGATAATGATCCACTAACAGTAGATCAATATTCAATACCAATAAGGGATAAAACACCCTTCATTTATCTAGAAAGTGGAGTGGTAGATATATATATATATATATATCTAATTTAGAGGAAACCAAAAAGATGGAGAGGTGCAGATCTATCAATAGATCATTAATTCACCAGGAACTGAGATTATATGGGATTAAAATCCTTATAAGATCCTCTAAAAAATGATAGAAAATTTTTATGTGTTGAGGTAGGGATTTTGGGGGTATACGATTGTGGTTTATGAATTTTTTAGAAAAATTTAGGGGTTAAAAATCCCATACACATAGATTACTACTCAGGGCCCACAGTTTCCCCAAACAATGTTCCTTTACCATACCCCTCACCTAGTGAGTCAGAAATTAACTCAGAAGAGGGAGAACAGTTTGAAAAACCATGTTCCATTAATTTTTAATCTCCTCTATTTAGGTTTTCATAGTATTCTATTATGGGTGCAATGTTGGGGAAAATCATTCGACAACCATACACGTACAATTTTCCCTTTAAAGTTTCATAATATTCACCAAAACACCACAAAATTTAAATCCCAAATAAAATGTATTAAAAAAAAGAAATTGTTTACATATAAACAAGCTCCATACTGCTTCAAAATATGATATCTTTCATAATCCCCACCTTATAACAAATTTTCATAGAGCATTACTCTCAAGAATCTCTATGAATCCAAGCCCAAAATATCAGGCCACAAATCCTAAATAAATTATTCACTCTCTAACTTGTTTCTACATGAACACATCGATGTTTCCCCAATTTACAAACTATCATTATGGTCATTACATACATCAATTTATCACTATTATCCAAGACACGTATTGTATGTTCGTAAATGTTTGAAATAATCGAAATATCAAAAACATTCACATTGATCACATGAGAATGGTTGGGGTGTTACACTTGACCTTTTAATAGATGAAAAACAACATTCATAGAATTGTATCTCTGTGGAAGATCTAATCAGTATGCCACTTACTTCATTCACTCCACAAAATCAAATTGTCCATGAAATATTGGGTGATAACTTTCCAGGTATTTGAATCATGTCGAGACCTAATCATGGATACTTTTAAAGGAATACATGATAAACCTCTTCAAATTATAGGGATTGTCAACATCTTTCAATATATGAATTATATATACTCGTAAATCTATCCACATGTTTCTAAATCATCATAATATTTTCCATCATATCATACATGATACATGGCCTAAAAAACTCTCACTCACCCACTTTCGTCCAACACTGATGTGATCCTCATGGATGAATATAATGTGACATGTATGGATCCATCATTATATGTACCTGATTTAACTTGTTATAAGATAACTCCATCAAATATTGTCCCTAATCCCAAGAGTAACAAATGTATAAGATACAAAACCACTCAATAACATGTTTAGTAACTTATTCCTACAAATCTGTTTGTGGGTTGAAATCCATACTCAGTAAAACAAATTTACCATGTGCGTTCAGCTGAAAATATAGAATCGTGATGTAAAAAAATAAATTAATGTATGAGAAACACTTTTTGGCCTATGAAAAAGAAGGACTATATCATGAAATTACAATCCTCCAAACTAATCAACTAAAAAATTAATCCCTTAGAAAAATATGTGTACCTTTTTCAGACAATCCAGAATCCTAAAAGCAACATCATTCAAATGATAAATTCTTAAGAGACCAAACACAAAATCCATAGAAATTTCATCCCAATTATATTCATGGGATATGAAACTGTTATAGTAGATCACATGGTCATTGATGTTCAGCCTTATGATATTGACATGTGTAGAATCTTGTCACGAACCCTATTATGTCATTTCTTATTCTTGGCCTCTAGAACTATGGTTACTTGTTTGGATACATTTTTTACATGTCTGGATAGAACTCCCACATTGAGGCATGAAATTCAAATATCATATCCATCCATATACTCATAGGAATAGCCACATGATTCCTAACATATATGATCTCATACAAATATTTTGACTAACAAGAAGGTAACTCTTAACCATCATGTATTTTCCAAAAGGAAAAACATTCTAGATCACCATATTAACAACCCTAATCCATCTCAAATGATTATAATATACTAAATATTTTATGAGAATAAATATCACCTAATTATTTGAACTAATAAATTGAATCTCATCCTGTATATTCATCATCATCCACTCAACACAAGAATCCCAAACTACCAAAGTGTGAGATTTATTTCATCAAGTTTTAGAAACAATGTTTCCCTTTCCATGTGTATATTCTTGCTAAAAATCATAAAGATGCATATTATAAACCCACCTATGCTCTCATAGATTCAAATATTATTATGAAAATAGATAATTTTTTATAGTTGTCATTATATATGGTAAACATTACTCTAATAGATAATTCCTCCAACACATAAAAAAATAATCCACTATAAATAAGTTGAGGTTGTGTGTATGGTAGTTTTATTCATGGGGCCTCGACTATAAAGACCCATATTCCACAACATGATCTCCACACATCATCACTGCTTCATGTATTATAATAGAAGTGTCACAAAACACTGTATACATTTCAATTTTCTTAAGTTGGTTAATACTCAGTGATGACATCAACATCCTATTTGACACTTTGATGGAATTTTCACATGATTTAATCCATTGAATCGTTAATCCCTTCATGGACTGTCATGAATGTGGATATTCGAATCTTGAAATGTTTGGGATGAACCATCAACAATATATTTCTAACCCTATAATTCTACAAATATAAAAAAAACTTCTTTGGATTCTCCATTGATAGAACGACCTAAAACTTCTTTGGGTTTAGAAACTAAAAATTTTCTGAGAGGAAATGACCCAAAATGTGTTCCAGATTAATCAAGAAATGTCATTTAGGTATGTTGTTTTATAGGTGATTATCTGTCAGTGTACATATGATGATTTCAATATGTCAGGCATGGTCTTCTGGATTCTTGGATTACACAATGATTTCATCCATAAACAAAACAAAAAACTAATCAAGGTATAGAATGAAGATTATTTTCATCATGGACATGAAAACTATTAGTGCATTCGTGAGCCTGACCCGAATTACGACGAACTCATAATAGCTATACATTCTTCCAAATGTATTCCTAGATATATCATTGGGTCTTAATAACAAATAATAATACCCTGATCAAAATCTAATCTTTGAGATATCACAATTTCAATTAAACTTGTCGAAATTTTTTTCAATACATGTAAGAGGATACCCATTATTCATTGTCATCTAGTTCAAGTTATGGTAATCAACACAGAAGTGCAAGTTCTCACTTTCATTCTTTGAAAACAAGACTAGAGAACCCCAAGGTTAATTACACATAGGGATAAATACCTTATCATATGACTCTTTCATTTGATTCTTGATCTCTTGATACTCTATCGATTCTATTTTTTGTGGTGGAATATAAAATGTCTCATCCCCCAAAATGAGATCAATTATAAATTCTACATCTCTATCAGGTAAAAACCTTGCAATTTATTTTACATACACATCCTAAAACATGTCAGCTATGGGCTGAAAGACACTAGAATTAAAAAGATTTTCGTCTAGTAATAGACTATAAACTAAGGCGGTGATCCCCCCAAGATTCTAGTGATCATTCCTTACACATACCTCTTAGAAATTACACTCCATAAGGTGAATATAATTTTCACGCTTAAGAGATGTTAAAATAATCTATTACAGTTACAATCTACATGGGATATTTCTGCTACTAAAAAATCCATTACATAATTAGGTATATCTTTGACATGTCTAAAATAAAGGGATCCCAGGGTAAACGATACACTCAAACAAAGAGAGAACACACCATGCATAAAAATGTGATCCTCTAATGTACCCCAAATGATTATTGATCATCATAACCCTGCCACAAACTACACTACCAGGAGAAAACCATTGAAATGTTGTGTAGATATAAAAGAGTGATAGAAATTTATATCATATAATAAACTTGATAGAATAGAATCTACAATAATATTACCTCTAACTATTAATGGTCCAATGTCTCTATCCATAAGTGTATGAAGAACTACATGAAACTGTTATTTCCCTCTTGCTTTTAAGGTTGTAATAGTCTACTGAGCTGTACTACACTATTAATTCTAGTGCTATAGCCTATAACCATCATATCTACGGTCTATACCATCAAGGAGAGTAGAACACTAACTTCTAGAAGGATATAGATTAGCAGACCCCCTTCCCCAACTCTTATTCTCTTTACCTCCTCTATAATTTCCTTTTTATCATGGGATCTAGAAAAACATATATAGCTATCCCAACCCTGTGAAACCTTGGCACTCTTCCACTGTTAATAGTGACTATCTATAGATGTGTACCAATTTACCACACTATTAAAAAATAAATTGATCAAGGTCTTGTGTGTCATACCCATACTCTAGCTGTTATTCTTATTATCAACCAAAATAATATATTATTAATGATCATTCATAGTCTCACAAGTCATACCTATTAACCATCCAGTTGAAACCACCTACCCTCCACTGGAAGCATCCTTGAGGTTCCCCTCAAATATGAGAGCCTAACTACCCAATTCTAATAACATGTTCATCCTAAAGATATTATCCTTGTACATAATTTCACATTTACTAATGTCATAAAAATACTTTACTGATTTAGGGTTATCTTCTACCAAAAATGGTGATAATCACTCCAAATATTAAAAGCGTCCAATATAGTCCATCATAGACATGGTCCAACGAGTCTGTCTCATAAATTTATCTTCCTTCTCATGTCATAGCATATATTTAAAAATGTTCTCTAGTAACATCTCTTGAAAGTCCTTCCACTACATACCCTCCATATGCGTGTCCATAGTCTGGATATCCAACCATCACTTCACATGATGATGAAACATGTAAAAAACTAATTTGAATACATTCATAGTATGAGTCTCTAAGTGGTCATGAATAATCTATATAGGCACAATCCAGAACACTAATACCCCATGTCCACCGTCTTTGGTAACATTAGGATGGTTCTCCAACTAAAACACCCTCATCGAACAAGACATTTTTTTCATGACCTGCCATGATTCTCCTTCCATGAATTGTATAAACCAGTAATATTTATCTTATAACTTCTCTATGAATTCTGCACCCACAACTATCTGTGCCATTTTTCCCATGACTGGAGGATATTTTTTATTCATATCCTTTTATAGTGTTATCCTAAAGTGTCTTCACGAAGGAATGTTTTTATAATTACAAACACATGTACATTTTCACATTTCACATTATTATCACATTTCCCTTTTTCGGTTTAATTTCACCAAGAATGAAAAATATTTTAATTTTACAACTTAAAAAATACATCTTTCTGTTTTTTGCCTAAAATTATAATTTTCACAAAATTATCATGACTTCCTAGAATGATGCATGGAAACTAATATTTCATTTAATACTATTCCATGATTAAACTATCATAAAATCTAAAAAACCATTATCACATAACACAACATGTACACCACTCATGGTGATATAACATAAACAATAACAACACACAAAAATAACAACAATCCCACCCGAGGCACTTGAATTTTCATCTATACAAGGTCTTTGTTAACCCACATAAGATTTCTTAATATATTTATGACTCAACATATTCCCCTATCTACCTTTCAAAAATACATAGAACAAATAAAAAGAATATAAAATGCAATTGATTCCACATTGTAACCTCCTGGCCTTGGTTCCACACTCTAGGGCCCTGAGCTAATTGATTCATGACCTCCTACTCACATCCCCATATTTAAGAGGATTACAACTATTAGTGAGGTCCAATTATAGATAATTAAAAGACATACCATCTTTATCAAACTGGTAGAATAGTAGAAATTTGTAAGAATATCCAAATAAAATATCAATAAATAAAAATAGTACCAATATTACATGATGTGAAAATCAAAAAACACCTTATCCAAAACTAAATAATTGTGATATGATGATGAATATGTTTAAACAATCAATATTTAAAATAAAAAATAAATAATCACACTGAAAAAAATAATGTGGTTCATGGTAGCAAGCCTAGTTCCCACATCCATAATCCCTACAAACTCAACCATCTAACAAATTGATATTTCCCATATCCTGTCCTATAACCATGAAATATATTTGGCTACCTATCATGAAACTCGTGTAGGGTTTGAGTAAATTTCATTATTCCACCACTAACGGCTTCTAAAACAATATCTATCTAATAAAATTGCATGCAGTATTATGATTAATAAATAAATTAAATAAAGCTAAGAATATAAATAATTCAATTAATTTTTATTTAACAGTATAACCCCCGAGTTTCCACGGACACTAGAACTATCAATATATGCTTTGTCTCTTGATGGATTATGAACCATATCACATAGTCAATTAAAAATTTAATATAAATATATGATTTTAATATGATTTTAATATTAATTAATTATCATTTCCAATGAAACCATGGTCTAATTCCAACATTTTTGTTTTAGGTCGCCACGCATAGGGCCCTGTGGGTATTTGAAGAGCAGTCCATGTCCCACAACAAATTTATCAAATAATCACACAAGTGGGATTTTGATGTAGGAGTTTGTGTCCTATACTCATTTATCACCATGGTATTTTGATACAAAAGACCATGCACTACCCATGAATATCAATCTATTAATCCCTCCAGGTTTTTGATCAAGAATTCTATATACCACATATGTATATCACAATCACACATATACTATCTATATCTCATCATAAAAAGATAATAAAGTTATATTCTAATCATATTCCTCATTAAAAATATAAATTAATTAACTAAAAAATTAATTAATCCAATTTAATCAATAACAATCTCCAATAATTCCCGTTAATTAATTAAATACATAATTAATACAATTAAACAACTTCTATATCCTAATAATTAATTCCATAATTAATTATTCCATATCAGTAAATTTAAAAATAAAAACATTTCCAATAAATTAAATCAATAATTAATTAATCCAAGTAAATAATATGAATAGTGTTATAAATAAATAAATATATAATTATTGCAAATAAATTATTTATTAATCAAAAAATGAACATTATTTATGTCAACAACTAATTAATGCAATTCATTTATCTTTATATCACCATTATTAATTCACAAAACTATTATTCCATTTCAAAAATATGAATATCTCTATAATTAATTAAAAATTTTATTATTGCAATTAAAAAAGATCATATTTACAACACATTAAATTAAATAATTAAATAATTTATGAATCCAATTACAGAATCCATTAATTAATTAATTTAAAAAACTAATTAATTAAATTCTAGAAATTCAATTATTAAACATAAAAAAGTAATTATACTTTCAAATATATATAATAGAAATTATTAAATTGGGATTCGATTAATAGAACATATATATATATATACTTTTCGATAATAAATAACCCAAAAAAATTCCACCAATTAAAATGGAAAGGCCATTCCCAAGATGAAGAATGTGGCCTTTAATAAAATCCCAGAAGCATGATCATACAGATCAAGATTAAACTATCCTAGATCAATATATATTACCAATAGAGGATAAAATTGGAATATTATACCTTTAAAGATTAGTGTGAGAGAGATATAGTTTTAATAATGAAGAAACTACAATCCCAGAGAGGTGTAGATCCATCAATAGATCTTTAATTCACCATGAACACGTTTCAGAAGGGATTTGAATAATTATGGGTTCCCCCAAAAATTTTAGAAACTGATTGTCTGTTGATTTAAAGAATTTGGTTGTATAATGTAGGGGTTCAGTAATTCTCTTAATAAATTATTGGGTTTTAAAACCATATATGCATGGTTTATTTCCTAGGGTGCACATTTTTCCGTAATCATGCTCCCTAATCCAACACCATCAATGAGAATACACTCTTTTTGGGTTCAAAATTTTTTTTGGGTGGGGTTTACAATTTGGGATAACTGTGTGCCTAGCTTGTATTGTTCTTATACCCTCCAAAATTCCCCATATTTTTAACCAAACACCCAAAGCTAAAACCTAACAAGTACACAATCGAAATAAAAACATTACCTATAAATTATCTCAATAAATATCCTAGAAAGATTGATATCACACAATCTAAATGTTTAATATTGATTTTATTTTATATTACCATGACATAATTCCCATTTAAATTAAAATAATCTAATTAATTATATATTAATTATCATTATCAATAATTTTGGTATATGATTATTTTTTAGATTAAAAAACATTTCCCAAAAACTATTTTCATGTTCACAATGTGTATTTCATTATAAGATTAATTGATATTTAATAAATAATAGATTAAAAAATATTTATAAATTTTATATGAAATAATACATTTTAAAAATCTTTTAATGTTTTTTCACCAGTAATGGAATTTATGAAAATTCTGATTTCCACATAAAGATTTAATTTTCTAAAATGGTTTGTCATTTCAGGTAACACACTAATTAAAAATTTAGTTATTCCACTAATATGAATTAAAACATGTAAAATTATTAAATATTTATAATTATAAAAATTAATATAATCATATGGCTATAACTAAATTATTTATTATAGAGAATATAATGATTTGAAATTTTTCATTAAAATGAAAATAATAAAATTAATTTACCAGGGGATAATCCACAATAAAAATTTTGGATTTCCACCCTAACCAATGTAAATACATTTTATGAAGAAATTTAAACCTTATATTATCATAAATTTTAATACTCTAATTCTTGGTTGAAATTTACTTTAAATCTAAAATTATTTAATAGAAATATTCTAATAAATACCATATATGTACTTTCCCTCAGATGTAAAAGTAAGGTCTCATTATACTATATTCCTGAAATTAAAGAAAAAAGGCTTATACCATACCCGGTGAGAATATGAAATAAATAATTTTACTTCATCTTATATGTTTTAGTATTATTTAAATTCCAATTATTTAATACATAATGTATAAGTCAAAGGAGGACTTTCAGAGGGGAGGTATAAATCTTAAAAAATAAATTTAAATTTATTTTCCATAGATTACTAATATATACTAGTTTATAAATAAAAAATAATTAATATAAAATAATTATTTAAACTAGATGTATTGACTATTATATAATAACCATTTACCCAACTTCGCAATCAATTATGAGATGAAATTGTCGCTCATGCATTCATGTGGACTACCACATCCAGGTAGCGAATGTATTTAATTTTCAACACAATATTTCATGGATGTTTGTTATGAAAATTTTAAAGTATATATATGAAAATTATGTAATAAATTTGATTTAGAAATATATTATCATATATACCTTCAAATCAATTAGTAAATAATAACGTTGCTCATGTGTTTGTATAGATGACCACCTCCCCCAAGCAATTTGATTTTTTTTCTTTTCACCATTACATGGTAAGTAAGAAATATTTAATTAATGAATTTATATTATTTTAATGATATAATAATGACTTTATAAAGATGAATTATTTTATATTATTACTTAATTCCAAACATCAAAAATAGATAACATCACTAAATTTTGCATATAGATAACTATATCCACGAAGTGATATGTGTAATTTTTCATCACCACATTTTATGAATTTAATAAAAATAAAAGTATAATGAATATAATATATATATATATTATTTAAATTTTAAATATTTATAAACCATGAATTTTTTCTCATATCAGAAGTGGAAAAAAATAATATTCAGAAAAAATGACGTCGTTACAACCTGAAATGATTAATTCAATGAAAAATTATTAATAAATGGGTGTTGAAATGATATAATTAGACTTTATAAAATATTAGAGTTATTAATATGGTCATTTTATTTAATTATATTAAATATAAATTTATTATACTATTATATATAGTTATTAAAAATCAAATAAAAAATAATGTGTCGGGTTCATCTCAAATTTTTTTCATTGAGTAATGAATTTATTTTGTGAACCAATTTCATATTTATATGTGTTATAAATGTAAAAATAATAATTTTTTTCTCTATTTATTATTTAATGATTTTTATTTACAAGGCCATACCCCATTCAATATTATAATAAATTTTATTAAGAATTTAATAAATCTGTAAGGGTTCACCATGTAAATTTTGTATCATTGAGATATATTTTATATTATAGAGCATATTTTTATTAAAAAGTTATATTTACATACCCATTGATATTTTTTAATATTAATATTTTTATTATCTTAGAAAAAAAAATTATTTTATTTATTTTGTGGATTTTATGATTGAAAATTTACAATAATGATTATAGTTTTATATTACAGTCTCATTTTACCAATATTTTTTATGATTAAAATTTATAATGATGAATGATTATGATATATTTTTACCAGGTATATTGTATTGGATTATCCACATGTTTTATATAAATATTTAATGTATTATATTAATTCTATAGTTTTTATGTGATCAATGAACCAGAAGAATATTTTAATGGAGAATCAATCAAATTTAACTCTTTGATCTCAAGTAATTTCCTTCAAAGACCATATTAAATATAATATGTTTTCAATAATTTATTCACCATTATAAAAAAATATAAAATAAATTTATACTGATGCTAAAAATTATAAGGAAAATTTTTAATGGATTTTTTTTCACCAGTGTGTGAATGATATTTTTTTTTTGTTTTAGATGAAAATTGGAAAGAATTTTTTTTAAATTCACCACATGAAAAAAATTCCCTAACATCATCAATACTATATTACATAATGATTAAAATATTTGTTTAATTTTTTCAATCTAATGAAAACATTTTAATTAATATTTATAAAAAATTTTGATTCAAAATAAGTGACTACTAATTAATAACTTATTTTTATTAATAAATGTTCTTTGAATCTTATAAATAAATTTTTATCAATAAAATCATACATTGAGGACTCTTTGGATTTATTAAGATTATGAACCAAAATTTATGTCATTATCATTTCTATTGATGATTTATTATTATGATAATTAAATTGTTTATGTATCAAATCTTCATACCAATTATATTGATTTGATGATCTAAGGAATGTTTTATAATATAATGGCACATATATATAGTGTTTTTATTATGAGATAGGTGGGATATGAATTATATTCCCCTAAAAATAATTTATTAAAGAAGAATGCACATGAAAAAATAAGAAAAATTATTGGGGTATCCTAGTCCTTACTGATACTTTGTCTAATAAGATAGACATGGGTGTTCACAATATATAAGGATATGATGCAATCCTGAGTGATCCCAATTACCTATGGTAGTATTTCCAGTGACAAATTCCTAGGTAATTATTTTATATGTTTATTTTAATGAAAAATATCTTTGTCTTATTCTTATTATTTCTTCTCCTCGATATTTATTTATTATTCAATATTCAATATTTCTTATGTTTGATGAATTTTTATGGATAATTTTATTCCATGATTCTTGATTATGATCTATGAGTTGGGGGGTATTATTTTTAATTGATAATGTCACACTCTCAAGAAATTACTCTTTTTTAAATATTTATTATTACTATTGATTGATATATATTATGTTTACCCTTATTTATCATACTATATCACCGATTCTTATGTTTTTCATCACGATGTTATGAATAATTGTTTTTATGAATGTTATGCCTATGTAGTGAGATAGTTGTGAAGCACATAATGGAAATTGATGTAGAAAATTTATCTTCTAATTTTTTATTTATATATGTTCTAAAGACAATAAAATATTTTTATTATGTCATGAATTATATTGATATATAATGATTTTTTCTCTAAAAATAACTACTATTTATGTATTATTTTTGTTTTCTCTCAACAGATCGTATCTATTCACGGATATGATTCTTTTAGATATTATGATGATAAGACCGTTGTAAAAACCTATATAATAAACATATGTATAGTTGATTGTCCTAGGTAATGTTAATGAAATTATTATGTGATTATTACTAAAATACATTGATTTATGTATAATTCAAGTGGAATTATATTCTTAACAGATGCATATGTTGTAATACCCCCGAAAAAGTGATGGTTGAGTAGAACTCAGCCATCTATCTGGTTCATAGTGAATGGGACCTTTATGTGTAGAGGGTTAGACACTCTCAAGGGATATTCATAGTAAAATTAACATATTTATTATGAGTAATAATAAAATAATTTTAAAGTATTAAAATCCTTGATATCTTATTATATATATATATATAGTTTCATAGGATGAATTAAATTTCTCCTGAATAAGACATCTTATGTATGAATTATCATGTTTTATAACTATAATTAGTGATATGTGCGTGTGATTCTTACTATTTTCTTTATAAATATATTAAATATTGAATAATTATGTTTAGTTTGTGAGAGGTAAGCACAAATAATGATTCATCCTATGAAATATTAGTTATATAAATTACTTCTTATAATGACAAGTATCTATAAATATTAAATTATATCCTCAACAATAAGATGATAAATTTTCATTAATAACCCAAAATGAAATAATGATCACATTTGAATTTTTTTAATCCACTAAAATAGATATTTGGGGGAATATGATACATGGAAATCCATTTATTCTTAATAAATTATTGATTTATGTCATTTTGGGATTAGAGTGTTTTATTTTTATAAATCCCTTATCAATTGTAATTTATGGTAAGTCTGAATGGATATTTTGAATTATCCTGTGATTTTATAACACACCAATGATAGATAAAGAATTACAAGAGATATTATATCCATTTAATGGGTGTTCATTAATATTCCAAATGAGTATTTCTCTTACATGGTTGGGGAGAAAAAACATCATAGATATTTTTATTGTATAATATTTTTTTTATTTTATTCCCAATGATTTTCTGAATCATCCTCTGAATTGGGAATATGTAATTTCCATAGAAGTCATACGTGGTTGTAATAAAAATTTCAATGAATATATATAAAATGTTGTGTATTGTGTAACTAGAATTGATATTGTGACTCTTTGATAATTTTGATATGTAATTCCATTGTCCAATTTTATCTCAATGTGGTTCGACTATACTCTTACAAAGAAGAAAGATATATCAATTCATGTTGGAAATAATTTTTGATAACATAACTAGATCATTATACAAAACAATTGACTACTTATATTATTTTATGATTTTTTTGGTTAATTATGAGAACCAAAATATTTTCTTCAAACAAGATATTATCTAACGAATTAAAAAAGTGAAAAAACCCCAAATTTATCCATCTAATTGGGGTCTATAAAAAATGAAATTATCATGTTTTCTTTTGTTATTAATAATTCATCTATATATGTTGTTATTTAGTTAATAGTTTCATTAGAAATAACCATTTTATGTTCATGGAATTATTAATATAAGATATTATTATATATTTAAATATATGAAATATCATGAATATTACATATGTATTGTACATAAGATAAACATTAAAGATATGTGATATGAATTGTTTATCAGGATTTATTATTTTTTGCATATTATTATTATTATTATTATTATTATTAATGAGTCTTATAATATAAAAAGAGGATATATCTATTGATCCATCAAAGATATATGTTTTTTAACATTTTAAAAGAATAACCATGTTGAATGAGATCCATTGTATTAATATATTATTTGGATATCATCAATTCTTTATAATATATTTATGAAAAATTTATAATCCACTCCCCATGTTAATTTGAATGTGTGTAATGTTTCTTTTGACTAATGAATTTAAATAAAATATCAAGTATGTAAAGATAAAATTATTCCATGCACCTTAGTTAATAAAACACGATATTAGAAAGTATTTTTAATTTAATGAAATTCATAGTTGTATGTGTCACAGTGTGTTCTAATGTAATGTGATATGGTGAAATGTTATGACTCTATAATTAATTGTTTATGTGAAAAAATTGCCTTGATCGTGATTTGAATTTATTTGTGATAGTTATTTCATAAGAAACTAGAGGATCTATCTTTATGAAAATATATTTTTGATATATATACTATTTATAAAATATTAATCTATATTTTAATGTAATTTATTTTGAATATTTTGTAGATAAGATGGTTGGGGTTGAATAATGATTATTAATTATCAATACATTACCACCCATTAAATAGAATATGGTGGATGATTCATTAAGTATATAGGATCATATGTATTATATTTGATGATGAACATAAAATATCTAATATGTATGGAGATGAAAGGGATAGACCACAAATTATTAAAGGATGGGGGGAAAATCATATTTCTATAATTTTAGTGTTCATCCATGTTCATATAAAATGTATATGGATTCATAGACTAAAAAGGATATCATAATATATTATTATTTAAAAAAATTATTTGATGTAATGATATGGTCTATGAATATATTATAATTTTTTTATACTATACATGAAGAAGGTACTATTTGTAGAATATCATTTCATATCATTCTTAATTAATCAAAGTAGTGTGATGATATATAAATATCTGATATAGTATTTCTTTTTTGAAAAAATGAGATAGATGTTTTAGATTATGTATCATGGTGATTTTTATATTATAAAAATATTTTTCAGTGAGATTAATCTATGATTATATACCATCCATCACCCACACAATAATGTAAATAGGAATAAATGACAATGTATTTCCTTTTTAGAATCCCATAAATTTGAGAAATTTAAATTTTTTTATTATTGTTGATCTACAAATCATTTAATAACATATTAGTGATATTAGGGAAAATGTATCTCTTGATCAACATTCCAATATATAAATTAAGTAATTAATATGTTTTTATAGAGTAAATAATTATATTGTATATAATTATGATATGAGGAGAACCATGATGTTTTTGAAAAGAATTTTGTATATTTTTTATATAGAGTTGGGTTTTTGTAATTGTTAACATCCTTAAGAACATGGTCAGTCTAATATATAAATAAAATCCCTAGATGAGATTTTGATATCTCGTTCTCAATATTTATATAGTTATTGTTATAATCACCTTCCATTAGTCGTATTTTTTAAATAAAATATTAAACTTATGTATTCTAATGGATCATTTTAATGAATAAAAATGAAGGATGTGTATAAATATGAAATATTGGGATGATGTTTGGAAAATACCTATATTTGGACTTATGATTGCTGAGGATATATAAAATATGGTTAGATCCATTAAACTACACATCGAGACATATTTATATCAAAATATGAGTTACATTGACAATAAATGATGAAATCTAGAATACATGGTTGGGGATAAGTATTTCATGTAAATATTCATGGGGAATAATTTTTTTGATATTCGTAAAAAATCTATACTGATCCATAGATATATGGATACTTTTAATATTCATGATTATATTTGGATAGTTTCTTATTACATGTACCTCCCTCATAACCCCTCTAATGATCACGATATGTGATATGGATATATCATGTCAAAGTACATAAATTACCGTTTATTTATAATAAACACATAAATTTTACCACTAGATAATGATCATTCCAATTTAGATACACCATCAAAAATCATGAGTCATTGAAATATTCTTCTACTGAACAAGGTTTCAAACCTAGTTAATGTTATATGGTGGAACATAAAATTCAACGAAGTAGTATTAGAACATGAGGGTGTGATGAAGAAATGATATCATAATTTAAGTATACTAGGGAGA
Source organism: Viscum album (assembly GCA_963277665.1). Lineage (NCBI taxonomy): Eukaryota > Viridiplantae > Streptophyta > Magnoliopsida > Santalales > Viscaceae > Viscum > Viscum album. Next base: position 121,059,623 of record OY728151.1, read on the forward strand.
TAGATTGTGAATTTAAGAAAATAATTTTTAATATATATAGAATTTGACATAAAAATATTTAATATTCCTTTCCATTTAAATAATCTTGAGATATTCAATATCATGTTTTTCATGATACGTAGATTCTAAATGACAGTAAACCATTATCTACAATATAATAAAGTAAACTTTTTTAATAGAAATATATATTTTTTGATATATATATGTTTTAATTAATTAAAATTCCCTCAGTAGTTCATAAAAAATAAGTACTCAATTTTTAGTGAATTATGTTTTTATTGAAAATTGAGGTATATTCGAAAGTGTTTTTATTGAATTGTATGTGAATGTAAATTATAGTCGATTGAAAAAAAATTGAATATTATTGGAGGAAATTATTTTTAATTTTTATATTAAAATTTCATAACTATCTTAAGGTGAATTTTGTGGATTCCCCAAAAATATTTTGTTAGCGAATAGTTAAAAATACTATTTTATTGAAAACCCTATAATTTATTATCAAGTAAAAGAAAAACTTTTTATTTAATTAGATATTAAATTAAAATAATAACCTTCTAATTAGAAATAATCTAGATAATTTCATTTTAATAATCAGTAACCATGATTTTGATATGAGATTATTGTTGGGTTTGAAATAAAATTTTCATAAAAAAGTTATATTTGTACCCAATGTGACAATATGTAAAGAAATTAAATTAATACCTATTAATTTATTAATTTAAATAAATTTTAAAATCATATAAAAAATAATATATTTTAAAAATAATTTCCTGGGTTTTATAAAGATTGTAATATATGTAAATTTTGTTTTATCATTGAAGAGTAATTTTTCTAAAATGAATATACATTATTAGAAACATGTTTATTTAAAATTTAATATTTCCAAATATATAAAAATTATCCAATAAAATGGATTAGATTATTTTAGTTATCATAAATAATATAATAAAATAGGGTCAATATAAACATTTATTATAATGAATTGTAAAAATAACAAAATTTTGTCGTAATGATTAAGGTCAAATTAGGTGTGGTGGATGCTATACCAAGAGATGAGGTTAGGAATGCCACTCGTTCGGTATAATCCTTATTTGTTGAAGATATTAAATCATTATATTATAATACATTAAAATACCCATTCATTTCAAACCAAATTTCAACTATTGTGACTTTATATAATTGAGTTCTTTCATGATGTTCCATGTATATCCCCCTCACTTATGAAAGGGAACATCTCGTTATCCACTATTATCAATATTTATAACCTATATATCTTAAAAAAATACTTAATGTACTTCTGTTAATCCATCCCCTAATCCTAGATATTATGTTATTCTCTTAGATCCAATCATTGAATTATTAACGTGTCTTCCAAAAAGTGATCTATCAAAATAGTGTTATAAATCCTAAATAATGTTTATCAATTTTATTTATTCTCAAAATATCAAAAACATGTTACGTCAAACAAAATATTAGGAATGAATATCAAAGATGAATTAATATTTTTTTATTATAATCAAACATCTTTTTACCACATATTCTCACTCACATGGGAGATGAATGTCTCATTCATGTATATGTGTGGAATGCTATGTCCACATAATGTAACTATTAATTTTCCATTAGCATCACTAATGGATAGTTATTATGATGAGTTTATTGTTTGTATATTATATTTATTACATAATTATTACTCAATATTTATAATATCACATATACCATCTGACCAATTGGTAAATGATATTGTCGATCATGTGTATTTGGGTAATACCATCTTCAAAATGAGATGTGGATTTTATATCATTTATTCATTATATTTATATCAATAACGATATATCTATAAAAATATAGGATACTAATGAAATAATAATTATTTTTTTAACTTGAATTATCCTTTCTCATTCCTTAATTACAACAGTCAAAATTTGAAATGTCAATCTTGTGTACAAATGGATTACCATCAACATGAAGTGTTATAATTAATTCATTAATACCACATTATATGAATTGTTATAAATATTTTTAGGATGAATATATATTATATTTATATGTTTACTATATTTATGGATATGGATGAACCATTATCAAAGTGAAAGGACCCTAACTACAGAAGTAACACATATATGAAATGTAAAGCAGTTAACACTGAAAATGAAGTCATTGGTATAGATTTTTTTAATAAATAGGTGTTAAAATATTGTAAGTGGACCAAATTATATATTTTAATAATGAATAATTTTTTATATAATTATAAATAATTAATCATATTATAAAAGAGGTTTGATTATGAATCATATTAGACATATGGTATGTGGTTTGTCTAAATTTAATTTCATTATGATATGTTTTAATGTTATGAAACGGTTTACTATTTATAATGATTATATAATTCCTATGAATGAATATATTCCTAACACCCCACATGAATAATTTTATTTTCATAACCATATCGATTTCATTATTTTAGTTCATTTTCATTAAAAATTTATTAACCACGTAACAGTTCTTCTTCATAAACATAGTTTTTTTGTAAAATGTTTAAGGTTATACATAATTTTAATATTATAAGTTTTATCTACTGACATTATTTTGAATCATGAATATCTTATTTTCATGTAATATAAGTTTTAATTTGATATTTTTTCATTCATTGGGTTATTATTCAAATTCTATAATAATGGAAAAGTGTTTATGTTGTAATCCTTATTTTTCCATTATTTTTTATAATTATAAATTCTTATGATAAAATTATATAATGACTATATCAAATTCTGTAGTTATTATCTTTTCTTATAATATTTCATAAGATTAACTTTTTCCCTTTCATTTTCCTCTTTTTATGTGATTTGAATCCAAAATAATTTTTTTCAAACCTGACCATATATGTCTCATCAAGTGATTATACATTCATTCCAAGGAAATATTTGGGCAAAATTGATTTTCATAAAATTTACCATTAACTATTTATTTTATAAAATATATTTATACTCATATTTGATCTTTTATAAATTTTAATCTTAAATTTATCATCATTTTTTGAATGAGGTATTAACAACTTTGTATTGAAAATGTGAAGGAATTTTTTCTAATGTAAGCCACATAAACTAATTTCCCCGATATCATAAATAATAATTTGATTAATGATTCCATTATAGGTATTTTTTTCAAATACATTTTTTTAATATTTTGAAAAAATTAATATTCTAAAAAATAGACACAAAATGAATGGTATATTTCTTACATAAACTCTTATTGTGATATTATAAGGATTATTTTATATATTCAAAACATCATATGATGTTTCTTTTAATTTACATGTTATATGATATTTTTTTTAAAATACATTGATATATAAAATATAATATGTTAGATAACATATAAGATACCCAGAACTAAACATAAAAAAACCACAAAATATTAATATTAAACTATTACTATTATAAATTATTTACTCAAAATTAATTTAAGAATAGAATAAATTAATTTTGAAAAATATATAGTTATCCAAATAATTACTAACATTTTTTTAATTAATAGGAAATGAGATCTCAATTATTTTGTAAAGTCATTTTATTATTGAAAAAAATAATTTCATCAAAAATGGTTTTTATTTCTCTTTGTGAGAAGATACTATATTGAACATCTAAAACTATTAAAAAAAATTAATATAAAAATCATAATTTTTTATAATTTTTATTTCATATTTATCTTATAGTTTCTATTAGAAAAATTCATGAAAATATATATTTTTACTGAATTTAGAAATATACTAATTCTTATTTAAAACTATATATATATATGTTTCATAAATTAATAAAGATCCATATTTTTCAAAGAGTTTAAAAGTAAAATAAGTATTATTATATTACTAAAATAAAAAAAAAATTACTGGATTTAATTTTATTTTTTAGTTTTTTATAAAAAAAATTTCATATATAAAAATTCATTTCTCTTTAAATATTTTTTTCATCACATTTTATAGTTTTTATTAGAAATTAAATTCTTTCACCTCTATTGATTTTTATTCATTATTGAATACGTCATATTTTATTTTATATGAAATACATATATAATATTACGGTGTTACAATACGACCCTATAAAATGAATATCAAACATAATATTATATTTCTCTAACATTAATAAATGAGGATATATTTTCATTGACATATTACAGGGTTCTCATGTTGATTACATGAGATTTACATTCATCTAAAAAATATCAACCAAAAATATAATCTTATTCTATAGAACTTTATCTCTGTGATTCAATATTTAAGCATGTTTTTTTAATTTGATGTATTATTCACCAATGATATGACAACATTGTTCAAAACATGATATAGATTATGTGTGAATGTCAGAAATACATATATATAAAATACCTCATGATTATTAAATATATTTAGTGGGAGTGTCATGTTATAAGAAACTATCCCATTCTATTTAATAACCTAAAAAGTAAAAATATTTCTAGGATTCATCATTTCTAATATTTTGAATATCATAATCTTTTTCTATTGCGAAATTTAAAAGGAAACATTATCACCAAAATTGAATTTATAATCTCAATAGTGACTGTAAATATAACCCTTCTATATATTATGAGATTCCTTTTATATTGATAAATAACATTTAAATTCTCATCCATTTCATAATATATTTCATGTTCCAATATCATTCATTCTGTATCTTCATCCTAGTACATCATATTCTTGTAGCTCAATTAATAGATAGATTCACAAGTAGTTATCTGAATGCTTGTATTGATGATATTATTACAATAGAATATAATATTAGAAGTTTTAGATCCTAAAAACATTTAAAATCATGATATGTGGATATAAAAATATTTTCAAGGGATCTATTATTTATCTCTATCTGAACATCAATCTGATGAGGATGAGATGTACTAAAAAACATCATATTCACTACATGATGAATATATTGATATAAATTTTTGGAAAACATCATATCCCGATCACATATAATAAAAAATGGTACCTCATTTTACCACAGAACATTATTAATGTATATATGGGGAATATGCCCAACATACAAATATTCTATGATAGAAACGAACTACGTTGACTTTATAAGGTAATCATGGAAAACTCAAATTGCAACTAGGACATTAAATGTCTTCAGGAGTCCAATAATGATATCCATGGGGATATTATTACCATTTCTATTTAGGTGAGTATAATTTTTGTAAAAAAAACGTATAATTTTATATCATATCCATAATATGATGATATTCCAAAATCATTTATTTTTACTCTATGGTATTTCTCATCATGTAGTATAAGTAAAAATACAGTTTCTGACCATTATACATTTATATATTTATACGATGATTATGGAATGATGAACTATGAGATTCTTAAAGACCTTAATTAATTTGTTATTGAATCTATGGGACACATAATTAGTTTCTATATAATATCACCTTGTCACATTCATGGTTGAACTTGAGAACATTTTTCACATTCATTTTACAACTCGACATCGTTTTCTTCTGCTTGTTTTGTGTTCACATGGATAGATTATTGAATACACATTGAGGAAGAAAATATTTATCCCCATATAAAGTGATTTAAATATAAATCATTTAAATATTAATTAATACAACATATTTGGTGTTCCATATCATAGATAATGTAGCATGATCCAATCAACTCCAAGAATCATCCATATAATTAATTACCCAATGGTGGTAATGCATTGAGCTTCTAAAATAAATAATTTAGTCCATCTAGATACTTTTTTCAATATTCTACCCTTTTCATGTATTAATATATACTATAAATTTTTATAATCAATATATATATTTGAATGTTTTTTTCCTCAAATATAATTTCTCAATACCATAAATTAAAAGATTAACACTTCTAAATCAAAACCATAAAAATTGTAATTTTCCCATAATATTTAAATTAGAGTAAGGGATTGTCTACTACCATATCAGTCCAAAAAAATAATGAACAACATATTCTTTTTTCATTCATCCATGTAAATAAACAATCTTATACACTACAGTGTACCAATAGAACAAGTTCATTGGACAACTAAAACATTAAATCATTGAATTTATATTATTATTGGTCAGTATAAAGTAACATAACTAAATACTTTGTTAATAATGTATGGGATATGATTTAAATGAGAAAGCAATGAAAAACAATAATATCATTAAAATGAAATATAACATGGTATCGAGTCAAAATGGTTTTTTCTGGTCCCATTTTCTATAACATTAATCATTAGGGAATCCTCTGATATATTCACACAATATATTTCATTTATAAAAAAATAAACATTGTTTAAAAAATTCTATCATGGTAAATAGATTAAACAACATTCACTCCCATTAAGACTTATATAAAATAATCAACAAGTATTCATTCTCTTCCTTTCTCCAAGAATATATAAGAATTTGATTTATCAAAACTAACATGATCTAATCATGGTATTATATAATCAATATTTTTGTTAAATCCACGAATATATACGAGGAACAAATACCAAAATTGCATTAATTTTTGAATAAATTTTCCTTTCCTCAAATAGATTGATTTTATATGTATTTCATATCATCTGTCGATTATTTGATAGTATCTAAATTGAAGAATAATCTTGAAAATATATTTTGTTTCTTTATATTTATCAAAAAATTATTTATATAGTGTAATGTAAACCTACTCATGTCATGATATTACTCTGTTACTAATTATCAATATATATTCTCATTAATCATTTTGTATTCTTAAAAATATGAATTGGTTTATCATATTGTTCTTTACATGGTTGAATGAATACCTTTTCATGATTATCTTGAAATTTCATCTCCAATTCCCAATAATGAATCATGTTCACTCTATATAGGTTCATCCTTATAAGTTTTTCACTTGATATGTTATATATTGAAAACATGACTTCTGAATTTAGAGTAATATCAAGTAACATTCATTGGAAGACATAAAAAACTCTTATACATTAGGAATATCGTCAATAATTAATTTCTCTACAACTATCTATGACACACACACACATATATATATATATATACTTTTATAGGGGATAAAGAGCCACAAAATGGATTTAATTTCCATTGGAAATTCATATTTATCCTTGAACAAATACATAATCATATGTTGGATCATGATATCAAATTTGATTTTATAATTTTATCAATTTATATCGAATAAATATGGAGATATATATCAATGATGAAAATTGAATAAAAGTCCACTTATAGAAGGATATTAACATTTTTATTGAATATTCATAAATTAATTAACATTACATCCCTATTTTATATTTGAGAGGACACATGTTATTTAGATATCATGACCCAATTAAGTGATTTAAATAGAATAGAAACTACCATTTTATAAGAGTTATATATTGTAATAGATACTGTACATAGATAATTCTGGAATTCCACACATATAAGATGTCATATTACATTGTAATTTTTTTGATATACTCCATTTATTTCTAAATGGAAAACCTTAAAACCATCATCTGAGTCATTTTTTAGGGTACTTATTTCAATAATCTAGATAGGGAATAAATTTGTCTTTCTTTATTCCATGTTAATTTTAACACACACTACAATAAGAAACATATTAATATTATTTTATGTGATAAGAAACACAAATATTTTTATATTTTTTATAATATATCATTATAATAGATTTTTTCTAGGTGGTAATGAATTTATGGGGTAATGTAGCATTATTGTATTAGTTACTACAATATGTATTCTATGATTTTAAGGTACCAGGAACTATTATTGTGATTTCAACCTTGAGGACACTAGTTGGGATTAGGGGATAACGGCCTTCACGATATCATTACACTTCAAGACATAGGGCCTCTAGGCCATATAAAGCATATGGGAAATTAAAATATCATCTATGTAGCAGTCTGATCAGACCACACATGATCATGCCTGAAAAGTTGATATGAGAATTAACAATCACCAAAGAATAGATAAATAGATGGGGAATGATTAGAGGGAATCTAATTTTCAATCATTATATGGTACCATGTACCTCAGCACAACAAAATGATTATCGATCTACCATGCAAGGTAGAAATCTAAGAACCATCAAATAAAAAGATGTTGGTAAGGTGTAGTTCGAGTGTGGCCATGTATAATGTCCTTTAGGTCATGTATTGGGATTTTTTTACCATGGGAATATAGGTTATATTATGGATCCCTCTTATCCAAGTAATGAAACGGTATTATTCAGAATAATACATAAAATTCTAGAAGGCCTTCTAGCCGTGTTTACCCCAACTACAATTCATTAGAAAATATCACAATGTTAGAGATTATTTAAACTATATAAATTAGTTATTCAAGATAAAAATCACCACATAATGCTTCACATTTTTTATTATAAAAGTAAATTTGTGTTTCAAAAAATAAATATAAAAAAATAAAAGTGTGATAAAAAATAGTTACAGTGGCAAATCAAATAATCACGTGAAAATTTATTTATAGGATATGTAAATCATGACACCTTATTTTAAATATCTGACACAATATGTTTATAATAAGTTATCCATGTTTATTATTTATTTTAATATATCATAATGTCCCATTGTGAGACGTTTTGATAATTATATTATCCCATGAGAGGGTCAAACTTGGAGAATAGTGTGGACCCATTAAAAATGAACTATAGTAATGGTTGATAAATAATCATCCAATTATTTTATTTTCAATTACCTATAGATGAATATGTGTTAATACTACATCAACTAATATTATCCTAAAATATATTAATTACAAGAACATCTAAAATCTGTTCATTATAGTGAAATATGATGTTTCTTATACATTGAATTATCCCCTTATTTATCACTAATTCTACCTCTATTGGTTTCTTAACGATTATAATCCTTTATTTAGTACCAAAAATTTTCACCAAAATTAAATATTACATTAATAAAAAATATTATTAATTGAATATTACTTATATATCAATATGATCCATTCCATAACATCAAAGTTTTATTTTCTTGAAAATGAAAGATACATTAAAAATACGTACATAAATGATCTTAATAATTTTCAATTATGGTATTCACAAATAGAACTCTGATTTTATATAATATACATAAATCATTTCTCCATAACAAAATGAATAAAAAAATAAGATCGGTTGTGATCAGATTCATAGTATGGGTTATGATCATAGATATCAATCAATTATCATAATTTAGTAGAAAATAATTATAAGGGTATGAGGAGAAGATATTAACAATATAAAGTCATATGAAATGACTAATGGAGAATAATAATGAAACATGACATATAGTAATATCAATCAATAGGTATTATACATTGGTTTTTTGAATCATAAATAATCAATGATTAACCTAGAGAACATATCACAAACATATCACTGAATATTATAGAATACATATAAGAATATAATATAATTTCTTTATTCATGGATAACTTCCTATACTGGTTTAGTTTATTGAGATTATAACTGAAACCATAAATTTTGTAGTCATGGTCCACTCTAAAGAATATCTTATAAGAAAATTCCATTACTAAGATAGTTCTACTACCCATTCTACTCCTCGTTCTCTCATGAGGAATAAATAATTAACCACACCATTAGAGGAAAATTTGATTTCAATCCCACCTTGTACATATATAATACCAAATATATTTGTTTTATAAAATCATGTAATATTAATAGTATTATCAAATCCTAATTCAAGTAAAGGAAAAAACTTCCTAAACATGTTTTCATCTTGTTAATAAAACATATTGATAAAGAGTAAATATGTTTACATTGCATCATATACCTAGTAATTTATAGGAAAACTAAAATGATGTTGTTTTAGATAAAATTTAAAATTAAAAAATCTCTAAAAACATTCAGATAAAATGATAATTTTAATTAAAAATCCTATATTATTCAAAAAAATTAAAATAATATTAAATGAAATCTTTTTTTTCAATAAAATAAATAATTATAAAAAATTATTAAATAAAATAGTTTTCATGATTTTGGGGATTAATGTTCATGTGGTGCATGTTAAAAAATTCATTCAAAATCAAAGTAAAAATAAAAAAGTTGCTAATGTGGAAAATGATTGAAAGTTTAAATATTACCAATTATATGTAATGAAACAAAAAAATAGAAAAAAGTGAATTGGAAAAAATAAATTAAAAACAGTGAAAACATTAAAGAAAATATTTTAGTAAAAATAGGGATGTGGAAAAAATGATTCCTAGTCAAATTGAATAACATTATCTGTTTTATTACAAAACATATTTTTAGTATGTTTAGTAAATAAATAAAGAGAAATGGAAAGAAAAGATTACATATAAATAAATATCTATAGTACAATTCAACAATAAGTTTTCTCAAATATATTTAATAAAATTTCTTTATCACAAATATCAACCAAAAATAATCATTGAATAATGTGACATTGTTACCTAAAAACCTTTCTTCAAGTCACTGCTGATTTGAAATCATTATAACATACAATAGAAAATATTTACGTTTAGTATACTTTTATAATAAAATATAATTAATACATATTGTACTATTTATTATTACCTTATAAAATTTAATAACCAATTCATTTATAGTCATTCACTTTAATCATCATTTCATGTGTTACTACATCACTTTTCATGCAATTTTCAAAGAGGGGATATGATCCATTCATTTTGATAAATGTATCTTCATCTAGGAATTGTTAACAATTATATAATCATTTTATAATCATAATAATAATATTTACCAGCATTTATATAAATAGGTGATGAAAAAAGATAAATAATACTATGTGGAGATATTAGTCCATTCCTATGCATGACTAATGCTTCAATTTATTAAGGATGAAATGAAACAAATGTAAATATTTACTCAAAAGTCAAAAATAATTATTATATATTAAATATTATATATATATATATATATAATTTATCTTAATTATTATCTATTAAAAATAATAAATGAAAAAAAATCTATTTGTACTGGGGATAACACATATATACAGATGAACAGCATTATCATTATCTACGTAATATAATCGTTAGAAGGTAGAAATTCTATTATAATTATATTAGAATAATTATTTAATGTATCGAATCAACTTAGGTTAAAATCAATCCTCGAACAAGACATGTTTCGTCATATAACCGAAAGATATTCTTAATACCTACAGTCTAGCAGAATGCACCTGAGAATACATTGAAAATACTTGGGGATTGATTTTATCAAACCTGAATGGAAAAGTAGAATATATATATAATGAATAAAAATGTGAAGACTGAAAAATATATTTACCATGATAGTTTGAAATACAATGGAAATCAGAACTGGAAGGTAGTCAAAACCACCCAAGGACATTTCCAACTAAAAAGACAAAAATCAAAATCTATTCCATCGTATGGGTTGGAAAAAATCCCACCATATCACCACCTCCTACCCAAACTAGCTGACATGAACCTCAACTCCTAACTATCATGGATTTTCATTCCCTTAACTATAATGCATAATAAGGTCTATGCACCACCAAGGCAGTACACAGTCTATGACCTACTAGGAATAGTAGTATCCTAACCAGGTGTTCCATATCATGTTACTATATAAAAAATATTATATGGTTATTTTAAACAAAACATGGAATGATAATAAGAAATGAAGTATTATAAAAAAATGGTAAAATATTAACTTATTCACAGTTTTAAACAAAAACAGGCTGAACATGTTCATCAAGGGAAAATCAGAATGACATGCTGTAAAAAATCAAAGTAGAAACACATGAATCAGTACCAAGGAACACAGTAAAACATACTATATAACTAATGAAACCACAATAAATGAAATTTAAAATCCAGTTCATAAAACACATGCATAGGAATTAGCGGAATTCCCATTAGTAAACTCCCCAACACTATCAATATATGTCCCCTAGAACAATAGACATAGGAAAAAGAGGAAATATAAATGAGAAAACCCTGTGATAATCACAAAACAAGGATGATGGCCTAAAGCTAATCCTTCCACCTATGTTCCCATTATAACCCATATGCCAATTTCCACATATCAATTTCATAGTTTTAATAGTACACATTTCTTATAGTTTCTTAAACTACGGAAAAAAAATTTCACATCCAAAACCCTTTTTCAAAACACAAAAAAATCATCGCAATTTTCTAAATCAATTTATAAATAATGGGAAATCAAGATAATTATCATTGGATGCAGACAAAACCAACCACCTTAAAATTCATGTCATAGACGCCTACAATGAAATCCACAGATATTGAAATCCAACAACACCAGTTACAAACCCAAAACAAAAAAAATATATATATTAGGATTGATCTAAATCTGAACATGATGGGTCAGTGGAATCGAAGAAACACAAATACCATAAGATCAAATTCTAGTCACACCAATAACTGTAATGGAAATTTCCTCTAGAGTGAGATCACATAACTTGTATAGAAGAAACCAAGAAGAAACACCATATAAACCCAATAGATCTGAATTCACAACCAAACGATGATATCGTAATAAAAGTAAAAGAAGAAATGAAATGATAACATACCTGGAAAGACACCCCCATAACTAGAATGAATATCTAATATCAAAGGGATAGTTATAAAAGGATAATAGTTCTTCAAAGATGCCTGGGGAGAGAAATAGGTTGAGATTGAAGAGTCATGGAGAAACTAACGAAGATAAAATGATTATGTGTGTGTTTTGGTAATAGATGATGGGTGTATCATGACGTGTAATATAGTTAAACATCGTGAAATCCATGGTGTACATGTAAGATGAAAAATATATCACCTCGGATTAAAAATAAATTTGTTAAAAAATTAAAAATGTGAAACCACCCAAAATGATCTTTAAATTTCTAGACATTGAATACCCTCTCTTGGCTAGTACCCGGTTACAATAATATATAGTGTAACCCAGTTACACGATATGAAATACTCCTTCATCCTGCTGAAAATAATAGTTAAAGTTCAATTTCTATGAAATAAATGATTTCTCCATTATAAGTATCCTTCCAATCTCAAAGGAGGAAAAAAGAATAAGGATAGGGAACTATGTGATATGGTTGTAAAGGGGTGATACAAACTTCCCACCATAAAGAATTTATGTCCCCTGGAAGGCATGTGGATGATGTAATCCCTAGAAAGAGATGACGCCATTGCTCCCTCATCAATTGATTCTATTAATTTTTCTCATGAGAATGTTATCCTTGTTTTCAATGAAACATGATGAATGTAATTGACTTCGAAGGAATGATATTATACTGACTGTTAACGGTCTCAACTGGTTTCTCCAAAATAGAAACATCGGGGTTTAACATAAATTCTTCCCAAATACGAACATGAGTGGGATTAGGTTCGTATTTCTTGAGTTCGGAATTATGGAAAATATCATGGTTACATTTTAAATGATCATGAAAAGAAAACTAATAAGAAAATATTTCAAGCTGCTTAGTGACCTCATGAATTCAAACATATCATGGAGAAAAAATTCATTTCCTTCCTAGTCAACAGTGACCCAACCAAAAAGCAATATTCAAGAACTCTCAGTCACCTACAAAAAATCCAATGGTTGACACCACTGATCTATATATGATATCTATTTACTCTAGGATGTTATCACTTGAAATTGTATATCTTGAATTTTTGTAGATGTATCATGAAAAAAACGTGGTCCAACTAATGATACTTCTTCCACCTAATCCCAAAAAATATGTTATCTATATGGTAGACCATAAAACACCGTGATGGTATCCACACTTATCAAAAAATTATAAATTTATGTGTAAGAAAACTCAACAAATACAATATTTTTATCCCCTGATCTATTGAAATCCATGATACTTGAGAAAAGCACATCGTACAGAATCGGAATCACATGATCCATCTGACCATTTTTTTTTGGATGGTATGGTTTATATAACATTACATGAAATCCCATTATATCATAAAGACTCCTCCAGAACCTCTAGGTAAACCTAGTATCCCTATCTAAAACATATACCAAAGGAATCCCATGTAACCTCACAATCTCTAGAATATACAATTAACACAGATCATCAATATTATTGGTAAATGTTATGGAAATGAAATGATAATTCATCATTATTCGATCAAAAACCACCCAAATAGATTTCCTCCCTTATGGAGTCTGTGGTATTTCAATGAAAAAATAAATGTATAACTCATCCAATTTTCTGATCAGAACTGGAAGAGGATAAAGCAAACCAACATGTTTTATGTCCTATTCCATTATATATTAGAATGTGTAACCACGAGATAGAAACATAGTGATGTAACACTTCATTCCCGACAAACAGAATCACCGCCTCATGACATAGTACCTCATCTTTCTGTCGGGATGAATTGATCATGATGATCTATGAAAATACAACAATACTAAACACCTCACAGATTATTGGATGGAAATAATTTTTCCAAAGTGAATCAAACCATCTACCGATAGTGACCCACATGAAACGGTATCCCCACTATAATTTTTTTCTTATGTCCTCTGATACTCATCATCATACAATAGACTTTGTAAAATAGACTTTAGGATATATTATGATAAATTATCAATGGTCAAAACCATTCTAGAAACAACCTCTTGGGAATCTAGTTGTAACCGGAAAAAATAAAAAAAGGTAACGATCCTCCTTCATTTCTAGAATAGTAGGTAATGGTACATTCTTTCTAAAGGAATATTCAATTAATTTTCCCTTTCTTGGGGTAGAGGTTATATCGAATTAAATCATCTAAAGGTATTCTTCCCATTATATTAGTCTTATATTGATGTCTTTTTTAGAAAAGATATAGAACTGTATTTTGCAATCCAAATACACTGTGGAACGTTCTGTAAAAATATATTGTCACCCACATTTTATCACATGCATGACTGTGGAATGCTCAAAATCATGTTTGTGTTAGTCACTTTCATATTGTCAAGGATGAGGAGAGATATAAGCTACACATAGTCATATTGCACGAGCAAGCATCCCAAACTAGCACTAGAAGCATCACAAAACACCATGAACCCCATACTGGTATCAGGTAATATTAAAATAAGATCTGATGACATAATCATATTAAATTAATTGAATTAAGGCTGAGACTTATCATCCCATGTGGATTTCACTACATTCATATGAATATAATTCAAATGTGACACCAAAATTGATATTTCCTTAAAAACCCATCATTACTATCAAACAAGACCTTAGTAGATCCATATCAAAAAGTAATGTCATGGTTACATCCATAAAAAAATATCCTATACCTTATCGGTATCAACTGATATTCCATGATCTGAAATAAAACTATATAATAATTTCACTTCATGAATCCAAAAAATCTTTTTGATTTATTTCTTTAAAAATTGATTCTTCTTAAAATTTCCAGAACCAAAAAAATATGGTGCTCATGCTCATGGTAATATGTAAAATAAACAATAATATTATACATGAACACTACAACAAATGTGTCATGATATTGATGGATTATCTGATTCAGAATTTCCATAAAAAGTTTAATAACATCAGTCAGACAAAAAGGCATCAGAAGATATTAATAACGCTCACAACTACTCTTGGAGGTTGTATTTGGTATATCAGACTCCCAAACATTTATCTGATGAAAACCTGATTGATGATAAATATTTGAAAAAAACTTTTTTTACATTAAATGATCAAAAAATAGTCTACAATGGAAAAATGATATTTGTCCTTAACAATTATTTGGGTCAACTTCCACAATTCTACACAAAAAATATGTGAACCTTATGCTTTCATGGAAAATATTAATAGTTCTGGATAATTTGAAATGATTTGGAGAATGAAACCATTTTTTAAACAGGTCATCTAAAATAATCCTAATATCTTTCAACTCATATAGTTCCATATGATTATAAGGTTTCAATATTATCTAAATGCTTGGAACCAAATCAACAGTAAAATAGTCTTCTATATATAGAGTATGACTGGATAAATCACCCTAGAAAATTTCAGGAAAGTCTTAAACAACAATGATAAAAACAATGAAGTGAGATACGTCATCTGGCACAAACAAAATAGTATAAAACAAACTTTTATGCTCTGGGAGGGAAGACCATTCACGACCTATTCTCAAATCCCACTCCCCCTTTAACATATTAGAGCTCACATCCTTAGCAATAAATAAAACACACCGATGATAAAAATAGACTTCATATCGAAGAGTGATAAAATAATCCATACTGATGATGACGTCAAATATATCTAAATCTACAAAGAAAAAATCTATTACGCACTCTGTATCAGCTATCGCTAACCTACAAGAAGGATAATAAAACCCATGTTATTTCCTCTTATAGAGAGGTTATACAAACTAAATTCTAAAGGTCATAAGTTCCGTTGGATGTTTAATAACATCAACTAAATGTTCAGATATAAACGTTTGGGGTGCACTAGTATCCAGTATTGTAATTATGGCTGAAGATACAATAAGGATTTCACTTTTCTCTATTGCTGGACCTATATCAACATCCATAGGAATATCATCTACAACATGGGAATTCTTAACTTCTGATTCCTATGCTTTGAGTTTTATTGTCTTTGATGCTTCTGACTACGCTGTGGTAGCCTTTGGAGCCGATGAACCCTGACAATAACAAGGTGTAGTCATAGCCTAAAAACAAAACTTTAACTGACCAACATGTTAGAATATATTGCATGACATTACTAGCATAAGACATGAAAGTCTTCCATGTCATCCATTTCGGCATGGATAGTATGACAAATGAACATTTCCAACTACAATTGATAGTACATTAGAGGCTTTCTACTGAGACCCACCTCCACAACATATGCGATGATCCTTCCTCTTCATTTTATTCACATAAAAATCATTGAATATATCCATATATAGAATATATGAGGTGGTAAATCGTACTTTTCATTTCTTATTCAACTCTTTGATCATAGATGTATCAATGGTCTCGACATAGGTAGGGTGTTTTAACATAAACACATGTGATCTGATATCCGGTCACAATCCCTGCATGCACTTATGTGCCTTTAACTGGACATTCTTTACCAAAAATAGAGAAAAAAAGAAAAGATCAGAAAAAATACTGGTGTATGAAGACACCCAATTACCTCCTTATTGTAAATAATAAAACTCCAGAGACTTTACCAACATCAAGGTCTTATGGAAAACTACTAAAAGAATAGGGTTTTGAATCCCTTCCTATCCAAAACCTTTTCTTCTTCTTGGACCATTGACTCATACCATTACATACCAGAAACCCTGATCCCAAATGAAGCACACATCAATCTAATATTATAATGTGTTTCTAAGAAGTCAAAGATCTAATCAATCCTATCTATCCAGTCATCTTCTTCTTGAGGTTTAGTTGTTCCCTAAATGGGTTGTGGCTTCTCAAGAAAGAATTATCATGATTGATATCTCTCTCCTAAATTTCATAGTTATAACTCATGAAAAGAGTAATTGACTTTTGTTACATCTTGATAGATATTACAAACAAATTTTATGATGATGTCGATGTTATTATAATCAATAGGTGGATTCCCTCAAGGTGCATCAGTTTCACCCTCCATTGGATCTTGTGGAAGATGTCTCAGAGCATAATAATGCACATATAATCATGGGAATAATATGACAATATAAAATATATTAGTCCAAACTATAAAACACATAATAATAAGCTGAGTTTGGAATCCAAACCCAACAACAGAGACACATATCAATTCAACCCATGGAATCTTGAGTCTGGTTATGAAAATAGTTGGCCATGTACTTATCACAACACACCTCTTATGTATTAAGAATCATATGTATAACCTAATAGATGTCCCCAGATAAGGAATATTGAGGGAATAAATCCTTTTGATAAAACAATTGTAACAAAATAACCTGGGTTAACTTCAAAACTAGAAACTAACCCATTCTGTCCCATACACGAATGGAATTTTCAATCCCCATGGTCCTGTGATAAGAACTTGGGAATCAATCAAAAAAGAAGGTGGACTGGTTTCTCCCAACATGAATGACCACATTGAATATATATATATATACATATAAAAAAATAAAACGTGGATGAATAACTAATTAATATCTTATTATAGTAATAATGATAGGGGAAAAAACTGGATGTCGTTAAAAAAACTCTAAAGGACAAGTCCAACTATAATACACTAAAACCAACATGTACTCCAAGTAATAGTGTTGAAGAAATATGACATTCTCACCACTAGCTACCCAAAATAGTTGACACAAAGTTCACTACCTCACTACAACACCTTTCCTTTCCCAGCACTAGAAGACATACGCATGCCTACACATCACCAAGGAGGGGTGCATAATGTGATTTAATAGGCTTAGTAGGATCCCACCATGTTTTTACATATCAATACTCTATAAAAAATCACAATAGGATTTTTTTAAATAAAAATTACATGATATGTAGTAAATAAGTTTTATATACAACATGGTAAACAATTACCTCTTCCATAGTTCTAAAAAAATAATTACAACAATCATATCAAGGCTAACTAAAAATTCCATGTTGCAAAAAATAAATGTAGAAACACAAGATTCAATACTATAGAACATTTTATGTCATACTATAATAATAATTTTACCACATTATTTCATGTGAACCATCTTTTTCTATGAACACATGCCTAGGTAGAAGTAGAATACATTGTGGGTAAACCTCTCAACAATGTCAATATCAATCCCCTAGTACAAAAGGCCTAGGAAACAGAGGAAATGCCCACGATAAAACACCAATATATTCCTAAAACATTGATTATGGCCTCAAGAAATACCTTTCACCTATGTACCCAATGTAAATGTTGTTCTCATTTTCACAAATCAATTAAAATGTTTTATAAGTACAAATTTCATTTTCATTTATAAAAAAAATTAATATCAATTTATCTTCAAAACCATTTTTTAAAAGAAAAAAAGAAATTGTGAAAATTTGTTGAATCAATTTCTAATGAAAGAGAAATCGAGATAATTATCATAATGTAGATACACAACCACCCACCTAAAAATTTTAGTCACACATGAATGCAATGGGATCCACCAATTAATAAATCCAACTAAACTAGTGGAAAAACTAAAACCCTATTCGTATATCTTTGGATTGATTCAAATCGAAACACATGGGGTCAGTGACAAGAAATAAACATCCATTCTTCAATAATGAATTCTTGTCTCACATCAACCAATAAATTAAAAGGATTCTCATGTGATATCACACAACAGGTCTAGAAGGAGCCATGATGAAACACCATCTTAATCAGATGGATCTGAAAATTCCACCCAACAGTGATATAGTGATCAATTTTAATGAAGAATTAGAATGATAAAATACCAAAAAGTCACCCCACAACAATAACAAACATCCAAAATCTAACAGATTGATCTAAAATGTGATAAGTCTCCCAGTAATTCTTATGGACTTCTATAAGTCGATGGTGATGAAGCCCAGAGAAAAGAACCAAAAAAACCAACTACATTAATGTTTTAAAACAAGATATGGGATGTTTTGTGATGTGTAATATAGTTACATTTAATGAAATCCATCATGTAGAATTACCCAAAAAAATCTATCCCCTTGAATTAAAAATCCATTTTTTAAAAATTTCTTGATGAAAAACCACCAATTACGACAAGTACATTTTCACATCAAAAATACCATTTCATAGAATCTAACAAGAAACAATTACATAGCTTGTAACTATGTTACATGGAATGAAATACTTCTACATCATACAGAAAAGGCTAACTAAAGCTGAATGTCCAACAAATTTCTAATTTCACTATTATATGTATCCTCCCAATATCAATGGAGAAAAAACCATGATCATGTTTGGGGTTTTACATGATAAAATGGTATTGAGGTATTACATGAAAAAAATATCATAAAAAATCAACTAACAAAAAAACCATTTATGAAATTTGGATATGAAAAAAAATCATTTGGTTGTTTGAAGGAAGTAGTCAATAAAAATGAATGAGTGATACAATCATCCACGAATTGATGTAGAAGATGAAATAAATTTTTCTTATAGATTCATATTAAAAAATTTCAATATTTCTGATACTATATTAGTCATTTTATGTAGAAATTTGTTAAGGATTTATAAGTGGAAATAATATATAATGATATTTGTTAAGATATATACATCTTCTTTGAGATACAAATTTTTAATTACTATAAAATCCATGAAGTATTTGCCATATGATAAAAAATTATGATCTAGGTTTAATTGAAGGATTCTATTAATGAAATATTACAGGTTCTATATAATATAAAAATGTCAAATTTTATAGAATAAAGGATGGAATATGATCCATTTTTTAATTGAGGGGATAGATACACATAAAATTTAATAAAATATTTTAATGATATATGGTCACTTTCAGGGGATTGTGTATTAAAATGACTATGGAATCGAGGGTATAATTATAGAAGGGTACAATATCTTCAATAAATAAAAATTTCAATGGTTCCTTTAATAAATACTACCCTTATATACTAGTTTACCCCTACCCATCCCATCACACAAAAGTTCTGTTTTAATATTTATAGTGGAGAAAAAACATTAATGTATTTACTCTTTATAATAAGAAAACATTTGTTGAAAAAATTAGAATTTATAATAAGTTATGATTAAATGTAAAGAATTATTTTTAACATATTCAATTTCTATGTTTATATGAATTTACTTTTAATTAAGCGTGAAACCTTGTATATGAAAATGATTTCGAAAAATGAATCATTAATCATAAAAAGTAAATTTAAAATATTATATTCTGTATAAAATTATTATAATTAGTGTTAAAAGAAATATTTTAATATATATTATATAATATTCCTCAATATAATTAATTGTTTTAAATTAATTTAATTTATTATGACAAAAAACACATTACACATCAAAATTATTTTTTTAGAGGAATGTGTATTTTTGTGACAAAAATTAACTAACTGAAAATCTATTATAATCTTAATTACTATTTACATAACTTGTTTATTAATATTTGAAGGATACTTATGAAAATTTAGGATAAAATTGAAAATATAATGTGGATTTTACAGGAAAATAAATAAGCATTTTTATGAAAATTATTAATTTTAACTGTTCACTAAAAAATTAAATTTTTTTTTGGAAAAATACTAAATAATACCCATATAATTATTTTAGACTTGATGATTCTAAAAATTATATTCATTACTTATGATAATTGTTTTAGAAATTATATAATGTAAATATAATGTTCACATAAAATAATTCGACAGAACAATTTTGGATTCAAACATATTTTTTAATTGTTAAATGACATTACTAATGATTAATAATTATTTATTATAAAATAATAAATACATTTTCTTTATTTATAAAATTTATATATAATTTTTTGAAATTATTTATTACCATTAAAACATTCGAGTTTAATTCAAAGGATATAAGAGTTAAGTATATGACGATTAATTTTGTCTTAGGTTTTCATATAAGAAAATTTAATGCATACATCATGTATTATTTCAACAAAAAAACAAATAAAATAGAATGTTTTCATATTACATCACATCATGGGGAAGGTATTCTACATGTACACCCAAGAATCATTCCCAATTATTCCTAAATGTGATTGTTAAAAGGTATAAAATATTTTTCATTTAGAAAACACATTTATGTAATAAAAATTATATAAATATTGAATATATATTTATAACCTTTTATTTTATGTGGTTATAGAAAATTAAACACATCACATCATTGATCTTTTAGTTCTCAAAAACACACAAGAGACAATTTAATTTCTTACCAGACTGAAATAAGGTGGAATATGAAGTTTTCATCAATATAAATAGATTGTAGTATAATATTGTTAATAAATGTTCTAATTTTAGGATGGTCCAGATATATTTGTAGGATGAATAGGTGGAAATAAACCTGATGGGATTATGTTATGGATTTTACCATATTTTGGAATATCATACTTTGGTGTGAAATTTAAACCATCTTGGATTATCCTTTTAGTGATACCATTACCTATAAGCTCAGAAGGGTGAATTTGGGGATGAATTCATTTGATATTAGTCATACTGGAGAACAGATAATTTGGTGATAATATAGGATATAATGTTAAATTTTATAATTGTGAGGAGGGAACCCCATTAAATATTAATAACCTTAGAATTTAATAATTCTACTTCTCATTGAATGTGGTTCCAATTTAGTAAAATTTAGAATATAAGATAATTTATGGTATAAATACCATCATCATATAACATTCATAAATGTTTTATAGATAATTGAACCATTATCTCTTGGTTAAACTGTCTTATTCATCCCTCCTGACAACTATCATTAAGAGAGACATTTTCTATAGAAATTATTCATGATGAGTAGAATAATGAAATTTTTATTGTTACCAAATTTAAAAAACCTATTATAATTATTATATCAATAATTTTTTTAATATCTACAATTGATAGATATCTTTTTTAATATTTTTTCCATTACAGAATGAACCCCATTTATAGACTTTTTTTTGAAATTGTAAAAATTATTTTGTTGAATAATAATGGAAAATCTTCAATCATATATAGTAAATATTAATTGGTAAAATAAGTGGTGAATTTTTTATTTTAGAATAAATAAAATAAAAAAATAATAATTCTTAATACTATATGAAAACAAGAGAAAAATAAATATATTTAATTTCTATAAAAGAATAACTCATATTTTAAAATTTTCCAACATAGAATTATAATATCATCATTTTCTAAATTATTAATATTACTTCATAAAAAATATTTGATCTATGAATAAACAATCATATTTTATTAATTCATTGATATTTTATGATAATTTCATAAAAAGATCGTATTTGTAAACTATGTATTTTTTCAGTGGTCAACGAAGAATACACACATTTCAAGAAACACCGAAACAACGCCTTAGTGAATAATTTCACATTTTTATTTTAAATATGAATTATAATTCATCAATTTAAACATTCAAAATTAATATATTTGACTTCTAAAAACTCCATGTAAATATTTATATTGTTGAAAAAAACTATTCATTTTTAAAAACAAAAATTAGATTAAATTATCTATCAATTTATAATAAATATAAACCCCTATAAAAATTTATAAATCTTAAAATAAAATTCATTCATTTATTATCCATGTTTTCAAATATAATTCCCAAAAATAACCACGAATATATTTATGATTCAATGATATATAAATATGGTCGTACTATGTGATTCATAGTGGAATTACTTCACTAATTCAAGATTAAATTAATGAAATATTACTAAAACACATTACAACACATGGATATTAGAATAAAACTCAACCATATTAAAATCATAAAAATATTCTATTCTTTTTATAGTTATAGTTCATCATATTAATTCATATGGATCTTATTTACAACATATGTTCTTGAAGAAATTTGGGAAATATATAATGGAAATAATTCAATGATAAATAAAATTTTACATATTAATAAATATCTAAGATCATTCTTAAATATAATAGATTATAAAATTAAAATCCTTATGACTATATAAAAACACTTTTATTTCTTATTTAATAAAATTTTGATAAAAATTAATTTTAGAATTTTCTTATAATTACATATACCACACCTTACAATGTTGTGATATTTATATAAATTCTTCTATCGAAACCTATTTTTTGATATCTCAATATCATGAGTATGAAATTTCTTCTCATTAATCATCAACTACCAATATTAAAAAATAATATATTAATATATTCCACTAGTTATCAATCAAAACCCTTATACATATCATATATATATATATAAGTATTGTCTCCCTAGATTTCAAAATTTTCATATGTACACTAACAAACTTTTTATTGATATTTTGAATAATTTAATACTCTGATTAATCATTGAAAAAAATGATGAATATTTTTACTATAATTAGTGAGATTTATATTCTTTAAATATGTTTTAAAAAAATGTAACACACATAACTAAAATAAGGAAACATCATATTGATAATACTGTTTATGTTTTACAGAAACCTATTATTTTCTTTAAATTATGTATCAACATAAATGAATTGGATAGAGATTAAATGTCTTATAAATTACACAAATTCAACATATGATACACTTAATAAACATTTAATATAACTAATTTAACCTAAATGTTTTAAAAATAATACATAAATCTATATCATTCTATTTATTAATTTTTTATTTTATAAGATTTAATATATATATATATATACATATAAACATTATATAACATTATTGAAAATGTAATTTTTTAAGTCACATCATTAAGTACATCAAAACTGCCAAAAAATTATCAATGAAAATAATTTTACTATAATGTCAATATTGTCACATGTATTTATAAATTGATGTTTATGAAATGTGATCATTTATTACATACAATAGATGAAATAAATTTATAAATTTATATTTTTAACAATGTATTTACTTATATTAATATAACAAAAAACGTATCGATAATATATTTTTTTCAATTAAGAATATTATGGTATATAAATAATAAATTAATGAAATTGTTACTTAATATTTATTCTTTATTAAAAGGGGTTCCACATGTTAACATATAATTGTTAATATTCCTTCGTATTGATGATCTTGTAACCTTTTCCTTATCTCCTTTATCATAATTCATCATATTTTAATTACTCCCCTAAATATGATTGATATGTGGGAAATATTTCAATTTTGGGATCCAACTATTTATTTTTAGTAGTTTCTAGATTCTATAAAATAATGACATCCACATCATATTTAATAATACGTGCCACCCTTAACATTATATCATTATTCATGAAGAGTATTTCCTCTCAAAATAAAAACTCTTTACATTAAAATTATACATTATTTTCAAAATATATTATAAAGATTGAATCTTACCATTATACATTTATTAATATGTAATAAAGATATGATTTAGTCATTAAATGCATTGACTTTTTCAAATATATTTATTTTACATCTTTATGAGGATGGATAATAATGAAACACAATTACATTAAATTCTCCTAAAGAAATATCACTAATTTTTCATGAATTAATATAAATAACATATTAATAGTGTCTGATTCAATGATATGTATTAAATTTTTGAAAATAATCACGATTTTAATTAATATATAAATAAATATACATTAATGTGTTATATTCATATTATTATATAATTTTATAGATATAAATTTATACATGTATTTTCTATAGGATAATAGAAATTTAAATTTGTGAAAAATTATTATATTTCAATTGAGGTTATATTAATACTGATAAAGCTATTTTATTGAGGATGAATATAAAAAATAATTTTTTAATGGGTTTCTTCTTTCAAAATTTTGATTCCCATTAATTATCTTCTAAATGGTGTATTTTTTGGTATAATTTATTTCTTTTTTTAAAAAACAATTACCCCTAAATTTTTGAATAAATAAAAAATACATATACATTATATCCTAACCCGACAATGAAAACTATTTTACCCATGACCGAATCCTTAACTTCAATTTTTATCATATTTTACATGCCCCAACACATTGAAATCCAACATGGGCTGATAATGAGTGGAGTATATAACAGAAAGACCTCCTCTAATAGTCCATGAGTCGGTGAAAATAACTATGAAGTCATATATTCACATAGGATACCTAATCATAATAAATACATAAATAGAAACATATATCCATGTGAGAATATTAAAATGGAATAATCTTATATAAATTTTTTTATATAATATTTTTGAAACACATTCTAGATATCCACACTATTTAGTGTATGCATAATGTTAATTTTGGGTAAATAAATGGGCATGAAACCTAATGTAATAACAAAAAACTATAATTGGAAACGGAGGAATCCACAACACTCCAACTCCAAGCATGTACACCAACATGAATTATAATCATATGTAACCACTATGATTTTATTTCCATATTATAAATGTCCCATAGAGACACCATTAAATTACATGTCTTCTTCATAGACAAAATTTATGATTGAAAAATACCTTACATGGGTGAGTATACAAATACATAGTATGATTCCAAAAAATGTTAATATAATATAAAGTATGATCATATATGATAAGTAACATATATTTTATTTTCGGAGTAAAACAATTATGAATTATGTTAATTATCAAAATATATTTCACATCTCAGTAGTATAAAGATTGAATTTTATTGGTATCCTAGAATACCAAGGGAAAGAATAAGACCATAAGAAAATAATACAACTTCACTAGAAAACATCTTCAACATCAAAAAAAACCACTCTCTAGAATCATTATTAGGAGACTCATTTCATGAAGGGATTCAAAAAAAGTGATGTAATAGAAATTCCTATCAATTAATCACATGAGGTTTTATTTTATTCAAATCATCAAATGGGGTTACGTACTATACATGTGATGTAACTATTCATCATTAGGTGGGAACTAATTACATTATTTTTACATAAGGATAAGTAACTAGTGTTAATGTGTTTCTAGTAATTTTTGTTAGAACATGTGTGTTCCAATAATCCCACTCATGGATCATTATCTCTAATGTGATGTTAAATAATAAAAAGTAGCATAAATTCCAAGAAAAAATAACTTATAATTAAGGGAAAATACATTTTAATGTAAAATAATAAATACATACTCATAATGGTAAATTATATATTATAATATTAATATATGTGGGATAAAAAATGAATATTACCAAAAAATAAAGAGTAAAACAAAAATGTTTTATATATGCCGCCAGTGAAACTAGTGGGATTTAATGGATTATTCCATTTATTTTTTCCTCCATTGGTAAACATAATTAGTATTCCTTGGTAGGTAACATCTCCTATGGGATATATAATTTAAAAAAGCATATAACAAAATGTGATCACGATTCAGTTTACCAAAATATATAGTATGCAACTACGCCACATGGAATGTCAGTAAATGTGGTATGTCTGGGTGTACATCAATACACCTATATTTTTAAATTTCTAAATAACAAATAATTTTGAATCATATCCATAATCAATTGGATATTTATAAGTATTATTAAACCATACAACCATGTATGATCAATTAATGAATATAATATGAATTTATATATGTTGTGATATTATACTTATTTGGGTTATAGAGATTTTCATGAAAAGATACACATGACATTTTATTGAATAACGTCATAGTGTGTGTCTATGTTTTCCTTTTCTATAACCATTTACCATATATAATAAAATGTCCACAAATAATGTTATCACCACAACTGCGATTTTTAGAAGCATTATTGATCATGAAGAATTCATTCCCTCACAGTAATGCCACCAAATAAATCCAGTGAACCCACACATGAAACCATCATATTTTTTCACATTAATTTATACTAAAAAATGAATCTATATCATATTTTTTTAATAGGTGTCCCAATAAGGCCATCCACTCTTATGTTCACATAGTTTCTAAACCAACACCACAAAATTTAATGGAAAATAACTATTGTCTTCATTTTATTTATTATTTATCATCTATGGGCTAACGATGTTGTACTTCTACCAATTAAAAATTCTAGTGATGAGATTATTTATTAAAAAATGGTGAAATGATTAAATTGATTGGATTATGTTTATATTATTTTTTTGTTCTTAGTTAGTCTATTGAGTTAAAAGGAAATTAAATACATTAAAAATGATTATTATATCAAAAATAAATTCCACACTAAATCATCAATGAACCAACAATGATTCGTTATCAAAACAAATTTATTAACAAAAAATTGATAATATACAGAACATCCCAAATAACTATTTAATTTGAAATCTCTTGAATTTTTCTTTCAAAATTTAGAGCATCAGTATTCAATAAATATATAAATTATTATTTAAATGTGATTTTAAAAAATTAATAAACGATAGACAATATTTTTTCATTCAATGAATGTGGTGGTGAAACAAAATCCTTATATATTTGTGAATTCATAATTGTTCATAAATTGATCATGAATATTATTTCATCTATCAATAACAAATCCACCTCTTGAAAGTTCTATCCTCCTCAAACCTACAGATTGTTTGATGGTTTTAGAGGCAAACAATAAAATTTTGTTTATATTTGGTATACTTTTTTCAATGGGATATCTGATATTGGTATTGATTAATGATATATCGAATAATATCCCTAATATTATATGTCTTTGGTTGGTTCATTGAAGTTAAAAATTATACAACTCTTATAAAAAACTTTTTTTGAATCATTTATTTTTTTAATTTGTATATATTGAACCATTATGAAGATATTTTTTTTGTCTCTAAAATGCACATAATAATATATTTAGTAACTATTTTGAACACATCACCAAAAATAAAATCAACAAAAATAATTTATATTTTATTTAAATATCTATCAAAATATTTCAGTAGAAAAATATGAAATATTGTGGTTAATACAACCTCCCCACCATCAATAATTTATTTCTAACATAGAACATCTATCTCCAAAATATGTGGTGATAAAATATTTCTATTATTTTTGAACTCCCATGATATCGAATCATTGATATAATGTTCTCATTGGATACACACCAATTGAATACCTCAGTCATTAAAATTGTTCTCCAATGAATTCCATGATGGTACCATTGTAAACAAAAATTGTTGAGGCTCAATCTATATCCAAATCACAAATGTTAAAATTGTGTAATATATTATGTATATACCACCTTTTTGTGACAAATATTAGGTTTTATATACCCCATTCATTTGTGTTGGTAGTTTTAAGTGATAAGAAACCTATCCTAAATCATCTATAATATTGAAATAACTCATTTTAATTATTCATATCTTGCAAAATCAATATGATCTCCTAAAACATAATTTGAAATAATTTTTTAAGAACATTTATTTGCACACCTCTCATACCCCAAGTCTTCATCATTTTTTATAAGAATTATGATTTCTCTAGCTTATTCACAAATGATCATACATTATCTTCACCTTATTCATTATAAAATACACTAGACCAGGCCTTGTATGGTATTATTGTTAAATATTCTTTAAAAAATGGTAGAAATATAGGGCATTAACTATAAGTCATTGAATTATTCTATTTAGATTTTTTTTTAGTATATTTTCAGTATGGAAACTCAAATCTATGTGGGTGATCAGCCCAAATCATATCAAATTAATAAAAATAATAAAAAAACATGTACCTAAATAAATGAATGGTTCTATTAGTCTAAATTTATATCTATGGATATAATATCTTATCAATCATAATTTTTTTTAATTCAGTTATGAGATCCTCAAAAACAATGATATAGATCAAGAAATGTGTCCATAGATAATTTTTTTTGGTACCCAATGAAGTCTCAAAACACTAAAAACATATATATGTCATAGAATATATCTACTAAATTCTAATCAAAGATATAGTTTATGATATTTGACATATTCTTTCAGTTAGGGATCACCTTGACATCCTTATTACTCTTCACTAACAATGGATATCCTGTTATGAAATCTATATACATACTATCTAACATGTACATGGGAACTAGATAGGATTGGGTCAAATAAATGACAACCATGTTTCCATCCTTCACCTATCATCATGTGATGAAACATAATATATAATTAGATAAAATAAAATTTTTAAAAAGTTAATAAAACTGATAATTTAGATCATGGTACATCCTCATCCCACCAGGATTCATGAGAAATTGTGATTTGTAAAAAACACACAATAGAAATCTTTATAATATGTAGATGACTATTGTTTTCTCTAGGGTGATTATGGAATTATCCTTAAATTTTGTGAATCCAACATGTTCATCTAATGCAACACTTCCTTCTAGACCATCCACATCCATACCCTCAGAGTTCGGATTCAGTTTGAAATAAATATAGAAAATATATAACATTTCTCTTGAGATATTTTCATATATTTGTTAAAATAACTAATTCGTAGACCATAATTCATTTATTTTTATTATCATCGTATTTATCATAATTGATAATCATATCATTTGAAAAACCACGATTATTTAAACCATTAATATATGTTTGATCTAGTTCATAAACATTAGCATAATATGACTGGAATTCATTTTTTAAAATAGCAAAATTGGGATATCATAGTGGATATAGTGATACGAGAACACATTCATCATGATATCATTCTCATGAACACATATATGATGTTATCTAAGCAGGTTAGAAACAATCTAGAAGGACATTACACATTTTATTTTTTCAAATATTGAAAAAAAATTTATAATAGCATATTACTATTTACTATTAATCAATTTATTCATCCATATTCAATGTATTGAAACTGTACCAATAACCTTTTTAGAAAACAAAACAAATGGTCCATATATATTCAATTTGGGTTTAATAAAAACCTTATATACAAATTCATCTATTAACTCATTCAACACTCTATGCATATATAGATCAATCTAATAATATAGATAATAAATTAGTGTAGTTCAAGGGTGAATGTCGAAAATTATATTAACCTATGAAAGGGAGTTATACAATGAATTTTATTTCAGAAAAATCGAACATCCATTAAAAAATATGAATAATTTCCCCTTTTTCTGTATATTACTATGATATGTTCCCTAAGTGAATAGTTATCAAATATAAATTAAGGTGAGTTGTACCTATTTTTTAATTATTTTCTTTATACTAATATTGGAATGAGAATATTGACATATATGTTAATAAAACATCACCCTATTACAATAAAAATATATTAAAGTTCTTGAGTGTAGATATTCTGTCCATGTATAGGATTAAATATTTTGTCCACATAAACCATATGATGAGATTGAAAAAAAAACTATTTGATAATTTAATGATCTAAAAAACGAATATATGAGAGTGTGGGTGATAAACACCAATATAACTCTCTTTTAAAAGTTCTCATGGTAAAGGCAACACTAAATTTTAAAATTCATCAATAATATATAGTATTAAAAAATGGTTTGAATATATGTTAATAATTAGGTGTTATAATGTGGAAAAGGAAAAACTATAACACGATCTATATTGTGTGTATACTATTCAAAGACCTACATCACCCACATTTGACCTATGCATGTCAAATAAAATTTTATATCATATATGTTATGATTAGAGGTGTGAATAGAATATTAACATTTTTTCAATACATAGTTTCTCATTCACCTATAAAATCATTATCAAAACATCCTTTATATTGGAAACTACATCCACCTTGGGGATTCCTCTGATCTAAAAATTTCAATATTGAATGAGGTTCATATTATTAACCTTCTTAGGAATTTAATATTGGGTGGTTGGATGGGAAAACATAGTATTAGTGACCTCTATCATCACAAAAATTAAAAATCACTTTATAACTGATTTTTGGACAATTTTTTGATATTTATATGGCCATTTTCTAAAAATGGTAGTAGGTTTTTTACATATAATTATGTAAAGGTAACAATTTCATTCATTAGGTAGTCTATGTCACGACCCGTCCCCTAGGGACAATGTTGTGATTACCCCAATCCCACCTTCCAAAGGCTAGGAGATGGTGACTAGCACTAAAGGCGTAAATCCCTAAAACTGGCAAGGAATTTCCTTTATTACCTGAAAACGCACACAACCGTGTACAAGATGGAAGCAAATCACTATGTAAAACAGTATAATGAAAACGTGCTGAAAATAGAAATTGGTTGGATATACAAGCCCAACTATAATGTAAAATAAAATGAAAGTACATGTACTGGAAAAAGGGAAAAAATTACAAAATCATCCTCTAGATTCCTACATGAAGGGTAGGTACGGATATCCACCACATCACTCCACGTATGTCAGTATCCTCCATGTACTGACTCATGGTAAGGTCCACCTTCAAGTACTGTCCATTCCTGATACTATCATCCTCGATTAGCGATGTCTATCGTCTGTATCCAACACAAGGATGTGCAGGCATAGCCAGTGTAGGGGTGAGTATAAAAATAATCAGTAGGGGCCCCGATAACCTCTATGTCTCACAAAATCCAACAAGTATAAACCAAAATGTATGAAATCAACAGATAACTTCTCATATGTATATGCCCACACATATACCTATGTTAACAAATAATCCATCTCAATCATGATGTGAACACAAAAGTTACATACTCATCTCACATGGGTATAAAAATTATGTAGAGAGATAGAGATGATCAGATGTAACCATAGAATCATATATTTTGTCAAACTCATGTATGATCTAGGAAAAGTAGTCAGAGCTTTTGAACACACACTTGATCCAGGAATAGTAGTTAGAGCTGTCAAACCCACACATAATCCAAAAAAAGTTGTCAGAGATGTTGAACCCAGACATGATCTAGGAATAGTAGTCAGAGCTATCAATCCCACAAGGGATCTAGGAACATTAGTCAGAGCTGTCAAACCCACACAGGATCCAGAAATAGTAGACAGAGCATAGCCAGCCACAGGGTTTCCACACAAAGCACGCTTGATTTTGGGAGGGTCCTCTCATCAAGCCAAGTGTCAATACATCAACTTCCACAAAGTCCCAGGAAGAAGTATCCCAATGGTCTGCTACGTCATAGGGGTCTCAACTCAATAGACGGAAAATCAACCAGATGCCTGGTCTGTGAGTTATTAGACTTTTAGTCTGGGGGCCCGGGTGGATTCCTGCATGATCCAACCTGAGTGTATCTCAACTCTACATCAAACTCCAGTGGGGTATACTCAAAGGGACTGTCACATTCCAAGATTTACATCTTTTCTGATGGTTTTTAAAACAGACTTATAGTGCCAAAGATATGTTCAAAAGAAAGTAAAGGGTTCATAGTGAGACCTGGTCCGATCCGACCATGTCGGATTGACCCAGCCCGACAGAGTCTGGGCTGACCTGTTGGGATAATCCCGTCCATTTGGGCTCATCTTAGTAGGTATCAAAGGTCGCGAGTAGTGTGAGGGAGCACCGGTCATGAGGGAATAGACATGTCGTGGGTCGGTGTAAGGGCGGTTCGGCCTGGAGGCACCGAGAGGGGCACAGAAGGTCGGTTCAGCCAGGTGCACATGGGGCATGGCTCAGTGGCTCTGCCTGGATGACTGGGCCTAGTTTGGACAGTTCCACGAGGGGTGTGGCTTTTCTGTATCAGTTGGGATAGCCGAGATCGGTTCGGATAGCACCGTGAGGGGCATGACGCGGGTTGCTAGGCCCCGATGGCCGAGGCGGGTTCGGCCAGCTACGGCACAGAGTGTGCAGGATGGTGCAGTTAGGCAAAGCCCAGGAGAGGCGGGTGGGCAGGCCGGGTGGTAGGCGGGTGGGAGGCAGCAGTGCAGGCCGACCGGCGGCCGGAAGGGGGGCAGGGTGGCCGTACG
This sequence comes from Viscum album, assembly GCA_963277665.1. Lineage (NCBI taxonomy): Eukaryota > Viridiplantae > Streptophyta > Magnoliopsida > Santalales > Viscaceae > Viscum > Viscum album. The sequence goes on from OY728151.1 coordinate 121,093,113, forward strand.
GTGACTGGGAGGTGGCCGAGAGGACGGCAGGCACCTGGGCGGGCCGGCGGGGGCACGGCTGGGGCCAGTTCGGCCGGCGGTGGGGCGGGAAGCTGTGGGGGCAACGTGGGTCACAGAGGTCGTGGGTGGCATGACCTTTGCCTTTGTCTCCTTCATTGCCTCATCGTTTCATCGCTATGATTAAGGACATCAAAAAAGAGATCGATGGACGGTGTCAGGCCATGTTAGTTTGGCCTGCACTATCCAAGTTTAGGGTGATGACAATCAGTATGTTAGAATGAACCACAACAATCCAACCGAAAAAATAAATCACCCTCATTCATTTATTTGAATGAAAGGAAGAACATGGAATATAAATGAAATTAACCCCTTCATTTTTTCATTGTTCGACGATGAAATCATGGAGAGAAGATGGTGGAGATCATCATTCGTTGTGTCTGCTGCACACTTTCAATCCCGAGCTCGCACATCGGTTGTGGAAGAAGTTCCACATCAGTAGGAGTCCGGGGAAGAAGATTGAAGGATATCATTGCCGATGTTCTACATTGGATGAACGCGTTCTTCGATCTTCATTGGGAGATAGGGTTATTTTTTGCAGAACTTTATTTCTCCCAAGCTCCCCTCTCCAAAATATTCAACTGAAAATGAAAAAGTGATATGATTTCCCCAATTTAATTATGGGCATAATATTCAAATGGGTTAATTAATTAGGTTAGCTCAAATTAATTAATTCAACAGGTTGGAACAAAATTAATGTGGAGGAATCGGAACCTTAAAAGATTGTGTGTTTTCTCCATTAAGGTGGAATGGTGGTGGCACCGTTAAATGGGGAGCTCAAGAGGTTTCTCCCCACATAGTGGGGAGTTCAAAAGGATTAATCCTTGGCTGGTCCCCACAATTTTAAACATGAAGAGGAGGTTAGGTTCGGGTGGCCCCCACCACTATAGCCTCTCATGGGAGGATAAGGTTTGGTGATCCCAACATCCAACTTCCACATGGAGGATTCAACAAACCAAAATTAAAATAAAGCTACAACATTATTTTTATTTAATTCATTCATTAAAAACCGAAAAACTATCTTTTATTTTTGACCATCTATCATCGATGTGAATGTCTTCTTAAGCAAATATCGGTGTTGCAATTTCAATGGTGCCCTCATATTTCAATTCGGAGCACTAGTTCGAATGTTATAAAAACCTGCTTGTACGTTTATTGAACGTACCCGAACAAAACATCAGAAATTTATTTTTGGCACACCGAGCCCCGGAATCACGCATCGTCAATTTTCAAGGACTTGAAAAAATTCCATTTAATTTAAAAAAAATACATGGATATTTTGGGTCTTTACATTCTACCCACCTCAGGGATCTACATCACTGTAAGCCACAACTCATAACTATTGGAATGTGTGAGTGTACTGAGCACACATATGACCCTCCATCTCCCATGTGCTCTCCTGGAGGTTCTTGTGCTGCCAGTGAATACGCACCCGAGGCATTGAACATCCACTAAGGACTCGCTCCTATCGATCCCCAATCTCAACTGGAACCTCCATGAACGTTTTCCAATTTTTGACATCCATCTGTCCATGGTCGATGATGTGACTATGATCATGCACGTATCTCATCAGATGGGATATGTGAAAAACGTCATGCACCTGGTGCAACTGAGGGTGATGTGCCTGGCAGTATGCCACCTCAGATACTCTACTAAGGACCAGGAATGGTCTGATGAATCTCGGAGATAACTTGCCACCTCAACCAAATCTCCATAGTCATTGTCGAGGTGAGACCCATAGAAAGATGTGGTCTCCATCCTCAAACTCCAGAGGCATCCATCTCCTGTCAGCATATGACTACTGCATGCTCTGTGGAGTCTTCATCCACTCCTAGCTGATCTGTACCTTTTCCAGGGTAGCCTTTACCATCTATAGTCCCACTATTGCTGACTCCCATGGGCCAGTCTAGCGCAAGGGTGCTCTGCAAGGTTGCTCGTATAATTCCTCAAAAATTTCCATAACAATGTTGGAGTGATATATATTGTTGTTTTCAAACTCCACCAAAGTTAACTGATCCTACCAGCTGCAACCAAAGCCGAGGACACAAGCACCAAGCATATCCTCGAGGGTCTTAATGGTCCTCAATATCTGACAATATGTTTGAGGATGGAAGGCGGTGCACAATCGATGTTGTATCCTGAAAGCCTCATGCAACCCCTTCCATATACAATAATTAAATCATACTTCATGATCGGAGACAAAATAAGTATGAAATCCATGTAGTTGCACAACCTCCTGCACATAGAGGTTTCCCAAGCACTCTACTGAACCCTGCTCTCAGATCGGTAGGAAGTGGACCGAATTGGTTAGTCGGTCGATGATCACCCAAATCGATTCATGACCCCTAGATGTACGTGGATGTCCTTTCATGAAGTACATGGATATCTCATCCCACTTCCACTTGGGGACCTCTAATGTCTGATCCAAGCCTGCTAGTAACTGGTGCTCTGCCTTCACCTACTGACAAGTGAGGCACCAGGAGAAAAACTCTGAAACTGACTTCTTCATTCCTGACTATAGTGTTGTTGCCAAAGATCCTGGTACATCTTCACCACTACTAGATATACCACAAGAGGAGATGTGGGGAACTCCCTAAACACATACACCCTGAAGTGACACTGGCACCATAGTATGTTCTATGAAGAGGATGACATGTTCCCCACCTTCAAAAAATCCATCAGGTGCTAGCCCTCTGTATATCTGATCACATAGTGTCTCGTAGTTAATGTCCTCACGTTGTGCCTCCCTAACTCACTAATGAAGTGGGGGAGTGGCTATAAGAGTCTGAAGGAAGTTTTTTGCATCTCGATCCACAAAGTATATCTTTAAAGCATCCAACTATTATGTCACCACACCTAACAACAGTATAACAGATCTCTTGATGAGTGCATATGAAACAACGTTCCCCTTTCCTGATGTATATACTATTTCAAAGTCATAGGCCTAGAGGAACTCAATCCAACACCACTGTCCAAAGTTCAGGTCTTTCTGTAAGAAGATATACTAGATACTCTTGTGATCAGAGTACACGAAAAAAATATCGCCCATCAGGTAGAGTCACCATATCTCTTAGGAAAATACCACTACTGATAACTCCAGGTCATGGGTAGCATAATTATTCTCATTTTTTCTCATCTCACGAGAGCCATATGCGATCACTACATGATCCGGCATCAGGACACATCTGATTCCGGTCTCTAATGTGTCGCTGTAGACTACGTACCCAATTCCTTCCTCTGGATGCCTCATGATGGGGGAACTAGTCAGCTTTTGCCTCATCTACTAAAAATTGTTTTGGCATATCTCCACCCACACAAAGGGTTTCCCCTTCTTCATCAATGATGATAGTGGTGATGTAACTCTGGAAAATTCTGGCACAAATATCTAGTAATATCCGTCCAAACCCAAGAATCTATGTACTTCTGTCACACTGTTGGGTCGCTCCCAAGCATGTACCACATCAATCATCGCTGGATACCCTACAAATCCATCCTCTAGGATGAAATGTCCTAGAAAGTAAAAATATCAGATCCAAAACTAGCACTTCGAGAGATTACCCTAAAGATGGTGCTCTCAGAGTGTGTCTAGTACTACCGACAAGTGTTAGGCATTCTCTTCCTCAGTAGCTGAGTTGATCATAATGTCATCGATGAAGACTAAGACAAAGAAATCGAGGTATTTATGGAAAAACTATTTTTTGAGTCCCATGAACACTTCTAAATCACTAGTGATGCCGAAAGGCATAACAAGGAACTCCTAGTGTTCATACCGACATCTGAAGGGCATCTTCTTCACATCCTCGTCTTGAACATTGATCTGGTGATAGCGTGATCTGAGTTCAATCTTCGAGAACCATCGTGCTCTCTTTAGCTGATCATAGAGGTTGCCAATTCTTAGGAGTGGGTATTTTTTCTTCAAGTTCAACTGGTTCCGTAGACGGTAGTCAAAAAAAATCTTCAAGCTTCTATACACCTTCTTGTCGAACAGAATTGGGGCTGCCCAGGGAGAAACACTGGGTTGGATGAATCCCTTCACTTGAAAGTCCTCTAGCTATACTCGTATCTCGTCAAGCTCTGTGGGAAACATCTGATACGCTGGTGTAGATATCAGTACCATACCAGGGTGCAAATCAGTGTAAAATTACACCTCTCTGTGAGGATGTAGACCAGGGACATCATCATGGAAAACATGTGTGTACTGTTCCACCACTGCAAGATAGCTCGGACTCTCTACATAAACTGCTCTGACGGTAAGGACAGCCAACTAATTAGTGATTGGCTACACTCTCCTCCAGGAAAGTCCATCTTTCACTGTAAAGGCTCCCTTCTCTCTAGGTAAGGTAAACCTGGTCCCATCCATGCAGACACACTGCACATTGTGCCTAATATAGTCTATATGATCTTGGACTATAGATAACAAGTCCATACCCAAGATAACGTCATAAAGCCTCGACGCTGCTACTAGGAGAAACATGACGAAGCTCTTGCCTCATAGAATAAGTTCAAACTACCGACACCAGTGCGTAATCATCGAATCTTCTCCTGTAGGAGTCTCTAGTCATAAGGATCGATCCAACAACTTTGTCGAAAGCTCAGAGCTCTGAACGAGGGCAGTGGACATGAATGTGTGACTGGCACCAATGTCTATAAGAAATATAGCTATGGTGGAGTAGACATAGATTGTACCTTGAAAAATATCTGGAGTGTCATAATCGTAAGACTCAGTTTCCTGAATATGAGCTCTCGCTTGTCCACCTGCTCCCTACGGTCGGGGTGGATCTTCTTGTGGTGGTGGTGGTAACATCTCAAAACATAGTCCACCACTAGCGGCACAACTGTCTCATATTTCACGTCTTCCTTCTCTCTATATAACGCCTCGATCTAACCTCTTCCTCTTACTGGGAGGTACTTCAACTATCTGCTGACCATCCAAATGGTGGGTCAGACAGTCATGAGCCATGTGACCCTGCCCGCCGCATGTGAAACACTTTATATTCCTCGTATGACTGTCTCTGTCTCATGATCCATGAACATACAAACCTATGTCTTGTGGTCATCCACTAGATGGTCTTGTCCTATTGGATCTCCATGACATCTTTCTGCTTCCAGCTTCATGAGACTCTGCTACGTGATGTCAGGTGCTGGGTCTCGCTACTAGTGACTGCTCAGTAAGGAAACTCTCCACTAAGAGGGCTCACACCAACACTGCCACCTACGTCGGGATCCTGAGGGAGATCATCAAAGCCCTACTCTCTCACATTATCCCCTACTTGATGGTCGAGGCTCTGAAGAATGGTTCCCACACCATATATGTGGAGTAGGGTGAGAGGTCAGTGAATCTCGCTGAGTACTTTGCAACCGTCGAGCTACCCTGCTGGAGATGATGTAGCTCCTATATCCACAGATCACGTAGGGTGGCTGGGACAAACTCTGCCCGAAAGAGGATCTCAAAGTCTACCCATAGAAGTGTCACCTCATCATGCAACTATAGCATCATGCTCTTCCATCTGCATGCTGCTTCCTGAATATGACTTGTGGCATGGATCACAATAAGTTTGGCCGGTGTCCCTACCAGACCGAAGACTCTCTTCACAGCCTCTAGCTAATCCTCACCTACATGCGGGTCCATCACACCCTTGAACCTAGGTGGTATCTGGAACTGGAACTCATGTAACACACTCAAGTTGTTTGCATCATCTACTGCTGGGGAAGGTGGTATCAGTGGCCCAATGGGTAGTAGTACCTCTGGAGCCTCCGCTGTGATAGGGCCCTGCACCGAGGCCTCGTCGCTCGATGGGTTTCCAACTCGTACAATTCCTGGAACCTTGCCTGGCTGTCCAATGGGGCTTTGATTTAAAAAATAGGTGCACCATTGTCAATAAGTTATACATGGTGATCATACTCAAAGAGATCAAGTAGAAAAATCTGTAAACACACACGCAATCAGTGATTTTGTGAACTAAGTCGGAAAACATAAGCCAGGGTCCTGGTGTATGGATATGTTGGCTTTAACACCAAAAATGGACTCCCTAAACTGAAAACCACATTCAATACCCTTAACATTATTCCTTAATAGAAAATATTAGGTTCATAAGTTCAGTAGTAGAACCGAGTCCTTTGATACCAATTTGTCACTACCCGTCCCTCGGGGCCCGTGTCATGACTACCCCCAAGAAGACCTTCAATAGGGTATGGGATGGAGACTAGCACCAAGGGCGTAAATTCCTAAAACTGGTAAGGCATTTTCTTTATAACCTGAAAACTTAGACAATAGTGTACAAGATGGAAGAAAAACACTATGTAAAACTGTAAAACAAAAAAGTGTTGAATAGTAGAAAGGAGTCGGAAATACAAGTTCAATTGTAAAGTATAAGAAACTAAAAGTACACTTACTGGATATTAGGAAAAAAACTAATGGATCATCTGCTGAAATTCCAAACTGAGGGGTACGTACAAGTAGCCTATACATCACTCCATATTTTTTTGTCTCCTCCATGTACCGACTCCTTATAAGGTCGACCTCCAGGTATCGTCCAGTACCGATACTCTCTACCTCGATCCACGCTGTCCATCATCTGCATCAAACACAATGAGGTGAGGGAATATCCTGCATAAGGGTGAGTATAATGATACTATGTTGGGACCCCAAGACCCTCATGGTTTCACAAAATCCAACAACAATACACCACAAATTATGAAATCAACATATATCCCCAATTAAGTATATGCCCATACATATACCTAAGTTATCATTTATCCATCTCAGTCATTAGATAGACACAAAAGTTACTAACTCAGCTCACACAGGTATACAAATTAAATAGAGAGATAGAGATGATCAGATGTAGCTATAGAATTATCTATTCTGTCGATCCCACATTGAATCTAGGAATAGTAGTCGGAACTGTCGAACCCACACAAGATCTAGGAACAATAGTTAGAGTTTTCAAACCCACACAGGATTTAGGAATAGTAGTCAGAGCTGTGAAACCCACACAAGATCCATGAATAGTAATCAGAGCTGTCGAACTCACACAACATCCAATAATAGTATTTAGAGCTGTCGAACCCCCACAGGATCCAGGAACAGTAGACAGAGTGCAGCCAGCCACAGGGATTCCGCACAAAGCACACTTGATTCCTAGAGATTCCACTCCTCAAGCCAAGTTTTGATACATCAACTACCAAAAAGTCCCATGAAGAAGTATCCCAATGGTCTGCCATGTCATAGAGGTCTCAACCCAATAGACCGCATGCCAATCAGATGCTCTGTCTAAGAGTTATTAGCCTTTTTGTCTTGAGGCCCGGTTTAATTCGTGCACGATCCATCCTGACTGTATCTCAAATATTCCCCAAAATGTATTGGGGTATACTCCAAGGGACCGTCACTCTCCAAGATTTCCAACGCCACTAACAGTTCATCAAATGAACATCTGGTGCCAATGATATTACCAAAATAATGTAAAGGGGTCACAGTGGGCCTAGGTCTGGTCCAACCTGGTAGGATCGACCTGGCCTGACTTAGTCTGGGCTGACCCTTTTGGTTCGGCCTGGCCCTCTGGGCTCGGCCCTAACGGCTGTGAAGGTTGTGAGTATTGTGAGGGCATGGACCAGTCACGAGGGTACAGACCCTACCTGGGTCTGTGTAAGGTCGGTTTGGCCCGGAGGCACTTTGAGTTGCGTAGAAGGTCGGCTTGGCCAGGCACACAAGGGGCCTGTCTCAACGGCTCAACCTAGATGAATGAGGCTAGTTCGGCCAACACCATGTGGGGTGCGGCTCGGGCAGCTCGGCCTGGATGGCCGAGACTAGTTCGGCTAGCTCATTAAGTGGCGTAGTGCTAGCGCATCAGCCCGGATTGATGAGATCGGTTCAGCTAGAGGTGGCGCAGGGCATGCAGAGCATACAAACTGGCACGATTTGGCCGGGTTCAAGGGAGGTGGCTAGGCAGGCTAGGAGGTGGCCACGCAGGCCAGCGGGTGGCTTGGAGGACAATGGGCAGGCCGACGGGCATCCAGGAGGGGGCCAGGCTGGCGGGTGGGGGATCGGCTAGAGACGGTTCTCCCACTAGCAGTGCGGGACTCCGTGGGGGTGGGGCGGGTCACGGAGGACGTGGGTAGAGTGACCTTTGTCTATTCTACCTTCTTCGCCTCGAAGATTCATTGCAATGTAGAATGACTTCATAGATGAGATCAACATAGGGTGTCTGTCCAAGTTAGTTTGGCCCGCACCCTCCGCGTTTAGGGTGATAGAAATACGTCCCTTAGAACGTACCACATCAATCCACCTGAATAAAGAATTCCTCCTCTTTCTTCATTTTGAAAGAAAGGAAGAACGTGGATCTTAAATGAAATCAACCCCTACCATTGTCCATTTTTCGAAGATGAAATCACGAAAAGAAGACGGAAGAGATCGTTGTTCATCCTGTCCGCCGCACACATCCAATCTTGAGCTTGCACATCAGTTTTGGAAGACGTTACACGTTGGTAGGAGTATGGGTAAGAAGCTCGAAGGTGATCATTGTTGGAGTTTGTAGTTGTATGAACAAATTCTTTGTTCGTTGCTGGGAGATGAGGATATTCGTTGGAGAACTCAATTTCTCGCAAGCACTCCTCTCTCCAATACTCCACCCAAGATGCAAAAGTGATATTATTTACCCAGTTTAATTTTTGGAACAATATTCAAATGGGTTAAATAATTAGGTTAGATCCAATTAATTAATTCAAAATGATGGAACAAAATTACTGTGTAGGATTTCTCACCATACATGCTTGTGTGTTGGATCTATTAATGTGAGTGGTGGTGGCACCATTAAGTGGGGATCTCAAGAGGTTTCTCCCCACTTAATGGGGAGTTCAAGAGGTTTTAAACTTGGGTGGTCCTCACCATTTTAAACACGATGATGAGGTTTGGTTAGGGTGGGACCCACCACCATAACCTCTTATGGGATGTTAAGGTGTGGTGGTCCCCACATCCAACTTCAACATGGAGGCTTCAACCAACTAATATAAAAATAAAGCTACAAATTTTTTTTTTAATTCATTCATTAAAAACCGAAAAAATATCTTTTATTTTCAGACCATCTACTGTCGAAGTGAAAGTCTTCGTATAAGAATATTGGAATTACGTGTTCAACGGTGCCCTCAGATTTCAATTCCATGAAATGGTTGAAAAGTTATAAAAACACGCTCTAAAATTTACTAATTGTACCCAAACAAAACTTCAGAAATGATTTTGGGCACACTGGGCCTTAGAATCACGCACCGTCAATTTTCGCGGACTCATAAAATTCCCATTTAATTAAAAAAATTACATGGAAATTCCTATCCTTTATAGTATATTTCTTAATTTTATTGAAAAAAACTAATATTTCTCAAGAATTATTCATTAAATTCACAATAACTCTCTCTATCACTAAAGGAATATCAAAAAAACAAATGAGTATTGAATAATGGAATACTACCAAATAATATATCCATCTAAAGTCCTATCATGACGATATGGGGATGAATAATCCAATCATAAATGATCTTATAAGAGTAAATGATGAGTTATATGAAACATAAATATTGTTGAATTTTTTTGTATAACCATGAAAATTTTACTCCCTATAAATTCATACCATCATCACTATCACTAGAAAACACTCCCCTATGAATAGGAAATAAATTTCCTTGAATGCATGATCATAATTTTCATGAGTCTGGATGATCAGATTAGGTTGTCTAGTAGTTTTCTTAGAATGAAAACATAATGACTAGACCACTATATTTCTAATTTTTTATGTAACATTGAAATTGGGATTCATTGAAATGAAAAAATTCTCCATCACATCAGGGTTCTGCATGCCTCTTTTCCAATGAGGTCTTGTACAAAGAATATGATAATGTATAATTAGTATGTTTCTAGTCCCATAATATATAAATATGATTGCCGTATACTATATAGGATGTTAAACATTCTATAAAACTTTTGTGGGTCATGAAATATAACCATATTCAAAAAAATTCCACAAAATGTTTTCCTGGTAGAAATGTCATGTCACTCAGCATGTAAGTTATTGGAGGCTGAACCACATAAAGGGAATAATAAAAACCCTTCTTCTATATATATTATAGGTGTAACTGGGGTAGAATTATGAATTATAAAAACTAATACCAATGTTATTAACTAAAATATGGTTGTGATTAGTCAGTATAGTTATAGATAAAACACATGAAATATGTTATAGAATGCATATATCATCCTATTTACATCTTGTTAATAATTCCACATACGATTATATGTGTAATATATTATCAATTTTTTTTTAAAATATTATATTATATTTCTACACATATGATATTAAATGATATCACAATCTCAATTCAACTATTCCATCTTTTTTCCAAAACAATATAAAAAATTAATGTCTCTAAAATCCTTTCAAAAGATTTATGTTCCTTAGATGAATGTTTTGAATAAAATAAAACAAAATTTATAATGTAGGTGAGATGACTATGAAACCACATGCCTTCATATGACAAGAAATGGTTATTGAGTATAATTACAAAGGCATGTTACAAATAAGGTATGCCATAAATTTGAAGGCTATGACACTACTATATATCACCATAAGTGAATAAATTGACTCAATAATGATATATATATTATCTAAAATATAAAATGGTGAAATATATGGAATATATAAATATATAATGAATAATAAATCATATTTATATATAATTAAATATGATGTTTGAAGACTAAAGATAATTACATAACTAAATAACATATTTGAGGGACTCCACCTTAATATAACTCCAAAAAGTCACAATAATTAAACATACTACATTGAGAAATACTATTTTTTTAGTTCACTGGATCCATGTCCAAAAAAGGCACTGTTTAATAGTATGATTTTACTAAATAAGAAACATGTGTGTGAAAACTCTTCTGTTGTGTTGAGTATAAAAATAATTAGAAAGACTCCACATAGAATTAATAGAAAATGAATATTATATAAACCTAAACCATCAACAAAATGTGTACCCCACCTAGAATATCAAAAATAGAAGCGATATGGTTACAATATGATTCACGTCTCCAGTAGGCCCTGGGTTGGTAACTAGAACCAAGGGTATAATAAGTATAATTATTGGAGTAATTATACTATAATAGAACATACAGAAGACAGAGATAATCTATACACACCAATAAATAACTAATAAAACAAAAACATACATATATATAATTTCTATGTAAAAAAATGTAATATAGTACTAAACTAATGAAAAGAAACTACAAGTACCAACATGTTAAAGATGATAGAGACCATCAAGCCAAAATTTGAATTTTCAAACCATGAGCTAGTTGTATCTATCATGTTCTCCAAGATTCCCATTCTAAACACAAAAATATTTTATGTATACATAGGTTGTGGAAAATTGTATAAATAGAAGAATCCATCTCAGAGCCTATAATGAAAATCATAAATAAATCATGCTAAATAATAGTGATCAATAGTGAAACTAACATGCTACCAAAATCAGTATACTGTGTTTATAGCCTCACCCTGACTAACTCTCACCATGTATCACATACAACATAGAATACAATCTAGTAGTGAAACATAACGGTAACTCTACTCCCCCATCCCCGCTAGTTTTCCACTCTTCCATAGCCTCACATGTCCTAATCATTTCTATCCAAAATAAGTTATCCTCATAAAACATGGGAATGGTGTCACTACATGAATCTCATGCATCACATCGTCCTATCCACATATCAATATATTAAATGTGTAATTTCAATGTTCCGCTATATCCCATAGGACATTTACTATACATCAGGCATTATACCGCAAGACATTACATCACATATATAGTGTATGGTATCATAAGACATCACTTATTATGCATGTCACATCTAAAAAAATATTCTGGAAGCTATATATGACAATACTTGAGTGTGATAGAAAAAAATTCATCACATCCCTCTATATATATATACTAGGAAATTAATATCCAAGCATACTAGTGTAAGTAACTACTAATGGAATAGAGTGGGGTCAGATGGGTTAGTTAGCCATCAATCCAACATTTGGGATATTGGCTAAAAACTCTCATACAGTCAGCTTGGTCTCAATCGCCCTAATCAAAATGGGTGGGGTAGTATATAAATTCAAATATATAAGGAATATAATAAATCACAAAAATAAAAAATTGGAATAACATAGTCTTATGGTCAATTGCAGATAACATCTCTTGGACTCCCAACTACCACTATTAAGACTAGATATCCAATATGTACACATTCATTCAAATGTACTACACTAATTACTTATTTGATTTTTATAATTTTATATCATTAAATAAATCATTATAAATTAATAAAAACTTAATATTGTTTCACATTAAAGTACATTAATCATCAATGTATAGTTAATTTATTCTATGAGTTATCAAAATCAAGACCACCTTTTATCAAAATTATCATCTTTTCATCATTTTCATTCCATAAACACTAACCCCATGGGTTAAGAATTTTTTATTAATTTGAAGCATTATTAAATAATCTTGATATTCTATGAAACCCATCCAAATATAACATCAACATAAAACACACTACCACGTACATCCAACAACCTAAAGAAGTGTGATATGAAATAAAGATAAAACAATTACACTAAACATTGGATTAGAATTAGATTCACAAAAGAGAATATCATATATCAGTATAAAAATACTAGGTATGGTTGACTTCATCGGGTCCCACCAACCCTGGTGTTATCCTCAACACCCATATGAATATCGCGATGTATCTCACCATAACAGGCCTCAACATCTCTAACATCATTCATGCCTCCATGTACTCATCATATTAACCATTCTAGACTCTTCCATCTTAGGGTCATAATAAATTTTGGAAGGCCCTAACCATATCTCACCGCATAAGGATGATCACTTTTAGATCACATTTTAGAAATAATGGGAATCAAAATAGCATATTCAATAGGGATATCTAGAACTAAAACATGGAATCAATCGTTAAAAAATAAATGAGATCTCACAACTTAGAATGAACGAGACATAAGAATTTACACGAAAGTAAAAAACTCTGACCCCCACAATTATATTTTTTTTAAAAAAACGGGTTATATTTCATATTAAATTAAATAAATCATTCTTCCTTGGTTGAAACTATGCGAAACATATGGCATCATGTTATGAAAAGATATCAAAATTAGAACATGATATTAGAAATAAAACCAATTTAATAAAACTGTGGAATTACAATAATCATTTAACATGACTTGTATTTATTATCATCATTATAAACATGAATTATCATTCTATAGATTATTTATTTACTCCATTAATCATATATATGAAAATTTAATTACAAATGTGCATTCTGTAAATTTTATTATCATTATAATAAAAAAATACTTAAAAATTCATCTTCTTTAACTACATAAAAAAGTAATTAATTTATCATGGAATTTTGTTTTTACCAATTTACACATGCTAATTCAAGTATAATAATGTTATAAAAAATAATAACATATACACCACACAATATATCCAATCAGGAGGCAAAATATTATAATGGTAAAAAGAACAAAATCATGGGATCACTAACCTATTATTTATTAATTTGTATAAATAATTATTTGCTAAATTTCACAACCATATTAAGGTACAAAACCTAATCAATTTTTGAATATAAAAAAATAAATTATGGAAAATAATGAATCCCCTAAATCAAAGAGAAAAAAACATTTTCATGTAATGGGATAATGTTACGGTTGTTGAAAACCTATCCCATAAAAAACCCATGATATTCAAAAGTCTTCATGCCACAAACACGACGAAAAAAATTAATAAACATCATTAGTATATTGAATACCCTCTATCATAGAATGGTGGGAAGAAATTAAAGAAAACAACAATGATTATGGAATACCATAAAAATGAAAAATGCACATTTGATCACTATGAATCAATGAAATAATGATAGGAATCTATCCCCAATCAATAAATTCAAAAAAAAATGGAAATGATGGCCATTCGATTTTATCGAATCAGGTGAAGGGGATTTGGCTCTTAGAACTTCCATGATGTTGGAGCATCCATACACTTTCATTAAAGAAAACTTCCATGGAACAAAACCCCATTTCACATTATGTAAATATCTATCATGAGATATCTCTAAAAAACACATCATATCGAATGATTTTTATCAAAAAATTTCACACCGTATAACACCCCATGAAATTTTATCACAATCCATGAACTAAAAATACATGATCTGAAACACGTGCATTTTATGTATTATAAATGATTTTATATTATAGTAGTTAAACACCAGAAGAATCACTATGAGTCTCTTCCAAGCACCACAAGCATTGGAAACATGCAAAGGGTTAGACTACAAGGATATATTCCCTTTCATTTGTAACATACCATCCTTTATCAACGTTATAGACTATTGTTTTTAATAAAATTCTTTTTTATGACCTAGTTTAATTTATTAAGTGATTAAAATAGGTATCGAGGGTGTTTGTGTGTTGTTCATAACAAGAAGTCCAAAAACTAAAAATAGATGCCACCACATGGTTTGTAGAAATTATTCTTCCCAACAAACATAGTTTCTCATACCATGAAGCTATAGAAATTGGGGCGCAATGGGCCGTATGATTTGTTTATAACTATGTGACTTTAAGAGAAAGACTTTTTGGTGCTACATACATCTTGGACATCGTTGTTTTGTACAATTTGTTTATGGTTTGATAAACTATGACCAAAACTATGTAGGGTTCCCCTTGGAAGCTGTGGAATACCTAATCATTAAAACATGGATTGGAAAACCATATAGAAAAACCATGTACCATATATTTTAGGGTGAATTTACATTTACCCTCTTTAATGATTTAACAAATTAAATATTATCCCCCTCTTTTTATTCGGCGGTTGAACCCTTCCCTCCCTTGAATGAATCTCCTACTCCTACAGTGTTGGTTTTATGATAAATTTTCAATACAGACCCAATTTCTCTCACTGTATTATCAAATGGGAAGATATAGGTAAGATCCAAAATCCAACCCATTATATTTCATGTTATTATTTCTATCATCATTGTTATAAAAGTTAAGGTTATTTAACTAATATTCAAGGTATATGATTATTTCATCGATTTCTCCCATTCTAGATCGAATAAAAGGATGCCACTGCCAGAGGGAAGAACTGTGATTCAATTGTAGGTGGATTAAGTTCCATTCCTTAATATTGTTTCACAATTTAATTTAGTTTTTCCAAATTATGGAAACAGCCAAAATCACCTATTATTTGTTAATAAAATTAACCTAATGTCATAACTATTAATTTTATGACCCTTGTTTGTGGCGAATGAACCCATTTGGTTGATAAACATGAGTTATGACACCCCAAGGGTGTGATCAGCTTTATATGATTAATTTCCCTTGTTCTATATTAGCTAAAAACACTAGAGGAATGTTTTACATTAATTAATATACTGAGGTAATCAATTTAGTTGAACTAATTGAATGGTCCATGTGGATAGGCCATGTGCCTTATACCTTATGACATAAATTGATTACCCAATTTAAAATCCCTAACTAGTATGCCTACTACCATATAAATAATTTATTTAAATGAAAAAACCTTTCAAACAGACATGTTATCTATTTTTATCATGTTTAAATACTTGATCCTTTGTACTGAGGATGATAAAAGAGTTTTGACTCATGGTCACCTTGGATGGAATCATTATTCCCTGATGTTTTAATTATAAATGATTGGTGATGACAGTAGGGGTGACATGAGCAATGAGTGGGATGCCCTCATTGAGAATTGTCACTTTTACCACCAGAAGAGTGACATTGATTACTTGGGGTATACCCCTTAAATGGGATTTATGGCATGATGGTTGTACCTTTCTATAATAGAGAGTCATTCCCCTAGGTGTTATAAAAATAATGTACTCTAGGTCTCGTTTTTAACTTTATCACACCATGTTAGATAGGGAGTTTGTACTTTATTCGTGGGTCTTGTTGGACCGACTCTCTAGGGATTACACATATATGGATACCCATGAGTGAAACATTTAATTCATTCATAATTTAATTAGATTAACTCAGGGTGAGTCTAAAAATTTAATAAATAGAATTTATTTTAAATAAAAATCATGTGAACCTTTACAACAAAATGGAATGAACTATTGAAATTAGAAACATGGGGTTGTGTCATCCATTCCTAGTCAAAAAATTAGTTAAATTCTAAATTATATTATATTATATTACTCAAAATACCTTAACATTATACCTCATCTCATAATCATTATCTTAGGTTGAAGACATTAAATTGGAAGGTTGTCCTATCAGAACCATGCCATGTTTATTTATTTTTTTTTTCGGTTTCTCAATTATTTGTTATGGTAACCATTTCATTTTACATTGCACAAATGTTTTGTTATAATCAATGATGGTGTTGTTATACTTTGATTTTTCTCACACCCAAATCAAGTAACTATTTGTACCTGATTAGACTTTAAGACTACATATATAGTAAAAGGGAAGCTGCCAACTTCTGATGGTTAATTTATAGCATGGGGATGGAGTATCTTGGAAGATGAATGGTTGTACAATCATGAATATAGATGATATAATTTTTGTACTTTTTTATTATCATTTATTATATTAATGTATCATTATCCGTTAGGATATTCATATTTATAACATTATCATCATTTATATTAGTTATTACTCATATTCTACTTATTTTTTATTTAGCTTGCAAGTTATTTATTATTGTTCCAAAATAATCTATTAATTATTTGGGATTTTTGTATTTATTATCATTATCTAATTATATGCTCAAACCATTTTGTGAGGGAATTTTATTCTTACTAACACACCATATTCCCTCGATGCTAGTCGGCAGTATCAAGCATTCTGGAATTGTCAATTGAGGCCCTGTGGGCACCGTCATGGGGAACCACTATGTGGAATCCATGGAGGGTCGTTGCAACATTTTATACCACTCAAAAATTTCGCATCCTTGTTAATGAACAATAAAATGGTGATAATAAATTAAATTGGTTTTATTCAAATTAGATACCACTTAATGATATATCTATAACATAAGCTCAAATACATCATTTTTAAAAAAATGTGAGATGAACTTATAGAAAAAACTAGATCATAAACACTCTCTTAGGTGATATTACACTTGAAATAAAGTAAATACCCATTTATAAAATGTTAAAACCCTCTAGAAAACGAGAACAGTAAAAAATCATATGATAAAATGTCAAAAGAGAAGTCATAAACATCAATAAACTATGGGTATTAAGAGTGTATAAACAACTCACGTTCCATGGTACTATCCACAATGTCAAAGATCAACCATATAAAATGAATCCAATGAAAAGTAATTCCCACTAAAACAATTCTTCTGAGGGTCTTGGATCTCACATAGTGCCTCTATAAATTTACATCATCGTCAACATACATCTAAAACCAATAGATTAATTGGGATTCATCAAGAAGATAATGAAGAATCAGAAACATTTGAAGAATATCATGTATCTTGATCATCTATCGATGAATTTATATTTCATACTACATGACCCAAATCCATGATCATAACTCAGAAGGCCCAAAAAAATTTGGAGCAAGAAGACTCCCCTGACCAAATCATTACATTCCACAACAAGGATCCACCTTAAAGAACACATGATCTCTAACATTTAAATCTAGATGTCTCCTCCTATGGTTAGAATATAAATTCTGAATATTTTTAATTTAATTCATCCTATAATTAATTACATGAACCATCTATAGTTTTTTTAATAGTTCCAAACAATGAATTGATACCTCTCTATCTTCGATCCATCAAAATGGAGAATGGAATGGAAGGTCATAATAACCATCAAACTGACTCATACCAATGGAAGAGTAGAAAATATTACTATATGTAAATTAGATAATGGATGGGTTCCTCAACCATGAATCTATAAAATATTGAACATAATGGAGAAACATGTCTTTATGATTATGGATAATTTACTCTGTCTGACCTGTAGTTTATGAATGAATAATTTTTATAAATAATTAAAAATAATAAAAATGATGGAGATATCTCTCTACTGTAGATGTAAAATTAGTACCTCAATAAGGTATGATCTTCCCCATGAATAGATGGAGTTTCAGGACCACTGAAACATACTTCCTTGGAAAAACCTCAAGTAAGATCTACTCTTTATTCATTATAAATTTGGATGAGTTTATAAAAGGATCCACAATGTATCATATATAATTTTATACTCCCTTATCTTAAGGTATCCTAGTAATGAATTACTTTGATTTTTCGTTCTACTTTTTTTGTGGAATATTTAGTAGATATAGATAACCATTGGAAACACAATGCATGACCATCACCTTATGTTAGAATAAACATTAAGAAAAAGGATATGTAACTTCATGCTTCAACAACATCACCCAAAACTAAAGCTTGAATGCTTTTTAATCCATTTTCATGTTTGGATACAGTACCAAAGGTTAACATTGGAACAATTGGAGAACCATATAACACATCCTCTGTGTAATAAAAAACAGTACTAGGACAAATAAATGGTGATGTCCACACTTAGAACAAATACTTAGTGAATTTAAAAAAAAAAATTGTTCCCTCTATTCCTCCACCTCAAAATACACTAACTAAAACTCCTCTATAATATTCAACAAATATATATATATATATATAGTCATCATGAAATGAAAACCTTTACCTCCAACCGCTTCTATATCTATATTATTTACTGATTGTTATTCCATCACACTCCATGAATATCTAGATTCTTGAATGAAAATCACTACATCATTTTTTAAACACCTCATCCATAAAATGTCCCTAACATAGTGTAAATAAAATGATGATTTCATAATTCTTAAACAATCTCATCAATTGTTTCTATTGAATATTTATTTTAATATCGGTATTATAAATTTCTAGTTATTTTATGGTCAATAATACCAAAATAATTATCATTGAAGAGTTAATGAATTTAAAAAATCAATGAGAACAAAACTATTATCTTCTTAAGATCATGGTTAGAATTGGGAATATCATCGGTATGAAACATCAAATCCCCCTTAGAAACCACTTACATCCTCTAAATCATAACTAAACACAAACCATGATGAAAATAATCATAGAAAACCTCAAACTAAACTCCCTGTAATGGAAGAAAATAGAATGGAGTACATACCAATTACTTATATAGGAAATCAAAAGAATCCCGACAATTGTCAATCCATAATAATTTCTTATCCTTTACGGAAAATGGTGGACTCACAAACTATGATAAATTGGCTACGCACTTCTTGTAATGGACTTCAAGTCCAATGAAACATCAAAAAAATTCCTTCCCCTTTGGAGATACCAATTAAAAAATTATCTCTATCTTTGAAATATGTATATCTATATCCTATAAAAACAGAACATTCCCAATGATGTGGACATCGTTATCCAAAAAATCTGACTTTGAAACTATACCTAATAACTGATCATTGAGAATACTCCCAAATACACATGTATATGTGTTGCATTCTCCTCCTCATATGCATAGTAGACAATTATTTCATTTATCAAAACTACCATAATCATATCTAAGAAATATCAATGAATTTTTTCACCATCCTCACAAATAATGCAGGAGAATTTTTCACACTTTACTAAATCAAAACAAACACTTAATTACCAAGGGGACAAATAAATAGGTATTTTTTATATCCTAATAATCCAAATGTATCTATCTATTTTCTAACTAAAATTTGATATTCAATATTTTCCTCAATCAGTTGATTAATAAAATCAAAAATTAGTCGAAGAGGATAGTAATTATTCACAATCAATTGGTTAAAATGATGATAATAAATAAATATATTAAATATTCCATAAAACATCTTCCAAAAAACTTATGGTGCGCCTCAAGATGAAAAAATGAGTCAGAAAAAACCTTACTAAAGTAGATGATAATTATATAATCAAAACTATAACAAATCTAATGGTTCCATACTATATAGAGATATAAAGAAATGAGACTCACTAAGATATAAGTCGATCCAAAAAATGATCTCCCTTTAAGACAGCAAGTATACAACATCCTCCTAAAAAACAATAGGATAATCTACATAAACCATATCAAATTCTACCTTCTAAGCCTATGAATATCTCTACATCCACTCTTTCAATAACGAATAAAATGATAAAATACACCTAGGATTCATCTGAAGGTCACTCTCACTAAAAAAATAATTCTATATCTCAATAATAATTATAGAATAAAATTTTCCTCTAAAAGAAATACCTAAAACCCTACAACATCTACAAGAAATGAATAACTAAGATGATTTCATATGTCTATATTCAAAAACAGAAGAAATATCCCCAAGAATGGTGTTGTCCCAACACTAGCTCATAAATTCTACATAATTGGTAGATGTCATCTCGACCTTCATCTAGTGTAACTTATACCCTTGGAACTAGAAGCCTCCCAACCTCATGTCCCAAATAATGGAAGAGGTTAGGTGATATAGTGGTGTGTGTCACTCCTGAATATAAAAAATTATATTGTAATTTAGAAACAAGAATAGGGTACCTCATATGAAATATGGATCCCCAAACACTAGAAATGATATAGTATGAAACTAAACATGACATGCTCTATGGCCAATCAATCCCTATGCAGACCACCTCCATTGATAGACTCTGCTCCCTAGAAAGTGAAGAATCTCAAGGTTAGACTCTACCTACTCTATTTATTCATTTCTGAAACAAATCTAGAGTTCTATATTGCTACCGCATCAGATTAAACATCCTCAATATGGTAACCCAAATAAGATAAAAATTTCACGTATTGAATTTTCAGAAAGTAGTTCAGACTCTCTACAAATGAAGTCTACCCCATAAGAAAAAAATATGTCTGAAAAGTTAATATATATTTTAGTAACACCAAACTCAGATAAATAAGATGTTGAGTTCTAGGAACTACCCACCGATGGTCTAAATCACTTTTATCCTAACATATAGGAACCACCGACCACAAACCTACTTCAAGAGTAATCCTGATGACTCCCCCATTGTTATGCTCTATTATGGATAATGTCCTTTTAATATGATGATATCTTTATACAAGCTTGTGATATATCTCCATCATAAATATGGTTTCATAGAGGTATATATATGTAGGAAAATACTCCTAGAAACTATTTATCTTGGAATCCTCATCCAAAAAAAAAATTCGGAAGCATATTGTAGAAGGTTCCTAAAATTGATCCCAAACTCATCCACACTGGAACTACCTTGCTGAACTTTATTCTACTCCTAGAGACTGGGAAGCAATGTAGATATTAAATGTATATATACTATAAACTACTCTTAGAACTTTTCCCATGATACTATTCACTACTCTCAATCTAAAAGGATTAAGAAACACCATTACCAAACTGATCAACACAATATCATCAAAAACAAATGAAACCTCTCGATCAATCGAGAGTAGATTAAAATAAAGGCTATGCAGTCATCCTCCAAAAATTATTCCATTAGTATATATGAATTGGATCCCTCATACATTTATAGAATCATGAACTGAAACTCCAAATGCGTCCTCCTCTAAGTGTCATCATCGACCTCCACTCTATGAAAATCTGTTTTCACATCCTAATGAAAATATTATACAAGAACAAGATGAGGACGTTGACTTGGATCCATGCATGCATAAGGAAATCATAGTTAGAGCTCATAAACCTGTCATATAAAGTAATTAAAATTAATTAATTATTTATTTTACTATCATTTCTTTAATTTGAACTATCCCAATGTCAAACCATTTGAATCATACAAGAAATGAATAATTATGTATGAACCATTCCAAGGTCTCTTCCATGAATCTCGTATCACATAATTTAGTTGGATTATTAATCATATTGTTATATGCATCAGATTAAAGGTGGAACAAAATACCCTTGTATTGGTCAGTCTCCCATATTTATATATCTCACTGAACATAACTAAATCCATTTTTCTATAAACCCATTAATCCTCACAGGTAAATAACTCAAACCTCCATCACATCCCTCAACATTAACCTTTGATAGAATAATATCACAACCCCTCCACCAATGTATAACCCACGTGGGATGGAAATATAGGGTGGGAGATGGTGAATACAGAAGTATAGGATCCTTTAGTCCCCAAGATAGAAAATATCACTAAGGGTATAATAAGAATACATTTTAGAGGCATTACCCTCCAAGAAAATATGATGAATAGAGTGGTAAGAAAGACACACCAATCAAAAAATACATAAACACACACACACACACACACCCACACACACACACCCACCCACCCACCCACACACACAGATATATATATAATGAAATATCAAATACAAACCTTTAATTTCATACATTACTAAAAAACTAAAAGGAAAACTATATCTTGCCAAAAGATAAAGACGACAATGACCATGAATCCAAAAATTCTCCAACAAAACTATGAGATATTAATATTCATCCAAATGTCCATGATGATATACATGGCCTAAAAAGTGTGTGTATATATAGAGTATGTATAATAGTAAAATAATGTAGATCCTATATTCATCCTATTGATAATATGATAATGAAACAATTTAAATGAAAACAAAATAATAATTAAGCTAACTGATCAGCAAAATAGGCATACTATGTTCCCTTACTCACCATTGATAATGCTAAACAATTTTCACATAAAAGAGAGGATATAATATAATAATTATGTATCAAGGATACCCAACTCCCACCTCCAGTATTTTTTCCCACTCATCCCCAATGCCTACTTTCTTGAGCAATTTACATCCAAAATTTTCTATGACAAATACTCCTAGGAAATTTATCACAACATTCACCTCATGCATCACATAATCATTAAATCCCCTATATATATCCATATAGTAATCGAGTAGATTTTGGGGGACACAATAGACTATATAACATGTGTTATAAATATTTTATTATACATCAATCCATTACTGCCCATAAGCGGTGTAAACAACCACAAGACAACACAACCTATACATGTCATAACTTAAATAATAATTTGTATACTTTATATGTCAATACATAGTTGTGATACAACCCCAATGCATTACAAACATATATATAAATATATGGTGAAACTAACAACCATGCATATCAGTACATATTACAACATAGAGAAGAAACAACTTCCAAAGGGTGTAGTCTGACATCCATCCAACCACAAAAATGTTTGGGAAGACAACATCCTAGACTCTAGTGGGTGTCAATCTATCTAACAGACATGGGTGAAATAGCGTATCAAATTATGAAATATACAGATTAAAATAATTCTCACATCCACGCTATTTTCATAACCCAATCTCGGATTCAATAATATATAATATTGATCAGACTCTCAATGTCCACTTATAATACTAGATATATGATAAACACAAAAGCCTTTAAAAGTGATACATTAATTACTTATTTTATTTTACCATTAACATTTATTAATTAATTTATTAAAAATTAATTACATTTTATCAATATTATAAATTTAATTACAATAAACATCATAGTAAATCCCATTCCCGGCTAGAATTATCCATAACTAGACCACATTTTATCAAGATTAATATGTTAAAAGCATTTTTATTCAACAAACACCAACCCCATTGGTGAATAATTACTTATGAATTATTAAAATTCATCATTAATCAAAGTACTATAAAAAATATATTTTGTGTTACCACCAAGGGGAAACATGCATCCAATAACATCTGGCTACATCATGTAGCAGTGACATGAATACATAGAGAAACATGAATATAATAAAACAAATTTATTCATAATCAAACATCCTTATGTTCAATATAACAGCAACAGTAATCCTAGTTTCGACACATTCCACCTTATATGGTGTCATCCACCACACCCACCTCCATATCTCAATTCCTCTCCCAATCATATGTAACAAATTCTACCACGTCATATAGGACTCCCTTCTCACATCAAATCAACTATTTCTGGCTAATATGTCCTAAGATCATATCAAATATAGGCCTTTCTATCCCATATTACATCCCATCATGGAAAGAACATCTGAATGACATCATTAAACTATCAGGAAAGTAAAAATCAAATAAAATATTGAAATCTAGACCCTAAATCAAGTCATACACTAATCATATATCAATTATATATAATGGATGCAAACCCAATGTACATTAGAAATCATATACAAATAGGAAAATATAACCCCAAGAATTATTTTGATCAAATTATAAGTTTTTATTACATCATTAATCAGTTGATTAATTATTCACAATTTCTAACTATGGACAACTGCATGAATCAATAAAAAATAGTCTACCAAATCAAAACATTCATATAGAATCAACTCTGGTTTCATCAAGCTTTGAGAAATAACATTCTCATTCTACATGCCTTTTATTTCTTATCAATATTAATAACATGAATTATAATTAATATTTTTCATAAAAAATTCTATAATATTGGGAAAGATAATTTAATTTCACATGTTCTCCACATCTATTTTATTATCATAAAATTACAAGAAACACTATATTTAAACAAATATCTTCATTAACTAGATTGTTAAATTATTTAATTAATTATATTGTCACATTTTTTACCATTTTTCACATGATAATATAATAATAATAATGTCATAAAAGATAGTAACAAACATATATAGCAATCTACAAAATAAAGAGGCAAATTATTGTCATGTTATAGAGTAAATCAACATTTTATCACTAACTAATTATTTTATTAATCAGGTTCAATAATTATTTGGTTTATTTCACTATCATCCAAAGGGAAAAAATTATCAATTTATGATTTTATGTAAATAAAATGATAGGGAAATTGAATCCCTATATCTATGGTGTTAATATTTTCCACATGATAATGATCAACCTGTATGGATTTGTGTTAACCTCTACCCTGATGGAATTGTGATATCCTAAGGATGTTTTGAAAAAAATTCATCACCTAAAACAATGATTCGATATTATAATAACAAATACGAATCACCAAAAAAATTGATAGAAGAAATAGTAGAAAAAAATAATGATATTGGAGAAAATTCTATAAAATAGATGATTAACACACTAGGCATCACGACAGATTTATGAAAGAAGGTTATGAATATTTTCCTTAAGAAGTAATTCTAAAA
This sequence comes from Viscum album, assembly GCA_963277665.1. NCBI lineage: Eukaryota > Viridiplantae > Streptophyta > Magnoliopsida > Santalales > Viscaceae > Viscum > Viscum album. The sequence goes on from OY728151.1 coordinate 121,118,439, forward strand.
AACTACAAAGGAGACTTGTTGGATCACATAAATTGGGAGAGGGTGAAAAGGGTTAATGAACTCTTGAAAAACATCACCTTTTAGTGGAACACTGCACATGGAATTTACTTTGCATTAATGCCCTTTTCACATGATGTTAAGGTAGAGTTTTATACTTCATTGAAAAAAATGTTTCCTTAAATGATTATTTAAAAAACGGTTTCACATCATCTAACACCTTGGGAACATATCCCACAATTGGTGAACATTGAATACAAGTTATGAATCACTTAAAATCATTGAATTCTACATATTTCAAACTTTTAGTAGAAAAACCCCTCTATACTGACTGAAGAACTCCTACAATCACCATGAATTTAGAAAACACAAGATGGATTGGACTACAGAAGTCCAGGTCCATACTTTATCTCATTATTACATTCAAATATTACTTGTATATATACATTTGGAGTTATTTTAATAATAAAATTAGTTGAATCTTAATGTAGAGTTCAATACTCATTACCATTATGATAGAATACTAAATGGTACTCAAAAATCTAGTTCACTATGACCTAGATGAAAGTAATAATAAAAACAATTCCAATCATTCATACTAAAATAAAAATAATTTATTCCTCTATATGGGGAAATCATACACAAAGGGGGTATATATCCATCTATAGGACCCAAAACCCTTTGAGTGGTATGTGTAATAGGCTAGGGGGATACCAAATCCTTATGAAGAAAAACAAATTATTTTAGTAAGGGAGTTGACTACTTTAATAGGGTCATTTTATACTCATCCGATGGTTTTAATTTTACTTTCATGGGTTTTATACCCCATGTATAGTCTAGAAATCTTATCCTCACCTCATTTTCGTATATACAAATAAAATTTTTTATATTCTCCCAAATTCATTTAAATTATCACTTATATGAAATGTGATGATCCCGAAATTTCAAGGAAATTTTTTTTTTAATTTCTTTTAATTTTACAAGTCTGTGGATTCTGTCGGCACATGATTCCGAGGCCCAGTGTGCCTGGAATCAATTTCTGATGTTTAGCTCTGGTACGTTCTGGGAACAAACGAGCAGGTTTTTCTATCATTTGAACCGGTGCACGGAATTGAAATCTAAGGGCACCGATAAACCCGCAGAACCAGAAATTGCCTAAAAGGGCCTATACCATAGTTGCGTTTTGAGCAGGTTGAGGATTAATATGTGGGGATTTAGAAAGAAGAAATAAAATTTGTTATGTACAAATTTTATTGGTTAAAGGTGGTTAATATCCTACAAAGGGGGAGTTAGTGGTGGGGGCCCACACCCACCTAACCTCCCATTGGAGGGATTACTGTGGAGGGTCACACATGAGACCCTAACTCCTCACCTCCCCCTCAACTCCCTAAACTCCTTAAATATCTTTAAATCACCCATGTATTTAATTTGTAACTCTTATTCATTTATGTAACCTTTCATCTTCCTCCCATCTCACGCCAATTGATTTTTCAACCTATCAAAATTAATGAAACAAACTCTTTAATTAATATATTAAAGAGTTTGAATTATTTTGAATACTTGGCATGTCTATTAAATTTGGTGAAGTATCATCTTAATATGGTTTTGGAAAATCTTATCATGGAACTTATTGACTAGAAGAGAGCTTTATCTATCATTAAAGAACATCTTCTTCCCACGAATAATGGCACCTCTTTGTTGATGAATACCGAGGTTCCATCTTCTCTGACAACACACCGATGCTCGAGCCAGGATCGAAGGACTTTACGGAAGCGACGAACACCAATGATCATTGTCACCTTTATATCCTCCCTTGCAACGACGTCAATGAGCTGATATACACCATCTCGTGATATTGCCATCGAACGAAAAACCATGACGTATGGGATATATTTTCTTGTTTCAGACATTATCATCGTTCTCCATTGCATAAAGAATTTGCTGCATGATATCATCGTAACGGGAGGAGATAAGACTGCAAGAACACAGCTGATTCTCCTTTCCTTTTCTTTGTTGATCTTCGTTGAAGTTGCAAGCAGAGGCGCACAGTGCCGTTGCACCGTGCAGTGGTCGACAGGGAACCATGGCCATGCAAGGTCGTGGTGAAGGCAGCGCGGTGTCATTGCACCACACGAAGATGAAGAGAACTATGGCCGGAGCGGGCCGCGGTGGCAGTGCGTGGAGCCGTCGTGCCACGCCGGTGAGAGGAGCCGCGACCGAAGGCCATGACGGACCAGCAGGGGCGGCCGACGACTCCAGGAGGTGGGACCCGCACTAGGTCCCACGGCGCCTCACAATCTGGTTGACCATAATGGTCGGTCATTACCCGAAAAACTGGGGGGGGCACCCCCCCGACCTGCTTTTATGGAATACCCCAATGGGTCCACCGTTTCCAGAAAAGGGGGTCGCGCCCCTTGCGTCCGGCTCGGCAAACGTCGAGTCGTGACCGGCTTTCGAGTTGGGCCGCATGCCGCACGAGCTAGGCCGGCCGCGCCCCGCCGGGCCACGTCAAACTGGGATGGACCCAGACCCGAGTCGGGTCGACCTGATTCGGGCCTACCCGAGGGGTATTGGGGCGGGTCAGACAAGGCCCAGACCCCCTATTTTCATACTATTTTCAGTGAAACGGTAATATCATGAGTTACAGACCTCTGATCAACGCACCATCAGTTGCGTAGGATTCCTTGGATCGATTCAGTCATTTCATTGTATTACACTCAAGGTTTCGGAGAATTTTACATATGTTCGGGTTGGTTCGAACACGAAACCAACCGAGCCCACGGAGTGGAAACTCTCATAACATAAGGATCAGACGTCTGATTGACGTTTTGTCAAATATGTTGGATTAATATTAAGGATATGCTTCTTTTGGAATACTATACACAGGATTGGGATGTTTTTTGAGCATCAGAAGGTTGGATTGTACCCGAAATCCAAACGGACCCCTTGAACTGAAATGCTAATAACTCAAAGACCGGGCGTCCGATTGATGTTCCGTCTAATGAGTTGAGAATCCTTTAGCGTGGTAGTACTTAGTGATACTTCTATGTGAGACTTCCTGACACATGGAGTTATGGATTTAGGCTCAAGGATCGGACCCTCCCAATGATGAGCGAGCAGATTGGAGAGACCTAGTAGCTGGATGAGACTTGACGACTGCTGATCGTCTGACTTGTAGTGATTCGTTTCACCCAGTGGGGTGCGCTTGGTTGTAGCAGCAGGCCCATGGCTGAGGAGCGCTTGGTTATAGCGGAATACCCGCAGTACTCGATAGAAGGAGTACCTCTATTGGTTGTGATGGGGTGCGCTTGGTTGCAGTAGAAGACCAATGGTGGGAAGCTCTTGGTTGTAGTAGCAGGCCCACAGTACTCGACAGGTGGAGTACTTCAACAGTCCAAGGTTAGTGGGAAGTGCTTGGTTGTAGCAGAAGGCCCACTGTACTCGACAGAGGAGGAGTTCTCCAGCAGCCGTGGTTTTGACTTCGTGAATAGAAATCCTGGTTTGAGCTGAGTCAATGTCCTTTGTGTATTCCTCATGATTGAGAGGGGTTACATAATAATTTTAGGAATAAGAATGGGCTTATACATAAGTAAGGGTTATATGTTGAGAACCTTCTTTGTGGTTATCCATGTTGGATTTTGTGAGACCATGAGGTTCTTGGGGTATGTACTGAGTATCCTTATAATCACCCTTTTATGAGCTATGCCTGCACTTCATTCTGTTGGATACAGACGGCAGACAACACTGATCGTGGTTGAGGTTTGTAGAGCTGGATGGTACCCGGAGGTGGACTTCACGACGATACGGTACCCAGAGGTGGACTTCACAACAAGACGATACCCAAAGGTGATTGAAAAGCGTGGAGAGCTGAGGTGGACATATGTACCTACCCTTCAGCTGGGAATTTTGGAGGACGAACGAGGAGCATTTTGACACCATCCTTCTTTTTGTCTTATCTATTGTACTTTCGTTTAGTAGTAGCTGTACTTTTCAGTTGGGTTTGTATTCTGTCCCTTTAACTTTTCATCCATTTCTTTTGTACGTGGATCATTACTTCTGCTTATACTCTTGTTGGATGTGTTTATGTTTTATAAAGTCAATGCCTTCCTAGATATCAGGATTTACTCTATTGGTTCTAGTCATCACCCCCTGGCCTACGGAAGACGGGCTTGGGGTAGTCATGGAACGGGACCTGAGGATGGGTCATGACAAATTGGCATCAGACGACATCAGTTCTTCCACAGAACATAGGACTCTGATATTTTTTTCTCTTAAGCAATAGTGTTAAGGGTACTGAGTGTGGTTTTAAGTTCAGGAACTCTAGTGTTGGTGCGGGCGGCTGACGTATCTATACACCAGGACCCTGACCTCTGATTTCTGACTTAGTTCACGAAAACACTGATTGTGTGTGTGTTTTCATAAGTTTATTATAAATCAAATCAAACAAGTTCGTCTCACCATGTATTTTCTTTGATCGTGTCACATATGTTTCTTTCAGGATGCCTCCCCGCAAATGACCAGCAAGAACCCCAAGAGTTGTACGTACTGATAGGACACCGAACGATGAGCCCTTAGTAGAGGGCCCTTATCCAGTGGAGGAACTAGTGGTACTACCACCCATTGGGCCAACGATGCCACGAGCCCCAACAGCAGGCCATGCATTCCGCTTGAGCGCACTGCATGAGTTCCAGCGCCAGGGGCCACTGATGATCTGGGGAGAGACATACCCACATGCGGCTGAGGATTGGATGGAGGCCGGGGTTAGAGTATTTAGGCTAGTTGGGATGCCAGTAGACTTTATGGTGATTCTTTCTTCTAGCCTCCTTCAGAAAGCAGCAGGCAGATGGTAGAGCCTGATGCTCCAGATGCATGACAAGGCGACACTTATATGTGCATAGTTCAATAGCCTGTTCTGGGCAGAGTTTGTACCATCCACCTTTCGAGTGATGCGTATTCAGAAGCTACATCATCTAGACCTAGGTAGCATGATGGTGGCGTAGTACTTAGTGAGTTTTACAAACCTCTCATGCTACTCAATAGAGATTGTACGTGACCCGGTCTATAGGGCCCAGACCATCAACCAGGGGCTCACGAGAGAGATTAGAGATTTAGTTGTCTCCCACATCATCCTAACACATATGGGGGTGTTGGAGCGAGCCCTATTAGTGGAGAGTATCCTTGATGAGGAGTCTGTAGCAGCCAGACCCACCACTAACCGACATGCAGTTGAGTCTTCTGCAGTTGGTAGTAGACAGATGACGAAGAGGTCCAAGAGGGCTAGACCCACAGGTGGTCGACATCATGACTCAGGATCGTGTGTGCCAGGCACCCAGGGTGGAGAACGAATTACCTGGAGTGGACATTCTTAGTTCTACAGCAGGCTTGGTCACATGGCATGTGACTATCCCACTCGCCATACAGATGATCTGCAGATAGAAGAAGGACCTCCCATGTAGAGAATCAGGTTCGATCGAGGTAGACTGTAAAGAGTAGGAGACCGAGGTGGAGGAGTTGGCTATGCAGCTGGAGGTGGACGATGCTTCGAGGTGTTTCCACCACCACCACCAGGAGGTCCACCTCGACCGTAGGGAACTTGTGGACATGGGATATCTTAGCTTTGGGCAGCTAAGTCATACGACAACGGAGCTTCAGAAGAAGGTGGACAATAGCGAGACTAGTTCCAGGCATGGAGGCCTTTTTATTGGTGCTTCGATCTTCTTTTTTTGTTGTTGTAGTGGTTGTATATGTTATTGTACTTTGAGCTGTAGTAATAAAAGACACCTTTCTTTGTGACATTTACTTTCCTGTCGTTTTTGTATGGTTGATACTAAGAGGTTCTAGTTCAAACGGTTGACTTGATCTTCAATTTTGAGATACCTAATGGAGGAGACCCAGTGACCACACACTACTTCCGACAGCGTGACTCGACCCTTGGAGGCGGGAGTAACGGTTGGATCTCTTGGTAGTAGTGTCGAGGCCTTATGATGTCGTCCATGACATGAAATAGTACTGTATATTTTAGGATTGACTGTCTTAGGAAAAGAACACGGTTCTTCCATAGGATTAGACCAGATTTCTATTTTCTGCAGAGGAGAAATCCCAGAAGCACTTTGGTGAAATGTAGACAAAGAATGGTGGAGATGAGTTCTTACAATTGGCTATTCTCACCCATTGTTCGTTGAGTGAAGGTTTTATGGTTCTCTCCATCTCAATAATATCTAGTGTATTTTCTCTCAAAAGGACGTGAACTAGGGACATCGGTGATGGATTTAATTCCTCCAGGACTATGACTTCGAGATAGTTTATACTCCTAGAGAGGGGGACAGTATAGCAAATGATCATAGTAGGAGATCGGGCATTCAACTTTTAGGAGTGGCGAGACAGCAGCTGGACATGTTTTAAATATTCGTTGTGGATAAAAATGGAGTCAGCATGTGTAAAACCAGAAATGGTCAGGCTAAGATGAAGAAGGTATAGATCATCCATGAGAGGATGAAGACTACACAGAGCGTACAGAAGTCCTATGCTGATAGGAGACAAGACCACTAGAGTTTGATGGTGACAACCACGTCTTAATATGGGTCTCACCTCAACATAGTCTATGGAGATGTGTTCGAGGTGGAAATTTATCTCCTAGTATCATCTTGTAGAACAGGAACCTCCAGGAGAGCACATAGTGGCTGGAGGCTCAGATGCGTGCTCAGTACCCCCTTTAGTTTCCCTAGTTTGTGATGTAGCTTTGCAGGGACATAAAGCCTTGAGGTGAGAGTAATGTAAAGACCCGTAAATTTAATAAGAATTTTTTTTCTTAATTTCATTGGAATTTTACTAGTCTGTGGATTCTGACGGGACTTGATTCCGAGCCCGTTGTGCCCGGAATCAATTTCCGAAGTTCAGCTCGCGTATGTTCTGTGAACGAATGATTGGGGTTTTCTATCTTTTGAACTAGTGCTCGGAATTGAAATCTGAGGGCACTGTTGAACTCGCAGAACCAGTAATTACCTAAGAGGACGTATACAGTAGTTGCATTTTGAGCAGGTTGAGGATTAATATTTGGTGATTTAGAATAAACGAAATAAAATTTGTTGGGTACAAGTTTTATTTGTTGAAGGTGGTTAATATCCTACAAAATGGGAGTTAGTGTTGTGGTCCTACAACCACCTATCCTCCCATGGGAGGGATTAGCGTGTTGGGTCCCACACAATAACTTAACTCCTCACTCCCCCCCTCAACTCCCTAAACTCCTTAACCATCTTTAAATCTCCCTTGTATTTAATTTGTTACTCTTATTCATTTATGTATCCTTTCATCTTCCCCCCCTCTCACATCTTTTGATTTTCCAACCTATCAAAATTAATGAATAAAACACTTTAATTAATAGATTAAAGAGTTTTAATTATTTGGAATACTTGGCATGTATATTAAAGATGGGAAAGTCTCATCTTAATATGGGTTGGGAAAATCCTATCGTGGAAGCTCAAGACTAGAAGATAGCTTTATCCATCATTGAAGAACATCTTAGTCAAGCAAATAACAGCGCCTATTCGTTGATGAATACCGAGGTTTCATCTTCTCTGACGAGACACTAATGCTCGAGCCAAGATCGAAGGCCTTTGTGGAAGCGGAGAACGCCAACAGATGACGTCACCTTCATCTCCTCCCTTGCAACGACGAAAACGAGCCGACGTCCACCCTCTCACGATATCATCATCGAACTGAAAAATGTGAGGTAGGGGTTATCTTTTCCTATTCAAGACTTTATCATAGTTCATCATTGATTAAGGAATAAGCCACATGATATCGTCGTAACGGGAGGAGATCGGACTGCAAGAACACGGCTGATTCTTCCCCCTTCTCTTCTTTGGTGATTTTCGTTGAAGTAGGAAGCGGAGGGGCATGGTGTTGTTGCACCGTGCGGTGCTCAGCAGGGAACTGCATCCATTCAAGGTCGTAGCAAAGGAAACGCGGAGACGTTGCACCGCGTAGAGATGAAGAGAATTGCGGTAAGAGCGGGCCACAACGGGGGTGCCCAGAGTCATTGCGTCGTGCCGGTGAGGTCGACGAAGGGCATGGGTAGGAGCGGGCCGCGGGGGTGGGGCATGGTGCTGTCATGCCACACAGGGGATTCGAGCCCCAGACTGAGGCCGCAGCAGACCAGCAGGGGCGGCTGCCCGAGGCTGCCGCCGGCGACTCCAGGAGGAGGGACCCCCTATGGGTCCCTCGACGCCTCACAATCTATCTGGTCATTACCTGAAAAACCAGGGGGGTGTAACCCCCCCTGGCCTACTACAAGGGAGGACCCCACTAGGATCGCCATTTCCAGAAAAGGGGGTCGCACCCCTTGCGTCCCGCTCGGCCAGAGCCGAGCCGCGACCGACTTCCGAGCTGGGTTGCGCCAGCCAGGCCGGGCCGCGCCCAACCGGGCCGGACCCAGTCCCGGGGTGGGTCCACCCCATTCGGGCCGACCTAGGGGGTATTGGGCTGGGTCAGACCAGGCCCAGACCCCCTATTTTCGGATCATTTTAATTTAAACAGTCATATATTGAGTTACGAACCACTGATTGAGGAATCATCTATTGCATAGGATTACTTGTATCACGTCAGTCGTTTCAATATATTACACTCATGCTTTCAATGAAGTTTGTGTATGGCCGGGTTGGTTCAAACATGAAACCAATTGGGCTCATGGAGTAAAAACACTCATAACATAAGGATCAGACATCCGATTGATGTGCCATTGACTATGTTGGATTACACTTAATGAGACGGTTCTTTTGGCATACTCTACCCATGATTCGGATTTGGTTTGGGCATGGTCGGGTTGGATTGTACAAGAAATCCAATCAGCCCCCTAGAATGGAAATGCTAATAACTCACAAACCGAGCTTCTGATTCATGCTTCGTCTATCGCGTTGAGACCCCTTTGACGGGGATTCCATTACTAATACTCTTATGTGAGACTTAGTGACACTTGGAGTAATGGATTTAGGCTCGTGGAGCAGACCCTCCCGATGACGAGCGAGCAGATTGCAGAGACCTAGTAGCTGGATGAGACTTGATGACTACTGGTCATTCGACTCAGAGTGATTTGTATAGCCTAGTAGGTGTGTGCCTGGTTGTAGCAGCAGACCCACGGCAGAGGAGGTCTTTCTTGTAGCGGCAGACCCGCGGTGCTCGACAGAAGGAGTACCTCTTTAGGCTATGAGGGGGTGCGCATGGTTGTAGTGGCAGACCCATGGTGGGAAGTTCATGGTTGTAGCAGCAGGGCCACAGTACTCGACATGTGGAGTAATTAATCATTCCAAGGTTAGTGGAAAGTGCTTGGTTTTAGCGGTAGGCACACTGTACTCGATAGAGGAGGAGTTCTCCAGTAGTCGTGGTTTCAACTTTGGGAATAAAAATCCTGATTTGAGCTGAGTCAAGGACCTTTGTGTTTTCCCCATGATTGACATGGGTTACTTAATAATTTTACTTATATGTATGGGCTTATAGCTAAGTAAGGTTTATATGTTGAGATCCTTATTTGTGGTTATATTTGTTGTATTTAGTGAGACCCTGAGTGTCTGGGGGTCCCTACTGAGTATAAATATACTCACCCCTGCATGGGCTATGCCCGCACGTCATTGTTTTAGATGCAGACGAATGACAACAATGACTGTGGTTGGGTCTTGTAGAGAAGGACAGTACCTGGAGGTGGACTTCACGATGAGACGGTACCCGAAGGTGGACATCATGACGAGACGGTACCAAGAGGTGAGAGACAGACGTGGAGAGTTTATGTGTCCATTTGTACCTACCCTTCAGGTGGGAATTTAAGAGGATGATCTAGGAGCAGTTTGACACCTTCCTGCTGTTTTTATTTTCTGTTGTACTTGTGTTCAGTTGTAGCTGTACTTTTCAGCTGGGTTTGTATTCCATCCCTTTAACTTTTCAACACTTTATTTTTTACATAGAGAATTACTTCCTCATGTTCTCTGGTTGGATTTGTTTATGTTTTATAAAGGAAATTCCTTCCCAGATATCGGGATTTATGCCTTTGGTTCTAGTTTCGAGCCCCTTGCCTACAGAATGTGGGATTGGGGTATTCATGGCATGGGCCCCGAGGACGGGTTGTAAAAAATAGGTATCAGAGGACGTCGATTCTACCGCAGAACTTAGGACTCTGGTATTTTTCATTCTATGAAGAAATAATGTAAAGGGTACTGAGTGTGTTTTCAGTTCAGGGAGTCCAGTGTTGGTGCGGGTGGCCGACGTATCCATACACCATGACCCTGACCTCTGATTTCCGACTCAGTGCATGAAAACACTAATTGCGTGTGTGTTTTCAAAAGTTTCTTATAAATCAGATCAAACTAGGTAAGCTCAGCATGTACAGTCTTTGATCGTGTTGCATCTGTTTCATTTAGGATTCCACCCTGCAGACGACCAACTAGAGCCCCAAGAGTTGTATGTACTGACAGGATGTCAAGAGACAAGGCCTCAGTATAGGGCCCTCATCCAGTGGAGGTACCAGCGGTACTACCACCTGTTGGGCCACCGATTCCACCAGCCCCAGCAACAGGCGATGCACGCTGCTAGAGCGCACTGCACGAGTTCCAGCACCAGAGGCCTCTAAGGTTCCAGGGAGAGACAGACCCACAGGCGGATGAGGATTGGATGGAGGTTGTGGTGAGAGTTTTTAGGCTAGTAGGGATACCAGAAGACTTTATGGTGATCCTTGCTGCTAGCCTCCTTCAGCCAGCAACAGGCAGATGGTGGAGCCTGATGCTCCACATGCATGATGAGGAGACACTTCTATGGGAAGACTTTGAGAGCCTGTTCCAAGCGGAGTTTGTACCAGCCACCCTTCGAGTAGTGCATATTCGGGAGGTACATCATCTACAGTAGGGCAGCATGTCGGTGGCACAATACATAGAGAGGTTCACATACCTCTCACTCTACTCTACAAACATGGTACTAGATCTATTCTTCAGGGCCTGGACCATCAATCAGGGGATTAGTAAAGATATTAGAGTTTCAGTTGTCTCCCACAACATCCCGAAACAGAAGGGGGTGTTGGAGTGATCCCTCTCAGTAGAGAGTTTCCTTGCTATGCGGTCTCCAGCACCCAGACCCACCACTAGCCAACATGCAGAAAAGACTACTATATATGGCTGTAGACAGATGACGCAGAGGTCCAAGAGGACCAGACCCATTGGTGGTCGACCGCATGACATAGGATCATGTGTACAAGGCACCCAAGGTGGATAAAAACTTACCAGGAGAAGACCATGTTACTCTTGCAGTGGGCTTGGTCAAAAGGCACATTACTATCCGACCTTCCAAACAAATGATCTACATATTGATGAAGGACCTCACAGGTGGAGATAGAGGATCGATCGAGGAGGACCGCAAGGAATAGGAGGCTGAGGTGGAGGAGCTGGTCATTCAGCTGGAGGTGGACGACGCTTCGAGGTGTTGCCACCACCACCCCAAGGAGGTCCACCTTGACCACAGAGAAAAGGTTGTCATGTGAGAGATCAACTTCGGGTAGCTGAGGCATACGATAATAGAGCTTTAGATGCAGGTGGACAAGAGCCAGAATAGTTACAGGCATGGCTGAATTTGTTCATGGTGATTCTAGATTCCTTTTTGTTGTTGTTGGGGTTGTATGTGTCTTTTCACATTGAGCTTCATTAATAAAATACACCTTTAATTGTGACATTTACTTCCCTATATTTTTTGAATGGTTGATACTAAGAAGTTCCTATTTAAAACTATTGACATGATCCTCACTTTTGAGATACCTACTGGAGGAGACCCAGTGACCACACACGGCTGCTGAGAGTGTGACTCGACCCTTGGAGTTGAGAGTAATGGTTGGATCTCTTGGTATTAGAGTCTAGGCCTTACGATGTAATCTATGGAATGAAATAGTACCGTTCATGTCAGGATTGACTGTATTAGGAAAAGAACGTGGTTCATCCAGGGGATGAGACCATATTTCACTTTTCGGAAATGGAGAAATCCGAGAAACTCCTTGATGGACCGTTGATGAATAATGGTGGAGATGAGTTCTTACAGTTGGCTTGTCTCACCCATTGTTCGTTGAGCGAACGGTTTACGATTCTCTCCATCTCAATAATCTCAGGTGTATTTTCTATCAGAAGGACTTGAAGCTAGGACAACGGTGGTGGCTTGAATTCATCCATGACTATGACTTTGAGTTAGATTACAGTCTTAGAGAGGGGGTGTTGTAGTAGATTCTCTTAGTAGGATATCAGGCATTCAACTATTAGGAGTGCGAGAAAGAAGCTGGCCATGCTTCATATATCCTTTTTGGATGGTGATGGATTCAGTATGTGTAAAACCAGAAATGGTCAGGCTACAATGGGGGTGTAGATCATCCAGGAGCAGATGAAGACTTCACAGAGAGGACAAAATTCTTATGCTGAAAAGAGATGAGACCACTAGAGTTCGAGGGTGACGACAACGTCTTAATATGGGTCTCACCTCAACGAAGTCTATCGAGATTTGTCTGAGGTTTCAAGGTATCTAAGAGGTTCATCTGGAAGCACGAGAACCTCCAGGAGAGCACATGGGAGTGGGAGACTCAGATACGTGCTCGGTACCCCATTTAGTTTCCCTCGTTTGTGTTGTAGCTTTACGAGGACATAAAGCCCTCAGGTGGGAGTAATGTAAAGTCCCTAAAATTTCAAGGAATTTTTTTTCTTAATTTATTTGTATTTTTATGAGTCTGTGGATTCTGACGGGACCTGATTCTGAGGCCCGGTGTGCCCGAAATCAATTTCCCATGTTTAGATCGGGTGTGTTCAGTGAACGAATAAGTGTGTTTCTCTATCATTTGAACCATTGTACGGAATTGAAATCTGAGGGAACCGATGAACTCGTAGCACTGGTAATTACTTAAGATGACCTATACTGTAGTTTCATTATGAGGAGGTCAAGGATTAATATTTGGGGATTTAGAATAAAATAAATAAAATTCGTTGTGTAGAAATTGTATTTGTTAATGGTTGTTAATATCCTATAAAGGGGGAGTTAGTTGTGGGGTTCCACACCCACCTAAAATCCCATGGGAGAGATTAGTGTGGGGGGTCCCACACGAGACCCTAACTCCTCACCTCCCCCTCAATTACCTAAACACTTTAACCCTCTTTAAAACTCCCTTGTAGTTAATTTGAAAAATCTTCTTTCATTTTTGTAACCTTTACACTTCCTCCCCACTCACAACTTCAGATTTTCCAACCTATAAAAATTAATGAAACAAATTCTTTAACTAATAGATTATAGAGTTTGAATTATTTTGAATACATGGAATTTCTAATAAATTTGGGGAAGTCTCATCTTAAAATTGGTTTGGAAAATCATATAGTGGAACCTTTGGACTAGAAGAGAGAATTATCCATCATTGAATAACATCTTCCACTCACAAAGAACGATGCCTCTTCGTCAAAGAATACCGAGGTTTCATCTTCTCTGACGAGACACCGATGCTTGAGCCAGGATCGAATGCCTTTGTGGAAGCGACGAACACCAATGATCGTCGTCACCTTCATCTCCTCCCTTGCAACAATGTTAACGAGCCGACGTCCACCCTCTCGCGATATCATCATAGAACGACAAACCTTGAGGTAGAGGTTATCCTTTCTTTTTCAGGTCTTTATCATCATTCATTGTTGGTTAAGGAATTGGCCACATGATATCTTCGTAACGGGAGGATATCGGACCGCACAAACATAGTCGATTATCATCCCCTCTTTTTTTATCATCTTCGTTGAAGTCAAAAGCGGAGGTGCATGGTGTCGTTGCACTGTGTGGTGGTTGGCATGGAACCGCGACCATGCAAGGTCGTGGTGAAGGTGGCGCAGTATCATTTCACTGCGACGAGACGAAGACAACCGTAGCCGGAGCGGGCCAAGGTGGGGGTGTGTGGCGCTGTCGCGCCACGCCGGTGTGGTCGAAGAAGGTCGTGACCAGGAACGGGCCACACATGGTGGGGCGTGGTGTCGTCGCGACATGCCAGTGAGATGATCTAGGGCCTAAGGATTTGGTGGAGCTGTAGGGGTGGCCGGCCTAGCAGGCCGCCAGTGACTCCAAGAGGAGGGACTCCCTCTGGGTCCCACAATGCCTCACAAACTGGCCGGCCGTAATGGTCGACCGTTACCCAGAAAACTGGGGTGTGTAACCCCACGACCTACTTCTAGGGCGGACCCCATTGGGTCTGCCGTTTCCAGAAAAGGGGGCCACACCCCTTGCATGCCACTCGGCCAGCACTGAGACGCGGCCGGCTTCTGAGCCGGGCCGAAGGCCGTACGGGCTAGGCCGGCTGCACCCTGTCGGGCCGAGCCGGACCCGAACCTGGGTCGACCCAGTTTGGGCCAACCCAGGGGTTATTGGGCCGGGTCGGACGAGGCCCAAACCCCCTATTTTCAGACTGTTTTCAATTAAACGGTCATATCATTAGTTACAAACCTCCGATCGATGCACCGTCAGTTATGTAGGATTACTTGGACTGATATGGTATTTTCGGTATATTACACTCAAGCTTTTGGCGATTTTTGGGTATAGAAGGGTTGTTTCGAACACAAAACCAACCAGGCCAACGAAGCAGGAATGCTCATAACATAAGGATCAGACCTCCAATTAAAGTGTCTTAGACAATGTTGGATTCCACTTAATGAGAAGGTTCTTTTGGAATACTCTACACAGTTTTCAAATGTGTTTTGAGCATGGCCGGGTTGGATTGTACCCGAAATCCAACCTGGCCCCTCGAACGCAAATGCTAATAACTCACAGACCGGGCGTCTGATTGACACATCGTCTATTTCGATGAGACACCTTTGATGAGGCAGTTATTAGTGATACTTCTACGCGAGACTTCATGACACTAGGAGTAATGTATTTAGGCTCATGGAGTGGACCCTCCCAATGAAGAGTGAGTATATTGCAGAGACCTTTTAGCTGGCTGAGACTTGGCGACTGTTGATCATTCGACTCGGAGTGATTCGTATGGCCCAGGTGAGTGCACATAGTTGTAGCAGCATACCCAAAGTAGTGAACTGCTTGGTTGTAGTAGCAGACCTATGGTACTTGATAGAAGGAGTACCTCTGTAGGATATGAGGGGGTGTGCATGGTTGTAGTGGCAGATCTATGGTGGGAAGCATTTGGTTATAGCAGCAGGCCCACAATACTTGACAAGTGGAGTAATTCACCGTCCAAGTATAGTTGAAAGTCCTTGGTTATAGCGACATGCCCACTATACTAGACAATGGAGGTGTTCTCTAGCAGCTGTGGTTTTGGATTCATGAATAAAAATCCTGGTTTGAGCTATGTCAATGACCTTTGTGGTTTCCTCATGATTGAGATGGGTTAATTAATAATTTTAGGTATAAGTATGGGCTTATACCTAAGTAAGTGTTATCTATTGAGATCCTTCTTTGTGTTTATCCGTGTTGGATTTAGTGAGGCCTTGAGGGTCTTGGGGTATCTATTGTTTATCGTTATACACACCCCTACACGGGCTATGCCTGCACTTCATTGTACTGGATGCATACGATGGACATCACTGATCGTGGTTGAGGCTTGTAGAGGTGCACGGTACCCATTGGTGGACTTCACGACCAAACGATACCCAGAGGTGGACTTCATGACGAGACGGTACCCGGAGGTGACAGACAAATGTGGATAACAGAGGGGGCCATCTGTACCTACCCTTCAGGTGGGAATTTAGGAGGATGATCCAGGAGTAGTTTGACACCTTCTTGATATTTGTCTTTTCTATTATACTTTCATTTAGTTGTAGTTGTACTTTTCAGTTGGGTTTTTATTCTGGCCCTTTTACTTTTCAGCACATTCTTTTGTATATAGAACATTACTTCTGCTTGTACTCTGGTAGGATGTGTTTATGTTTTATAAAGGAAATTCCTTCCCAGATATCTAGATTTACACCTTTGGTGCTAGTTCCCAGCCCCTGGCATACGTAAGGCGGGCCTGGGGTAGTCATGGAACAGGCCCCGAGGACAGGTCGTGACATGAAATGATAAATGAAATTTTGAATTGATCATGAAAAAAATAAAAATACACTAAACTTATGCTAACTATAACACTTCAGAAAAATGATTTGAAAAGAAACACATAATTCATAGTAGATGTAAGGTATCTTTCAATAAATGATGTGTTTCCCTTAGGTTATAACCATTCATATAAAACTAATATATTTTCTCGATGGATAAAACCACATAACATGTAAAACATAGGTCCACGGTGTATGTTTCCTTTAATCTTATAGGGTTTATACTAATGTGGGAGGTCATGATGGGTAAAATATCTATTGGTGTACTAATATGATAGAATCAACAACGACTGATGGGTAGTTGGGGAATATACTCAAATAAATAATCAGCTGTCCAATTTTTAATTTCACTATATGTGTGACAGTATTTCAAAACCAATATTGAATTATTCATTACTTGTAATCTCTGTTCACCATAGATTATCATACACAAATTTTAAATATGAGTTACATGACCTTATAAATTTATCACTATTAAAAACACATGAATAACATGAGAAATAATAATAATCTTATTATTTAATAAAAAAATGTTGTTTTCTTATGGAATATTCATCATGAATTCTTTAATCATGTCATAATAATCAAGAAAAACCACTTATATTTTGGATATACTACTATGTGAATCTTCTATTGATCATGAATGACAATATCTTAAATACCACTACCATTATTCCTCATTTTTTATCCCCCATGATAAAATTTCTTACATCATTCCATGATTTTGGAAAAAGTAATCATTAATGATCACTATTAATGGCTATCTTCATATTAACATCCACCTAGTGTCTTCATATATTGGCCATGAATCATTATATTTCCTCAAATCCAACTAAACTCATGTTATTTTTTTCTTTTTAAATTCATCTATGAAAATGATGTTGAAATATCATCCATTTAGTTTGATTATCACTAAATTCATGTAGATGGAATAGTGAAGATATTAATGTTATGGAGTTATGTGTTTGGTGGTTATTAATTATTTCTTAAATGATGTTTGTATAAAACAATTTCAAATAAATATATTTTTATTATTAAAAAATCAATAACATATTATCATCAATGCAATAATGACTCATTCAAACATATACTATACAATATAGTCCCAAATTATACATGAAATATAAAAAAATAATTATAAATATAAAAAACAAGGAATATGAAATTTATAACATAAATATTATAGAGGTATAAACTTGAAATTTTCAATTGGAAATCAAATAAATATAAAATCAGAAAAATGGCCATATTGAACAAAATAATGTGGTAGTTAAAAAAATTACCTATCTTTATAAATATCCCATAAGCATTAATAAATTAACACAAATTTGAAGTCAAATTTTATTGAAAAATCCTACACCCGGAATAATGATCCTCACAAAATTACATATGAGTTTTTATTACCTCATATATGTAAAATACTCAATTATAGAGAATTAAAATATATGTTTTTTTGGGATATTAGGGATACAGTGATGATAAACTATAAATAAACTACAAACCGGAAATTTTATAGTCTGTTTCATAAAAACTGGACATATGAATTATCTACCTCTTATAAAACCCCAAAATTTTGATTATAAACACTATAGTTGAATTTACATATAAATCATAGATTGATGTTTTTAAATTATTTTAATGTAAGTATAAAAATATAAATGTTTTAAAAATTGTCATTTATTTTAGAACCATTTCAGAAAAATTAATCAAATCATTTAATAGACTATTTCGTAAAATATCTTCCATAATAAATTAATGGATACCAGTACATGTTCACTTAAATGATGATCACCCATTAAATATTTATTTTACATTATATTGTATTGAATGAAATTTTTGGAGTCGTTATTTCCATAATTTGGATATATGGATGTTGAAACTTATTTATTTAATGACCTATATGAGTTTAACAATTAAAATAAAATGTAAATACATTAATTTTAATATTATATTCAATAAAAAATATTTAGAAAAATTATACATATATATATTTAACTCTATATGATATTATTTACTTTTATCCCAATAATTACTTAAAATCCAGAATTAACTGTCAAGCATTTTTCATGACATGCTTGTAAATTTTTTGGAGAAATAATTTTCTATAAACTATATATAATAGACAGAAAACCCTATTTATTCATGTTCTTATTTAGTAATATCTAGAACTAGTTTTATTTTTCCCATTTATGATGTATACATCTAAATAATTTTTCTATCTTTAAATTATACAAATATGAAAATCACAAAAAATATGATATTTATCTTTATTACACATTTGGATTTTTTGAAATGAAATAAGGATAGAGGTTACTACCTCCTGAGTTTTTGAAATAAAAATTCAAAGGAATTGTGATATAAAAAAATGATTATTTATGAGTATTATCTATAACTATTATACAATGTGAGATTATGATTATGTTTTCAACCACCGGACCAATTTAATTTTGTTGGACACTAGTAATAGTTTATCATTGAATGTTATCTCTACCCTGATTATTATCATAAATCAATTAAATTCATCGATAAATCAAATTTTAATTTCTATATAATTTCATTTTGATAATTTTATAATGTTAATACACATAAATATTGTTATTATTCTACACCTATACACAAATAATATTTATTCTGGGACAATTTATAATAAACTATGAATTACCATTATAAATATTTATAATAAAATTATTATTTAAATAAAAAATCCTATCTGTGTTCCTATATTCATATTTTTTGGATTATAGAATATTATTATTTTATTCATATATTACATGATAATATTTTACATTAAATTATTCCAATGATTATATGTTTTTTATGTTCTAAAAAAGTTATTATAGTATATTAGAAAACAATAGAAAAAATGTAACTGTATATTTATATATATTAATGATATATAGTTCATATAACCGTCATAATATTATATCTATTTTTATTATTTCCCAAGAAAATATATATTGTATTAAAATATTCATTACTTGTATTAAAAAATCAATATGAAAAATTGAGGAATATTCATCATTTCATCATTACTTATATTTATATCTAATTACCAATGGGAAAAGAAATATTAATCATGTTAAATAAATAATTAAATTTCATCAAATATAAAAAACAAGGGTTTAAACAACAAGAAATTACATTGATTCGTTAAAAATCATTATAAAATAATGGGATCAAATGACAAGGTTACTTACCATGATGATTATTTTATAAGGATTTTCTGTTGAAAATTAATTATACTCATTTTTTTTCTAAAGAAACATATTTCAACCCAATCAATGTATCATTCATTCATTGATGTTTATTATCCAATTTATAACCCATTATATATAGTTTTTATTAGGAAAATTACATTCATCCATGATTCATAACATTAATTTATATATAAATATCTATATATTTGGAAATGATTATGGAATTTAAAGCAGTTTCATTAGAAATCATTTCACTTTTTTGGATTTTAAAATTTATAAATTTATTATCATTATAATCCTTTGTAGAATAAATTTTCTTTCAATAAACAATACCTATAATATCCCATATGATAGTATTAGAGAGACTTATTAATATATTATTCATGAGGTTTAATCATTTAATATTTATCATTAAACCTAATAATTTCTAATAATGTCAATATATTATAACATCTTATTTTATAAATTCTTCTTATATGAATATTTATTATTTTAATTCCCATATTTTTATAGGTTATGTAGTTTATATCATATTTGATAATCATTAAGATTTATTTTAAATACATATATTAATATTATTCAATGCCTCATAGTTTTGAAAACAATATATAATAATATCCATTTGAAACTTCAAACATAATATATATATATATCATGAAATCATATTTCAAAGATAATGGGTAACTTTTATAATAAATCAATACTACAATAAAAATATCATTGTATGAAAAAATATAAATGAATTCAAAATGGGTAAAAATATTTGTAAACATAATATATAACATTTAGTCATTGATGGAAAATCAAATCACCGTGTTTAATGTTTGGTAGAATAAACCTTATAGCGTGGGATACTAATGAATGTCTATAATTTTAATTTTTATATTATAGAACACCATTTTAATCATTTCTCTTAATATATAAAATTATGTTAATTTTTATTTAAACAATAATAATTCCCTATTTCTATATTAGTAAAATAAGAATTAGAAGATGAATATTTTAGGTAGTTTACCCTCTAATGTGGATAACCTATATTGATAGAGTACACGCAAAAATTTTTAATAGTACATATATCAATAAATAAGTTTTTATTCATAATATTAAATTATCACTCAATAAATTCCAAGGTATGCACTATATTTCTAAATATTTGTTAAAATTATTATTAAAAAGATAAATTATTCGTATATTTTGAAGACATTATATGGTTATTATAAATGCCAATGAATTAGTGGGTTTTTAACTCAAGATATAGTAATTCATTTCCTTTAATGAGTTTATTTTTTTTAACACAAAAAAATACACTTTAATTTTCTATATATGTGAAACACACTATTACGTTAGCTTATATTTTTCATTCTTTATGTTATAAAAATATTATTTTATATAAATAATCACATTTTTCTAATATATAAGATTAATAATTTTTGTAATATAATATGTTATAAAAATTATCCCCAATCATCTAGAATTATCTTTTCTATGTATATATATTTATTATTCATCAATATTTCATTTCTTATATGAATATATTTCTATATATTACATGATATATAATGAGTTTCTATGATTTAAATTTATTTATCCAATATTTCCTCATATGTATCAATTTCAATTGTGAAAAAAGAGTATTTATAATTAATTATTCTGTTAAAATATAAATACAAAAAATTTACAAAATGATAAGATATAGGTTAATATTTTTTCAATTTATTTTTAAAATATTACAGATTTTTATTTATGTAATTATATAATAATTCTCATTTAAATGAAATATATATAAATAATATCATTATGTAATGAATACCAAAAATAATATCTAATGTATTTAAGTTGTTTAAACTAAAATAAAATCTCATTTCTCACCAAGTAGAGATCTTTTTTCTTCTAGTAATACAAACATTCATCCTAGTATAGCAAGAAAAATTATTTTTTGTGTTCGCTAATATTCCATAATTTTTCATTTGAAAATTTCTTCCATCCACATTAAGGTATTTCATTTATACTCATTTAATATATAATGAACTATAATTTTTTCACATTAATTTATAGTCATACATAAATAGTCAAAATGCATAATCCATTTTATATATGGTTTTGTCTTAGATCAAATTTAAAAATCCCCAACAACATTAACAAACATTATCAAACTTTTATTAATCTAAATTGACTACTATGTATCACCCCTTAAAATTGTCATACAATATAATAATTATTAATGTGTTCTTTTTCTTCAATTATCACTATGGATGTTTCATTCATAAATTGTGTTATAATTTTTTTCATTAATATTATATGATATAATACATTATTCAAAAAATGATACCAAAGGAAAAAATTAGAATTTGAAATTTTTCTTGGATATAAAGATTTGAATTTTAGATGTATCTAATCCATTAGATTAACACACTATTACTAATATTTTATTTTTCATCAATATGAAATCATGTTATTATCATTATTGATATTTGGATATATTTATGGGAAATAGTTGTTTTCTTCTTTATACCTTATGTATACAATCTTTTTATCAACACTATAGGCACAATAGAACTATTTCAGCTTGAAAATTACTTATTTGAATCATAAAAAATAAATAAATGGTTTTAATTTTAACTAAATTATGTTTTTTTTAATTTCATAATACATATAATATTCTAAAAGATTAATGAACCAAGTTGATTCTGTAATAATTTATGTTTCTATCTCCTCTAAATTGGAAACCATATATCCTGGCAGCGTGGGCCGCTATTATATTTTTGGAGAATGGGTCATGATTTTCAATAAAATTATCCAGATAAAAAGGATCATTCGGCTTCAATAACTCATTTTCCATCCTTAACACTCATTCGAGATATAAATGTTGACATATCAAGTCATAGACTTGTCAATGGTTTTCATTAAATCAGTGAACTCTAAGAGATATCGTACTGGAAGCATCAATTCATTGATAATCAATGAATAATTATTTTTGAGAAATAAATACTATCAATTCATTTTATTTATTATCATTTTATTGCTAGTTTGTATTTTGAGAATAGAGTTGTTTTTTTATTCACAAATCTTATCATTTTATGATTATATTATCAATTATGATAAATTCTTTATTTAATAGTAACAATATTATTTGTATTTACATTAATATAGGTTCAATTGTTTCCTCTATCCATGATCATCAATATGAAAATGTATAATACCACATAAGTTATTTGGAAGGCCCTTCCAAGACCCCACTCTTCATCATAAAAATAAATGCATTCCGCATTTTTTTGGAAAATACTACATGTCAGTTTCTTCAGGTAGTTCTAGGAACTCTCATAGTACAAAACCATCTGATATTTGTCATTTATTTTTTAGATTAATTTTTTTAATCAGAGTAAAATTTAATTTCATGAAACTAATTTTATATGAATTTAACATTGATCTTGATTAATTTTTTATTTTAAAATAATATTCCTTCAAAAAATCGACTAAGATTCAAGTTATTATGAAGATATTTGTGAACAACAAGGATTGATATAGTATTTTTTATGTGTTATTGGATAGTTTATATTCTTAAACACCTCATGTGATGATAGAGAGGTTGTGTTCGATGATGAATATCAATAATTGTTTTCATAATCCAGTTGGGGAATTCACTTTTCATTTTAGTGTATTATCAAAATGGAATTTGAGTAGATAGATTATAATGGAATTAGTATATAGGTGTTATGAATTGAATTCAAATGTCCATATTATAGTGGCCTATGATTTTACATTTTATTTTAGTGTTTTTTTATGTAAAATCATTATTTAAATATCATTTATATATGTTTTGGAGGCATTATATTAAAAATAATAAATTTTTAGGCTGTGGTCTATTCAATAATGAAAAATAGTTAATGTCATGACCTGGAAATCAATATTCAACAAAATGAAAACTAAGAGAATATATAAACACTTACCATTTTAGTGAGGATTATAGAATTTATTTATGGATAATTTGAATGATCGAGGAAGACGTTTTCCCAAATTAAAAATTAATGATGCCCAAAAATATATTTTTTAAAAATTTATCTTCATCCACCTGTATGATGGTAACTACAGAAACCAAAAACCTGTCTACAAATGGTTTATATAAAAATTATATAACAATATAAAGAAAAAATTATCTGAATTTAGACATAATTAATATTGGTCTTCATGTGTATACAAAACATCAAATAACACATCCATGTCATGTCATGTAAACAAACCTTATCCTAAAATGAAAAAAAAACGAATCCGGACATGAGGGAATAGACCTAGAGAATCATGGGTTCCACATTATAAAATAAAATATGTTAAAATTCATCACTAATTGACACATCCATTACTATATCCAATGGTATATTATATATATCATCTCACAATCCAAGTAACTCTCACGTTCTATGGATTTTACAATTGTTGAATCACAAAATATATGATCAATATGCATGCTAAGGGACACATATACAGTGTGAGTACACAGTACCTAGTAACCAGTCACATCCATACCCATCTAATAGTATTGTATTTCCATGTTTAAATAATATATATGAAAATTAAATCCATTATTAATACATTAAATAATGAATGTATTATTTTAATTATGAAAATAAAAAATCTAAACTATTTTTGGTATCAGTTTAGTGTTTTTATAAGAACATCATATAAAAAACCGTACAGGAATTTAAGAACCCCTGGAATCCATGTTGTTGAAACATTAAATATATTATAAATGTAAAAAAAATATACTTCATAATAAGAAACCATTTTCGTATGGAACTTAAATATAAAGAAAATGATATTTTCTCATAAATAATTATCACAAAAACACCCTTTACATCACACTTTGGGTCATTGTACCGTATTACCACATGATTATTTAGTATATATAAATATGTATATATTAATTATACATTTCCATGTATTAATGTAGTTTACACATCAAACCTATACCACTTCATAAAATATTATAAGAATAAACAAAAGAATATATTATACTACATGCCTGAAATTTCAGTCATGAGAAAATAAAGTTATTTATATATCATAAATTTTACTATCTAATTTCCAAATAACAATTATCAATGATATGCTGCACATATATAATCCATTATTATAAATAATTTCAAAGATTATTTTACATCAACTTGAAACAATAATATATACGTAATATAGGTATTATAAATCTACTTACAAGAATTAATGTTTTTATAATATAAATTTGAGATATATTGATACCTATTTCACTAAAAAATATACACATAAACTACATGAATGAAAGATCAGATTACATACCAAATACATTGTTAGATAAATATCAAATAAGCACACAAAAAATGAATCCACCACTATAATGTAATCCCAAAACATAATAATATAGTGAATTATGTATTTCAATTAAATAATAATGGAGAATCTAAAAATAGACACAATATAAATGTTCTTAACATTTTAAATATATAAGAGAAGTCATATAAGAGTTTGATAGAATACATTTCTATGATTAATATATAATTAAATAATTAAAAATGGTTAGGGTTTTGTAATTTTATTCGCTTACAAAAATTTCAATATATAGAATGTTCGAAAGGTGAAATAATATTTTACATCAAAAAATATTACTCTAATCCCATGGTCATAGATCTATGTAACCTTATGAAGGGAATTTTCTAGGAAGATAAAATAATTGGAAATAAATAATTTGTGAGAGGTTAATAGACATTTATATATAATATATTATAGGAAATAAAATTACAAGTTTTTATTATTTAAGAAATATTATGAGTTTTTCAAATATATAAAAAACCCTATTGGATATCAAAAATACAATTGTATCACAATCGAATATTTAGTTACAAAAAATTATCTTGTTTGTATCCATTTGAAATTTAATTCCCTTATAATGACCAAAAAACAATATTTACTCCCCATCAACCCCATCAACACCTCATATGAACCTAATTCAAAATAAATAAAATTTTAATTTGGGATTAAATAGATAATGTAAACTAGATTATGAACATTGATTGTGGTTTTGAGTATCACACCCTAGTAGGGGGCTTAAATTTCATAAGATGAATCTATATAAATATGACCTCACAAACACAAATATCTGATTAAATAATTTCAAACCATTATTAGGTCATTCTTTAAAAAAATAGATGGATACCCACTATTTTTTAATCTTAGATTTAGGTTACTAGGTTGATACCTATTTTTAAAAGATAAGAATTTTATACAACATGTCATGAAAATAAAATATAATCAGATAAAAAATTATTTTATATGACATCACATTAATAGTTCTAATATTAATAAATATATGGGGATATTATTAAAATAATAATTTATAATTACTAAAACAAAATCACCTAGCCGACACACCAACACAATCAATTTGTTTTGTAAATATTTAAATGTATTTAAATTATTTTTAAAAAATTTAGTGTATATTTTATAAATGTATTTTTAGATATACTATAATAAGTATAATTCAATAATTCAATTTAAAAATATACTCATTAGTTTTTAAAAAATGTATATATCCTATATATGATTATTAATTTCAATTTCATAACCTCATAATTATGCTTAACCCTGAAAATTAAAAACTAAATTGAGAGAGATATATAAAAATATTTCTTATCCAAAATGAAAAAGGTTATAAAGAAAAAATTATATTTCAATATAGTCTTTGTGTGGGGATGATTTTTATTTCTAACATCATAAATTAGAATGAATAATATCAGGAAAATTAACATCTGTGAAACTAAAATTTTAAAAAAATAATTTTTAAATCGAATTTAAAAAATATATTCAAAGTTTTTAATATCTATTAAAATATATATTTATTCATGTTATGGTGTTGGTCATCTAAACTACTATATATAGACATTTACCATTAATGTGTTCCTTTTTATTAAAGTCATCAGTTAGTTGGAAATGTGGACTAGTTATGTTAATGAAATAAATCAATGCCAATAGATTTGTCAATGAGTGTCCATACCTATTATATGTGTATAATTTTCTATTATTTATTAATTTATAATGAATATAATCTTATATATTGAATAAAATCATTGAATATAGTTATTAATTATTTGAATAATAACAACAACGAGTTTGATCTTCTTCATTTGTGTGGTATTCATTGATGAAAATCATAAATAAATCATAATATCATTAGTTGTGAAATAGTTATTTTTAGATTTGGTGAAATAATGAATTGAGATTTTATCACAAAGTATTATTTGCAAATTCATCCTCATTTAGAACAATACTTTTATATATTATAATGTTACAATATAAAACATTGAAATTATAAAGTTTATAACATTTATCCAATTCGAGAGGTGTTATACATTACAAATGATATAGTTGTAATAACATTAAATTCATCCATATTTTATATGTTCCATTATTATTATATGGTTTATCATTCATTTCATCACTAAATTGACAGAAATTTCATCCACATTAGGTTTCTAACAAAAATTTTTATGGATGAAAACTATGAATAAATAAATATTTCATCACAATTATGAAATATCCATTATTAATTTTTATAAAACATTTTATAGTAACGTAAAAAAATTGAAAAAGAATAAACCTTGTTTTCATTAAGAGAATGAGACATCTATTAAGCCTCCAAATAGTACATTTACACTATCAGATTCATTTATCCTATATTCTCATATATATTAGTTCCTATATCAATACTATTATACACTTTAATAAATAAATTGATTATAGAGATAATTAAACCCTTATTACATCACCTACATTCCATATATCTAGGTTTCATAATTGGTGGAATATTTTCATTGATCAATTAACAGTCTATGGTTGGTGGTTTTTGAATTTTATGATTGTTTGTACCTCTTCTAGGAGAAAATTTCTCTATTATATGGAAAAAAATATCTTCATATACTGATATAATTTTGGCTGAGAAGCGTTTTTCTTATTTTCATTGTGTGTTGGAAAACTATTGTTTTTATAGCAATATGATTATAAGTTAAGGACTAGTGAGACACCCTAGATGGATGCTTCAGATACTGAAATCATAATGGGGATTAAATTTTTTCTATAAATAGAATTAATATTTTGTATATACTTTTTATATATATTTTTTATAAAATGTAATAATTAATGAAGAAAATTTTTTCTCGATTCTATTGGGATTTCTACAAATTTTTCATTTGAAAATGAAAAATTAAAGAAGATATAAAAATAATTATAATTCACATGAATATTTAATTTTATAAGAAACTAAATTTTGGATTTATCTATTGTTTTTTATCAACATATGTTTATACAAGTCGATGTAAGAAATTATCAAATCATATATGTAGATTAGAATATATATTTAATGAAATACTATTATGGTAAATAATTTATAATAGTATCAATTTTATATACACTATTAAATTCTTATTGAAATTATTTCAAATTGATCTATGAATATGTGGGTTTTGAATTAAAAAAGATTCTTTTATAATAAAGAAAGAATCATTAAAGAATCCTGAATAATATTAGAAAAATTAGATATAGTGTATGATATGATTCATGATCACTCCCAAATGAAATTCCATGATATAGAAAACCCATTATCTATAAATTATGTAGTTTATTTCCCCATGAAATAATTCTCATTTATATATTGATTTAATTTATTAAAAAAATTTCGATTAGAATATAATTTTAAGATGATTTGTATTTTTTCAATTTGTTTCTCATCAATCACAATTGTTACATTTTTATATAATTTCAATAATTTTATTAGGGTTTTTTTATTATTTGTTTAAAATGTTCTAATTTTTTAATATAATATATCTAAATTGTAAGAATGGTCTTAGAAGTTTCTATATTTTTTCGAAAAAGAAAAAATTATTACATGACCAATCCGAGCACAAAACAATGTTGGTTCATGGATATTTCTAATAGTTCCCATAAAGATCAATCATAGAAATGGGGGATCATGGATTTTAAATAATGAAATTTGTGGCCTTAAAAATATGTGTTGTCGGACATATCTATCTTCATTGGTTTGAATGTTTTTTCAATCTATTCAGGTATCCTATAAAACCATGTGAGTCATGCATCCCAGGGATAGAGGAGACGGTATTATTGGTTTATGGTTTGAAAAATTGTGTTTCACAACTATGTGACCCCTTAAAAGTTGAAATTTTCTAATTTTATCATCTCAGTCCTCATATGTTATTACATTATTTTATTCTCTATTTAATGAAAAGTGTATTTTTGGTAAAAAAAACCCTACTAAATCTTTTATGGATTATATTCCTATCATTCAACGTTGTTTTTAGTGTATTTCATTTATAATTTAAGCAATTGATAAGTCTCTGAATATGATTTATTATATATTCTAGAATTTTAAAAAAGTGTTTTTTATCTTGTTCTAGATATCATGGGCCTTAATTCAATGGATTCCATCACCTTTTCATTTTTGGGAATTCCAAAATGAATAAAATGATTATGTTGGATGAGTATTTATCTATGATAAAATTCAAGGTGGTCTACATGATATCTCCAAAATTTAGTAATCTAAATTTGTTTATTTTATTATTCCATTTGATATTTTTCCTATGATTTTTTTTCAATTACATGAAAATTATGTTGTTCCATTAAATTAAATGATAAAAAACATGCAAATACTTTTGGTTCCACTTATAATTTCTAGAGAGGGCATGAGGTAAAACGTGGGGTGTTCTAATCCTTTTAAAATGATAAAATGGGTTGTATATGAATAATAATTGAGGGATTATATGTTTATTAAAGTTAGTATTGTTTTTAAATGTTTTGTGGAATTTAATAGATTATTACATGATAAATTAATGAAATGATAAATGGTGTATAGGGGTTTACTTAAATAATTTATTCAAATATTTAAAATGTAAAATGGGGTTTAATTATTTTTTTAATGTAATTAGTTGTGATTAATTGAAAATTCACACACTAGTAAAATTAATAAACAGTAATATCAAGTATGAAGAAAAATAAATTTTGGAACTGAAAATTTATATCCATGGGTATAATTGATGGGTATAACATCTAATATCAATGGTTTTGAATGGAGAGACATAAAACATGACATCCCTGATTAAAAATGTCAATAATAAACCACTTCACATGTAATTTGGATGGTTAGACATGACCCTCAACATCATTGTCTTGAAATGATGGACATGGAATTCCTTAATCTTTGATACAGTGTCAAATTTCATAATCTAAGAAAAAATTTGATTTAATAATATATGACTAACTAAAATGAATCACCTTAGATTATATTATTTAAATTATTATTAAATAAACCCAATTAATTTAGAGTGCTCAATCCCTTGTTAATAGTCTAAAAATCATTCATGGCCTTAGAAGGGTTGTCGTGTTAGGGACAACTATAAGAACAATCGGAACATGTGACTATTTGATTATATTGTTATGTGTCTTATTTACCAAATTATTTATTTATCATCCTCATATTTATATATAATATATTGTAAGTCTTAAAATTTTCATTTTAATCACTAGGCGGTGGCCTACAATTTTGGACTCAAACCACACTTGGGCCACCATTTATACCTGAGATTATTTCACAGTTGCAGGATATAATATGGGTAAATACCATATGATAAATAGATGAGTCGGGATTTTGGGATAGACAATTATTAACTAACCAGGCATTATTTCATGACCTGATTTTTGATTTTAAAATGAATCTATATTTTTGGATTTCCTTTGATAAATGTTAGTATTCTTACATGATGAATTTATTTTTATTAGTTTGTGGAACTTATATAATTTTGGGATATATTTTTATCCAATTTTTGTAATTATTAGTTATTGATCATTATAATATTAGTTGTTTAGTATATTTATTTACATTTTTTACACTTTTAAATAACATGTAGTCTCTACCATGTACTTTATTAAACCATCATTACTAGTTAATAACATCATGCGTGTCGGATGTCATGCCTGAGGTCATGTAGTGAACTCAATCTATTAACATGTTTTTTGGGAACCCACTTAAAGACATTACAATGTGGTAATAACATAATATCATTTATAATCGAAGATATTTTTTAAGTGAAGATAATATAGTATGATATGCTAATCATTAGTAATGAGCAAAACAATTAGATTAACAATCAGATGTTTGGTTGAAAATCTACGATCTTGGGGAGAGATTGAAGTACTTTATCTTTTCTTATTCCAAAGGGAAATTGTTTTACCTTTGGATTAAATATTTATGGTCTTATTTTATTTTTTTCCATGATTTCAATAATGGTCATGTATTTAATGATATTTTTTAATATATGTCATATTAGGAAAGAATAAGAATTGATTTTTTTTGGATTATGGAAAATGAGAAAAATGATTTATATTACTTACATAATTTTATAGTTAGAAGTTATTAATAAATATTATAAAATTTTTCATGAAATAAATGACACCAAATAATTTTGTTAAAATGTGGTAAAATTTGAATTATTTAAAATTTAATGTTTTTACTGCACTAATTTATCCCTAACCAATGATAGTGATGGATTAGGGTGGAGATTGTGTTCCAATTATTACCATCGAGTTATAGTATATATAGTGGTTTTGTTATGTGTAATTATGACCCCTACATTGTGTAATTGTTAAAATAATATTTTATATTCCTTGAATATGTGTTTTTAATTTTAGGGGGATTCCTCCAGGTTATCATATACTAGTGGTGTGATATAGAAGGGCATTATTGATAATATGAATTCATATGTCAGACCAGAGCAACAATTGGTTCTGGGTCATATGGAAGAAGAGAATATCCAAGAAGAATTCACTAGCTTGATAAATTTTATAGAATGTGATCCAGGGTAGGATGTTCTATTTATGTTTGATCGTTCTAGAGATATTCAATTATAGTTTCCTCTGATTCTTACAAGACATGATGGACTTCATGTGGGTGAGATCTAGATTAAGCTTCTCTATGTGATTCTTGATCACAAACAAAATACTCCAGAGAAGAGTTTTATGTTGGAATCATTCACACCATGGTATATCTGTGTAATATTTCTCATTTAAATATTATTCAATATCTTTTGTTACTCTAAACTCTTAGTTTAAACAAACTGTGATAAAGAATTAAATTATTGTTATTTAGAATTATAGTTATCCTATGGTCATTGGATTATTGGGTATGATTTGTTCTATAAAAAGTATCTAAAAACATGTGTATATATATACAATTTTATTCAAATTTTCGTTAATTAATTATAAATTAAAATGAAATCATTATAAAAAAAGAAATACTTATATGGAAAAAAAATTATGAATGTAAAATATTTTATTTACATTAAATTAAATTAATCCCCATTGGTGATTAATTATCATTAAATTAAATTATTATTTAGTTTAATTAAATGTTTTATAAAATAAATAAATATTTTTCTAGTCTTATGATAATAATAAATACAGTTTTACAACAGAAAACATATTTTTTCTATTTTTTTTTCACATTGTGCAATCATACAACAAAATTAATTTCTTCTATTTATACCTAATGAATTACATAAAATTAATTAAATTATGTTTATTTGGATGATCTAAATTTTTAAATTGTTCATTTTTTTATCAATAAGAATAGCATCCTATGAAAATTTTTCACCACGGTAAAATGAAAATATTTTTAATCAAAATTAATAATTACTAATAAATAATTTAATATTCATAAAAATTATAATTTTAAAAAAATAATTTGACACTTATTACCTTAGGCTCATGTTGGAATTGTTAAATAAAATTATGTCCATTAAAATGATTTATATATTATATTCAGAAAATAAAATAATAAAATTTATCTCTCTTTGTTTTTAATATCTTTATTTTCCACATAAGAAAAAAAACAATGTATGACTGAATATAATTTTCTATTTTTCTCCTAATGAAATTTTATTAGTGATATAATTTTTTTAAAAAAATTATTTATATTATGACCACAATTTATTATAGAACACTTATTCAATATGACTTCAATTAATAAAAAATAAAATCAATCTTATTTAAAATATTAAAGGTGATATATTTTTAATGTGATAATGTTATCCAAAAACATTCAATTATATTTTAACAAATCAGTATTTTAGTAAATTACTAAAAAATCATAAAAATATTATAATAAGACATGATGAATATTATATAGACTTAATCTTAATTAATATTTCATTTATGGGCTCATTTTGACCATATATGAAAAAATTAGACCTATTTAATTTAGAAAATAATGTTACCCTAGATAAAATTAAATTTAATTAACTATGGGTTAATCAAAATAATCATGATTAAAATATCACCAATATTTATATACATTCTATTAGATGATATTATAAAAACCCTATCATAACTTGTCATATAATAAATTTTTACTTTGAATAATTTGGAATTAAAATTAATTTATTATAATTTAGACTATTGAGAAATTCTAAAAGTTATATCACATTAATTATATAAGAGATCATCCTCCATGAGTTTTTCACACATCACTCATAATTTTAGAAAGGCCAAAACCATCAAATTTAACTAATAAATTTCATTAGTCACATTCTAGTTTTTTTTTGATTCCCATAAGACCAACCATAGATATCATAAGATGAGATCTGAATGAGTCATTTCTAAGAAGGGGTAATATCTTTAATCAATCAATTTCTATCTACTATTATTTACCTCCTATAAATTTGTTGTATGTGATATAAAATAATAAATCATGAATCTCATATATAAATAAATTTACTTATTATTTTTAAATTCCATTATTCTCCCTCATTTCAATAAATTGATAAAATCATCTAATTCTTATTCATACGTACGACCTACAT
Organism: Viscum album; assembly: GCA_963277665.1. Lineage (NCBI taxonomy): Eukaryota > Viridiplantae > Streptophyta > Magnoliopsida > Santalales > Viscaceae > Viscum > Viscum album. Next base: position 121,151,595 of record OY728151.1, read on the forward strand.
TCTCCACATAGAGATACAATTCATTTTTCATCAGTCATTTATATATCTGTATTATGATTGTGTAAATTTTTTTATTTTATAGTAATAAAATAATTATACTTCTTTAATAATAATATTATTTCATCCTTCTTACAAAAAAATCCATTGAAAAATATTAATTCTCCTCATATGTGTGTGTGTGTGGAAAACCACCACCATGAAGTGATCAGATTCATTATTCATTTAAATATTACATTTTTATCAACATGGTTAAATTTTGTTAACATATATGTTATATATTAACTAATAATTGTTTTCTAAATATTTATAAATAGATATTAGTATTTCATTACATCTGATAAAAAATGGAATTAACATTCCGGCGTATGTATAGCCTACTATCTTTATGAATAGTGTAATTCATTTTTCTATCAATAAATTTTATAGATAAAAATAAATATTTATATAATTATTACATATTATAATTATATTATAAATAAAATTTAGGACATGATGGAACTATGGTAAGTGTACAAGGATTATACCTAACGAAATGATATACTAATGATAAAAGAAATAGTTAGCTCCAAAATATAATAATTTTTGTAAGAAATTATTAACAACATAAGGTGATTGAAATTTATAAAATTAACATATAATTTGAATGATAATTATGATGGTATATAATTAATATAAATAGAAACATATTTTATACGTGGTAATAGATATTTTAAAGGAACGATGAATTTAGATAAGTATTTTATTCCCAATCTCATTGATATTCGAGATTGTAGATTTTTTAGTCTCTATAATGGAATATTTCTCACCAAAAAAATATTATTTTCTTAAACAAATCCCAATTTTTATCATTATCATTTTATTTTTTTAATTCCATTTTACCCATTTTTAACTTATACCAAAATGGGTGGAATGAAAGAATTTTTTTAAATTTTCCAAACGAGGTACTTTGTGATTTTTTTCATCAAAATAATGGAAGGAAAGTATTTTGAACATATATGAAATGAATTAATATTCCTTCTATATTAACTAATTTTTTAATTGATTATTTTTTAAAAAGTTCTATAGGTTTCCAATTACTTTTTTTCTTTTACAGTTGGGCATCTTTTTAAAAACAAATGATATTAAAATGAAAATAATATTTTTCTCAAGATTTATTCCATGTAATATTCAAAGTCATTTTATATCTAAGACTAACATTATAATTTTTAAATTTAATTATAGGGGATATGATCCACCTCCACCATCATTTTTCATTCAATTTACAATTTATTTTTAAGATAAAATTATTAAATTTTTATGAAACACATTTCTTTTCCATGGGTAATTTTTTGATTAAATTCACATGAAACTAATTTCATATCATGTTTTATAATATAACAAATTCTTCAAGATCATGTGGAAAAAATAGGTATGATTAAATTAATCAAAAATTGGTACAAATTTTCCCTACTAATTAATTACATTAATATTTATTTCTCTTGACATAAATAGTATAACAATGGGGAGTGAAACTAGTTCTGGTAGAGGTATTGTTCACTATGATAACCTTGTGAGTGTACTTATCTGCTAAAATAGTTTGGGGAGGGAACTCATTCCACTATTATATACTTGAAATTTATAATTGATTACTGAGTAAATGATTATATGTTCTTATTTGTAATTCAAAATTCCATATCATAGGCATGTACTATGATCTCATGGTTCATGATCCTTGATTATTTTATGTTTAATGTTTTATGAACTTCTAATTTTTATGTCATGACAGAAGATTATGATATTCAAAATGATGGTTATGGTTTTAAAATTTTATTATGATATTTTTATAAAATTATTCACTTATTATGCTTTTTTGATCATAGATATATCTCTTGTTTACTTGTACTGTGTATATAATATTAAACATTTCATATGTTTTTTGAACCCATGTTATGTAAAAGGTATTAAGAATAATATTTATACAAAGGGGTTCTAGTAATTATTAAATATGTTTCTGATAATGCATATATTTTATTAAATAGCTATTTAGGATTCATTGATTCCAATTACACTATATTGAAATGCTTCAGGGGTAGATCAAATGGTTATGTAATGAATAATCATATATTAATATGTAATATCTATTTTTGAAATGTATAGGACACTAGAGTTAGTATCCATGAAAATGTAAGTTATCCATCGAAAAATAGGATGACAACACATTTGTATGAACCATTGGGATAAGAATATTGAAAATATAAAATCCCAATGATTTGGTAATGATAATTTATTGACTAGGATAAACATAATGTACAATAGAATGTTGATTCATGATTTAGATATCTTATAAATGATTTTTAGGATTATAATGTATATCACCACACTTATCTCAGAACATTCTATGTTTTTGGGTTTTAGTCAATTTAAAAACTCTAATAAATCATTTAAATATTGAATTTGAAAGAAAATTAAATTATTCTCTTCCTAAAAACCCTAATTTTATGGGATAGGGAATGAATTATCATGTTTCTATTCTCAAAAAACATTCTCAGTATATTAACCCTCTTGATAATCTATATAATCAATAGAAAAACAATGTTCTATTTTGTTTATCATAAGGTAACCCAACCATATTTTAGTGGGTCTATTGATCCAATAGTTGGTGATAAATGAATCAATACCACTAAACAAATATATTCTATTGTCAAGTGTTTTGAAAATTAAAATTTTATATTTTCCATTTCTCATTTAGAATAAGAATTATATTTGTTTTGTACATTTTTCACTTACACGAGAGAACAATATGAACTTTAATATATAGAGTAACAAGAATTTAAAAGAATAATTTTGAAACGATACATAATTATATTCTCTATATGAAAATAAAAAAATAATTCCTCGATAATAAGTAGATGCACGATGAATCAATTGGATCATGTCAGGAAAATTATACATGAATTTAGAGGATTTATTCTAGTATTATCATTCAACATGAAATTCACATATATTTATTCTTTACTAGATTAATAAAAAATTATCAAAATAGTGTTTCATGTAAGAAACATTAGTATCTAAAATGAATTTTTTTTATGTTCTGTCAATGTGGAGATGGATATTATTGTAACCCATAAAAATCATTGTTTTTAAATGAACATAAAATTGAAATTAAATGGTAATTATAATAAACATGTAGACAAGGAGATAAAACTTCCATTATGATCACATTTGCAAGGAAAATATGGTAATGTTTTTGAAGGTATTAATTAAATGTTTTATATGTAGAATGGATGGTCATCGGGAAATCAAATTCAAATGTGATGGGAATAAGAAAGATGATAATATGAATAAATAGATAGGTTGACATAATAATCCACCACACTCTAGTGTTTTAAAATCATGGAGTATGAGAATTATGATAACAAGTTCCAAAATTTGAAGGTAAATGATAATTATCGACTTTAACGACCACTTAATACTATTGATAAAAAGAAATATTAAAAGATCACTATTACTTATAAGGGATGGAAGAATATTGTTCTTTATTATACACATATCATCCACTTAATAATTGGTAATGTATTATATTATTATGTATCTACCAACACATTTATATATTAAAACGTTTCCAATGGTATTAGATACCACCTAAAAATTGAGATTTTGAGATAGTAGTAAAAACGCAAAATGGTGAAATGATTATGACCTTAATTTATTATTCTTCTCTGATTGATGTATGTCATAATTAAATTAAAATAAATATTTTCTTTCTTCAACCGGTTGAATTTTATGTTATTTTTTGCATGTATTGTAATTCATTACATAATGCTCTCATCAATTGTTGATGAACGGTAGATATATTTGATTTTCTAAATCAACATATGATCACATATTAGTGTGATGAAAAAAATAAACTTCGAAATGTAAATAAATTTATTGTATGGGTCATGATTCCAACAAATTTTTTATTTTATCCCATATGGTTGGGGAGATGCTCAACATAGATCATATGCCTATTGTGAAACATGATGTTGATGTCTTTCTGAAAGTGATTTCTAGCCTCCCAATGAATTTCAATGTTGGGTTTCCAAATGAAATGAAACCTAGTAGTAATCCTATTACCATGAATTCAAATTGAATTACCCCATTGAGAACCAAAAATATATGATGCAACTCCATGACAATTGTAAAAAGTTATTCATTCAACCAAGTGTGTCACCATGGGGTGCACCTATTCTACTCTTTAAAAAATTGTGGATAGATGCTAATATATATTGATTATCATTTACCTAAAAATAACACTGTAAAGAATATATATCATTTACAACATTTTGATTTCTTGTTTATTCAACTACATGGAGCTAAATAATTTTACCTGTTTGATCTTCATTCTGGATATCATCAATTTATAGTCAAGAATGATGATATAACTAAGACATCATTCTAAAAAAGCTATGAAAACTATGAATTAATGTGATTCTATTTGGTCTTACTAATTTTTCTGATATCTTCATGTATTTAATGAATAGATTATTTAGATTATATATTTTTCTATTTTTCTTATAATTTATGATGATTTTCTTATTTATATAATGAGGGAGAAATATCATCATGTTAATTTTTTAATAATTATGTAGAACCGATGGAAGGATATGAATTATTGTAAATTTACAGCATATAAATATTTAATTTGGGATGTTTAATTTTTGGGTTAGATAATTTTATGTGATGGTAAATCAGAAGACCCTTGAAAGAACGATATTATTTAATATTGGTAGGGAAAAAAACCTATGACAGATTCCCATAGTTATATGGGTCTTAATATATATTATCACTTATTTGTGGCGTTTTTTATGGATACATGTGCTATATTCCATGTTAACGTGGAAGTGACCCATGTTCCATTAGAGAAATAAATGTTAATAGAATATTAATGATTATAAAAAATGGATTGTTATTGCACCTATGCTTACACTACCCTTTAGAGTATAATGGTTCATAATATATACTGATGAATAAAGAAGGTGTTTGGTATGTGTCCTGAGGTTGAATGGCATGTCTATATCACATTCCACAAGGAAATTGAAGGCCCTAGGGAAAAATCACCATACTTTTAATTTAGAGGTCAGATATGGTTTTTTTTCATTAAAGATTTGAAGAAAATATATCATCAGAGAAAAATCTTAAATATATACTAATTAAAAAATTTACATTACATTTTCACTCAAAATGTGATGAACATTTTGAAAATAACATGGATATATTTGATTAAAGGTGAATCTTACTATGTAAATTACATCTCTATGAAAGCAGTCAAGTTTGAATATACATTGATTATAAAGGATATTGCTTTATTATCTATGTTGCTGATTTAAAAACGTATAATATTTTGAGTGTTCATAAATAAGTATCTTGAAATAATAAATTAATTATGGAGGTATTATCCTTATCAAAAAGTGTTCACCCATTGTAACACCCCAAGCTTCTATGGTACGCTTCTCTTTGAATAATGCGATAGCGTGTGTTGTATGCAACATCGAGTTCTAACAACCAATCAAACTAGCCGTTATGAATAGTAATACCTACTTTTTGAAATTATATATATTTTATATTTCAAAATGGACTTCATTTTTGGATTCGGAATATCTAATTTAGCCTAAGATGAAATTTTGGTACTTTTCGGATAACATTAATATTTTGATGAATAGTGAAAATTACTAAATTTTAATTAAAAACAACTTTTTTAATCAAAATAATTAATAGTGATAAATTATGAATTTTCGTGGTTTCAAAGTATATTTAGAATATATTTTTACCATTTAATATAATGTTGGTCATTGGACATAATTTTTCAATTAAACCGAACATAAACAAGTGTCAATCTTTTGATAGTTATTATCTCTTAAAAACATGCTTTTTGTTTTGACAGTGGGAATTAATTTTAAATTAATTTCTACCACTTATGTGTTTTGAATTTAGAAAAATGGATTCCATATTTGTAATCAGGATGTCCAAATTGTGTAAATAGGTAACTTTTATTTTTAGACATTTTGAATAATTATTGTGGTAAATATTTTATTTACCATGGTTAAGGGTAAATCTTGTAAATAAGGGTTAAAAAATAATATTATAATAATACTAAATTACTCTAAAACGTGTCCTAGCCTTATTGGTTGATACATGTTCGACCATAGGCATCTTTGGGTCGATTTTGGGACCCCATTGTGCCACTTGTAGGTGATAGGGACATTTTTTTTATTAAGTTAAAATGAATACAAAAATGACACAAGCATTTGTCTTTTAGAAAAACAATTATTACATAGGATTATATATGTTTGATTTTAGATTATAAATATTCATTAGAAAGATAAAACGATTTCCTACATAATTATATTTAATTGATAATTTTTAGACATTAAATGATTTAATTTATTTGTGACACAATGATGATGTAGTAATTACTATAATTGTTAAAAATTATACTAATTGATATTATAAATACCAAAATAAATATAATATGAAACTTTTAATGAATTAAAATAATTTTCTAGGATAATATGATATATTAGGATTGATATAATTGACTTTTTTCGAAGTAATAAATCTGTTATGAGTTTCACAAAAATCAATTATTGAATAGTGTCAAAATTGACATAAAAGAGTTCTTAAAACAAATATTATATTATTAATTGATATTAAAATCATAAAAATCTAAGGTTCAGCCAGGAGACTTATATCATGATAGGTTAATCATTAATGGACCACTTGGGGGTCTCTTGGATGTATTTTGTAAGTTTATTAACCATATTATATAAAAATACAAAGAGACATTGTAAAAGTGAAACTAATTAACTTATAGTTAATACTCAAAGATAAGGTTAATATAAGTACCCACACCTGTATAAATTCTATTGGTTGAGTTTTTTTCGACCCATCCCCACCTTAAAATTTAAATAATCAACTTTTAAGCCATTAGAAACCGAATATAAATTTATTATAAATTAATATTTCTATCTTTTCCAAAGGTGCCCCTTAGCCCTCTTATAAAAGGGCACTCCTCCTTCTCATTTCTTCACACCTTCAAAGACTTTTGGTTCTTCCAAACTCTACCCAAATACTCTCCCAACTTCCCTCAATACTACCAAGGGGCTTAGTTTGATCATAAAGCCAACCTAAGGAGCACTTTTGATCAAATCAAAAGGAAGAACCCGAAGAAGAGGTAATGATTTCACCACCCTTTTCCAAGTTCATTTTTTCTTCCACTTCTTCTTCCTTTGTTGTTACCATTACAAAATAATAACTCCATTATCATATATATACTGTGATGTTATTATAAATATGGTACAACAATATTCAGTATTCTATCCACCCATTGAATAACATGTCACCATACGTGCGTACGTACAGCTTACCGTCTCCACGTCGTGGTTTAATTGTTATTCAATATAATATTATTTGGATGGGTATAATAATGATGTGTAACTCATGTAAATAATAAATATAACATGTTAATGATTCTGTATATATGATATAACATCCATTTATATATTATTTTAATATCAAAATAATGATATTGTCGCTCGTGTGTACGTACGGACTACCGTCTCCACGAACGCGATGAGATTCATTCTCCATCGTATCCATTCAAGTATAATTATAATTTGATGATTTAAAAATGATTTTTAAGGACTTTATATCATTCTGGATATGAATAATATACAACCTATCCATTATAAAAATGTCTTACGTAACAAAGAAGATAAAAGAAAACAAGTAAGTTAACACCCAAAGCAATGATAATACTAAGATATTATTATCAAATAAATATTAAAATATCATATATGATATCATATTAATGTATATGATTCTTGTATAATTTAATAACAATTATTTCACCATTATACAGGTGGTTAACCTACCCCAACCCAGGAAAAGTACAAGGTAAGGGTTATTTCACAATCTCTTCATTATCCAAGTTTGTTTATACATAATAATCAACTGGGATCTCTTTATCATCCACATCCATGGTTCTTCAAAATGTATTTCAAAACATTTTTATTATTTACAAGAATATGTGTTAAAGTCATTTATACCCTTGTTTGACTTTTTATAAGAGGAATCTTTCCGTCGTTTTCAAAACAAGGTCCTTTTTAACCTTTTCGACAGAATTAAGGTAAGAATGTTTTTTTTAACTTATATGGCGGGTGCGGTTATTTTCCGCCGTTATAAAATCTTCAAAGCATTCCTTACAAGATTATAATAATATTTTCAAGAAAATGTTTTATTTTATACATGGCTCTTAAATGATTTCAAAAATAGAAAGAGATATTTCTCTAAAAAGAGTTTTGATTTCATCTATTTCAACATCCTTTGATGGATTTTACGATTATTTGAAGTTGAGTTATTATGATACAAAGCTTCTATATTGTATTGAAGGTTTTGTGATATGTTTGACTATGGATTTGCTATTTTTATACCATTCATAGTTTATGGTGAAATTATTTTCATTTCGTATGCTAGTTTTAATACGAATGTTTATGTTATGTTTAAACCTTTTCATATGGGAATGCATTGGACTTAATATGTGACGGGTGGAGCCCGCTATAGCTCCTCGATGAATCAGTAGGTCTCATGAGACAAACCAGTGTCTTGGCACAAGGCCTTGGCAAAATCTTATTTGTAGTCTTGGCATGAGGCCTTGGCTATGTGGTTATGATAGTCTGGCATTATGCATTCCAAAATTTTTAAAGTGGTTATTGATTTTTCATGTGATTATTCGATTAGTAGAATATCCATGTGAATGATTAAATGGAATTATTTCATTTTATTTTTGCCATACAATGTTGAACGTTCAAGTTTTAAAGGCTTTTTTAGTTATACATTTCCTTAAATGTTTATTCTTATTTATGAAAGTTTCCGCTATATTGTTATCCTTACTGGGCATTTGAGCTCACCCCTTTTCTATGTTTTATTTTTCCCAGGAAGTGAAGAAGTAAATTATTAATGACTTGCAGAGATATTATTTGGGGATATGAGTGTGGATTATGGAGACATTATGATGTTTTAGTAGTTTTTCATTTTATGATGTAATGTAAAACTTATGAATATATCAAGTGTATCCAAAGCTACTAAACCAATCGGTATTTCGAGATTTGATCTTTATTGTGATCATGCCAATGTTATATAATAATGCACCGACTCTGGGTAACTAGGGTTGGGTTGTTACAGTTGGTATCAGAGGAAGTTTAGTACAAACCTTGGAAGCTAGATTTAGATAAACTCTGATTAGAGAACGTAGACCTAATATGAACATTGAGGATTAGTATAGAAGAACTTCCTAGAATATTCGTATTGTAGAGATTTTGTGAGTTTTCCGAGCAATAAATCACTGTCTGGATATGAGTAGGTAGAGGTGGCTCTGGCACAGATGTACCTAGGGGTAAAACCCAAAAACACCGCTTTGAGCTAGACTCGAACGGGAACTGGTGCACGACAATGGGCCTTGCTGCACACTTGGTTACAACACTCCCGGGGGATATGCTTAGGATAACTCTCATTTTCTTTACAAATAATTATGAAGGGTTTATGAGTATATACTTCCTCAAAGAATTTTTTTTATGATTATGGATTATATCCATAAATAGTTCAATTTATGTTAATTGTTTTATAAGTATGGGATTATGTATTTTGATTCATAAACTGATCTAGTTTATGCCATTATTTAGAAATGGCGCATAGTGGAAGAAATGGAAACTGTATCAATGCACGCACTCCATGTAGGGATTGCCCTCCTGCTCAAGATAATTATAGTGGAGCTGGTGATGCAACTGGTGCTGATAAACTAATCACCATACTGGGATAACTTACTCAGCTTATGAATAATAACCTTACCTGTATGGAGCACCCTGATCCACAGCTTAGAGGATCAATGTTAGATCGATTCATGAGGAAACAACCACCAACTTTCAATGGGAGTACAAATCCCTTAGTAGCTGAGCAATGGATAAATTCCCTAGAGAAAATATTTCTGGCTTTGGGGAGCAGTGAAAGGGAAAAAGTTATCATGGCAGTTTACCGCTTCACTGGAGATGCTGATCAATGGTGGTCATTGATTCAAAACATGAAGGAAGATGATGTAGTATCAAATATGGAATGGAGGGAGTTCAAAGATCTGTTTTTAGAAAAATACATTCCTCGTGACCATCGAGCAGATATGGAAAGGCAATTTCTGAGTCTGAGACAAAAGGAGGATGATAATGTCACAAAGTATGAGGCTAACTTTACATGGTTAGTGAGGTATGATGGATATTATATTCGCAACCCAAGAAGTAAGATTTATCGTTTCTTTGATGGGTTAAAACCATTTCTTCGTCAAGCATTAGTCTCACAATCCTTTTCATCGTACGAAGACATTATCTCATGTGCTATCAAGACCGAAAATGAATTCTCTATGTCTTATGACTTTAAAGCAAAGCAAGAGAATAAGAGACCTGCTGATCAATCTGGGAATGGAAATAAGGGGAAGAAGGGAAAGGTTGAATATCCATCTTGTGGTAAATGCGGGAAGAAACACCCTGGTACTTGCTTGAAGGGAATGAGAGTCTGTTACAAGTGTGGTGAAAAAGGCCACCAAGTTCGTGATTGCAAGGGGAAGAAGGAAGCTACCAACGTTCAGTGCTACAATTGCAGGGAGATGGGGAATTATGAAAATTAATGTCCTAAGAATCAGGAGAACTTACCTCAGAAAAGGCCAAGGGATCAAGGCCAGGCTTATGCTATCACTACTGCTGAGGTAGAAGCTCCGAAAGACGTGGTGGCAGGTAATTTAATGGTTTCCTCAAGTTTAGAAAATGCATTATTTGACTCTGGATCATCGCATTGTTTCATATCTTCCAAGTTTTCTAAGAAAATTAGATATTTCCAATTTGATTTAATAAGGGAGTTGTCAGTTAAAACTCATAAGGGAAGTATCATTGCAACAAAGTTTTGTGAATCAGTCCCCATTAGAGCACATAAATGTTCTTTATCTGCTGATCTCATCATCATACTTATGATTGAGTTTGATATATTCCTCGGTATGGACTGGATTTCGGAATATGATGTGAAGATTTATTGTAAGAAGAAAGAGGTTACGATTCGTGATGATAATGATAAGGAACACCTTATCTTTAGAGCAGAATCTTCACCACCCAATTCTTATTTAGATCCACCCCCACTAGCTCAGCTAAATTCAATTATTGGAGAGGAAGAGAATGAAATAACTGTGGGTGAGGAAAGGAATGTTTGAATAGAGGATGTACCTATTGTGAAAGAATTTGTAGATGTATTTCCGGAAGATTTACCAAGACATCATCCAGAACGAGAAGTTGAGTTTTCCATTGATTTAATTCCTAGATCAAGGCCTATATCGAAGACCCCTTATAGAATGGACACTGTAGAGTTAGTCGAACTAAAGAAACAACTAGAAGAATTCAGTAATAAGGGATTTATTCGCCCTAGTATTTCTCTATGGAGAGCCCCTGTTCTTTTTGTTAAAAAGAAAGATGGATCTATGAGGTTATGTATCGACTACAGGGAGATCAATGCTATAACAATAAAGAACAAGTATACCCTACCACGCATTGATTATTTATTTGACCAACTGCACAGAGCTCAATACATTTAAATGATTGACCTTCGATCTGGATACCATCAGTTGTGTGTGAAGAAGGAAGACATTCTGAAGACAGCATTTCGAACCAGGTACGAGCATTATGAGTTTACTGTAATGCCGTTTGGATAGACTAATGCACCCTCTGTATTCATGGATCTGATGAATAGAGTTTTCAAGGAGTATCTCGATGAATTTGTGGCGGTGTTTATTGATGATATCTTGCTATACTCCAAAATCTACGAAGATCATGAAAATCACTTGTTCATTATCTTGAAGACTCTGAGGAGGCATGAATTATATGGGAAGTTTAGCAAATGTGAATTCTGGATTCAGGAGATTTCTTTTCTTGGACATATTGTCTCTAAAGATGGAATCTCTGTTGGTCCTTCTAAGACCAAGGCAATCCAAGAATGGCCAACACCTATGATTATAACTGAGGTACGTAGTTTTATTGGTTTGGCAGGTTATTATCGACATTTCATCCAGAATTTTTCCCGATTGGCTAACCCATTAACGAAGCTCACACGTAAAGGGGATAAATTTGTTTGGACAAAAGAATGTGAAGAATGTTTAGAAGAACTGAAGAGAAGAATAGTCAATGCTCCTATATTGACTCAACCATCGGGGAATGATGGGTACGTTATTTATAGTGATGCATCAAAGAAATGACTTGGTTGTGTCCTTATGCAGAATGATAGAGTTATTGCCTATGCATCACGACAGTTGAAAATTCATGAAAAAAACTATCCTACTCATGATCTCGAGTTAGCAGCTGTGATCTTTGCTTTGAAGATATGGAGGCACTACCTCTATGGTGAAAAGTGTGAGATTTATACTGATCACAAGAGTTTGAAGTATATTTTCTCACCAAAAGAACTCAACATGAGGAAAAGGAGATGGCTTGGATTACTCAAGGATTATGATTGCACGATACACTACCACCCAGGGAAAGCAAACAAGGTGGCAGATGCTTTGATTAGAAAAGACCATGGAGTTTTGAACAATATGAGAATTGAAAGGGATCCAATTTTCATGGATCTAGTGAAGATGGACATGGGAATAACCAGGGAAGGTGAAACATCAATGCTTTTTCAAATGGTTTCCAAACCATCTTTACTAGAAAGGATTAAGAGTTCTCAGACCCATGATGAAGAATTTCAAAAGAAGATTAAAGCTGTGAATGATGGGAGATTGAGATACTTTGTGTATGAAGATGGAATTTTGAAATTCGGGAAGAGACTTTGTGTTCCCGATATACCTGATCTAAAAAGGGAATTGCTGGATGATGCTCATAGTTCCAATTTCTCTATACACCCTGGGAGCACCAAAATATATAGATATTTGAAGAAACATTTTTGGTGGGACAACATGAAGAGGGATATTGCGGATATTGTGTCAAGATGTATGGTTTGTCAACAACTGAAAGCTGGAAGGAAACATCCTGGAGGAGTCATGCAACCTCTTCCCATACCTGAGTGGAAATGGGACAATATTACGATGGACTTTGTCATGGGGATACCAAAGACTCCTAGAAGGAACGATGCAATATGGGTTATTGTTGATTGTCTTACCAAGTCAGCACATTTTCTTTCTATAAGAGAAGATCTACCCCTGGAACTTCTAGAACGACTATATATTAATGAAGTTGTGAGACTTCATGGAGTACCCCTATCGATTGTTTCTAATCGTGATCCCCGTTTTACTTCAAGATTTTGGAAAAGTCTTCATAAATCCCTGGATACTGAACATCATTTGAGCACTGCATACCACCCTCAGACAGACGGACAATCAGAACGGACTATTCAAACCTTAGAAGACATGTTGATATCTTTCTCACTTGACTTTCAGGGTATGTGAGATCAATATTTACCTCTGGTAGAATTTTCCTATAACAATAGCTTCCATTCGAGTATTCAGATGGCACCATATGAAGCATTATACGGAAAGAGATGTCTTACACCAACCTGTTGGGATGACGTTGGTGAAAGAAAACTTGTAGGCCCAGAACTGGTGGAGGAAACGGTGGAAAAGGTGAATGTAATCCAAAATCGCATCAAAGCATCTCAATGTATGTAGAAGAGCTATGCCGATAATCGAAGGATGGATTTGGAATTTCAATTCGGTGATCATGTTTTCCTGAAGGTATCTCCTTGGAAGGGAGTCATACGTTTTGGTAAGAAAGGTAAATTGAGTCCCAGGTACATCGAACCTGTCGAAATTCTAGAACGAATTGGGGTTGTAGCTTACCGATTGGCAATGCCGCCAAGTCTCTCCAAAGTTTACAATGTGTTCCACGTATCTCTGTTGAGGAAATACATGCCTGAACCAACGCATTTACTCACCTATGAAGAATTAGAACTGGAACCCAATCATTCCTATTGTGAAGAGCCCTTCAGGATTCTTGATACGAGAGAACAAGTACTGAGAAACCGGATCTGGTAAAAGTTTTGTGGAGAAACCATAAGATGGAAGAGGCAACGTGGGAACCCGAGGAACTTATGATGAAGAACCACCCGAGTCTTTTCATGTAGTAGTATTCTAGAAATTTCGAGGACGAAATTATTTGAAGGAGAGGAGAATGTAACACCCCAAGCTTCTACGTTACGCTTCTCTTTGAATAATGCGATAGCATGTGTTGTACGCAACACCGAGTTCTAACAACCAATCAAACTAGCCATTATTAATAGTAATACCTATTTTTTGAAATTATATATATTTTATATTTGAAAATGGACTTCATTTTTGGATTTGGAATATCTAATTTAGCCTAAGATGAAATTTTGGTACTTTTTGGATAACTTTAATATTTTGATGAATAGTGAAAATTACTAAATTTTAATTAAAAACAACTTTTTTAATCAAAATAATTAATAGTGATAAATTATGAATTTTAATGGTTTTAAAGTATATTTAGAATATATTTTTACCATTTAATATAATGTTGGTCATTGGACATAATTTTACAATTAAAACATACATAATCAAGTGTCAATCTTTTGATAGTTATTATCTTTCAAAAACACGCTTTTTGTTTTGACAGCAGGAATTAATTTTAAATTTATTTCTGCCACTTCTGTGTTTTGAATTTAAAAAAATTGATTCTATATTTGGATTCAGGATGTCCAAATTGTGTAAATAGGTAACTTTTATTTTTAGACATTTTGATTAATTACTGTGGTAAATATTTTATTTACCATGGTTAAGGGTAAATCTGGTAAATAAGGGTTAAACAATAATATTATAATAATACTAAATTACCCTAAAACGTGTCTTATACTTATTTGTTGATACATGTTCGACCATAGGCATCTTTGGGTCGATTTTGGGACCCCATGGTGCCACTTGTAGGTGATAGGGACATTTTTTTATTAAGTTAAAATGAATACAAAACCGACACAAGCATATATCTTTTTGAAATACAATTATTACATAGGGTTATATATGTTGGATTTTAGATTATAAATATTAATTAGAAAGTTAAAACTATTTCCTACATAATGATATTTTATTTATAATTTTTAGACATGAAATGATTTAATTTATTTATGACACAATGATGATGTAGTAATTACTATAATAGTTAAAAATTAAACTAATTGATATTATAAATACCCAAATAAATATAATATGATACTTTTAATGTATTAAACTAATTTTCTAGGATAACATGATATATTAGGATTGATTTAATTTACTTTGTTAGAAGTAATCAATCTGTTATGAGTTTCACAAAAATCAACTGTTGAATAGTGTCAAAATTAACATAAAAGAGTTCTTAAAACAAATATTATATTATTAATTGATATTAAATTCATAAAAATCCAAGGTTCAGCCAAGAGACTTATATCATGATATGTTCATCATTAATGTACCACTTGGGGGTCTCTTGGATGTATGTAGTATGTTTATTAACCATATTATATAAAAATACAAAGAGACATTGTAAAAGTGAAACTAATTAACTTAGAGTTAATACTTAATGATAAGGTTAATATAAGTACCCAAACCTGTCTCAATTCTATTGGTTGAGTTTTTTTCGACCCATCACCACATTAAAATTTAAAATATCAACTTTGGAGCCATTAGAAACAGAATATGAATTTATTATAAATTAATATTTCTAGCTTTTCCAAAGGTGTCCCTCACCCCTCTTATAAAAGAGCACTCCTCCTTATCATTTCTTCACACCTTCAAAGCCTTTTGGTTTGGTAAAACTCTGCCTAAATAATCTCCAAACGTCCCTCACTACAACCAATAGGCCATAGTTTGATCAGAAAGACAACCTAAGGAGCCCTTTTGATCAAATCAAAAGGAAGAACCCGAAGAAGAGGTAATGATTTCACCACCCTTTTCCAAGTTCATTTCTTCTTCCACTTCTTCTTCCTTTGTTGTTTCCATTATAAAATAATAACTCCAGTATCATATATATACTGTGATGTTTTTATAAATATGGTACAACAATATTCAGTATTCTATCCACCCTTTGAATAACATGTCACCATACGTGCGTACGTACGGCTTACCGTCTCCACGTCGTGGTGTAATTGTTATTCAATATAATATTATTTGGATGGGTATAATAATTATGTTTAACTCATCTAAATAATAAATATAACATGTTAATGATTCTGTATATATGATATACCATCCATTTATATATTATTTTAATATCAAACGAATGATATTGTCGCTCGTGCGTATGTACGGACTACCGTCTCCACGAACGCGATGAGATTCATTCTCCATCGTATCCATTCATGTATAATTAACATTTGATGATTTAAAAATTATGTTTAAGGACTTGATATAATTTTGGATCTGAATAATATACAACCTATCCATTATAAACATGTCTTACGTAAGAAATAAGACAAAAGAAAACAAGTAAGTTAACACCCGAAACAACGATAATACTAAGATATTATTATCAAATCAATATTAAAAGATCATATATTATATCATATTAATGTATATGATTCTTATATAATTTAATAACAATTATTTCACCATTATACAGGAGGTTAACCTACCCCAACCAAGGAAAAGTACAAGGTAAGGGTTATTTCACAATCTCTTCATTATCGGAGGTTGTTTATACATAATAATCTACTGGGATCCCTTTATCATCCACATCCATGTTTCTTAAAAATGTATTTCAAAACATTTTTATTATTTACAAGAATATGGTTTAAAGTCATTTATACCCTTGTTTGAATTTTTATAAGAGGAATCTTTCCGTCGTTTTCAAAACAAGGTCCTTTTTAACCATTTCGACAGAATGAAGGTAAGAATGTTTTTTTAACTTATACGGTGGGTGCAGTTATTTTCCTCCGTTATAAAATCTTCAAAGCTTTCGTTACAAGATTATATTAATATTTTCAAGAAAATGTTTTATTTTATATATCGCTCTTAAATGATTTAAAAAATAGTAAGAGATATTTCTCTAAAAAGAGTTTTGATTTCATCTATGTCAACATCCTTTGATGGATTTTACGATTACTTGAAGTTGATTTATTATGATACAAAGCTTCTATATTGTATTGAAGGTTTTGTGATATGTTTGACTGTGGATGTGCTATTTTTATACCATTCATAGTTTGTGGTGAAATTTTTTACATTTCGTATGCTAGTTTTAATACGAATGTTTATGTTATGGTTAAACCTTTTCATATAGGAATGCATTGGACTTAATATGTGACGGGTGGAGCCCGCTATTGCTCCTCGATGCATCGGTAGGTCTTATGAGACAAACCAGTGACTTGGCACAAGGCCTTGGCAAAATATTATTTGTAGTCTTGGCACGAGGCCTTGGCTATGTGGTTATGATAGTCTGGAATTATGCATTCCAAAATTATGAAAGTGGTTATTGATTTTGCATGTGATTATTCGATTAGTAGAATATCCATGTGAATGAGTAAATGGCATTATTTCATTTTATTTATGCCATACAATGCTGGCAGTTCATGTTTGAAAGGCTTTTGTTTTAGTTATACATTGCCTTAAATGTTTATTCTTATTTATGAAAGTTTCTGCTATATTGTTATCCTTACTGGGCATTTGAGCTCACCCCTTTTCTATGTTTTATTTTTCCCAGGAAGTGAAGAAGTAAATTATGAATGACCTACAGGGATATTATGTGGGGATATGAGTGTGGATTATGGAGACATTATGTTGTTGTAGTAGTTTTTCATTTTATGATGTAATGTAAAACTCATGAATATATCTAGTGTTTCCAAGGCTACTAAACCAATCGGTCTTTCGAGATTTGATCTTTCTAGTGATCATGCCAATGCTATGTAATATTGCACTGACTCTGGGTAACTAGGTTTGGGGTGTTACACCCATCTATCCTTTTGAATATTAAATATTCAAATAAGAAAGATATAGAGATGAAATAGAACATGAGAAATGATCAAATTTTCACCATGAAAGTGATGGAATGATAATGTTTATGAACCATGTATGTATTCCATATATACCATATTTGTAGGAGTTGATGGATGATTCTCTTATATATTTATTGTCTATTCATCCTAGATGTATGAAGATGTATATATATTTAAAATAAAATATATTGGGAGATCGAATGAAGAGTAATATTTATGTTTTTGATTCACAGTTCTTGGTTACCAAAAAGGTTAATGCTGAGAGATAAAAGAATAAGGGGTTCTTATAGACATTACGCATACATAAATTGAAATATGAAAACATTACTACGTGTTTTTATGTAGAATCCTTCAAATGTATAATATGAATAATGATATATGGGTTGTATCCAACCAACATACTAAGTCAAAAAAATGTAATTTACATTAAAGAATATTTATCGAACGATCAACCTAACCATTTATAAATAAGGGAAGTAATATAATTTCATAGTTTACTATTGTCAACTATATCTGATCAGGTCCTAAGGATTACAACAATGCTTCCGAGATTACATCCGTAGTAAATTCAAATTTGGTAATATTTCAGCACTTCTTATCATATTATGATAAGGGTTCTATTAGATATGACCTATAAAACTCTACAACACATGTTGAGATATTTTTACATATATTTTAATTGATTTTCAGATCAACAACCTCCTTTGGTGAATTTTTTTTTAAAAAAATTAATTCTATTCACCCTAGTATTTATGTGGATCGATATTAATCTTGCAAATGAAGTGACGATCCCATATATACAAGAATATAGTTTTAGAATGACATGATCTTGTTAAGGAAATTGAATATAATTTTAGATACATTAAAAACTCATAATATTATTAGGGAGTCAATAAAAATGTTATGTTGATAACCATTAGAAATATATATAGTTTGAATTTGGTGTAATGGTATTCCTATAAATATAATCCTTGAAAAGGGTAATGTGGTTTAGAAATAGGGGAATGTTAAGAACATGGTATAATGGTCCATTTGATCTTCATTATCATATAATAATTGTATCATATCCTTTAACACATACACCAAATATATATATCATGTTAATGTTGGGTTCCATGTATCTCATATAGGGATGTACAAACTAAATCCATCACGTGTACTAAAATATGATGTAATAAATATGGAGAATGATATTTTTTATAATGATCATCTAGTAGAGCTTTTGGATTGTAAAATGAGGGTTCATGGAAACAAGACCATTAACCTGGTCAAAGGAATGTAGTGAAACAAACAATTTTGGGATGTTACGTTGGAACCAGATGATGTGATGAGGTTAAGGAATCCCCATCAATTTGTATCAATGTGATGAATTTATATGTAATAGTTCATCTTAATGGGTTAATAATTCAAAATTACATTATTATAATTAATTATATATATTTAAATAACATTATTTATTATTTTTAATGTGTTACAATATTTTTTAAATGGACCATGATATAATATTAAAATATTATTATTTAAAAATTTTGTTACTTCTTAGTAGTTGGATTAAATATTATGAATATGAATAAATAAATTATAAAAAATGTATTTTTATATATCTATAGAAATAATTTATTTATCATCTATTGATTATAATAGAAATTTAATATCAATTTAATAAAAAAATATTAATTTTTATTAAAAATTATTTTATGCAGGTAATGTATTTTTTATTATAAAATTACATTAATTAATATTTTGGAATAAATTTTAAAAAATATATATATTATTTAATTTAACAACATTTTTTATAATAATTAAATATTTTAGTATGTATCTGATAAGAATAAATATTTTTTTACACATGAAAAAGAGTTCTTAAAAAATCAACTTTTCTCAAAATTTTCCCACTTAATTTAAACCAAATTCATTCTATTTATATTTATTAAATTAGATAAAATGTATTAAATATATAAAATAAGGATGATTAAATTTTGTAAATAGGTCCCTTCTATTTTATTCAATATGATTTTTAACTATTAACAAATTTATCACCTCAACAATGTGTAAAAAGACATAATATAGATTAAAAAGAAAGGATAAGGCCATTATTATTAAATTTTTTTTTTCTGATTTTAATTCTTCCCTTAAAACTATATTCTTGAAAATTGATTTTTTTAATGGAAATATGTCCACGAAAAATATATATATATATACTATTAGCATATAATAATGTTTCAAAATATCACTGTATTTATTTTTCATATACATTTTGGGTTTGCATTTGGAAAACTGTATGTTATGAGAAAAAATATGTTTTTATAATGACATTATTACAATTATTTAAATGATTGATTTTTCTTAATTTTTATTAATTAGATAGTTAATTTAATTGCTTATGAAATATTGATATAGTATTTCACCAAATAATAAATAAATATAATAAATTATTTCAATGATATTAACAGTCATATAATATGAATGGGATAATGTGACCAAAATTATTTATAAATATCGGTAATAAAAATGTGGATTAAAATAATTACATTTTAATTCCCCACTTTTTTGATATATTCAATGATTGATAAAATGAATTGTGTCAATGTTTACAACAAAAATATTTTATTAAAGAAATATATAAATTAATTAATTTTAAAAATTTAAAAATTAGTCAATTTTAATAAGAAATACACTAACATTTCATTAATAGTCAATTTATGGTGTATTATTTACCTTATAAAAAAATTTATCCACCATAAAATTGAAAATGTAGTAATGTGGATATAATTACATTGGCATAAGTAATGGTTATTGAAAATGATAATGTCTAAAATTACCCCAAAATTGAATAAATTATATTCATTGATGGGATCATAGCCCTATCCTAGATTATCTCTAAATAAATTTCCATTTG
Source organism: Viscum album (assembly GCA_963277665.1). Classification (NCBI taxonomy): domain Eukaryota; kingdom Viridiplantae; phylum Streptophyta; class Magnoliopsida; order Santalales; family Viscaceae; genus Viscum; species Viscum album. The sequence continues at coordinate 121,172,506 of OY728151.1, forward strand.
GTGTCATTTTTATATATAAAAAATTTATAGTAATATAATAATGTATTAAATTCTGAAAGGGCTCATCACCTCAATTATATAAGTGTTCCTCCTACCTCACCTCTACTCACCACATAGATCCTTTTAGAATAACCAAACTCTTCCAGATTCAATTATAAATTCTATTACGATCATTATTATGGTTCTCGGTTTTTTAAAATTTCATCTCTTTATCAATTTAGTACATATTTAATGGAATGATTTATTAGAACATTTAGTCTCTTTAACAGACCAAATTCTATTCTAGTCTACTTTTCCTACTGTAATTCAATTGTATGAATCTTAAAATACAAATTACAATTCATAAATATGATGAAATTTTATTATGATAATTACAACACCATTATCCATCCTATATCCCATAAAACAAGAAGTAAATGTATTGTTCATTTATACGTATGACTTACCACCTCCAAATAGCGATAAAATATATTTAATATTACCATATTTTATAGATGGGTATTATGATGGGTTTAATATATTTTTATTATATTAATTTCCCAATTATTCTTTTTTAATGATAATAATATCATATCTATCTTCACACCAACCAATCATTGGGGAAATGTTATCATCACTCATGCATATGTATGGCATGTCACTCGCATAAAGTGATGTGATTCATTTTCCATTTATATTTATATTGAATGGTAATTATTATTTATTTGATGAATATATTTTTAATATATGTTTTATAAATATATTTTATTGTAGTATTCATATTTACATTTTTTTTCATTGAATCCATTGAAAAATGAAAATAGTATTCATGTGTATTCACGACTAACACTCTCAATGAACAGTGTTGTTGATTTTTCTATCTATAACCACTATAGGTACTAATACATATGTATATAATGAAGATATATGGTATATATACGATGTGAAATATTCTAGACATGATTGAACTGAGATTAAAAATTAGTATAAGAACAGCATAACTAATATCAACATGATAAATAAAAAAGTTGACACCGAGAAAAAATAATTTTATTAAATAATTATTTACTAAGGGGTTGTATAATTATTTTTAAGGGGTTATATTATAATAATGGAATTTAATATATTATATATGTATAATAAATATGAATTTATTATTCATGTGGAACGAGATATTTTGAAGAAAGCCAAAATCGAGGTAAGGGTTTATTTAACAAACTCATAAATATTCACGATGGTTTATATTTGAGATTCCATTGGAGAATTTTTTTATTTATTATACATGTTTTATTAAAAAAACTCTAAAATTATTTTACCATTATCTTGTGAATGTTAAAATACATTATTTACAATTTATTAATATTTAAAAAAATTATTAAATGAAATATTTATATCATTTTTCAAACTACTAACATTATGAATATTTTGACAAATACGTTGAAGGAAATTTCTTTATCCTACTATAAATAAATGTATTTTCCATAATCCAATTATAAATTTTTATTTAATTAATCCTTACCATATTTTAATATTTATTTAAAATTAAAAAATTTTCCATTATGATTTTTTAATTAAATACTACAGATGATTTTGAAATTTAAATGTTATTTTCCTCATGAATGATTTAAATTGATCATTCAAAATTATTTTCCAGCTAAGATGATGATAAGTGACATCACATATTCTTTACTAGAGATATTTTCCAATGATACCATATTTATTATTTCATTACATTGGTTATTATTATGATGAAAAGTTTAATGGTTTATGAAACCATTTTATTATCCATGGGTCTTGTTATATTAAAATGTTTATAAAAACCATTTCGTTTTACGGATTATAATATTATGAGTGAATTATTATCATAAGGAAAAATTATGTATCATTTTTTTAGCTTGTTGGATGGTGCCAATATTTCACTCTAGTACATTGGTTTGTGAAAGATAGCTCATGAGATAAAGATGGTTGTAATTGGGAGTGAACCATGTTTAGTAATGACTCTTTCTACTATGATAGTCTTAGTAGTGAACCAATACTCGTATACTATTTTTCATGGAGAACACATTCAAATATGAAATCTTTATTAATGATTATTGACTACAAAGGAAAAATATTCGATTCATAGGGAAAATTTTCATTTTCAATACATTTATTGTGATATCAATGATCTTTTTATTTTATTACTTTATTATTAATGTCTTATTAACTATAATGATTTATGAAATGGATTAATATTATGATATTGGATACCTATGGTATTGTTTTATAATGTTATAATCATGTTATTATACCCTTTTAAACTTTTTATACCTATGTAATCATTGATATAACTTTCTTGTCACTTACTGATAATTTATACTCACCCTGTTCCCCATTTTATAATGAATGGAATTATGTATGATCTACCAAAGATGGGTGATATATTATATTAACTAATTAAGAGATAATGTAGATATTTTTAACAAGTTTTTATGTTTGAATGTTTCTATAAATTATACACCAGAATGATTATAGTGTGAATAAGATTGTTATGTAATGAATATTTAGTTATTATGATACAATTTCTATGCATGGAATGAGTGTGTTGCTATAAATTTTCTTATATTTTGAGGACCAGTGAACCACTTGTGGGATATTTTGTATTTAGTATGATCATTAAGAATGTATATTGTGCATGGTTTTATAGATATTGTTTTCGATTATTTCTATCTATGGACTCTGTGGAAAGGGAGAGATATAGATTTTATGTCATTGACCTAATGGAATGTGTCTTTGTTGGATTATGCATCCAATTTTACTCACTTATAACATTATTTCTCATATTATTAGGGGTCTATAATGTTAAAATAAAATGTTCATGGGATCGGTCATGATGTGATATCTTTTATCATATAGATATATTTAAATAGAATAAGCTTTATAAGGTTTAAAATCAATATCTCATTTCCAAGGGGAACCTGAAAAAGGATTTTATTTGATGATAGTATGTTTAAGTTTCACATACGGTGGTAGATCCTCGAATTAAATGAAAAATAATAATGTTATATTTCAAAACGTTGTTTGATCGGTGATTCAACCGTCCGGAGGATAAACCACTTAAGAAATTTATTTAGTGATATTATTTTTTTGTTGAACCCTGAGAAAAATTCTCAGATTAGTTGTAGTATCGGATAGTGGATTTCTAAGCTTATGGGAGGATGATATAAATTAATAATATTTAATATAACCATCTGCTAATGGCTAGGGATTGATGGTTTTGGAAGATGTCGTGCACTATATGGGGATATGTTGCACCATATTAGTCTTATAGTTGGATTTCTATTCACTATACCATTCAGGGTGGATGATGAGTTACTCCATGATAGTATAACCTTTATAATAAATTTATTTCAATGAATGATACTCTTATAGTACAAAAATTTCGAGTGACAAGTAATTTTCATGTAGTTTAACCTATACCAGTGGTAATTTGGATGGATCATATTTTTTCCAAGGTACTAATCATGTATCATATATAGTTTCTAGTGACTTATTTTATACCCTAACATTATGGAATATTTTATATACTAATTTATTAATTGGTTTTTGTCTACAAGTGGAGTTCTTATGTGGAATAATACTTATTGACACACCATTGGTGGTGTGATAAGGGGAATCTATTATTGTAAGAGGTGTTCGCTAAATGAAATCATGTACTATTTCACAAGGTACTTTTACATATATGATATGTTATGTTTTGAAATGATATTGTGTATATACAATTTTAATTTGTATCAAGCTTACATTATTGAATTTTATTGCTGAATATTGGACATGAAATATAATTAGGTTGAATATTTTGTTCATTATGGTGAATGTGATTTACTTGAATTCCATTCAAGGAATGATCCTATGTAGTTTGGTGATATTAAAACCATGTTTTTGAGTTTAAATCATAATAATTAGAGGGTAGAGAAAGATTTATTCCTTATTATAGTGAATCACTTTCTTTTTTTGTTTCTTAATGTGTTCTTATGGTATCCACCTAAGATATTGTTTGATGTCATGAATGAGTTTATTCTATGAGCTAAACCGATTTTTATTACACCATATATAATGGAAGCATAAAAATATCAAGAGTTTAAGACAAATTTTTTTGAGTGTGATAAAAATTGGATCGCCCATTGGAGTATGTTTTATTCGAAATATCTAGATTTGTCTTCCAAAAAGGATGATGGAAGGTTTAGATGTGTCTCAGTTATCTAAATATGAACATGGTGATAATTAATATCCAATATAAACTTTCTTATTTTTAATATCATTGAGGAAAAATATGGGATGGTATTTTATTTTAAAAAATTTATTTCATATCATGATATCATAAGATAATTGAGAACATTCTGATATATTATGAACAATTTTAAAATGTTGGTATTGTGTGTTTCAGTTCATCATAATGCTTTTTAGGATGATGAATTCATTTTCTATATTTATTTCTTTGGTGAATTGGTTATTTAACTTGTAGTTGTATTAATTTCAGTTTTAATTTTTCAATGAAAACATTGTTCCAAACCAAACACAAGGAAGTTATGATAAAAATTCATCATCTTGAGTAACTGAGATATAATTGGAATCATGGAAAACTATATATGTGTTTTTAAGGATCATCAAGGTAGATTTATTAGACAAAATAATAATGATGGAAGGTGTTTAGGTAGAAACCATGATGGTCCCAGCTGTTATATTTTTGAGATGTACTCATGAATATTTTTATATCTTTATTATTTTTGGTCTGGTAGGATACTACTAATGGTCAATAAAAAATTGATTCTTAGTGTAGTGACTATTAATCATGAAAAAAACAATGTAAATCATCAATGGTATAAGGAATTTGAAAATTCTATTTCAGAGCTAAAGATGTGTCTGACAATAGAATGGATTCTAATCATACCCAAACTATGGAAAGATGATACATTATTCTTTAATAAATCCAATATTTTACATGGACCAGTGATGATGAATAACAATCAATTCATGATGTATGGTTTATTATAATAGAGGACACATAAATATAACATTACTACACATGACATTGATTTGGATGTTATAATTAATTCTTTAAAATGATTATGGAATTATCTTAAGGGGGTAGATGTTAACTGAATCTAAAAAAAAAATATTTTTTAATATATATTTTTTCTATATGATTTTTATCTCCATTAATTGATTTTTTTAATATATTAAATCATTCAATATTGTGCTAGGATATACAACCAAAATGGGAAGCAGTGTTCCTATCCCATTAACAAAAAATAAATAGAATAATGTTTTCCAAAGGTCTATTTTTTAGTTGAGAATGATAAACAAGTTCATTAAGAAGAATTAAAATTGTTGAGATGAACATGAATAGATGAACCTTATAACATTATATGTTTCTTACTAATTTTTTTGAGTTGGATCCCAAGGAGGAAGTATAATGATTCAATGTTCTTTGGGTTGAAAGAAATCTATTATTGTTGGGAGCAACCCCTGATTGGACTGTCGATGATTATGAAATTATATAGGTTCCTAATTTTGTTATCATTCCTACTTGTAAATGATATGAGATAATATGCAAGATTCATGATTCAATATTTTTGTTATGCCCTAGATTTTTCAAAATATATTATAATATTCATAGGTATAATTAGTTTCAAGGAAATAAAAATGTGAGCATAGGATTTCTGATGTGGTTCGACAATAATCAATAGCTGAAGTCTGATTATCAGTTACAATATGATATGTTACAGTCGCTTCCAATTCTAGAAAAGAACTGGTATAATTTTAAAATATAGTTGATAGTAGATTTCATAGACACTTATTAATAATGACGTGATATTGGTGAATATGGATCTATTCACAAAACTATCCAATTTCAGGAAAACTATGAAGACTCTCCCCATTTGCCCGCTAGATTAATTGAATTTTTAAGAGATATTACACTTTAGCATAGTGACTAAATATATATTTCAGATTATGATACATGGTCTACATTGATATTCTTGAATGGATATAATGTGTAACTTTTAATCAGTTTATTTTAAATATATATTTTTACCTTCTTATGTATGGTAAATTAGAACAAAGTATAAATTTTTCAGAGGATATGTTATCATCATGTGTCCTAAATTATGGTTAAATGTAGAAATAATATAAATCTCCTACTGAGCTCAAGAATAAAAAAGAATTATTTATGGAATATTTAGATGGTAACATATATGGAATAATATATTATACCATTTTGATCATCTTTTTATTTGAAGGAATCTATAGAATCAGAGATCTCTGCGATGATTCTCATGTATGAGATAATAAAGAAGGTTTAGCTAATATAGAAGTGTGTATATAACAACATGATAAGATTTAATTCATTCACTCATCTATTTCTTTAACTTCATTATATTATAGTGGTGAATGTGCATTCAATAAAATGACATTGTGATTAGTTCACCATTATATTAATAAATGAGGTATGTTGGAACATATTTAGGACAAGTCTTTTGAGAAAACGGTCAATGATACTAAGAGCCTTATGTAAGGCATCCGTGTAGATTGCAAAATGATTTGTTTTTTTGATAAGCATGTAACCTATGTCTCCAATTCATATAGGATGCCAAAAAATTGTTAGATTATTTCCAAACATAGTGTCCTAACCAAGCAAGAAATTAAAATTGGAAATTTGATGATTTTACCTTATAATCCAAATATGATCTTAATCAATTTAATTTATAATTTAACTTTAAATATCCATTGGTGAGAATAAATCACCATCCCGTCCTTTTATGTGTATCGTTATCCTTTAATTCATTGTAATTTTTTTGCTTTCAATACAATTTGATGGCTAATGTGTGTCTCAGACTATATTTCATTATATTTATTTGAATATTCACACCATGTATTTTTGTCTTCATTAGATGATCATCATCACTAATTCTATATATTTATTCTATTTTTATTTTTTGTTCATTCTATAAATAATAAAAAGATGATTTGGGATGAGTGTTTTTCTTAGAGGATATAGTTTGTATTATATTGGGTCTTTCTTAATGTATTCAATTTATTCATGTGTATATGTTTATATAATTTTGATTCCATGTCTTTCATTTTAATCCAAGAATAATAAATGTAATTTAAGCCTTTATATGACATGTTATACCTTTAATGGATCTCATATGTTCCATTGATGAATTTCAGACTGGGAACAAGGTTGTCCATAGAGTGTGGAAATTCCTAAAAAACGATAATGAGGGATATAAATTTAAGAATTGAGGGTTTGTGAGTTTGGGATGGTTAGGAAAGTTGTTTTAGTGTTATGGTAATTAAATTTCATATGACATGAAAATGTGATTATATGATTAATGGTTTAAAAGGGTTTGTACTTAATAAATGTTGAAATTATCTAAAATGGGAAATGTGGATTAAAGCCCCTGAATAATTTAAGGATCATGTTTGTAAGGTCTCATATACTTTGTTTAAGTTGTCGATACCTTATTCTAATAATCAATGATTTTAAATAATAAAATTAACCTTCTAATATATGATTTTTTATGGCTAGACATGATTCTCAGTTTATTTGACATGGAATTATAGACATGGAAGCCCTTGTTCTTCACTGGGGTGATGAAATAATGATCTAGGAACTAATGGAAATATAAATGGTATGGGACATTGAACCAAATCACCATCGTATTTATAAATGAATATATTAATAAAATAATCATTTTTATTATAATTGATTATTATTTAGATAATGGATCTTGTATCTGGTATGAATAAAGATGGATTGTTACATTGAGGATAATGATGTGGCCCAAGGGACCTTACAACTTATTGATTACTATGAAACATGTTTCAATTACTGGTTGGAATATTTTTACCCATTTCCGTTCTACATAAACTTTTATAAGTCATGATATTTATTTAAACACCATTTTTTGTGTCCTAATGAGATTCAATCAATTCCGGATCTGGCAACCATTAGTACCCAATCAGATTTCCTGATTACAAGATTGAATAAGGGAAAGACCCTATGATAGATGGTTGTGTTGGGGTTTTTATGGAGTAATGATGTGGGAAATATTCATGTTTCCTGACCCATTTTTAATATTTTCATTGATTCATTATTTTTAGTTTCCCAAGGAGACATGGGACTATTCATAATGGATTATTTACTTTATTCGTTCTTGGTCACATATCCTATTTGGGGGTTTTGATATAAGATGTATTTTTACTCATGTTTATTGATCATTATTATGTTACATATTGTTTATTTTCATTTTTTCTTATATTTTACTTTGATAAAGTGGGTATATTCCACATATATACATTATTAGGCCATCACTGCTAGTCATATTTCTCTAGTATATGGGAAGGATTGCCCATTTTTACATAGTAAACCATGTTGGGGTTCTAATTTAGTGATACATGGGCTATAATGTTATAATTTTACATTTTATTATCAAAATTTGTAGTTTTAAATATCATTTATGGACCATATAAAAATGAATTGTTAATTATTATTCATTTCCTTTCTAGTGAAGTTATATTTTTTGTGGTCTCTATAATATCCTCATAAATGAATCATTTAAACATTTAACCATGCTAAATTAGTGTGTATCTAATTGATTCCCTCCATCATTCACTCCCACTATTTTGATGTTATATTATGTCCCACCTAGAAATATTCGTATCTTATTCATACAAATTATTTTTTATATAAGATTCCTATATTAACTACCAACCACTCTCCATTGTTGAAATGTATACATATGAAACCAAAATTTTTCTCATAAAATTATATACTAACAATATTCATCCAATATAATGACCAAATAATTCCCAACCACACATCATTCCGTTAATTTCTTATCAGAATTATATTTCTACATGGGAGCATACTCAAATAATTTAGGATGAATATATAAATATCTTATGTTTATTTGATATATTACTAGAGTCAATTTATTTAATATGAATGAATGTCTCTATTGATAAGGTTGATATAATGTGTTGTTACTTAGTTTAGAAAATGTTTTATGTTATACTGTAAAATTTGTATAGAAAATTCTGTCACGTCTAAAATTAGTTTGAAATATATATATATATATATATTTATATATCTATAATTGATTATATATGAAAAAGTATAAACATGGAATCATATAAGGTGTATTATATTGGAAACGCATAAAGAAAAAATATATATATTATTTTGTAAACTATTTCTCCAACCACATCCATCACAATCTCCCAAAAATAAAAAATTCATGAATATTTCTAATTATTATTAGAATATATTTTCAAATAATTACTATCTTCTTTCTATATAAAAATTATCTAGATGAACTTAATCAACAATGGTAAAAGGAAAACATTCATGATTAAATAGATATTACTATCACAAAACCAATTAAGGAAAATTTTAAAGAATAATTTTTCATTGATGAAAACACATTGATTTCAATCTATAAAATCTTTATCTACAATGATATAGTAGAAGGAGTTAATTCCCACCAAACACATTTAAAAGTTTGAATATTTTTCTAGGATTTATTCTCTCCGCTGAAATTTTTGGGATATCAATATAATAATAACTCAATAAAAAAGTTGAAAAAATATATAATTTTCTATTAAATTTCATGTTGGGGTCCATAATTGAGATATGGCTAACTATTCCCAAAACAATTACAGTAATCACACACTATCTTTTCGAGACACTTATTAAATTTAAATAAATAAAAATAATAATCAATCTATAATATTATAATTCATTGATTATATGATGTTGATCCATAAAACATCTCACAACTCTAATTGATGGTCGATAATATATATTTTTTACATTCCACTGTTCATGATTATGTTATTTGGTGAGACAATTTTAGAAAGGCATAATACGTTGAATGAAAAAATTATTTTTGGAAAAAATGATTAAATTTAATGCTATGAAAATATAATATTGTAATATAAAATATATTCAATAGGAAAAAATGAATTGAAACATTTTTACCTGTCATTTTAATTCAACCACACAAGTTTATATTTTAAAAAATTTACCATCATGGTGTGGGGAAAAATGGTTCTTCATTGACACACATGATGAAATTTTTTCATGTTGTCCCCAAAACCCACACATTTTACAGAGATTTAAATTTTAATATAAACACGAATTGATGATAAGCCATCTTTTAGTGTAGCTATGTTGTGTGTTACAAGTGAAGATTGATTATAATTACCCATAATCATTATAGGATCTATGTTTACCATTAGTTTAAAATTATATTGTCAAAATTTATCATTATTGATTTACATTATTATATGATTTCTCATTTCGTACATTTATTTCCATTTATTATCGATATTATGTCATCTAGTATTTTTTTATAATATTTATGCAACATGGAATTATTTTTTATTCACTATCCCTAGCATAATACATTTAATTTTTCCCCATTATATTAGGTTAACCTTGTATATTCATATATCAGAGTACTAAAAAAAGTCAATTTTAGTTAAATTATATTGTTTTTATATTGTTCACTGATTTCCCATGAAAGGATCGAGTCATATTCCACAGGATCATTAAAAACATATTTTTTAAATTGAATTTAATTATATTTATTATTAAAATTAATATTTATTGTACCATAGTATAGGGACTATACCATCAAATTTTTCATCAAACCAATGTGTCATTAATTTTAGATTTAATTGTCATATGCACTATCTGACCCAAATATAATATAATATTTCATTAAAAATGATTGATCCATGTACAAATGATATATAATGTAGTTTATGAAGACAATATGTAGGGGAAAATTCAATAAAATATTCATTCACCTAAAATATAATGTGACATTTTCACTCACAATAAAAATATTGGTTCGGTAAATTATAAAATTTTAGAATAAATGGAGATAAAGAAACTGATATAAGAAGTGTGTATCGATATAATTTGTTGGCTGTTTTATGTTATGAATGATTTATAATAGGTAACCACTTACATTAATAATAATGGAGATTTAAATAATTCTCTCCACTTGAAACCCAGGGAGGAAGTAAAATTATGTAAGTGTTTTTTCTATAAATTAGAATATGATCATATTATTTGATTTGATGACTTCATGAGAAACAACATAGATAATATAGGAATTATAATTAATGAAATGATATAATTAAATAAATAAAAATCATTCTTGGCAATTATATATGAATATTTATGTTACCTACAAATTAACAAGATTCACATAATACTGATTTATAATAGTCCATAATTAATGTATCATTTGATTAGTTATATTCAAAATTAATTTTTTAAAATTAAATAATACAATAAAATCAAAATTTATCATTAATTTAATCTCATAGAAAACCATCATTTTAAAAACTATTATATCTATGTAAAAAATAATTTAATCCTTCTTATAAAAAAATTCTTGTAAATATTATTATTAATAAAATGTGGAAATTATATTATAATATTAATATAAAAATATTTCTATATTTCTGAATCATAATGTAGTAATCCATATAATAAAATTTATTTATCTAAAAAACATTAATTAAAATATTTTTACTACCGAAATAGAAAAAATCCTATATAAAAATAATCTTTCTTTAAAGATGATTTCATCAAGGAAAATAACAAGGTAATTTTTTTTGAAACATTTATAATTGAATAGATATATAAAATTCAATACATGTATGTATTTAATATTATGAATAAATATTCAAAATACGGTTTGTTAAAAAAACCAATATAAAATAATCATAAAAACTAATTCCATTTCCCAAAATAAAATAACATCCAATTTAAATGATTTATGACTATATTAAAAAAATTATTTCCAGTTCCCATTTAAAAAAGAAAACTAATTATGGATGGAAAATGCAATATTTTATTTAAATTATACAATTTTTTGAAACCATTAATGTATAATTCCCCGTGATTAGAATGATATGTGACCATCTCAATCCATTCCAATTAACTTTTAGAGCATTTTCACTTAAAAAATTTAGAAATTAAAAAATGTGGTTCCTTTTAGTAATATATTTCATTTAAATAAACATTGAAATATTTCCCAAAATAAAAATACATTATATTTTTTACTATATAAATTCATAGTGATCTATAACAATTTTATAATTTATTTAAAGTATATTTATACAAAAAAAAAAATTAAAAAACTGAATAAAATAAACCTAATATCTAAACATATTTTAAAATTTAATAACTAACTCCAAATACATTAAATGAATATAATTAATGTATATCGAAATAAAGTACACATGTATTATATGTAAATTATAAAAATTAAGGTTTCATGAATGATAATATTGTCTGATGATATTTTACAAATTAGACATGGTTAACATCATACTACACTATGATGTAGGATAATAAAATTATTTTTAAGAGAAAATGATAAAATTGATTATTGAAAATAAAACTACAAAAATTATTTGTATTTATTAAAAAATAGATATTCATTCCAAAAATAGAGCATTCCAAATAATATTGAATGTTATATAAAATTAGGAATCACAATGATCTTTTTTTAGTGATATTGCATTCATCATTTTGAAATAATTTATCAAATGAATTTATGCACATTAAACTCCAAAAAATTTCCAACTGAAATTTAATCAATTAATGTAATGTTAAATTTTTATATTTTATTCATGGAATTGATATTGTTAAAAGAAAACGTCAATTCTAATTTATATATTCAGTAGTACAAAAAAGTTTTTTAAGAATAGAAATAAATATATTTTAAAATAATTATTAATGTAATATGATTTTATAGAAGGATTATGTAAAAGTATTTTATCTGAAACACGAATACCATTCTTAATTTTAGAAATACTATGATTATAAATAAAATAATACAGAAATCTATGACGAAGGACATATAATAGAATAATTCTTACATATAACCATGTTATATTACAATGATTTTCAAAAAATGTATTGAACTATCATTTTAATATCAACAATTGAAAACAATGGAATATATTCCAAATTATTTAAATAATAATTTCATTAGTAAACAAAATAAAATTTAAAAGATCAAATTTTGAATATTAGGACACATTAAAATGATTTTCAATATGTTTCAATAAAATTTCAATATAAATTTCCAAATCCACATTTTTCTCCATATTGGGAAATAATATTTCCATGTAAAATCAAAAAAAAATTATTTACATAAGAAAATATTTTTCTGAAAATTTAAATTAATCATAATTGATATAATGTTCGAATTAAAAGGATATTATTGTAAAAAAATATTATCAAAAAAATTAGGATGATATTATATATACACATTAAAGATAATTTAATAAATAAATAACTAATTTACTAATAATGTAAAGACCATTATAGTATAGTGAGAAAATTAAATTATATAACATAATAATGTATAATTTTTAATTAATTAACCTAGTACTATGTAATTATTTACTAGATCATTGATTATGATAGGACGATGACTATTTCATGAAAAATGTATAAGGTGATTCATTTTATTTTCTTAAAATTATTAGATTTATTAAAAAATAATTTCAATATTTTGTGGATGAAAATTAATAAAAATAATTAATTCCTAAAAGATTCAGAATAAAGGGTTCATTAAGTGGGTATCAATGAGTTTAATGAGTTTAAATTAATTAATTTATTATAAATTCAAATCTATATGATCCAAATATATTATTCACACCACAACTAATAATGTATGTAAGACTATAGATAGATAGATAATTTCTCGTGTGTACAATCCAAAAACTACAAATTTTAAATTGGCCCATCCCCGAACATAAATATCCATTTCTGAGATCAAGAAAAACCTAGCCTATTCTATAAGGAATTGGCCCATCCTATTTTTCCTATATATTGGTCGACTGGTCCTAACTAGGGACTATATTTTCTATTTGGCATAATGTAAAATTTGAACATATTATGTTCAAAAAAACACTACCTTGCAGAGATGAAATAAAGAAAACAACTAAGGAAAATATAGGGAGATGATGTTTGATATAATAGCATAGAATTCTTCTTCAGATCCAATTATAATTTATATGAATGATGATTTCCAGACACTGCAATAATGTAAATTTCAAAAGATAGAAAATAATCCAACTTTTATCATTTGAATGTTTCTTACAATACATCATTAGGTTAAATAGTGTAATGTAAATTATTTGTATATTTTATTATATCACAATGTGATTTAAAAACATTATATAATTACTATATATATTCAGGATTTATGGATCATATAAAACATAATTAACTCAAATATACATGGAAATAATTAAAAAATTCAAATTCAAAATTGTAATAAAAAAATATTATTATTTCAAATTTAAATCCATTTGAAAAATTCAAACTCCTTTAAAATCACATTTATGTAGTTAAAAACATATCTAAAATAACAAGTCAAATAAAATATCATTAAACTTGAACTAGAGTATCTATTTAAAATTCAAAATATGAAAACATTTAGAATCATTGAATATAGATATATTGATTTTTTTTAAAATAACACTCCATTAAAATTTGAAATATAGATTTTATAAGTTTGATAACAAATAAAATAAATTTATAAACCATAAAAAATTCAACTCCAAAATTGAAAAATAATTCTTTTATATTTTTATGTTAACTGCTTATAAATGAAATGATGAAAAACCTAGACCATTATGTAAATTGGTATTATGTTTTTAAAAAACAATTCACATAAATAATATATTATTGATATTATTTTATTGAAAAATGAAAACAAATTCAACACTTTTTTAAAATGAATCAATTCAATATATGAATCATATTGTAAAAATATATTAATCTAGAAATACTATAAATTGAAATCTCTATTGGGGAAATCATACATAAATTCATATATTAAATACATAAATATAATTTTATTTTTTATTTAAAAACATATTTTAATCAATATATGTAATAGTAAATTATAAAACCAAATAAATGTGATAAGAAAAAACAATTGGGTTCATAAGAGGCATAAGAAATCTATAATTTTTTATCACCTCCTTAATAGGAACATTAGATAAATTCTAGAGAATCTAATAAAAATATTATATTATATCGTTTTTACATATATATTCATAGTTCTCTTTGATTTATTAATAACCAAATTTAGATTCATTCTGGTATCGGTATCTCATTATATCACTTAAAATTATGAGAAAATTAATAAGAAAAAACTCTCAGATAAAAATGGAAAGCTGGGAATTTAGAAATTATTTTAGTCACATTATTCATCAATTCAAACATCCATGTAGTTTAATTAAGTGTATATATTTTTATATTCACCCATCACACTAATAATCATGTTATTTTTAGGTTTGTAGAAAATTTTATGAATAAAATACCATACCAAACATAATAAAGAAAACAAAATTTCAATTCATATATTCATCAATTTAGAATTATGTAAGGGTAATAATAATTTTATATTACTATTTTAATGTTAACCATATTCATTTATGAATCGTTAATATTATATTTATATAAATTATGAAAAGATATTATGAGGCCTATATATTTAAATTTTGGTTAAAAATGAAATTTTTACTCAGGTAAAAATAAATTTGTATATTTTACATAAGGATAAATATAAGTTTTTACATGTAAATAATGTAAAAAAAGATCTTTGTAAGTGTAAAAAATGTTATGTAGGGGAAAATTAATATTATAAAATGGTAAATAAATTTATGTATGGGAAAATATTTCCTAGACTACTATATTTTATAATTATTTTAAGAAAATCATAAAATAAAATAATAATAGGCATGAAAATTAATAAACAATAAAACAAAAACAATATTATTATTAAAAATAGCAATATTTGAATTAATCAAAAATAAAAAAAAATAATGTTATAAGGGAGAAAACCAATAGTTACATCATTTTCAATAATAACAAAAAATATCAATTTCAATATTTCACAAGTTTTTTATAATTGAAAAAAATGATTAAAAAAGTACTCTGAATATTGATACATAAAACGATAAAGTATCAAATTTCCAAAAACATTGCCCAAAAATATTTGTTCATATTAATAATCTCACTATTAATTAAATGAATTCATTAAAAAATATATTTCACCCTAAAAAATTTATTTTTCTCTAAAACATTATTGGAAAAACCAAAACAATTATAATATTCAAGGAATATTAAATGTTCTGAAATGTATTTTTTTTAAATTTAACCAATAAATAACACATTATTAAAAATAAAAATATGGAAATAATAATACATTCCCCATAGATAAAATAAATTTAATTATAAATAATATTTAATTATACCTAATGAAAAAACAATATGAATATAAATGTGGCCCATAAAAAAAAAATATATCATTGGGTATTCAATTTTTTTTGGTGAAATGTTATTTAAAACTATTCCTTTAGATACCCATACATTGAAAATTCATGGACCATTAAAGAAATAATAACCTGAAAAAAAAAATTATTTTATTCCCAAATTAACTATATGAATCTTTCCCCAAAACATTTATATTTCAATCCACATTAACAAAATTTATATCAGATTGACATAGAATAATTTTTTTAAATATAAGAGTTTTTAAAATAAATAGGATGAACACTATATCTACATGAAATGGTATTAATCGAAATATAATTTTTTCTAAAATTTACTTCATTCATACCATTAATTATTTGATTTATTACATTATCTTTGTCACACTCATTATAACTGCTAAAAAATGAAATAACTTTTCATATGTTTATTTTGTTCTTATGGATTCGTAAAATTTTAATCAACTATAAAAAATAAATGAAACAAAAAATTAAATATCCTACATACTCCTCAAATTTTTTTAAATGTATTTAAACATATTATTTTCTCCTTCCTTGTTAATATTTAATTTTTAGAGTTGCATATATTTTTTTCATCGAGGGATAAAATATTATTTTCTTTAATAGCATTCATGTATTCTAACTCAATAGATAAATCTAAATCTACCATATAATGATGTTGATCTTAAATATATTCATTCAAGTCAAATAAAATAAAACTATTGAAAATTGAATATTAAAAATCAATATCCATAGCTGATTCAACCATAATACATACATTACCAGAATACTTATTTTTTTAAGAGGAATATTTCACACATGCCTAATTGAATTTATTTATCCAATAATTTTATATTTTATTATCTATCCATTACTAAAATATATTATTCCATATTTTTGTTATAGTATATGACACATGTTAGATGAAGATTGTATAAAATATAATGGAATACTAATACATTAATATATGTACATTATTTGATACCATTTTTTTATTATGAAAAGAAATAACATAGTTAAGCCATCCCAAAGAAGGTCCAAAAATGATACAAATTTTTAGTAAATATATCATTGATGGAAAAAATAAATTGGTGGGTAAATTTTCAAATTATAATATTATTAGAGTTTTTAAATAATGATTAGCTAAATTAGTGGATTAAAAAGAATAGAAAATTCATTCATAGGATATTAATAATAGTTGTTTTGTAAAGAGTATATTTAGAAAATACAAAATAGAAGATATAAATTTTTAAATAATTTCAGATCTCAACAATTTTAATATACACCTCACATGAATACTTATAAAATAAGGAATCCACTATATAGATATTGAATTTCAAATGAGATTAATTCTAATCCCATTTCATATAAACTATTGTATCCCAAAACCTAAATAGATTATTCCAAGGGAAAAAATCCCGTAATTTTATATTAGGATAATACATAACCATATGTTTCTTACATGTGGATATTTGATATTAACCATGGACTAATTCATATAGGTTTTATAAACTATTGTGTGAAATTATTATATTAATTAATATAAACCCATTCTAGAAGAAATAAAAAACAAAGAACAAATTGATATTTTTAAAAATAAATATTAATATCAAAAAAATCAATTAATCCAATCAAAGCACATTTAGGTCTAGTTGTTCTAATAATATACATTATCGTGCGTTGAATAACAATATACCTTCAATCCTTCAGATGTTTTTTGGATCACTTAAATATGATGTATTGTAAATTTGTATTTATTTTTTATTTTATCATATCATAAGAAGAAAAAAATCATATATAATTATCATAAAATGTTAAATGATTCATAATACCTTTATATATTGTTATCTCAACATTCTTGTGGAAATTGATATTTAATTAATATTCATAATTTTATAAATAAAAATATATAACAATCATTTATAGTTAAACAATTAAATGTCATTTTAAATAAATTTTAAAATATTTCAAGAGGGAACCAATTAATATTTACATGAAAATAAAATGAAAATGAAACAGTAGTTTCAATTAAAAATTAAAAATTATAAAACATACAGATTTAATTCTAATATATATAAACAGTATAAATATTTAATAAATATGTATTATAGATATAAAAAACATATTAGTAAGATTTATTTAATCAAAATTTCATTAAAATATTAAACAAAAAACAATTCAAAAATAACTAAATCCGATTTTTTATGTTCCAAGATAGAATGTTAATATGAGAAATGAGGAATTTATATTATCATAATGTAATGGTATTTAAAACATTTCAAAAACATATCATATAGAAATTATTTCATTAATAATAGTTAATAATATCATTTCAAAAAATTAAACAATATTTATAAAGAGGTACCAAATTAATATATTATGAAAATCGTAAAATAAGAGTTTTATATAAATTAATGATATCTATATATATGTGTGGGTATTCTATAATTCTTATTTAATAGTCAAACATAATTTTCATGTATTTTTTAAAATAAAAATTTATTTCATATAAGATTCCTAATGTAAAATTATTAGACTAACTAAAGGTATCAAGTAGATCAATATGGTATTTACGAGATATATAAATTATAGAATTATTTATCATCTTATTAATAGAATTTATGACCACTTTTTTTAGACTCTAATAATTATTTTATTTTTTAGTGTAGTTTACATATATTTAAATACATATGTTATCTTTATATTGAATCAAATATAAACATAATATGATATATATATAATGTGATTTCATTAGATATTTTTGAAACATTTTAAATCTAAATAACTATAGATTAAAATGATATGATGATAATTTAAGCTAAATTTTGGGCGTACTAATGATCGATTTAGACATTATTATTGATTAATAAAATGTAAATATTTTTTTTATCCATCCATCATTAAAATAATATTCTAATTACATGATATGTATCCCATGATATGATATAAATACCATACCAACCATAATATGTAAAGCATGGATTCATATGAACTTTTTAGGATTACTGGGTAAGGTAGGGGTATATCAAAATTAATATTAACTATGAAAATATAAAGAAAATCTACATAATTGTCATATAATATTTATATATGTAAAATAAATATAATATGAAGCTTCAAATGTATTATGTAAGGTAAAAAGGAATTATAATATATTATGTCAGATTAAATATAAATGTCTAAAGGCTAAGCAAGGGTAAACATAAATATTAAAAATTTAAGTATGGGTAAAAAATAGTCATGTAAAGGTAAAAAAATATAAATAATTGTAAATTAAATTATTTATTGGTAAGAAAATGAAATAATGATAAAGATGTTTTAGACATTAAAAATAATTTTCACATGATTTAACAAATAAAATATTTATGAAGAATAAAAATAAATTATGATGAAAATAAATAATCAATAAAAAACTCCAATTTATAAATCCTAATCAATAAAATTTATTTTTTTAAAAGAAAATAAATAGATAAATTATTTTTTGAGAAACCTGAACATTCTTACCTTTTTATTTTGAAAATGATATTTTAAAATTTTATCCCCCATACTAGATCAACAAAAATTATTAAATAAAAATTTCATCAACACTTTCAATCTGACAAAAAAATATAAAAAAATATCTAAACTCATTTCCTCCCCCAAAATAAAAATTTTGTTCATGTAAATAAACTCCCCATATATTATATAATTTAGTATAAAAAATTCATACATCCCCAAAAATGATACTGAGAAGAAAATTTTAAATGGACCATAAAAACAAGTATAATATTCATGGAATTGTATAAAATATGGAATGAGAGGTATTTTTTAGTAAATTACTAGTAAATATCATATTTTAATACACTATACACTAAATCATTGAGTACATTATCCCTAGAAAAGAAAAAATAAATTTTTATGAACATTCCAATTCACTGTATGATAAAAAAATATGATTAAGAATACTATCCATTAAATAAAAATACTGAATTGGGATCCAAATTAGTTTTGTTCTTCTAGGATTTATAATTGTACATTTAGGCACCAAAAAATTGTGACATCCAGAAATATTGGAACACTTCTACGATAAAACAAAATTTAGATTTTTTTTCCGAGTTATAATCAATACCATAAATCACAACTACTAGAATAATTTCATTAATAATTTAATTTATAATAGAATACTAAATATTAAACAATATTTCATTTATTATCCATGTTCATAAAATGGAATGGATATCTAGGATTATCAATATAAATGGGTTAAAAACATAGAATATTTTCATAAAATTCCCTGAAATCCTAAAATTATCTAGTCCACATATGAATGTATCAACCTCAGAAACATAGAACCATTTACAAGAAGTTGAAATTTTTATATTTTCATTTTCCTCCATAATATTTGTATAATTTCTATTATATTGAAACACATCAAGTAAAAAACATAAATTTCCATTCTTTCCCCTCATAATTATATAAAAGAGGATATCTAAACCTATAAATTTTATCATTATGATTTAATATTACTATGAAATTTTTTTCGATATTTTAATAAAAAAAATGAATTCAATTTGATTTTCATTATGTAAATATTATATTCAGAATCTCGATTTTTTTTTGAATCCAAATTTTTAAGATGTTTTTATTGATTCATTTATGGAGTATCCGGATAAATTATACTATTAAAATAGATTATTAATAATCATTAACCTCATGTAATTTATCTATGTTACATGAATAAAAAAATAATTCATTTCTATTGATGATTTTTTATCAAACACATGATTGGATATCTTCATGAAATTTTTATTTTCTATCATACCCTTACTAAAATAGATCATCATATTATTTATATCAATCATTTTATACACTACCCCACCCTTGTCATTTAGGTTGACTGAAACAAAGTGCACCATTGGAGAGTGACTTCCACAACATCTAGTTGGGAGAACAAATGGTTGGATTCCCCCAATCTCTTCTCTTGGAAGTTAATTTTACTGGTACTCAGAGAGGTTATATTACACATATTTATATTTATATTTATATAATATCTTATTATTATTTCACACAAATGAATTATAGGATATAATATCCATAATATAACTATATGTATGTGATGTATATAATACATTGTATTATTGTACCTTAATCTATGTATGGTATGTAATGTCTTGACATAGAATACATGATGTTTGATAATTTTCAAATGGTATTTTGTGGATCATAGAATCTACTTAGTTACTATATATGTTTATGTGATACAATGTGTTGATACGATGTGATTTAGGGGTAGTATGTTGTGATTCCATTCTTGGGTGTCATTGTGATGGATTATAATTAAGAGAGGTTTCTTATGGAGTACTCCATTAGGGAAGAGTGGAAAAAATTGGGGAAGAGGTATATGAGAACCCTTTATGATTCATTATAATAATATATGACATCTCGTATGTAATACTTGGTGATAGTTATCCATGGTGAGGTTTGTAACGTTGTGTACATATTTAGGTGACATGTTAGTTTCACGGTTGATCACTATTATTTATCATGAATTCAATATATTATTGGTGAGAGACTCTAGGGAAGAACCTTGTAAGTATACTATTATGCTTATCCCATGAATATAGATCCTATTATATATGTCATCCAGGGAGGGTTATAAATTGGTTCGCAGTTTACCAGCTCATGGTTCTACCAGAGCTTTTTAAGATGTGTGGTTGATGTTGTCTTTATACTTTTGGTACATGTATATATTTTTCTTTCATATGTTATTATACCTTGAAGATTTTAATTACACACCTGTTATTATATATATATAAATATATATATATATCATCATGTGTTTATTTGTTTATTTGTATTATTTATATCTTCTGGTTGTTCTCTAAGAGGGTAATGACTCCCATATGCATGTTTATTATACCATTAGTGCTATTCGCCAACCTGGGGACAACTAGTAGAAGTACTTGGACAATGATTATATCTCTTGCCAAATTTACATTCATGGAAGGGCACACACATGGGGGAGGGTGGTATGAACGAGTTTTGTCTTTCGTTAAGTTGAGGGATAAGATGGATTTTAGAGTAACATGCATCTGAGGATGCATGGGTTGGCAAGGTAATAATGTCATTGAATTATAGTGATAAATATAGACATGGTACACTGGTTGAGAAATGGGTATTTAGAATCACCAACGGTATGATGAAAATACAATTATGATTAATGATATTACTTAATTATGTGATATATGTTTTAGGTGATACCTAAAAAAGGATAACGCATCATTGTTTATTAGGCATTTTTTTTGAAATGGGAAAAACATAGGGTAGTTTTAAACCTTAAAAGGATAATAATTAATTTAATAAGTAATTTTAAGTATTCTAGATTCAATCTATAGGAATTTGAAATGTTTTTAATTTTTTTGAGAATGACTCCATGTTGATGTCCTCATCAGGTTCACACAGATGATGATTACAAGGATAATCCTATATATCACCATAGATGAGAGTAGGAAGATAATTACACATGTATAAATACACTTTTATAATTTTTTTCATGATCAAGAAGATTTATGTGGACTGTATTTTAGATTCATTCATAGAATAAAAGTTTGAGTTGGAAGATATAACAATCAGTTCAATCTGATATCATAATAATAACTTGGTTTTGCTAGATGTGATGATTTTGCATAGAGTAGTGAAGAAGTGGATTTTATTATTACTTATGGATTGATGATATTCAATAGTATCTTTAGAGAAGATAAATGTTTATTCATGACCATAGTTTTTTATATCAACCACAATGTCGGATGGTCTCTAAGAGATGCTTACCCTTCAGTGGGGGAGTTCCTTTTGTTTGATAGTTTAGGATCTATATTAGAAACCTTATGCGATATTCCATAGCTATTTTTTGATGAGTGGTATAATATGTGGTTTTATTTCGTGATTTTCATCTAGATATATAGAAATAGTTGAACCTATATATGTCGAAGACTTATATTTAGGTGCTGGAAAGAGAAGTGGTTATTGAGAGGATGTTGGACAAAAACAAATCACCATGAGAAATGATTCACCATGACTTTTTTCAATGAAAAATCATATTATGTAGATTCCATTTGATAGGATAGATGAGTTTTTAGTCATTTGGGGTTTGTTATAGATCTCATTATCTACTTTTTCTTGTGGTGGAGGCTTTGAAACCAATGAAAAATGTAAAGAAACGTGTTTTCTTATGAAATCTGATGTCATACAAAGTGATAGTGTCTAACTAATATGCGTAGTCAGAATGTTCTAGCTTCTTTATGTTTGGTTCATTCTATATGGCTATTTTAGAATAGAATAAATCTATAGGGTGTTCCAATCAATATTCATAATAGAAGGTATAGTGTAGACATAGTAAAAATTGAGATTTTACTCATCCTTATAAATGAGTACATGATTTTGGAGGTGGGTTTTAGTATAAATAGAGAGGTTGTCGATTGATTCATGGTCAGCATAACACCACATAATTTCTATCCCCATGAAGGACATATATTTACTAAGGTACCCTGTTCTCTATTTCTATAGGGGATCACAGGTTTTTTGATTTAGTTGGATTATAGTCCTTTATATCGCATACCATGTTCCATGAATTGGGGTAGGAGGAATGAGGTTTTCAGTTCCCTTGGTGTTTACAATTATAGATGGATGTTGACATGGGATATATGAAATAATTTTATACAACGATCTAGTGTTTTTGCATCATCGATCATTGGGAGACATAGAATGTTTACTAATATGTCAATATAAAATCATCATTGGTATGGATTGGTTTTATTCAGTGCATTATATCATGGATTGATTGGAAAGAGAATTTGATTTGTAGATTCTGATGGTGGTACATCGGTGTAGTTTGGTGAAAAAAACCCAATATGGATTAGAGGTGTGTCTAATCCTTATCTTCTATGATGGATGAGTTGATTCTAAGCTCATCAAAGGTTATGTAGTTAGTATTTATTCCGGGTTTTGGAAGAGTACCATAATGTATTTCAATTTTTTTGTAGAATTACCCCACAAATTGTAGATTTATTATGGGAGTGAGCTTCATATATTCGTATCTCCTATCAAAATTTCATTTAATTTTATGAAACATTACATGTTTCAAAAGATATGGTAACAACTCAAAGATATATTTTAGTGATTTTTTGTTCGGAGGAGTGTGTCACCATAGTGTCCACTAGTATTGTTCATGATAAAAGATGATGATTTTTTCATCTATCTGTCAATTCTCATCATTTAAAATAATTGATATTGGAGAAACTATATCATCATCCATGGATGATGAGTTAATTCACAAAATTAATGGAGAATTTTGGGTCACAACAATTTATTTTGTTCAATATATCATCATATGCAGGTGACTGATGATGATATCCTAGTGACAACATTCATTTTTGTCATGGGAATTATGAGTTCATTGTGACATCATTCAATGTGTTGAAAGATCTAGTAGTGTTTCCGGGGATGATAAATAAAATTATCAGTGATTTCTTGGATATGTTCATTGGGGATTCATAAATTTCATCCTTATATAATCCATGTTTGAATAGGATCGTGCAGAACATCTTCGAGACATTTTGGGGGATATTCTTCCTACGTAGATATTCAGTATGTTGATGAATTTTGAGTTCTATTAGTGTGAATTCTGTTTCATATGGTATGTTCTGTCCTATAATGTATTGGTCGTAGATCCTTTGAAAACAGTGGTGGTGGTGTCTTGGGAATCCACTCATATAGTCGTAGAGGTGTAGAGTTTTCTTGGTATTTCAATCTATTATAAGAGGTTTGTAGCAGATTTATCTAAATTTTTGACTCTTATGAAAGACTTGACATGTATTGATAATTAATTGTTGTGGTTGACTAGTTTCAGGAATCATTTGAGTACATTAAAGAGAAGTTGATCTGTGCTCTAATCCATTGTCCTCCAAAAAGTCATTATTTTTTGGGTTTCTATAACGGTTCGTGTCTTTGCGTGGGATGTGTTATGATGTAATTGATATTGGTTTTTTCTTATGGTTCTATGTATATATATTCCCATGAGAGTAACCATGAATCCCATGATCATGAGTTTGAGTATGTTATTATTTCCATAATTTCATTCCTAAATTTACTCATTGATTAGTGTTTTTCGGGTTTTAGTAACTACAATAACCTCAGGTAAGTATTTTCTAAACATGACATTAACTTGCATAAAATTTGGTGATTGGAATTTTGGAAATATTATTACTTCATGATTTCATATTTTCTAGGAAATGGAATTTTTTAATAGATGCATTGAGTAGGAAGTCACTTAGTGATTCCACGCATGAGTCTGCAGATGCCTAAAAATTAATGATGGTACCTTCGGTAATGAATATATATATGGAATTGGTCAAAAAAAGAGGTAATATTTTCTATTTGATAGAGATGTTGTTCTTATTAAATATGTTGGAGGAGTACTAACTAGCAGATTTAATGATGGTGGTCTGGAGGGAACAAGTTTTTTTTGTCAATTCCCCGGATGTATGGTCTATGGATAGAAATCACAAGGTGTTTTTCGAGGGAAGGATTTTCATTCCACTAGTGAGGAATGTTATGGTTTTTCATGAGATCCAAAATGTTTATTTAGAATTACATCGTAATTTTAAAATAATTTATCATGCCATGAGTTGTTTGTATTCATCGACTACATTGATGTGTATAGTTGTCGAGTTTGTTTTTCTATGTTTGGTATACCAGAAGCTGTTGGTTGGGAACTATGTTTCTATGGTATTCTATTGATGTTATATATTCCCTAGTGGATGTTAGAGAACATCTCAATAGACTAAATTAAATGTTTTCCATTAACACATTGAGTCTATTATGCAATTTTGGTTATAGTGGATCATTTGGTAAAATCATCACACATTATAGAGATCATGGATTCAAGATAACTAGATGGTTTTTAAGGGTAATATATGGATTTGGTAATGAGGCTCCATAAAGTACCATTAATGTTATATCTTACTAGGATCCTTGTTTTACCAATAGTTTGTGGAGAGGCCACTGGCATTTTTTGTCTCCCTGTTATTCCATATAACATATTTTCATTTTTGAATGGATGGTAAGGTTTATCAAACTATCCTGACTGATTCATATATATATTCTTCTCCTAGGTCATGAATTTTAGAGGTTCATGGATGAGGCACCTTCCCATGGTTTCATTTTTTTACAAAAATAGTATCCACTACACCATTGTTAAGTATCCATTTGAATCATTTTATGATTTATGTTCCCTTCTCCATAATGGTGAATTTGTGTTGGAGAGGCAAAAATTATCAAGCCAGAATTGGAATTAAATATGACACTGATGGATCAAGTAATTAATATGATGATGAAGGTTGAATTAGATCATAAAAATTTATATTTCTATTATATATGGTTTCCCCCATAGTTGTATGTTTGAAATCACATGAAACCAAAGGTGACTCATCATCATGGTAGTGAATATTTGGTCGTGGGAGAAATGTTTTTTCCTATTTTATTAGACAATTTGTGGTTTTTTATCAGGTAGGGGTAATTGATTATAAAATAGAACATTTTAATAGATTATATTGATAAAATAATTTTTTTAATGTTTCATAGCTCCAACATTATGTTCATGATGATATTCATGTCATATCATGGGTCAAGATTGATGTAATAATGATGTTCCATTCGAGGAGTGTCCTATGGATATACTAGACATCCATGAAAAGGTGGTTTATGGGCATGTTATTACCAATATTTGTTTCTTGTAGTGGCATGGTGGGATTGATCAGAGTGAAAGTGAATTGTTGGAACCATGACCCTCTATGCATGAAATGGATTTTGGTTTGTGTTTGTTTTCAATAATCATTGAATTTTTAGTATGATTGACAAACAATTGATCATATAGTTAAATCAAACAACAATACTGAAGGTGGCATCATTTTCTAGTGTTTTCCACATTTTGGGGCCTGGAAATTTGGAAATGGATAATTATGTGTTTGGAATACGGAGTTTCACTAAATAATGAATTGTGTATAGAAACATGTGCACACATCTTAATTTGGGATCAATGCTTTAAAATATAAAAAGGAAAAAAAGTATGTTCAAGACATAGATTTTTGTGAAATATGGTGTTTCATGAAATAATATTACATACCAAATATGACGTCAAAAGGGGGTTTGTGCACTCAGATTAAAACATACGTAAACCATTGAAGATGAATCATGATCTTGCTCACATGGTCGTCAAAGGTCCATAAATATGAGGCTACCCCAAGGATGACATGAGAATTTTTCAATGAAAATATAGTTTCCCTTCTGCATGAATTATTGGAATGTGAAATAATGGATTATATTTGATCTTGTGCCAAAGGTGTTCCTTCAATATGCAAAGACCATGTGAACCCTTCGGTGAACTTGCATGAAAGATAAGGACTGTGAATAAATCAGGGGTTGGGAGAAATTAAATATGCATGACCAATCCCATATCTTGCCTGCATGGTCAGGTATTATGCACTAGCATTTTGTTAAGATACAAACATTATTTTGAATATCTGGTTCAATGGATCAGAGCATTCATGTGCATCAATTTAGTAATTCGATGCAAGAAGGTCATTATACTGAATAGAGATGAATAATTCAATAAAAATATATTGAGGGGACCTTAATGTAGATAATATATGTTTTACTTCTGTCTAAGAAGTGTGTTTGGGTAGTTGAGGAAGTAGATCTGAGGTACGTGATGAGCTATCACTAATCATTTGTAAATGCAGTGTACTACTCATAGTGTGACTGTGACCAACTATTGCAATCCACACACTAGTAATGATTATTGGATTTATGTATGACCAACACACTATCTACATATTCTCCTTTGATGTGGCAGTTTTCTGTGAACGAAGCAAAAGTGTTGGGTCATCTCCCTACTTTCATATATTCGACATATTTAAAATTTTCCTTCAAACATGGGATCAATATCCAAAACATTAAAATGAATTAGCTGACAACATGATTCACTGATCCACGATCAGGGTGTTCTAGGGTCCATAATGTAGTATCAGAAGGAGGTTAATAGTGTATGATCTATCTCATACCGTCATGGAGAATTCAACTAGTGTTATGGGAGTCCCCCTCTTTGATGGAAGTAATTTTAAGATTTGGAAGAACACAATGAAATATCTTCTAAGATCCCTTGAAATGTATGTCCAATTTCCCACTGTTCAAGATATAAAATTTACTGATCTAATAGGGCTGGCTATGAATGTTATAGAAAGGAATAATCATGCTGCAGATGAAAAAGTAATGATATCTATCACTACCGCAATCCTTGATCAGATCTATCATAAGGCAACGAGTTTAAACATATATATGACCATTTGGGATAAACATTATAATATTTATGAATGTGATTGAAATGTGAATAAGGAGAAACTAAATGTCCTGAAAATAGTTTTGATGATCTGAATATGCATCCTGATGAGAATTCATACTCTTTATTCAGTCAAATTACTGAACTAGTTTGAGAAATTCGTGGTCTAGTTGAAGAAATCAATGACATTGACATTATAATGAAAATATTGAGAAGAAAACCCCCCCTTTACCATGAAAAGGTATCTTCCCTTGATGACGGAGATCATTCCAAACATTCTCTGGATGATCTACTAAGTAGCCTGGTGGCAAATGAAATGAGAGTAAAACTATAAGATTGTATGACTCGAGTAAGAAATAAAATGGCATTCAAAGCCATATGGAAACTAAATATTAAAATAGGATAGAAGTGGTGATGATGACGAGGAAAATTAAATTACTTCCCCCATTTCCATGAACTTCTATATGGGAAAATGTAAATTTAAAGGCAACTTACCTCTAGATTTCTTTCATTGTGGAAAAGTTAGGCATATTACCTCTTACTGCATAAAAAAGATCTATGATGAAGAATGAGAAGCTAAAAAAAGAGAATCCCCATATAAGGATTTTCAAAAATGTAGACATGAAATCTAAAAATATGTATCGAAGAATATTTTTGAATTTGAAGTGGAAGATGATGATAATTAATTTTGTGAAGAAGAAGAACCAGAAATTTAAACTGGAAACCATGCTTCCATAATGGGTATGGATGAAAAATAAAAAAATAATGGTGAAGACATTTAGTTGACAACTACTACCCATCTCGAGTAGAAAGTTAAGGATATTATTAGTATTCTTACGATTAAATTTGAAAGTTGCAATAAGTGGACACAAATTATAGAAGAATCATTTGAATATGTGGATCAACGCGAAGCTGAAAATTAAACAATTGGAAGAATTTGTAAAATTACTTTCTAAAATCGTTGAATTTTATGAGGATGTAGTGGATCTGAAGATGAGTATTTATGAGTAGGAAAAGGGCACAAATGACCACACCTCCAGACTGGAGGGAAATTCTAAGGCTGATGATGGATTTTATGGGGAATTTTTTACTCGTAGAAGTAAACATGATAGTGAATCAATTGAAAAATAATAATGGATGAAAATACAATTTTAAAGGTTCTCATATACTGAGCTATTAGAGAGAGAAAAACAAGGCTCTAATGGAGTTGAAAAGAGTTTAACTGATCAATGATCCTATTATATAGGAAATAGTGGAATCAGTTGTGTGGCTATACCATCAAATGATTCAAGTAAAGCTTACTAAAAGAAAGGAAAGATGAAAGTTGGTCCGATAGAAATGTCACCTGAAGTGCTAAAAAGTAACCCCCAATTCAATCTGAATAGAAACATTATCCTATCCTTGAGCCTCAAAAAATAATAATAACTCAATATATTATCCAATGGAAGAAGGAATGTGGATAAACATGAGTGATAAGACATTTCCTCTCATGAAGTTTCTTTTTTGTGGATATTAAGGTCATACCTTGTCTTATTGTAAAGAAGAATAAAGCTATTTTAAAAGAAAACATATTAGATTTTAACAAAGGAGAATGAATTCAGAAACTAATTATTTTAGAAGAATAAATTTCTAGGGATATTGTTTTTAGTGTTCTATCTTTTTTCATATGCTCATTGATTGAAGGCTGAGTAGGAACATGGTAACATCATACTGGAGTCTGAAAAAATTAAATTATCATCAACAAGATAGTGATTCTTTTACAAATAGGTTTTCTCATCAGGAAGATGATTTTGGCTTTGAAAAATACATATACATATAATAGATAATTGAAAGGCCATCACTGTTCTACACTCAATCAAATGTCTCATGGAATTAAAAGAATAAAATTGAGAAATCGAACCACTATGACATAGTCCCCAATGATAATAAATGAAACGCCACCGAGATTCTAGATAGTAGTTGTTCATCTCACATGATAGGTAATGATGGCTTTTTAAAGGATGTCAAGAGGAGGGTTGATGGAACATAACGGTTTTGTAATGATGGAGCTCTGAAAATAAACAGCAGTAGAATCACTAAACTAGCCAATAGAGAGATAAAGAAGATTGTAATCCTTTATTTAGATGGCCTATGTCATAATCTCCTCAGCGTGAGTTAAATATGTAACTAAAAAATTATATTTACTTTTAATCAAAATGGTTTCACTATCCAAGGAAAGACATGAAATTTACTTATGAATGGATGTTAAATAGATGGAAACCTATATCAGCTTGACAGTAATGTGAAAATTTGCTTCATGAATATTAATGAAGATGATAACTAGTTACATCGATGATTGGGGAACATCAATCAACAAAATAAGGAAAAAATACGAAAACTGATGATTGTCAAAGACATTCCCAAACTAAAGAGTGAAAATAAAAGTCTTTTGATGCTTACATTTGGTGGAAATTAGTCCTCAATTCATATCATCTAAAAATAAAATGGAATCTTATCTTTATCATATAATTCATACAGGTTTATATGGGCCGATAAATATTTCCAGAACTCATGTATAAATGAACTTAGTTCTTTTTATATATGATTATAAAAGAATTAAATGTTTAATGTTTATACAAAGGAAATGGTAAGTGATTGACTACATGAAAACAAATCATCGAATCACTGAGAATGATACTGAATGATCAATCAAAGTAATGTGATCTGACAATTGAGGGGAATACATATCCAATGAATTTAAAAATTACTTGTATAGGCATTGGATAGAACATGAGGTAGCTATCATGATAACTCCCCAACATAATGGAGTTGTTGAGCACATGAATCGATAGGTGACCAACATGGAATGACCAATGTTGATTGAGAGTATTATTCCAGGACATTATTCAAAAGAGTCTGTTCATGGTGCAATGTATACTTAAAATCAAATATGGATTTATATGGGTGATATGATGACACCATATGAATTTTGGAATGAAAGGATTCCCTCTTTGAAGTACATTCATGTTTTTGGATGAAAATGCTTTATCAAAAACAAAGAAGGAAATCAAGGTACGTTTGGTGATAATGATGATAAATGAATTTTCCTTAGATACTAAATAAATAGAAAAAGCCTTGAGGTGCTTCAATAAGCACATAATATAGAGTTTGGAAAGCAGCGATGTTAATAACATTGATGAAAACCCCACAATTATTCAAGTATTTCATATGTTGATTTGATATAAAATATGGAAGAATGTGAACGTGGAATAAATGAAAATAAAGAAATAGAGGAAGGTGTACAAAACACTTAGGTGTCACATCATGATGTTTACTTAGATGAAGAATGTGAAGAGGAATCATTAGATGTAGAGAATGATATGGAATATCGAAGGAGGAATCGAAGAGGAGAAATTGATCAATCCAACAATATCGGGAATTGGACGACAACACCACAAACACAGAGAATGTGGAATGACACACAATATCTATTTCTATTAGTTGTGGAACTATCATCATTTGAAGAAGGGTTAATGGATGAATCCTGGGTGAAATGAATGAAGAGTTGAATAAGATTGAAAATAATCAGACATGGGATCTAGTAAAGAGAAATAATGGTTACAATATGATTGGTACAGAGTATATTTTCATGATCATGTTTTATGTCCATGGAATTTTTATCAAAAACAAGGCATGACTACTATGTAAATGATATTCACAGATTAAAAGTCTCGATGTTGAAGATACCTTTTATCCAATGGCTATAAAGGAGTCAATCAAGATTTTTCTCACCATGGAAATCCAAATAGGATATAAATTATACCAAATGGATATTATTCTAGAATTATTGAATGGATTTCTTGAAGATGAAGTCTACATGGAACAACCAGTAGGATTTATTCTTAGTACTGATGAAAAAAATTATTATAAACTAATGAAGGCTCCCTATGGTTTGAAGCAGGAACCATGATCAATGTACTCCCACTATGTTCTTATCTGAAAATGTTGTAATTTAATAGAGGAGGATTAGATTACAATCTATTTGTGAAGAACTCTCCTGAATAACAATTTATTTTTCTACTTTATATTTATGAAATTGTATTTGGTGGAAGAATGAAGAAATTAGTGGATGGATTTTCTAATAACATGAAATAATATTTTGAAATGTCTATGATTGGGGATCCCACATATTTCTTATAGATGTGGGAGAATAAAAAGAAGGATTACGCCTTCATTTCTCATGAAAATTATGCAAGAGGGTTGTTGAAGAGATTTAATATTGATGACTCCAAAACAATGTCAACTTGGATTTCGGTTGGAAACAAACATAGAAAGCATGAGTATGGGACCACAGTTGAACCCACCATGTACATGAGGATTATTGGAAGCTTATTATACATAATAGAAACAAGGCCTGTTACTGTCTTTGTAACCTACTTAGCATCCCGATTTTAGAGTATTCCTAAGGAAAAACATATTCCAATAGTAAAAAAAGAATCCCTAAGTATATTCAAGGATCTCATAATTATGGGATATAAATTTTTGTAGGAAGGGATAGATAATTATCATCATTTTCAAATGCTGACTAGACTGGAGATATTGTGGATAGAATGTCCACCATTGGTTGATAATTCTATATTGGGTGGAAATGTGTAGGCTATTTGGAAAGAAAAAAGAATGTACTTCTCTTAGTACTACTGAAGCTTAGTATATCTCTTCTACAAAGGAATGAACTCAAATACTATAAATAAAGAAACAATTGACAAATATTGGTGATGTGGTTAATCAACAATGGTGGTTTACTGTGATAATAAAAGAACAATTGATTTTATAAATAATCGTATCCATCAATCTTAAACAACACATATTGAAATCAGATATCACATTATCAAGGAAAAATTCGATCAAGGCACGATTAAAATGGATCATGTTGGAACATATGATCTATTGGATGATATCCTAACCATGCCACTGTCCACAACTGTATTTGAGAAACATTGGTTCATCTTATTTGTTTATCCACCTCACAGTGCATAAAGAGGATAAAAAACTCCCCTCTACCTAGCTATGCTAACTTTTTTTAATCTGTTTGTGGATGTGATGCATGTTTATGGGCAATATTATATCCAGGGGTGTCTTAAACAATTCAATGAACAAACACTAGGAATTTGGGATCATTTTCAATGGGGGGTAAAGGAAAAAAATCATGATTCAAAATATGTACATGTAATGAACATGTAATGCAAATGTGACATGATGAGAATTAGGTGTAAGTAGGAGAAAAAATTCAATCAGGATATGTATTGATTCTTTGAAATGATGATAATTCTACGTCAATAGAAAAAAGAATTCATTCGGGATATATAATGCTTCTATTGAATAGTATGTGAATAACTTGGGTGGTGTTGTTAAGAACTCCCAAAAACAAAATTCCAATCCATTTTTCCCGTCTTTCTTTCTATACTGAGATTTTCTCACGTAATATTAGTTGTTGGATTAGTTAATTATTTCTTTTTATGTTTTTCATGTGGTGGGTGATCTATTTAATTTTCTAGTGATTGCCAACAAACTGGCAGGAGGAGATTGTAAGAACAACGACCGATTTATGAAAAAATGGATTTTGGGTTTTGATTTTTGTCATCCTTCAATACATGTTTAGAATGTTGGACATGAAAGTGATCATACAGTTCCAGTACAGAAAAATACTAAAGGTGTCATTGTTTTCTAGTGATTGCAAAATTTTTAGGCCAGAAAATTAGGAAATAGAGAATTGTGTGTTTGGAAAAGGGAGTTGCACGTATGATTAAAGGGTGTTTAGAAACATGCATGTAAGTATAGTTTTGGGATTAGTTCTTAAAAATATAGAATATGAAAAATGTGGGTTAAGGAAATGGATATGTGAAAATGATAGTGTTGCGAGGGAGAATATTATGTTCCCTATGTGATGTCAAAAGAGTTTTTTCAAGCTAGGAAAGAATCTTATATGCATCAATGAAGATGCATCAGGATCATGCATGAAGGGCCTTCAAAGGCCTATAAATATGTGGCTACCCCCAAGGAAGACAAAATAATTGTTCAAAAAAAATATGGTTTCTCTTCTACACGAATGATTGGAACGAAAAAGACTGGACGAGAGTTAATCTTGGGTGCAAGCTGTTCCTTCAGTCTGAAAAGTCCATGTGAACTCTTCAGAGAAGTTACGTGAAAGGTAACAACAATGTGAAAAGTATGGGTTTTTGGAAATTCAACTTGGCGAAAAATCCCAAATCATGCATGAAATTTCAGGTATTGAACACAATTAATGAATTATGATACTAACAGGCTTTTGAAAATTTGGTTCAGCAGTTCGATGCTTTCAAGTGAATCACCTCATGACAATGAAGTAAGAATTATCCCATAATGAATAGATAAGGCCTCAATGAATATATATTGAAGTGACCTTCATATTAATAAACTGAGTTTGACTTCTTTCAAGGTGATCCACTAGGGTGAGTCGAGGGAAGTGATCTGAGGGATGTAGTGACTTATCCTTGATCCATTGTAATTGTAGTGTTCCTGGAACAATGTGACTATGAAGAAATCTTGTAATCCTTAAACTAGTAATGATTTGTCGATTTAGGTATGACCAAAACACATTAAGAGTATTCTCCTTGGACGTAGCCCTTTTTATTGAACCTAGAAAAAGTGATGTGTCATCACCTAGCTTTTATTGGATTGAAAGATTTTTCATGTTCTTTTCCACATGGGAAGATGATTCACAAAATTAAAAAGAAGAAGTTGACACCCTGATTCATCCCTCGCCTCTCAGGGTGTTCCTAGTTATTCAAGAAGATGATTTGAATATGTGAACATAGTACCCTTAGCTATTGGGTGTTTTAAACTTCTCTCACATTATTGTCCTCTTTTTTATTTTGTCCATTTTGACATGATTATTTTTATTTCTTTGCTTTTAATTTAGTGTTATATCCCATATGAGTGTCTTTAGGGGATATATTTTATTTTTTTTATTTCGTTCCTTTTTTCTATGATGTGGTGGTCGATCTTCTGAGATAGTGACATAATTGAGAGGTATATTAGGGGGTGATTATTCAAAAGACCCATTTTCAGTTTTTTATGTTGAACATTGGATACGCAATGAAGTGAATTGTTTTATATGTATCTAATTTTATGGCCACGATCTATATAGTCCAACTATTTTTATGTTTCTAAATCTTCTGGTTCCCAGAGTAGGCCTAGATTGAGTCTTTAGGGATCAGATTAAAAATGTTTTAAAATAGTGAAAAATAGGAGTATATGTGTTTGACATAATGTATTCACAATACAAGCCTTCTGAGGCCAATTCATAGGGTGTCACATTATGTACAAATTTTTGGGATTATATCCATTAATGAGATTATTATTTCCCAATAACATTGTGATTGGAATTTACACAATATGAAAATTGGTTTCAAACTACGTAAATCCATAATCCATTGTATAATTGAATCCAACAATCGATTGTGATTTCCGTAGATCCCATTACTGATATTATTTTCTATGAATCCAATCAACTTATTCCAAGTTGATTTTTGATTTCTTCTATGAGGATCGAATTATGGATTCCCACTGTCGATCTTTGGTGATCCAAGGTACATTCATTCTTCATATTCTATAAGGTTGGAGTTGATTGACTGTTTTTT
This sequence comes from Viscum album, assembly GCA_963277665.1. Taxonomy (NCBI): domain Eukaryota; kingdom Viridiplantae; phylum Streptophyta; class Magnoliopsida; order Santalales; family Viscaceae; genus Viscum; species Viscum album. The sequence goes on from OY728151.1 coordinate 121,208,878, forward strand.
CATCTAGATTAATCACTCCATGATATGGACATAGATCTCTTCTATTATATTGATTTTTCATTGTTTTTTCATGTTTGTTACATATCATCATTTAGATATCTCATTTTTTTCATCGGAGAGTTTATCTGAGTTCCATAACATTGGCACATTCCCATGTGATGATATTCAATGCCATTATATTATGCTTATCAATACATCTCTATTTATTTATGTAAAATGGAAAATTAATCATTATATTGAATTTTTTATGTAAATAAAATTAACATTTATAATTATAAATCCCTATTAATAAGTTATTTATTAGTAATCTCGTGATGATGTGTTTTATATCATCTAAGTAGTTTTCATCTTGATTTTCTATATTGTGTGATATCTATGTTATTCATTGTATGATTATTTATAGGATTGGATTAGCATGTCAAAACTGTTAAGTAATGTATTTATATAAGTAATTTATAAATTGGATTAATAATTTAATGAATCGGACTTTATTAATACGGTATTTCTTGTAATTTTATTCTTATCAATTTCATGCAATTCACATGTTTAATTAAAAATAATATTCCATCTGAAAAATGGAATTGATAAATAATATATTGCATGTATATAATAATAATAATTCTTGTTAAATTATAATGTTACTTCTAATAGTTTGATGAATCATGTCCTAACGCTAGAGAGAATGTCAGAAAATTGTATATCTTGTCATAGCAGGATGCCATAGGTTTCATTTAATTGAATAATAGGAATAATGTATTTTTTAATTCCAGATGGAATAAAACCCAACATTATGATATATATAATTTCAAGGTCATTAGATTCCAATATTTTTGAGGAGGATGAGTTTTTTGATTTTGGATCTGGGAATGATAATTTATATGTGAATGCAAGATGACATGTTTTAGGGCCGAGATTACCATTTTTTATATTCTTGTCTGTTTCATACATTATTTTTATGTGCTTTGGATGTGATATTTCTTATGCGATGTTATGTGGTGGGGATTCATAGAAACGATTTGAGCATGGTATGATAATTGTATTTTGGTGTAGAAGCTTGAATGATGTAGTAGAAGATAATGTATTTGATAGAGAGGAACATTTGGATATGCATGTGGGTGTCTAGAATAAAATGAGAGGTTATATAATGTGTTGAAGTAGGGATTAAACATTTTTATTTTATTAGGATAGTAGGGAGGCTTACTTTTTAAATTGTCTAATGGATGATTGACATGTTTCATGTTTTATTTGCATTCAATTACCCACTTATTAAGGCTTATGGGTTTCCTTGGTTTCAATATTCCATTAAGAGTTGATTAGAATTTATTCTTACAGTAAATGTATTATTGAATGATGATAATAATTTGTAAGTAATTATTTACCCAATGGGATTCTATTGATGGTATTTTAATGATAAAAGGTGGTAATATTGATAAATTGAGGACTTAGTTTAGATTACTCCTAGAGGACATGGACATGACTATGATGAGTAATGTAATGTATTATTGAATAATGTTAATAGTCAATTAATGGTTAATTAATTAACTAAAAAAATTTATAGAAAGGGATGAATATAATGTATCTCTGTTGAATTATTTTGTGAGTATTGATTTTTCTAACAATGGAGTGGAATCTATGAGTCAAACTGACATTATATATGTTTGAGTATAACACTAGGAAATATCCATAATGTGGCTGTGATCTATATTAGACCATATATATCATTTGATTTTATAATTTACTCGAAAGAGTATGTTATAGATAGTAACACCTAGTGGACAATTTGATTGTGTTTTTCCAACATCCTAGTCTGATTATGAATCATTAACTACCCCTTCTATTCTTACTATCCATTATTATTATTTACATGTGTTAGTATGCACAATTATTAGTTTCTCCAGATATGTGTGTAGAGGGTTGTTCTAGAGTGTCTTTATTTGAAAAAAATGTATTACATGGTATAGATTCCATATCATTATAATATGTATAGCTTGTAAAATATGTAATGGGTTGGGTTACCTTAAATAGTGTATGATTTGTAATGGCTTGTGGAATAATACTAGTTGTACGACACATCTAATATGAGATGTGGTGTTCACCGAATGCAATATGGTTAGTATATATGGGGAGATGGTGTTGGATGATGGTGTGATGTAATGAATTAGGTTCGTGTTGTGACACCTTTCTTAGGTGTATTTGTGAAGACTTGTGTTAGTGTGAGATGGCTTAAGATGTGTGACGTTGGGGAAGAGCTGAAAAAATGTGGAGGAGAGATGAGGTACCATTGATGTTCCATTACTATATTATATGTTCTCTTGTATGTAATACATGTTGAGAGTTATGCATGGTGATTTTAGGAACCTATTTCACATTTTTAGGTGAAGGGTATGATACAATTATGTCTACTATGATATTTCATGATTTATATATCTTTTTAAAGAGAGGATAATGGGGGGATCATATTGAGTAAAATATTATTTAGACCCTATATATATATAAATATATATATCAGGTAAGATTGATTTGGTTAGAGATTAATCTAGATGTCACTTCCTCATGGTTTTTCAAAAACTCATAGGTATTTGAGGCCATTTCCTTCTTTACCATTTTAGAACATTCAGTATCTCATTCAGTTATTATAGAATTACACATCATTTGTTGTTTTCTATTGAAATTATATATGTTCATTAATGTGTAAGTAGTTGTCATTTGGCGTATCTGTCATATCTCTATCTTCAACTTGTTCTCATAATGAGTGATGCATCCAATATTCATGTATAGTATAACCTTAATTATAGTCACCAAACCAATACATACAAAGGGAGGGTGTCTGGATGTCACCATCAACATTCCCTCATTTATTACCCAATATGGGTAAATTTTGGGGGGAGTGGTCATGACACTGACACTATAGGTGAATGTTAAAAAAATCAATGGATTTTCTATATTATTATGTTTTCACTGTTGTGATATTTTTAATAATTTTATTATAATATTAAATATGAAAAATTTTAGTTGTCACTATTTTAAAATGATTGATATTTTTAAAAGGATTTCCACTAGATCTACCATACCCGCATTTAAATGGATTAATGATTCTATCAATCATCTGTTACTATCACATCCATATGTTTGATTTATAATTCTTATCATAGAAAATAACAATTCAATAAATAGTAGTGATAAATCTTATATTTGATGAAAAACAATCATTCTTTAAAACAAAATTATACCATATTGTATATCACAAGGTAGGGAGGATATCAATACCAAAAAATTGGTATTCCAACCATTGAGAAAAATATCCCTATGAATTTTCGGCACAAGTTAAACATTTAGATTGATGAGAAATATATAATTTATATTCGTATTCATGTTTCATAAAATAATTTTATTAAGGGTCTGAGTCTCAAACCTACCAAAGAAATGAGAAACATACTCACTAGTTTCTTTAAGGGAAATGAAAATGTTATGGGATAAAATGTATAAATATAGGAACATAAGATTGAAGATATGTGAATGTGATATTAAAAAGAACATAATGAGTATTTCACTTGAGTTAATATATGTGTCTGTAACATCAGATGAGATATAGAGTAATTTTAGGAGTCTATCTGACCATAGTTACATAAAATGTTTTTACATAAAAGTTACCAATAAATTACCCCTTTATGAATTTCAATACATTTTTATTTATTATAAAATGAGTTAACATATATACTTTAAACTGAATATCAATGATAAAATTTATTTTTAATAATTCATAAAGTAATTAGTCAACTATGCATGTATTATTGATGTTAATTATTCCAAATGAAAATATAATAATGAAATGAATCAAAATATCATATCTATTGTCTCCAAAATAAATCAAAATTGTTCTGTAATGTATGTAATGAATTCCCACTAAAATGTTATTATTGTTTAGAAATTTGGATATTTTATAATAATTGCACCAGAAAAATGTTTTTAGAACATGAAGATCGTATTAAATAAAAAAAATTTGTGGAATAACTTTATTAAACAATCTATCAAAGAAAATAAATCCAAAGGTGCTAATAAAAACATCACTTGAAATAGAAGAAGAACATTGATTAAGAAATTTGAATTGGGACCTAATATAAACAATTCATCAGAAAAAGAATGCTCTAAAAAATTTAAAACTGTATTCATAAATTTTTTGAAAATGGATGATTCCTCAAGTAGTGAAGAAGAAAAATGCAGTTAAATATTACATTAAATATCAAATCATCTAATAAATAGCATATTATCTTGAGAAAAACCAGGAAATCAATAAATATATTGAAATGAAGAATAAATAAGTTGTATACGAAAATGATCAATTGGAATATCTGTTTAAATAGGATGAATTTTACATACATAAGATTATAAACCATGTAATAGACATTGTATAATGTGGAATAATGATGGAATATCTTAATAAAAAAAAGAAGAGGAGTTCACTAAAATACAATCCACAACTGTTGAGTTTAAAACTAATATAAAAATAGTGAGAATTAATTACAAGAAGGAATAAAATATAATGAATTAATATTCTAAAACTATAAGAATATCAAATTTCAATAATCAGGTGAAATATTTACCCACTAAATGAAACTTTTCATCGTATTTTAATAAAAATGAATGTGTTAAAGTATTTTTTCAGAACATTTTGTTTGAAAAGGGGTCTCAAAAATGTATTACATTAATAATATTTTATAACAATATCTATAATAATTTTCAAACATTATAGGAAGAAATAAATATATAAAAAACTTATGAACCTCAAAAAATAACTATAGACAAATATTTCACTTCTACAGAATATTGATATTCTAAGGTTTTTTTAGTACTATGGTATTTTTGGTCATAAACCATAATTGATTTAGAAAAACATGTCACTTAAAAAATGTATATATGAATTGTGGGGGTGAAATAGTGCATGAAAAGTGACTAACATTACTACGATGCATGATGATAAAAAAAATCCAGATGATAGAAAAATTTCCACCCAAACAAATTTAATTTTCTATAGGATATTTTTAGAATATGTGAAAGAATTATTAAAATTACTAAATATTTTATGAAAACTAATTCGGGAAAATATGTTATACATGGAATGAAAATGACGATGGAATCAATAAATTGGTTGATATAACACTTTTTGTTGAAACAAAAATAAAATAATGAAAATAAAATAAACACATATTTTTTATAGTTCTCATTCTTTATACATGATAGGTGATATAAAAATCAGGAACATGTTTAATATATTGAAAAAGGAGAATCTACATTCAAAAATTATAGTTTAAAAAAATTATCAATATGTACTGATGATATAAAATCTTAGTAACTGATATCAATATATGGTTTATATATTGATGCCAGAAAACACAATTTACAGAGTGTAATTTTTTATGATGGTACATAATTGGAATTCATTAATAATTCATTAATAATCATATGTGCTTAATATGATCAAATTGTTGAAAGGGTATATAAAACCCGTGAAATTATATTTTTTATTCAATTACTCTATAACTCATGTTATTTGATTATTGATGAAGAAAACATGTTTTGTCGTTGTATTATTAGTCATCATTGCTTGGGATGCCTAAAATCCTTCTTAAAATATATGTTATAATAATCCTTCCAACATAGAAAATAAAATATGAATCTTTTAATAAAATACGTACAAAAGGGAAGATGTTTATTATAGTTCATAAAGATGAAATATAGTGCACCAGAACACTTGATATTGTTCAATATATGATTTTTTGGTTGATAAGCCATTAATATATTAAGGGGTCATTCTATGGAATATCATTTATTGATAATTTAAATTGTATGAACAAAATTATGCTTATGAAGCTCACGTGAAATCATTCATAAAGGTTCTAATTTTTCAAAAGATTTGTTGAAAAAATTTTGAGAGCTTATTTAATGATACATTGAACTAATAATAGAAACATGTACCAATTACATGATTTTCAAACCAACCTAACGAAACATCATTTTAAAAATCAGTACTATGATCCATACACCCCAAAACAATATATAGTGGTAGAAGAGAAAAATATAGTTTGTTTGGAAATAGGGAGAAACATGCTAGATTATTATATAAATTCTTTGTTTTGAATAGATAAGTTATTGGTACTGGTTTATATGTAAAAAACAAAATTTTTTAAGAAAAAAATAGTACATGAATATCCAGGAAATGTTTATTTACCAAAGTACCTATAATGAAGTATCTATAAGATATTAGGATACAATATTTATTAAATATTGTGATTATGGACCCCATATTTTGTTTTGAAAAATATAATGCTTGAATTTCTATAATATGTTCATATTTCAGAATAATTTAAAGATTATTGAACATCTATTTATAAAAATAAATGTATAAATTTGGAGTAAAAGTTTATAAAAATAGAAGAACTATAATAAAATTTAGTATTAATTATGAGGGAAAAAATATAGTGAAACCCATTGAAAATAATGACACCGAAGATAATTGTTAGTCACAATATGTCATAGAATTTTAATATGAATAGGTCAATGAATAAATATAGACAAAATGAAAAACTATAAGCATTTATACATTATAGAATAAATTTGGGTTTGGAAAATTATTGGAAACTAGAATGTTACACCTTATAAAATATGAGAGTAAATATTAGAAAATGAGACATGACATATCTTTTTGGTTGGATTGAAACCTGTTTCATATATTGGGTAATAAAAATAATGGGATGATTCTATGAATGAAGAGTTATATAAGATAGAAAAAAATAGCACATTATTACTGATTAAACATATAGTAGGACATGAGATTTTTGGAGAAATAAGTTATATAATATAATGAAACATAAACATTGATTATTTTTAATAAAAAATTTACAACACTTTTTAAATGTAATTTACATGTCTAAGGTGTGGATTTTGGAAAACTCTTTACAACATTTGAATAATGGAAAATATAAGAATTTTCTTCACAGAGTATACACTCCGTTGTGAAAAAATTATCATAGAGATGTAAATTTAACATTAATTAATTAAAAAAATATAAATATAATTACATTAAAAAACCATGTGGGTTATTTACTTGATAAAGATGAAACCATGGTGTGTAACATGATTAATGCATTATTCATTCTGAAAATATATCCATGATCCTGGTACTCCAAACATGATAGTTTAATTAAAATGCATAATATTTTTAATCATGAAATTGAAAACAACGTATATGTGATGGATATAATCCCAGGTACCTTTGTTGTCAATTTTTTTTTGATTTCATTAATTTTGTAGTGAATATGAAAAATTAATGAAATGTGGTTTTTGAAAAAATGAATTTTTTTAATTCCAATGCATTTTTGAATTAATATTATTCACACGTTTACAGTTGTAAAAACATTTTATGTACATTTTAATATCAAATGATATTTATGATAGTGTGATATCAAAAAAATGTAATGGATTATTCTAAATAATAAACTACTCCAATCTCAATTGTAATTATGAAGGTAAGAGATGAAGAAAGGATAAGTGTTTATCTAAAAGTCCTATGAATGTTGATCAAAATGTATATCTGATATAAAACATCAAGGATAAACATATTTTGTGTTATTAATTTTTTATTTAAATATATTTTTGTTATCAAAAAGAATAACATATTCATGAATAACAAATAATTATCAAGTATTTAAAAGGAAAACAATCTCATGAGATATTGTATAAAATAATTTGTGATATAAACATTATGGGAAACTCTATTTATGACTGCTATGAATTTTATAATAAATTTAAATAAACTTATATATGATCATTTTTCGTTTTTTAATATTGTGTGATATGGAATAGTAAGAAAAAAGTTTGAGTGACTTTTAGAAAATTGTACTTACAGTATCTTATTCCACCTTTTTTACTCAAATGATTTGGGTGAAGGTTTAGATAGATGATATAAGAGTAAATGTTTTGTAAACCATTAAAGATAATTTCTGAAAATTTTAGTTCCACTAATGTTTCAAAAATTAATTATCATTATTTATGATCTATTTAATTTGACATTTGGTATTATTTAATCACATATAATGGTGCAAGTGGAGATGTATTTCATGGGTAAAATTTAAAAAATAATAAATTTATTTTTCTCACAAAATCTATGATAAGAAAATATTTTTGGGACTATTTCTATAATTTCATGTTCAAACACCCCCAATTTCATCCAAATTACATTAAGAAAATCCCTCACCATGAATTTTATAATGCAAAAATATAGGGATAATATGTACTAAATTATCTTGAAATCGGCGGGAAAATTTCATGAAAATTACTGAGAAAAAAAATTAAAAAAGAGAATCAGAAGTTGTGGTTATCATAAAAATGGGGAAAAGAAAGGGATTATTTAACATAATAAGGGAACAAATTTTCTTCTCCGTGAGGAATGGAATTCCAAATAAAATATAAAATTATCCAGTACTAGGTTATCTAAATTATTTCTATGACTAAAAATGTTTTTTCATAAATATTGATAAAATATGTAGTGGTCACAAAAATGTGTATTTTAAAAATTTGAGTGATTAATAATACAGTGTTATATATGTGGTTAGTGAATGATGTTAACATATCCTAATGGGTTGATTGATAGTCATTCATGATAGTTTAAAAAGAAGACATATGTTAACACCAACCTTTTGATAACAGTGTTTTGATAAATAGGTGAGAAATAAAATTTTGGACATTTTATTAATAAGTGTTTTTTATGATGATTTTGGGGGAAATTAGTAAGTTATGAAGTTTTCGTAACATTGTGAAGTAACATTACATACAAAAATTTAAATTGTTATATTGATTAAATAAAGATATTATATTAATTTTTATTTCATGATGAATGGTTATATTTTTTGAAAGGAATATATGTATATCTAATTTCTAGATTATCATTATTAGACATAAAAATTACATTTTTCTAGATAAATGATGTTTATGAGTTTGTAAATGGTGATTTTTTCAAAATGACATCAAATGTACCAAATATATTTCATTAGATGAACATTGATAGATGATCATGAGTGAATATGATTTCATAATATAATAATGAAGTTCAATGGGGAAGAATTCCATGAAATGAGAAATTATATTTTGAGTAGTGTTTTTAAACTCAAATGGAGTAATGCAGATGAGAAATCCGAACAGTGCCTGAGGTAGAGAATTTTTTTTTGAAAAATTTATTTATGAGATACAAGAATGCAGTTATCCATATTTAATGGTTCAAGAGAAATAAAATAATAATGATTATTGATGTTGTGCATTTGTGGTGTTTTTTATAGAAGGAAACTCTTTATGGACAATCATAAATAGTATGGATGACCATCAGATTAAATTTTGATAATTATATCTTCCAATATTATTTTTTAATATTTTCATCAAATGAAAATTTTAATGAAAATTATGTATATATTGTTAGATGTGGAAATGTTGAACGTATATATGAAGACAATGTTCCATGTAGGGAATAGTTAATATCAATTGAACCCGTATAATGTTTTATTAGGAAGACATTGTACAAATAGATTACCATAGAATAGAAAATATGAAAAGTGGAGTTATTTTATTAGACGAAGTTTCATTAGAATAATTTGTGAGAAAATTATTTATTGATATATATTGTTATGATTTATAAATAAAATTTTAAATATCATTATATTAAAAATACTCAAAAAATAATTTTGAATGCTTACTATCTTCCAAAATAAATATATTTCTAAAGAGTCCCTTAATATCTATTGTTATGAAAATTCATGGAATGGTGGAGATATGTGATAAATAATAATTATTTCTTAATAATTCTAAATATTCATGAAACATTTATAAGTATCAAGTGAATTTCATTTAAGTGGAAATTATTTATTTATGGTTTTAATTGAGTAGGAAAATGAAATAGAGTTCATTCTAATTACTTCCTTGCAATCATGAATATATAGGTGGTGTGAATATAAACACATACATATAAATATTAATTGAAATTAAAAATATTAATTTTTATTTTTCTCCAATAATATGAGTTTACAACTAAATATCACATTCATGTGGATGAATACTATCATGTAGATTTTCAATTTGATCCTCAGATAAATGTTTCAGAACATATAATTTTGGGTAGATTAATTTTATTAGAAAGATCAAAGGTAAAAATACATTAGTACAATGGTTTTTCTAACCAAACATAACATAGATTATAAAGAAGAATATTTTTTGTGATGAACAGTAGAAAAAAATTTGTTGAAAAAAAGAAGAGCACAACAGAATGACATTAATGATAGATGAAACATGATAAATAACGCGATGAACTTTTATTGAGATATTTTTCACAATTTAACATCTTTTTTACTAATTTTTAGTATAAAAAAATTATAAATTAGTATTAGTTATTATATTCATACATATTATGAGTTATAAAGAGTATAATATGAGTTAGATCAAATGTATACTATCTTATTTATAAATTTTAATTTCAATCGAGCCATTCATGTGGCGATGGAAATAATGTATTGTCTCCAACTATTGTATAACCATGTAATTCATGTGATCCTTTTTTCTATCTCGTGATATTTTAATTAAATATGTTAAAGAAAATATGTTATTCTTGATGTAAATGTTAAATTTTCATAATATTGAACATATTTAAAAGAAAAACACTGTTTGAAACCCCATTATTTTTTGTTTCAATGATCATATGGATATTCATTGAATTCATTCATTCCACATGGAATAATTATTTAGTCTATTTTATCCCATTCATTTATTATTTATAAATATAGTATTTTTTTTAAAAAAATATGTTCCATGTTTACTTTGTTTCAAATCATGTTCTAAAAACATTATACAATATGGTTAAAAAATTATTTTTGGAATTTTATTGTAAACTTCATTTTCATGGTGTCGATAGGTGGTTAGCTAAGATGGAATTTATATAATGAATATATATATCATGTTTATTTTTTCAATACTCACGTATAAATCAGTTATATAACTCTTATCTATCAATAGATCGATGTCTACAATGTAGTCATCAATTAGGGTTCACTGGTGGATATATTGTTTTCATTTCAGTAACATTCCATTCATATTAAATTGTTTCTTTTTTATTGTACCAACCTTTGATCCTCTAAAGTTTTCTTTAACTATATCATAATTATTTTTATTTCTATTTGTTTATCATTATGTGGATGTTTAATGGTAATTCCACGTTATGGTGGATGTTTTGACAATACTTTTTGGTCATTATATGTTGTCAATGTGGGTAAAATTATTCCCAATTAGCATTAACGATACCCATGAACAAGTTTCAAACATGTGGGGATCAGGAAGACCATTATTTATAGTAGTGATATGGGTCTGGTGTTGGTTGGGATGGAATCTAAGGATGGTTTCTTAAAAATGGAATCATTACATAGGATTATCAATAGGATCCAAGGTAGGTGGGAAAATCTATTTATATTTGTTTTATTATAGTATGATTTTTTAATATTGATTTAAAGACATAATTTGATAGTACGGAGTGGGTTCATGATCATGGTCAAATCAAGAGGCTCCTAATTAAAAATGTGAATCAGGGTTTTTAATTTGAATTTAATAATTCCATAGATTTTTCATTCTTGTTCTACAAATACATAAAGCCATTATTTGAGTAATCTTTCTGGTTGGATTTAATTTTATGATGTGAAAGGAATGTGGGTTAGGGGTTTGACGTTGATTAGCACGTCATTGTCAACTACAAAGAGACTAGAAAACTAATCTTATAAAAATTGTAGGAATTATTTTACAATTGAACTATAACCATCAAAACATATGAAATATTAATGAATCATTCTACATATCATTTAACCTGTAGTTTACTATTCCATTAATAATAACTTTTGGTTCGGTATAAGGCATTATTACTCCTTTGATATGTTAAAACCGTGGCCAAGAATTGATTATGATTTTCCCTCTTATATTGTTTTCATTTTCTATGTTTTTGTTTTGTGAAATGGGATGAATTTCTTAAAATATAATTTGTTTAAAAATTATCCATGTGGATTGAATATAAAAAATGGATTTCATGGAAATGTGTTTTATTGAAATTTAATCCTTCATTATTATTAAAAAATAATATATATTTTTAGAATAGTGTTGATTATTTTTTACCAAAAATGGGTTGAATTTTTAAAAAATAGAAATAAATTATCCTTGAAAAAATTTTAGTGTTCGATGGTACTGAAAATTTTAACCCATGTGTTGATTATGAAAACGTGATTATTTTAATTTAATTACCATAAAATTTTGATGGAAATTAAGTTATTTTAAATAATTACCTTTGAGAAAGATGAGTGGTCACCTTTTTTCACTAGTATTAGTTGTTTCAAAATATAGGTGGTGAAACATTTTAATAATCTTATGGGTATTTTGGATTTTAAATTAAAAAAAAGTTTTATTATATGTTGGGTGATTTATGATGTGTATTTTTTTAAATAAATCATATTCAATGAATAATTTTTTCCTTTTCAATGATTTGTCATTTTTTTGTTAGTTTTCTTTTGTGCTCGATGTTTTTATATTTTTCCATTCATCTTGGTTGTTACCATTTGATGTGGGAAACATTTAACTACTGGGTATATTATTTGGTTAATATATAATATTTCTCAAACTATGATCTTGGTTATGGAATAGTGTTTTCCTCCAATGACAGTTACTTTTTTTCTTATTATATTCTATGTCTCTAATACGAGTTGATGGATTCATTGTCCTCATTTGATGGTTTGATTGTCTGTTATCCCGCAATTTTATTTGTGAGACACTTATAGGGGGTCCTTGTAAATATAATTTGGTTGCATGATAATGTTTTATTTTCTTATTTATTTTGGTGATATCCAATTTTTAGGGTTTCCCATGATGATTTTATATGCTGGTATTACTCAGATGGATTTTGTATGGTGTGATCAATAAAATATTTTTTGAGTTTTTTTCTATTAATTAGTGGTTTGGTAGTACCCCCGGATTGAGGTATGTAGCCTTTGATTATGTATTTATATGTGTTTAAAGTGCATGGGATGAGTTGGGAAGCAGTTGGAATGGTTTGGAATGGTTTTGGATGAGTTTGGAGGCCTTTAAATGGGTGCATGGTTTTAGGAAGATTAAGGGAAACCATGCATATGTTATACAAAACCATGAATAAGGAGACATTAGGCTTTGAACGGCCTGCGCACGGTTGTACAAACCATGCGAGGGAACCTTGCTGGACCTTACTCTATAGGCAGGAGCATGAACACGGTTAGTGCACGGTTTGCCAAACCATGCAGGATAACCGTGTGGCCATATAAATTTAATGTTTTTAAGTATGGGCTCCCTCAGTCTTGACCAAAAACACTCCAATCTTCCTCCCACTCAAGCCTCACTCGGGATCTTGGGATATCATAGGTATGAGTGTCTCTCCCACTCGGCTTGGAAGGACATTGAAGTGGTTTCATGTCAGTTTGAAGGTGGTTTCCCCTGGGTAAGTCTCTCCTCTTGGTTTTCTTGTGTTTTATTCTAGATATACATCCCTCTCATTCATGGTTTTCTATATGAACAATTTTTTTGTGTAGATATAGGTTTGTGGTTTCCTTGAGTGTAAATATTAAGGCTAGTGGATGTTGGGGAAAGAGATCTAGAGAGGTTTCGATGGTGCGTTCATTGGATTTGAGGCGCAGTTGTTCATGTTTCGATTTCTCAGGAACCCTAAAGGTAGGTGGCCTCTCTCTCAACTCCGTGTTGTTTTAACTAGTGGTTCATTGTTAAAATTAATTGTTGTGATGAAAAATCATTGTGAATTGTTATGTGAAATTGGTTGGAAATCCATTTAAGGATTTTTGGGGAAAAAGGGGGTTTAATGGTAAAATGATTTTTGGTTGTGAATTTAAAAATAGAGATTTTAAAAGGGATTCAATGGTTGATATGTGAAAATTATTGATGGAAAATGGTTTTCAATAAAGTGGTTGTTTTATTGAAATGTGGTTTCGCATGGAAATTGGTTTTCAATAAATGGGTTTTTTATAGAAGTGGATTGATATGCAATAGAATTGGTTGGTTGCATGTTGTTGTTACCATGGTGGGTTATATGCTTGTATGTGACTAATTGGAATGCTGTGTAGAAGTTTCAAGAAGTACCACTATAAAAAGTTGATGAATAGTGGACGGAAGGGCCACGATCAAAGGGTAAGTTGATGAGAAGTGCCAGTAGGCGTGAATGGGTGAACAGGATGGACGGAAGCTCCACCGTTTGGTTGTGCTCAGGAAGTACCACATTATTTGAATTTTTGAATGGGTTGGACAGAAGCTCCACCATTTGGTTGTTTTGGTTGTTTGTTGGGAATTGCATTGAAAGTTGGAAATTTTTGTTCTAGTGTGTGAATGATGAAATTGATTGTCGAATGTTTGGTTGGATTTCCCTTGGGTTCTGAGTTTGGGTATGATGTCGTGGTAAGGGTGTGTTTGGCCTATGGAAATGGTTACACTTGTGATTATTTTATATAAGTTGTTTTATATAAATGTATTAATGGTTTTATCTTAGTGGCGTGTGTAGGGAAGTCGTTTCGGGGAATCCAAATGAGTATTAGTACTCACCCCATGCTTTGGAACATTAGTGCTTTAGCAGATGTCGTGTTCCAAAACATAGGTAAAGGTAAGGAATCTCATTGTTAGTGGTTCGTGGTGATCCATGGGGTATGTGTTGGCGGTTGGAGTGTAGAGCTTGGTGTGGAGCTATGGTAGTGTCATTGTTCGTAGTGTTTTTTGTTTGGTTTCTGCTTTTACTCGGATGTGATGTAGACATTTCTAGTTGAATTGTTTTTGTGTTGTATTATTGTACAATTTGGTTGTCTTTTGGGAATTCATGGCAGAATGTTTTTTTGACATGCATCATATAGTGGTGGTTAATGGATGGCTTGGTTGGTTTTGTCTTAAGGGAAAATTGTTCCCCAATTTGATCTTGAAGACCCTGGAATTTATTTCCATCCATTGGAGTCTTGGGAAGGTCACTTAAGGCCAAGTATCTCTAACCACCTCCTCAAGCGAATGAGGTAGGGGTGGGGAGTTACAAATGGTATAATCTTGTTCGTTTCCTTAGAGTTGAATCATGGATTTGGAGTTGACATTTGTTATGGTGTATTCCTTGATTTGGGATGGTATCAAGGCATAAGAATGTCAGAACATGGAATGTATAGCATAAATGGATGTAGCTAACCCTTTTATGATGAAATTCATGTTACCAGGGAGTTGGGTACATAAGTGTTCTGGAAACACTTATAGGCATTAGAAATCTCATTTTCATGGATGTAGCCAATGAGATGATCATTGAATGCATGGTTGAAATGGATTCCCTCTAGGATGCATATATCATTGGGGTATAATGATTTATGGCATTAATTGAGAAACAGTTTTGAAAATGTGTGAAATTGTAATGTGAATAAATATGGTATTTTGAAGACCGTTTAGATTTCAAAACGGTGAAACATGGACAATGTGGAAAATGTGAACATGTGGAAATCGATGTGTGATAACGTGGTATAATGTGATTTGAAATGGGATTTCATGATTTCTACGGAAGAGAGACTCATGATTGTTTTTTTCTGTTTATATAAATTTCAGCGGGTATAAATCATAGAGACCAACCGGAGGAGGCTGCTGAGAATATGGTAGCACCTGAGCCTCAGGTGAACCAGCAGCTAGTGCAAAGCGTAGTCCAAGCTTTCGAAGCTGTGGAAAGTGGAAATAAAATGGATGGACCAAGGCCTGTAGATCATGCAATTCAATTTCAAAAGAAGAATCCACCCATCTTCAGGGGGATTTAGAGTTGGAGAGGGCAGAAGCATGGTTGAATATAATGAACAAGATCTTCAAGTTCTTGAGGAAACCAGTAGAGTTAAAAGTGATGTTGGCCACATATATGTTGGTAGATCTTGCCCTTCAGTGGTGGGAGTTGGTAGTCCAAGCGGGCACGAACATGGGTGTGATGTGGAAAGGCTTTGATGAATTGTTTAACAAACTATACTACCCTCATACGTTCAGAATTCGCCACACGACTGATTTCGTCAATTTGAAGTAAGGTCTTATATCGATGATGAAGTATGAAGCTATGTTTGTGTTCATAAGGTGGTTTGCACCTAAGGTTGAAGGTAGCACATCGTTGAAGGCAAGGATATTTGAAGCGGGGTAACAGCAAGAAATCCATTCAAAGATAGTGGTGTTCTGTATACAAGATTACAGAAAGATGGTGAATAGATCCTCAGTGGCTGAGAAGGATCTGATGGGCCCTCCAGGCAGAGGAAGGATGGTGGTACCCATGGAAAATAGTGGAAACTCTAACGCTGGGTTCAAGTGGATGAGGTAAAATTATTCCCAGGGTGGGAGTATGACATATAATCTGATAGAAGGATCTTTGAATCTTCCACTGAAGCCGCAGAACAAATCAGATGTTTTCAGTGTGGTTCGACGAGCCACATCAAGTGGGATTGTACAGCACAACCTCAAGCATGTCATAATTTTAAGAAGATGGTGCATCTAAAACATTATTGTAAGAATGATCTGAGGTCGGTTGCACGTGATACTTCTCAGGGATTGTAGATGTCAAATGCTTCGATGGGACAGGGGCATCAGCATACCCATCGGCAGCAGGGTAAAGTGGGTCATGGTGATTCTCAGAATACCATGACGGTTCCGCACAACAATAAATAGCACCGTGTGGAAAGCAAACATGTGTTTGGAACTGAGCAGGTTTTGGTGGATGACCAGTCGAGACCATTAACGGTGCGAGGTACTATTCTTTTAAATTCATCCTTTATGAATGTGATGTTTGATACGAGTTCTTCAAACTCTTTTATTGTTGCATGTGTGGTTTATTTTCTAGGTTTAAGGGTAGAAATGATACCCTCAGTTTTGGAACATCAAACTCTTCTGGGTATAAGAGAGGGTCAAGCCTTCCTATTTAGAGAATGTTTTATCATTGTGGACAAGGTGGAGCAAGTGTGTAATTTCGCAATGCTTGAGATGAATGGGTCTGATTTAATCGTGGGAATGGATTAGATGGTGTCATTTATGGCGCACAATGATTGTGATGCATGAACAATGGATTTTACGTCACACGATGGTGTTAGACATCTCTTTAGAGGAGAGAGGTATGAAAGGTAGGGTGCAATGGGTTTGTTGGCACTAGCAGTGGGTATGTTATCATATCAGTTGGTGGTATTGTCATTGGATTCGGTTGAGGTTTTTGATCAGATCATTCATCCGACAGTGGTATATTAGTTCATGGATGTTCTTCATGAATAATTTTCTTGGTTACCTACCATAAGAGATGTGGAGTTTACGATTGATCTATTTCTAGGGACAAGTCATATCTCACTTTTGTCTTATCAGATGACACTAGTTGAACTGTGGGAATTGAAAGTCCAGTTGGAAGAGTTAGAAAACAAAGGGTTTATCCGTCCAAGAACATCCCTGTGGGAAGTTCCAGTGCTATTTGTGAAAAAGGAATATGTAACTTTGATACTATGTGTTGATTGTCATAAACATACCCAAGATTCGATAAAGAACAGATATCCACTTCCATAAATTGAAGATTATTTGGACCAGTTAAGGGGAGCCCAGTGGTTTTCCAAGATCGACCGGAGTTCTGGATATCATCAATTACAGGTGAGGAAATCATATATTACTAAAACAACTTTCAATAGTAGATATGTCAATTATGAATATGTGTTTATGCCCTTTGGTCTAATTAATTCACCAACGTTGTTCATGGAATTGATGAATCAAGTATTTCATAGATATCTCGAACCATTTGTGGTGGTGTTTGTAGGTGAAATTATGTGGTATTGAATGAAAAGGGTGGAACATGAGTAGCACTTGGAGATAGTGCTGGAGATCTTGAGGGATCATCGGTTGTATGCCAAATTGTCAAAGTGTAATTCTGGATACCAGAAGTTTGTTTTATTGGCCATGTTATTTTTGAAAGAGGTGTTTCAGTGGATCCGAAAATGATAGAGTCTGTTATCTGATGGAAACCTCCAATGAATGTGTTTGAGATAAGAAGTTTCATTTGTCTATCTAGGTATTATCGGTGTTTGGTTCATAATTTTTCATGTTTGGATTCTCTGATGAGAGCTCTAAAAAGGAATAATGTTCCATTCCAGTGGAATGAACTGTGTCTGCGGTGTTTTGAAAATCCAAAGGGTCATCTTACATCAACACCAATTTTTGTATTTCCAGAACTAGGAAAATCGTACGTGGGGTATTGTAATGCATAAGGATTTGGTTTGGGGTGTGTTCTCCTACAAGTGAATCATGTGGATGTGTATATATCACGACAGTTGAGGGTGCATGAAAAAAATTACCCAACTCCTTATTTTGAATTGGCAGCAGTGGTTCATACATTGAAAGTGTGGCGTCATTATCTCTTCAGTGAGAAACTCACGGTATATACAGATCACAAGAGCATGAAGCACATTTTATCACAAGGGGATTTGAAATTGAGATAAATTATATGGATGGAATATCTCTAAATGATTGATTTTGAATTAATGTACACACTAGGTAAGAGAAATTTGGTTGAGTATGTATTAAGTAAGAAATCATATGCTCAGATGGTGTAACCGACATCAGACTAGTTTCAATTAATGTCGGTTATTACAGATATGTGGTTGGAATGCGAGGACCAGGGTGATAGAGAAGTCTTGTTTCCATTTTTGTTGATTCCTGACTTGGTTGGCCTGGTTAGAGAGGCACATATATCAGATTCTAAGTGTGTGACCATGGGGTCGGGACTCAATGGTGGGGAGACCACTGAGGGTTTTCAGGTGAATGGAGATTCAGGTTTGTGTTTTTGGAATCTGTTGGTTGTACTAGTTTCTTTTCAAAAGGATCTTCTCAGGGCATATCATCATTCAAGGTGGTCTATTCATCCTGGAATTCAGAAAATGTATAAAGTGTCGAAAGTGTTGTTCTGGTGGGCTGGTATGAAAAGAAGAGTGGCTGAGTTTGTTTCGAGATGGTTGATTTGTCAGCAGGTCAAGGAAGAACCTCAGAGGCCAGCAGGAATGTTGCAATCATTACCAATCCCTGTTTGGAAGTGGGAGCAAATAGTGATGGATTTTGTTACAAGACTCCCAAGAATGGTCAGAAAGCACAATGCCATTTGGGTGATAGTGTATCTGCTAATGAAGTTGGCCCATTTCATCCTAATTCATGAATCGTATACGGTTGAGGATCACTCCAAAATCTATTTCCATTAGGTGGAAAAGAGGTATGGTGTTTGAGTTTCGATCATATATAATAGAGATCCGAGGTTTACATCCCGTTTCTAGAAATCCTTACAGCAATACTTGGAACTAAGTTGACCATGTCTACGACGTATCACCCTCAGACGGATGGTAATTTTGAGAAAATGATAAAAACCCTAGAGGATATGTTGTGGGCTTGTGTCATGGATTTTGGTGGCACATGGAAGAAGCACTTGTTGATGGTTGAGTTTTCGTAAAATAAAAGTTATCTGGAATCCATAAATATGGCTCCGTTTGGAGCGTTGTATGGAAGGTCGTGTCTTTGTGCATTATATTGGGTGGAAACAGGTGAGACCTCGATGGTTGGACCGAGCCTTGTCTAGGATACTATAGAGAAGATCAAGTTGATCAGAAAGAGAATGGAGATGGCTCATAGTCTTCAGAAATTGTATGTGGATCTTCTTCGAAAGCCATTTTCGTTCGAGGTGGGTGATCATGTTTTCTTGAGGATCTCTCCTTGGTTGGGACAACTTTGTTTAGGAACCAGGGAATGTTATCTCTGAGGTATATTGGGCCTTTTTAGATTCCTGAGTGGGTTGGTGAGGTGGAATATCATTTGACTTTGCCACCTAGGTTCAGTGCAGTTCACAATGATTTTCATGTGTCATAGGTGAAAAATTATCAGCCAGATCATGACCATGTAATTCGATGGGATCATGGTGAGATAGAACCAGATTCTTCATTGGTTCATGTGCCAGTACAGGTGGTGGATAGGAAATATAATGTCTTTCATGATAAAATAATCCATTTAGTTCATGTTTTGGGGAAACATGGTCAGATTCAAGAGGAGTCTTGGGAGCGAGAGAATGTGATGGTCGAGCAGTGGCCCGAGCTCTTTCGGCAAAGGGCGGGTTCACTACATTCAGTGGACAGAAATTACAACGGTGGAGAGGATGTATTACCCCCTTTTTGAGGTATACATCCATTTGTTTTATTTTTATGTGTTTAAAGTGCATGGGATGAGTTTGGAAGTGGTTGGGAGAGTTTGTAATGGTTTTGGAAGTGTTTGGAGGCTTTTAAATGGGTGCACGGTTTGAGCACGATTAAGGGATACCGTGCAGATGTTCCAGGAAACTGTGCAGGAGGAGACAGTAGGCTTCGCATGGCCTGCGCATGGTTTTCCAAACCGTGCAAGGCAACCATGTGGGCCCTTTCTCTCCACGCAGTAGCGTGTGCAAGGTTGGCAGACGGTTTTCCAAACCATCCGGGCTAACTGTGCATCCACATAATGTTGGTGTTTTTAAGTCTGAGCTCCCTCACTCTTGACCTAAAACACTCTAATCTTATTCCCACTCGATTCTCACTCGATATTTCTGGTTCTTAGTGGTAGGAGGGGATCTCCCACTCAGTTTGGAAGGATTTTTAAGAGGTTTCTTGGCGGTTTGAAGGTGAATTCTCTTGGGTAAGTCTCTCTTCATGGTTTCCTTGTGTTTTTTCCAAGATCTACATCCCTCTCTTTCTTGGTATTCTAGATATACCCTTTTTTGTGAATATATAGGGTTGTGGTTTCCTTGTATGTAAATATTAATGCTTTTAGATGATATGGAAAGGGATCTAGAGAGGTTTTGGTGGCATGTTCACCGGATTTGAGACGCGATTGTTCATGGGTCGTTATCTTGAGAACCCTAAATAAATGTTGGTGGCTTCACTCTAGACTACACTTGGTTATAAGTAGTGGTTCTTTATGACAATTAATTTTTGCGCTAAAAATTAATTGTGAATTTTTATGCAAAATTGGTTGGATATCCATTTGGGGATTTTGGGGGAAAAATGGGGTTTTATGGTGAAATGATATTTGGTTGTGGATTTTAAAATGGAAAATTAAAAATGGAATTATATGGTTGATTTTTGAAAAATGATATATGGATTTAGGGTTTTCAATAATGTGGTTATTTTATTGAAATGTGGGTTGGCATGGAAATTGAAGTTCAATAAATGAGTTATTTATTGAAGTGGATTGACATGAAATGGAATTGGTTGATTGCATGTTGTTTTGACTTTGGTGGGTTATATGATTGGTTGTGACTAATTTTAATGTTGTGTGGATGTGACGAGAAGTACCACTATAAAAAAGGTATGGATAGTGGACTGAAGGGCCACCATCAAAGGATAAGTGGACGAGAAGTGCCACTAGGTGTGAATGGGTGAACGGGTTGGACAAAAGCTCCACCATTTGGTTGTGGTCAGGAAGTACCACTTGGTGTGAATGGTTGAATAGGTTGGATGGAAGCTCCACCATTTGGTTGTTTTAGTTTTTTGTTGTGCATTTCTTTGCAAGTTGGAAATTTTTGTTCTAGTGCGTGAATGATGAAATGGCTTGTGGCATGTCTTGTTGGCTTTCCCTTGGGTTCTGGGATTGGGTGTGATGTCTTGGTAAGGCTGTGTTTGGATTATAGAAATGGTTGCACTTGTGATAATTTAATATATGTTGGTTCATATAAATGTGCTAATGGTTTTATCATAGTGGCATGTGTAGGGATGTCATTTGGGGAAAACCATGTGAGTGTAAGTAGTCCCCCCCCTGCTTTGGCACTCAGGTGATTTTGCAGATGTCATGTTCCGAGATAGAGGTAATGGTAAGCCATATCATTGCTAGTGGTTCGTGGTGATGCTCAAGGTATGTGGTGGCGCTGCATCATGGAGCATGGTGTGGAGTTGTGGTGGTGTCATGGATCATAGTGTTCGTTGTTTGGAATTTTCTTTTACTCTATTGTGATGTGGACTTGTCTTGTTGACTTGGTTTTGGGTTGTATTGTTGTGAAATTTTGTTATCTTCTGGGAATTCATGTTGGAATGTTTTATTGACATGAATCATATAGTGGTGGTTAATGGATTGTGCGGTTGGTTTTGTCTTATGGGTAAATCATTCCCCAATTAGATCATGAAGCCCTCATCATTTATTGCCAGCCTTTGGTGTCTTGTGAACGTCGCTAAAGGCCATGTAGCCCTCAATGCCTCCTCAAACCAATGGGGTAGGGGCGGTGTGTTATAGGTATTTTTTGAAATTCATCATATATCATTGTTTATTACCCTTTATATAGTTTTTTTGTGTGATGGTGAATAATTTTTAATTTCCATTATGATTTTTTAGTTTTCTATGATGTGTAATTTCGGTTGGGTTTGTAAACTAAGTCACAAAGATATATCTGAAACTAGTGGAGATTATACACATGTTGTTGTTAGTATAAATCAAGATGTGATTACTGTGAGAGGGTATCTTTGGTATGAAGTCGTATATAAACTTTGATTTCAATTATTGATCAATGATAATAGTATTTTAACGAATTCCTTGAGTCATGTACATTTAGGATGCATGATATTGATGTTTCTTGTGAAATTTTCATAACCTCTTCTGGTAGACATTATTTGTTTTTATGCTCATGATATGGGTCTATTTGGGGACATGATGATATTATATTTTATGTTACTTTATATTGGGGTCTTATGGGTGTTTTTTAATCCACTCATCCACATATAGAGTTATGATTTCATATATATATCAATATTTAGTGAATTTCTGTGGTTTCACATTATGATTTTTTGAATAATATTTTTCATTTTGACATTCCCATCATTAAACTGATATTTTTATAATTGACCAATAAGAGTAATTATAAATG
Source organism: Viscum album (assembly GCA_963277665.1). Classification (NCBI taxonomy): domain Eukaryota; kingdom Viridiplantae; phylum Streptophyta; class Magnoliopsida; order Santalales; family Viscaceae; genus Viscum; species Viscum album. The sequence continues at coordinate 121,231,850 of OY728151.1, forward strand.
GATAGAATACAATATTCGTTCCGAGAATGATTTGCCCAATTATTTAACATTTGAGATCTATGATTTCTATTTTTTATTTTAGTGTTTCTTTTACAGGAATGATAATTTTTTAAATCTTCATTGTCCTATATTAATTTTGGAATTCCAATGAACTAATCGAATCATATTAAGATGTGATATTTTTTTAAAATTTATTCTTTTTATGTTACATGATAAGGGAGTTTCTAGGGGTATAATGTGGTATTTTTTGCGAATTATGACCCCCACATGTCGTAATTACATTATATTTTGTAATATTTTAGTCCATTTTTTTGAAATCCATTATTTTTTTATTTTTTTCACCTAAAATTATTCAATTTCTAAGAATTTTGTTTTAGAGCTTGAATTTGGGAAAAATTTTGTATTACCAATTAATGTTACTTTTCAGATGTTATGTTTATGTCATATTGAATTATAATGGATGAATATTGTAAAATCCCATGTAAGTAAAAAATTATGGATTTTCATATCTATGTATATTTATGAATTAGATAGTGTTATGGAGTAAAAAAATGAGAATAAATCTAATCTCAAGCATAGAATACACTAATATTTTGAAAAGATTGTTTTACTACCTTTTGATAGAGAAAAATATTTAAAATAAAACTTTTGAAAATTTAATAAGCTCTATTTTTCAAAATAATCTTATTCATTATAATTGGAACATTGAAATTTTCATTGGATAAATTTTGGTATTTTTTTGACAATGTTCATTTTTTAATGAATTGTGAAAAATACTACATTTTACATCAAAACATCTTTTTCATCAAATATAATTATATGGATAGAATATCTTTTTAGTTGGATTTATTGTATAATTAAAATATATTTTTAACATTTAACACAATGTTTTTCATTGTAATTAATTTCACTTTTAAATTGGGCATAATCAAGTGTCAATCTTTTGATAGATATTCTTTCAAAAAACCCGCTATTTATTTTGACAACAAGAATTATTTTTAAATTAATTATTTCAATTTTTGTGTCCAAATTTGGTAAATTGGATTCCATATTTGTAATAATAAGGACCAATGAATGTAATTAAGAATATTTTGTTTTGGACATTATGAATAATAACGATGACAATTATCTTTAACTATCAATATTAATTAGTAATTATGAAGTTAAGGGTAATAAAATAATATCATAATAATATAAAATGACCCCAACATGTGTACTAATGCTAATGTTTGTGTCATGGGAGACCATGGTATGCCTTGTTCCATCTTTGGTACCCCAAGGAATCATTTTTGTGTGATAATGACATTTTATCATTTTATTTTTAAAGAACGGAAAATATCACAGAATAATGTAACACCTAATAAAAAAATTTAATTTTTTCTACATAAGTGATATCCTAGACTATAAATATACATTGGAAATATAAAAAGACTACCTACATCATGGTATTTTTTTATAATTTTTAGAAATTAAATAAATAAATTTATTAATGACACCATGATGGTGTTGTGATTACCTCATTAATAAACGATTTAAATAAAATGAAAAGATAATGTAAAATATAAGACATAAACTTGTAAAAAACCTATTGGATGGCTGGATTTCGAACCCTTATCACATTTTCCTAGAAATATATCATTTTTGGACCTTTAAAATCCAACATGCATTTTATAATAAAGCAACATTTTATGAAATTCCAAGAGTGCCCCTCCTCCCTCTAATAAAAGGCCCCCACCTCTACCCTCTTACCCTAACCTCTCAAGCCATTGGCTCATCCAAAATCATCTCATTTAAATATCTACATCCCTCTCTTCATCATAGAATCCTTACCTCAGGTTGAAAGCTCTTGAAGATACCCTTTTGGTTCAAACCAAAGGGTGTTACCCAATTTAAAGGTAATGTCTTCTCTTTTGTTCTTTTGTTTTATTTTGCTTCTCCAACCCCCTAAAATATTTTTATTCCTATATTTTGCAAGAACAATATTATCATAAATATACTAGTATTTTTTTATGAAATTTATTTGATTTACACTTACACACACCTCTGTCTAATGGTTAAAGAACATACTGTTTCTATGAGTGGAGAATTACTACCTCACAAATTGATGATTGTTCCATATTATGTCAACACCTTTCATGGTGGACATTAAAATTTAACTATATTTATATATGATATATATTATGTTTATGTTTTCATTATTCTTTTGTATTATTAATTATGGTATACCTTTATGGTATACATTATGGGTAAACATGATAATTTCATTTTAGAAGGTGCGGACTACCGCCCCCTCAAAGTGGCTTGATTCGTTAATGCCATATGAGGGACGTATAAAGGATGGAGTTAATGGTATTACATATAATATAATACTGGAATTATAATATAGATTTATATAATTATGATTTCATTCCATTAAATATGAAATAGAATTGAAAGTAGCGTTCATGCGTACAAATGGCTTACCGTCTCCATGAACGATGCATTTCATTTCTTACCTCTAAATGTTATGTAATAATACAAATTCATGTATATATTGGGTATATATGATATATATTATATCTAAATCATGAATATAATTCTGGATATAATTTATATTTTACCACATGAACAACTTGTAATTATAAGAAGTTTATTTTTGACTCAAGTAACAGAGATCGACAAAACCACCGTTATTGACATAAATAATTACATAATGTTCATAACATGGTAAAAAGTGATATAAAATGAATAATGAACGTGAAAGATTCTCTTAATCAAGTAGAAATTAACTCTAGTTAATTATTCAAGAGATTAAAGAATGATCGAGTCAAGTCAGACATGAGGTAATGCAATTTGTCTCAATCTCCTTTCATTGAGGCATATTTTCTTTTATACACAACAATCTTTTATACGATGTATAAACCCCATTGACTTTTAATTTTATTCAAATGGAATATTTTTATACTAATAATTTTACTAAATGACAAAAAGGAATGTTTTTTTCTTACTCATGCGGTGACAACGACTTCTTCATTGTCGTGACCATTATTTGAGTATCAGCTTCCTCTACAAGCCATAACTTTTTTTAAATGAAAAATAAATACCATGTTTTACTTTTATTTTATTTTGGTATTTTAATTGTTTTTGATAATTTTCTGATTATATCAATGTGGTTTTGATATCTTGTGACTGAAATGTGGAAATGTTATGTTTTCTTTATTCATGTTTTATGTTATTCGATTATGTTACGGTTCTTGGGCATTGTTTATGAAGATGGGTGGTTCCATGATAAACTAAGGGCGGGTGAGCCTGATATAGCTCTCCAATGAATTAAGTAACATAAAGGAGTTAAACGCTAAGGTTTCTACGAAGAGATTTAGGGAATATACAATGATAGGTATTCTAAATGTAACCTTGAGGGTTACTCCCTATATAAAAATGTTATGAATGCCTCAAGTTACCTTTATGTATTATAATTTCTATGAGTTATTCATAAACCATATGATTTCATGTGGTATGTTAAAGTTATTATGTTTATGAGTAAAGTGTGATTTCAATGAATCTTATGTATACATGGACTAACGTTTTCATTCCATAATTTTATTTCACTTACTGAGTTGTTTATGCTTATCCCATGTTTTTGAAATGTTTTCACGGGTCAAGGGAATGGTACATGATGTGATGATAGTGTCTAGGAAGTGTTAATAAATATTCCATGTTTTATTTTAAATAGGTTTCCTTTGATGGGAAATGTGAATATTGACTTTTATGTAACCACCTTGTTTAAATATAGAATGTAATGCATGATTTATGATCTAATAATCAAAAACTCAAAAACTGAAAAGATCCTCAATGTGCATTCTTAAAATAACTCTAGATTATGTAATGTTTAAGGCTGTGACCTTATAGTTGGTATCAGAGGTAAGTTTAGAAAAGTTTCAGAGTTATAATTATATTAAATTATTATCCAAAAATATTTTTTATGGTCAAATTGAAATGATATAGAATTTGATCATTTCCATGTAACTTCATCTAAGACATGTTTGTTTAGAATAGTTTTCCATAGTGGAAACAGGGAAGCAGCACTAGGACGACATACAGAAGGAAGTGAACTTCCAAATCAACATCCTGAGATGGTCTGAATTGGAAATGAATAGTTTGTTGTAGTAATGGCGCAGTTGAATAAAGAGAAAAATGTTGGTGGTTTCCATACATGATATTATCCAGATCAACCACATAGGAACATGTTATTGGTGGATCATTTCATGAGGCAACATCCCCAATCATTCAGAGGAACATCTAACCATATGCTAGCTGAAGGGTGGATTAAATCACTGGAGAAAATTTTCGAAGTCATGGGGTGTTCAGACAATCAAAATGTTAGTCTTGTTGTTTACCATTTGGAGGGTGAAGTTGATCCGTGGTGGTCGATGGTTAAAAATATCAAGGATGCTGATGAGATTGATTCTCTTGACTAGGATGAATTAAAATGTATGCTTCTTAAGAAATATTTTCCTATGTTTTTTCAACTTAGGATAGAAAAACAATTCTTGGAATTGATGCAAGAGGATGACTCAGTGGCTACTTATGGAGAAAAGATCACTCAATTGGCAAGGTGTGCTCTAAATTTTATCTGATACCTTGATAGTAAAGTCAATAATTTTTTACTTAGGATTAAAGACAAAATATCAAAGGGATTTATCTTTTTTTGAGTTCAAAAGTTATGAAAATATTGTTTGATGTGCTGAGAAGGTGGAAATAGAGTTTTCTGATGATCAAGTGTTCTATAACAATAAAAAGAAGAAGAGACCAAGGTGGAAAGAGAAAGGGAATAATCCTTCAAAAACTTCTGATGGTAAGAAAACTATGTTTTCAGTTTGTGAAAAATGTTGTAAAAATCATGCTGGGGAATGTCTTGAATTCTGGAAAGTGCTACTGATTTGGTAATATGGGACAGAATGATTATGATTGCACTGAAAAAGATCACAGTGATGGTAAGACCAAATTAGTTTTACAGTTGGTGAAATGTTTCAAGTGCAATGAGATGGGTCATCATGCAAACGAGTGTCCTACAAAGAGCTCAAATGATGGGAAGCAGTCAGAATATAAGTAGAATGGAGTGGTGAAATCATTTACAACTACTTCAGCAGATGTTGGTCCATCAAATAAAGTTGTATCAGTTACTTTGTTTGTTTTTTCAAGTTATGCCTTAGTGTTGTTTGATTCAGGGTCTACATATTCTTCGGTCTCTGAAAAACATTCTTGTAAATTGGGAATTCCATCTCAAGAAATGTCTCATGAACTTTTGGTAAAAACACCTGGGGTAAATATTGAGGCATAGAGAATTTATAAGAATATTCTTATCTTTATCAATGAAAAAACCCTACTTGCAAACCGTATTGTTTTAAATATAGTTGAGTTCAATGTTATCCTGGGTATGGATTGGATCTCTCTTTATTATGCTAAGATTGATTGTAGATCTAATGAAGTTTCTTTTTAGAAAGACTTTCAGTTTGTGTACAAGAATGTACCCTTGCTGTTGATTCCATATAAAGTGGCTGAGAAACTTGTAAAAGATAGAAACGAATGTTACCTTGAACATATTTTTTAAAACAAAGGAACCATTCGGATTAATGATGTGCCTGTGGTAAATGAGTATCCTGATTTTTTCATGATGACTTTCTTGGAATAATTCTAGATCGGGAAGATAAATTTAGTGTTGACTTAGTTCCTCAAGCAAAGAAAATTTCAAAACCCCCTTATCGAATGGCTCAAATTGAACTTTCAGAGTTGAAGGAGAAATTTATTTATTTATTAGAGAATGTTTTCATTCGATCTAGCACATCACCATGGGGTTCCCAAGTCTTGTTTTTTAAAAAGAAAGATGTTTCAATGAGAATTTTCATTAATTATAGATCATTGAATAACATCAATGTTAAGAACAAATATCCTTTGCCTCATATCGATGATTTGTTTGATCAGCTTCAGGGAGCTCAGCATTTTTCAATGATTGACTTGAGATCGGGGTACCATCAGTTTAAGGGAATGGAAGCAGATGTTACGAAGACCGCGTTTCGTACAAGATATATCCATTATGAATTTTAAGTAATGCCTTTTGTGTTGACCAATTCAGCAGTTGTCTTCATGGACCTTATGAATAGAATTTTCCCTGAGTTCTTGGATAAGTTTGTGGTTTTTTTCATCGATGATATTTTGGTATTTTATAAAAGTAAAGATGGTCATGAAATTCATTTAAGGGATATTTTGAAAACCTTAAATGAAAATAAATTTTATGGTAAATTCAGTAAGTGTGAGTTTTTGTTTCAACAAATTTCATTCCTTTGTAACATTTTTTCTAAATATGGAATAACAATTGACCCTGCAAAAACAAATGTTGTTGAATAATGGCAAAGACCCACAAATGTAACTGAGATTCGTAGTTTTCATGGTTTGTTAGGTTATTACCGAAGGTTTGTTAAAAATTTTGCAAGGTTTTCCAGCCCATTGACTATGATAACTCAGAAGGGTGTTAAATATATCTGGAAAAAAAGAATGTGATTATTGTTTTTAGGAATTGATATGATGATTGGTGAATTCTCCAGTTTTGGCACTACCTTCCAGGAATGGTGAGTTTTTTTATCTACAGTGATGCTTCATTGAAAGGTCTTGGTTGCGTCCTAATGTAGAATGACCATTTAATTGATTATGCTTCACGTCAGTTGAACACTCATGAGGTAAATTACCCTACACATGATTTGGAATTAGCTACTGTTGTTTTCGCATTAAAAATTTGGAGGAATGAATTGTATAGTGTAATGTGTTAAATATATACTGATCACAAAAGTTTAATTTATATATTCACTCAGAAATTATTGAACATGAGATAGAGAAGATGGCTAGAATTAATCAAGGATTTTGATTTTACAATTCATTACCATTCGGGAAAAGAAAATAAAGTGTAGGATGCTTTGAGTGGAAAATGTAATGCTTCATTAACCATGATATATTTAAAATGTGATCCATTCGTAAAGTATTTGATTAAAATTTGAATAGAAGTTTATGGTACAATATGTTATTCTGTTTTGTTTCAGGTATTAGTGAAATATTCTATATCAAATAGAATTACGCAAACACAAAAGAAAGACACTGAGTTGCAGAAAAAGGTAGAGCTTGTTCAGAAGGGTAAGTTACCTGAATTCAACATTGATAATGATTGTGTTTTGAGATTTGGGAAAATATTGTTTGTGCCTTGTGATTCACAATTGAAGAGGGATTTGTTATGTGAAGCTCATAGTTTTCCGTTTTCAGTTCATCCTGGAAATACTAAGATGTATAGAGATCTTCGGTAGTATTACTGGTGGGTCATAATGAAAAGAGATATCGCTGATTTTACTATGAAGTGTTTTACTTGTCAAAAGCATAAATCAGAGCGGATGTTACCGAAAGGGAAGTTTCAGACTTTACCCATGCCTAAGTGGAAATGGGAGAATATATCCATGGTGTTTGTTGTGGGATTTCTGAATACAACTCGAGGTAATAATGCAATATGGGTTATTGTTGTTCGCTTGACTAAATCTTATCATTTCCTTGCTATATTAGATACTTTTTCCCAAGATTAAAATTCCCATTTGTATCTTAAAGAGATAATCAGGTTACATGGAGTTCCCCTATCCATTGTATCAGATCGTGATCCCAGGATTACTTCTAACTTTTTTAAAGGCCTATAGATGTCGTTGAGTACTGAATTAAATTTTAGTAAAACTTTTCTTCCTTAATCAGATGGGAAGTCAGGACGAACTATTTAGACATTGAAGGATATGCTACGTGCTTGTTCGATGGATTATCAAGGTAGTTGGGACTGACATCATTCTTTGGTTGGGTTTTCTTATAATGAATGTTTTCATTCCAGTATACAGATGGCACCATTTGAGGCATTATATGTGAAGAGGTGTCGAAATACAGCTTTTTGGGATGAAGCGGGTGAAAGGAAGTTCATGGGACCAAAGTTGGTAGAAGGGTTGGCAGAAAAAATTCATCTAATACAAAAACACATGACAATATCTCAGAGCAGGTAGAAAAGTTATGTAGACAATAGGAGGAATGATCTCTCTTTTGAGGTAGGTGATCATGTATTCCTCAAAGATTCACCATGGAAAATTGTGATGTGATTTGGTAAGAAATGAATTTTGAGTCCAAGGTTCATTGGACCATATGAAATAATGCAGAGTGTTGGAAGTGTTGCGTATCGAGTGGATTTACCTACGATTTTATCTTGGGTACACAATGTTTTTCATGTTTCAATGTTATGGAAGTACAGTCTAGATCCTTCTCAGGTTTTGAGTCTAGAGGTAGTTCAGCTGCAAGAGAATCTATCTTATAAGGAACAACCGGTCAAGATTTGTGACCACATGGTCCATGTATTATGGAATAAGGTGATTAATCAGGTAATGGTTTTGTGAAAAAACCACATGATTGAAGAGGCAACATGGTAATCTGAAAATTCAATGAGGGATAAATACCCACATTTATTCGATATGTAAATAAATTGCAGGGAGACATTTTTATAAAGGTGAGAAGGTTGTAACATCAAAAGTAAGTAATTAAATATAGATTTTTATATCTATATATATTTATTAATTAGATAGTTTTTTGGAGGGTTAAAATGAGAATAAATCCAATCTCATGCATATAATACACTAATAATTTTAAAAAATTGGTTTACTGCCTTTTGATGGAAAACCATTTTTAAAATAAAAATTTTGACAATTTTATAAGCTCTATTTGTAAAAAAAACATATTCTTTAGAATTGGGACATTGAAATTTATATGGGATTAATTTTTGGTATTTTTCTGACAATCTTCAATTTTTAATGAATAATTAAAAATACTACATTTTACTTCAAAACTGCTTTTTCGTCTAATTTGATATTATGGTTAGTTTACCTTATTAATTGGTTTTAAAGTTTAATTAGAATATATTTTTACCATTTAACACAATTTTTCTCATTTTAATTAATTTTACTTTGGATTTGGGCATAAACAATTTCCAAACTATTGATAGATATTGTTTCTAAAAAACCAGCTATTTTTTGACAAGGGGAATTATTTTTAAATTAATATTTGCTATTTATGTGTTTGGAATTTGGTAAAATGGGTTCCATATGATGAATTAGGATGTCCAAATTATGTAATTAAGATTATTTTGTTTTGGGGCATTATGAATAGTAATGACAGTAATTATCATTAATTATCATAATTAATTAGTAATCAGCTATTTAAGGGTAATAAAATAATATCATAATAATATTAAATGACACCAACAAGAGTCCTAGTTCAACTGGTGTTGTCATGGATGACCATGGAATGCCTTGTTCCAACTTTGAGACCCCATTGAATAACTTTTGTGTGATAGTGACATTTTATCATTTTATTTTTAATGAATGGAAAATATAACAAAAGTATGTAACACCTAAGTAAAAAAAATTTAATTTTGCCTACAAAAGTGATGGCTTAGACTATAAATAGTAATTGGAAATATAAAAATACTTCCTAAATCATGGTATTTTCTTTATAATTTTTAGATATTAAATAAATAAATTTATTTATGACACCATGATGATGTAGTGATTACCCCATTAATGAACGATTAAAATAAAATGAAATGATAATGTAAAATATATGTCATACACTACTCAAAAATCTATTGGAAGTGTGGATTTTGAAACCTTATCACCTTTTTTTCTTAATATATCATCATGGGACCTATAAAATCCAAAAGTCATTTTATAATAAAGTAACATTTCAAGACATTCCAAGAGTTCCCCTCATCCCTCTTATAAAAGGTATCATCCTTTACCCCATTACCCACACCTCTTAAGCCATTGGATCGGCCAAAATATGCTCATTTTATTTCTACACGTACCTATCTTCATCATAGATTCCTTTCCTTATGCAGAAATCTCTTCATGAAACCCTTTGGGTTCAATCCAAATGGAGCTACCCAATTTAAAGGTAATGTCTTCTCTTATGTTCTTTTGATTTATTTTGCTTCTCAACCCCTAAACTCTTTTTATTTATCTATTATATAAAAACACCAGTATCTTAAATATACTATTATCTTGTTATGAGAGTTATTTGATTTACACTTACTCACACCTCCGTCTAATGTTTAAAGAACATATTGTTTCTGTGAGTGGCGAATTACTGCCTCATGAAATGATGATTGTTGAATCTTCCTTTAAATCCTTTCATGGTGGCCATTAAGATGACAATATATTTATATATGATATATATTATGTTTTTTTCATTATTATTCTCTATTATTCATTTATGTCATACCTTTTTGGTTTCCATTATGGGTAAACACGATAATTTCATTTTAGGAAGTGCGGACTACCGCCCCCTTAAAGTGATTTTATTCATTAATACCATATGTGGGACGTATAAATGATGGAGTTAATGGTATTACATATGATATCATACTAGAATTATACTATACAATTATATAACTATGTTTTCATTCCATTAAATATGATATATAAATGAAAGTACTGATTATGCATATGAACGACTTACCGTCTCCATGAACGGTGCATTTCACTTCTTACATCTAAATGTTATGTAATATTATAAATGCACATATATAATGGATATATATGATATAAATGATATCTACATAATGAATATAATTCTGTATATAATGGATATTTTACCACATGAACAACATTTAATTACAAGAACAATATTTTTGACTCAAGTACCATAGATGGACAAAACAACCATTATTAACTTAACTAAATACATAATGTTGATAACATGATAATAAGTGATATAAAAGGAATAATGAACTTGAAAAAGGTTCTTAATCATGTATAGATTATCTCTATTTTATTATTCTGGAGATTAATGAACGATCGAGTCAAGTCGGACACGGGGTAATGGACTTCGTCTCAATCTCCTTTCATTAAGGCATATATTCTTTTATAAACAAATTTATATTATACGGTGTATAAAACCCTTTTACTTTCACTTTTATTCAAATGGAATCCTTTTATACGAAGCGCTCTAGTAAATGACAAAAGGGAATGTTTTTGTCTTACGTATGCGGTGACAATGAATTCTCCACCGCCGTGACCATTATTTGTGTTTCGGCTTCCAATACAAGCCATAAATTTTTTTTAAATGAAAAATAAATACCATGTTTTAAATTTATTTTATTTTTGTATTGAAAATGGATTTGAAATTTTTTTGGTTAAATCAATGTGTTTTTGATATCTTTTTATTGAAATATGGAAATTTTATGTTTTCTTTATGAATGTTTTATGCGATAAAATTATGTTATGGTTCTTCGACATTGTTTATGAAGACGGGTGGTTCTGTGAAGAACTAAGGGTGGGTGAGCCCAATATAGCTCTCCAATGCATTGGGTAATAGGAAGGAGTTAAACTCTAAGGTTTCTCGAAAGATATTTAGGTAATATACTATGATGGGTATTCCAAACATCACCATGAGGCTAACCCCTTACGTAATAATGTTATGAATTCCTCAAGTTACCTTTATATATTATGATTTCTATGAGTTATTCATAAACCTTATGATTTAATGAGGTATGTTAAAGTGCTTATGTTTATGAGTAAAGTATGATTTCAATGATTATTATGTATACATGAACTATGGTTTTCTTTCTGTATTTTTATATCCCTTACTGAGCTTTTTATTCTCATACCATGTTTTTGAAATTTTTTTCACAGGTCATGGGAAAGGTATATGATGTGATGATAGTGTTGAGGAAGTCTCAAGAATTAATCTATGTTTTATTTTAATTATGTTTCCTTTGATGGGAAATGTGAATAATGTATTGTATGTAACAACCTTGTTTAAATGTGGAATGTAATGACTGATTAATGATTTAATTATCTAGAACTCTAAACCTGAAAATACCCTCAATGTTTATTCTTAAAATAACTCATGATTAAGTAATGTTTAAGCCTAGTGATGTATAAATATACATGTGTGTTTCATGGTTGGGTAAAAATCATGAATGGTCAAGGGGAAGTCAAGAATGTCATATTTGGATCTGGGTAATGCCACGTGACATGATAAAGGTTATTAGAAACCTTGTGGAATGCATGGATGTAGGTTTAAAATTTTTGTAGTGATAAAATTGATATCTAGTGCATTGTTTACAAAGAGTTAGTTAAAACCATAGAGGTTGGTATACATAAGAATTGTCTACATCCAAATTATTTTATGGTTTCGATATCCAGGTAAAAATCTCATGCAACCTATGATGATTCCATTAATGGAGGGATTTTATACCTTTACCAATGTAAATTTTATGGGGTTAAAACCCTTATTATATCCCTTAATACATTTTAATATAGAGTATACATTATGTATCTCTTAAAAATTCTCCTTTATTGATTAATATTTTTATCCATCTTCATTTCAGGTGGATTCCATGTGGTAATCCTCAATTTTATCTTTATTCATATTCTATAATCATCATCGTTCCCTTTGTAATAATATATCCCTCACCTATGTATAAAAACTATAAATTAGTTTCTATAAAGTTATTATTATTAAGATTTGGGTATTCAAGTTTTGAGGAGGTCTATTATTGGATATCTTCTGGGATATCTATGAATATTAATGAGTTTTAGATAGATCCACATATAATAATGTCAGATATTCATTGGAATCATATTTTAATACATGTAATAAATAATCAAGACATTTTTATGTGATTTATTTGATTTTTAAAGTATATAGTAAACCCATTGTAGGATAGAAAATATTTTAACGTGGATTTTATACCTTGAATGGATGATTATCATTCCAACCCAACTGTGAATTACGGAGTGTGTATTTTTAAATGAGGTGCGATATTTAAAATGAATTAATATGTAATTATATTTTTATAATAAAACCCCTTATTTATTTTTGTATGGATGTAAATTGGTTTAATAACGTCGAATAGCTTCATTATTCATTATAATTTCTTGCAAAAATTAAATAGCTGTAGTTCCAAATGCCTTTAATTGATTCAATATTCTGTTTGAGAGTTTTTTTACTTTTAAGATACTGTATGATGTTATCAAATATTATTATATAAATAATAGTTATTTGAATTGCATTATTTTAAAATGTTTTCAATACTATGGCGATATATTAGTGTCTTATATTGCTTTTGATTTTAAATGTGTGTTTTTAAAGGGTTACAAGAACCATTTTACATCATTTAAAAAGGTGTGAGTATCTTTTGAAGTTGTTTTTAGGTAAAGATTTATTTTCAATTAGACATTTAATGTATTTTTTTGATAAATAGTTTCTAATGAAAATTTTATATATATTTTTTAAATAGTGTGAATATCGTTTTTATGTCTTATTAACATTGTGATATTCTTTTTTCAAATTTAACTATTGTGATTTTATACAATCGTTTTAACGTATTGAGGACATGTGTGACTATTTTTATTCTTATAGAAGATTTTGACACAATGAGGGAATATTTTATATTAATTCACATTATTTTATGTTATAGTAAGTGTATTTTGAGTTATTAAAAAAAATTTATATTTTTTACATGTGATGGTTTATTTATGATCACCACAATTTATCTTATAATTGGAGTCATATATAGATATTATGTGAAAATTATGAGAGAACTAGAAATTGAACACTATTGTTATTCAAAGGTAATAATTTATGGATATACCCCATTAGTTATCATGAGATGAAATTAAATAATTTGAACTAGAACCCTTTTTTGTTGACCGTGTGATCCATGAGATTCCAAGACATTTATATTTGTATTATTGGATGTGACTTCTTAGGGAACTATTAGGTATAGTATTCCACACCATAGTTACATATTATCAATTCAAGTCATTATTACTACATTCTAGGGATGATATTGATGATGATATATATATATATCTTAATATATTTAGATAATTTCTTTTGATTATTTGGAAACATTTGTCAATTTATTTGGATGATTAACATAATTATTTTATTTTCCATCACAAAATACATTTCCAAGAAGAATGGGTTCATATTTTTGAATTATGTATCAAAATGAGTGTGTTTGGTATAATGTCAAAATATTTTTTTTTATATTATTTTAATTTTTATTCCGAAAAAATAGTTGAGTTATATTCTGAAATGAGTTTTTAGAAAAAAAATTTAATAAGGGTATATATAAAATTGGGGTTTATGTATTGTTTTTAATGATGAATAAATGTTTTTTCATCATTAATTATATTTACTTAAATAAAAAATTACTTAAATGTTATATAAATTATTTAAAATACCTTTCCATAAAAAAATTTATAATAAAAGAGTGGTTTTTGTAAATGTGTATGTAAAACATTAATTGGATTTGTTTTTTTTGTGAAAATACAATAATATGACTTATATTTAGTATTTAATATTTTGAACAATATTACAGATGTGATTCAAAAATCATTATTGGTGGAAAAAATTGTATTTTTATATTTTTCCTATAAATATATATATATTCAATATATTTCTTGTAAAGATCTCAACATCTATCCTTTGGTTGGGTTCATCCATGGATAGATGAGTGGGATTTTCTGAGTGAATCAGGGTGACTTTTTTTGATGTTTGATTCATATAGGTATAATTTAATTCTATAATATTTTTTTCTTATTATGGGATTTCTAAATGAACGTTCAGATAAGGTTTTTTTATTATATTATTTAATATTATTTTTATTTTCTATTAATTAAAATTGAATTGATTCTTAATAGTTCATGCATGTTTGGAGGGATGCACTGTTATTTATAATTCATGGTCATTTAATACTATAAATGAGGGTAAAATCATTCCCCAAGAGAAATAATGATCTCCATACCCTAGTTTTTATATCATGGTGATCGGGAAAGCCCTTATTGCATACGATGAGCAGGTTTGGGTGGTGATTCATATGGACCAATAGGTTGTTTCTTTTAATTTATCTCATATTATATCATTATGTAGATCACTATAATTATATGTAGTTTTCTTATCATTATATTATCTTCCAAATCTATGAGATGAATCTATATGTAGTTTTTCCTGATATGAAATATTGGAGATACTTTCTTCTTATTTATATCACTTTAGTGTTCACTAATACCCAAATCCCCAATTATATCTTTTAATAATGGGAAATAAAATCTAATAATCTTAGATGGGTGAAATATAAAAATATTTTTTAAAAAAAATTTGGTATTCTTTTATGAAATTCAAGGTGGATTATTATCTCCCACTTGGAATGTTCACCCTCAAATGGTGTAAATGGATAAGGAATTATGAAAACTCATAAAACTGATACCTTAACATTACACCAAAATGGTTAAAGGCAACATTGCAATACATTAATAAATTTTTTACTATTTTTCATATATTATATACCATATTGAGGGAACCCAAAAATTATACAATTATTATATGATTATTTGATAGATTCATGATTATGGGGGCACATGGTTTATTGTTTCTGAGTATAATTAATTAGTGACCGTTCATGTATGAATAGTACTCCTTAATAGTATGATATGGGAATTTAATAAAGAATACCATAACTATCAATGGGATATACATATTAGAAACCCAGATAGGTTTTGTATTATTATTTTCCTAAATTTTGAGGAATAGTTGAAAATAATAATTATATGGTTCATCACTATATGATATACCTATCAATAAGTGAAAATATATCAAATAAAAATGGATAAATCTAATTCCTAGTTTCTACGTTTAAGGTAATGACACACAGTGATTACAAAATTTTACAAAAAATCAGGCTAAATTTTAAATGGTCAAGATAAATTTTGGTAGATCATGGATAATCAATATAATAATGACAACATATTGCATATTTTTAATCCTCTTTATCTAATTGGTCTTTTTTATTACAAAATTTTGAAATTGTCTTGTCAAAAATACATTTTATCTAGAATAATATATGATTATGATCCATTGACAATATATTAATTCTTGTGGGTGATATATATAGAATTTGGAACATAGAAAATAATAATAAAAAATGTTCAACCTCATAATGAATAATAACATCATAATAACAATTTTAATCATATTGTATATTATTTAGTCACACATAAATACATTTGGATGGTAAAATGAAGGTCACCTTTCGTTGATTTTGTTCTCTGATAATTTTGGATTCCAATAATCAAATGAAATTGATTTTTTCTAAGATCATTATTAAAAACTATTCAGTTTACTAATCTATGGGGAATCCATATACATTTAATGGGTGATAAATCTTATATCACATTTTTTCTATAGATAATATGAAAGTAATACAAATAATGGAACTTGAATTCAAAAATTGGAAAACTCATATGTTTTCCATTAAAAGTAAACATGGGAATTTACATGGTGATCATGTTTTTAAACAATTTTCTCTATTATTAGGTCACTGTTTAAAGGTTAGGAATGGTAATATTGCTATGAAATTTCATAGTAAATTTATGGTTTTAGATTGAATTAGTAAAATTATTATAATATAGATTAATCACTGATATTCAAAATCATGTCAAATATATTTAATTTCTCTCAAATATGAAAATATATAACTTTAACCAAACATAAGATCAGATAAACTAATTTAGACCTTGATTATAAGTTACCCTATTTTGATCACACGTCACATATTATCAATCTGAGCGAAATAATACAATTGTAAAAACATTTTATTCTTGTTAAAGATTATCACCTATAAAAACTGTGATGAAACTTGGGTGTAGGAAGTAGAGGTAATGGTTTATAGTATAAAAATCCACCCCTTGAATATCAGGTGTGTTATTTTATAGTTAATACGAACATTATTGGGGAACATGTAATTAATGTAACATCAAATATTTGTATTTCAATAAAAAAATTTATTTCCTTATTTTCGTCTCCTTCTAAGTTGGGTAAAAATGTTAAGTGTTTCAGAGAGTTTTGAAAATTCATATGAGTGGAATAAGGTTTTAGGATAGAAGTAGGTAACCAATCCAATGGTATGTGTTACTACGTGCCAAACCAATTACTACATAGAAAAATATAGTTCCAATATATACATGATTTGTATGGAAAAGGTACTTACTATCACTGTAGAATCATTTTAATACTGTTTTATACATTCTATTTTTAGGAAAAAAGTAAACCAAAAAATCTAAGGGGTTAAAATATTTCACCCTTATACAGTTATATTTTAATCTCTTTTGAGCTATCGCTTTATGTTTCAGTATTCTATGTTGATCCACATTTATCCTTCGTCATAGTGAATCTATTTAGTATTGGAATATTTTTATAAGGAATTAAAGAGTTCAAACCCCCTATATCTATATTTCCTATTCCTTCTATTCAATATAGTGTCATATATCTTCTATTATCTTAATTTATAACTCATAAAAATTGTTAAATATCTTAGTTTAATTTAAATATACCTACTGTAGATGTTCTATATTGGAAAAAATAATGTAATTCTATACTATTTTATTCTAGTTTAACTATAAATTTTCGAAATTTAACAAATTCTATGTTATCATATATGAAGGGGTATTTATTAGTCTAATAGTGGTATTTTCACATTCCATGGTTTCCAAAGGTTCTTCTATGTGGCTTTGTTAGGTGAACCCCATCATCATATCAAACTCATAATGGATATGGTTGAAATATTTTTTTGGTTTATCAAATATAATTTCAAATGTCTTATTTGAATATAATAAACTCCATTTATGATATATTAAAAATTTTAAATCTCTTTTCTAATTACATATTTTAGGGTAACAATTACATTATATTACCATTTTATAAGTAAAATAATGTTTGTTAACATTTTATCAAATATGAACCTCAATATATATATTACATTTCCATTATTCATACATTATTTGGATTACATAATAGTATTAATATGAATTAGAGAATTTTTTATCACTTATATACATTTTTTCATTGTTAAAATGTGATTTAAGATGTCCTATTCATTAATAAATTAATCACTGTTATTATAATGAATTTATCAAGGTAAATTTTTTCACTTAATTAATCTACTATAGATATAAATGTATTTTTGAATATTATAGTGGTTGGGATGTGAATGTATATTAATAACTCCTTATACAAATTTCTCCCTTCTAACATGAAAGACCATTATAATTAACTTGAGATGTTTTATATGATTCCCATTCTAATATGAAATTTATTACACCATAAATAATACTAAATATATATTCATTTAATATCCTGTGATGATTCTTAATGATATTTTTTCATGTTTGTATCATCTTACTATATGGGGTTTCAAAATATTTTTAATGCCTATGAGAAATTATTTTAATAAATGAATTTTTATTATTTTTATTATTCCCTTGATTTTTTGATATTGTTGAATTAAATTCAATGTTATGATATGTGGTAATGGGTTTTGGGGTTTTTACATCATTTTTATTTTTATAATCAAATGATATATGTTTCCTTATTTAATGCATGCCAATGACATTAAACATGATCCATATAAGGAGAAGGCCCCTATGTGTAAGAGATAGTAACATTTTGAGCATGGTGTCTATGGGGTAACTCTTTTTTCCATTGTTGTGGATGATAATGACCATGAAATGAGGGATATACTAGAAATCATAGATTATAGTTCTCAAATGAGTGTTCATAGATTATTCTTTATAAATAAAATCTTCTATTTCTTGGAAGTATAAAAAAAATTTAGTCTATTAAAAATTTACTTACCAATATAGATGTTTTTCATCATTGAATATATGTTCCCAATTTTCATATAAGTTATAAAATGTATGTTCTATGTGTTATTGACATGATTTGAGTAAATTGTTCATTATACGCATCATGCAACCATTTAATAGTTAGATAATTATAACACCATGATATTTTTAATGTCATTTTATCTAAACTAAAACTGTTTTCAAAAAAAAATTCACCTGAAAAAAATGTTAAATGACAACTTACATATTAGATTGATAATATCAATATTGTTAATAAATAATAAATAATAATGTTTAAAAATAAAATTAATCAACTGAAAATTCATTCCAAACAGTAGTAAAATAATAATTAAATTTAGTAATACATGAATGAGATAAATGATATTTAAATATATTATATATAAATTATATATTTACTAATTATTAGAAATAGATTAAAACTTCTATGTTGAATTCCTAAAACTCATGATTAAAGTTTTGGAATGTTAAGTAATATTTTATTCAAAATACACTTTTAGTCATGTATACTGAAAATCATTTCCTCTCAAATATGGAATTTAAATTTGTTGGAATTGATTTAATATTTGTTTACCAATATTATCATATTATTTTATAAGTAAATTTTTATTTTTTGGTATAATGTGGCTCTTATGTAGTCTAAAGATAATGAGCCTGATTAGGGGGAAATTTTATTTTCCAAGAATTTTTAATAACAATATTTATATATTTATCAACTAAAATAAATTAATCTTTTTTAAAAGGAGTTGTAAATTTCTTACATTTATATAGAATTAGGTTAAGACACATTTCATTTTTAATTAATTTTATAACTGATTTAACATAAGAATTTTTGAAACAAGCATTTTCATATAAAATAGTTCTTTTACAAATTAAATGAATTAATTAAAAATTTGATTACCTAATATTAAGATACTGAATTTGATTATATGAGGAATTAATTTATGATCATAAAAAAGTTTATGAATGTTCACATAATATATTCAATAGAAATATTTCTTGTGTAAATAGTAATTACCATGATAAAAATGTAAATTATAAAATAAAAAAATCTAATTGTAACAGACATAAAATATGTATATGAAATGTCTAAAAATGAATTTTAGTGTTTTTAAATACCACATATATCACCTAAATTCATTATTTTTTCTTTTAGATATTTTGAAATTTGAATCAAGTTATTATTTCATTAAAAAATAAAATGTTTTTATAGGGTAGATATTTTCTTCTCTTATAAGAGGTGATAAAATCCCAGTACCTTTGTATGACCATTAAAAGTTCATATATTTACCTATAATATTACCCAGACTCCTATAATTCATCTACCCACTTCCTGTGATACCTGTTCATTTCAATATTACAATCAATTATGTCTTATACTGTTTTCCATGTGATAAAATCTAATGGGTGTGGTAAAGATTTTAACCAATATATAATAATTTATTTTTTATTCTACCCGATATAAGTTTTCTAAAATTTAATATATAATAAAATTTCATATATAAATATATAATAAAATTAATCAATAAAATTAATATAACATTTCTACATCAAATAATAATTCCTCAAAAATGGAACACTTCTTAATCCAAATGTGTGGATTGTATTCTCAATGAATGATGTGTTCAATTTTTTTATTAACTCGTCACATGGATGATACAAATATTGTATTTAATATTTATAATTTATATTAATAAAACTAATAACATTATACAAAGATATTATCTTATATTTTATTAGTGATATCAACAATTAACATAAATTTTAAACTAATCCATACTAATTAAATATATTTAGCCACCTTTCTCAATTCAAACACAATTGGTAAAAAATAATAAATTATATAAATATTTGATTAAGTGGAAAAATAAAGTACCTATTAATATAGTTTTTTGGATATAATTAATAAATTATATAAAACATTTGAATAATGAAAATATATCAGGGATTTTCTATTAAATTCGATTGAACTGTTATACGTAAGAACCATTAGAGAATAATATTTAATAAAATATATAATGATAAACAAATTATGAAATAAAAAATTTATTATTTTTATAAAATGATTATTTTAATAATTTAAATAATGACACAATTATTTCTAAGGATGTTAGGACATGAAACCTATGAATCAGTATCGTACAAAAGTTTAATATTTTTAATTTCAATTCCATAAGTCATGCTTGATATTAGTAACAATAATTTATTTTTATAGTTTAATTTACACCATATTTTCGACAATTATGTTGAATACATTTGTTTTATTATATTTTAATATCTATTTCATTGTATCACAATTATGATATTTTTTAACCATATTCTTACTATATGAGTTTTTTCATATAAATCTTTTTCTATTGAGAAATGATTAAATTTAACCTCTTCTTTTATTTTTTGATTGATATTGATTTATATGAGTTTATATTTTCAATATTTATCCTAAAATTTAATGGTTTTATAATTCCATTTAATGCTATAACATCAAATAATTTTCCATATAATTTATTTTGTAGTTATATGGGATTTGGGAAAATAAATTATTCTTTATTATGTAATGAGTATTCTTGTTGAACAATTTACATATGTGTTGGGAACATTAAAATTTATATTTTATTATTTTGTATATAGTAAATTTTCATTAGGATTCACATCCTTAACACATAATCTCAATTCAGTTATTCCTTCACTCATGAATTTTTATTTCCATAAGAGAGTTAGTTTACACATATTTACTTTCATTGAGCCAAAATGTCATTCAACGAATATAATTTTTATATACTGGTTCAATTATTCTTTTCTATAAATCATACAAAAATTAATATTTTGTTCTTTGTGTTAAATGTTATTTTAACTCAAATATTTCTTCCTGAACTAATTTATCATCATAAATGATAAATGTTTTTATGAAAAAATGTATCACTTCATTTAAGTCAAATATTTATGATACCTCTATACCATTTATTCAATAAAATTGTAACATTATTAATATGAAATTAAAATATAATTTACCCCTATAAGCATAATTTTTTCTCTTTATAAAATTTGAAGTTGATATTCTAGATACTTTTTTATGAAATGGGATTCCAAAATAATTATTTAAAATTATTATCAAGTGTTATCTATCATTTTAAAACCAAATGTTTAATATTCTTCTCAACAGTCAAATTAGATAAAATTTATTTCATTTAAATTCGAAATCATTAAATATTATTTTTAGAAGAAAATGTGATAAAAAATTTCACCTCACCATTTTCCAAGAATTATTTCTAATTTAATAAATCATTAATGATTATTGACATTTAAGAAGAAAATTTATATTATAGTTTCAGATTTAAATTTTAAAATCATTATTTATAATCATTGATTGTGTTTCATTTTTTTTAAACAAAATCATATCAAATGTGTTTATATAAAATTTGTGAAATTAATTTTTCAAGGTAACTATATAATCATCTAACATGAAAAAGATATTAGTTTTTTTAAATATTTATTTAACAATTTCACATCCAAGTTTTAATTTCTAATGGTATATTACCTCCCAGTCTATTACATATCATGTTTTTGTTTTTGGTTGTCTTAGGAGGAGTATTGACTTATTTTGGAGAAGTTTATTAGCAAAAATATTTAATGAAGAGGGATTACATGATGTAAAGGATGGATTTATATAATTACATTATTTATTCATAGTGTGAAATTATTTTGTTTTTGAAACATAAAATAAATTGAAATGCGATGGTTTTTTGGAAGAATTCATCCTCTAAGGATTTCAAGGAGTCAATGGGGATTAAACATTGTGTAATCACCAACTTCTGTAACATTCTAAACATTTCTCTAGTTTCTTAGGTTATCAAACCCCATGGATGTGATGATAAACTGAAGACCCTAGGTTTTATAATTACCCCCATCAACATCATTAGGTTTATTTAATAAATTTTCTATTATTATCTTTTCTCCTATGATATATAGGGATCCATCTTTTATCTGATGTGTGTTCTTCCTATGTTTTAACAATTTCTTCTAGGTTGGACCCCTTTTTCCTACCATTCTTTTTTCCCAGAAATGGTGAAAACTATTCCTCTATTATGATTTTTTCTTATTTAGTCTATGATTAGTCCATTGGTGCCATTGAAACCATCGGTGGATGCATATCGTACAGGATAGGAAATCAAAAGTCCATTTTTTGGTGAATTTTCAAATGAATAACATTGACACCCTTTTGAAGTTGTTATTTCAATTGTTTATTCTTTGATTTTGTATCATGTGGACGATATCTACACATGATTTATTATGAATCATAGTTGTGTCACACTATTGAAATAAAATAATTGGGTAAATGGAATTGAAAAGAGTCTGTTGCTTGATTCGTAGTGTTGTGTATTCAGAGGTAACAGCAATGTTAGCTGTGTTATGATATGATTTTTTTTGAGAACTCATATATTGGGATTGCAATTTTTGAATCATATATGTATATAATTTTATTTGAAATTGTGATTTCAATACTCACCACAAACTTGTTGAGAACTATGTGCCGAACACTGACATTATCGTGGGGGAGGGTGTATTTCACATAAATTCAAGTGGGAGGATATAGGGATGGCCACCCACTCTTCCCTATTCCCTTTTATAATAAGTGATAGCCCAGTATTATTCATGAATGTAGTTTTTTTGAGGCACATGTGTGTGTAGTCACGTTTTACTCTCACATGAGTCTTAAGGATTATATGATTTTTTCATTACAAGGTGTTATCTTGATGAGATGTGTTTTTATTTCCCAGTTTTCATTGGGATGATATAAGTTGTGCTTTCATAGGTGTCTTCGACATGTGTTGTGGTTTTCTTCCTCTGTTTTTACGGGTGGTATGTGGATTGTAATGTGTCCCTAGTGCCTATGTTTTCTATTTGTTGTGGTTTGTGTCCTAGTTATATGATGGTGTGGTGTGATGTGATTTATAGGACCCAAGAGTTGGAGGAAAGTTTGGGACATGGTAAATTCGGAATTGGTGAGAGTATGAGGATATTTTCCATTAGAAAAGAGTGGCTAAACCAACGACAAGTAATGTTAGTCACCGTATCATCAATGTGAATTATATTATATTACATGACATTAGATATTTTTTGATCATGCCTTGGTGAGGTTGGGATGGTTATTATACATATTAGGTGTTGTCTGGTTCTAATATTTTCTCACGAGGGAATTGGTATGCATCTTATCACTTTTGGACAAGATACATTTGTTTTCCCTACTAAATATACTTTTATTCTCACAATATATTAATAATTAACATTTAGGTTTCTTGGAGGATTATGTAGACTACGTTCTGTATTAATAGCTCATGATTTGGAGTAGTTTCTGAGTTACTAAATTACCTTTCATTTGGGTACATTTTATTGTTGTTTTACTATTCATGTACTAGTTTGATTTGATGCATTCATATAGTGATAGTTTTGGATTTTTATATATATATTCCATAGAGTTTTGTGTTGATTATCCATCAAATATAGAAATATTGTTTACAAAACTCAATACATTCCATTTTTTATGGCATGTATACCATTGGTGCATGAATCCAACAAGAGTCCTACATGAGGTAAGTCAAGAGGGGTCATTATATCCCTTTCATCATTACCAGCCTTGGAGGGGATTCATTTGAGTGAGGGGTCATGATAGAATGGTGTCAGATGTGATGGTTTGGAGATATGATGGTGTTTGGAGTCATGAAATTTGAGGATGTCCTTGGTTGTTAGGTAAATAGTGTTCCATGATTTTTTGTGGGACATAATATAGTGAATACCAAGTTGGACACATTTTTTTAACTCTCCAATGTGATCTGATGAAATGACTCTGAGCCTACTGAATGACCAAATTATGTTACATTGATAACAAGGTAGAGAACATGGAATGATACATGAGTCATAATGAATTGTGATTTTGTTTGAAGTGGAATTCTTTGGGATGAATAAAATGTGTAAAAATTTAATGAAATTAATTAATAAAGTTATGAATAATCTTTAATTACATACTACTATGATATAATAATTTCCTTTTTTACCTTTATGCTATGGCCCCTAGTCGTCATCCATGTGTATAACGGCCAATTGAGGCTCTAGAGGCTGATCTGGTTGATCAGATGACGTTTTATCTTGTATAGAAAGATTCCCAGTTGAAGCTAATGTAATGTGCTTTACATAATTAAGATTTGGGAATGTAAGAGGGAAGTGTTTTGGAAATAGAGATAGAGAGCTATATTGAAGAGCTCAAGAACACCATTTTTTTGATTTCGAACTTGATAGAATATTGGTTTCCTTTGGTAGTGAGTCAAATTATAGGAGCATTACACCAATGGTATATTCTTTACATGGGGTGAAGGAAGTATAAATTTATTGGGTTGACTATACGAAGGAGTTCTGATCAGAATTCATATCATTGAGCATGATGGCTGCGAAAAGACAGAGAATACTCTCCCATTACTAGGGGATTATATCAGTATGAGGGTAGGGAATCTTGTTTTATTATATCCATTGATTGACCCAAAATATTTATCCCGATGGGTAGCCTTGTGTGAGATTCCCAGAGGAGGCACTTCACCCTTTTATGAAACACATGTTTACTCACATTACATTTCTGTCATACTTAGAGGTTTATAAGAAGGAGGATGTGGATGAGAGGATGCACTTGTGATGAGGCCAACCATTTTCAGGAGAGATCAAAGCTATTATAGTGTAATGTTATCAATGTGTATGTTTACGGTGCCTGGGCCTCCGATATTTCAGACAGTGGGGGATTGACTTCAACATCATCATTTTTTACAATCTACAGCTATACATTCCCATTAGTTTACCATTAATTTTAGACCGAGGATTTTCATCCATAGAGATTGTTTCCTTCATTATAATTAGTTCCCTGGGGCTATTCATTCTTACTATGGTTGTGGTGGGATTTTCAGTTCCAGCCTTCGTAACAGATTCGAACAATGATGTTTCATCAGCAGGTACATTAGGCTTGTGCTCCACCAATGGGAGATGGAGAACGTAGAGGAAGACCTCAAGATTATCCCATTATACCTCAACAAAATCATGATCATATAGGGGGTCTACATAATAGGGGTAGAAGAAATATTTGTTCCTTTTTCACATTGTAGAAGATATAGTTATGGTAGGGCCACTGACTATTAGAGGGACGATCAATTTTTTAGTACCATTTCTTGTTTTTTGTTTGATTTGAGAGATTTGTACCCCTCTATTGCACCCCCTACCCCCATGATCATTTAATATTCGTAGAGAGGCTTCTCATTCCCTTTGTTTTGAGTATTCCAGTGAGAGGAAAACCCAAATTTTTTGATGTGTTCTAGATATACAGATTAATGATGGGACAACATCAATCTATTGGGGATCTCCTCTCACTGTAAATTCAGCCATCTGATGTCATATTTTCCATCGATTGTTTGTATTCTGTGCATGAAGTAATTTCTACATCTAAATGGGAGTTTTTTCATGATGTGGATTGTTAGAGGGTGGTTTTCATTTGTGGGAAATGGTGTCAGGTGGGATGTTTTCATGTGAAGAAACATCTTTCCTTGCTCAAAAATATATTATTAGAATATATAAATGTTAGGATGATGGAGGTTATCATAGTTTTTGGGGGGTTCATGGATGTTTTCCTTGAGGATTATATGCTACTACCCCCTCGGTGTGATGTTGAGTTTGTGATAGACCTATAGCATGGTGCTTCTACAATATCTTTGTCTCCCTGTAGAATAAAAGCTTATAAATTATTCGATTTGAGAAATCATATTTAGGATCTCATAAATAAGGGAGTTATCCGACCTACTATATCGTTGTGGGGAGATCCATTTCTGTTTTCAATGAAGGAATATGGTGGTCTGAGGTTGTGAATAGACTATCAGAGGTTGAATCGAGAGACAATCGAAAACTATCACCCTTATCTAGGGATATAGTTTCATATCAACCATCTAAGAAGGGTGTGATGGTTTTCTATGAAACATATATGATATAGATATCACCATATAAGGGTAAATGAGGGAGATATCCTGAATGAAAACATTATATGGATGTGTTGTCACTTTTTTTTGTATTCATGTCGTTCAACATTTTGAACAAACCAATCATGTTTCTGGGGCTTGTAAAATCATGTTTCTAGGAGTTACTAGAATGTGTTTTCTTCATGTTCATAAATGAAATTTTGATCTATTCAATGTATTTAGAGGAAAATGGAGAGGACCATATCACTATCTTGCATGTTCGTAACTCCACTGGATCTACATAATGTTTTCCATTTGTATGTTTTTTACGCGATATGTTCATTTCCTTATGATTTATGTGTATCAGCAGTGTGGAGTAGTAAATCCATCAAAGGATGAAGAAGAGGTTTCTTGTTATGAATCTAAGAATGTGGTAGAGGTTCAAAGTTTTCATGGTTTATTAATATATTATATGATGTTTTTACCTGATTTATCTCGAGTTATTCCTCCGTTGATAGTTCTTACATGGAAAGATCGATATTTTGTGTGAAGTGAAATGTGTCATTCCACATTTAGATATCAAAAGGGGATGTTGTTTAGAACTAAAAAGCTCTAGTTTCTTATGGAATGAGTGATGTTTGATGTGTTATTTGAAAATTTCTATATTATCATTTTATGAATCATGAGATACTAGTGAGAAGTGATCTTTTAATGATCTTTGCATTAATTCACACATGAGACTAACAAGGAGACCAATTATCTATATCTCGATTCAGTTATGTTTATGGAGATGTTGTGTCGACATTACCTCACTGGGGAGAACATTGTGGCCATAAAAACTAAGAACAGTGTGAGTTTTATATTTTCCCAACAGTATTGGATGTTGTGATAATGTAGCTGCATGAAGTTTCATTAGGATTATGAATTTGAAATCTCTTACACCTTAAGAAAGATAAATTTCATGGTTTATGATTTGATAATGTATTCATTGAAGGAGGTTGCTCAGGATTTGGTTATTTCATGGAATCCAATGGTGTATTTGGAAGCCTTTAAAATTGATATAAGAGCCGAAGGTGGTGGATGATGTTTATATCAGATAAAAGTGCAGTCTTCTCTAATGAAGATGGTGGATGAGTCTTAGTGGGGAGACTCATTGGAGGAGGTGTTACACGGTCATGTTATCCATGGTGATGCTCCATAGGGATGATAAGAGTATTGTAGGAACTGATTGATGTTATAAGGCATGTTTTCATCTCATGTAGAAGTGGGTGATGGGGTCCTTCTTGACTTTCATATATCACTCTACAGAGTACACCCACGAATTTATAATATTTATCATGGCTTAATGTGGTATTTTTTCAGCTAATGATGAAGCTAGTAGTAGTGGAGTTTGTGAAAATATGTTTTGTTTACAAGTATGTGAATTCTGAGAAATGTGTTCCTCATGGTTTATTGCATCCTATGGATGTTACCGAGTAGATGTGGGATGAGATCTCAATGGATTTCATTGTAGGGATACCCCAGATATCATGTAGGCTGTGATTCTATCTAGGTTTTAGTGGACCAGATGACGAAAATAGCTCAATTCTTATTGATTAAGGATTCTAGCACTGTGGATCCCTGGGCTAAGAGATATTTGGATATGGTGGTTTGGATGCATAGAGTTCTGATATCCATCATCATGGGTCGAGACATGCGTTTTATATTAGGATCATAGAGTGGAAGGAAGCATGATTTTGGCACAATGTTATTCCTCAACAATGGTTTCCATCATAATAAAATGGGAAGACATAGTGGACTATGTAGACATTAGACGATATTTAGGGAGCATATGTCATGTACATTGGTGGATCATGGTTGAAACAATTACCCTTGGTAGAGGTTTCATATTATACCACTTATCAATCTTCCATTAGCATGTCCCCATTTGTTAATTTGTGTGATAAATCATTTTGATTAACTTTATGCATGATAGAGGTTGGGGTGACAACTATTCATCAACTCGAGTTACTAGAGACCATGATAAAGAAACATCAACTTTTTTGTGAGTGGATAATAGTGTTTCTAGACTGGTAGAAGACGTATGCCAACCATAGGATAAGGCCCATGGAATCTTATTTTTGTGACCAATTATTCTTGATGTTTTCCCCTCGATGTGGGTAGGCGAGGTTTGGAAGGGGATAAATCTTTAAAATAGTTTTTTTGGACACTTCTAGGCATCAGGACAAGTTAGCAAGGTAGAATACCAGTTGGCATTGACATCATGGCTGGATAGGACCATTGTTGTTTTCATTGTCTCTCAACATCATTGGTATCTTAATAATAGATCCCATTTCATTAAATAGTGAGACTTTAATATCGAGGAAAACACAACATATATATACTATCCCATAAAGAACAAGGATCATTAATAAAAGGGGCAACATGGATGGATCATTCCTTTGGTTTGTGTGTTGCGGAGGTAGGGTGGCCATCAAGGGAGTACTTGTGGGTGATATACAAAAATGCGACCCTAGTACCTAGAGTTATTTTGAGATTCACTCTTTCTATTTTGTTTTATGATTTAATTAATGAACCTTTTTTATAAGATATGAGATTTTTTTTCCACGGTAATGATATTTGAGGTACATTGTGTGATAAATTTTTGATGTGTGGATTGGTGAGGACTAGACTCTTAATCAAGATGTATTAATTATTATGTGATTAAAACTCTGTGGGTGTTTCTATGCACGAAATAGTGGATAGTATAAAGAAATTGAGGATACAATTCCATGATTTATATATTCTGATAATCTGGTTGTTGTGCATGCACAATTTTTTTGAGGTTGTTTGGTGTGGTGCATTTGGATTGTAGTAATGTTCGATGTACGATGATATTAATTAGAGGTATCTCGTGAGGTGGATAATTGTACCACTCATCTTTTGGGTTTGTATTAGTATTCACATGGTTGTGGATAATTCGAGAGATATCATAGGTAGTGGTTTTCCCCTCCAGATCCATTACATTTCTATTTTTGGTCGATGGAGGTGTTTAGAGAAGGATCAGATAGGTTTGTATAAGTTCATTTGAAAAAATTAACTAGGAGAAGGGGGATTATATTTCATGCAATTGAATTACATGAAGTGGTGTTTTGTTTGACGGGTTTCCATGGTTGATTCAGGTCTTGAAATGTTTCAAAATATTAAAATAAAGATAAATCAAAGGTTAATGGTGTTTTTATCAAAAGTCAACCTCGATGGATGTCATGTTGTGAAAGGGGATTACTAGTCTTGTAATTCCCCACTGTTAAATCATTTTAAATGTTTTTCAAGCCGCTCAGGTACTCAAACCCTATGTATGTAGTGATACAACCTCAAAAATAGGTGAAATAAAAATCCCTCTCTTATGTCTTCAGGATTCCTTCATCAAGGGTTGATTATTATCTTTATGCCTTCGACCAAGAGATATTTATCTTCAATTCGAGGAGTGTTCTTCCTCCATTTATTCAATTTGTTCTGGTTTGGTCCCACTTCTCCTCCATTTTTTTCTTTCCATGTGATGGAGAACATTATTTCTCACTCATAACATGTTCTTCCTCGGTTTTTGACCAATGTGGGGATTTCAATTCATCCATTGGTGGATATAGGTCTCATAGGAGGGGAAATCGAAAGAGCATTATGTGATCCATTTCAGTAAGAAGTTCATTGATACCCTTTTGAAGTATGGTTTTATTTCTTCATTTCTATTTGATTTTGTATCATGTGGTTGGATCTACTATTGTTTTCCTAAAGAACATAGTTCTTACACGTAAATTAAATATTTGAATCAGGTAAATGAAATTAAAAAGAGGTCATGGAATGATGTGTGGTGGTGTGAATTTTGAGATAGCATCAATGATAGAAGTGTTTTAAATTTGTTGTTTGTTTTTGAACCCATATATTGTGATTGTGTGTTTGGTATCATATTTTAATATACATTTATTTCCACTTTGGATTTACTTATGCACCCCACCATTATAGTGATCTATGTTCCAAACACCCCCATTATCATAGGAGAGGGTTCCTTTTGCAAACAAAATTGTGTGGGTATGGATGGTTAGCCACCATAACTTCCTTAAAAACTCTAATAGTTAGTGATAGCCGAATAATTATTGTGTAGGTTTTGGATCAGAGGCACATTTTTGTGAGGGTGATTTCTTTTCCAAGGTCTTAGAGGGATGAGATGATTTTTTTCATTACAGTTTGTCTTTAGGATGAGTTGAGATGTGATTTCATAGGTTTCATCTAGATGAGATGAGTTGTGCTTTCCCAGAAATCTTTGGGATGTGGTGTGGATTGTGTTCTATGCAACTGTGGGTGGTATGTGGTATGGTTTGTATATCAGCTTTCTGTGGGTGGGATATTGAGTTTTTTTCCTAGGTTTATGTGGGAAGGATGTGATGTGGTTTTTTGGTAATAGGAGTTGGTGGATGGGCTGCGACATGATAATTTTTAATGAGGTTAGAGCTTAGAGAAATTTTCTATTTGGTATGAGTGGCTAAATGAGTGGTAAGTGGTGTGTGGTACCCAATAATTTATTTTTATTATATTACATTACATGACCTGAATTATTTGATGATAATTCCATGGTTATGTTGGATGGTTAGTATACCTAGTAGGTTTTATTTGGTTCTATAGTATTCTCAGGGGGGAAATTAGTATTATTCTATTAACTTGTGTATGGGGGCCTAAGGTTTTTCCTAATGAGTTTACTTGTATCATAGCCTTACGTTTTTACATCATCATTCATGATTATAGGATTATTACATAGACCTTGGTGGGCATTACATGCTCGAGATTTGGTGTAGTTTTTGGTTTGCTGCTTTAGATTTATTGTGGGTACATTTTTAGAGTTTAATTATACATGTACTTGTTCAATATTATGCACTCATAAGGGATGGTTTTGGATTTATTATATATATATATATATGTGTGTGTGTGTATGTTTGTCCCTATTGGATTTTTTAGATGATATATAGTATCTCCAAACAATGTATTAGAAAATGGAATTGAATTTCATTTTGTTTGACATATATACCCTTAGAGCTATTTTCCATCCTGAGGCCTACTAGAGCTGGGACTCTAGGAATATTATATCTCTTTCTTCATTTTTATCCTAAGAGGGGTATCTATGGATGGAGGTGTAATGAAACATTTCATCTGTAAAAGAATTAGACCCTTGTTATGTAATTTTTTATCAAATAATAAATAAAAATAAATAAATACTATATTGGGTTGAATTAATTTTCAGTATAAATAATTTAAATTCTTCCGGTAAATTGTATTGATACCACCTGTAAATGTTATGGCATCTATACCCCACAAAGGTGTTCATTATTATTTGAGTAATATTTATTTTAAATTGGAACATATATGTATCGATGATTGATGGTTGCTGTTATATATCTTCATTTAATTCATTAGTTATGATTTCAGATCATGTTATATGATAATTCATTTTTGTGAAATAGATGTAAGAATATTTATTCATTTTTTAATTTTCAATGTGATACGTGTATTTCTGATCATAAGTTTATTATGTTAATGTTATATAGGAATATTCTATTCACATATTAACTATGTGAATGTGATATTGGATGCTTCCCCGATGTTTTTGATTGAATGTTGTGTGGTATGATTCGATGACATGTATTTTGTATAATCAATTTTCATGAATATTTGTTCTATATTTTTTTGGTGAATGTGAAATATTTTTTCACAATATTTTATATCATTATGTCTTGTTCATAAGTCATTATTATATTGTGTTTCAATAACATTCCATTTATATGAATAAAAATTATTTTTACCCATAGATGATGTTGATTATATCGTATTCATATTTTAAAGTGGATATTTTTAAATTTGATATTACATGTATTTCTATCTTGAAAAATTGAAATCTATTATGTTCCCAGTTTAAAATGTTCATGTTTTCTAAAATTCTTCTAATATGACCCTTGATAATATGATTAAAATATTTCCCGTAATAATAATTTTAGGACCCCAATTTTATTTTTTCTATACCCTTTTTATCAAGATTATATTATGAAATGATAAATCTAAAAGAGAGTGTAGTGTATTTTGATTATTTAGAAATGTTTTCAAGTATTATATAATAATATTCTTATATAGTTGAACCTAAAATTAATTAACATAAATATAATTTGGATTTTATTATTATTATGAGATGTAATGATTATATTATATTTATTTGTAAAATTATAGATATGTAAATCTTTGGTTATCTGATATTGATTTATATGCATGTTTTAAACAATGTATATTTTGAACAAGACTCAGAAAAGTATGTCGCAGGTACCTTAGTTGGTATTATATAAAAGTTTAATTAATATTTGTTATTAATTTAATCCTTTTTACAGACTAGTATAAACTAAATTTAGTGTAAATACAATGTATAATTTCAAATTTTAAATCTCTATATTTGATAACATTTTTTAATTTTGGTTATATTTTATGTATATTGTTTTTCTAGAAATTATATCCTTCTATTAATATTGGTATTTTAAAATAATATATAATAGGATGAAACTTGCGGTAATTACCCTTCAAAATGTTGTTTGATTATTAAATTTATCATCATTCAGTTCATTATTAGCGTTCCTAATACTCTAGTCTAAGATATGAACAAATATAGAATATGATTTAGTCCATCACATTCTCTTAATAATTTATTATGAATGGTTTATTATTAGGATAAGATGTATGATATAACCATATAGAGTGAAAAAATGATCTTAAAATATTGATATTGTATAATATAAATGACATATATTTTGACCTGAGGTGTCATTTACTAATACATCATGTTGTTAAATATTTTAAAACATATTATTAATATAATTATATAGAGATTATATTTATTATGTAAATACATTTAGTTTTAGTAATGGTTATTATCAAATATAATAGTGTTAAAAATGGATATGGTAGATAATCAAGATGTTTTATAAATAATGGTAAAAAATGGGAGTAGATAATTTCAAATAAATCATTTTAATATTCTAATGAAATTATTTGGAGTTGTGATTAAAAACCATAGTCTTACCAAATACCCAAACACGTGAAATAAGGGTAGTATGTTTCCCTATTATTTTCAAGATATGAAGATGATGAAGAATTGAAGATTCATTTTCATTCATGTAAAAATAGAGGCATAAAAAAATATAAAATTTCAGAAATATATATATAAATGTTTCATTTGTAGATATATTAGAAATTAGGAACATTATTATAAAAGAGATATGAAAATATCATATTATAATATAGAATGAAATAGAATCCCAACTACTAGAACACCAATACAAAAATGTTTCAATTAAAAGAAAATTTGGGATTTTGTAAATCCATTAACAAATAAATGTTTGAACAATGATTAATTCTCAAAAACCTCTTAAACAAATTAATAAATGGAAAGGCAATCCAATATCAATTATTGAAGCTTATCACTGTAATTAAGGAACAATTATCATATACTCTATATTTGATGAATACTTAATGGTGTCCAATATAGTGTATTTTTAATATTACTTAAGTCGATTAATTAAATATCCCTATGATATTATTATCAAATAAAAAATATTTTTTATAATAATTTTTTTTTAAATTCATTGGAAGATATTGTGTGAAAATTTTATTATCCATCATTTACATGAATTATAAATATTTTCAGTAAATTAATGGTTCAATATATATAGTGGGAAAAAATTATGAAATAAAGTAATCCCTTTTTATATCTTCCAATAGAATTTTATAAAAAATAATAATGATTACGAACACT
Source organism: Viscum album (assembly GCA_963277665.1). Lineage (NCBI taxonomy): Eukaryota > Viridiplantae > Streptophyta > Magnoliopsida > Santalales > Viscaceae > Viscum > Viscum album. Next base: position 121,266,397 of record OY728151.1, read on the forward strand.
CCTTATATGAAAAATATATAATATGGGCCTCTAGACCGTATAATGATAGGCTCTTGGATCACATAGTGGTATAGAAACACAATGTTATGGATAAAACAATTATGATGAAAAACAGAAATATTTCATAATATTGTTAGGTTGATATGTCTTTATAAATTATATCTTAAATAACTTCTACATTTTAAATTACCAATACAATATTAATTTTAAAATTTTAAATAAAATATATAGGAAACTATTTTAAAATGTGTGAGGATTATAACAAACCAATATTTGGGAATATATTATTCATTGAGTTAATTATATATTATTTAGATTATTTAACACACAAAAAACAACTAAAATAAAATATGAAATATTTAAGTCATATTATTGACATACTACAAGAATAAATAATCATATTTAATAAAATTATTAGTCATTTATAAATTCCTAAAAAAATAGGATTACACATATTTGATGTTTCAAATCACAATTTTTCAAAAAATATATTTTTTACATTTTTTGTTTATGATATTATAATAGAAGAAAATTTTATTTTATAATATAAATTATTTTAAATTAAATTAAAATTTTAAATAATAATATTAATTTTATAATAGTCTTTTTTTGGATATTTTTCTAAAATCATAGATTTTTATGTAAATAGTGGAAAAGTAGCTTTTTTCAAATATATTTCTTAACTGAAATAGATATTTTTAAAATAAAATAATGATTTTATAAAACACATATTTATGGTTCTAAAAAAATCAAGTAAAATATTAATAAAAATATTATTTTATTCTCTTATATTAAAAACTAGTTTCATTACTAGTGGAATATAAATCTAAAAATATATTTTAACTATTAGATAAATATGATCATAAGTATTTATAAGGTGATATTTATTTTTTATAAAATGTATTTTTATTAAGAATAAATTTAACAACCAAGATAATTGTAAAATAGTTATATTTGATGAATTGTTTTTATAATGTTTTAATAAAATTTAAATGATAAAAAATTGGGTACTAAAAAGTAAATATAATATAATATTAATCGTATATATTAATATATTTTTACACATTCATTTGGAAATACAGAATCTATAAGTGTTAACACTTCATGGGGAAAATGATATTTTTCTACGAAAGATTTTATTATCATTTAATGTATATGTTTTAACGATATTTTTCTAAAAATTGTATATGTAATGATATTTTATAGAATATAAATCCTGATTAAATATAATAATTAAATAAGGGTTATCATATATTTTTTAAAAAATATAAATTTCAGTCCAACAAACAAGTTATCTTGTTAAAAAAATTGGTTATGTGAGAAAATATAGTGATAAAATATATGAAATATTTTTTCAAAATTTCTAAAAATGTTGGTTTAAGGTTTTATTGAACTTATATCACCACAAATATCATTATTACTACCATTAGGATAAATTATACATTCAATAGTGTTATTCAATCATTAAAAATTTATCATGTATTTAAAAAGTCCATTTTATTAGATCACAATTGGTGATCACTGTCACCAGCTTTCTATACCCATTCCAAATACAAATATCAATCAAAAATTGGATCTGGTCTCCCCTAAAACCTATCCCACATTCACAGAATCCATTTTCATACAACTAGACCATGTAAATGAGACCTATATAATTAACTAATTGAGAACATGCCATGTGATGGGTAATGTTATAAATCGATATATCTTAATTCATTCCATCATCCTCCTGATATTTATATATTACATAAATTAATGTAAAATAAATATATACTATTAATATATTACAATTCCATTATACTAATCAATTTTCACTTTTATCGAGTCATCTAATACCATTCATAATATGATTATGTCACCATGAATAGGCATGGACTACCACTTCCATCAAATACATATTCTATTCATCCATTAAGACAAAACATGTACGACATTAAAAATGTCCGTACTACATAAAAATAATATTTATTCAAAATATTTATAATTTACAAGATAATATTGGATATTTTATAAGTTAAATTTAAAATAATCATTCATAATATACTTTATCACCATAAAAGAAGATATCGATACATCGATCATTATTAGAGTCAATTTTAGAAAAAGATATGAATATGAATATTTTTTCCCTAATGCAATAATAGAATAATTATATGTATAAAATTATATATATTTATATTTAATATATTTTCTAAGACTATATACAGTGATCATTAAACAAATGATGTTTTAGAAATATTAATTTGATCACCTAAAATAAACATCGTACAAAACATATTTTTTGAATTAAAGAATACAATTATAATTATAATATATAAATCGAAATATTGATGGAAACAACAAAATAATAATGTTTCTAATAGAAATTATTTTATTTTTCATGATGTTAGGAACATGTGAATATTAAATTCAAAACTCTGATAGGAGTATAAAATGTGATCCAAGAGCATCATGATTATATGATTAATTAAATTTTCTATTATTATATTTTATGTAAAATTTACAATTTTCCTTTCATGAACCACTCCCTCCAATGTATTGAATACAATCTCATTAAAATACTAGGAGAAAAGAGTAGGTCAAGGGGGTAATAATCTATCGACCCTCCCACAATGATTTTAGGGAAAACACCCTCTCAGAGTCCACTGGGTGTCACTCCCCCAAACTGACAGGGGATGGGATGAATATAAATTAATATAATATACTTGGAATAATACAAAACATGACCAAACAATAGGAATATCATAGTCTTAGTATATATATGATCTAATGTCTCTCTAATTCTGGACTACCACTTTCATTACAAGATATCTTATAAGCACAAAATCATTTGAAAAGAGATACATTAATTAATTCATATATTATAATTACATCATTTACATTAATTTATTAATTAATTTTCCATTTATCAGTCATTAAATTTATTTAGTATATAATTCATTAATCATCATCGTGAATTATATTACCTCCATGCATAATCAAAATTAATTTTATAATTTATCATGATTATCATATTTCATCATTTTCATTCCATCACCACCAATCCCTTTAATTTTGGATTATACATAAATTATTATCATAATTAAATAATTTTGGTATAATAATAAATCCATCTAAATATACCACTATGGGAAACATGAAAATACGAACATACATATTCCTCATTAAATGGTTAATAGAATACATGTAAAATAACTATCTAAGCTAACATCGATTAAATAGATTCATTGGATAGTATTAACGCTATTTTCATCACATCAGAATTGGGTAATCCAATATTAAACACATTCTATCATCTCTAGTTTAAACTCTAATACCGACATCCATGTCATGATTCATCATTCCGTCAAAGGAATCAATTTCTACTACAACACCTAAGTCACACTACCCACATCACATCACCCATCCCAGAACCATCCATCTAGGGATCTTAGCACATCCAAAGCTCCACACCCCAGCACATTGTATAGAAAATCTGACCTCCATATCTTATAATTAAATAAGTTGGAGAAAAAAATAAAAAAATAGGAAAATATTTTTCCTCAATATGTAATCCTTCTTTCACAGATAAATAATCACTCATAGATATAATCTTAGGAAACACATCCTTACTATGGAGTTGGGAAACACATTCCCTAAAAATTATCTTTATCAAACAAATAGTTTTTATTTAAAATCGATTTAATTGTTTTATTAGTCAAGTGTTTCAATTATTAGTAACCAATGGTATCATGCTATATCATGCTATCCAAATATTAATCACGCTCTCTTGAATTTGGGCCAGTTTTATAAAACATTATGATCTACCATTCTCAATTAACAAAAATATTTATTATTAATAAAATTCATAGAAAAGTTCCACAATATTTTTCAATATCATTTGTAACAAGGAATTTCATTTACAAATAAACATGTGCTCCACATCAACATTATTAACATTATATTACAATGAAATCTTAATTAAAACATTTTGAATCTTAATATACTTTATAAAATTAATCAATTATTCTTATATTTATTTTTGTTTTCAATTTATACATTCTACCCCAAGTATGAAATGATGAAAATAATTAATAGAGTACATATAAAACTATCTAGAAAGTTAAGGGTCAACCCTCTTTGATAGTGTAAATCACATTAACATGTGATCTCTAACAATATAAATATTAATATAGATCAATACTTATTATGTTAATTAGAATTCCATATAAGTGGTTAATCATTTACAATTTATGATTTCACTTATATAAATACATAAGAATAGTATCACATGCCTTAATGGTGTTAATTTTATTCACATAATAATAGATAAGAGTTATGGATCTCCTATAACCTATACCGTGTGGAAATGATTATATCCTAAAGACATTGTTCCAAAAACTCACAAAAAACATGGAAAACTCGTTATAACCACTCTAATCAATAGTTATAGTATGAAAATAAAACACAGTTGGAAAGGAGCCTAACTAGGGAGAACCCACTTGAAAAATATGATAAAACACACCTTTGATCACCACATATCAATGACTGGAATCCAAGGATTGACCGATATAGAAGGAATCCCAAAACAGATTGGAATATTGTTACTGAAATATTGGAAAATGAGACATGTCATTCATTTTTAATAAAATCCATATCATTTTAGTATTGGAATATGCAATTGTCATTGGATTTACATTGCGTGAAACTCATTTTCAAATCATGTAAATGTCGAGTTTCAAATAGAAAAAAAATGTGTCTCCTCAATTGATTTAATCCCATAAGTTTACCTAATGTGTGAAACCCCATGAACAAGCATCATAGTTCATGAATTATTAATAAATTATGTGGAAAACTAAAATATTGTGTAACATCTATATTACATGATTTTTTAATCAAATAAACTCTTTAGTCACTCAATAAATCCTACGTACACCATTCTCATCAATGAAATGAAAATGGAATGATTTAATTTTTTTGGGCCCTTATATTATATACATATTAAAAAAATCTCATCCTCCAGATTCCAGTATCAGTCCTAGAGAAAAAATGAAAAGGGTCCATCCGAATTGAAACCCCACCAAATATATCTTCATGATATATCTATCTTAAGATCTCATAGTACTCAGTATATGAAATAATAAAATAAACCGTGAAACAACACAAATATTCTCCTAAGCACTATACGAGGCTAGATACATCTCAAATGGGAGAAATGATAAAAACAAGAATAATGTGAAACCATCTCAAATCCCATAACCGTAAACATTAAAAATATAACAATGATACAATAGAAGACCTAAACATTAAATAGATCATTCCATTGAGTTCAAACTGTGACTCACATTCCTAGGTTCTCTCCTCTATGCCACTATTCCTCCTCAATACATGAACCAGGGGAATAACATACCTACCCAACTCTTTATCCTGGTGGTTTGGGATATCCATGTGATACTTATTAAAGGTCTCATCATCATCAATGTTGATCATTCCCAAATTGATGGAATGATAGTTATCATGAAGATAACAACAGATTTATGACATGTGAATAACATCGTGTATCCAAATCATCTTCTAGTGAATATCTATAAGATAATTAACATCTCTAAACAATTCAAAACATTGAATGGCCCATAAAAATTTGGAGAAGTATTACTCACACAATAATATCTCCACTTTCCATAACTATTAGTCACATTTATGAACAAGTTGAGTCCAATTTCAAACTCCAATGGTCTTGTCCAATATTGAAATCAGATTTATGATAACAATATTCTTCCTTAGTACTATTACCCATTACTCGGGCCATCTATTCCATATTTTGTTCAAGTCACGACTTGAGATTTGACACCTATCCAACCCATATAAGTCATCATGTAGAATGGATGGTTTTATTAATAAATCTTTTAATGGTGAAATGCCAATGGTTTAGTGGAAACAATTATTATAAAATAACTCAAAAAAAGTAATATCCTCATCCATGAACCTACAAAATATAAGGCACAAGAGTGAAACATTTATATAAGATTCTAGATTTTATTATCTATCTAAAAATCCATATAAAAATAAATATAAATTTTAAGGAATTAGTTAGATCCAAAACCATGTTCTAGACCCTTCCACACCCTATTAGTGAAATTATTATCTCAATCACTTATGATCATCCTTGATACTCTGTGGAGTTTCACCACCTCCTCGTGATACTACCTAGCGAAAACCTCAACTATTATTGTGTCCCTTTTCGCAATAAGTAGAGATGATTTCATCAAATGATAAACTATTACCCATATAGAATAATAGCCGCCTAGAGAATGAGGTTTACAAGTAAATAATTCCATTAATATGTTCTCCAACTTCAACTAGGGATTATCTAATTTCGGAGAAAACTACAAGGATCATTGTGATCTACATCCATATTATGGAATAACAAAAAATGAGAATCAAACTTTGCAACTGAATGATATATCCTAGTCCACAAAAGTTACATATCACGGCTTGGTGCATATTTTTTCATAACAAGATATACCAAAAATTGAGAAATATAGAACTCTAAGATAGCCATCTCACACATCTCTATAGGAATATAAATACTTCTTGAGAACAACACTATTTTTATCCATCTTTAAAACAAAAATTAGTGAAATTTCCAAAATAAACTCTTTCCCTCCTGACCTCCACAGCTTAATCCCACAACTAGGGCTCCTACAAATACAACAACAATGATCAAAGTTACATCGTCTATAAATGAAAACCAATTCATCAAAAAAATCCCATATCTTGATGTATCGTTGAGAGTTATTTCATCACACTCTATGACGCCCTATATTAACCATGACATCACTATGTGACTTCTGTATCAGTACATTAACTCGATCATTTTTATTTCATTATTATTCAAGACACAGAATTAATAATCCTACAATAATTAATTCCACCATCACTGTTGAATGATCAAGTCATGCTTGTAGAATTTATACCACTTGCTATTATGGATAGTAAAATCCCCAAAGTTGTCATTGATGAGGTAATTTATCCAAAATTTCAAATAAAACACAAATAAACAAAATAAATATCTTGTGTGGAAAAATTACACTCATAGGGTCAAAACTACTAAGATCTAAAAGAAATATAATATATTGACTACATGAAAAAAAAATCTATAGTAATTCATATAGAACCATAAAAACCTCGAAGTGGACTTATTAGTCTAAAAAAGGGAATGTGTGTTGAAAAATTATACTTCATGTACTGAAAAATTTCTTTCAACTATTCATACCACAAGAATCCTTAATCCATTAATAATAATCATGTTAGAGGAGTATCAACATTGGAAAAAATGTCTATGAACCACCTATAATAACCTATATGTCCAAGGAATCTTCACACATATTCCATATTAATAGGTGATTCCCAAGACACAACTGCCAATAACATTGAAGGATACATATATATATTTACTGATAAGACACCACAAGCCCTTATAATATTACTTCATATGACCAAAAATCAATAATTTAAAGCATCCCATATAGATGATCATGATCAAGAACTCCCAAAATGGAATAATGAGGGTCTACATTATCCTTCATAGACATGAAGTATATAGGAATTACATTGATGAAAACCACCATGAAAATATACATAAAATCTTGGAATATTGTGTTCATCATCCCCGTGAACAAGGATGGGACATTTAATACAACAATATACCTATAAATGAAACCATAATTTCCATGATGACAATAACAGAATGTATTTTTAATATCCTTATCCTTCACCCTAATTTGATGATATAATTATTAAAATCACCCTTTAGAGAAATTTTTTTTTACTTCAGTTGTTCAATTATATCATCACTTTTCATAGGAGGACAATGAATCATCACTATCACTAGATTCAAGTGATGATAATAGATACAATAATGAAACATCAACTGACTTTTTCATGAAAAAAATAGTTCACCCATGGTAATGATCCATAATCTATTGTAAAGACCTCATGGTACTCATCTACTACCCTGGAAAAAAATAATTGTTAAACCTATGATGATCTCATCATGTACTGAAATATTAATGATTATAGGGATGTATCAAACCTCAAACATGTCCATGGGAATCACTTACCATGAAACCAAATTTTCCTTACATCAATATCACAAAACACTTCCCAGCTTCTAAATAAATCAACAACAATGTAAAATGAATATTTCTAATCCATGTTAAAAATTATATCATTTGGTTGTGTCTATAAACATTGGAAGTCATCCATAGAGCGTAGTATCACCATCACTATCTCACTATCTCTCTATACATCATAAAATCCAGTTTGACTTCCAACACTCATATACAACACAAAGTGAACTATAAGACTCTCTACCACATTTCTAGAGACATGGTCATGTTTGACTGTAATAATAGAGTGTTCTTACCTGGATTCAAACAATATATAAACCCATGTTGAATATAATAATAGGGTACTTAAAATTCTATATGGCTCACCTACTGCTGGAAATTCTAATTTATGTATCTGAAGGTATCCTCATCGAAGACATATTTATCCCTACTAAATACCACCTCCACATATGAACTTTACTATCCAAGGGTGGGGAGAGTCTCATGGTTTTACTCTCCCTTCCCCATCCCTTAATTGATAATACTAGTCTAGAACACCCTGATAATACATCTTTGGAGGAATCTTCTTCAATGGAGGGACCAGAAGTATAACACCTAGAACATGTTGACTACTCAGATTGTTTGGTCACTCGTATGGTTGACGACATTAGGGACCAAAAGAAAAATAATTATATTATTCATTGAAATTGTTCTATGGGTTGCTGCCATAAGATAAATTAGACAAAGAGGGATGGGACATAAACTCATCTAATTGAAAAATATTTTTTCTAAAAATTGGTAACCCCATATAACATCTCATTTTTTGGGATGATTCCTAAAAACACATTTCATTTGATGACATGGTTCTAGAAATGAAAATCCTCATAGAAAATTATTCTTGCAATAACACATCAATATACATCTTGAATATAAAATGGGTGATCTATCTGTAGTTTTCTAGATGAAAATCCAAAGTTAATTTCCTCGCCCTAGACTCATCATTTGGAAATATTTCTCATTAAAATAAATGATTATTCCAAAAAACAAATCCTAAACTCTATAAATATTGAAATCCATTACCAATTGGTAATCTATTCTTAGAGACTGGATTCCTTCACGGTCAAACAAAGGAACTATTGTAGGATATTTTCATGATACATCTCTGATGATACTACTAAATCTTTTTGATCACTGAAAAACTAGTACCGCTAATTATTTATACTCCACACAACATCTTCATAGTAAGTGAAACCCTATATTCTATTAATGAACATATCAAAATGAATGTTATATCAACCTCCACGAACCATTATTCTTTGAGGAAATAAAAACCAAGACCTCGTAATACTAAAACACATTAATTGGAACACTCAATGTGTCAACTTCCATGTGTCATCATCGTCGAGCTCCAATATATGATGATATGCTATCACATGTTTTTGAACAACTTTTAAACTATCCTGATGGGGACATTGAACTGATTCCATGAATACAAAATGAAAAATATATCAGAGATCATAAAACATGTTGAATAAATAACAAGAATTAAGTAATTACTTAATTTGTTTGGTATGATTTTAACATATTCTAAGGTCTACCCATTTCTAATAGAGGTGAATGAAATAATGACACATGATAGATTTTATGGGTCATTATCTTAAAACTTGTATAACAATATTTACTAGGCATAATAAACATAATAGAATATTCATCAGATCATTGGAGTACATAAATACCCATGTCATAGTTGGACTCCCATACATACATTTCTCACTAAACATAGCTATCATCATTTCCCTACCAGACCATGCAACCTAAAATGTACCAAACTCCAAACTCTATCAAATTCCTCAACTTGATGTTTGAGGAAACACTAACACTACCCTTAAACAAATGATTACAAATCATAGTATAGTAATTAGGGATGAGAGATAATGATAGTAGTGACCCACCACAAATATTCCCTAGGTTGGAAACTATAAAGATGTGTATAATAATAATGCATTTGTGCGGCATTAGCCTCTAAGAGAACATTCAGAAGAGAGAGATAATAAACATATTCCAATAATATAAATATTAAATAAAAATAAAAATATATATTGAATCCCAATTTAAAACATGGAATTTTTTATTGTAATATAACAAATTAAAGGAAAACTACAAATAACATAAATGTAATGATGGGAGTAACCATGAAGGCCAAACAAATACTATTAAACCATAACCTATGAATATTTAGGTTGACCTCCAATATATTCCAACTAACAAATATAATTTTATATATATATAATGAAAAAAATTATACTCAATATGATCATCCTTCGAGAATATAGTGAAAATTATAATGAAATCATGAAAAATCATAGCGAATAATAGTGGAACAACATCACCACCAAAATTAGATTACTGGTTTCCATGAATCCCCAGGTAATACTCTCACAATGTATCACAAAGTAGAGAGATCATATTGTAATGAAACATGTCATGTTCAATGATTATACTTCCCCACTGGTTTTATGCTCATCCCTAAAATATCAGGTCTTGATCCATATCTCTACAAAATAATCAAACCTAATGAAAAATGGGAAAGGCTTAAAAACATGAACCTCATGCATAACATAACCCCATCATCACATGTCACATTATAATATATAGTATCCATGGTGTTTTTTCGATCCACCAAAGCACATATGACATATATCATATATCATATATTACACTTCAAACAATAAAAACCCTTACACTATGTAAAATACAAAAATCTAGTAATGCCTATACATGTCATACATATAGTAATCCTATGGATACAATATCAATTAATACATGTTTTTAAAATAAAAATAATACATTATAAAAATCTTCACACATATATGGTAAAAATGACCACCATCAGAACAAGAACTTGTAAATAACATGATAAGAGAGGGAGATGAGGGGGTAGTAAACCATCTATCTTACCACTGGGATGTTAGAAAAAAAATCACAGATTCAACTAGGTGTATGTTTCCCTAACTGAAAATTTTGGGGAATCATAAGAAATCAAATATTATTCATGGTATACTATTTTTGAGAACAAAATTTTGGGATTATTATAGTCATAGACTCATGTAATGAAAATGACTCATAGTTTCTTAGCTTTCAAAACTAAGATATGATATTCAATATGCACACAATAATTCAAACAATGGTATATTAACTATTTATTTCCTTCTCATTATGTATTTTCCTTTTGTTAATAAATTTATTAATCATTAATTATCCATTAAAATTATTAAAAATTATAATAATTAATAATGAGAGTCAGATTTATGCCCTTCACGGAGAATCCAAAATGATACCACAGTTAAAAATGATTAATACCTTTAAGCATGTTAATTATATCAACACCAATACCCATAGAATATGAAATATTTTTAAATTATTTGCATCATTCCAGAATCCATGTACTCTTGGAAAGATATATTATGCTACCACCAAAGGAAACATGCAACAAATAAAACCAATATTCCACATTAAAAGGATAAAGTAATTCAGATAAAACATGTATCCCATAAATCTACCATTAAATATAATAATAAACTAGAATCACATCTCTCAGCATCACATAAAAAATCATTAATCCTAAATTCATCATTTTCTATCATCTATAATGTCATTCTGAAAAATAACATGCATATAAAAATACATATCTCCATCATAGGTGTCAACTTCTACCACATCATATAGGATCCCTAACCACATCACATCATCATTCCAAGGGTCGTCCAACATAGGGTCACATCACATCCATGCCTCTATGACCAAACACAATACATAGACAAAATCTCAATAATAGAACATAAAAAAGTAGTAGGAATACAAAAAAATATAAAAAACTATGAGATCTATTCCCAAAAAGAGGGAAACCACCTTTCATACATAAATAATCTCTCCCAACCCCAAACATAATGATATCATATTTCACATTTAGATAAGAGACTCAGACACTATAAATTATCTTTCAAAAAAAATTTAATCCTTATTGAATTAACCAAATAATTTTCAATAGGTTCCAAATATATGTAACATAATGCATCAAACTATAACGTACTATCAATATATTAATCATTCTCTAATCATTTATTCTAGTTTTATAATACTGTGAGATGTTTCATTATCAATTAAAATTTGTTTTTATTGTTATCAATATTCATAATCACGAATCACCTTATTTATCAATTCCAATATTCACATGGTATATCAATTTCAATTAAACATACTCATTACATTTTTTATTACCATCAAATTACACAAAACACAAGATTCAAACATGAATCAAAAGAAATTCATAAGCCAAATAATAAATTAATTTCAACTAGTAGTTCTTTACCATTTCAATGTCCTACTCCAAGCATAATAATAATACTAAAATAATAGGATAAATATAACATTATTCATCAAATCAAGAATCAAACCATTATCATTATATAATAGACCTCAACATTAAAATTATAACCAATTATTTATTAATCTAGTTATTTAATTATTATTTTATTTACATTATAACAAAAACGGATAAAAATGATCAAATTATGATTAAAAATATATAAATGGATTTGAAAAAGGTTTAAACATTCATTAAAATTGAATGGCCCAAATGTTATGAATTTTTTATCATCTATACTATTAGGAAAAAGTGTTATGTAAATAATGTTTTGATAGAAATGAACTAAAAAAAATATTGAAAAATAATTAGAATAGTTGAGATCAATAAACATAGAATTGATAAATGAAATGATAGGAAATAATACTGATTTGGGAGAATCCAGAAGATAATTATGAAAGAATGCACCTTTTATCAAAAAAATTGAAGATGGGAATCAAAGGAAATATTCCATAAATGGAATCCCAAAATGCATTCGAAGAAGACCCATACCCATGTCGAAAATGATAGAGGGATTAGGGTTTGGGAAAAACACATGTGGTTGAATTATTTAAAGATGTGTTGAGTAGGAGATTCACATGGTGTGTAAGGTAGTGTTACATCATATAAATGTTGTATTTTTATTCGATAGAAAATACCTCACATTAATGGATTTAATCCATAAAATTTAAAATTAATGTAACAACCCATGAATTGATATAATAATGAAAGAGCTTTGATTATAATTTTTGAAAACCCTTGAAACCATGTATTCTATCTTTTCAATTATTTAATACCCAAACATCTCAAAACTCAATAAAAGCCTTTTTTGAAAAACATGATTTTCTAAAACAGGCTATGGGTCCATGTACATTTAATTGGTGAATTATATACCACTATAGGAAAAATAGTTGTAATATATCAATATATTATGTAACGGTAAAGATATTTCCCATAAGTTGAATTTTTTAATGAAAAACATCACATCAAAATTATGGAATGTTATTATTATTTTTTCATTATCATTATTGTATAAAATTATTTTCCATTATTATTTAATAATAATAATATTTTATTATCATTGTTCTATTTATATTATCCATTCTATATCTCCAAAAAGAAATTTTTCTACCAATTATTATGTTGTGGTGTTTGAAAAAATATATTTAATAATATTTTAAAAGATCTTATATCCTTTATAAATAATAGGATTTATCATCCACTACATATTATATTAAAACAAATTTATTCCATCCCAAGGTATAATTATTCAATATGATTTTTATGTAGTATATTTTTTTAAAATTAATTCTACTTAGATTTTTGAAACCTTAATGTATTTATTAGTGATTTGTTATTGAATATTACTTTTAAAATACAAATGGATATCATAATGATTTAACTTCCTCTAAAATTCAATGAATTGATAATCCCATAGACGGTGATATATTTTATTACTTTAGCATGTATACATGGAATACAATACCAAAATTATGATTACTTTAATAGTTCTGTAAAACATGATTACATACAAAATACTATTAATAAATTGGGAAAAAGAAAATAAATCAAAAAAAATCCCTGCATTATTTAAATGTATACCATGAATTCATCTTTGTATCCTAGGGAGACGATACAAAATAAGGGTTAGATAAATTTCTTAATAAGGGTATGTGTACATATGAAGTTCTCAAGAATCAATAAACATAATCATTATGGAAAAACATAACTGAAAAACATTCCATTTAATAATTAACATGAGAATAATATGTAATGAATAATAGATTATTAAATAATTCTATATAATTAATGATAGGAGAATGAAACAAAACAGTTAATATTCTAACTAATTGAATAATCAGAGGTAATACCGATGATAAAATTCATTACTATGGATTGAAAAACGATGCATATCTAAAAGATACCATTTTAGATTAATTATAATAATTTAATATTATCAAGTCTTTATTCAATGAATCAAGAACTATAATGTTTTCATGCTAAGAATATAATATTGTCAAAGATTCATGCCACGAATATAATAATGCAAAGGCTTCAGGCCAAGAATCATTTAGTGTAAAGGCTACATAAAATGTATCCAATAAATGTACAAGGACTCCACTAAAACAATGTCTAGTTTATATAATGAATCCTACTGATTTAATAATTTTATATTATAACCCCCACCTATCACATAAATAATTCGACAAATTCTAAAAATATGGAAAAATAAATTTAATTCAGAAGAAATATTCCTTATAAAATACCCTTATAGATTATATGATACATATTTATCAATGATTACCTAGTTAATCAAACTATATTCGATATTAAAATTATATGTTGTTTTGGAAATATTAATATTCATGATAAATGATATATATATTTAAGATAAAATTAATTTCTAAGGAAAAATTATTTTTGTAAATTTATTCTTTGACGATAAATTTGATAATCACAGAAGAAAGTGATATTGTTAAATATGTTTTACCACATTTTAAAAATCCTTCCAAATCCACTTGGATGAAATAATTCAAAATTCATCATAAATTACCACAGTGAATGAGTGAATCTAGCCATTATATGATAGTGGATATGTATATAGAAAATATTAAATAGAATCAGTGGATAATAGAAAAATTGTCTTAATATAATGTACATTGACACAAAATCCATTAGTATATGAGTAACTTTGTATTATTGAGGTATGTGAAAAAATAAAATAAATTTAAACTTTTAATATCATGAAATTAAATAAATCCATCACATAACTTGTCATAGGTTATTATATACACTACCAAAAATAATTGAGTGGTAAATTTGGAATATGTATCAACGAAATAAAAGTGATAATATAAATATCCATATGTTGAGTATGAAAATTCATGTGATTCCCAATAATCAATAGTAAAAAAATTATTTTATTTATTTATTTGTTTTAGAATCTTATTCATGGTTATTATAAATTTTATTTCATGTATTGAAATGTTTCATACAATATACGATCCCAACCATTTCTAAGGAAGGCACGAGCTAGACTATGGATATTCTTTTTCCATGTGATTGGAACCTTTAGAATGATTTTTACATTGGGTTTTTCTTGGTTGAGTTTTGAGATAAATTATAGGAATGGGGGATGTGCATAGTTGGCATAGGGTTAGACCAAACCAGCATCCCAAGAATAGAAACCCATGAAACCATATATAGTGGGGGAACATCCAACTGGCGCATGGTTTGTCAAGTCATGTTCCCCAATAGTATAAATTATGAACCATTAATGTAACATGCACATGATTGAAACATGGTTAGAGACCACCATGAACACTATCCAGAGAATCCATGCAAGATATTTTTAATGTCATGAAAATTATTTTTAAAATCCAACGAACCATTTTAACTCGTCTATTTCAACCACCATTCAACCATAAGGGGTATTTCATTAGTTTAGAGCTATCTTGAAAAATTTTATTCCCACCCAACCATAGTTATTTTCAAATCAAAGCCCATATCAAAGGTTGACCCTTCCACAAGTTTTGAGATTTAGAACTAGATATACATCGTTGTGTAGCTCAATTTTTGTGGATTTTTGTTGGGATATTATTCATTGGATAATTGATGTAGGTGGTCTAATATTCAGTTCCCATTTTCATTATTCTGATACATGTATGGATACTTTATGATTTGTAGTGTTTTTATCATTTCAAATCTCATAATTTATTTATTTAATGTGTCGAATTAAATAATTGGAATAATTTTGAAAATATATGAATTATTTGGCACTAATAATGAGATCATTGGGTATTTAATTTATATAACTAATTGGGAAATAAATTATTAGTTATAGGTTTTTTAAAATTATATAATTAATTTAAGGAATAATTATGATATTTAGGGATTTTGGATTTAGATATTGGTCAATTGATCAATTGGATCATTATAAAAATATATCAGTAACAGGGGATATGGTTATGAGAATAAGGGGATATTAATTATGTAATTATTTATGAAATTAATAAATACGTGTTAGTTATTCAGATTTTATTAATTAATTAAAGGATAAATTATGATATTTGTAGATTTGGGATTTAGATAATTAATTGGTTTATTAATTATGATGCATTGAGGTCCTGTGTTTTGAAAATTAATGGTAGATTAATTATAAACTATAACTATATAATATTATATATAATTAACTATAGATTAAGTATGAGGTATCAAAATATATGACATGATATAATTAGTGGAATATTAATTATGAGGTATCAAGATATTGGAGTTCAGATAATTAATGTTAGACTAATTATAAGGCTTTAAGATATATGAGTTGTAATAATTAATGGTAGATTAATTAAGTTATATCAAAAAATTTGAGTTGAGATAATTAATGGTATATTAGTTATGAGATATCAAGATATATGATTTGGGAGAATTATTTTTAGAACTAATTATGAGATATTGAGATAATAATTTTGAGATAATTATTTGATGATTTGAATTTATGATATCAAGGAATATGATTCCAGATGATTTGTGATGAATTGATTATAAGATATCATGATATATGATTTGAGAAAAAAAATTTAAATTAATTATGAGATATTTATATATATTAATTGATAAAATTAATTATTTAACTAATTATGAGATATATAGATAATTGATTTAAAAAAATCGTAGTTTAATTAATTGGGGGAAAATGAGTTAGTTGATATGCATTGGTCAATTTATGAATTAATTAATGGAATTGACATGATTAGTTAATAAATGCATTAATTATGGGTAATTATGATATAAGGTGGTTTTTTAATTAGAAATTAGGTCGAGATGAATAATAATGTAATGATTTATTTAATATTCTTCTTGGGAATAATTCATTCATGAATTGATTAAAAAAAGTTATGTGACTATATAATCGTTGACTTCAACATATGAATCATGTGATTAATTAATTATTTAATAATTAATTAAAGTAATTTGGTTATTTTATTGTTTAATAAAGAATTGGATTAATGGGTGTGATTATTGAAATGTGGAATTAATAAATGGGATTATCATGAACTATTAATTAGTGAATTAATTGAAGGGGTTGAAAAAAATAATTCATTATTTAATTGATTAAAGTATTTGATGTAACTAAAAAATTATCATGTTAATTAATATTATTGATGTGTTTATTAAGTTATTGAATTTACTATAGTAATTGAATTTATTTTTTAAATAGTGAGTTAACTAATTTAACTGTTCTATTTATCTAATAGTCTAATTAGTAATGGAAATCGTAAGAAAAATCATTTGTTGAATTAATTATGTGATGTCATTAATTAATTGTTGAATTATATAATTTCATTGATGTGATTGGTTAGTTGATGAATTAACTAAATGAGTTTTTAAGACTAATTAATTTTTCGATTAGTACTGTAAATTTATTAGATAATTAATTGTTTAATTAATTATTTGTTATGAATGTTAACATGGTAATTCATTTGTGAAAGGAAGAATGGTAACATGGTCATTCAATTGTGTGTAATGAATGGTAACATGGTAATTCACATGTTTGTTATGAATTATAGCATAGTCATTTAAATTTGTGTTACGAATGGTAACATGTACATTTTATTTCGTGTTAATAATGGTAACATAGTAATTCAATTTTTTTGTTAATAATGGTAATATGGTCATTCTATTCTGCGAAGTATGAATTATAAAATGGTAATAATGACAATTATCGATATTATACCCTATAGACATACATCAGGATATAGCATAGGTTGTAGTAGTTCGTGAGGTACGTTTTTTTACAGGAACAGTAGGGTTTATGTGGTTAAATAATGATTAATTGATAATGTTATAATTTTTTATTTATTAATTTTAATTATTTTTATATTCAAATATATACATCATTATTTTATTAGATATTGTTTTATAAGAAATTGGTAATGGGATAATGGGTTGTACTCATACACTATATGTGTTACCTAATTGCTACCGGAATAGGTTTTATTTTCTTTGGGCAGGTTAAGGGAAGACGTCCTAGGATAAATGATTGATATGGGGTGGTGCACGAATGAGTTAACAAGATGTGGTTTGGGACCTGCATGGGTGAAATCAGTGTTTTTACATCAAACATTCATATTGACACTATGAATGTACAATAGAAATGACATATATTTTTTTATTTTTCATATATTACATCATTCTTTGGTTGTCATTATATATGGGTACTTTTATTGTCATGTGTTTCATATATAGTTTATTTATTTTTTCTTGTGTATTACTATGGTAAAACATAAAACCAAATACGTTACAGTCACCCCATGATCGATATATCAGACCCTTATTTATATTTATTGGCATATAATAAATGTTTTGGTGTTCTTGAGGTAATGTGAATGACCAGATTGGGGCACCAGTGTGTGGCACACGGGTCGGTTTGTTACATAAAAATACATTATAAATTACTTTTAACTATGATGTTTTGACGATATTTGGTTTATGGGTCCAAAACTACCTTGGTAGGTATACTATGGTCAAATGGGTATTTATTTTTACATCCCTATAGTAATATGTTTGAAATGGTTATCATATTTATTCATCAATTCCACTTTTTAATCCAATCATATATGTTGATTATAAAAAAGTTCTAATGATACACTCATTCCGATGGTAGTTCATACGATAGCCTGACCAGCGTTTCTATTTTCCAATGATCATGATGGAATGATGGGAAGTTGATGTTATATTTAAATAATAAACATTATATATTTAATATAAAATTTTTTATTGTATATAGTGTTATATATAATTCTTATGTTTCCAAAGAATCACATCGCATCGATGAGGCCGTAGTCAACATGTCTATGAAAAGTGTTATCACTTTTTCAGTGTGCAAATGTTTAACAAGGAAAATGATAATTTATATTACAATAAAGTTAATTATGCCATGAAAATCATACATTCGTAATGTATATAATATATATTAATAATAAATTTATTTAGATTAATTCATAATATTTAGTGAAAGGAAAGGGAATACACCAATCCTAGATATGATAGGTCATACATACACATGAATAATGGTTCCATTTTCTTGTCATATTAAAAATGTGAAATTTAAATTAGATATTTATGTGTTATAATTAAAATAAAAAATTAATAAAATATTTTTATTACATACATCCTTAATACATTCTATTTAAATTGGGAATGAATAACATCTATTTTAGGAGGTTGTAGTCCACATTAAAACACATGTTATAGTATTCTCAATAAATGGAAACTATAAAGGTATGTATTATATAATAATTAAAAAATAATAAATACATCAAAAATAAAATATATATCATAAAGAAATAATAAATTTATCATTATTCACAACATTGAATTGTTATATTGGAAGAACGAACAACATCGGTGTGTGAGGTAAATGTCCATCAAACACATGAACGATGATTCCATATACCATTTGATTGATGTGTTTATAGATTTAGGTAATAATCATACAATAAAAACAATACATTATATTTTTTATTATGAGTTTGTTTTATTAACATGATATAATAAAAACATTAGCGGTTGGTAAAGAAATAAAATAAAATGGCTCATTGAAAACCATTTCATCTTTCTTGGGTAACTCCATTTAGATTTCACTAAAACAATGAATGGTTTCCATTATTACCACATTTAGGATTAAATTATTAATTGAATTATATTTGAAGTTGATATGTTTAGGTTTTTTTACAATAAAAAATCGATTTATTGGTGTGAATATGTGATGGGGGGAGTGCATTTTTGTAGTGAAGTTGGAGTGTTATTCTGGAAAATATAAAAATAAAAATATTATTAGGAGGTTTTGGATACATAATGTGCCTAAAATAATGGTCCACTGTTTATACAATTTTATATATGGAATAACTATATCCATAAATTAGATTTTTGATTTTTTTGACATTTTTACACATTATATTCTATGTTTTTTCATTATGAAAACTGGTTTTTACATTTATCATTATTATTAATTAAAATATTATTCACTAATTTATTTTTCAAATATTTTGTATTCCATATTAGAAATTAGAAATTATTTTTATTTTCAATAATGAATCATGTTTCTAAATTAAAATCATAGAGCTGGCATAGATTAATTTAAAATTAATATCTAAGGCGTGATGGGTAATCATGTTTTTAATGTGAAAAAGCCCAAAATTTTATTATGTATTTATGTAAAAAATAAATATTGAGGTGATTGAAATTCAATAAATAATATTAAATAATATTTAAAGGATCTAAATTAACATTAAACTCAACAAAAAATATAATTTATATATATGATGTATTTAACTGAAAAATAATATTTTATATAATATTCTATATTTTCAGTATTCATCAAAATATGACAGTTCATCAAAAAAATTCAAAAAATAAACCAATGTAAATTATTATATTAATATTTTAAAAAATATTTTCTATACTTTAAAACAAAATTGATAAAAATTTTATTATTTAATATTAAAAAATGTATACTTTTAAAACATGAAAAAAATCATTTCGAAAAATACACCTTTTTATGGTTAGATTTGGTTTGTTCTTATTTAATGCCATTACAATATATTAGATTTACAAATAAAATTAATATAATATATAAATATAAATACCAGAAAACAATAATAAATAATTGAATTTATTATTATATATTTCTTTTTGTACAAAATAATTGTTTTTTAAAAAATATCAATTATATTCAATTGTTTTTTTAAATTAAATTATAAATAATTGGTCGCCAAAAAATTATATACAAATATGTAAAAAATATATTCCAAATTTATTTATTAATTTTCATAAATTTCATTAAAATGTATAGTTGAAAACAATAATATTATTATTTATAGTATATTTTATTTTTTTCAAACTCGGTCTTGCGTGTAATAAAACTATTGATGGAGCCTGTTATTGTCTATAAAACAAACAAAAATAATGTTGTGTATACCTAATGTTATTTTCTGGTATATGTGTAGAGTAATATTATATTGGTTTTGTGTATAATAAAATATAGAAAAAAATTATATTTGATCAAAAATTAAAATATTATGAATTCTTGGGGTGTTAAATTTTCCCATCCATAAATAAATTGTCTCTACCAAACGAAAACATGATTATGATAATATATTGTTTGATATTTAAAAATAATAATGTTGGAAAACCCAAATCATAGAGTTATTATTAAGAATACTATCTTAATAATAGATAAAGGGATGTTCAATGGTCACTTAAATGCATTCTCCAGTAGGAGAAAATAAGTTGGAAATGAAAACATATTAATGTAATAAATATCATACTATCAATTTTTGATGGAGATTGATATAGAACATTGATCACAAGAAAGTGGGTGATATATGTAAGGTTAATTACCACAATTGTTTAAAATAAATATCATTGTTATAAAAAATTGATGATATTTGGTCTACATTTTTTAGGACCATTTTCCTAGAGATGAGAAATGATTTAACTATATTAAAATGAAAGTAAATATACCTTTCTATTTCATAAACACAATATTGTCCTTTGGTTTTACCTTGATCTATTTCTACATCATCGATTATCATATGCAACATAATATAGTGATGTAATAAAATAATTTTTAGTACAATGAACGAAGGAAAATGTAAACCATCTCATCAATTGTCAACATTATGAACCATCAAAATATTATGATCCAAAACATTAGAATCATTTACAAGATAGTTTACATAATCCAATTTACAATACCCATATTAATCAAATATTTATAGAAACATCATTATCTAAATATAAAGAACATATAATGTGTCATATTTCATTCAGTCATGCATTTTATAAAATATTTTACTCTCTAATGAACCACTTTTATCAGTTCTATTTAATATATTCTCTGAAATCTAATGTGAAATATTGATTTTGTACAATCATTATATTGTTAATAATACTTATAACCAGTATATAAATAATTATATAATCAATTAAAAATATTCATAAAAATAATCATATTAATAGAATCACTTCATCATTTTTAAATATATAAGCTTAACATTGATCCATGATCTTCTTCTGAGGTCTATTCACATGGAACATGGGGAATTCATTTTCATAGTTCCCCAAATCTTTATTGTAGATTAATTTGATATAAAAAAGTTATATTGTTCACATTCAATATTGATTATGTTGGTATTTTTCCTCTATATATGAAGAAAAATCATTTTCATTTTATGTATATACCAAGGTGTTTCCATCCACAAGTATCACATTTTAGTAAATCCTTCATTACACTTTTTTTATACACATATTTCTTAAATATCATCTTCTTCTATTATGACCCTTTAATGACATAATATATGGTTAATTATTTATCTTTCTTAATATCATTTGAAATTATTTCATTGTATGAATAAAATGTATTATATATTACTGTTATTTGGATAATGGGAATAAGTCAATCATAGAAGTAGTAACCTTCACATTTTGTGCCATGTATGAAATCTATTTCATACCTTGAATCATTTTAAAGTTATCTTCAAAACCCAAATAAGTTTCATCATTCTTTTTCATTAAAATAAGGAGCATTTTATTTATTTAAATATCATGAATATGAGGGAACTACTTTTAAAAGGATGTATCCATATGGGAATTGAATTCTTTATGTTCTATTTCTTCTTCCTTCCTTGTATTATGGATAAATGTCAGCCATTGGTCAACATCGCAATTGTGAAAAAAAAATTTCTGTGAAACCTTTTCCTTTTACCACATCTTAAGTCCATGAATATATTTTCCAATGAATTGATAAGTTTATCAACTTCCAGTGGCTCATTAGTCCAGAAAACAAGTTGGTGGCCTCTCTAGTTTAATGAATTCCAACATTAGAGAATCTCACAAAAGAATAGGTTTCTCTATCCAAGGAAGGTTATTTTTCATAACATTATTAAGATTATTGTGTATATTTATAACATTCTATGTTCAAATAAAATCCATATCATCTTTCATAGAAGGGAAGCCTCTACATTGACCATGATTATTTTTACCTTTATTCTCATCCAATTAACATTAATAGAAATTAAAATATACTGAATTAGATAATAAAATTATGAAACATATTGTATAATCCCAAAACAACATTAATAATTGACATAAATTGAAAATTTTAGGCATATCTAATCCCATAATAATAAGAATGGTTTTTTGGTATGTTTAATTATAATTATCTTAAATCTATATAATAGTGTCATTTATCTAATATATGATTTCTTAAGTATACATTTAACAGTTTCTATTAAAAATCATCTAATACAATCTATAATTCTCCAACCCCCGAATCCGAGATTGAAAAACTTAAATTATTACATTGGGATGAATAAAATGGCCTCAACCATATATATTTTACCTCAGGATACATAATGAGAAAACAATAAACTATAATGGGCCCCTATAGTATTGGAACGACCAAATTTTTTTTAATGGAAATTCATTTCTAATATATATTTTATATCATCACATGAAAAAACATAAAAATGAACAAATATGTGCTATGTTACCTTTAAACATATTTTTTCACTTCAAAGATTTGAATTTCGAAAATCTGATATACACTGTGGCAATCATTATGTTATTTTGAGTCTAATATGACTAAAATCATTTTTAGTGAATAGTAACATACCATTATGAATAGTAATGTTACACTTATGAATAATGACATACCCTAATGAATACTATCTTACCTATAATAGTATATAGAAAATATTTAAGTGCATGTACGATATACCAATATCTAGGAATAAAAAAATAAATGTTTTAATTTCTGTATTTTCCAATTAAATTATGACATTAATTATATATTAAATTAATAATATTTATAATATCAATTTTGAAAAAATATTTAATTTTTAGAATGTACACATAAAAATGGTTATGGTGAATTTTTGGGATTTTTCTAAAAAACCTGAATTTTTGATGAACATTAAAATACGATAATTTGGAATAAATTCTAAATAATGGTTTAATTGAGTAATTGATGATGTTATTATGATTTAAACCATTTGGTTTGAACTCACATGAAATTATTACTATTCTTGGTCATGTAATCATAACTATTAATTTTATTGTCGAGAAATAATAAATTAATTAATATTGTAATATTAAAACCCCTCTCCCTCCACTATAAATACCACCCTTCGCACCAACATTTTCTCACACATATCAAAATTCCAAACATGTCTAAAATATCCACAAACATATTTCATATCCTTTTATTCTCTTCCTATATATTATTGTATCATCAAAATATCAATCCAAGGTTCTTTAATGTGGATTCAAGAGGTAATTCCTCTCTCTCTCTCCTTTCCTTTAATTTCCTTAAAATTTCATGTTCTTTTGTTAAATCTATCACCACCAATCCTCATATACATGGTATGATATCTCCATTATATAAAATATAATTTAATATCATGATAATAATGGGAGAATATATCATAATACCCCCTTCTCTTTTTCTTTTTATTTTAGAATGGAAAATGTTGTTCGTGTGGTGCTTATTTATCAACTTCAAGAACGACATGTTTTTATATTCCTTTCCCGCCTTTAGATATTGTAATGAAACCATTTATATTGTAAAATCAGAATATTATATAAATATTATATCCAATTTAATGTTCGGTAATTAACTTATGCACATACTACTATATGATTAAACAAAACATGTCCTTTGTGGTCGAAAAACCACTAGAATTAACCCAAACGATCATCATTAAATTCTTATATAATGATTCATTTTCAGGGAATATAAAAAAATTTATTTATAATAACATATCAAGTTTTTTAACATCATAAATAATATATAATTATAAATTTCGATTTTTTTCCATGTTTTAAAATAACATCCATTCAGGAATACTAGTGAACAGTTTAAAAAACAATAAAAATGAAGGTTCCCCAAAAATGAAATTGAACAGTGTAACTCATTAAAAAGGTAATTAATGAACATAATAAGGGTATAATAAATCAATTATATATATTATTGGTTCGTTGATTATTAATTAATATATGTAATTTGATTACTCAGGTATTTAATAACAAGTGGAGAACACCAACCGACTTAAGATTTTGTATCCTCTTTATTTCACTTTAATTCTTGATTGTCCTCTATGTTATTTCTTTCTATGTAAAAACACTAATGATGGGGGTATTATTTTTAACCTCCCCCATACTTACCACATGACTTATATATGATGATAAATACCTTTCTCTCTCAATAAACCTTTATAAGTACACTTGATACTGTGTAGATAATCTGTGAGGAATTATACCCGAACAGCCTTTATTCTATCAGGTGGCTCTATCATTCATTTTTGCAAATAAAGTTGTCCATTAATTTTAGGAAAAACATATAAATTCCATTTATATTCCCCAAATTAATTTTTCAAGATCCATCCTTTATTCTGTTTCTAGGATATTCATTCTTTTTAGTGATTCCCTCCTCGAGATATCCCAATAAGTAAACTCATTTTAAGGGAACTTCCAAAAATATTACCCAATATCAAGAGCAATATATCCTCCATTTTAATCCAACATTGTCTTTGTAAAATCAGTATTATTATAATTAAAACCTTTTTGTTGAACTTTTGGTGTATATAAAACATCGTTTCCATTTCTATTTTAAATTCTATATAGTATTTTCCTTAAAACCAATCAAAATTATTTACAATGATAAAATTACCCAAATAAATTTCTTACATATTTTCACTTATGTTTGACATCACTTATGATGATATATTCTTATTATACCATATTAACTTCCATGTATCTTCTATTTCCACTCCTTTATCGACATTTAAATGCTTCGGCCATTGGTTATGCTTTATGTCATGATTGTGGTACCATATTCCTTCCATGGGTAACCCTTATATGTAATTGAGAGTGATTATTTATGATTATCTATGTGGATAAATAAATTATTGAATGTATGTTGGGTTCACCATGATAAATATCAAATTCATTGTGTAATGTTGAGTCTCTTGAGATGATATGTGCGACTTTCAAAGTGGTTTGCCTTGGTTTTTTATTCTATGTGAAATGGTCTTAGCCATTAATCACGGTGTGTGCTACTATGGGAAACTATCATGGAAGTTATCCTTGACACATCCTAAATTTATATTTTATGTTTCTAACAAATTTATAACATCCAATGTTTAAATGGTCCCATGTGTATATGTTATCATTCCATATATTACATGCCTTTTTATATCATCATGTCATGCCTTATATCCCAAGTGTTGATGCTTTGTTCTCATGGTTATTCCCATACTAGGATTTTATCTCATCCTTTTATTCATGTTAAACCCATGTTATCATATACATATGTATGAACACAATGTAATATAGTATCTCATTAGGAGTTTAAATAATATGTTTTTTTTTATAATGTTTGATTATGTACCTAGTTTTCAAAGACACTGGACATCACCATCCATGGATTGTACTCTGATGCAAATTATGCTTATATTATTGTAATTTTATATGTAAATGGCTAGGGTCATAAAGTTGGTATCATAGTATGGTTTAGTTATTTTTGGAGGTTACGAATTCAAGACTTTATTAAAAACCTTAAGGATGATATAATGTATATGAAAACACGCCTATGTTTTTGTATGTTTTGATTCAGTGGTTTGTTAAGAAAATATGTCCATGTATGGATACAAACATGTATAGGTGGATCTAGGATAGATGTACACAGGAGTGAAATTAATGACAATGAGTTTTTATCCTCCCCTAGGGTATCCTTGTACGTGATAATGGGCCTTGCTACACTCTTCGTTTGACACTCCTGGGGGATATGCCTTGGTAAATTCATGAGTATAATACAAACAATTATGTATGGAATAAAAGGTACGATTTCAATATAAGTTAAGAAATAGATTGAGGATAACCTAGATTTAATCATATGGAATAACAATTTCAGATGTACATACCCTCTATTTTTATCAATTTATGTTCAAAATAATCCTTTTTTATGTTCAATAACTAAGTATTCCATCCCTCTAATTGTAAGTTATTTTTTAATGTTAATGGCTGGAAATAGAAGAACACATTCTAACAACCAGTGTGATATGCAATGTAAATATTTCCCTAATTATATTCATGATATGATGGTAATGGGTGATCAAAGCATCATGACAATACTTGCTCAGTTAGGGCAAGTTATGAATAATAACATGAATCATGTGAAACACCCTCCTCCTCCATGGAATGTTCATGTTGATATAGACCTTCAAGAGGAAAATTCCTCCCATGTTTAGTGATAATTCTAATCCCCTCCTCATGATAAGAATGATTAAATCCATTTAAAATATATTATATGTCCTCCAATTCATTAAATAAGTGAATGTTGCTGTATTAGTCTATCATTTTGATGGGGAAGCTAATTAGTGGTGTATAGAGATCAAGAATACAAAGTCCCAAGAGGAAATTGATTCCATGGATTTATAGGAATTAAAAAGGATGTTATTCATTAAATATTTTACTCAAAACCTCTATCTAAATATGGAAAAAGAGTTCTTTAGTATCAATAAGATGGAAGATGTGTCCATCGGGGCTTATGAAAAACATTTACAAGGCATATAATGCACGCCACAAGATTTTTCTTGATCAATAAAATAAAGGTGGATCTCTTCTTTGGCGGACTAAATCCATGTCTACGGAAGGTGTCGACGATTAGTGTCGTTGATTTTTATAAAGAGATTTTCAGTTGTCCCCTCAAGGATGAAATAATGATTGGAGAGTCATAGTGGTCTCGTGGGCCTAGTGTCAAGAAGTTAACAATAGAAAACAATATAAGTGGTTCAGCAAACAAATCCCATGATGGAAAGAAGCCAAAATATCCCACATGAAATATTTGTGTGAATAAGAATCCTAATAACTATTTAATGGGAACTTAGAATTGTTTCAAATGTGTAATTAAGAGACATATTTCCAAAATATTCCCACGATATATGAAAAAGGTAGTTAATGTGGATGAAGAAAGGAATGTCCAGATCACCACATAGATGGTACTTCAATGTTACAATTTCAAATAGCATGGCCATTAAGAAAAGAATTTCCCTAATCTAAGGGTTTTTAGAGGAAATCAACAACAACCTACAAGGCAACAAGGAAGGGATTATGCTATCACAACTACTGACGTGGATCTGGAAAACGATGTGGTGATAGGTATGCTAGTTTTTCTTTCACGAATAGAGAACACACAATTTGATTATGATTCTTCTCATTATTTCATATCATGCAAGATTGGTAGAACTATTCAAAAATTACCTCAATATTATGAGGAAAATGTATTCAATGAAAACAGTTAAGGGAGAAATTTATGTATCCATAGTTTATAACTTATCACCGGTTAATGTTTGTGGATTGAACCTCCCAAAAAAATTTCATCATACTTCCATTAGTGGAGTTTTTCTCTATCATGGGCATAGATTGGATATCACTGTACATAGTCAATATTAACTGTTGGGAAAGGTATATCACTCTTCACATACCCATGCATCCACCAACTCATTACATGTGTATGGAAGAATGTTAAACTCTTATAGAATCATTGCCTCATGTGTGGATTTTAATTCCTTATAAGGAATAATTTCAAACTCAAATGATTGAGACAAAAGAGATAATAATTCTTAAATACATGTGGAAATTTGTGGCATACACTGATGTATTCATTGAAGAGTTTCTTAGTCTTACTCCAAATAGAAATTTTTAGTTTTCAATTAAACGAATTTTTCGGTCTCTTCCTATATAAAAGATAAATTACAGAATGTCCATCATAGAGATAGATGATCTGAAAAAGCTGTTAATGGAGAATAAATAAAAGTGTCTTATATGCCTGAGTGCTTCACCGTAGGGTGTTCCAGACCTCTTCATTAGAAATTTGTATGGATCAATTCGCTGATATATTTTTTATCATGGGATCAACAAAATCACGATAAATAATAAGTTTACCCTACTACAAATAGATGACTTGTTTGATTAGATTTGTGGAGATAGTTGTTTTTCTACACTAGACCTTTGGTCAGAATATCACAAATTAATGGTGGGGAAGGAATATATTCCCAAGACTTCCTTTCCAATGAGGTATGGACACTATGAGTTCATAGTGACTCTCTTTCAGACTCACTAATGCTCCCAAAATTTTCAGGGATTTAATGAAAAGTGTATTTACATATTACCTCGACAAAATTGTTGTAGTCTATATTGACGATATTTTTATATACTGCAAGTGTAAGAAGGAACATGTGGGACATTTGACTACTATTTTAAAAACATAGTGATCAGACACGTTCTATGAAATTTACAGTAAATGTGAGTTATGGATGGAGGAATTTTTATTCTTGGGGAATATTATCATCAGTAATGGGATATCTATGGACCCTTTGAAGACAAAGGTAATCGAAGAGTGTACCAAGAAAACATATGTAAAATAGATCCACAACATTTTTGGTCTAGTTGTGTATTATCGATGACTTTTGGTGAATTTTTCATGATTTTATAACCTAATGACCTAGATGAAATGGAAGGGAGTGATGTTTTTCTACGCTCGTAAATATGATGACTATTTTAAGGAGTTGAAAAGGATCAAAAATACAACGCCAGCACTCACACTCACAACAAGTGGATAACTCTTGGGAGAGTACAGTGATTCTTCATAAAACATCTAAAGTTGTTTACTAATGGAAAATGATAAATTGATAGCATGATTCTCAAGGATCCTAAAAATCCATGAGCAAAACAATCCCATGCATGATCTGGAGATATTGGTTGTGATCATTGCACTGAGAATATGGTGACATTATCTCTATGGGCATAAGTCTGTGATATATACTGACCACAAATTCTAAAATACATATTCAGAAAAAAAGATCATAATTTGTGCCAACTAAGATGGACAAATCTCAGCCATGATTATTACATCTCAATCCACTACCATCCCGGTAAGACAAACAAGGTTGTGGGTTCTCTAAGGAGAAAAGATCTTGCATCTATATCAATGATGTGAATCGAAAAGGATCTGGTCTTCCTAGATATGCATAGAATGGACATGGGAATCATAAAGGGAATAATATCATAAATTTTTTTTCTCAAATTTTATCTCAACCATCCCCCATATAGAAAATAAAAGATGCACAAATATAAGATGTTGATCTTTTGAATTGGGTGGAAACTAGTAAAATTTTGAAATTCTATGAGTTCATGATTGACAAGGGAGGACTTGTAAGATTTGGGTCATGATTATGCATATCATGAGATAAAGAGATAAATAAGGAGCATTTAAATTACGTATATTGATCAAAATTGTTTATGAACCTAGGGAGACAAAAGATGTATCTAGATCCCTGGGAATGCTATTGGTGGGACAAAATGAAAAGAGAGATTGATGAATATACATCCAGGTTCCTAATATGCCAGAATGTCCAGGATAAGAGGAAAAATCCTAAGGTAATGATGCATCCACTACCCATACCAACATGGGAGTTGGAGAACATTAATATAGACATTCTCACTGGACATTCAAAGAGATCTATAGAAAACAAGGATATATGGGTCATTCTAGATTGTCTTAAATATGCAGCTCACATTATCTCAATTTGAGAATACTTTTAATTAGATAAACATGCATGGATATATATCAAACAGGTTGTAACGATGCATAGAGTACCACTATCTATTGTATCCGATTGAGATCCGAGATTCTCCTTGATGTTCAAGTCATTATGTAATTTCCAGAAATTTGGTTTAAGATAGAGTGATTTTTATTGTGATCTTATCTTAATCATTGTAATTGGAGACATCTATTGGAGTTGAATCAAGGATCACACACATCTTCCAATAGTGTGACATTATTATCGGTGGTATGCATTCCTATTCGGATCTTTTGGAGTTGTTTTGAGACCTTGTGATTTCATCGTAGTTATCAATTGTTTATCCACATTTCATTAAAATATTGGATATTTTTTGTGGAGGATGTGGTGTGTCAGTAGTGATGGGAATTTTTTTTCTTTTTTAGATGAAGTGGAAACCCATGATACGTAGGATTGAATTATTCAGAAGAGGGTGAAGCTTATTAGTCATCAGTGGTCTAACCTCAACCACACTATGCAGGATGTTATGAGATACTATTTTCTTACTATGCTGGAAATCAATGAGAATGTATTTCATGAAAATATACTTGTATTACCTCCCTACTGATAGATATAATTCATAATTTTTCTATAACTTGAGGAAACTCCAATATCTTTACAATCATATACGGTGGATCCGAATAATAATTGCAATATCAGTGTGTAGTGTTAGAAAATAAGAAGGAATTGATTTTCATGAATATGTGTTTTTTGACGTGGAGTCTCAATTTTATATTCCATGTAGGAAGTGATATATAGGTTGTGTGTGTATTGTCCATTACTGAACAAGGTGTTAAATGAAGAACAATTATCCACCAATGAGGATCAATGGCATATTTCTTAGTTGAAAGGGGTAGATGGTTCCTGAAGATTAACCATA
This sequence comes from Viscum album, assembly GCA_963277665.1. Lineage (NCBI taxonomy): Eukaryota > Viridiplantae > Streptophyta > Magnoliopsida > Santalales > Viscaceae > Viscum > Viscum album. The sequence goes on from OY728151.1 coordinate 121,298,455, forward strand.
GATCATGCTTTTATAATTTGTGAGAATGGGGTGAGGATATACCAAATAAAACCTTCAGATGTTCCTACAGTCACTATATGTACTTCATTAATCCTTTAGGCATGAATAATTCCCTGGTAGTGTTCATGAGACTCAAAAAAATAATCATTAAACCATTTCTAGACCAGATCAATAAAGACTTCATCGATGATATCATAGTATACTCAAAGTTCAAGGAGGAGAAAGGGAGACACATCAGGAAGGTTCAAGAAGTACTCTTAGAGAACCGATATAAATAGAATCTCTTTTTGTTTCAATTAGGGATTTAGTAGGTCTAATTTTTTAGAAATTTTATCTCAGAAATTGGATTTATAGTGGACCCAACTAATGACAAGGAAGTTTAATCTTCAGATCATCCCAATAACTTGATAGAGGTGTTCAACATCATTAGGTTTGTATAATATTAAAAGATATTCATTAATGTATTAACCAAGATATCAGTTCCAATTATATTATTATCATAAAAGGGGAATCATTTCATGTTGACAAAGAGGTTCCAATAATCATTTCCATTGTTGAGGTATATATTTACATGTCCTTCCATCATTATATCTCTAGTGTAGGTTGTCAAGTACGTATTGTTCTGTGATGCACCTTGAACAAGACTTTTTATTGTTTTAATGTAGTGGCATGAAAGGATTTCCTTTGGTTAATATTAGTGGGGGCCACATGAGAAGAACAATGTAAAACACAATCTTTAGATGGAAGAAGTATTTTTCACAATAATTAAGTTGTTACACATCATGTTATGTGAGATGTTTATTATATATTATTATCACAAGATTCACATGTATATATTATATCAGAAGGGTAATAACTAGATACATTAGTGAAGAATATAATACCTCTAATATTATTACATAATGATTTTATATACTCCTTGGGTGGGGAACATGGTAGAATATTCTCTTAAGAGGAAATCTTTTTCCCAATTTATGAATGAGGCGTAAATGTAGTTATCCTCATTATTTATATCCTTTATGGGTGGATGTGGAGAAGCTTAAATCGAGTCAATGGTGATCACCCATCCATTTTTAAAAATAGTTAGAGAGGAAAATCATGGGGAAGTTGAGTGTGAGGCACTAAAAACTCAATTATCCATTTGTAATTATCATTAAAGAATTCATGAATATAGATGTCCTGGTGTCTTTTGTAGCAGACACACGAAGGTACTTATTCCATTACATGAGGATATTATGAGGTAATTTCATACATAACCATAATAATTTTATCCTATTGTGGAAATTATGTTCTATAACCTATTATGTTTGTTTTAATTTACATGGAAAAAAGAGTGGATTATCATAGTTTGTCTCTCAATGCCTTAGTAGTCCGAAAGTAAAGAATGAGGACCACGTTCCTATGTGTTAAGTTCAACACTTTGAGGTGCTATAGTGGATGGTGGATCAGATATCCATTGATATCATTATTTCATTCCAAAGTACATCAAGGGGAAATGATGACTTATGGGTGATTATAGACTGACTCACCACATCAACCAACTTCTTATCTCTTTATGAGAAGAGTTCAGTAGAGTTCTTAAGAGGCCTCAAATTATATGAGATAGCCTGACCCTCAAAATTTTATTTGATGATCATTTATGATCACATTTCTCTTATCACACATCGATTATTTATGTGACTGTAGGAGGTGTTTGGAACGTAATAATATTTTATAAAATTGTTTCACCGCCAGATTGATGACTTGATAGTGCAGACCATTTAGGTATGGAGGACATTTTTACATCTTGCTTGTTAAAATTTGGCCTTAGTTGGGCTAATCTTCTACCATATGTAGAGTTTCTGTAAAATAATAGATACCATTCCACCATCATTATGAAACCATTCAAGCCATTGTACGATAGAACCTATAGGTAAACACTTTAATAGATTGGCCTAAGAGCGGTAGAAATTTTGGGTCCAGAGTTGGTTTGGGGTTTGACAGAAAAGGTAAAAGTAATATAAGAGTGGATAAAGATTGTACAAAGACATCATAGGTATTATGATGACTGATTATGGAGGCATATTGAGTTTTAGAGAGGATACCATTTGTTAGTACATGTTTCATCTCTATGTGGATTAAAATGATATTGTTAGGGAAGAAAAACATCTCTGAAATTAATTTTATATTTTCATATGCTACATAGATATGGATATGTGGAATGACACTTTACTTCTTCCACCGCAAATAGACATGTTCCATGAAATATTCCATGTGTCTTAGATGAGGAGGTACATGCTTGACCCACCACGTGTTATCTATTCTGGAGTTCTAGACATCGAGGATAGAGAAAACTATGATGAGTTCCAAGTAAAAATTAAGGATTGGTAGGATATGACCATTCATAGATGAGTGATGACATTAGTGTGTGTCTCGTAAAATTATGAGGACTTTAAGAGAGAATTTTGTAGTAGGTGGCTCATATTCATGATCATGATCCACCTATTTTTATGTAGATTTTTTCAGTATTTTTATGATGTAAATAAATAATGTTTGGATAATGATGAAACATGTATTATTAATTAATTTCATTCAATATTGTATTATTTTTCTAAGTCCAGGTTCTAAGACAATATGTGATTCTGAGGGATGGTTTCCCCATAATAAATGTTTTAAATATATTAAATATTTTAAATATCATGAAAGTGTGATTTTCCAAAAAAAATAGAGTAACTTATAAATAGTTTCCAAGATAAAAAATAGTAGGTCAACATTGAGTTTAAAATGAATTATTTACCATAGTAATGAAATAACATTTTTTGGCATAAAGGGTTTGTGAAAAAAATATCGTGGGTGTAAAAATGTAGCAGATAATTAAATAAAATTATTTTATTTCATCTATTGACACAATGAACCAATTCAATATATTAGTATATTGTTGTGATGTAATAAAATAGTTACCCACATAACGATTGATCCATTGGATAGTGTGTTGAAAGATCTCCATCAGATTAACATTCACTGGATCATGGTTAAATATTTATGACTAACTGAATCAGAGGATCTCACAAACAACAATAACATTGATTGATTCCTTTTCGTAGATCATTCTAAATCACGGTATGATATTGTTTGAATTGGATTCCTATGTAGAATTTTATGTCTATAATGATCATTGATCGATGAAAAAATAGAATAATTTATATGTTATGCATGTAGAAAGATGGGTTAAAATATTTGATAATTGAGACAAATTATTTGTGATTATATTATTATCACATTATTTTTAATTCAACCTAAAATGAATCTTGGTCTATAGAAACACAGACTGAACTCAATTTCACAAGACTTTTTATTGTCTTTTTCTCCCCTAATTTCATCATTCAACCCAGGTGTTCTTTATTTTCCCATTGTTGAACATAATCATAGAAATTTATCATTGTGAACCTTTTTCTAGAAGAAATAATAGATAATATAATTAATGTTTTGATAAGATGTGAATGGGAAGTTATGATTGTAGATGTGAATTGGTCAAACTATATTCTAGACACATGATTCTAGTGGGGAGTGAGAAAATAATATGATCCCATGAATTAAGTATCAATAAATGATTTCAAAAGGAATATTATAACAAATAAACATGACAAAAATTATATAAATTATATCCATGATTTAATTCAATTCTATGTTGAGATTCAAGGTGATAGTGGAATGTGAACAAGAGGATGGAAGAATAAGATTTTTTTGGAAAAACCACATCAACTTGCAGTGTATGTCAACTCTATATGCTATTTTTTTACCCAAAATGGTGGTTAGGGTTTTGGGATGATGTTAAACATCATTCAACATGTGACCTGGTCACATGGCCTGTGGAACCTAGGGTACATGACATAGGGATGTGTAAAAATGATAGATCATGTGAAATACTCCAACATGGACATGGCATGGATAAAATGTACATGGTCCAATAAATGTATTGTAACCTGGGTAGAAGAGTATGGGTAGTAGAAAATTGTTTAATTATGCATGGATATAGACTCGGTCCATTTAGACGGGCATGACCTGAGTTCAATGGGACCTGGTGTATACCCCAACTACATGTGATTTCATCATTAAATGATAGTTTGGAGACCTTTTACTTTGTATCTTGTAAAGGTTTCATTCGGTTGTGACCCTCACTTTTATTTACTAAGGGTAAGTGTAGAATCCCATTTTAGACATAGGACAATAATTAATTCAGCAAGAAATATTGGATAAGGTTTTTGGAATCCTTCCATGACGCTCGGAGTGATATCACCTATTACACTTCATTCACTAGGATGTGTTCTTGGAATAATTATAACCAATAATAAAAATGTGGCGATCATCTACATAGTGGGTTGATCAAGATTCAGTTGTTGGTATTCCCCAAGTACTTGGGAGTCATCCTCATTTGTATATCACAACTCTTTATTCATCCAGAATATACATCTGATAGAGTGATGAAATGAAAAATACCTCTTGGATGAGTGTATTTCTGTTAGAGTCATGGAGTGTGTTCTCCTAGAAAATTTATATGATGATAATTTAAATTTCAATCCTATATTGGAATTATGATTTTTAATTTACCATTGTGATTTTGTTTCATTGTTAAATATAGCTCAAAATTCATGTTATATGCATTGTAGACATATACATTTATAGATATTATTGTTTTTATTTTGATTTATGATTTATGATTTTAGGGTGTCCTAATAGGTATTGTTATTATTATCCATGAATGTTATTTTCTCGAAAATGTAGTGTCTTCAATAGACAATCAATCTTTGGAACGACTTGTTGAGGAACTACAACCTTGCTATGCTCACAGATACCAGATAGAATGAGGTGTCTTCCTATAGTATTCTCACTACAGTCCTTTATATTCATGTTATTATATTTTATGAGACACTTTAGGTGGGAATGTATTTTTACGTGTTTAAATTACATTATTTAATATAGTACTCTTGTAATAGTTTTTAGTTGTATTCATTAATGTTTGTAGAGTTTTTTTAAAAATGATAGTATATTTAGTCTTAGAAAATTTCCATGTGAGCATTTATTTATTGTAAGGCCTCCCATGTTATTAGTATGCATAATCGACAATAGTCAACATCCCTTGACTATTGTTGGATGAAATGTGTGTAAATGTATCGGCCATTGTCGGATGGGTCATGACATTTTAATATCATAAAAATAGTTGATTCATTTAATAATTCTCACATCTATAGTAGGAATATTTTAAAAGTAATCATCTCAATTTTAACTCTACTATTATATATATGGTTATATATTCCAACATATTTTTATGATGTGCATCTACTACTCTTTTTTAATTATATATCGTAAATCTCTTTATGTTAATTTTATTTAACATTTCATTTTATTTTAGTCCTATTATGGGTTTTATGATTTAGATGTTACCAAAGTGGTAAAATATTGTGCTTAACTATCCTCTTAATTGATATTTTTAGCATAACTTTTAATTGTGGTAATTGATTTGATCATTACATTAAAAAAACAATAATTTTTCCATCTATTGTTTATTTATGATATTTTCAATAAATATTAACATTTTTCTTCACAATGGAACATAAAAATATTTAGAAATTTGTTTTATGAAAATCCTCTATTATATAACATTTATGTCAAAAAATATTCATTATTATAAATTATTTTTTGTTAAAATGTTTACAACAATTATTTTAATCAAATAATATGATTATTTAAAATCATTTTTACTATTTTTTGAGAATTTAGGAATCAATTTAAAAGAAATATTCTGGTTGATTTTTGAAATGAGTATTATTTTCACATTTTACCAAATATGTGGAATAAATATTTATTTTATTGTAATAGAATTGAATATAATTTTACAACCATCCTTACCACTCATTGAATTCTATATTAATATAAAATTTTAATATACCTTTTTCATCAAATAAATTTTCACTCAAATTATTTAAATTTATATTTTATTAATGGTATTTTCAAACTGAATTGAGTATTTTCTACAATATTATTTTGAATGAGATATTTATGGTATTTAAATTAATCAAAGAAAAAACCCTTTATTTTATATGTACTTAAATTATCATATGTTGTAATGATACCATAATTATTCTTTATTTTTATTTATTATTAATATTTTGACCTAGAAATGTATTTTAATTCCATTTGTTGATTAATTTTTTATTCATTAACTTTTTTGTGAAAAATTCAATTTCATATGATCATTGGAAAAAACATTTTTTTAGGTATTAGTATTCTATATAATGGAAATTATAATATCATAAAACTGATATCTATTCCACAATATTTGTTTTAATATAACTGAAATATTATTTAACGGGGAAAATGTTGATAAATATTTATTCTTTACATGATACAAATATTTTTTGATATATAGTACAGAAGTATTGTTCATGAATTGAATTGATCATTACATGTATGATAAATTTATTGTAATTATAGTGATGGTAAAGGCCCATTTGTATATATATATATATATATATATCCTCTGAACTCATCAATCAGTCTCATATAAAAAATAGCATTCTCGAATTAAATGGCGTTTAGGTTTTTTCTTACCTATCAATTAATCTATCACAGTGCATGGTTTTTGATGTTATAGATTTATTGTGTTTGAGAACATAATATACATTATTATGAAATTACGTTATTGAAAATTAAGTTATTGATGTCTATGTGATCATTTGGTAATTTATGATATCCATATAAGGATTCAAACTCATTTTATTATTTATATAGAACTATTTTAATCAAACATAATCAAACCATATTTTTCATCATTATAATGATATTTATTAACTTGATTTTTTATACCTTTAAATTTTGTTAAAAATGTTACATTCTACTATATGTAACCTTTATTGAGCATCTTATCTCACTAATTATTTATTTTCCTTTCCCTAGGATGTGATAAAGGAATCATTAATTGAGTTCAAGGATGCATAAAATTTATTTTCAATATCTTGTAATTTATATTTATAAATGTAATGTGTGAAAAAATTATTTATGTTGTATATAAACATTACAAAAATATTGGTTTATTTGGGGTAACATCACTTTTATTTTAATCTAATGTTAAAATTTAACCCATGAATCCTTGTAATTAAACTTGTGGCCCGTAAAGTTTTTATTCGAGCAGTTTTAGAAGAATCCATGAGAAATAGATTAATGAAATTCTAATTCTAGGACCACTTCCATATAAATTCCATTGAGTATATGTCTATGTATAGGATACCATCATAAAGTTTTTATATTATATAATAAACGGATTTCCTAGAAATACATCACTATTTGTATTGTATAAGTGGAATTGGGTTTGAAAAATTTGCATCTAGGGGTAATATCACTAATTAGAGGTTGTTATTAATATCGCATATATCATTGAAATGAAAATTTAATGTTCCCTTAATATTCACATGATTTGATTCTCATGGTGTTATTTCTTTTGTCAAACCTCATTATCCTAGAAAACCCATTATGATGAGTATGGTAATAAAACCTATTGGTAATATTGATATTCCATAATGATATGGGATACATATAATTTTAATGGGGGTGATATTTATAACGTTAAACATATGTTTAAAATCATATATACTATTTTTTAGGTGTCATTTTATGGAATTATATCATGATTAAGGAAATTTTGGAAGACGTATATGGAAATACAACACCTTGGTCCAGTATATATTTTAGTGAAAGGATAATTTGAAGAATAGTTATTTTTTATATTATGGACATATGTGTAATGGTATTGATAAACTAGGGGGATTATATAGTGTTAGATGATTAAGGTAATTTGAATATTTTTTACAATAATTTTTGTGATGAAATATGTTTTTTATATTTTTCAGAAAATAGGACAACTTATCACATCTAGAAACGTAGTAGAGGTTGAAACCATAACCACTAGGTGGCAAGGGTTTATCTTACAGCAATGGAATATGTGATGTGATGGGTTTTATGTTATTATTTTCTACAAAAACATTATGATTGATAAATATTATAGTTATATTTAACAATGTACTATATTGTCAATTATTTTTATTTTAATATTATTAATTATATTTATGTAGATGATTTCATTTTGTGAAGTATATAAAAGATTATGTTTAATATAATTTAATACTTGGGAAGAATGAAATTAAATTTTTTTGTATGTATGTTAAAAGATATTAGATCATATTTTATGTGAAAATGTTATTCAATTTTTAGAATATTGATGTTAATTTCGATGTATGGTAATTTATTTTCGGTATGATCTATGTTTAATCACTGTGGGTAATATTGATGTAAAATAAACTATTTTATCATATGAAAATATATTCATTTTTTACTATCATAATTAGTGGATCCTATTTCATATTATTTTTAATATTTAATGAAAGAAGGAATATATTCTACTTTTTTATGGAAATTTTGTTCAAATAAATTTTAATTTCAGAACATTAATCATAAAAAATATTTTTTTTTCATTAATATCATTGTGTGTGAGATGATGTAAAAATATGTCAAAAAAACCAAAGTATGAAATTGTGCTTATGAAATTAAATTATATCATGTATTGATTTTTACTAATATTCATATACTACATGGGATTCGACATTCTGAAATTTAGTAAAAGGATTGTGAAACAAAAAATTTATTGTATTACCATAACATCTTGATGAATTGATGGTATTTTCACCAATCATTGATTTAGGGCATTTTGGTTGTTATCTTTCTCGTTACCATGTTCTATATCACACTCTACTAGTCCTTTAGTGTTATTTCACTCATCCAAATCCACTGTTTCTCTTCCCACTAATATTCACTTATATTGAATCATAGTTTTTAATTTATTAAAGTCTTCACACCTCTATTTATTTATTTTTAAGAGGAGTGGTTATTAATCCTTTTAGAAAGAGGGGTTTTCAAAAAACAAATTTTTAAATGTCAGACCATTGATTTCTTAGAAAATTCTAATATTTAATTTATGCAATTTATTAAAGACATAGAGAATATAACACCATGTGATTTTAAAATTAGAATATTATTTTCAATATAATAAATGATATGAAAAAATGAGTATAATCAAACTGTGATATAAAATTTAATATTTAATATTTTTACCCAAAAATTATATTTTGTTTTATGAATATAAATAACCATTTTTTGAAAATTATATATAAATATTTCATAAAAATAAGTTATATTTTTAAATAAGGATTAAATTATTAATATTTACTTTATATTCTTAAAAAATATATTTTCGTAAAAATTGATTTTATTATATTTTTTGAAAATGTAATATTTGTATTGTCATTCAATTTCAGAAATTGTATATTTAAAAAATAAAATTCAATTTTGAAAATTTTATTTCAAAATCAAAATTTATTCTATTTTTTTCATTTTATTTAAAGAGTTATTTGTCAATGAATAGTGAAAAAACCCACAAAAAAATGAATTTATTTATGGAATAAATGACTAAGGGGAAAGGGATTATAGACACAGGGGACTAGTAATGTGATCTCTATGAGAGATCCCGAAAACAATGTCCACACATTATGGGGGTTGGTATCTGGCATTAATAAAATCCTTGTGTAAAAACTTCTATGAGTCCTATATTGCAATAATGTTTGCTAGAAAATTTCATTCATTCCATGTGAGGATAATCTCAATGTCATCAATGATGAAGTTCATACAATTTTGAATATATTTGTGATTTTTAGATTATTTGAAATGAGACAATATAAATAGTTACATATGATCTTCATGGTTGTATCCATCGAAGGATTTAAAATTCTATTCTATTGAAAATACTCAGTGGTGAATATGATGATATTAGCCTCCTACCTGAGAGAACCACACTTCAAATAGAATGAAATGATGGAAAAAATCATGGATCCTTTGAAATTATGAACCACTCCTTCTCTTTTAATGAATAAAATACAACAACATCCATTAGAATTTAGTTGAAGTCTGAGGTTGGTGGTGTCTAGAACACCTAATTATAAAGAGGTGATATCATGGATGAAGGGGAGGAATACTTTCTATCTATTAAAATTCTTAATGATTCTCCCTCCTCATAGTGTTATAGAAGGTGAGAGTGTTCCACAATGAGTCATTTCTCCAACACCACCAACACATTACTAGATGTGAGGAGAACACTATGATGAAACATGTTCCTATCTTCCCAAATACACCAATATATATCCACTAGAGAATGGGAATGATCGATCTTATTATGGTAGATTCTACCAACCTCGATGAACAAAATCTTAAAGAACTCTTAAGGGGAATCTAGATGGTATTTCAGACCTATGTGCTATCTAATATATCTCCATATTATATTCTTACATTTACTATAAAAAAGAATTATAATGTAATTTATTCCTTATAAACCATGTAACCATACCGCTTAGGTGCTATGTATAATCACTTACCATTAAAAAATATATCTATATGAAAGGAATGTTTTTTAAATCTTCAAGAAAAGTTAAATATTACATGAATATTCATTCACCTTAGGAGACGCCCACCATACATATCAACGAGTTCATATATTATTACCATGATTCTATATTCCTTATCTAGGAAAATACAAAATGTATAGAATATGAAAATAAATTCATTTGATATTTCTTCTGTCTAGATACAGTCAAAGTGGAGTTTTTATAGAATTTTAAATCACATAGATGAATGAGGGGTAGAGTATAAAAATGATTAAAAGACATATCTGGTGTGTAACATCCTTGATAGCTTAACCCCTTGTCCTCCCATTTTCTATCTACATGTTAATATCAACACTATCAAGAATCTAGTGGGAATAATGTCAAATCACAACAATGGGGCCTTGGTCTTATTTTAATAGGAGGGGGGGGGACTAAAATCTAGAATAATTGAGATTATTTCCATATTTTCAAGTGATAATATTTTTCCGAAGATAAATCTAGTTGATAACATCTCTAGTTTTTTTCTCCTTAATATAGTGTATCACCACCACCAAAATCCCTACATTGATACGTGCATTATACATTAATTTGGTGAGAATATTTCAATAAAACTAATTAAGTCTCTTCTGACCATTATAATAACATTTAAATTATGATATGGGGATATAAATTTCCTTAAGAAACTCCAAAAATATCCGTAATTGGATAAATTGGGTTCTCTCATTTAGATGGAGGAATAACTTGGTCAACTGTGTAATTATGTAATTTAAAAGACCTATTATAACATTGATTTTATTTCAATGTCTTATAATTATTATTTAATTAGATTTAATATAGTTATTTATATTTTAATCGTCATTATTATGTATTTCGGTATAACATCATTTTTATGACTAAAAATGCATTCTTCCTGAAAACATCTTTATGTGCATTTTACATCTCCAATTAATTAATCAAAATAACTAATAATGAGTAATGATTTAAAAAAATTAATGGTTAAATTTATATACATCTAATTTCATCTTCTTATAATTATTATTACTATTCATAGAGTAAATGTATGATCATTTTATGCATGAAAAATAAATTTCATGAAAAAAATTCTGACACGTTTACTGGTACTTTTTAAAATTAAATTCATCAAATTATGATATTTTATTCGATAAAATTTATTCCATATTAAGATTAATAACATTTAATACAACTTAATATGGTATAAATAATTTTTTTCCAAAATAAATTGTAAAAAATAGTACAAATATGTCACCCTAGTTTCAATATAAATCTATTTAACCATGGTTAAAACATAATGATAAAGAAAACATTAATCATATTAATATTAACAGAATGAATAAATTTATTTTATTATCACATTATTATAAATATTAATTTGTTAATTTGTTACATATCATTGAAATATACCTCTATATTAATCAACATATTGAAATCGATAAAATTTCACTCTTTTTCTCTTAATCATGAAAAATATGTTCACATATGGGTAAAAATTGGATAACAAATAAAAAATGTTATTTTTAGTATAATGTAATTATATTAATTTTGGCATCTTATTTTTATTTTTTTCTGACCATATAGTTTACAAAAATTATTATAAAACTCTGAAATAGTGCTTCTGTAGATAGTGGAAAGCACAAGGTAGGTAATTTTAAAAAAACATAAAAACATATTTTGGAACAGTTATGCTTCCAAAAAATATTCATTATCAATTATGTATTATTGATAGTGAAATAGAACATATTTTAAATTTATTTTTATCTTATTTTTATTAATTTTAATCTAAATTAACTATGTCAAAAATGAAAATGAAAAAATTTTATTTGAAAATATATTTATTAATATTATTTAAAATTATTGATATTTTTTAAATTCCACTATAGGATTATAAATGATGTAAAATTTCTTACCATTTTGATTTATGATCAATTTTTTATGTTATCAGTAATATTTTAAACAATTGTGTTTTAAAATATTGTTACCGTAGTCATGGTTCAATATATTTTATATGGGGATTTAAAAAAAGAGAAATGGGTCCTTTTAATTATTAAGATTGTATAACCTCTATTTTAGAGAAATATTTAAATAATATACTATCAAAAATTCTAATCCTTGAACATATTTACATATTTGAATTTAACATTATATTATTATAATTTAAAATTTTAGGAATTTCAAAAGTGAACATCCCCTTACTTATAAAATGACACTACATATCCACTAATTTCCACACATAAAGAATAATTTGGTTCTATGAATACATAAAAAAATTCTTACCTAATTTTACTAACATGTCGTAGAGTTATTGGATTCATTTTAAATTCCTTCTTTAAAGGCCTTAGTTGTAAACCAAAAGAGGTTGTCCAAAAAAAGTGTTGTTCTTAACATAGAATTTTTTAATTTCTTCTCAAGAATCCATCAAATTTTATTCTACAATAATGATATATTTATATAATTATATCTCATCTATGAATATTTAATATTTTTAATATAAAACCCTTTATCCATCTCCTCTTCCATCTAATGATAAATAAAATTGTATTTCTTGTGTACATCGGGCTATCGTCGTGTGAACTGATTTAATTTATTTTCCATCCCCACCACTCTAAGTTAGTTTTAATAATGTTTTAGTGTATATATAAAAATATTACTGATAAACTACTTATCATTATGTAATTATAATATATAAAATTATATCATACCATTCCACTCTTTTAGCAATGTAAATGGAGTGTGCATGTTTTTATCGATTACCATCTCTAGGAAACGATGTGATTCGTTTAAAATTATTTCATTAGTTGGACGGTTTATATTTTATATTTAAATAAATAATATGATATTTGATATATAATTATGATTATTTATATTTGAAATAAAACTTATTTATATTTAATAATGATAGGCGAATATCAAAAATCGCCCTCATGCGTTTATACAGATTCCCATTTATGTGATTATAATGACTTCATTTTTCATTACAATCATTCATAGATGGAATAAACAGTATAATTTATGTATTAATATCATTATTATGTAATTATTATTTTTATTTATATAATTTAACTATTTTATCCATTACCATTGTCAAAAAACGGAATTCATTTTAGACATATTAATTGAATATCGTCAAAAAGTACGACGGGAAAAAAATTAATTTTCTTATAAATTATAAAATATTATTAAATAAAATAAAATAAAAAACATATATAAAAAATTGTAAACAATAAAATTATAGAAATATTATTAATATTAAAAATGATAAAAAAATATATGTAATGATTCATATTTGAGGTAAGGTATTCCATCACAATTTTGATTCACTGTGGATTATTTTAATGTAAAGAACCTAATTTAATTTATATGATATATATAAATAAATTTTACATTTTATATCATGAATAATTTATAAATTAGTTTATTTTCCTTATCAGTTCAATTTATTCCATTTTAGGGGATTTGACATGAATATTAACAAGTGTAAAGTGGTTTCGTAACTCAATATATTTTCATTGGTGTATATTAATTATTAATTTTCATTGATATTATAAGATTTCATGTTTGATTAATATTTACTAATTTATTTTTTATTTCCACTTTTTTGTGTATTTATATTTTATTCATGTAATAGATTAATTTGTTGTTTCTCACTATAATGTTATGATATTCATAATATATTTCCTTTCAATTTCTACTCCATTAATGTATATTTTCTATTATGTATGAATGTAGTGTCATGAGGTGTGTATACTAACCATTTTATATTATATATAAGGAATTTAGTTATGTTCATGTAATTTAATGTTTCATTTCATCTAATATCTCTCATGGGGGTTATTATTCAAAAATTTTATATAGTGGTAAGTTATTATACATCAATCTCGATTAAATTTTAATTATTTATGCTTGAACATCCACTGAATAAAATTATTTTATAATAATGAAAGAAAACGTTATAATTTCTTCTACATCTGCCAATTAATGAATTTTTCAAGTTGTATATCAATTTTTTCATTTAATTTTTTAGAAAATATTTTCTATTGGAATGTATTTTTTTATAGTCCAACATGATTCTTGTTCTATATGAATGTTTTCTAAAAACGATTTAACCAATAATTTAATTTTATCATATGAATATTCATTTATTTCTTACACATGTTATATTTTTAATTTTTTTAAATGAAATCTTATTTATATTTTCATAATGATGTACTTTTAAACATTTTAAAAAAATATTATAAGATTAAATGATTTAACATTCTCATGATGAGTGTACTATTCCAACAATTATGAGTGATCATTTAACATAGGATTCTTTTATATTATTATGTGATTCATTTCAATAATTTTTTTATTAATTCTTTAGAAATATATAGTTTTCAAAAGTGATTTTCAATGTGAAAATTTTACTATAGAAAAAAATATTTTAAATAATATTTTTACCATATATCTCTTCATTAAGGATAACATCTGTTATTTACTTATACCCCACAAGGGATATTTTGTAATAAAGAAATGATAAAATATTTTCTAGAATGATATTAGATGATTTTGATAAGTTAAAAATTTAATATATAAAATATTAATTAAATTTGTAAATGTTAACATTTCCTTGAAAAATTCACTTAATTTTGATCATTAGACAACAAATTTCCCTTTAATAACCATATATTTTTTCATGGAAATGATTATTTCTTAAATGGTATATAATTTATATATAATGTTTATAATGTGAATGGTTTTTTATTTATATGGTAAAACTAGGAAAAAACATTATTATTTACTAAATATAAACATATGTTGATAAAATTTAATTTTAATGAAATGTATTGATCATTCAATAAATCAAAAATAAAATAGATATAATGTTGTGTATGTGTCCTAGTTTTAGGTATCCCCATGATACCTCAACAAGCATCATGAGACACATTTTTAAGCTCGAATTAAATTAGTTTTCTGGGTATATCTACCCATCAATTAAAATTTATTAGTGAATGGTCTCAACGAAATATATAACATGATTTATGATTCCATTAAATCCAATAATAATAATTTATTCACAGATATTTTAGTCGTTGAGCTCACTTTTATTATTTTTTTAGTCATGATATTGAACAATTAGCATCATTTTCTATTGATTATTTATATTGAATTATTTTATATTAGATTAATCCTAACATATTATTCATAATGATCATGTTATTAATTAAATAATTTTTTTCATTTTTTACCATTCAATATGGATTATGCCTGATTTTCTCATGGATGGTTTAAATAAAAATAACCCAAATTGATCATTTTAGATCACTATTTATTTATTCCGTTCCATAGGACATAAATATTTAATATCTAAATGAGATCAATGATGTAGAATATTTACCTTCACAAGGTTGTAATATATGTTTTCACATTTAATATGAGCCTCATATATGTATCTAATTTACCAATAATAACAATATATTACGAAGAATACCAATGTATTAGGACCTACGAGATGTCATAAATTGTATCAAATGAGAATTTAAAATTATATCAACTTAATCTAGGATATCAGAGTTTGGAACAATACATTTGGTATTAGAGATTTTTCAGTAGAATCTTATAGAATCAGATTTAATTAAACAATTATTTGGGATCATAAGACCATAGATGAATTTTAGGATATGTCAAATTACTAGATAACATGATAATATTTTCTTAAGTTAGACATTATGTTGTTTTGCCTGAAATACAACATTTGATGGATACTAGCAATGGAGAATGATTTGTTAAAAATGAATCTTGGGGAAATGTACCAATTAATTATTGGTTGATAATTTCTTCACAATCATTCAGGTGTATGGTGATTGTTCCCTTACAAATTTCTATGATTAATACTCTTAGGGTATATTCGTGGTTCAATATTCTTTTTATCTATAAACCATTTTTGGGTATGAGGTAATACAACCTATAAAATCCTATGATATTTCTATTGATATGAGATATACATAATGTGTCTAAGGATGAAATCAATAATGTTAAATAAATGTTTAAATTTATAGATACTCATTTGAGGTATTTTATGACAGTTTCTCATCATGAATTATGAAATTATGGAAGAAAATTAAGGGAATAGAACCATTAGGTTTATTATATATTTTAGTGAAAAGTTCTATTTTAGGAAAATTTATTTTATATTTTATCTATATATGTTTAATTTTATTGATTAACATAGTTTTTTGTATAATAAATTCTGATTAATAATATGTTAAATTATTTTAACCATATTTCATTGGATGTTTTATGATTTATATAAATATATATTAAAAAAGGATAACGTGTGACATCCAGAATGGTCCTGAGGATATAGAACACAACCAATGATTAGCAATAGCCTAATCCCTATAATTAAACTAAATAATCTACTGGTTAGGGTGACATTTTTGTTAACACAGACTTTTTTGACTAGTAATTATTCAGTATATTTCAGGAAACATATTATAGGGTTAAATATTTTTAAATTTAATTTGATTAATTGTATTTATGGGTATATTTTATTTGGTTTCAGAATATATATCTATTATTTTTAATGTATGTGATTATTTGGGAAGATTGAAATTGAATTTTAATAATTTATTTTTAAATGTAGGGTATCATATTTGGCCTTAAAAATATATTTGACATTGTGAATATTTAGATAAATTGTTATTCATGGTTATTAATTTTTGAAAGAGACTATATTAAGACATTAGTAGAAATGTTGAACTAAAACATGTTATATCTTAATATAAATGGTTATAAATTTTTAATTATCCAAAATTGTGGTATCCATATTAGTTTTTGGTTAATTATTAACGAAAAGAGGAATAAATTCTTATTCTTTTATGGACACTCTGATCTATTTAAAATATATATTTGTGGTTTATGAGTAAAAAATCATTTTTGATTATCGTTTTTTTAAGTAAGAAATAAAGTGTAATTGGTTGAAAAAAATAAAAGGATAAATTGTTATTTTGAAATAAAAAAATATCAGGTATGTATATTTCATTATTTTATTATTCATTATATTACATTATTTCCCAATCTATAGGAAATTGATAATGAAACCAAAAAAATTTCATTTGGAAATAATTTATCATGAACAAATTTTCTTTAAATCAAAAACAGATAGATGGTTTTTTTGTTAAATTGAAGATTGTCATGTTTTTATTGAATATCTGATATTCATTGAATGTTATTTTACTCATGCATATCTAAAACCACAAATGGAATTTTGATTTATGTTTTTAGATAAATTAAATCTCATTGATAGTTTTCGATAAACACAATAACAAGTTTATAGTAGAATACAGTATTAAAATATTTGTTAAACATGAACACTATAATATACACAATAAATCTATATCTCTGAATAATATTATATTATTTATGAAAAAATATATAATTTATATGAAATCATTGTTTATTTATTGATTATAAATACAATCAGTATTCATTTGAATGTAACGAAATGATATCTAAAAAAATAAATTTTTTTATATAAAACCATCATCCCACTTATAACACACATTTGATAATATTATGATTTTAAAAAAATTAATTTTTTTATTATATTAACATCTCTTTTTGACCATCATATCGAAATTAGATTTCGGTGAATTTTTCATCATTTTCTTAAAATTATTTATCATACAATAAATACTAATATATACTCAATATACTCAATTATTTAAAAGATAAAACTTATTTTAATTATATTTTATTTAAAAAATTGTTAATTAATATTATAATCAATATAAAATAGGTTAAATTAATAAATTTCATTTTCATTTTTACTATTAAATCCATCTTTACCTATGATAATATTTTATTTGGAATTCAGTTATTTTATTATGCATACTTTTATAATTCTCTGTCGGATTATGAAAATAATATTAATTGAATTTGGAAAAATGTATTCCATATTTAGAGACAAAATAATTTATATTCTCAAATAAACATAATTATTTATGATATTGAATAATTAAAATGGTGAAAAAAATTACAAATGTTAAAGTGAAAAAATGGTTTACCAGGGTTAAACTATAAAATTAAGGGTTTATAATTAACTACCAAATTTTAAAAACCCATTGGATGTATATATACACCATATAACATATAAGGGCCTGTAATGAGTCATATTATATTATTTTGGAATTATAAAAATTTGTTTGTAATTTATTCTTTTAAAAAATTCCATGTTTGACATCTCCCCCACTTAGGAATGGACACCCACTATCGTCCAATATTAGCACATAAATAGTTAATTTTCTCCTAAAATCCATATAAAAATTACAACCCTAATTCCAAAATAATTTCCAAGATAATTTTTTATCAAAATATAATCCTATGATGTATTTTTATGCAAATGTAATAATGTCGTCTGTGGATGAGGTAATGTTATTCAATGATCATTTTTATTTATTTTCTTCTTCCAACACCTCCAATAAAAAAAAATGTTTATATTTTAATAAAAAGTGTATCTCAAAAAAATTAATTTTTTAGTATGTTAATGTAAGAACCTATATCTATCTCCACTTACATTAAATGGGAAATGAAACCATCGATCATGTGTATTTCTTACTACATCCTTAAAAACCAATAAGACTTATTTACCAACAATTATTCTCATTGTAATATATAATGTTGGGATAATATATATGTTTCATATTTATAATAAATTTATACATTACGATTTTTTGGGTCACATATAACTTCATACAATCCATTCTATTTTAAATACAATAACATTAATTGTATGTACGATGAACTACGTCCTTAGAAAGCTATGTGAATTATTTGACACATAAACATTGAATGGAAAATAATAAGGAAAAATGAAATAAATATATTATATATAAATATATATTAAATGATATTTATTATTTGAAATTAATATATAATAATAATTCTAACCCTTTCATTCATTAAAATAATGACATCATTACTCGTGCGTACTTACGACCTACCATCTCCAAAAAGTGATGCAATTCATTTTCTATATCCAACCTAAATTAATTATTTTAAAATTGTATATACTAAGTAAATATGATATATATATGTTATTATAATTGTGGATATTATGTATCCACAACCTATTCTTATGGATAAAAACATTATTTACAAAACATATATTATAAAACATGGAAATCATAAACCGAAACAATGATAATAATGGAATGTTATTAAAAATGTGGTAAAATTTTATAATAGAAAAAAATTATATTCATAAATATTATTATCTATTGGGTATAATTATATAACATTCTTAATAAAATTATATAATTGGATAATTAGTGTTTAATAAAAGGATATTAGGAGTTAAGTGATTTTTTCTATATTTCTATTTCATTGAAAAATAATTTTTGTAGGAACCTATTAACATTTATTTGGTGTATAATCATACCATTTTATGTATTTTAAATGAATAAAAAAATTTTCATGATGAATATCATTTCATTTCATATTTTTTATTCTAGGGGTAGAAATATGAAAGTTACAAAGTGCTAAGGAATTTATTGTATAATTGTCTATTATTTTTTTATTTTTTACCTTGTACTGAAATAATTACATTATTTTTATCATGTTATATTATACATTATAGTTATAATAAATATTTTTATTCTAGTATTATGGATATGATTATTTTATAGTTCGTATAACATTTGTATAAACATTGATTACTTTTATGTTTTTATTAACTGGGGATATAATTATAAATTTGTATCATCACTAAATATAGATATTTGATGATAATAAATATTGATTGATGAAATATATATATATATATATATATATCAATGAAATAAAAATCTAGTTATGGGTTTTTAATGGATTTATATATCCACTTTATGCATTGATAGGTCTCATGGTATAATTTATTTTAGCTAAATGAGATGTTTGTTCACCCTTCGGTTTATAACTCTATTATAAAATGTCATGAATGTAGAATTATCATGTTTCATAATGTCTTGAAATCAAAAAATTATGTTCTTACATCATTGATAAATCTATAATTATTATTATTGATTATAAATTTTTATATATATTATCTCTGAATGAATTTCAATTAATGATAATTAATTAAATGGAATTTTTTTTAGTTACATAAATCTCCTTATTTATAATGCCTTATTTCATTCTCATGTTATTGATTAAATGTAATTTGTTTTATGTTATTTAAAATTATATATTTAATATAAATTTTTTACTTATGATATATATCACTATATGTAACCATTGATTGTAATTTGGATATCACCCTTAATTAATTATTATTCTCTTGGTTTTGATGATGAACCATTTTAAAGAGTTTTTATAATTCTGGGAATTTTAGTATATTGTGTATCAATTTCATTTCAAATTATAAAATGGGTATCATGTATTCATTCTTTTCTACCAAAATTGATAAACTGATTGGTCCATTGTGATTTGGCCATTTGTACCTATGTAAATTAAATAATGCAAAAAATGACTCTTGGTTACTATGGTTTGAGTCATTACAGTTCGATTCATATGATGTTTTATAGAAATTTTAGGAGAAATAATATTGAAAACATATTTTAGGTAACACAACCAAATTATATAAATTAAAGATTATTATAGAATATAAAATTTAATTCTTTAATGAGAAATAAATGTCATGGTATTTCTAATGAATACTTCCTCCTATAGATAGTACAAGTGGACTTGGTTTTCGAAGAGTTATACCTAAGGGTAATAACATTGAAAAATGTGCTTTCAGAATGACCCAATATTGATTCGGTGCATGACAATAGGTGTTAAAACACAACTGTTTTGGAACTCTATTGATATATTATTTTAATAATTAAATTTTTTATTACAGTCCATTTTATATGATTTTAAAATAAAGGTAACTCCAAATTGACCATGTTTATGAATTTTATAATAACAATGAATATTTTTTAAATATTTTTTATGATTTAGACTATATTAATAATTATACTTCATTATTTTACATTTATAATTATATAAGATAACCTATTAAATTCCTATTTTTATAATTTTCATATATAAGGAATAAGGTTATCCATGATCCCAGCCAATGTAGATATTTACATGCTAAGAATGGAAATATATTTGCTATTAGAAGTTAGCAGATCCTGGCTATATTTGAAATTCATAATATTTTTATAAAAATTAACATTCATGGATGGAACATCCTATTAAAGAACATAAATATAAATGTTATTTATTGCTTCCAGTGACAAAAGCTCACATTGCTTGGTCAGACTAACCTTCAGATATTAGTTATGAAATGAATTAATTCTACTGAGAATATATTTACATCCTTAGAGAGAAATGAAACAGAATCAGATATTGTTGTATGGTTTTGTATAAAATGTGATTTGGATAAAAAGTGGTTCTCGATATATAATAATTTAGAGGGATAAGAAATACAACTTTAAAATGGAATTTTTTTAAGGATACATTCATATAAAAATATTTCATAATGAAAAAATACTAAATGAAGAGGAAGTATCATGTATTAAATAAAGTGTTTGATAAATGTGTTTCAGAGTATGAGAATACCATAAAAATAATATCCATGTATCTTATATATATACACACTTCACATGAATGGATGATTGACCATTAATTGGAAGGGATTATTAAATGTCTTGAATATAAATTGGTCTGCCATAAATTTTCATCATATGATAAAATTTATTTATCATTCATTAAAATGAATAAGGTATTCCCTATATCATAAATTTTCAAGAATAATCAGTAATATTATAGGTTGAATTACAATGAATAAAAAAGGGAATTAATGAAATGAAAAGAAGAGAAAGGTGGAATTTCCTTTTTATATGAATTGTAGAATGAATCCTTATGTGAAATTTTTAAAGGCAATGTGAATTTTTTATATGTGTAGAGATAAGGTGTTTCAGTATGTATAATCAAATTTAATGAAAAAAATTCTACTATTCAGTGTTTCAACAATAGTGATATTAGATTCTATGAATATTAATACCCTTCTATTCAAATGAATCTACCATAGAAGAGGAACCTTATAGAAGAAAGGCTTATAGTATAACTAAAACTATGATTTAAGTACCTAACGAGGTTGTTCCATATATATTATTTATAGATTCAAATTTAAATAAATCATTATTTTAGTCTAGATACTTCCACTATTTTTTTATCTGAAATATTTTCCCATAAAATTACATATTTTCCCAGAACATTTAGAATAATGTTTTTCTTAAAAACCCTCAGTAGATGTCACTCAACAATAAGGATGTGTAAGGAATTACATATTATGAAACATGAACCTGATTTATTTTATGACATGATTATCAATTATTCAATTTACTATGATATTATCTTTTGTATGAAATGGGTTTCAAAATATGTTTCAAATAATTTTTTCAAAGAAGAGGAAAACAAACAAGGGATATAGAATGTAATTTTTATATTGAAGATGTAACTATTGTATATGATTACATTGATTATTTCATAAATGAAATTGCGTAGACATATTCAAGAGACTGAAGTTTAATTTTCTAATGATTTAGTACCAAATATAATTGTTGTATTAAATAATAAGTATTTAATGGACACTACCAAACTGTTAGATCTGAAGAAAAACCCGAGGAGTTGTGTGATAATGGGTTTATGAACCCTATCTCATCACCATTGGGAGCCCATTTTGTAACGCCCAGACCCCAGAATCCTTATGAATGTGCATTATTTTATTATAATTGTATCATTACAAGGAATCAAATCATGTAGGAGTAAATTTTTTTAAATATATTACATACATAAACCTTATATTACAAATAGAACATATAATACATCATTTAAAATTTGTTGATAACCCTTTCATTATATTAGAATTACCATAAAAAACAGTCGTAATACCAATCTAGGAATCCAAGGAAAAAATAAATCTATGATAGATGTGAGCACAAATTCTTTGTAAGGGTAATAATACCGCATATGCAATGAGTAATTATACCATAAACAATATAGAATGAAAAATACATAAACACATATCATTTAAATTATCACATGAGATGGGTATCATAATCAAGGATATTCAACTAGTTGAATAATCACATGTAATATAAATAACTAAAATCATAAATCAGTAATATGTTAATTTAGACATCAAAAACATACTGTCAAGGCATCATCCATGACACCATATATAAACATATAAGTCATTTTTCAAAGTCTAATCTAGTATATCTAATGAGACTGACCACTACATCAAGGGAATATAGAAGTCCCCTACTGTCCCATAATATGTCCAATTCATTCCACTTATAAAGTGGTAAAACATAACAATTTAATGATTCATCTTAAAACAATTATATAAAATGTGAATACATTAACCATAAACTATGATTATTTTCCAAATTTGAACATCAATAGTAAACCTGATCAAAAACCACATAATAGAATATTTTGAATTTTATTAGAAGAGATAATACTCAATCGAGAATAAGAATCAACAATGTATACTAACATAGATAAAAATACAATAATAATATAAATGGATAATTATTGTGGAAAACACATGTTATACCCATATGATAAACAATTTCATATAAAATTAAAATTTTCATAAAAAATAACCCTTTTTAATAAAAATTATCTAAAATATTAGGGAAGATCTTTTTTAATTTAATAACATATATAATATTTCAAAGGAATATATCAATTAAATAACAGTCATTGTGGTAGGAAATCCATTGTGAAAATGTATGTTAAGAATAGAAAATTCATTTTCATTGTTGCAAAAGTGATTGCTATATAATACATTTAGTGATTCATTTTGTAATCCTTTTAAATTTATATAAACATAAAATGACATTAAACATCATTTTATATACAAATTAAAAAATCTTTAAAAATAATATCATGAATATTGATATGGATAAAATGATGTGATAATTAAATCCCTAAACATTCAAGGTATCCTATAAAACATTGAACATTTAAATATGAATCCCGATGAAAGAATAAATTTTTTTAAAATTTTTTGTTTCAGGATAATAAATAAATAATGAATATGATTTGTAAATGGAGATGTATATACAAATAATTAATTAAGTGGTGTATAACATCTAAATATGCCACAATAAAAAGATATTGAGACAAAGTCCCTTACATTGTGATTAGTTTAGTCAAACATTACTTAAACCCCATGTATGATGGATTAAATCACATTATTACCTTTTATTATAAACATAATAATATTTATGACATCATTTATGATATTATTATATATTTTTTTCCAATATTTTATAATTACTATTGTTTTAGGTGTTAGTTGATTTATTTTCTTATGTTTAGTTTGTCTGGTGAGTAATGTTACATATGAATATGATATATTTTCGTCATAAAAATAAGTAATTTATGTTCATAATGATTATAGTGAAACATCATACATATTATGTGCTCATTTTTTTAATTTTTAACATAGAGAATGAATCATATCACATCATCAAGATGGTAAGTTGTTTGTACACAGAAATGAATATATCATTGCCTTAATTCTTAAGTGGTAAGGAATTAGATGGTATATTAATTATAAAGACAACATATTAGGTTTTTTTTTCAAATCCATTACAATAATTATCATACACATGCAAATAATGTGTGGATAGAAAAATTACACCGCAACATGGAGAAGGTAATTTGTACATATGGATGAATGGTCATATTATTTTTCCTTCGATGTATAAAAAAACAATCTAGTTTTATAATACACATAATAAAATTCTATCATTGATATTATATATTATTTGTTTCTTTTGTATAAAAAAATTTTAATTGTTAGTATACGAAAAAATGAACATAAATGGATTGTTAAAACAATAACATTTTCTTCGGCAGTTATCCATTGGATATCCTCTGATGGATAATACAATTGGTATTCATTGAGGACTAGGACCTCAAGAACATTACTATGAATTTGGGAGTAAATATCAGTAGGGGTTGGTTAAGGTAGAATGAATAATGTGGTGTGATAAATTGAAGAGGAGGTTCCCATTTATATGATAGGTGAGATGCACATTTTGAATCACTCAAAATATAAAATTATTATAAATTATTATATGATATATAATTCAATAAAATGAGTTATTTATAATTTATGATGAGTATGGGTAGAAATCATCTCAAATAATTATTTTTTTAATTGTTTATCTCACAAATGTAATCTTATGTCCTGACGTTAATCCTTAGTAAAACTTTTTAACTCTTTCCATGGCAACATGGATTTTTTTATCATTAGGGTTAATATATTAGATATAAAATGGTCTAAGAACCTCAAATGGATCATTTATGAAATATTTAACCTTAATATTGTTGTTTTTTATAATATAATAGTTTTATGAACTTACTATCATTTAATATAATATTTTTTTAATGTTTCATTTATGTCAATTTGATATTATTCATTATTTCTCATATTAAATATATAATGAAAACATGATAACCTAGAACCAACAGTTCTAATATACCACTGAAATTTATATATCATCTATAAAATTTGTCTATGTCAATAATTATGTCATGTTATAATTATTTTAATATTTTTAATGTCATTTATTTGATATTTTCATTAATTAATCTATTATTGTATCATTATTTTGAAAGCCTTTATTTAAATTATTTATTGTATAAAAATTAAAATTTAATTATCATGATTATGGTAAAATTATTAAATCTTAAATGAATTTTTATATTCAAATTTATCTTCTTTATAACCATGTATTAAAAATGTAATATATTTTAAGAACATGAGTATATTATTTTTAACATATCATTAAATTAAATATAATATATGTCACATCCCTTCCAATTTGAATCAAAATGTTATATTTTAAAATTAAGTGGGTTTTGATCAAAACCCACTAATCCCCAGAAATTAGGAAAAGTGTTCAGGTAACTTTATAATATTATAATATTATTTTTACCTTCAATTTCCTGATTTACCATTAACTGTGGAAAATAAGAATTTACCAGAGTAACTGTTCATAATATAAAAAATATTCTTATCCTGTTAGATTCTAAATATCAATATATTTATAATAGTGTATGTATGTTTTTCAAAATTCTATTAAAAATGTTTTTATATTAAGATTAACTCCAGTTCGACAAATATGGTGAGAAATCAAGTAAACGTGGTGTTTAGAAGTTCAGTAAGATAATATATATAATTTTCATATAAATATTTTTTAGATTACCTAAATTTGATTAATATATGTACAATTGGTCAATAATGACCTTAAAAAATTAGTGTATACTAATTTTATAATGAAAATTTATTTTTTAACTACCACGTAGTATTTTTCACTATACATCAAAAAATAAAACATATCCTAAAAATAAATAATAGTCATCCTATGATAATTTTGAAATTATAAATTTAAATAATATGGATATATTGTCTTATAAAAATCATAAGGGTCTCTAGATTTATATTTAACATTAGTTATCCATTAAAATTTCGTAAAATTACTACTTTTTTAAAATACATCTATTATACAAAAATATTGTATATGTTCTTATATCATGTGTAAAAACACAAAAGATGATTGTTAAAATTATATGGAATATAAATAAATTTAATAATTCAGGTAATAAAGTTCATATCATCTAATTTAATGACTAGGTATTATCTTATTATATTAAATAATAATATATTAACAATATACTATTGTTTTTTATAACTCGGTCTTGAATATAATGAAATCTGTCGAAGGAATACAATCTTGCGTGTAACACATGCTCACTCAATCTTCTGTAAATTACATCATATATAATATATTATTTTTTTAAAATAATAATAATATTATAAATTATTTGTTTGTTACAGTTGTTCTGCATTAATTAAATTTCTTCCTCACAATTTATAATGGATATCAGTAATCAAGAGTCTGATATTTTTAAATAATAATATTTAGAAACCCATATTGAAAAAATTAAAACCAATACTCCCTTTTAAAAAGGAGTGTTGGAATCATTAATGTTACACATTGAAAAATAAAACAAGGGGACAATATAGGAGCACATATGTGTGAAGTAAAAACAAGAACATGGATGATAAATATAATTGTCATGTTCTAATGAATATTGATATAGAAAAAGGTCAAGAAATTGTTATGTATCACAAATACATAAATCGATGATGGTCTATGGGGAAATTGGAATCATCATAAACAAATGTAATTGGATAACATATTTTTTTCTTTCATGATTTTTTTCTTAGAGATGAATAATTTTAATTATAAGACATAAATAGTATATTTGAGGAAATTTCATAAGTTTTTATTCATTGATCAATTTATAATTCATATCTTATTCTAGGAAATAATGTTAAATTTTTCATACTTGAATCTTAAGTAGATAATGATACCATATATATAATGATAGTGCATCCCCTCAGTATTTATTTCAATAAAACGAGAGTATATATTACCCAATATACATAAATCCTCATATGGTGAAATTTTACTTTAATCTCATAGACTTCATATGATGTTTCACTTACGCCATGTCATAAATGGTTAACCTATTGACTCTTCTGACAAATGAATATCCAATACATGTTAAATTATTTCATGAAAATGTGTTAACATTGATATCTTATATATCATAAAGTATCACTTGATTCTCACATTCAAAACATGTGAATAACGTTGTTTTATGTTCTCTTAAAACATAGAAACAACAATAATTACCATAGTCATTTTTCAAAAACATGAATTCATTTTTATTCCTTATTTAAAACAAATAATATTTGATATAGTCCAGAAATAAATAATTTTTTAGACTCTAATAGTTAATGAATACACTATATTGATTACAAATCATTAGTCAGTTCAATGGTATTCACAGCATATCCAATAAAAATTATCTAATAAATAATTTTTTATGAAAAGATCATTGTGGAGTCATTTTTAACATATTAATGGTAACCTTTACATCATCCATGTGTTTCTAAATTTCATATCATTATACTGAATTACATTTCCTAGTACAATTCAATATATGATATCAAATCCTAAACAAAAAAGCATTTTAGTGTCATACACATATATTCTATAATTTTTATATCATGTAAATTGTTGAAAAAAATATTCAAATGATATAATTCATTAATCCATGTTTAAGAACATTAATCATTCCTCTTTTTATGTGGTTGTAGCATAACTGTGACTATGATATATTAGTCTCTTTTGGAATATATTCCTTCGATAAATCCATTTATCTCTTATTTTTGTGCATCCCTCGAAATCAATAATACTACATATAATCATTAATTACAACATTATCATACGATACAATGTTCTCATATGATTATATTTCATATTATAATGTTACCCATTGGAATATAGGCATTCGATCAAGAAGGATATGATCCATTTTACTCATTGGATCGTATACAACGATGAGGTTCACATTCCTTCTACCAGGCCCAATTTCTAAGTGATAACATATATAAGGTTATGTCCTATCATAATATATTATACTTAAAAATGAAATATATTTTCCAATAATTTAAAAATATTAGTGTATCTAGTATCATATTCAAAAAATTTGTTTTTTGGGATGCTTTTTTATACTTATCATCATTATCTACATTAGGGTTATGTTCCCTAAATTATGTTTTCTAAATC
This sequence comes from Viscum album, assembly GCA_963277665.1. NCBI lineage: Eukaryota > Viridiplantae > Streptophyta > Magnoliopsida > Santalales > Viscaceae > Viscum > Viscum album. The sequence goes on from OY728151.1 coordinate 121,327,610, forward strand.
TATTTATCAGTGTTCATTATAAAATCCACATCATACTATATATAAGGCCCTATCCCAAGAAACACAAATTCAGTTCTTCATTTTATTCCATTAGCATGACTACATGGAATCTCAACCAAACTGATTGATCAACATAGAAGTTTTTTAAAATATATTTCATTCACGAACCATATATTAAAAATTAATACAGAAAAATAGAACATTAATAATTCAATTAGAATGATTTGATTATCAATGATTTAACAAACATATTAGTAATAATCCAAATAATGCAATAATAGGAAAATTTAATCATATAATAGTGGTGAGCATGGAGACTGAATCAGGGAAAGCGTACAAGAAAAGCGATGAGTAACTATATCATAAAAAATATAGAATGTAAAAAACTAAAAAACCTATAATTTAAATAATCACATTATGTAATAAAAATAACCATAGTTATTATACTAGATTAATAATAACATGAAATATAAATAACTGATATCATAATGAATGAATCTATAATGAATTACATCATAAAAATTTTTCTTATGGAGTGGTAAAACATATCCAACATAAACATTGGTATTTAAACTAGCATACGAAATTCAAATACATTAACCATAAACTATGAATGATATCAAAATAGCACATCCGTAGTTAAACTGATCATAAACCACTCAATTAAATATGGTGAATGGTATTATAAGGGATCATCCTCAATCAAGAATAGGATCAAACAATGGATATTGAGATAAATGAAAATACTATAATAATATCATTTAAAAGTATTAAAGAAAACCTTTTTTAATCCCATATGAATAAAATTTAATTATAAAAATAGCATCATCGTTTAAAATCAACCATTTCAAAACCAAATATCTATAAAATAAGGGGAAAGAGTTATTAATATAAAAAATAATGTAATATTTAAAAGTATTGGACCAATTAAATAACAATCACGGTGGTGGTAATTTTGTTGTCAGTGTGTGTGTTAAGAATAGAACATTACATTTTTCATTTGTAAAACAGTTTCATATAAAACACATAAATTTTTTTTGTTGAAATACTTTTAAATTAATATAGAAATAAAGTTTTATTTTTATCCTTTTATATTAATATAAATAAATATGTAAAAAAATATCATGAATATTTACATATAGACAAATATGTGATAATTAAACCATTAAACTTTTATTTTGTCCCATACCACATTGGATAATTAAATATTAGTCCCCATAAAGGAATAGAATATTATAACAAACTAAATAATAAGATAATAAATAATTAAATTTGATGATACATCAAATGGGCTATATATACACCTTATAAAATATTGAGTGTGTATTACAACATACTGTTCATAATGATTGGATTTTGAGATGATGTGCCTTAACTTACACTTCCATTAGTCAAAAATTCCTTAACACCCTATAGATGATAGTATAGGTCTCATTATTAATTTTATCATAACCTTGTTCATATATATGATATCATATATTATATTATCAATTCATTTTTAATAATATTTTACTATTACAATTCTTTTGGGTGTTAACTACTTCATTTTCTTATGATTGTTTTTTATGAAGTCATGTTTCTTCTAAATATGTATATTTTATTTATATAATGTATTATATTATATTCAAAAATTATGTACATTTTTATAAACATTATTGAATTGTTAATGTGGAGAATAAATCTCATGGAATTATGGATAAAATAGGCCACATGTTCGCACGAGCGATGATATTATTCCCATAATGGTAAAGTGGAAAATAATTTGATGTTCTATTTATAATTAATATCATATATAATTTTTTTTCTTTTTATTTATATCAATTATATTCATCATTTTTTCCAAAAATATAATGTGTTGAAAAAAATTTACACCATATCTTGGAGACTATAAGTCATAAGTACTCATGTATCATGATATTGTTTTTCATGTGATAGATAAATGGGGAAATAAGTTTGTAGAATAATTTATGATGAAATCCCATAATAGATATGATAATTTATTTATTATTTTAGTATGTAAAAAGCGTTAAAATATGATTTAAATGAACATGTATCCTTAAATGAATTGGTAAACCAATTACCTCTTCTTTGGTGGTATTCCTTAGGATCGTATCTTAGGGACACTAGGGTTGGTCTTTTGAAAAGACCAGGAAATCCATACTGTTACTAATATTGTTTAAGGAATAATATTCAGGTTTAATTAGATCTATATGGTTCAACATGTGGTGAGGAAGTGAGGGAGGAGGTACCCTTTTATATAGGAGATGGGGGATCGTTTGGAAACACTGAAACTATTAAATTAATATCAATTTATTTTCGATTTAATTTAGATGAAAAGTGGTGTATATCGATTATCAGATGAGGATGGATCAAAATACCATCATCTAATGATTTTTAGTCATTTTTATGTCACAAAAGATTATTTTTTTCTTTGTATTAATCATATGTTAAACCCTTTAGTTATTACCACGAAAATATTTCTTTTTACTCTTTTGGGTTAATATGTTTACACTAAATTTCAAAAAAACCTATTGAAAAATTTATGACATCATTAAAATAATTATAGTTATTTGGATAGAATATATATTTTGAAATTTTTTATATAAATTAATAATATATTATTTATTTAAAATAATCTTATATTTCACTTTTGAAAATATCTATTATTATTCATTTTAAAATATTAAGACAACATGTTACCTTTAAAAAATATTATATTATATTAATAACAAATATAAATTATGTAAAAAATTATAACATTTCAATAATTATATTAATGTATATATATATATATATATTATTTTTAATATCATTTATTTGATATTTATATTAACTAACCAATTATAGCATCATTAGTATTAAAGTAATAAATTAAATTATATCTTCTCTAAAAATTAAAAATATATTTTCATGATGAAGATAAATTTATAAAAATTCATATTAATATTTATAATCTAATTTATCTATTTTATTACCATGTATAAAAAATTTAATACATAATTATTAAAAACATGAGTATAAAAAATTAAATATATCTTTAAATAAAATATAATCACTTTTGTAACCATACCCAATCAGTTTAAAAAGAGTGTAATTTCCACCTATGTGATATTGTTTTTGTTAAATAACTTATATAATGAATTGTGGGAATTTTTTAGGGTAATATAATTATATTATAATATTATTTTTACCATTAATTACCTGATTTACCATTAACTGTGGTAAATAAAATTTTTCCCAACATACAAATCATAATATCCAAAAAACATTAATTTGATACATTTAGAATATTAATATATTAATAATGACTGACATGTGTTTTTGTTTTTACAAATTATAATCACATTACTATTTAAATTTTGTTTAACACTAATCCCGCAGATTTGGTGAAAAATCTGGTAAAAGAGGTGTTTAAAAGGTCAATAAGTTATTATATCTAATTTTAAAATAAAAATCACTAAAATGAAATAAATTCAATTAGTATATGGATAATTGATTTATTTTTACCATAAAATTAACTTTAATGTATTTTATTATTTAAATAAAAAGATTATTTTCAACTACAATGGTATATTATTCATTGTTCATCCAAAAATTAAACTTCTCATAAAAATAAAATAATTTTGGACTAACAAAATTTTGAAATTATGAATTCAATTAATAAGATTATATTATAATATATAAATTATAAATGATTCAAACATATATATTTTAAATTGTTTTTCCAATAAAAGGAATAAATTTAACATTCATGAAAATTACTTCTTTTATCTGAACAAAATCGGATTTTGTATTATATAATTTATAAAAAACACACAAGATAAATATTAAAATTATATATAATATATATAATTTTAATAATTTTTTAGTACTATTAATAAACACTAATTTAATTACTAGTTTATATATTTTTATATTAAATAAAAATATTTTAATAATATATCAGTTTTTTTAAAACTAATTCATTCATATAACTTAATCAATAAAATGATGACACTCTTGTATGTAACAGAAGATAACTTATTTTTCAATACATTACAAGCAATAAAAATATTAAAATTTGTTAAAATGAAAAATATTTTAAATTCAGGGGGTGTACACATGTTATATTCATTATGAAGAAATTTTATACTATGAGGACATGCATTGATTGTTGGAAATAAATGAAATTACAATAAATAAAATTTATTCTATACCACACATTGATAGCTTATTCGGTCAACATCATGGAGGCCAATATTTTTCAAATACATTAGTTTATTCTAGGAGTCAACAATTTCATCTAATGAAGGAAGAAATTCCAGAACAGTTTTCCAAAGAAGTTATGAAAATTACAAGTTTAAAATAATTTCAATTGGATTGAATATTAAACCCTCTTAATTATGGATCTAATTAATATAGTATTCAATGAAAATAATGATTATGATATGTGGATTAATTTGATGATATTTTGGTTATTTCTAAGAGATTAGTGGAATTTGATAATTACCTATGTATAGTTAATGTGAACCTTGGACACAAGAACTGTGTGGAAAATTTATTATTTTTGAATAAAGTCTTCAACAAGGTGTTTTTCTTGGATATATTGTCACTAATAGTCCCATATATTTTAATACTGGGATAGTAATGGATGTCATGGAGTGTCCTATAATAATTATCATAACTATAATATGTACTTTTATTGAACCAATGTGTTACTACCACTGATTCATTAATTACTATTCTAAAATAGATGGACCATTAACAAAGATTACATGTAAAGGGATTCTATTCATTTGGACAATGAAATGTAATGGATGTTTATATGAACTAAATAGAAGATTTTTCAAGGGTATTATTTTAATTCTATCATATAGAAATAATGGGTTTGTAATATATAGTGTGTAACCAATAAAGGGATGTGGTTGTGTCCTTTTTCCAAATAATAATGTAATTGACAATGCCTCAAAAAAATTGGTGGCTACGGAGCCAAACTGTCCTACCCGTGATATTATATTGATAGTTATTATCATTTCATTGATGATATATAGATATTATATATATTTTTAAATATGTGATATATAAATACATCATAATATTAAAAAATTCATATTTTCACATAAATAGCTCAACATGAGTGAAATAATATGGCTCATGCTACACATAAATTATGATTTATTGAAAAAATAAAACATTGTGAATGAAAGGATGATTATGAATTCCATTGGAATAATTGTGGAGTTTAGTCCCAAATGATGATTAAGAGGGATCATGTGGTCATGGTTCTTGTAAATATGGAAAAGTGAATTATTAAGGGTGAAAAAAATCACTCAATTTTTAAAATATTTTTATCATATATTTATTTGAAAAAATAAAAATTTATTAATCAGATAAAGTGATTCATCATAATAAAATAAATGATGTGAATGATGGGAAATCAATAAAATTAATTATTTAATATGGTGTTTTAAAATTTTTAAATAGTTTTTGTGGTTCATATATTCATCTTATAAAATTTTATTTGTTGTATGTTGTCCATGTCTCAAATTTCCCAATACACCATGGGTATCACCAAAATGTAGGGGGATATAAGGTAAATTGTTTTGTGGGAAACATGATGTGGAAAATTGTGAACTTGGTATCAAGATACATTGTTTTTCAATAGGTCATGTCTGAGATAAAACATCATAAAGGAGTAATGAAAACTCTTCTTATTCCAATATGTTAGTGGGATTACATTAATATCGACCTTTTTATAGGAATACCACTAATGCTTAATAATAATAATGAAAAATGAGGTATTTTTTATCACCTAACAAAATCTACAAATTTTTACACTATAAGAGATAAATTAACCATTGAGTGTCTCTCAAGAATATATGCCTATGAATCTAGTAGACATCATGGAACAATACTTTTGAGGATGTGTAGTCTTGATCACTATATTAATTCAATAAAATTTTCATGTATTCATAAGGATCATGATTTCATGTATCATTTGAGAAATTCATAAGATTATCAAATTTGAATATTGTTTAAAAGTATTATCCAAACAATTGATGACACATTGAGTTCAATATCAGAAGACTATAATTCTATATGGGATAAATATTATCATTGCTATATTTTTCTTCTAATAATAGTTCACATTCATGAATTCAATGTCAAACTTATGATGTATTATATAGATATATATTTCATAATCAAACCTATTGGGATAAATTTATTGAATTGAATATTTGAGGCCTAGAACTTGGAGAAGAGTCAACGACTAATTTAAAGGCTATTAAGGATTATTTTTAAGATTATAAAAGTAGAAAAATATGTATGTTGATAATTAGAGGAATATTTTTCAATTCCATGAGGGATATAATGTTTTCTTGAGACAATATCAATACAAGGTTGTCATAAGGATTGGTAAAAATGGGAAATATGATCATTGGAAAATATAAAATCCATGATAGAATTGGAGTCTTTTCTTATCATTTTTAAATTTTCCAATGTTTCTAAAATCAACATGATGTGTTCCAGGTATCATTTTTGTTTATTTAAATGCACGACCGAATGAAAATTTTCACCTCATATGTAATAGAAGTATATCCAAATTTATCTTACTATGAAGAAACCATCAAGATTCAAGATAAAAAATAGAATGTATTGAAGATTCATATGATTCATCTGGTAAACGTACTTTGGAGAAAAAAATAAGGGTAGCAACATTGGAACTAGTGCATTTCTGAAATTATAATAACCCATTTTTATATTTGGATTTTAATATCAATTAATGTTCAAGGATGAAATTTTTTTATAAGGAATCAATTAACATTCCCAATATTCACAATTGTTTTTAATAAATTAAATCAGTTTGATATATATTGTTGTAGAAAACATTGGGTTTAAATGAAAGTTATCAATAATAATATTATTTAAAAAAAAAATTATATCATAGAAATTAAATTAGAGTATATAAATTATAATAACTAAATTATTATCAATATATTATATAAAAAATCATTAGTTATATAATTATTAGAAAAAATATATTAATCATTTGAATGTAAAAAAGTGTGTTCTAAAGTATGATTTTTTCAACAAAAATGATTTTATAACTTATTTCACACATATAATAAAATTAATATTTTGAGATTTTTAGAAAATATGTTTTAAAATTATAACATCATTTTTGAAATCATCATACAAAAATTAACTTAGTGTGATGTTTTGGGAAATTTTAGAAATTGTTTTATTATTAAAATATTAGTGAATAAAAACGAATTATTTCAAATTTTTTGAAAATTTAAATTGTAATTTAATTTTTTAAAGTATAATTATTTAATAAAGTTAATATTAATTAAAAATAATGTAAAGGGAATAATTTTAGAATTAAATATTTATAGTAAAAATGATTATAATTATGAAATATTTTTTGAAAAATTGCATGTTCATTACATATACAGGTTATATTTTAAATTGGACTTTACCAATTCTAGTAATTACAATTGAAAAATGGATTACATATTTGGAATATTATAAATTATATTATATAAGATTTTCAACATAATTTTTAATCATATTAAAAACATAAATCAATAATAATTAATTATCCTGGATAAGGTAAACATGGTTTTACTGGAAGATCAACTAAGTATATAATGGATAAAAATGAAATACAATTTTTTAATACACAAATTTAATGTCCATATTTATTCATTATCACCTAACGGGGTGCGAATGAGCCCTTCTTGATGATTTTTTTGGATAAAAACATTGGTCTAATTTATTTCTAAAAAACATAATATATACCCTATCGCTTGCATATAAATTACCACACTCTCTCATCACATCCTCAAACAGTAAATGATATTTTTTTCAGAAACTAACTATAAAAATAAATTCCTTTCTCAGATCCCATCATCTTATCTTCAATTTTTATATTATAAATCCTTCAATGAGATTCTTTTGGTACAAAACAAAATCTCTCATCCGTGTAAGAGGTGAAATTATAAAATGATTATATCTATTTACTTTCTTCTTATATCACTTTAATGAATAAATAATTATAATTTTATAATAAAAATATTATAAAAAAACCCAATATGTTTTTATGTTAATTTTATACCATATATTTATCTCATATGCCATCAAAATGGATATGAAATCGCCGATCATGTGTATCATGATCTACCGACTCATTAACTGATTGAACTAATTTTACAATAGCACGTCTCATGATTACATATATAATTTTTATTACTATATATATATATATTATTTATAATATAATTGTAGAATTGTAATTATAATATCATACATTCCATCATACATTCCATTCGGTTTAAAATATAATTGTATTGCACATGTGAACAATGACTACCACATTGCAAAGCAATGTGATTCATATATAACATATGAATTAAATAAAAACTAACATGGATAAATTTATTAAACATAATTGATATATATTACATGAAATTCATTTGTTAAAGGTAATATATTACCCAATTCGTTACCCTTTCACTCATTAATGGAATGTTATGGTCTCTTGTGTGTGTATCACCTAACATCCCCACAATGAGATTTAATGTATTATCCATGTACAACCATATGTAATTTTAAAAAAAAATTATATAATGGGTAAATATGATATTTAGGACACTAATGTCATTATTAAGATTATGGATATATATTCTATTTACAATAACATGAAATTTAATGGGAAAAGCATGCATGAAAAAACAAGTCAATTAACACATAAAATAAAAAAAATAATGAAATATTAATAAAAAGATGGTAAAATTTAATACTAAAATCATTTGTTATATTATATATATTATTATTGTATTAGTATAGTTATACAACATGATTAAAGAAATTATATATGTGGTTATAGAAGAGTTGTCCAATGGAAAATGTGGGGTAATGGATTTAATCTCAATTTCCATTTCATTATGAAATAATAGATAATAGAAACCTATTTAATTTTCTGTGGTATATATATAGTTGATGATGTATAAAACATTAATAAAAATTTATTAATTACTAATAATTTTAAATTTCAATTTTATTTTTAAGATGTATCAAATAGAAAGCTATTATAGTGGCAAAAAATTTAATTTAAATTCTCACATTGATTTTTAATTATTTAATTTAGCAGGAAATAATTTAATTATTATAAAATTTATTAATTTGAAATATTATATATCTTAAACATATTTAATATTATATTATTTTTTATATTACTTCCTATTTCATATTACATTTATACATAATGTTTTAATATTGAAAGTATTTGATTAACTGAGAAAATAGTGATAAATTTGTATCCTTACTCAATACAAATTTATGATGATAAGAAATATTGATTCAAAAATAAAATAAATTATTTGATATATGAGGAATAATTTTGAAATGATGATATGGGTGGGTCTTTTTATTAATATCCTTGTAATCCATTGATAGGTCTCATAAGAAAATTCAGTTGGCCAAATCTGATGGGTTTCTACCCAATTGTTTTAAACTAAATTTTGAAATGTCTTAAATATAGAGGTATCATTATTCCTGAGATCATGAAATCCAATAATAATTAATTTCCATCATTAATGAATCAATTATTGTTTTTATCTATTTTATTTTCTCATTTATATTATCCCATGATTAATTTCATTCTCGATTTACTAATTAAATATAATTTGTGTTCAGTTGTTTACCTTTTGATATTTAATATGATTTTATAGGGTCATGTTATTAAAAATATGGAATGTATTTTAAATAATTTATCATTCCAAATTTTATATTCTACAGTTATCTAATATTTTTTCAACTATATTTAAACATTATATATAATTTTTTCTGAGCCGTATTATTTTTTCCCAAGTTATGATGATGAATCCTTTGAATTAAATTCAAGGATATTGTTATTTTGTTTCTTTTTTTATTTAATAATTTGAAATGGGTATCATTAAATATTCTATTTACAAAAGCTATTAAAATGATCATCTATTTTTTATTTTACCCTGTGTATCTATGCTAATATAACAAAGAAGACATAGATTATAGATTAATTGACGTAGGATCATTACAACATCAATATTCTCTCTTCAAATTAATATAATCCAATTTTGAAAAATTATTTTCATTTTTTTCTATATGAACTTCATATTTCGCATTCCCTATTTTTCTGAGAAGTTATTATTAATCAATTTCTGATGTGGTATTTTTAATTTCCCATGTCATGTTCACTAATATGTAAACCAAAATGGTTTGAAATATTTCCTCAACAATGCATCCTCGTATTCCTGATTCGGAAGACTATTAGTAAGAGTATAGGTCAGTACCATGGGTAAAATGTATCCTATATTTTATTTTAGAGCTTAATGGTGGATAAAAAATTACCCAAATAAAATATATAAATATAAATAATGAAATATAAATACATAAAAATATAATAATAAAACAATAGGTAATGCATTTTAAAAAATGTGTATTTCATGATTCTATAAAAAATTTGGAGTATCGGGAAAAATAATTATGAATACAAGAGTATATTATTTACATAATATAAAACAACGTTAAAAGATATATTGATGTTCATTTTGAGAAAAAACACGGTTCTTTTTCTCTCATAATCCATCTTTTTAAATAAAATCTTGTTTCAACAGAAAGTTTCTTCCCCTAGTCCCTACCTACATTCATGATGTCTACCCAGGTTAAAATAATAGTCCTAAATAGGGTATGAGTAAGAGTCATTTGGACATCATCGAGGGTGTATAGAACTATCCAATAAGAGAATAAATATGAGAAGTGTGTATAAATAACAAACAATACTATAAATAATAAAAACATGTTGGTCCTGGGCCTTTATGGGATACCTGTGAGATATTTCCTAGTTCAACCTAAGTTGTAATGTTTCTAAATAATTAAATTTTTATATATATATATTTATATTTATTGTTATTTTGTGTATGAATTAAAATAAAGGCATTGTTTCTGTTATAATAATTTTATGTTCCATAAGTTCACATGAAATTTATATTTCTATAAGAATGTTGAAATTTTTATAGGCGTACCCATTACTACTACAATGCAAGGCTATACTCATTGATTTTGGAAAACAAATGTGGATAATGATCACCCATTTAGACATTGGAAAAAAAGTATCATTGGGCATACTAATTCACATGGTATTCGAAAATAGTGGGAATAGTTTTCATGGGGGAAAATCACAAGGAGGACATATACCAATGATTCTGCAAATGTTCTGGATATAGGTAACCTTATACCCATAATTTTTTTAAAACATGGAAATATTTTTCACAATGAAAATTTGTGGGTAGAACCCATTACTATAGTATGATCAAACCTTGGTTATATGATATTTATATAGGATTTTGTACTAATATTTTGGGAAACCGCTAGTAATTGTCACATATACACATGGTTTGAAACCGTTATTTTCATTGGTGGATCGATTTTATTCCATAATAATAAAAAATGTAGTAAATAATGTATACAAAAAATTATAAATATATAAAAAACATATATATATATACATGAACATAAAAAAAATGTGTTATATGATACTAGAATGGTTGTTGGAGTATTGTAAAATGTTGTTTGGATCAATTCCCACTGGAGTGTGTTTTTTATAAGGGTCCTACACCCAATGATTGACCAAAGCATGGGATAGGTTGACACGTTTTTTTCTTAGTAATAACAATAATAATATATTCATTTATATAATTAATTATATATATATATATATGAATAATTGAACAAAAACAATTTTGTACGATAATGGTAATGTTCATGGAAGATTAGAACAAGGTGATGTGATAAAATCATAGTGGAGGAAATTTTTTTAATAAAGGTCATACACCCACAGTTTGATGAAACCGTGGTTATATGTTTTTACATTGAAATTTCCAATACCAATGTTCCTTGGACACTGTTTATAGGTGAATATACACATGGTTTTTTAAAACCATAGGTATAGGTCTCTTTCAAGGGCTTAAGAACCCATGATCCATAAAACCATTGGTATAGCCTATTACCATGGTTTCCTACGATATCCCATAGTTGGGAACCATGGGTATAGTTAATGATTCATGTAGTGCATGGAATTTCACAATAAGGGAGAATTTCAACATGAGACATAAGATTTGGTCCTTGGTATCCAATGTACATGAATTTAATGGATCATAAAGAAATTTACATGGTAATTCAAAACATAAATTTGAATCTATAAAGAATCTCTTAAAGAAATCCTTTTAATTCCGAAAAATAATATGAACCCTCACTTCTAATTTAGGGAATTTAAAATCTAATAAAAATAAAAAATCCATGTTTGGTGTATCACTTGATAGGTAAATAATTGCATTGGTTTCCATCCTATGATTATATTTATGGAAAACCACAATGAGATTCCATTTATCACTCCAGTCATTCCACACCATTATGAATATTTTTTCCATAACCATTGTCATGAAAACTATAATTGATAAACACGTATATAAAATCATTATAATATCACATATCAAACATAATAAGTAAAAAATTATTATAAGAAATGCTAATTCTATTCAACATTCATTTCAATCATCTTATAGATTTTATTTTGAAGATAATCAAAACCAAATAAGAGGTGTTTTGACATAATATTCAATTAAAGATGTTCCATTGGATTATATGTATACACACCCAAGGGGTTATACAAATTGTGGCAAAAAATTAATTTATATATATGGTATATATGGGAGAATATTTTTATAGTCCAAATTTTTATTTAAATGAAATTATAAATTTTAACACAACCACAAGTAGATATCAACATTTTAAATAATGAATCAGGACATAAACATCAAAACATTTAGGGAAAAAGGAATAAAAAACCTATCATATTCTATTAATAAAGTTCTCATCTAGTATCAGAATATAATATTTTATATAATGGGAAATATCATGAAAATATAAAAATTATTTCAATTATGGAATATTTGGTTTAATAGAACCAATGATGATTAATGAAATAGAGACAAAAAATAGAAGAAATAGTTATGAGATACACATCTAGGGTGATATAATTTTTTGAATGAAGAATAAATTAATTATTTAATGATTGATATAGATCAAATATGAGGTTCATAGAAAAAATGGATATCAATTTGTAATCTACTATAAAAACTTTATTATAAAATATGGTTTTATATAGAAGCATGAAGAGGGGAGAACTATTTATTTTACCCCATTAAAAATATATCACATAGATTGAGCACATGTTTTTCCAAAACATGTTCCAACTATAAAACCCTTTTATCCCTAGCTTAAACCCATGATAGGATAGGTGTAAATTTTTTCAAACTATGTGTATCCCATGTATGATCACTATCTAAGAGACATAACCCCCTCACGTGGTTAAACATAAAAATAAACAAACAATAAGAGAACATTGAAAAATACACATGAAATATATTGATGGTTTCACATAGTAGTGAATATTACCACACATAGTCAAAATAACACAACATTTCCCCTTATAGTCTTCATTGTTTAGTGGTGTAGATAGTTCTAGTCCTAAACATACTATTCACCTCACTATATCATTCCTAAATTCCTAAAATTAGGATATAAATAAGCCCAACCTCCACAAACACCTTCCATTAAATAATATTATATATTTACCAAATAATACATCTTTATTTCTCCCATTTAAAATAATCAATACCACTATAAATTTATGTTCTCTTATACCCACACCTACTTAAAGAAACTCAAGACAGTGTTTCTCTTCAGAAAAAGGCTAATCAGAATCATAGATTAATAATTGGACACTAAGCATCTTTTTCCAATGCTTTCTCCAGGGCACACACAGTTGTATTTGAGGATGCGCTGCTCTGTTTCCTTGCATTCCGACATTCCAAAGGACGATGGGATCTGTCGCTTATTATGGGACTCATTCTCCTTGATCAAAACGGGATGATGGAATGTCAGTTTCTCCTTCCGTGGATTCTCCTCAGATCATGCTACCTAGTCTCTGTCTCCCTCATAGATTTAGTATGTTTCTTGTGAAACTCTTCCCAGTTTTATATCTTCATGGACACTAGTTAATTATAATCCTTCTGGCAGGACATTCTATGGGTTCATGTGAGGGCAGTAACATTCAATCAAGGGAGTAGACACGCTGGGCATTAACGACATGTCTAGATGCTGGAACATTAGCACATCTATCTTCTGTCCAATATTATAGGGCTTATTGAGTTTGCGAAATCGTGATGTATCCCACATAATATATGAGTAATCGTATTTCCTAGGCATTTCTCTGATGTTTTCCTCAGATTCACATGTTTAACATGGGGTATGTCGTGAGTTTAACATCTTTCGGAGACAGTTATGCAAAATTCTTGTCTTATGAGGTTTTCTACAGTCATATTATGATTAACATTATGTACACTGTGATATTAATTTCTTATAGAGATGGTATTAGGGTGATCAGAAAAATCTATAGAGATAGATCAGATCAATATATCTCTAGGAGGGAGTGATATGAGTGTTTTATAGGTGGATGGATCCGAACACTCAATAAGAGTAGTCCCAAGATGGTGTGTCCCATAAAGGTATGATGTCACACTATAAAAGACGATCTGGACACCACTGAGGGAGGATCAGGGAGTGTTCCCCACAGAATAAGGAAATATTAAGGTTTACCTTTGACTGGGAATGAACCTCGTGGAGGTTTCTTATGTATCCTGTGTAGACAAAAGGGATCAAAACCCACATAGTTCGAAGGAGCGAAGAAATAGGATGTATACAGAGGAAAACAACCTGAATATATGATGGGTCATACACATGGATTTTTGTCCATTGCAAGAGGTATACATATGGGTGGATGGTTATGGATGGAGTGGCTCTTATGCATGGTTTGCAGCCCGGGTGCCGTAAGGTTTAGCACGGGGTTGAATGCCATGATCTCACTGGGATGTGGCAGCCCAGGTGAGAATAAGGGTGGATGATTGAGAGTTGAATGAAAAGGATGGGGAATGAGGTAGATCTGGCATGAGGACTATGGTGATGTTGGGATTCAGTCTTCAGGAGTCTATCTACATATCCCCATGGTCGAAAATCAAAGTTCGCATAGTTTGGTATGGGTATGGAAAACCTAAGGAGGTGGCATGTGAGAAGGGATTCATGTTTTGAACCCATAAGAAGTGGAACCTCTAGGATAGGTCATGACCTTCCCGAAACACATAGCGTCGAAGGGAGGACCGGGGAATGGTCTTGAATTGGGGTGTACACATAGGACAACAACTCGATGATGTGTATGGGGCTCATGTATTGTTAGAATCCTGAGTTGGTCTGACGCCACTAGGAAGGATAAAAGATGTTTGTCTCAACAAATAGGATTACAATGGCTTTCCACTGAATATGGGATGCAAATAATTACCGCAGATTGAGGGACACACCAGATTACCGCTGCATGGGGCACAACGGTGTACCACTGACTGGGGTTTACAATTTAATGTCTTGCGGGACCGGGGTGTACCGAAGTGAGGTGGTCAGGTTCGATAGGTTGTTAAGTTTGAACCTCGGGGAGGCTTCAAACGTATCCTACCATGCCAGGGATCAATGTCCACATATTTAAAAATGGGGGGTTAGTGAACTGACATGAATGAGGACCTAGGGTCAAAAGGATGGTGGGATTGAACCTCAAGGAGGCATCCTATATACCCTGCCTTATCCAGGATCAAAGTCCTTATAGTTCAGATAGATTTGGGCGAACTGATGTGGAGGTAGTCAGAGCGACCGAGTGTTGTAATTGAACCTCAGAGAGGCTTCCTACGTACATTTCCTTGGTGAGGATCAATGTACTCGTAGTTTTTGTGGGCTTAGGAGAACTGATGAGAAGGTGGTAGGAGAGATAGAGTGTTGGGATTGAACCTAAGGGAGGATTCCTACATACCTCACCTTGGCAACGATCAACGACCTCCAAGATCAGTTTGGGTTTGAGGATTACACTCTAGGATTCTTGGAGAGGATGTCATGTTTGATGCTTATTCTAAGCCCACATTAGTCATGCTCAGTGTGAGAAATAAGATGTAGAAAGGAACTGACAATCATGTCGGGAATGGTGCGTCTGTGGGAAATGGACTGGGGCTACATGTAGTTGGATGCCTAAAAAAGAAATAGAAGTTTACTCATGTTTAGTAACCCAAGGAGGAAACAACAGCTTACACATAGTTAGAAGACCAAAGAGGAAATTGGGGCTTACTCTAGAATGGGGTCCCGGTTGGTGATAAAGCCCATCGAGAAAGGGAGTTAACTACCATGAGGAGAGGAGGATCAGAGGTGCTGCATCTTGCAAAAAAGACTAGGGGGCTTACACCAAGCTGGTTTCTATTTCCCCATAGACGGACGGCAAACTGATAAAGTGGATTCATTCCATGTGAGGAAAGATCTCACTCCCGTGGAGGCTAGTGGGTGTAGGGAATGTCTGAGGCGGGGCACCCCAAATTCAAGGCCTAGGGAGTGGCTACAGTTTAATGGCATGTGATGAGGATAATGGAATTTGGTAGTTTCATGACCTGTGGCTCAGACGAGGTAGGTTTTCCATGCACCCCAAAGAAATACATAACAGATACCCTTCTGTCCATGAGGTAAGGAATTCATCTTCAATGTCGTGGATGGTGGGTGTCAAGAGGTTATCCCATTTTTTGTCCATGTTAGCATGGATATGAGGAGAAACAATAGTCGTTAGCATGCCTTTGTGAAGAAGCAAGAGGCGAAGCAACTAGATGTGAAGCACCACCCAAGAGATATTGAAGTTACTTTTTGAAAACATGGAGGGTATCATGGGAAAAGAAGTTGGAGGGAAAAGGAGTTTATAGGTATAATCCTTGTAGATATCTGGTTCTCCATGTAGTGAAGGGGCTTATTGAAGGGATATGCTTCTCTAAGTGAAGTGGCCTAGCCTAGGAATAGGGATCAAGTGCATATAGGAGGATATTCACGAAGTGGAAAGGCATTATTGATGCAATTCCTTGGGAAACAAGGGTGCCTTGGGAGGAAAGGTGTTGTAAAGAAGTGTTATTTGTGAAGCACAGTGGCCCTACCATAGCATGTGGGTAGCATGGGCATGGAAAGTTTTTCATGAAGCATAAACGCTTCATGATAACCCGAGTCCCCATGGGGATCTCCTTCTTTCACGAAGGCCCATCAATATCACGAAAGGCATCTCTCTTGGAAGAGGGATTGAATTAAAGAAAAAGGGGATACACTTCACAATGGAAAAGTATCGTGAGATGCTAATGGTTCACAGAGGATATAGTTATTTTCTATTTGAGATCTCAGAAGGTGAAAATATAGATGATCCATCCTTTGGGCTCGAGGGTAGCCCTGTATTTATTTGCAAGAGGAGCCGTGAAGAAGAGCTCACTCAGTGTAAAGATGTAGTTTTACTCCACGGCAGGTCGCAAACATCAAATCATCTCATGGAGGATCCTGTCTCCTTGCTCCGGGGCGGGCTCGCGATCATCAAATTCGTTTGCAGAGCATCCCACATCCTTGCTCTAAGGCGGGCTCACAAACATAAAGTCCATCTGTGGAGAATCCCGCCTCCTTGATATATGGCAGGCTCGCGAATGTCAAATGAATTTTTGGGGCATTCCACCTCCTTACTTCACGGAATCTCGTGAACATGAAATACATTCGTGAAGCTTCCCGCCTCCTTGCTCCACAGTAGGATTTTGAATATCAAAGGGGTTCATAGGGCAGCCCGCGTCATTTTTCCGCAGCGGGCACAGGACCATGGAGCTCCATGAAAGGACTTTGCGAGGCATCCATGGAGCCTTTTATCTTGTTCTTCTTCTTTATAAATTTTTCCCCAACAAATTTCCACCCTCAGACTCGGAGGTGAGGAGAAATCAAGAGTCAAAGTCTGAGGTTCAATCACCAAAATCCCTCGGTCGTCCATGAAGTTGTTAAGTAAAGAGGGTCCACGAGGCGGATAAGCGACATTCTAGAAGAGTGTGCCACAAATCTCAGCACGGAGTGGATGCTCCACAAAGCTCCAAAGGTCATTGCCTATAAATAAAAGAGATGAATTTACTTTTGTCATTTCTTTCCTCCTTGAATTTGGATTTTACCACTCTGGACATGCGAGGCACCCAGTACTATGTGATTTCTCTCCATGAATCAGGTATTCTACTTTGCGGCGCAAAGCAAGTCTTTGACTTCACACTGGAGCACTTTGCATCTTGGTGTAGGCATGTCGGAGCAAGGTTCTGTGAACAGTCTTTGCGAACAAGCTCCAAGAACAAGATTTGCGAACCAAAACCCAAAAATCACCCAAACTCAAAATTGAATGGCTCCTTGAGATACTACCAAGGGGTCCTTAAAGATGTTTCATGACGGTAGGTGATATCAAATAGCTTAGGCCTAGGGGAGTTAATAAAGATCCATTGTAACCATAATTCCTTAGTGGAGCATCTATCAGAGATCTATAGTAACTATCCAATGTGAAAGAGGTTGCCTTTATACAAATTCAAGGTGAGGGATGACGTTTTTATTCCAGAAGAATGTAGAGATGATATAACTTGATTAGGAGTACATTGTGTCAGTACCAATGGTTCAGGGTGGCTGATGTCCATGCCCGAGATGAATTCACATCCCTCAATGGTGACTGCCTGTATAACCACATGAACACCACATGAACAACATTGATGGGAAGACACGACAGTCGAAGAAGTCCCCCTATCTATACTAGCCAATTTTAAAGGAAGCCTTTAGGTACCTGGGGAAGGAATGGTCTGAGGAGTGGGACCAGCTCCTGGGAGGAAACTTCAAAGATGAATGTGCATGGGGCTACTAGGTAGGTACCTCGTGTGAAGAGTTCAGGGAAAATTTGAGAAGAGTGGGTCAATATGAGGCAGCATGGGCCTCCACATTCCACATTTTCCAATCAAATAAGAGGATTACGTAATTGATGAGAAGGTGGTCATTGTGAACTAATACCTCCCACTTTCAATACGGGATGGTTGGTATCAGCTTGTGGGATGTCCACCCGATATAAGGGGTCCTGATATTCAGGGTGATATACGATGATTTCCTACATGTTATGTGAACATGGGAAGATCCATAGCACATGTTGCTTCTGGTGATGGAGTTGATGTGACTGGTGACTGGAGAGGATAAGAAAGCGGCGAGGGATGTCCATTTCAGGCAGTTGTTCAACCAGTTTCTGAATTTTATGAATGAGAGGTAGATTTCAGTGAGGCCTCAGACTTGCATGAAGGGGGGTCAATGGGACAGGGAGAACTCGTATTGGTGGCTCTTCGAGGACAACCAATGGAAATCCTATGGATTTAGCGTTAGCACCGAGAAGAATCCAATAGTCAGTCCGGTGACATTCATCGCGTCTCTCATATGTTGTTGGATCCTGTCGGTGAGGCATACAAACATGGGTGTGATACCAAGCACATTCATCATGGCATCAACTTTGGCTATATGAGGGTGATTTATCCTCATGATCCTGATGCTCGACAAGATATTCAAGATGATGCGGCACAAAAGCATGGGGAAGAGGTAGCAGAGGATATTTTGGACATTCCACCTTCTGTATGGGTGGATAGAGGAGCATATTATGGTGGTTTTTTAATATCTGAACCCCATCTCACCTCCAGGATTGAACATCCACCCATAAACCCCGAACATCGCGTGAAGTATTCCGACCAAGCTGACCACACCATTGGTACTAAACCTACAGTGGAAGGTGGAGGAATCCAACATTCACCCATTTCTGTATCCAATGAGTGATTTTACCGATGATGGCCAACAATTGAAAGAACGTAGGTCACATCTCCTAGCCTTTTGGGGTGGAGTTCTGGTGGTAAGGGTGGACCATTAGCCCCTTTGTGAGTCATACACCCCAAATTGATTTCCATGTAAATTTTGGTGTCAATGGAATCATACCCCACAAGTCTATATATGGGTGTGCCATGAGGAACAACGGTGTGTGATTAGGAAGATGTGGCTCATTTTCACACTGGAAGACGGAAAGATGCAGAACGAGCTGCCTCTACCTAATAATCTTTTCAGGTTGGTAAAAAAGTATGATCAAAACTAGGAGGTGGCCTAGCTGAGAGAGATGATAAAGTATCCAACCATTCATGGCGAACATCTTGAGGTGGTGGGGTTACTGGGTGGTGAGGCCCGCACAGATTGAGGGTATGGAAGTTGTAGGGATCCACCAGTTGTACTATACCTTATGGTCCCAGAATAATAGGGATATCCAGAAGGGAGGAAACCATGTGGATTCCATAGAATATGCACCCATGATCTGGGGATGCGGTTGTGCTATATATACATTTGAGAGAATCCAGTATTCTCGGAGGAATGGGACATCAGGGAAGTGAACCAGCAAGTCCTTAGATCGTCTGAGATGTGGAAACACATGAACCGTCTTGGGATGGATTTTTCAGAGATAATCCCTATAAGGGAATACTTTGCAGTGTCCCAGGTGGAGGCGAAGAAATACCTGGTAGAGATAGAGGACTTTATGCATTCCCGGGGTGGCCCGTGTTCAATTATAGACTGTGTCAAGGTGATTATGGATCTTAAAGTACCTCCATAGTTGTCATCTGTTGAATGGAGAGAGCGCTTCCCTCGGCCGGAAGGATCAGACGAGTCCTCCTGGGGGATGAGGCTGGAAGGGGGAGCCCATTGGAGGAGGTAAAATTCGGCGATCAAGACCCTGATACTAAATATATTTCATAGGTCCTCGAGGTGAAATCACAAAAAACTTCCTTATGATATGATTCCAGGTCATTTTGGACTTCTTACTAACAATGGAACTGTGCAGGAGGACCTTGAACATAGAACTCGTTCTCATCCCTCAATGGATGTATCTGTAGGGCCTTCAAGATTCATGCCCGCGACTTATGATATTAGAACGTCTGTTGGGGCCAAGACACCTGAAGTGGCTCCAGTGTTTTTAGATATTCCAATAATATACGGAGGTCCACACCTTGGAGCCCCAACATCATCAAACCAATAGTGAGACCATGAATTTTATCTTAGTATGACTCTTACCAAATTCATGACTGTCACCACTTGACCATGTTAATTGAGGTTCATGACCCCCTTTTTGTAATGAATTGTTCTTCAGATGGCATGGTTAGCTTTAGAGAAGACGTTTGGTACTCCCGATAGTGAATTTCATTGGGGGATGTCAGTGATTGTGGAGGTTGATATCTTGACCTACTGAGCTACAGCACTCTCAATCACTGGAGGGGTAGTCAGTAGGGATAAACATGATATTATTGAAGTGGGGTATGAAGATGTGGATCAACCAGATAGCCCAAGCCCCACCATGCCCAATCAAACACCAGACGTGGACACTTATAGAGTTTTCTGTGGGGGCATTCCCCATATATGATATTTCCAATTGCATCGACTATGACGAGATGACCTCAAACAAAGAGGATAGAATGACATTATGTCGTTCATCCTTGATGTTGAACAAGTGATTCATCAATGAAACCCCCAAGCACTCTGACTAGGTGAGACGGATAGACTTTTCTCGCAACTATGAGAACTATGTGCTAGGGGAGTGGATTCCAAACATCACCACATGCTCTTCCAATATCTTATGGAAGAGATGATTCAAGAGTATGATCATGGCCATGGTGTGGGATGACAGTTGTGGAAGTAAGTGAACATCAAGAGGCTTCAAGAGGATCAAAATTGGGTCTATCAGCTGTAGTGTCATAAGGACGAGTAGTCAACATCCCTCAATGCACAATCTAAGATAATATTGTGATTTAAAGCCCAGCTGGTAGAGGCCAATGAGGGATTGAATAGAGCCTCCAAAGAAATTACCATCATCCAAACCGATGTGGAGCGGGCCCGGATTATGGCTAACGAGCTATGCTGCATCGCTTCCAATGAGGAGAATGAGCTAAACATGCATAGAAAATCATGGATGCCACAACCCAGAGGGTAGAGGAGTTACAATGCTCTTTTGATGAGGTTATGCCGTCAACTTTCCTAATTTGTTCTAGTGCACGAGCGGGGTAACGTTGGGGTGTTGGAAATCAATCCAAACATAAGAAATGAAAATTCGGAATCGTGATACCCTATATTTGAAAAACTATGGGGGTTGTGTAAAATTAATGGATAAGTGTTGACCATTATCGAAACACAATATCTATATTTCATTATCCTAAATCGAGAATAACAAATCAGGGCAGTCCACTGACCATGATTGAAACAAAGGGCCTGACTCAAAATGTCATTCATTGGTCTTCTATAACGTTAGACCGGGACAGCAGGCGAGCCATAGGCCAAGCATCCATGTTGTTAGGTGGTTGTTTTTTATACGTGAAAAAGGAAGAGGGTCCAAATACGGGGCATGCAAAGCGTGAAAGGTGGATTGCTGGTTTGTTCGAACAGAACACTATAATCATGAAATTACACCACCACGGTGGATGCACATTAGGTGGGAACCCCGGTCTGATCATGGGTCATTCCTACTTCTAGATAGGACCTCTCTGGTGAGGAAGCTATCACATCCCAACGTTGTCGTGGGGCATCCCAAATTGTTCAGGGTAAAGCAGCAATTTCATGGTTCTCCAAAAGAGTACTATAAAAGGGATAGAAACAATAGGGGGAATGAGAATTATTACTCCTGGGGTTGGACCCAAGGCATAATACTTGGGTGTCTCTACATATATCATGAGAATGAGAATCAATCCACACGTAGTTCTTGAACCCACCGTGGTTATAGAGCAATGAGGGAAGGGGGAATCCCTTCTTGCAAGGAAGATGACGCATCCCATGATTATCATGGGGTATCCATACCTTATTCAGGGGATAACTATAGTTTAATTTCACTCATCAAGGAAATATGAATCTTCATTGTTTATCTTCATAATGTAAGACGAACTGTGAAATAGGATATCATGAAAGAGGATTAAGTGGTGTAGTAGCTGTAATCCCAATGAAAAAAAAGTTTAGGGTGTACCTGAATCAAAGTGCACTAGTGGTCTTACATATCCCAGGAGAATGGTAATCAAGACACACGTTGTTCTAGGGAGTGACATGGTAAGGTACCAGTGCCAGAGATAACAAGGCCATGCTGGTCTAGCCCTCACACCAAAATATGCAGCATTTGATGGGTCTTGTTTGTCTTTTAGGGTTAATGGATATATTTTTTTTGTGAAGTGATGGAACTATATTACAAAGCCCAATCATCACCACAAGAGTAAAACCATATAAATTTATTGACAAATGGTATGGTAGATGACTAATACGAAACATGATTCCCCCTCGAGAGAGGAAAATACAATGAAGTGTCATTTTTAATCAAGTGGCTAGGACGATAACGTCGCAGTTTAGGGTCCTATGTTGGGACCAGGCCCTACACATTTACCCTCATGAAGGATAGATTCAACAGTTTAAACACATGTGGGACTAGGTATATGTAGTTGAGCTGTGGTTCAAGAGGGAATGTGAAAAGTGTGGTAAAGCATACCCTCTGTGAATGATGATGAGGTCAACAACACACCAGGCCCAATTCCTAGAAAGAAACATTGGGTAGAAGGTCCTGAAAAAGATTCATATATATAGGAAAGGAGAGGATAGATCTCAATTTATCTAGACCTGAAGATGAGATTCCATGTATACCTTCATATCCCATGAGAATGGGAATCAATCCATACCTTGTTCTTGGAAGTTATTTTTAACGTCATGTTGGAAAAAAATAATCTGGGCCCAAAGAGAAGACGTCTGGGACTTCCAACATAACCAAGGAGGATGGAAATCAAGTTGTACGTAGTTATTAGTAAAGGAATTATAAATAGATCTTAGTTTAAGTTCTTTAGAGCTTGGACAAGAGAGATGAGAAAATCTTCTAAATAGAAGCATACCTTGATCTGATCCATAAGCCTATGTGAGTCGAGTGCAACGTGGGAAAATAGGAAGGCAGAAGTCATGGAAATACCAAGAAATGTTTGCAGGGGAGAAATTAGTGCAGAGCCCTGCAGAATGCCTTACCACAGTTCTTTCCACTTTACTTGCAAATGTTCACTGAGGGACAGTACCACGAGTGTCAAAATTCCACGTTATACATGATGATATGGAAAATGGTGTAAATGATCTGACTGATATTTTGGGTTTGATGGGTTTGGTGCAAGGATAGAGGTTTACTATTGAATGTGTTAAAAACAAAGTATCCATATCATGTGACCTGAAATGGGAACAAGAAATGAGCAACAACTGCTGACTATATTCTCAAAGTCAGACTTGTATCAATATTTTGTTTAAAACACTTGAGGATTTCGGTCCATAATGGTAGGAGGGCCCTATGGCCAAGCATCCATGCGATTTGGGGGTCCCTTTAGATTTGAAATATGATTAAAGACAATATAATGGGTAACACAAATCCATGAAGGGGGGTGGGAACTTGTCCATGCCAAATCTAACACTCTAGGCGCTGAACGAGAGTACTCCGGGGCACATTTTTGAATCACCGTAGAGGGTCAAGGGGCTCAAAATAAGAGCATCCAATTTGAAAAGATGAGTATATAACAAAGAGGCAGAGAACTATCATGAGAAATAGCTAAATGGTGCGGTTGTTACCAACCCAACGTGAATGAGGTCATAAGCCCATACCACACCATATATCCCTATAATGTAAAAATGCACGATATGGGGCCTAGATAACATGGAGATCACTAAGAGATGGGGCTGGTCAAATAGAAGAAATGTTTGGGCATTCTTATGTATCCCATGGGGACTGAAATCAAGCCGTATATAGTTTATAAAGGCCATGAAGTTTTTACATCATGCAATGAGGACATAAATAAGGGCATGATACCCTAACGTGGGCTGTGTATGGAACAATGAGTAACCCTATATTAATGAGGACATAATCCCATACCACACCATACAACCCTAAGTCGGAGATTGGGTTGGGGCCCGAGATTAGGACATAGACAGTATGTCATGGCCATATTGTAGTTTATTGTCTTCCAGTGAAGTTGATAGTGATCATAGTTTAATGTCATAGAGCACGGACCATAGAAACCTCATTTTCAAAAAGGCAATGATGATAGAGGACAACTGTATAACCGATTCGCAATACATCATCCTTCTTTGTGTTACCAGAGGATAGGGCAAACAATTGAGCGTCAACTACTGACCATATTCGAAACATAATACTTCTATCAATTTGTTTCCTAAAATCCTATAGGACATTTGACCGTAATGGTATGAGACCCCTTAGTCTAAGCAACCTTGCCATTCTGGGGTCCTTTTTTACGAGAAAAAAACAAGGGCCTGAATGACAGGGATCACAAAGCATGGTGGCGCATGTGCTCACAGAAAGGGATATAATAAAAGGGGGAATGTCTCATGCGGATATTTAGGGAATGGAAAAATTTCCCAACATGTGTGGGGACATAATCTCATGACAAACCACTCAGTCTCAAATGAGCACTCATTATGAGGGGCTAAGTGGGTCGAGGGACCTGAGGTCGGGCGTCTCGGATGACTGTAGACAGATTTACTCTAGTGCGGTTACCTCCTCATCGTTGTTCCTAAGACCATGTTAGCAGTTCTCAGTTTGGGAAACAAGGATCCATATTCAGCATTGCATATCATATAATGGTCTAATAGAAGACATCACCTAGGGGGAATCTCAACTCGATGATGTAGTGGGCATGATAAACCACCAAACTCAATGTTTGGGATCTACAGGGGTGGTGACAATGACAATGGATATCCCCTAATAATGTTTGGAACATAACATATTTATTGTGTGACCTAAATTGGGAACACAAATGAACATAGACTGCTAACCATATTTGCAACGCGAGACCTGCATTAATTTGTTGCTTAACATCCCTGAGGGTGTTAGCCAGACATGGTAGGAGACCCCTTAGGCCAATAATCTATGCCAGTCAGGGGTCCTTTTCGATGTAAATGATTATGGAGTCCCAATCAAAGGATTGGGTGAAGCATATCTCTGCCCATGCATTTTAACCACGCAGTGTGATGAATGTGATGGAAATATCTAGGGAGAAGGACATATAAAGGGATAAAGATGAGCTTGATGTGAATTGTGGAAAAATCATATACCATACCATGTGTCCCAACCCGATGGGATATTTTAATGATTAGGATTGACCAACAGAAAAAATGTCTAGGTGTTCCTATGTATCCCATGAAGATGGGAATCAAGTCATACGTAGTTCTTAAAGGCCATGTAGTTTAACGTCGAATAGTGAGGAGTTGGGACACTAGAAGAACGAGGAGTGAGCACAATGTGTGATCATAATATTACTAACATGAGTGAGGACAAAAAGACTTCACTACGTTGTGTACGGATCCTCCAAGAGAACTACCCCAATGGGTAAATAGTCAAAGAAAAGAGTTTGGGGAAGGGCTCAAGACGAAACATTTGAGCATTCCTATGTATCCATGTAGATGGGAATCAAGATGTACATAGTTAAATAGTTGAATTTTAACTTCTTGCAGGATGAAATACAATTTAATTCCATGCTATATGTTTTACATTTTAAGGTCATGTAGGACCAGATAGTTTTGGGTCATGTGGGACCAAACAGTTTAGGGACACGCCAGAAAATCTAGCAGTGGAAAAATATTTTTTGAGTAACATGGAATTTGTTGGAGGAGTTATACACTCACCATACATGGTTACCAGTGAGTACACACCATTGGGGTAAACATTCAGAACAATGAAAGGTCTTTTTCTTTTGGGATCCAACATCGGTGGTTTCCTTCCAGGTATCATTTGAGTCTAGAGGGCCAATACCATATCACCTTGGAAGAGGGAATGGAGGTGAACATTCCTGTTGAATGCTCTTGCTATATTGTTCTGATCCCTTTCTAGATTATTCAGAGCACAGAGCCTGTTCTTGTTGAGCACGTCCAACTCAGCCAGACGGATTTCGACAAAATTATCTAGCACTTGCTGATCGTAGACTGTTGTGCACAATGAGTTCAATTGAATCTCGATGGGCAGAACATACACCATCCCATACACTAAATAATATGGGGTCACATGGGTGGAATTGAGAGTTATCGTCAGATAATACCAGAGGTCATTGGGGAGCTTGTCCGACTAACTATTATTATATTAACCAACCATTTTCTATAGAATGTTATAGAGGGTATTGTTAAGCACATCGATCTGTCCATTTTCATGTGCATGATAGTGAGAGGTATTGTTAGAAAGGATTTTGTACTTAGTATACAATTTCATCATATTGACTGATGTGAAGATCGTTCTATTATTAGTGAGGAAGACACGAGGGACCCCAAATCGGCAGATGATGTTAGAGATCACAATGTCAATGATGGAACAACCCTTGATAACATTGAGTGGAACTACCTCTTCCAACATGAATTCTAAATCTGTGGCAATTAGTATGAACCTGCACTGGCGAGTTGTCGCTGGTGGATATGGTCCCATGAAAACGAGTCCTCACACTGCAAATGGCCAAGAGTACTTGGGGGAGTGGAGAGGTTCTGGTGACGGATGCATGAAGTGAGTATGAATATATCGTGCAAGGAATTTTTTGGAGAACTCAATGTAGTCATGGATCATGGAGGGACAAAAATATCCTAATCTTTGGATACGATGAGAAAAATTCAGCCTAGTCTGGGGTGTGCCCCAGGAACTAACATAAACCTCCTTCATAACCTGAGAAATATAGACTCCTTGGATGAAATAGAGGATTATACCGCCGAAACCATCCTTGTAGATGATATGTTCAATACTAGGACCACTTTCGAGGGTAAAATGTAATGCCCAACATCATATTCACTCTCGCTTGGCCCGATCTGCTGGGAATATTCTAAAATTAGGAGTTACTTCAATCACCGCATCTGAGGGAATTCGATGTCCTGACATAGAGGCGTCGTTGGTTATATGGCTTACCTACGGGCCATCATCATCATCTGCAATGATAGGTGCAATGACTCTCTGGTGTTCCAGGTGGATAATCAGATCATCCTGTTCGGGAATCACAAGTGATGCAGCTAAACTAGTCAAAGAATATTCTCTACCATTATTTGACTGGGGGGCATGGGTATCCTCCAGCTGAGAAGGGAACTGGGTCATTAACTATAGAGTGTGTTCCAAAAATGGTATGAGATATGGATTCCTGATGACATAGTCACCATTGTTCTCCATGATGACTCGTTCAGAGTCCCCTTTTACTTACAAATGGGGCACGTCAATCTCGAGGGCCAGTTCGAGTCCAGTAATGGGGTCTTGATAATCCGCCACATTATTCGTGCAGCCTTCTAATAATAGGAATGAATACTATAGAATGTCTTTTGATGGTGTGGTGAAGGTGATTCCCATACCTAATCTTTTGAGTCTGGGGTCATGAGCATTCTCCCGGTGGGGATCTAGGAAGCACCCTCAAAATTAATTTACCATCATAGGATGGAATGACCTTCTGATTGGATAGAAGCATCAAGAAAATCAAGGTGTAGAGACTGGTCTGCAGGGGTCGGATGAGTAGAAAGAAAATCTTCCAACGCTTGCCCTTTAATGGCCTTTCGAGAGACAAACCAAATGTCGAACTGCTAGAGAATTACTTCCCGCCATGCTAGGAATCCTTTCAACATGGGATGACTTAAAATTTACATAAGTGGATCTACTTGAGACAGCAGCTATAACTCAATGGTGTTGTAGGTAATGTTTCAACTTCTATATGGCGAATATGATATCATGAAAACGTTTCTCGATGTGGGAGTATCTGGTCACCGTATTGAAGAGCATGCGGCTGAGGTAGTAGAGGTTGTTTTCAGTTCCCTCATTGTTTTTTGGTGTGAGAAGGGCGCCGAGAGATCATTCTACGGTGGTCACATAAAGTAACAGTGGTTTTCCAGAGATATGTGGAATCATGACTGGAGGATGGAGTATATACTTCTTGATTTCCTTGAAGGTTGTCAGGGACTCTTCATCCAATTCAAAGGCAGTTCCTTTCTTAATGAGCTGAGAAAAGGGATTACACTTGCTAGACAAATTCTCAATAAATTAGAGTATGTAGGAATGGTGTCCTTGGAATCCATGATGTTACAGAATGTTGCTCGTGGGAGACATATGGATGATGGCCTTGATCTTCATTTGGTAGATCTTGATTCCATGGAATCTGAAAATGATGCTGAGAAATATTCCATAGGTGACCCCAAAGACAGACTTCAATGGGTTCATCTTCAGATGGGAATAAAGGATGAAGCTGAAAACTTATCAATATCCTTGATATAGTCCTGGAGCTGACGATATGTGACCTCCATATCGTCCATCATCTATGAAGCATTCCACCAATGTCATGAGAATCAACATAAATATGTGATGCATAGCCCACAGATTGGTGGCACCTGTATTCTTCATGAAAAATGGAATACCTTGGTATAAAAAAGTGCAAAATGGTGCCCTGAAAGCTATGGACTCCTCATCCTAAGGGGCCATTCGGATCTGGTTGTATATGGAGTGACCATCCACGAAAGAGAGTGCTTGTACTCCATCTGTAGCATCGATCAATAATTCCATCACAAGAAGGGGAAATTCATACTTCGGACACTGACTGTTGAGATACCAGAAGTCAATGCAGACCTTGAATTATCCATTCTTCTTTCATATTGTCCCAATATTGGCCTGCTATTTGGGGTACTAGACATCCTTAACAAACCTGATTCTTATGAGCTTACCAACTTTATACTCTGCCAAGGCACCGTGATAATGGTTAATTTTTTTGGGTGGCTACTTGAACCCGCGATGAATTTCAAGGAGACAGATGTGGTGGATAGCTTCCTGAGGATCTAGTCCTAGAATCTCATCAGAACTCTAGGAAAATACATCCCGATGTTGTTTCAGGATGTCAATGTATTGTGGTTGTACCTTGAGCGGCATGGAGACACTGATTACTGTAAGTCTCATATCTAAATCACTAACGAGGATTATATTTACAAACTCATCAACCATGGTGGATGATCCCTCTTCATAGACTGAGGGACGACCCTCTAGGTTCTCTTATTCACTTATGTAGAAAATATTCTTAGCAGTAAGAGATTCCTCTGAGTCAAAATATCCCCAAGAGTTGGTTGTGCCAGCCTAAGTAGCAGTGGTCACAGTAACGAGCGATTCATGTGCTGCTAAAACCATAACAATGAAGGATGTCAACCCGATCTTTTCTGGTCCTTGTCCCAAGGGTCCATAATTGATTACATTATAACAATAGTGGTGCATTGTCTTGATCCGGATAATTCCATCCTAGAAAAACAAAAATATATTATGTATTGTCATTGCCATGGGGCGGACGTCCCGATACCTTATGGGGGTAGGAGGCTCCGGGATCCCCTGATCATGATTTTTATAAGAATAAGATGTGATCTTATGATGTCCCCTGGACATAGGAACATAGTCCACCGTGTCCCGAATAGAACAAAAAATTGACCCTATATTGGGGGTCATGGCCACCAATCAATTAATAGGGAAGTCATATGCATCAATCAGTCCCACCTAGAGGTCAGTCACAACTGCAACTGGATAAACCTCACTGGCATGAATCTAATTTTCATTGCTCTTATAATATTCATCACCCAGATAGAAGGCATCACAAGAGGAAAAAGGAGACACATCACCTTGGAGTATGCTAACATGACCGTTAAGGGTGTACTTGAGTCCCAAGTGGTTTGATGATGGGACTGTCACGTGCAGGTGGAACCATGGCCTTCCCATCAATGAATTGTACGTGGTTGCTTGGGAGGCAATCATAAACGTGGTTCTTGCAACTGGGCCACTAAACTAGGTCTTTAAACATATCTTTCTAGCTGGGGTATATTCCATCATGTCATAACCTTAGATTCTTAGGTCAGAGGTATTTTGATCATCCTCGGATACTTCCATCATAAAGAGTGTTCCTGTCCGGATAAAGTTAATACTTGACCTCATGTCGACGAGGCAGCGATAGATCTCCATGCCATTAAAATGATCAATGATGTATAGTGGGTGTATGTTCCCGTGTATGGGAGATCCCTCATCTTCTCCGGAGAAGGGGATAATGGACCGACATTCACTGTTTTCTACTACCTCAGCATGAAATGCCTCTTCGGTTGATACATTAATCTCAAACTAGAGTGGGTTTTTTAAAGCCCAGTGAGGGCCTCACACATATCTGGTGATAGAAGAAGGGCCTAGAGGATAGAGAGCCTTGCTGGAATGCTGACAAGATGTTTGAGATCATCATTCTTCCGCGCCAGGCGTGAGATACTGCTTGTATGGGGTCACTGTGTGACCGGACGTTTGGCAGGCCATATCGGCAGGACTGACAGCTGACTCGTCGTGGGAATGTCACACTTGTCACTAGTAGAAGAACTTGTTGTGACTACTATATGGGGGCTAGCTGACTGATAAATGTCCGAAGTGGGGTGTCACTAATAACGCCGAGGTATGGGTGGCTCTACCGAATTCAGTTTTGCAAACAGTGGTGGAGACGTACCTGAAGACATCATATGATGAGGTTGTGCTTGCTGAGTTCTATATTGGGCATGTTGACTGATTTTAGTAGCATGCATGGCTGGGCTGGAAGTGCCAAATAATGAACATCGACGACCCATATAGCCACAACTCCACCGTTGCTGGTGTCCGTTGGGGATGAAAGGGAGGTCCGCTTAGCCCTCCCCGTCGTTGAGAGTAATTTTGGATTTTACCAGCTGCATAGTGTTAATCGTAGCATACCCTTGACTTTCAATCAAAGATTCATCCACTACAGGATGGATTTTGGGAGGGATATCCATCTCTGGGGGCATAAATTCACAGGGAGTATGGTAGGATGATGGCATTGGCAGGGCACGTTGCTTTCCCTTACGCCATAGATTCTTGCACATATAGGAATAAGAGGGCTGAGACGATGATGCAAAAGTGGTGGTTGTGGATTTTGAAGGCTCTGGCCGATTTAGTCAGGCACAGATGATACCATGGTCTCATGCGACCATTTTGGGATCCATCCAATCATCATACTTCTGGTACCCACTGTTATAAACATGGTGCCACTCACCTTCTCTATCACTGCTTCTATCTGGCCTAATGAAGATACATTCCACTAGTGTCGGGGCAAGGCCCAACCTGACTATATTTTTGTGGACCTAGTCTTGAAGCCAGTCATGGAACACATAACACTATTTGAGGGTGTTCCCTAGGATCCGGTGATATGGAAGTAGTTTGAACGATCAGCGAGGCTCGCCTCTTCTAGCCTTCTATACTCAGGAAAACTCAAATTTCCTTGTTCCATGGCACTTCAGATACATTCAGGGACTATATCCTCATTGAACGAGTATGTTCAGTTACTTCTTTCTAGAAAGGGGTCCCTGGGAGACTGATTCTGATGAGGGGCTGCATGAGCCTGTCGAGGGGGCAGAGCCTGACTATCCTACCTTAGTGGTAGTTGTGTGCTACTCGGTGGTACATGCCAATTTTGTGGTGGATTATAATAGGCTCGAGTATTCACCTATTATACCACACGGATTTTCGTAGAAAGATATTTTTAATTAAAGTAATTCAATTAATTTTTCTACATGCATCACCGAGTTCGAGCGCACCACGACTTACCAAACTAGTCATTCAAAAAACAAGTATTAATAGTATTAACTAAATTTTGAATTTTATATGTTCCATATAATTTTTGAATCCATATAATGTGTTTCTTAAACATAATATAAGAACAAATTCATTTTTCTCAGATAAAAGAAGTATTTTTCCATAAAAATGTAATTTTACCACCTTTTAATGGAAAATCCTTTTTAAAACCAATGATTGAAACTATTATATATTCAATTTAATGATATTAAATTTTACATTAGAATCAGGACATGAATATTTATTTTGGATAAATTTTTCGTAATTTTCTGATAACTTCCATATTTTGATGAATGTTGAAAAATAATAAATTTTAATTGAAAAAACTTTTTAATAGAAAGAATTTATTTTGTTAAATTAGGTATTTTAATGGTTTGGAAGTATAATTATATAATATTTATATAATTTAATACAATTTAGGTCATTATAAGTAATTTCA
The DNA here is from genome assembly GCA_963277665.1 of Viscum album. Taxonomy (NCBI): domain Eukaryota; kingdom Viridiplantae; phylum Streptophyta; class Magnoliopsida; order Santalales; family Viscaceae; genus Viscum; species Viscum album. Next base: position 121,360,690 of record OY728151.1, read on the forward strand.
CATTTAAATTTGTTATAAGCACATGCCAATATTTTGATTGATAGTACTTTTTAAAAACACGCATTTCGGTTTTGACAGTGGGAATTTTTTTTAAATTAATTAATTCAACTTCTATGTTTAGAATTTTCTAAAATAGAATTAATTTTTTAATTCATAATATCAAAATTATCTTTGGGTATTTTTTGGGTATTTTTTTAGAAACATTCCATTTTTGATGAATTCTAAAAAACAATACGTTATAGTTTAAAACCATCTTCTTACTTAAATAATTATTTATTTATTTACAATTTTTTAAGTAAAAATTGATATATAATACCAATATAATATCAATGTAATTTATTGGAGTCATTTTATAATATAATAATATGTCAAAAATTTTATTGAACTTTTTACCATCATTTACCCACCTCCAAGGAGCATTTGAAAATTTATATTAAACGTAATTTTACTGCTTCTGTGAGTTGAATTTCCAAAATCTAAGAGACATGGTTAATATCAGTAAGTAAATTTTTTTTCAATAAGATGAAAATACTTTTTGGTGAATAATATCTTTTGACTTTTATTTATCACGGTTAAATGTAAATAGGGTAAATAAGGGTAAAAATGATATCATAATTACCCTAACACATGTCCTAATTCTGTTGTATAATTATAATTCGACTGAATAAAAAATATGGAATAATATATCAACCACTTTGGTCCATAAGGATTAAATTAGGACATTTATTATGATTTTATTTAAGGAAGAGTTAAAAGAGTTAAATTACATGTTTAATAACTAAACAATTTTTAATATAAGGGAAAACACAATATAAATTTCACTATAAATATTTATTAGAAATATATAAATATTTCCTAAAGAATGGTATTTTATTTATAATTTTTAGACTTTAATTAAATTAATTTATTAACGACATAATGATGATGAAATAATTACCATATTGATGAAATATTAAAATAATTGATATTATAAATATACAAAAAATGTAAATTGATACTTCAGATTAATTCAACTAATTATCTTGGTTAATATGACATGTTATAGTTAGTTGAATAAATTTTATTCAGCATAACAAAGATTTTATGGATTTAAAAAAATATACTAAATTGTGTCAGAATTGACATAGTTGAGTTTTTAAAACAAATATTATATAATTAATTGATATGGTATTTATTAGAATCTAAGGCTCATACAAATAACATTGATAAGGTTATATATATTAATAATGAACCACATGGGGTTCTCTTGGTACTTTATTATAATTTTATTAACCATATAATATAAAAATACAAATAGACATTGTGAAAGTCAAATATTTAACTAAGAGTTAAATAAAAAAGATAAGGTAAATATGATGACCTAAACCCATATAAAACCTATTTTCTATGATGTTCTACACCCTTCCGTAAATTAGACTATAAATAATTCTTTTAGGAGAATTTATAAACTAAAAATTATATTATTATTAAATAATATATCAAACTTTTCCTTAAATGACCCTCACCCCTCTTATAAAAGGGAACATTCCCCTATCATAAATTTACACCTCCAAAGCCTTTTTCATGGACAAAACCTACCCAAATATCCTACTAAATTCCACCTTTTTTCCTAAAGGCCTTATATTGGTCGTAAATCCATCCTAAGGAGTCATTTTGATCAAATCAAAAGGAAGAACCCGAAGAAGAGGAATATATTTCATCACCTCTTTCAAGTTCTTTTCTTCTTCCAATTCCTCTTTCACTTTTGTTTCCATTATAAAATAATAAATCTAGTATCTTATATATAATGTTATGTTATTATAAAAACTGTACTACGATATTCGTTATTCTATCTACCCTATAAATGACAAAGTCACCACATGTGTGTTTGTACGGATTACCATCCCCACGTCGTGGTGTAGTTTGTTATTCAAACACTTGATTATTTGGATGGGTATAATAATTTATATAAATGATGTAAATAATAAATATAATATGTAAATTATTCTATATATATGATATACCATCCAATTAAATATGATTTCACTATCATTATAATGATATTTTCGCTTGTGCGTAGGTATAGATTATCGTCTCCATGAACGCGATAAGATTCATTCCCCATCATAATAATTGAAAAATAATTTTAATTTTATGAATAAAAATAATGATTATTAACATAATATCATTCTGGATATGAATAAAATGCAACCTATCCATAAAAAACATATCTTACATAACCATGTATATAAAGGAATATGGATTAGATAACACCTGAAATTATGATACTACTATAATATTATTTAAAATGTAATATTAGATGTTCATATATGATATCCTATTTATGTATAAAGTTCTTGTATAATTTAATAACAATTATTTAACTATTATAAAAGTTTTTAATGTACCCTTTTCCAAGGAAACATACAAGATAATGGGTTTCCATCTCACTTCTTATTCTACTGTGATTCATGCTACATTGACACTATTTCCTTTTCTGTGGTGTATGCACTGCCCATGATTGTATTATTTGTGAAATATATATTAATTTATGGGTATTTTCATCTTCATTTTACAATAATTATTTCATGCGGTGTATTTTTTATAAGATACCAAATGGGTATGGGAATTTCAAATTTCAATTTCCACTCATTGGACATTATGCATACTTCATTGATTATTTCAGTCCATGATTATGTGTGGAATCAATATTTATTATTTTTGTAGTAATTTAAACTCCCCTTTATGTGGATATAATTTTGATACACATAATCACTCCCTTGATAAATTCTAAATTCATCGATATGGACATGATAAGAGTAATTTTAACTCAATCTCCATTCATTGAGTTAAACATCGAATCCATTGGTATTGTTTATACAAGAATATTTGTGAATTTCCAAATAATTATTTACAATGAATATCCAATCATATTTAGTGTAATTATATTTTTCACAAATAATTATTTTATTGATTTATCCTTAACCTAGGGATACATTCTTTATAAGGGATTTCATCTCCACTTACATTCAATTGAGTCTTCTTTGTTGTTATGTTCCAACTCACATTTGTTTGGTATATATGAAATACATTATCATAGTATATCATGAATCTCTTTATTCTCATGATATTATAAATTTTTTATTTCCTCAATTATTTGTATTCAAGCGTCTCTCATATGGTTATGAAATATAACTAAAATATCATTTTAATTTTTTTTAATTTTTTTTATTATAAATCATTTTCAATAATGTCTTTATTTTAAAAATCTTTTTATGTATTTATTTATATGGAAATTAATATTTTTTTAATATTAATTCATTTGAAAAGTTTTAATGTCGTATGGGACACTTTGATTCAAAAATCTATTTTAAATAGTTTCTTAGTAAATAGTGAGACATTAAATTGTTTTCAATAAAAAGGGGGATATTTATCTCAATTAGTTTTGATTATTATTTTAATCCATGTCAATATCCTTAAATATTCTTCATTTCGGTTGATTTATTATAATACAATCATCCATATTGTATTGAATTATTTTTGTTTGACTGTGGATGTGCTATTTCTATTCCATTCATGGTGTGTGGTTAAAATATTGACACTTCATATGCTATTTTTAATATGAATGTTTATATTTTGTTTCAATGATTTCATATAATTAATTAATTGGAAGAAGTAAGTGACTAGTGGAGACAAATATAGTTTCCCGATGCATTGGTAGGTCTCATGAGACAAACTAGTGTCTTGGAATAATGCCTTGAGAAAATCTTATTTGTAGTCTTGGCACAAGGCCTTGAATATGTTGTTATGATGTCTGGAATTATGCATTCAATCATTATGAAAGTGGATATTGATAATGCAGGTGATTATTCGACTAGTATAATATAAATGAGAATATGTAAATAAAATTATTTGATTTTAGCTTTTCTATATTATGCTAAAGTAGAAGTTTTAAAGGCTTTTTTTAGTCTTATAAATTCCAGTAAATGTTTATACATATTTATGAATGTTTGTTCAATATTATTATCCTTACTAAGCATCTTATCTCTCCCCTTTCAATATTTTATTTTTCTCATTATTTGACGAAGTATTTTATGGTTGACCCATATGGATAGGCTAAGGATATAAGTGTGTTTAAAAAGGTGACAAAATGTTTCTGATGTTTTTATTTCATGAAGTAATATAAAAAATATAACTGTATCCAGTACTTACTAGGCTAGTAAACTAATTAGTATTTCAGGACATGATTCCATTTATCATGCCAATGTTATGTAACAATGCACTAACTCTGTGTAACTCGGGTGAGGATATTATAATTGGTATCAGAAAAGTCTAGTAAAAACCATGGAAGGTATATTTAAAAAAAACTGTGATTAAGAAACACTACCCTAAGATAGACATTGAGGATTAGTATAGAAGAACATCCAAAAATTTTGGCAATGTAAATATTATGTCATTATTAAAAGAAATACATCTTTGTCTATATACGAATAGGTAGAGGATGATCTGGTACATATATACCTAGGAGTGAAAAATCCAACATGGAGTTTCGAGCTTGACCCATGGTATTCTGGTACACAGTAATGAGCCATGAAGTACTCGTGGTTATGACATTCCTGGGGGATATGATTAGAATAATTCACATTTTCATTACAAACCTATTTTATGGATTTTAATATAATATAACAATAAATAAATTTGGTTAATTATATGGTTTTTAGATTGAAAATAGGGTGTTATTATATTCTGTAAATGGTTTTATGACTCAAACTATGATTTCTTGTGTTTGTCAATGGCTGCATTTCAAAGAATTCATAGTAACATTGAACATGATGTACAAGGTGGTCATTGTGGTGGAAATGAGAAAATAAATGGAATGTTGATAGGAGTAAAAGATATCATGTTCATAACGAATCATTTTTCCAAAAAAATGATCAACAACATATATATTAACAAAAACCAGGACTCAGTGAAGAAGATAAAGGCATTGAATGATAAGAGCCTCAGTAGTGGAGACCATGGAGAAAAGAAAGCTCAATTTTCCTCATGTATGAAATGTTGAATGAGACACCTTGAAAATTATATTAATGGAAGAAGGAAATTCATTATGTATTGGAAAGAAAGACATAAAGTAAATGATTGCTAGGGGAAAATGAACAATACTATGGAAGAAAATAAAAAGGATCCTAAGAATCTAATTACAGTCATTTGTCGTAAATTTATGGGAAATTATAATTACTTTATTCAATGCCCTATTCTATTGGATAACCAATAAGTAACGGAACAACCTATGTGGAAATAATTGGATGGAGAAATGTTTAAAGTATGGGATTATATTGGAAGACTATTCTCTTGTAGGTGTAACCATGCAGTTTGTTATGTGAAAATATTATTTGAGGAAGAATTATATTTACTTTTTTGGATATAGTTATAATTCACCATTTGAGATTTTATGATCCTTGAATTTGAGGCAATTATAGGATATTATTTTTTGGGATGAAAATGTGAGGTATGATATTACATTTGTGGTTACATTATGTTATGGTTATTTAGAGGGATTTATCCCATTTTGGGAATGTTATAAAAAAAATTATTTGGAAAAAGGACAACATGAAGACTATGTGACAACCCGTTGCGTCAGAAAAAGCTGTGAGAATCGAACCCACAACATTAGTGAAATTGTGATTAATCACCTACCATAGGACTACATGTAGTCCTAGGTTAGTGTGACTAATTCTTTTTAGTTAAATGATTTTATTGGTCAATAATAAGTTTATTTTAGATCTTATGTATTATCAAATGGATCTCCTTAGTATAGGAAAATGATTTGGTGATTAAGTGATAAATGTTATTTTGGATAATTTCCACTTTATTGGGAACAATATATGACTATAGAAAATAGATTACTATGTGGTTTCGTTTGAGGAGTAATGGTATATTTTTATCTATTTTTTAAATTTGGATTTTTTTTCAATTTGGGTTATTTAAGGAAATTATTAAACTATCAAAGAAAATACGTGATTTGGTTAATTACTTTTAATTATGAGACATTAAGAGTAATCAATGTTATTTGGAGATACATTTACCATAGAAGACCATGTAATCCAATTATTCAATGTTATGGGTTTCAATATTAGTTAGGATTATATTAAAGGATTTTAAGGATAATTGTTTATTGAATTGTATTTATTGAACTTTGGGAATTTTTTGTTCAATTTTAGAAATTAAGATTCATATTTCATTCTCTAAAGGATTATTCTTTTTGGGGATCATCTCATCTTATAATAAAAATTTTGGTTTTTGATAATATCTAAATATAAGAGATATATATATTTTATCCTTTTTGGATCGTGGGATTCTCTTAAAATTGATTCTAGTGTATCAGTTGTGACCAAGTCATCTTGAAGACTCGTCATTTGAAAAAAAGAGATCAGTTCGAGGTTAAAATTTGATAAAGGATGAAAATATAATTAAAAAGTATGTATATCCATTTTTTTACTTAGTCAATATAAAAAATAAATTTTTTATCTTTATAAAATGTAACTTAAAGAAAAAGTTGTCTGTTTACTTTTCTTAGTAGGAAACTAATAACCGTTTATCCTATCAAATGTTTGTGGTTTTCTTATTGTAAGATTTATCCTCATATTGATTTTTTATATCTCCATCAATACCTGAAACAAATTGTATCTTCATATCCATGTTTTCTGACGTGAAATCCTTATATGGGATATCTCGGGTGACCTTTCTACTTCTCTTTACGTCCTTTAAAGTGATAGTTTTATTGACTCATTTAAAAAAGGAAATTTTTTAACATTTTAATGGAAATCCCTTTTTAAAATAAATATTTGACACTTTTATATATAAAATTTAATGAAATTATATCATTATTTAGAATTGATACATTTAAATTATATTTTGGATAAATTTTTGGTACATTTTTGATAACTTCCATATTATGATGAATACTGAAAATTAATAAATTTTAATCGAAAACAAATTTTTGAATTGAAATAATTTATAATGCTAATTTATTTATTTTATTGATTTGTAAGTGTAATTATATTATATTTTTATCATTTAATACAATTTATGACATTACAAGTAATTTAACATTTAAATTTGACATGAACACAAGCCAATCTTTTGATAGTTTTTATTTATTAAAAACCTTCTTCATAGTTTTGACAACAGAAATTAATTTTAAATTAATTATTGAAAATAATATTATTTTAAGTTGGTAAAATAGAATTAATTTTGGAATTCATAATATCAAAATTTTCTTAGGTTAAATATTTGGTATTTTTCTGAAAACATTCTATTTTAATGAATAGTGGAAAACACTGCGTTATAGTTTAAAATCAACTTTTTATTCAAATAATTATTCATTTAATTTAATTTTTCATGTATAAATTGATATATAATACATATATATTTTCGATTAAATTCATTGGAGTCATTTTATAATAAAATAAGATGTATAAAATTTTATTGAACTTTTTACCATCCTTTACCCACCTCCTATGAGCATTTGCAAATTTATATAAAACATAATTTACCACTTCAGTGAGTTGAATTTAAAAAATTTGAGATAAAAGGTAAATATCAGAAATTAAAATGTGGTTCAATAAGATGAAAATAATATCTGTTGAATAGTTACTTTTGACTTTTATTTTCCATGGTTAAAAGTAAATTTAATAATTAAGGGTAAAAAGGATTTCATAATTACCCTAAAACATGTATTAATTCTATTGGATAAGTATAATTCGACCAAAAACAACCATAGGAATAAAATATGAACCACATTGGTCCATTTGGATTAGATTTGGAAATTTATAATTATTTTATTTAAAGAAGAGTTAAAAGAGTTAAATTCAAAGATTAATAACAAAACTATTTTTAATATTTGGTTAGACACAATATAAATTTGACTATAAATTTAAATTTGAAATATAAAAATATTTCGTACATAATGGTATTTTATTTATAATGTTTAGACACTAAATAATTTAATTTATTTATGACACAATGATGATGCAGTAATTACCTCATTAATGAAATATTAAAATAATTGATATTATAAATACCCAAATAAATGTAAATTTATATTTCTAATGAATTCCAAATATTTTATAGGTTAATATGACATGTAAATGTTAGTTTAATAAATTTTATTATAAGTAATAATATTTCTATGGATTTCATACAATCAAATACTAAATAGTGTCAAAGATGACATAATTAAGTTTTAAAACAAATATAATATTATTAATTGATAAAATATTCCTAAAAATAAAATGTATGGATAAAGGACATAGGTAAGATTATATATATATAATTAACCACATATTGTTCTCTTTCCATGTTATAGTATATTTATTAACCATATAATATAAAAATACCAAGATACATGATAAATGTCAATCTAGTTAATTAAGCGTTAAATCTAAAGGATAAGTTTAATACGATTTCCAAAACCTATATAAAACCCATTGTGTGAGAGTTTTTCAACTCCTAACTACCATATCCTTTAAATAATTCATTTTAGGAGCCATTATAAATCTAAAATGATTTTATTATAACATAATATTTTAAGCTTTTCCTAAACTGACCCCCACCTCTATTATGAAAGGGCACTACCCCTTCTCTTAATTTCACACATAAAAAGCGTATTGGCTCAGACAGACCTGGAATAAATATCCTCAAAAATTTCCTACCTTCATCATAGTGGACTTCCATTGGTCAAAAAGACATCCTAATGATCCCTTTTGATCAAATCAAAAGGAAGAACCCGAAGAAAAGGTAAATATTTTATCACCTCTTTCAAGTACGTTTCTTCTTCCACTTTTGCTTTCTTTGTTGTTTCTATTGTAAAATAATAATTCCAGTATCCTCTATATAAAATGATGTTATTATAATAATGGTAAAACCATATTCATTATTTTTTCAACCCTATAAATAAAAATGTCACCATACATGTGTACGTACGGATCACCGTCTCCACATCGGGGTGTTGTTTGTTATACAAAAACATCATTATTTATATGGGAATAATAATTTTTATAACTAATGTAAATAATAAATACAACATGTTAATGATTCTCTATATATTATATATCTACTAATTACATACAATTTCTCCATCAATATAATGAAATTCTCGCTTGTGTGTACGTACGGATTACCGTCTCCACGAACGCGATGAGATTCATTCCCCATCATAATCATTCAGGGATCATTTTAATATTATGATTAAAAATAATTTTTATGAAATTAATATCATTATTTATATCAATACAATACATCCTCTCCATAAAAACATGACTTAAGTAACTGATTATATAAAGGAAAACAGACCAGTTATCACCTGAAATGATGATACTACAAAAATATTATTAATAAAGAAATACTAGAGGATCATATATGATATAATATTTATTTATATAGTTATTATATAATTTATTCACAATTATTTAACTATTATAAATGATGTTAAGGTATCCTCTTCCAAAGAAAAGTACAAGGTAAGGGGTTTTCATCTCACTTCTTCTCCCATGAGATTCATGTTAAATTTCCATGATTTCCTTCTGTGTGGTGTATGTAAATCCCATGATTGTATTATTCTTGTAATATATATTAATTTAGGTGTATTTTGATTTTATTTTTATGATAATTATTTCAGGGGTTGTGTGTTTTCTAAGTTACCTAATCGGTAAGGGAATTTCAAATTTAAATTTCCACTCATTGGGCTTTACGCATACTTTATTGATTATTTTACTCCATTATTATGTGTGGAATCACAATTTATTATTTGTGTATTAATTTCCACTACCCATTCTATGGATATATCTTTGATAAAAATAATCACTCCATTGATAAATTCTCAAGTCACTGATATGATCTTGATAAGTGTAATTTTTACTCAATCTCCATTCATTAAGTTAAACATCCAATCCATTGGTGTTGTTTTTACAAGAATATGTGTGAATTTTCTCTGATTTAATTACATTGGATATCAAATAATATTTGGTGTATTCGTATGTTTCACACAAAATGATGTCATTGATTTATCCTTAACCTAAGGAGACAGTCTTTATAAAGGATTTCCTCCAAAGTTACATTCCAGTTAGTCTTCTTTGTTGTTATGCACCAACTCAATTTTGTTTGGTGTATAAACTATATTTAAAATAGTATATCATGAATCCCTTTATTCTTAAGACATTATAATATTTTGATTACCTCAATTATTTGTATTCAAGATCTCTCATTTTGTTATGAACACTAACAAGAATATTATTTTGAATGTTTTAAAATTTTATTCTTCTAAATATTTCTAATTAATGTACATGTTTTAAAAATGGTTTTAAAGATTTATTTATATGGATATAAATGTTTTAAAATTTTGATTGATTTAGAAAGTTTCAAAGTGTTTTGGGATACTTTGATTCAAAAAATCAAATTTGAAAGCTTCTTGAAAAATAGTGATACTTTTAAATGTTTTCAAGAAAAATGGGGATATTTCTATCAAATAGTTTTTATAATTATTTTCATCTATTTCAATATCCATCATTAATCTCAATGGATGATGATTTATTATAATTCAATCATCCATGTTGTATATAATGAGTTATGTTTGACTGTGGATGTGATATTTTTATGCAATTCATGGTTTTTGGTTAAAATATTGAAAATTTGAATGCTAGTTTTAATACCAGTGTTTAAATTATGTTTAATCCTTTTCATATGAGGAATTAATTAGACATAGTAAGTGATTGGTGGAGCCCGATATAGCTCCTCGATGCATCGGTAGGTCTCATGAGAAAAACTAGTGTCTTGGCACAAAGCCTTGACAAAATATTATTCGTATTCTTGGAAAAAAGCCTTGACTATTGGTTTATGAAGTCTGTAATTATGAATTCCATCATTATAAAAGTGTCTATTGTTATTTCATGTGGTTTTTATTCTTGTATAACATCCATGTAAATTAATAAATGCCATTATTTGATTTTATTTGTGCCATATTATTCTGAATATTTTGTTTAAATGGATTTTGTTTTAGTCTTATACATTTTTTTGAATGTTTATACATATTTATGAATGTTTTATCTATATTTTTATCCTTACTGAGAATATGAACTCACTCCATTCTATGTTTTATTTTTCCCAGGATGTGAAGAAGTATTTTATGGTTGACCTGCAGGGATAGGGTAAGGATATAAGTATGTTTAAATAGGGGAATAACTATTGTTTATGTTTTTATTTCTTGATATAATGTAAAACTTATGAGTATGTCTACTACATCCAAGTCTACGAAACATATCAGATATTCGGGAAATGATTCCATTAATCAGGACAATGTTATGTAATAACACACTAACATTGGGTAAATGGGGTTGGGGAGTTACACTTATGGTGAAATGCCTTTTTTAGTTTGCAGAGGTGTCTTTACTGGTAATAATTCCAATTTTATGGGGGTCACTATTTGGGCCACCACGACGACATCACTTCTAACGGCCCTCCTCACAGGAATTGAAGGTGACAATAGACGTGCCTAGATGGCCTATTGCAGGCCTTCTTCTAAGAAGTGGGCCTTATCAGAGATGTCTTAGAATCCTCCAGGGTAGTTCTGGTTGATCAAAGAGGGAACCAGTTCCGTTTTAACATTTCCCACACTTATCATTAGTAATTTATCCAGAATGAGTGGAATGTCAATGAAGTATGAGATCCCTTTCCACTGGGCGATGAAGTCTGCAACATGCTCATCAGGCCTCTGTTGGCACTTGGAGAGGGCTACGATACTCTTCTTTTGAGTGGTGGAGAAGAACTAGTATTGAAACTGCCTATGAATATCCTCCCATCCTGCTACTAACTTGATGGAGAGTTGGCTATACTAGATAAATGAAAGCCCTTACAATGACTGTACAAAACAACGGAGCTTGGCGGCCTCCTACAGTGCCAGAGTTCCTAACATGGGTCCATACCTTGAGGTAAAGTGGTCCAGGTGTTGTGATTGGTCCCCTATCCTATTGAAGGGGGAAAATGTGGGATTCATGAAACCTGAGGGTGCTGGAATATCATCCACCCACACCGGATTAAACTTTCCATCAAGATAGAGCGCTACCTGTAGCATCTCTAAAGCCTCGAGATGGGTAATAAGTGCCACTATTGGATCATATAAGTGGGGTTTCCTCTCATGAAAGGAATACATGACCACCAGTGTTTTCGTGTGTTCTTCAATATGATAAGGTGGCCCAATGGCTCTTGGAGTGGCTGGTTGAATGACACGAGGGGCAGTTGGGGGAGCCCGAGCTGGATCCTGAGGGTCGTTAATCCATTCATGAGGATTTGGTGATACGTACCTCACCCTATATCCATATGATCTGGCCTCATCCCTATCAATGTGGGTCGGATGGTCAGGGTCAACTAGAGGCAATTCTCCAAGGGGAAGTTGTGCTAGTCCCTACTACCCCATCCTAGGATAACCATAGTCCGCACGTCACTCTTCAGCACATTCAGAAAGGAGTTATTCAACCACCTTCTTTGGATCAATGAGTTCTTAACGCAACACATCTTTCTCGTGTTTGTCCTCCACCTTTAGCACTAAGACAAATGGGTCATTGGGCTTGACAACTCCACAATTCTCTTTACCCTTACCGAGAATCAGGATGAGAAGTAATGCCTCGGTGGGCACAGGAAGACCTAACAGATTTCTCTGTTGGCATGTAACCCTCCCCAATAGATCCAATAGTTGTGGTAGGCTTTCAGGGGGGAGTTCAATGTAATGAAGCTCTAGTTCATTCTCATATACTGATAGGCTGTCCATCTTGACTGCGACTCTTCCATGGGGCATGTCCTTGATATCACCTATTGGGTCACGCTGTCGCCGGATAGGAGTAAAGAGGAGGGCCGAATACTTCCACCATCCAAGGATTTTCACATGGGGGAAGCCTCCTTTATAATCATGAAGAGTACCTTGAAAATCTGCATGCATCTTTGCTGGAGTGCCTTACGGTGACCGGGCAACTTAGGGTACTGAGCCACTTGGAGTGATGACAGATCAACCAGACAGCATTGCTTTCCAATGCCATAAAAATGCACTTGGATCTTTAGATTAGCGACTCACTATTGAAAAAGGTGGAAATCTGTCACTCATAGGGTTTGATGGAACAACTCAGCATCCTCTAGGGTGAGGGATTCCGATGCGCATAAATTCGGCATCGTCCTGGGCCAATACATCCTAGAAAAGTGACCTACTATGGGGATATTCCATAAACTCCTTGGCACAGATTCTGTGTATGGCTCTTTATTACCCCTCTCGTCAAGCAGAGGTGGCTGAGGAACATGTAGCGATTCCGAAGTAGTCATCTGGGATTGTAGGATGGCCAGTAGAGAGTAAAACGAGCGAGCTGAAAACCCACCATGTCTCAGGCTATTCTACAAAGAGTGTAGCGACCTAGGCACCACATCGCTGAAGGATGGGATGACAACCACAGTTCATGGTGAAGAGACCTGGGCTACCAGTGATGGTCCACAATTTTGTTCGTCCACCATTGGTTCCTAGAATATCTCTCTATGATCTTCAGTCATGGTAGAGAGTGATTCTAGTGATGATAGTTGTTATTGCACAACCGTAACCTACGGGGTTGCCATATTTTTTCCCTCCTAGATATACCTATGATGGAAGGTTGGAATCTGATTGACCACACCTTCTGGGATTACTCGGTTGATGCGCCTTTTTCCTACCTTGGCCCTCGACACATAGGACCCGGGCGAGGGTTCCATATTTGAGTCGTAATCGGATTTGGAACATAAGAAGAAAACCAATTTGAACTCAGTATGAATATTCTCAGTGTTCCTTTTGTGATGTCATTGAACCGACCTCTTGCCCAGGGATGGTTACATAGTGTGGGGCATATTTTCTGCACGAGAATGACATTTAGTCATACTGGTGTGGAGGCAGAGAGGGCATATGCCTGAGAAATCCATAGTGCGAGGAGCATTGGTAAAGATATCAATAGGGATATGGGAAAGACCTCTGTGAGAAGTTCTGAAGTTGTTGGGGCCTCTGTTCGATCACATAAGAACATGAGTGGGACCCCCTTGCTTGTTTCCCCTGGTGACATCAGTGTGAGGAAGGTCCTCATACTGGTCGTACCGAACAAGGGTTGGGCCTCCATGCCAGATGCTGGTGAGGCAAGGTCGGCCTTCACCCCTATGGTTTCTCAGGCGAGGAGGACCTTCGCCGGCTGGTGAAAGAACATGGGGAGGTCCCCCATGCTGGATATTGATTTGATGCACAATGTCCCCACACCGGCGGTATGTGGTAGGTGGGATGAATTCATACCCAATGTAAAGAGCATGTTAGAGACTTCCGTATATGGTGTCACAATTGTAGGGAGGTCCCTCATTTGGATTTTGGGTAGCACTGGACGACCATCCATGTCCCTCATTGCAGTGGGGAAGATCCGTGTTCTACATAGTAGAGGTACGGGGAGGGCCTCTGTACCGACGATGACCATTACCTATTCCGGCGGTAGGGAGAGTCGACCCATCCCAGCAATGGGGTGGTTTGGGTCTTTGGGACTCAATGTGAGCTGCATATACACGCTCCATTGCTCAACATACACATGGGGTTGATGATATATGCCAACGATGGCCTGTGACATAGTAGTTTCGAACGTTGACAATCCTTGGAAGGCGTCTTTCCCGGCCTATGCAGGATGCTGGCATCAGGTCAGATGGATAGGAGCTGGTGGAGCATGTACGTGGATTACCTGCTCCTAGTCTAGTAAGATCGGGCGATGGCACTGACGTGGCCTGGTGGGGGCCATCACTGGGAGCCCCTGGAATGGGACCCTGACTGGGTTGTCCATGATATCCCCGACCTCGTCATCATAGGGAAGGGATTCATCGATCCTTTCATGGGACAGGCTCCCGAAATAGTTATATGATGGTGTGGGGAGCAGTGGCTCACTGCGCATCCCTTGGGGTAGCATTGACAACGAAGCGTAGATGCCACTAAATCCAGGTAGTCCATACCCCTTGTAGGGATGATCACATCCTCCTCGTACCAGTGTAAGAGTTCATTGATCCCCTCCAATGAACAACCTCAGATAGGGATATGGGTCATGGGCGCCTTAGGGACTTGGGTGTAGAGGCTATTTTAGAAGAGGCCGCGTCATGCAGGACTGCCACGTTGGTACTGCACCTTCCCCAGCATCGCTGTCCAAGCAGTGATTGAGTTTCAAGTGCAGCAACATGGTTCTTGGAAAGCAGGGAGATTAACTCATTAGTGATGAATGAAATCGAAGACCAGTTCCCTAGCACCATCCCGTCTTACTTGACCTGTATGAGGGGTCCATGATGACAACATTTCAAATCTTTATATCCAACGTTCTACTACACCAACAACTGGTGATTCTACCAACATTCCCACTATTTTATTGGTGGGATGTGGAACTGGATAAATGGATCTGGTGACATGATAATCCATTGATTCCTCAAAAGCTACTAATATTCGTATTGAGGATAAGAAATTCACACCGGGTTCACTATTTCTATTTCTAATTATTGTGCAGGGGGGTGCGCATATTTCTCTGAGAATGCGCTGCACTATTGCCATGAATTCTCGCATTCCAATGGCAGGCGACATCCATCACTTATTCAGGGATGTATGCTCCTCAATCAAAATGGGATGATGGGATGTCGGTTTCTCCTTCTATGGATTCCTCCTGGAAGCTCTCTGCCTATTCTAGATCTCTCTCATAGATTTAATATGTTGTTTTTGAAACTCATAACAATTCCATATCTTCATGGACATTAGTTAATTATGCTACTTCTGTCAGTACATTCCAAGGGCTCATGTTAGGGAAGCAACATTCATTCGGGGGAGTAGTCACGTTGGCGCATCACTAGCATGTCGTGACACAGAAACATTGACGCGTCTATCTTATGTCCCTTCTTATATGGCTTCTCGAGGGCACAGAAGCCCGAGGAATCCCACGTCAAATGTGAGGAATCGTATGTCCTAGGCATATCTATGAGGTTTTTCTTACCATTCCTCGTTTAACACGTAGTGTTCCACAAGTTTAACATCTTGGAAAGATGGTTACGCCAAAATCATGTCTTCCGAGGTTATCCTCAGGAATCTCACGATTATCACGAGGCCAGATGCGAGTATAATGTCTTGCAAAGATGGAATGAGGGTGATCTAAATGTCCCATTGAGACGGATTATATTTTTATATCCCTTGGAGGGGGTACCATGAGTGTTTACCAGGTGGGTGTATCCAAACACTCATTAAGAGTAGACACAGGTTGGTGTGTCCCATACAAGGAAGATGTCACACTGTGAAGGATGATCTTGACACCGCCGTAGGAGGATCAGGGAGTGTGCACCCCAGAATGGTGAAACACCAAGGTTTACCTTTTTCTAGGATTGAACATCGTCGAGGTTTCATACATAACCAGTGTAGAAGAAATGGATCAAAATCCACGTTGTTCGATGTGGTGATAAAAGAGGGTGTACACAGAGGAAAACAACTCGAATAAACGCTGCGACATATTTATGGATAGTTGACCATCAGAAGAGGGATACTATTGGGTGGATGGTTATGGATTGGAGGGATTATGCATGGTTTTCATCCTATGTGTCGTAAGGAGCATCACTGGGATGAATTCCATGATCTCATCAGGATGTGGCAGCCCGGGTGAGAATCAGGATTCTTTTTGGAGAGTTGAATGAAATTTAGAGGAATGAGATGGAACCGACATGAGGATGATAGTGATATGGGGCTTGAGTCTCGGGGAGACATCCTATTTATCCCCATGGTAGGGAATCAATGTCAGTGTAGTTTAGTAGGGTGATGGAAAACAGATAGAGGTGGACCATGATAATGGTTCCATGTTTTAGACCCAAAGGAAGTTGAACCTCTGGGTTTGGGAATTACATTCCCGAAACACATAGGCTCAACGGGAAGACCAGGCAATGGGCATGAATTGGGGTGTACACATAGAACAACAACCCGATGATGTTTGTGGGGCTCACGCAAGGTTCGTAGCCCAAGTTGGTCTAACACCACTAGGAAAGACCAAAGATGTGGGTCCCGATAAAAGGGATTACAATGGATTTCCGCTGAATAGGGGTCTCAACAACATACCACTGATTGAGGGACACAATGGATTACCACTGTGTGGGGAAGAATGACATACAACTGACTAGGGTTTACAATTTTACGTCATGCGGGACAGGGGTGTACAGATGTGAGGTTTTCAGGTTCGATAGGTTGTTGGGATTGAACCTTGGGTAGGTTTCATACGTATCCAGCCTTCATAGGTATCAAAGTCCACATAGTTCAGAATGGGGGGGGGGGGTTGTTGAACCGATGTGAATGAGGACCTGGGGTCTAGATGGATTGATGGATGGAACCTCTTTGAGGCACCCTATATACCCTTCCATAGCAAAGATCAAAGTCCATGTAGTTTGGATGGGGTTGGGAAAACTGAAATGAAGGTGGTCGGAGCAACCTGGTGTTGGGCGTGAACCACAGAGAGGATTCCTACTTACCTCACCGTGGTGAGGATCAAAGACATTATAGTTCAGGTTGGTTTGGGCGAACCGACATAGAGGTGGTTGGAGCAACCAGGTGTTGGTCTTGAACCTTGGGGAGTCTTCCTATGTACCTCTCCTTCGTGAGGATCAAATACCTCGTAGTTGATGTTGGGTTTGGGGCATACACTTTGGGCTACCCGGAGAGGATTTCATGGTCGATGCTTACTCTAAGCCCATGTTAGTCATGATCTATGTGAGAAATGAGAAGAAACAAAGACCTGAAGATGATTTCCTTAAATGTGAATCTTTTGGAAGTGGACTAGGGATACACGTACTGGGCCGCCCCAAGAAGAATCAAGGTCATACACGTGGTCAGAATCCCGAAGAGGAAACAGGGGCTTACGCGTGGTTACCTCCCAAAGAGGAAACATGGACATACACTAGAATGGAGGCCCAAGTGGTGACAAATCCCAATGTGAGAGGGATTTGGAACCCATGAAGAGAGGAGTATGGGTGATACCTCCTGCAAAAAAATTCTAGGGGGATTAAACCAGGGCATCTTCCCTTTCCCCATGGGCAAATTCCGCTCCGATAAATAATATGTCATTCCATGCAAGGAATGTTCTCTCTCCCATGGAGGCTAGTGGGAGTAGATAATGTTCGAGATGGGGAACCCCACATACACGCCCTAGGGTGAGGCCACAATTTAACGTCATGTGCTTAGGAAAATGGTTCTTGGCTATTTAACGTCTTGCATCTCAGATGAGGTGGGTTTTCACTACACCCCTAGGACTTACATAACTGATAGCCACCCGCCCTTGAGGGATGGAAGGCATCAGCAATGTCGTGGATGGAGGGTGTTAATAGGTGATCCTATTGGGGGTCCACATTACCGTGTCTATGCGAATAATCAATAGTTGTTAGTGTGCCTATGCGGAGAAGAATGATGTGAAGCAATGAAATGTGAAGAACCGCCCAAGTGACGTTGAAGTTACTTCGTGCAAACTTGGAGGGTTTCATGGTAAATGGAGTTGTTGGAAAAAAGAGTTTATAGGTAGAAAACTTTTAAAGCTCTAGGGCTCTATGTAGTATAGGGGCTTCATAAAGGGATATGATTTGTGAAGCGAAGTGGACTAGCCTAGGAATAGGTCCCAAGTGCATAATGGAGGATCTTCAAGAAGTGTAATGGCAGTGGAAAAGTAATTCCTTCCAAAGAAAGGGTGCCTCGTGAAGCAAGGTGTTGTGACGCAATGTGCTTCATGAAGCACAGTGTCCGTACCTTAGCATGTGGGTCGCATGTACATGGAGGGTGTTTCTCCAAGCATAAATGCATCACAACAACCAGAGTCCCTTTGGGATACCCTTCCTTCGCTAAGGCCTATGGACTATGCGAATGGCATCACTCTCAGAAGTGTGGTTGAATTAAAGAAATAATGGAGGCACTTCGCAATGAAAAAGTACATTTAAAAGCTCGTGGTTCAATTAGTAAGAAGTGCTTCATGATTTGAGAGCTCAGAAGGTGAATGGTTGGATGATATATCCGTTGGACTCGAGGGGATCCCAATATTTATAGGAAAGAGGTGCCTCCAAGTAGTGCCTTATTGGCACAAATACGAAGTTTTTCCCCTCGGTGGGTCAGAAACGTCAAATCGGCTCACGGAGGATCCCACTTCCTTGCTCCACAACAGGCTCACAAATTTCAAAATCAATCTCGGAGCATCCAACAACCTTTCACTATGGTGGGTACATGAACTTCAAATTCGTTCATGGAGAATCCTACATCCTTTCTCTGCATTGGGCTCACGAATTTCAAATATGTTTGTTGAGCATCCAACCTCCTAGCTCTGTGGCGGTCTCACGAATATCAAAGGGGTTTGCAGTGAGGCCTATGTCCTTACTTTGAGGTATGTGCAGGGCCATGGATCTTAACAAAAGGTCTTTGTGGGGCATCCCTTGGGCCTTCCCTCTTCCTTATCTTCTTTCCAAATTTTGATTCCAACAACATTTTTTTCAACCTCACACTCTTAATTATCTTTCATTACATGGATGTTCTTCCCAAGAACAAGAATTGATTAATTGTATTAAAACTCATCCATTATGCATAGATAAATGAAATTAATAGTATTTTATTCAATAAACTATCGAAATAAACACAACCTCATTATGATGGAGTATATAATATTGTAATGAACGATAATGATTATTCTAAGACACCTTAAATTCCTGGTTCATGGTTCAGTACCTTTATGGTAAAATTAACCAATATTCTACTCCGCCCACTATCGTTTTGATCTCATAATGGTCAATAATACTTGGTGATATCTAACCCTATCATTTAGTCCATCGATGAAAAAATCATATTGAAACAAAAAATAAGACACAATCTCCCACCTCAATATCTAGTGGTCAACGCATTGATCAACATATGACTTATTGATAGAAAGAGTTGTATCCAAAAAATTTCTGATAACTTATTAGTTATCTGATTTCCATGAAATGATACATGTTCCTAGAAGTTCTTCCTCATTTTCCCCTAACCAGAAATGTGGACCGTGAAAAAACCAACTATATAAGTCCTCATAAGGTGATATCTTAATATTCACAT
Source organism: Viscum album (assembly GCA_963277665.1). Lineage (NCBI taxonomy): Eukaryota > Viridiplantae > Streptophyta > Magnoliopsida > Santalales > Viscaceae > Viscum > Viscum album. The sequence goes on from OY728151.1 coordinate 121,380,821, forward strand.
GGAATCATTGTTTGTAACTAGTTTTAGTAAAAGGTAAATGTAATACACGATAATCTACAAACTAATTGAAACCTGCCTATATAATTTACTCTAATAAAAATATTATATTCTCACACTTACCATCAGTTTGTAGTTCATATGTATTACTCAAAACTACCTATTAAACAATAGCCTTATGAAACCTTGAATAGGTCCATTAAGTGAATCTTCCATCCCTATTTATTTATACAAACTATAAAACACCCCTAATTTGTATAATATATTCTACATGGAGTCTTCGAATCTATTTTGAAAATAATCTATCTGTAATATGAATGTAACATGTTACCATTGTCATCCTATCCGTGAAAACACATTAAATATAACTAATATAAGGGGATTTCAGTGATCCTATCGTAAATTTTAGAGTGTTGTCATGAAATATATACTCCTTAATTTGTAATGAATATAAAATATAAGAATTCCACTATTTTTCCAACGTAACTAGATAGAATTTGGTAAAAAGAGTAACAAATCATTCGATCTAATTCTTAATACAAAACCACCAATACAAGCTGCTTATTTCATGGAACATCTTTGTATTCTAAAGATGTAAAATACCTTTGCAGGAATGAGATTATCACATATATTCATCTATAATGTTTTAGTAATATATAAAAGTTCATGAATAATAATTATTTCATCTCTATCAATGAACAAAATGATATTTAGGTCCTCCAAAGATATGAAATCCCATAGGATGAAGCATTTTGGATAAAAAATGTACACCATCTCCAACAAGTCCAAAATTGAAAATTTACATCTAAAAAATAGGATAAGGTTTCTAATAATTTTTTGATCCTCTAAATGCATATCAAAAGAATATCCTTTATGATCCTATATCTACTAGGCTTTGGAAATTACTGTGTCTGATTCATCCATCACAGATCATCTTTAACTACATTTATGTTCCAATACATATAATAAACATAATAATAAATATTTTTTAGGTATATAACCCGTATTCTTCATGTTATATTCATTTTAAGGTGTGTTAATATGTATTGAACACATTCTGTCCATGTATAAAATGAACTACTCTCCAAATAAATTATTTCTCTATCAATATAAGGGATAAAAAACTATTGGTAGCTCAAGATTGTGTATTGAGTAATTATTCATGTGAGATATAAAATGGAGAAACTCATGTAATAAAAAAATACTCCACTTATATTAGAAAGACTATCAACCTTATACATGATATATAATATAAAATTGTATATCCTCTACAGGGATTTGGTAAGGCCATATTGGTATTTGTGTTAGTCTTCCTTTCAGATAATGAAATGAATTCCCAAAATCAATAGACCATTAATTTGATTCCATTCATTAGAAATCTCAAATTTGGTGATACAGTCTTTGAAAAATCACATAAAGAAGTTATTATAATGTCTAGAGCCAATAATCATTAAATATTGATGATGTTGTAACATTATGTTGCCAAATTTCAGGTTATTCTATTCTCTTTTGGGTTCTTCCACATTTCATGTGTCTTTCAGGTGACTCCCGAAGATGGAGAACATTTTTTTGAGAAAAGTGAAGAAAATGTTGGTTATTTATATTTGTTTTTATTAATGGAGTCCTGGTATTAATTTGTTAATTTTTTTCTTTGGGATATCTATTATTTTAGAGAATACCTGAGTTGGTTTGATGTTTTTGAATAGAATCATCCATTTCTGAAGTCTTCATGAGAAATACATGTCATGTAATTGTTGTTAATGACATATATGATTCACAAGGACGACCCAATGAACATGGTACAACATTATAATTAATTAGAAATCATGTAATAAATAAATTCCAAGTAATTTAAAAATATTAGTATTAATTAAAAAGCGATGGAGTTGTTATAAAATTTGATATATATGGATTAAATGACATTTTAGGGTATTAAAAAACATGTAGATTCTATACATATAGATTTTAGGTTTCCACCCTGTTTGTTTCATATTTCATAATTTCACATCCTTCCTTACTCTCTACATTGATACCTTCTCTGAAAATTTAGGGGTTCTATGTTCAATCATGAATTAATCTTTAATAATTTGATCACCTTGGTGTTTTTATTGAATCTCTCAATGTGAGTAATAAAATCTTTTTGTTCATTTAATTGATTTCATTAGTGTAGATACATTAAATTATTAAATTTACTGACATATGGTAATGATTATTCTTGTTTCAATATATATCCAGGGGATGTTTCCTGGATGGTATTTGTGCTGTATGTGTGTGTTAAGGTGGTATTTTTTTATTAATATTATAAGTTGATTTTTGTAAATTGCATCATTTATGATAGTTTTTTCTTGATTCTAAGTACTTCAATATATTTTTTAAATCATTTCTTGTTGTGGGGTGTATTGTGGGTGTGTGCTACTCAGGTTTTGAGGTATTAGGTTCCATATCTTACCTATGTTGGTGTACTAAAATGCTCTAATTTTTGGTGATTTATTTTATTAAATTAAATTTAATGATTTGTTAGTTTTTTTCTGTATGTGAATGATGTTTTTAATAAAATATATATTTCACATAGTTTAGGTTATTCAAAAAGGGTTTTAAATATAATGTGAATTGTTTTTATTAAATGAAATTCAATGATGAAATAACGAAATTTTTTTATGAAATGATTTGGAAATTTGAGGACATTGGTTACCATTCTTACTTTTTTAAATGGTTTATAAATATGTATCATCTTCTTTTGGGGGGATTTATAATGGATATTTCCTCTTCTCCCTCGGCACATTGTTCTAGTGACTTATTAGACCTATTGGGGTGTCCAATATTTTGTTTGTTCCACTACTATCTATAATCAATGCATATGTCTAGTGTCATGAAGCTTCTAAAATTGTATATGTTGGGTATGATTCTCCATGTTGTCGTGGCATATTGTGATCTATACTGTGATGTAACTTGTAATTCAACTTCTGGATTTTTTTATTTTGACTTACTAACATGGATTTGATCTAATTTTCAATGAATTAATTTATTTGAAATTATATGATTATTTTGATAAATGTATGTAAAATTATTCTAAACTAATTCACATGCTAAATTTTGTAAGAATAAAAAAACGATGAGTTAAATTAAAATGGGTTGACCTGGTTTTGATGTTAAAACTATTGAAATGTTATCATACCCCAAATATATAATATATAGAATGATTTGATTATTTTTGAATGAAATTATTTTGAAGTTTTGGGTTGTACCCTACTATTCCTATTATCTCACACCATGTGTACCACTTTAGTGGTGAGTACACCGGGTTATGTCATTTAGTATATGGATGGATATTGTTTTTAATAAGGCAATTTGGTTGGCTATATTCTAAGATGGGGTATCTAGTTCTTTGATGGTGGGATTATTCCAAAACTATCACATGGAGTAGTTTTTTTAATTATGTGGTTATCGGTGGTTAGAACGATACATGATATTATTTCTAATATTATGTTTTTTGGTTTCTACATTTTTTTTAAATATGTAATATATTTATATTTACCTATTTTGATTATATTGTACATATATGTAATTTTATTGATTTAGATTGGGTTAAATGGATCGCTATGAGTTTTTAAATTATAGGTTCTAGTCACCAACCCAATGTGATTAGGAATTCACATCAGTTATGTAAATGAATGGTTCAGGTAACAGTTTGAGAGGGTTTCTTGGTTTGTTCATTAGAGTTTATTATTATTGGTGGTATATCCTAAGGATTCCTTGTATTGGAGTTTCTGACAGTATAAAGGTAGGTTTTTAGTACTTAAGAGTTGATTTTGTTGAGTTTATGGAAATCTCGTTCTCTGATGAGACTCATTTTACAAGGAGATTTTGGGATGCATGTCTACTATTTTGAGTTATCAATGATAATCATAGTTTTTTTCATAACGTTTTTCTTGTTTGAATTGAGTTTTTTATATATAATTTGAATTTAATTTCATTCAATATGATTTATTATGCCACCTAGACATAAACTATGACTTCTATTTGATCGCGCTTTTGATGTTCATTAAAGATAACCTCCTAATGGGCATGAATTTTTTTTGGGATATCAAGAAAACAGTTCTTATTATTGAATAGCATGTACCCCGTGGTCAGAACATAGCTTTTGAGGTACATAAAAGAGTTTTAGAAGAAATAGATCAATCATGAGAGTACATTCATGAGAATCAACCATCTATTAATGGTATAAATGAAATTTAAACGGTGGAAGAATATATTGAAATAGTAAATCATAATTTTTACCTCCTAGATAATCCATAGAGTATCAACTATAAGTGTAAATTATTTATTCAAGAGGTTCCTATAAATCTATAGATGGATTCTACGTTATAGGTGCAGAGGTATATGGTATTCAATTGAAAGTGTCTTAACACTCTCTTTATCGATTTTTTTTCTACAATCGTTAATGATGGAAAAATATTTGTAGTTACTCTCTTGGCAGCCTTGAGACAATTCAATTTATGAATATACAAATTATTTTCCTACGATTATTAATTTATCACTAGAGATTGTAAAGAACATCCACCTGATATATCAGAATTACCTACACGGTATTTCACATTATATAAGATCCCATGTACATATGATGATGATTTTGACCTATGTTGAGAAAATTTACATGGATATGATGGATGACATAAATATACGGGGAATGGTTGGATGTTACCCCCTTCACATTTGTTAATTAGAAGCATCGATGTCTTTCTATGGATGAAGTGAAAGTTGAAATATCATAACAAGAGTTGTGTAGGTGGATCTTTTTTGTAGCCCTCTTTGACACCCCCAATTATAGCAAGTAGTTTTCCTCTAAGTTTTATTGGTGTGGAATGGATAGAAAAACTAGGAAATCGTGTCCTTCACTTCAAATGATGTTAAAATATTGTGGGCGTTCTGGTCATATTTAGCATTTCTTTCAGGATATGTGTACTCTTATATATTGTTTGGGATTTTCAACATTAAAGGTTATTGTGGTAAAATTAGATAATTCAAAGACAACAGGTATCCAACCACATGCCTTAGGAGTGAATTTCCTTCATGAAGTAGATTATTTTGTATAAGGGATAGATGTGGGATCCGCCATAATGAAATGTACTATTTTTATTCCATCTATAGTATTAGGTTCTTTATTTGATAATGTTTATTCCTAGTCATTTTTATCAGGGCATCTTTCTAGTAATATTTACAATCAAACACACCTAATTTCATGTTCAATAGACTTAATGATACATCTTGATATGGGTTAAGAGTAGGGGTGTTAGTTTCCTTTTTTTGTGCAATCGATAGCTAACATAGAATTAGTCTACGATTTCTATGTTCTTGATTTATATTTATTTGATTTAATAATCATTATGAATTGTATTTTTTTGATCTAGATGTGGATGATTGTTATGATAAACATGTCATGAATGTAATTTCGAATGTTATAGTACAATTTTTTTTAAAGAGGGTTGGATCTGAGGTCATGTAATGTAGTGCCTCCCTTCCAAGAGATCAGAAGTTTGATATATATTGTAGAAGTTTTACATGATTATGTAACATATATTATTGATATTCCAACAACAGTTTAGGACATTCATGATGATATCCTATATGATTTAGCTATGATTCCTCTATATATAGATATATATTTTACTATTGAACTAGTTTAAGGTATACTTCCATTTTTTTACCTTATTATCATATAGAATCATCAAAGTTGAATGATCTCAACATTTAGTTGGAAAACATGAAGGTGAAGGGTTTTTCCAGCCTAGTTTTCATCCATGGGCTTCATCAGTGATATTTTATTGAAAAAATAATGTTCACTTAATTTATATGTGTACTATTGGAAGTTGAACATTATAACCGTTTAGAAATTTTTTTTTTCTTTGTGTTGATGATTTGTTTGATTTCGTGAATAGAGAAAAGTTATTTTCAATGATTCATCATATATCCAGTTATGATTAGATCAGAGTTAAATAGTTTGGTAATCCAAATAAATATTTTATTAGAATGAAGGGAAATCTCAAATAACCATTGATTATACTTTGTTTAACTAACACTCCATTAGTTTTTATGAACATGAGGAATAAGATATTCCATTACATTCATTAACGTTTTTTAATGGTGTTCATTTTTTATATTTTTATTAATTTATTTATCCATCAATGATAACATGAACTTTTTATGTATAGTTTTGGAAATAATAGGAATTCACTATTTGTATAAGTACCGTTATAAATTAATCTTCTTGATTCAAAAAAGTTTTATTATTTTAATATTTTAAATTTGGTCATGGATTATAATTCGTTTTAGAGAATTTAAAGGTACGTTTTCATTAAAATAACCATGAAATGAATTTGAAATTAAAAGGATCATAGAAATTTTTGGATACGATCGATGAATCATCAAGTATTTCTCAATGTTTTTGTCAACTATGACTTCTCCGACCATGAATGGGGTGGAATTCATATGGAATGAAAAGTCTCATGCATCTTTTGAAAACCTAAAATGAATTCAGACATCATATTCAATTCTGATCTTACCATAGCCTTGTATAGGTTATGTGGTTTTTTATAATGCTTTTGGTGTAGGTTAGGTTAGTTTAGTAATGATGGGTCATTATGTAAAAGCTTATGAATATCGTATGATTTGACCACATGTGATGAATTAACCAACTCATGATTTATATCATTAAATATATATTCACATTCTTATGTGTTGGAGGAATTACCTTTTTTTAGAGATGTTCATAGTGTTTTTTTACCATAATAGTTTAACTATATAATTTCCTAGATAGACCTGAATTTTAGAATGAAAAGGAGGGTGGATTATTTTATACATTTTACGTCATTATAACTAATATAGTGTAGAAGGTTAATGTCAATGTAGATTATCTTTGTATAAATTTTTCATCACAAAGTTTTTAAGAGTCAAAGGAATAGGGGAATGTTAATGGTATTTTGTGATGTTGCATCTGGATGCCCATGATGATGTTTTTGGTATGGTTATATTTAATGTCCTATTATAATTATCTATCCTCATGTCTATTCTGTAGACTCAGAATGATAATGATGAGTGCAGATGAATTTGAGAAACCCTATATGGGGGGGGGGGGGTGGGTACATCATTTCAGGTTCATCCCCCGCTTAATATGGTATTATCTATTTTGGTAAAAGTTTGTTCATCCGTTTATATATGAGGAGGTCGCACATGATTTATTTTAATATTTTATGATGGAATTTTAATCCTAGAACTATGAAGAAGTATTACATCCTATGAAAATGATTCTAGTGGTTGATTATGAAATATTACATTGCCTATTTTCCATCCTACCATATCACTTTCCAATAGTCAACAGCGAAGCATCTTAAACCATCTAGATTTATTTTTTACTCTTATATTTCTAGTATATAAATCATATGAGGTATCCCTGGATTTTTTGGATCGATTTACATGGAAATAGAAAAGTAATAATTTTATTTGGGTAGTGATTGATCAGTTGAAAGAGTCATCTAATTTCATTTCGATAAAGACAAAAAAAATTAATGATATTGGTCAACTATAGGTGTAGAAAATTATGATGTTACATGGGGTACCTTTTTCTATTTTTCATACATGGAACCTAGTTTTTATTCGTGTTTTTGGTCAAGTATATTAGAAGATATAAAGACATAGGTAGGGTATATAAATCTTATCATCTATAGACAAATGTTCAGATAGAGTGTCCTATTCAGATTTAGTAGGATATGCTTCAAGCATGTGTATTGGATTTTTTTGATCATGGTATATCCATTTTAAAACTGATTTACATTTCATGTAATAAATGTTATCATTTTTTATTATTAATGTCTCCATTTAAGGCTTTGTCTGGTCACCCATGATGATCACATAATTATTGGGAAGAGGTGGGAGAGACCACTCTTGTTGGATCATGTATTATTCGGGAGAATTCTATGAGGATTCTAAATAAAAATTGGTATCAGGTCATAGTGTAGAGGCATTATAAATCTTATGAAATTATATGGTTTTATCCTCTATTTTTTTATAATTGTCCATGTTTTCTTTAATGTTTCTCCTCGATTGGGTCACCATAAATTTAGAAAATATGTAATGATCGCTCCATGATATGGTGAATGTTTTGAGGTCAGTATGGTGACTGGGTGGGTCATGTATTGGTTGCAATTTCTAGTACATTTGATTGGAATAGATGATGTTTTATACATATAACATATTATGAAGTACCTTCATGATCCTGTTCACATACTTAGATAGGAAGGAATTGAGTCATAACCATATTTTTCTGTTTTTGAATAGCTAGGTGAGATAATTGACTATAAAGTGAATATATTTCATGGTAATTCTATTCCATTGGATAGAGAGTAATGGAGTGACATATTATATTCCGATGAGAGATGGGAGTATGAGTCATCGATGAGGGATAAGTGGACTAACAACTTTATTAGACTTCATTCTTTCACATAACTTATTGAGGAAAAATTCCCAATTGTTTAGAGTATGTATCATTTCCTTACATATATTTGAGTAATTGTACAATAATTTACTACTTTAGACATTAATGAGGTTTTTATGTTGACTCTCAAAGATGGAGAACATTTTCTAAAAAAAATATAGGTAATTTTTGGATGTATGTTTATTTTAATTAATGGAGTCTCAATATAACCATTTTCAAGATTTTTAGTGTTCTACATGTGTTCATAGTGTGATTCAGTAGGTTAGAGACCATTGTAATGATTATATTGTTTTTTCTATCTGTTGGAAAAATACACACTATGTAATTATAGTACATTAAATGAATGTTTTTCAGAAAAGATTCTAGAAAATTTTTATATAGTATGAAGGGTGTACAAGCCATGTAATGTTAAAAATATAATTATTTAATTATATTGTGATGTTTTTAGTGCATCTAAGTATTTAGGATTACTCAATGTTTTATGGAATTAATAAATGATTTAATTTTTTAGTCAGGTCTATATTGCACTTCATAGATGCGTTTTAATTTCATTCATCCACTTACATCTTTAATATAAACCAATATCCCTTATATAATGATTTTGGGAGTCTCAATTTTTTCTAGATTTTTTTTTTGACATTTGGTCACAGTTATCATTGGATATCATCTCTCTAAGAGAATAATTATTTATGATTCTTCACTGCTAGATAGTGGTTTTGTAGATTCATTGTATTATTATATATATTCACATATAATATGTTTATTCTTGTTTCTCTCTACATATATTGGGATACGAAATTATGGGTGTTATTTCCATGTGTTTTTGTAGTGGAGGTTTTATGTTCATGATGTATTTGTAGTTTCTACATCTCTTCTAGGTATTTTATTAAATTGTATAAATTCTGAGATTTTTTGATTGACTCTTCGGCCTTCATTTTTAATGTTTAATTCTTTCTCGTCGGGGGTTCAATTTTGGGCATGTGTGCCCGGAGTTATTAGGTAATTGGTTCCATCATAGTCCTATGTTGGTGAACTATATTGATTTTATTTCTGATCAATTATTTTATTTAATAAAATGGAATGATATTACTGATTTTGGGTGTGTGTTTGTGGAATTTTGTTTTTATCAAATATTGTATTCCCATAATATTGGTAAATATAAAATGGGTTTCTAGGAATTTTAAAATGTATTCATTAAATGATTTTAAAACCATGATATTAAATAATTTTTTGATGAAATTATGTTTTAATTAGTGCATACCAGAATCCGTGGGTACATAGGTGGAAGGTATAGTTATAGGTCTCATCCACTGTTGAGTGGCTTGTTAAAGGGGTATTCCTTTACTCAATGGGATCGTTGTTCTATAAAATTTCTAAAAGGGTTGGGAGTTCACTTTCTAGTGTGTTTCTATAGTATCTCTACTCAATTAATATATCAAGTGCTTTAATGTTTACATATTTTTCTTTGTTGGGTACCAGTGTCCTATATATCCTAATATATTGTGATCCTTGGGATGATATTATTGGTTATTTATCTTTTGGGTTGCATTATATTTTTTTAATTCCATGATTTTGATAGGATATATGATGCATTCATTGATATGACATGATTTTTCTATCGTGATATATGAATATGTATTTATTAGAAACTTATTTACCCACTTTTTGTGGAATGGAGGAAAAATGTGAATTTCATTAAAATTCATTTAACATGACATATGTATAAAAACCATTAAATAGTTATCTTGAATTATTTTTTTTATTATTGAGAATGGTTGAATTTTTTTCCTGATCAATGATATTGACAACTTGGGTAAGACCATACTGAGTTCTTATCCCATGCCCAACATAGTAGATCAGTGGTGAATAGACCTAGTTTTTTCACTTTGTGTTGGGAAATGAAATAATTTATTGTGAGGTGTATAGGTTTTCTATTATATGGTAGTGGTAGATGGTGGTGAGATGGTGGGAGTCATGCCATGGATCCAGAAGGAGTTTTTTTTGTTTTTTTGTTTTGGTATAAATTTATCACTGTAAATTTACATTAATATTGTTTCAACTATTTCATTTTTTGGTTTTTATGGATGTTTCTTGTGAAGAAATATATCTAACATATCATCTATTGTATGAATTTTATATATTTTAAATGTTCTTTATTCCGATATGGTGAAATCATTCCCCCTTTCTTTTATTTCTTGGGATCTATTTTCCAACCCGAGGAGATTACAACCACCGTATGGTATGTAGGTGATCAGGTTGAGTGTCAGTTTGGGTGTGTTTATAGGTATGTTCAGTATAGAAATTGTTGGGAATCACTTATGAAACCAAAAATATCACCTTCAATACATCAATATGCACTCAATAACCTAATATGACCAGACCCATGATGACAACAAAATCAATCAAGAAGTATCACTTTATATATTATCTAAAAAATCATTTGATCTCAGTTTATTTTATATGAGGAGAATGGGTTTTTCATGATAAAATTGAGTATGATAATTTAAAATTAAATCAACCATGGAATCAATAATTAACAAATATAGGTATGGGTAGATAACCTTAATAATCAGGACTCCAAAATCTATCCGGGAATTTATTATACCGGACAATATTACAAATTAATTATATAATCCATATAAACTATGAAAGTATGTATGAGGTATATTTTTCATTCCAAATCGTACCTGATAATACCCAGATCTAAAATCTATTTTTATGAGTCACTCTTATCTTTAGATATAGGGGAAGAGGATATATTTCTGTCAAAATTTTTACTAGTTCATAAACATAAACTGACTCAATTTTAAATAATCCTCATATAGTCAATGGTTCTCATTTTCCTTCATTAATAAAAGAATGTGTGAAATAAATTACCATATATTGGATCGTATAAAGATATTAGATTCATAGTTCATCAACATCATATTTAGTTCCAAAATCTCAGTAGAAATAATAAAATAATACATGATAAATATCGATTCTCTTACATAAACCATCTTAATAGTAAAATTCACTTCTCTCTAATGAGGTAACCCAACAAACATTTAGGGAAAAAATCCCTAAAATGACACACCATATGAGAGAAATTATTCTATAGAGTCCCTTTATCACATGTGTAAGGACTTGTAATTTGTGATTCCACTACTCTTAACCCATAATGCTCAATTCTAGCTCGACTTTCTTGGGCATCCGATTCTTCATTGGGAATATACATTCTTCCCATTGGGGATATGAAGGACCCTATACAGTGATTGAAATCCACATAATCCTAATAAGGTACTATCATGTACATTAACATATTTATGTTAAATAATTTCTTACCAAGGATTAAAATATTCCATAAGAAATGATAGCCAATAATCACATAGGGTAACTCACTGAATAGGTTAACAATTTCTAAATGTACTCTTAAAATACAATTTAGAGTCTGAACCCCATATTAATACATAAATTTAAGACATAGAAATTCAAGTGTTTCGATGGATATAAACTATTTTGAATATGAAATATCATGTAAAATATATAGTAATATAGAGATTTCCAAAAAACACAAATCATACAATAGAAGCCCTGACACCAGGTTCTATTACTGTTGATTTCATATCATGTAACTAAACTACTACACCACCCTAAGCTATAATATAAATACCTAAATAATGTATTATCTATAAAATTTTTATAACATGCATCTTTTTCTTCAGCATTGAATACATACTCAAACAAATTAGACCATGGTACTCTATATCCCTACAAGATGTGGAAGTACTTATCCTTCTCTAAAATAGCATCTATTGTAGACCATCTCTTTCTAGACAATGGAGGAATGGTTCTACAAAACCTCAAAATATAACCCATGTTGATGCAATCTTAACACTCAACTGCATCATTACTAACGTGGGAACTATTTTTTCATGGCCATCCACATTGGCGAATGATCACTCAGATACGTGGCTTTACCCTCTGGGCACATCATCCTTTATGAAAACCTAATAAAAATTTCATTTTAATAAAAAAATATACTTCCCATTCATGTAATAAAAACACCATTCCTCAAAGCTTCATCTATTCTTATGATATAATTTTATATTATAAAAATGATTAATATCATTTTGATGGTAGTCAAACTAAATAGATAGACCTATGATGAGATGGTACACTAAATCTCATCGCCACGTTTCCTATCCCCGTCAAACTCATTTCCAAGAAGAGAAGGAATAAAATAGTGAATTTATTTTAAATGAGAATAGTACTATATAAAATACAATGTTATTCACTCTATGTATTTAAACACTCTATATTGTTCAAATCTCAATGTCTATAAAAAATTCATATAAAGAATTATATAAATCCATCAAGACCATATCTCGATGTTTATGATACTATATCAAAATACCCCACCACCTCATTGATGTCCATCTCAAACTGCATGATGTAATATTGAAAATCCAATATAGAGTGGTCTATAGGCTCTCAATTATAGACAGAATGGCCTTATGTGATGAATCGACAACCTAGGGATTGAAATCCCCTAAATATTTATAAGTGTGTCATATCTAGAACTCTCTGGTCAACATAAACATATTCGAGGTAGGTCTTAGATATTATTATATAGACTACACCATCTATAATAAAAACTATAAAAATTGATCAATGACTTCTAAATCATTAATGGGAGGAGATGTTTCATCTATCATTACAAGAGGTTATATATGTAGTAATGGACCCACAACCTCCAGATAATGATCATTCTTCTTTCATTGAACTTTTTTTGAGGCCATCATGATAGAATATTTCAATAATAATAAAAACATTCCATAGATGTTATTTTTATGCAAAATGATTAAACATATAAGTATAAGATAAGTAAAAAATAACTACTAAAAAATGAATACCCCCATGTATCTTCAGAGAAAGCTATGTATCGAAGACACAAAATACCAAAATATTTATAATATACAAATGTAATACCCACTAAAAAGGTCATTTATTTGTATATGTCTCATATATTATATCAAAGTCCTGGTTATATTGAGTATCAATTGAATGTTATTGATAAATACACCATTTATGTTGAAATCTATATCCACAATTTTATGTAAACATATGGTTCAACATTCCATGAAACCAATATAATAATTAATATATTTATATCTCATGGTCTAGTTAGATGAGTTTCCATTCCTACGTTATAATGTAATAATATATATATGTTACAATTGGTAGTTCTTGTAACTACAATAAATCATTTTAAATCCACTCCAAGAATGTAAGAATCCATGTATAATAATTTTATTATATGGGTCACCATTCATATCATATAGAGGAAAATACTATAAAAATTAAAATTAGAATCAGTGTAACCATAATGACCTAATTTTCCCTCATGTGTAACCACTATTAGATAGATCAATCTTATCATAATCAGATAGTTAGTGAACCTATTTCATGATATTTAAAAAATCAATTTAGGTTGATGCATTGAATTTAATTATAAATTTATTTAACATTTTCGGGTAATAAGAAATAGAAAAATACACAAACAAATAAAATCAAGGCACCAATACATGTTGTTGGTAAAGCGTACAATACAATTATCATGGTAGATAATAATCTATTAAATTAATATCTTGAACCACCAATAATGATTCATGATCAAATACCTCATTTTAATACGTTGAATATTCTATGTAATTGTAAAATAACAATTATATAAATAAATTTTGAATCCTAATATGGAATTATTAAAACTGTAATAAGAAATATCCAAAATAACTTGTCCATCGCATGAAACGTGGATTTCTTACCTCTATGTGGGATAACTACTCACTATATCATGGTCATAACAAATTATGAAACATGTTAATTTTTATCTCTGGAATGCCAAAAATATAATACAAATTGAATAAAACAACATTATTTCAATTGTAATTTATTAATTCTAGTTCAATCATATATAACTAAACACGATCAGCAAGATGGCTTCAACTTTACCTCCCCATACACAAAATTCACCAAATTAGCATTACTGGTCAATGATGGTATAATTCAGATAATATTATAAAATTGTCTTTACAAAAATGAAGATTCAATTATTCTATAAAAAGGATAGAGTAAGGTAAATATGAAGAATTCATTGAATAGTACATACAATAGTAAATATAACATAATATTATAAGCTATGAATATTATCATCACGATCAGAATCTTGGATTATTTCTCTTTTACTCTATCCAGTTATTGAAAATCAAGAATTTATAGTGGACTAGTTTCCCTTGTCCCAACTAGAATACATGAATTCAATATAAGAATATATTATTATCCCAAATATGGTTTGATTAAAACATTGTATTCTACCACCATTGGTTTCATTCACTCCCTAGTATGTAAATAAATATTACCATTGTGAATAAATTATTAATAAAGGTTATAAATATATTAAACACATTGTTTTGGGTTCCTCATGAGGTACCTGTTCTCAATTAACTTTTTTGACCAAAAGGAAAATGTATTTTTATAGTTTCATTTACAATTTATATTCCTAAAGCATGAACCTGAGGAATAAAATCATAGATTCCATATGTTGCAAAGAATTTTAGGTTCCATAATAATCCAAGTTATTTATGTTTATATAATTTGGCTGAAATCAATAGGGGTATAAACCTATAATTTCAATCTAAGGGGGATGGTTAACCCAAGACCAAGTAGAATTTTTTTGGTAACCTTAGTACGACTCCTGAATGCATCCCATGGAATCATCTATGGAAATATATAATATATTGTCAAATATAAGTAGAAACATCCATGAAATTCATTATATTTTTTATCAATTATTGGTAACCCCTTGGTTCCATGCTTGGGCATTCCCAGTCTATGAAAATGATTCAATAAATGTGTTGTTTTTTACATGATAACCCCATCAATGAATTAGTTAGAATCCCATTTTTTCATATTAATCCATAATTAAAATATATGAATCCCACAAGGAATCCTAAATATTTAATACACTTTTAATATTATGTCTATTGTTTACTATACTATAATATTAAATCATGTGTACTAATTCAAAATGAAATCCATTAATGTAATTAATAATTTAATTGGGGCGAGGTGACATGATTGTTTCATTCACCATTCATATACTTTTACATTTCCATTAAAATTTAATTAATTTATAAAAACTCAATTTGTATGTATTTTGGATTTATAAAAAATTATTTTCTTCCATGGAAATATATTCAAACACACAAATGTGTTATTACAAGTTGATGTATACAACCCCTGACTATATCTCATATTTGGGGAAGTATCTCATCATGTTCCAAACTTTTATTCAAGAAAAATATATATTTTATGGTAATAACATGTAATATATTGATAGAGAAATAATGATACATTATATATAATTCTAAATACATTGGGAAATATCGAGATGAAATCCATATACACAGAGTCCACTCATTATCAAGTGTTAGTCTTTGATTTATTAAGAAATATTAAAAATTAGAGGAATAAAAAAATTCCAAAAATAGGACATATTAATTGAAATGAGAATAAGGGTTAATATAGGAAGAGAAACTAAGAAAACATCTAATAAGAAATGGGGACTCCATGAGAGTGATCCAATTGGATAAAAAATTATTGAATCCTAGGAAAAACGGTGGAGATAGATCAAAGCCTTGGTCAAGTAGAAAATAGAGCTCTAAAAAAGTGAACATATATGGAAATGGAAATGGGAATAGGGATATATATTTAATATAAATGAGTGATGAAATAGACATTACTCCCATTTAAAATGGGTTTTATGGTGTAGCTTCCTAGTTTTCTAAACTATGTTCCCATTGTCCATGCCTACTATGAATGAGTACACTCACATCATATGGCCATGAGTATGGTTTGACCAACCATGGAAAACCTATGTGTTCTCACCATACGATATATATAGTTATCTTTAATGATCAGGTATATAGATAAATGATCTATGTGAAATCCGTACACACTAGACCAAATATTTATTTCACGATTCCCAAGGTTTTGAGGCCAACATCACATGATTAATCTAATCATGTAGAACCCCTAATAGAATACATGGTTGAGAAGAATGTTTATTAATAATTATTTTCTAATAATATGACACAATATTATTTTCTTAAATTAATATGTTTGCGCTTTGAATGAGCCAAAATTCCCTTAAAACCTTCCATATTCTCTTTGGTACAATTAATTTTTTTAATAAAACTCTTTTAGTTGAATTTAAAATAATATGAACCTATGTCTAAATTCAGGGTCTTAATTTCTTCCCAAATAGAATATTTCGATATAAAACAACAAATTTCAAAGAAAATGTTGAAATTGTGAGGATGCAAAAAATTGGAGGTGGGGATAATTTAACTCCAATATATTTTTAAAGAAGAACATTTTGTTTAATAGTATATACCAAAAAATCATAATGCCAAAACAAACGTGATATATTATTTTTAGATGATTGTTATAATATAACTCTTAAAACTGGAGGAATTAATATAAATAACCAGCATATAAAAATTATATATAATTTTTTTATGAATCAAATATATTGAAAAATATGTATTAAATATTAATTATATTGTTTATACTCTTAAAAATGATATTTCACTAAAAAAATTATATTTCATTTGGTGATAAATGAGAATATATAACTACATAAAGTTTAGAAAGATTATTTTAAAATATTTACATTATTTGGGAAATAATCATTCAATAATTAACTAAGGATAAACTTTTGAGATTTTTTTGAGAAATTTTATTTTTATTGAATTATGAACAACATAATTTTTCCTAAAACTATCATTTAAATTTATTAAAGAATTTAATTTATAATATCTATTATTATAGGGTTTTTATTAAATATAATAGAAGATTTAATAACTTATACATAGTATAATATATCATATTTTAAATATATTTTTTTCATAAATTTGTTATAAATTTATTTATTGACTTCAAACACATTTTTCATAAAAATTGTTTTCAAGTGTATAATGTTTCCCCATTTTAATTAATTTAAATATTCCTTAATGATAAAATATTTAAATTAAAATTATAATATCTATATATATATATGCTTTATTATTTATGTAATAAAGATTAATTGGCATAGATTTAATGTAATATCCACAAATTGTTGACAAATCTATTTCATGAAAAACCATTTTACTACACTGTTTGAGAAAGATATTAATATTAAATCATCCACATCTATTAATTGAATTTTATAAAATGAGTTACATATTTTTTTATGAATACATCATAATATTTATTAATTTCAACTTAATATTTGGTCACAATAAAATGTAAAAGTTCTATAAAAATCTACTATGAGAATGGCTAAATTTGGTTACGCTGTGTTAGAATAATTTGACAATGCCTTTATTTTTTACCTTAATTATTATTTAATGAATATATTTTTACTATTGTTCCTTTTTATTTATATTCAATTAATATATGGACACTTTTCCATGATGGGTACCTATATAAAAATAAATAAAAAGTCAATATGTCAAACTTCTTGTAAATATCTCTCATATTTTCACATAGGGATAAATATAGCTGTTGAATGAATATTAATTTTAAATTTTATTTTAATGAAAATATTTTTATTATAGTTATTTTATTAAAATTAGTAAAGAATATATGTTCACCTTAGACTATTATACAACATTGAGACAGATCTTGGGATGAATGTTAAAGACTCAGGGTAAAAAAAATTAAAAAAACTAAAAATAATGTATTTAGGTTATTTTTTCTTAGAAAATAATTTTAGATTTGAAAATTATTATTAATGATTATGAAATTTATTAAAATTTATATTAACCTTAATCATCATTTTGTTAATGTCAAATTAAATTAATAGTTAAAAAATGATAATAATGATATTTTTTGACAAAAATTATTTTATTACATTATTAAAAAATCACAAAAACATATAATTGTTAATTTAGGTTGATAAATGGACATAAAATTAATCTATATTAAATTTATGATCCAATTTTAATGTTAACATTAAAATTTTACCCCACTCAATTCGAAATGTTTTTACAATAAAAAATTTTAAAATAGGTTAACAATGGGTTAAACCAAAATATAGTGGTTATATTTCATATTAAACAATCAAAAATTATATTTTTTTCACCATATATAAATATTATAAATTATAAAATTTTACTCCATTTCCATTGGATGTTTTATAATTTTCTATGATCCTATAATAATTTAATATTATAATAAAATCCAAAAGTTTCCCTTCCATCACTAATAATAGTGCACCCCTCTCTTCTCTACTCCAGTATTGAAGAACAAATAGTTTATCTATGATTAAATATTATTGCTTTATTTTTTAAATTACTATTTCCAATATTCCATTTTTTATTATAAATACAAAATTTTCTGGTTTTTGGTGTATTCCTAATGTGGTTGTTCGATGAAGATGTATTTCACTGAACTAAAGGGTTTTTGTATTGTTTCTTCTCCCACATCCTAAAAATTTTATTAATCAATGATGACATAATAAAATATTGTATCAGTAGTACAATTTTAATTTCTTATGTTAATTGAATACACTATATCCATATCATGTTCAATAAAATTGTATATTAAACACTTAATCCTATGTACGGTGGCCTACTACACAAAATGATGTAATTCTACTTTTATCAATTTCTCACTTATTATTTTATTGAAAAATTAAATATATAAGTATATATATAAATATATATGATATAAATGACATTTTACCAATCTCTAAAGATAAAAATAATATAATTTATAACTATTCCATTCATTTAATAATGATCATGTCTCTCGTGAAAACATGTGGATAACCATCTCCATGAGGAGATGAGATTTATTTCCATTACCACATAACATCGATGATATATATAAGTATATTTAACTATTGAAAATTATATTTAATATAAAAAATCCTTATGTAAATATTAAATAATACTTATTTTCTTTACATCATGATCATTTATGAATTCAACTTTTAGCCATGTGTACATATGGATTATTATATTCACGATCATAACATAGTTATTTCTACATAACCACATGTCCTGGATGGATTAAAAAGTATAATGGATTTCGAAATATTATAATTAGGTTAGAATTATTATTCTAGGTATGATATATCAATTACCAATTTTACTATTGTCAAACTACCTATTCTATTTTCGACATATGAAATGAATATCGTCAAAAGGTCCCATGTCAACACAATTTATTATATATTAACATATAACATAGAATTAAAAAAATAAAACTACAAAATAATTCACATAATTTTAATATGTATGGAGGTAAATAAAATTTATGATGATTCGGTCCTAGGGTACGATAATCAACCTTAATTTCCATTCATTGAGATATATTTTAGTGGAATATAGAAAATTAATTTGATATGGAACATGTGATTTAAATTTTAATATTATATCATTAATCCTTAGAAAATAACATTATTTTAAAAATAAATTCAAAATACTTCATCCATGATGATTTGTAATAATGTTACAAAGTGTTATAGGGATTAATAATTACATTTCTTTTCATTATGTTTCATTACATCCCCATTATCTTTGATATTTTACATTTATATTTGTAATAAATTATTATAATTTTATATTTTATTTCCACTTGTTTTATAATAATTTCCATTTGATGAAAATAATCAATTCATTGATTAATTCTAACATTTATCAAATGAAATTTGTAATTTATTTCTTTATAATTTCCATTTCGTTAAGATATATTTTGTATAATTCATCAATTAATTCTTATGAGTATCTGAAACCCATTTATTAATATATAACATGACCCAATTTATCATTATATATTTAATTTATCTATCTGATTTCTATCTTTTAAGGGGGATAAGATTCAAAAAATATCAAATCATTATTGGATTCTTCTTGAATCTCATTTTAATTAGAGTTTTCCTTCTTTAATTTCCACTGAAGGACATTATTAGATAATTTTATAGTAAACCTCAATAATTATATTCTCTTATATTTATTCGTTATTTTTTAATGTAATCATGTGATTTTCATTTCAAAGTTTCTTATAATTATTTAGAAAATGGATTTTTAATACAAATTTATTTCATATTTTAGTTGGATATTATTTTTCTTCTATCTTTGTTTAATAAACATATTATAAAATATTATTTACAATCATAAACTATGGGTATTTAAATCAATTTTAACGTTTTTAACTATTTTAAAATGATTCAAAAAAAATATTCATACTATTTTCGTGACAAATGACTTGATGAACTTTTACCAAAACAATGAATTATATCATTGTTTTTAGGTACATAGTATTTAAATAATTTTATTAACTCTATAATAGCTCATTTATTTGAAAAATAATTTACATTTTTATGAAGATACAATAAATATTATAATTGTTTCCTAATTTTATATAACATATATATTATTAAAAGTTGACAAAAATATGAAAAATTTATTTTCCTAAAAATATTTTTATAGATTTTTTTATGGATTTTTTGTTTCATAAAAAATCAACAGATTATTTTTAATCCTTTATAGATATATTTTAATTTTACAATCCACAATATTTATATGGATATTTTTTTAAGAGTATGACATGGGAAATTTTGACATTCACATTTTACGATAATTTTATACTCATTCACATTCCCTTGATACATATACTTTCATTTTTGAATTATAGAATAAATTTACCCAATATATATATTCATAACCCTAGTTATGATAACTACATAAAATATATATCATTACAACAGATTGTTTTTTAAAATGAGTTTTAATTTTTTGACAGGGAAAAAGAATGAAAATATATATATTATTTACCCAACACAGAGATGTAATGATAAGGAATATTGTTCATGAATTGAATTTTTTATTAAATATATGAATATATAATTTGACATATAGTAATGGGTGGGTATCTGTTATAGATTGCCTATTGATGCATCAAAATGTCTCTTTATGAAAATTAGTAAGCTATCTTTAACTATGTTTTTGGTTTATACCTACAAATTAATTAAATTCTCATAATTCATAGTTTTGATAATATATAAGTAATGATGACTGAGATAATAACATCAAATAATTAAGAATTTCATTCATATATAATATTATAATTTATGATCATTTGATTATTTTATTAGTTATGAAATTAACATATTTTTATTAAGATCAAGTTATTATTTATTTGGAATTTTGTGATCAATATTTATTCATTTCATGTGATTAGTCATGCTGAAGTTATTAGTATAATAGATTTTTTGTTATTTAAATTTACATATTTCATATTCATTATTTACTAACGATATATTAATCTATATGTAACCCTTACCAAGCATCAATGATCCCAAATTATTTGTATTCCTTTTCCCACTATAAAATGAAAAAATATTTATTCATGTTCATGGATGAAAAATAATTACATGAAATGTTTTATCATTTTTGTTGTCAAATATTATTTAAGACTCAGGTATATATCTATGATAACAATAATTCTAAAATATTTGAGCCTTTTGGATTCTTTCACTTGTATATTATTAAAATCTAATAACAGAACCACTAAATCTAGGATACTATAGTCGGGTTCTTTACATAGTTTTCAAAAATATTTAACTAATAAACATTACAAAGGATTTTCCCACATATATATCAAAGTGTTTATTTTTAATTTTTTATAATCTTTGGATTTAATATCTTCCATTAATATCTTTATACTTTAATTTTGATTTGACATAGGGATTCTTCCTCTGTATTTATACAATATCCCTAAAATACATATTTTTCAATATCATAGATTCTAAAAGTACATATTTCATCACATAATACCTTCCACATAAAATTATACCTATTATCCCTAAATCTTTATATTATATTTGGGCAATCAAAAAATCAACATCATGTATCCTCTAGATTCCCATTATTCTACAATTGAAAATAGATTTTTTGAATAAATATAGGGTCATCATTTGCACATCTATCATTTGAATACATATATTTCATTAGTTTCTTATTCCCAAAGAGGGTAGATGTGGTATTAGAATATGTGGATAGTTTTAGTGTAAAATATGACCATAAATTTCATCATGGTAAATGGGTAATTCGACAGAAGGTATTCAATATGGTAAAATTATTACATATAAGAGTTTCAAAATTTCATATTCAGGGAATTTAAGTAAATATCTATATATATTATTCTTAAATTAATATTATTAGTAAAATAAATAAAAATAAAATCATATCATAACTAGTATAGAATAAGAATAGTGGAAATGTGGAATTTGAGCACTTCATATTTAAACATTTTAATAATAACAATAGTTTCCCTAATGTGAAGATCAATGACTCAGGGAATAATAATGATAGATTATGTGGTATTTTACCAATGTATCAGAATATGATATCCTCAATTAATTGTGGTTTTTCAAATTTCATGTTACAACCTTTGACCCAACAGAAATTTTTAGAATTAACATTAGTAATTAAATTACCCTCACTCTTGATATAGGTCAACATAAATTCAATTTATTTATAATATAGACGAAATTCTTCCCAATCTATAATAATTCTCTATGTGTGAGAATTTGTACCAATTTACATGTTCTGCACTGTGAAAGATGAATATAATTGATTCTAAATTATTCATCAATTAATTCATATATGTATATCAATATGAATAATGAATCCATATTTCTCTTCTTCATAAGAATCTTTTATCCTATAATAATTAGACATGTAGAATAAAACTCATCAAGATGTCATTCCTAAATATTCCCCCAAATCCTACAACTCCTACATTTTTTTTATGTTCCACAATTGAAAATTATGATCTAACATACAATATGTTGATTTTATAAAATAGGAATAAAATCATTATATTTCATCTAATTACAATGAAAACACAATTTACCATTATCATTAATATATTTGATATATATAACATCCGACCCAAACATCAAAGGATAAATAATTTTAATGATTGAGTGGATTATTTTAACAACCATGTGAATTTTTATTGAAGATACATAATTAATAAAAATGATCCAATTAGGCCAAAATATATAATAGAACAATTACATAATAACCTTTATTATATTTATGTTAATAATATATATTAATATTTAGTGTGCCGTTCACCATCAATGAATTTAATTCACTAAAACTAATTCCTTATATTCAATGAGTGTTGATATGATACAATATAAGGAATTAGAAAAAGAACCATTGATGAATATATGATAGTTAGGTATTCATGAGCATCAAACATAGTGCATATTTAATAGAAATACAAACCAATAAGAAATCCCAGATCCTCATTGGGACACCTTTTTAGGTTTTCCATCCACATGAGTATTTCAATATATACAACAATACATGGTTTTATTTAATGGATGAATACTATAGTAAATTTATAGTGGTTGACTAATGTAATATCCATTGAACAGATTATATTCCATTGTATCATTCTTTGAATGTTTCAAAATCAAATATTCATTTATAGGTATGAGGGGAAAACCAATAACATGATCCATGATCTACAATAATTTGATACCAGAGGAGACAAATTCTCTCAATTATGGATATTATCAGGTAATCAAACTCTTTATTAAATAGATTAAAAATAGGTCAACAAATCTATATATTCATCAAAGATATAATAAATAAAACATATACATGGAATATATATACATTTTTTATCACTTAAGTAGAATAATTCATCATGGAAGCTAAAATATATGATTAATTTTTGTATTAATTCCCTGAATAATGACTAACATGAAATTTTACCAACATGAAATCCTTGTGAATATTATATGTAATGAGAAATTAGATACACTAAATTTGAATAGAATTATTGAAAAATATAAACACATGAATCCATTTCCACATGTATTTATGGGATTTAAATAATTTCCTTATTTTATGTTGATTATTATCATCTAATTAATTTTATTCCATAATTGATGTCTCTAAATAATTTATTGAAAGTTTTAGTCAATGAGAATGGATGTTTATAAGAAACAAAAATATAAGCCTGATTATTAATCATATTTAATTTAACTAGTGATATATTTATATAAAGGAAGGCATAATTCCCTATCATTGAGCTATGTTTGTCAATAATACATTCTAAGATGATTTTCAAATGATAATACCAAGGAATTCCCCAAATAATTGTTTTTCTAAATAAGCTACATAATTTAATGTTACGTAATGTAATGAATCTTATTTATTCACAAATTATTATAATAAAAAACCTATAATTGAATAAAACAGATTATTTATTCAAAATAATGTTGTGGATTATAGAAAATACCAATGTTCTCAGGCATAAATTAATAGAGTAAGCATTAATTATTATCCCTATTAAAAAAAATAAGGATATTGTAAGCATAAAATTGGTGAGTTGATTCCCTTTTAACAATTATATAATAAATTGTCCTAAGAGAAACATTATCCACTATTCTTAGAATACTTATAGTTATTATATATTCCAAACTTATATCAAGGAAAAGAAGAATCAGATCAAGAAATATTATACAATAATAAAAAGAAAAATAACCAAATTGTCCACCATTTATCCGAATGAATATTCGAATTTCTATTATGAATCTACGAATAAAGTTATAAATAATTACTTTGTACCAAAACTATTGAAAAATTAAAATTATAAAAGCTTAATTGGTGTTATGAAATACCATTGTAAAATAATTCTTCATTGAATACATATATTCCTCCCATGGTTCCTTGTTAGATTAATATATTCAAAAAAATATAGATAACTATCATAAGTATCCTTCCATGTAAAAAACTATGTTTTCTTGAAAATACCAATTATAAATCAATAGTCGATACCATGTTAGCAAAAATCACACTCACAATTTTATAAAACGAGGTTGTTAGTGAAACATTCATGTAATCACTAATATTGTATGTGGAATATGTTTCATGAATAAGCACCTGATATTGAATGTTTATCTCCTAATGAAATAATATATTCACAAAAAGTATATTCATTTTAATATTGAGATCAACTTAGAGAATATACCTATACTCTAGAATAAAAAAATTAACTAATAAATTATACCTATGAAAATACTTATATATAATTAAAAAAACATTATACATGATCTCATCTAGATCAGGTTGGCTAGAGAGTATCATAGTTTTCAAATATTAAAAAACACTCGGAATAACATCCCTGGTATCACCAGTGTAAAAAATTACCATTATTACATAAATTCATGATATTTTAGATAGTATATCATATAATATCCTTCCTCCCATAAATTAATTTATTAACATCCATAATGTGGGTTATATTTTTTGAATCCTCCTAAACCACTATAGATTATTAAAAAAATAATCATGTTTCGGACTCCTTAACCATTTACTAAATAAAATGTATTTATGAATAAAACCAATAAAAGACATATTCTCATTAATTATAAATGAAATATAACCCTACTGATAAATGAATGAAGTGTAAATGTTCTCATCATTTCGATTATAAAGATTATATATTTCCATTCCAAAAATATACCTTATCTATAGTTTATTGAAATTATCACACTAAGACATATGTGTAGTTTTTTTCTTCATGAGTTTGGTATCAAAATATTTATGATCATGAATTAATTGATTATTATACAAAAAATCATTAAAAATACTATTGCATTATGTATTTGAACCCATTCACTCCAAAATATTTAGTTTAAGGGGTAATTACCCTTGTTTTAATTAATAGGTGTAAAGGCGGGATGATAATCAAAGTTATTCTTCTGTTGGGTCTTATATTTAATTTCATACTAGAACGCAATTAATCTAATATTAAGAATGAAAAAATAATGTTTTATTTCCAAAAATATTTTCATATAATTATGGTACAATATGAATCTATCCTCATGAAGGGATACATCTATTAATTTTTTAAATTAATCGAATTCCTTAAATTGTTTCCCATAAATATAAAAATTTGTTTCCAACTATTATAATGTGAACCGAAAATAGCATTTAATTTCCAATAAGAACCCATGTACACTGAATTAAAATATTTAAATTAAATAATATCACCAAAATAAACATTTATCATGTATAATTGGATTGGTAATAAATAATAAGAAATAATAAGAAACATACATCCATTGAGAACCTAATAGTGATTATTTTTACAGTTTCCTAGAATAGTGGAAATATTGGAACCTTATTGAAAACCAAACCCCTATAATTTCCGTAGTTTCACTATTGAGATTAATCTTAATATTTTATTGTCCCAAATAGTTTATGTTCAAGCTTTAATGAAGAATTTTTTGGAATTCATTTCATCAATTCCTGTCATGAAAGTGTATGTATTTAATATTATTCCATTATGATAATTATCCATGTTTTTGATAGAAATTACTTGAAAATAATAGAAATGAGTATACATTTCATATATTTTACAAACATTTAATAATTCCCTCTCATGTATTAGATCATGATTTCTATTTATTCCTTTGGATTACACATTATTTTCTCATATTCTGATAAATTTTGTATAGAATATGTGAACACACATTAATTTTTGTGGATAACATCTCCTTTGACAACAATCTATTTCCCACTTCCAATCATGGGGATGTATGCATACAAACCACTATTCCTTCCTCTTGGAAAGCTATATCCTTACCTAGGGAAGTTAACAGATAATTACCAATATCTTCATTTTCCTTTATACCATTGGGATATGACCCATAATTTAGTGATTGTTTCCTTACACCCTTTGATAACCCCACATTAGTTTCTTTATTTACCCCAATTGGGGATTGTGTCCCAAAACCATTTTTTTCTATAAGTATTTTCATTTAAACCAAAAATATAAGTTGTTAAAAATAATAACCATGGTATTACTTCCCAAAGAATATAATTACTAGATTATAATATTATTAGATAGTATTGGAGATATATCCATAAAAAATATGTCTTCTTATCCTGGAGATCCATGAATCTAAAAAATAACATAATAATATATTCTTATTATACCAAAATCCCAAAAAATCAATGTATTTGACAAAAAACATATCTTCCTAGCCCCACAATACCATTATATCAATGGATTGTAAAAAATACATAAAAAATAATATTGTCCCTGATAAAAATTATTAGTCAATGATTGAGTATAATATAAAATTATAAAATCATTTTAATTAAATCCATATAAAAAATTTTCTTTATTATCATATTTGAAATGATAAAATATAAAATAAATGTGGAAACAATTATTTCATACTTCATCAGACCAAAGATACCTATTCAGGTTTAATATCATGAATTTTTACATTAGTTATTTAATGCATTTTGAAGATCTTATAGATGATAATGTTACCAAATTTAATGATGGGAATATCATATTGAGGATCATTTGATGCCTAATTTGATGAAAAACAATACTGTCCTTGATAATTTTCTCTTTTTCTATAATCTAATGAATTCATCACCATAAATTTTTATTATATCACAAATATAAAACATTCATCAAATAAAGGATAATGAAACTATATTTATATTGGAACTTGTAATAGACCAATATAATTTTTATATGGAAAACTAAAACATAAATCAACCAAATATTTAGTTTATAATAATAGAGTGTCATGAGTGTATGTTTATTTTCAAAGAACATGATAATGAATTTTCTTTGATAAAAATATGTAAATATATAAAATAAAAATCATGAATAAAGTCATTGGTTAAAAAAATATTAAATTAAATATCCTTGAAACATAAAATGAATAATTATTAACTAGAATATATTAAAGTATATCAAATTAACCCCTTGTGATATTGAAATTAATGATCCAAAAAATTTAAAATGTAACCCTAATTAATCAATGCTTATCATTTTGTGAAATTTTATATTAAACTGAATTAAAAAAAGTTTATTATTTATGAATAATAATTTTAAAATAAATTCTAAAAGTGTAATGATATTAAAACAATAAGCAATTATGAGGGATACCAAAAAAGAGGGAAAAAATCATAAATGAAAGAATCAATTACATATATCTTTTCGAACTATAAAATTACATCAACCTAGAAATGACTACATATAATGAAGTAATCCATTCTAAATCTACACCGCATAAATCTGAAACCTATAGAATACTCATCAATAAGTGTAACGACATTGACCAAATGGAATTAATTATGTATCCAATAGAAATATTTTACATTCACCCATGATCAAAAACTACTGTCAAGAGAATATTATTTTAGATTTTTTGATGGAACATCCAATTTAATAATTATATCAGGAGAATTTAAATCATTCACTACATGTGGAATAATATAACGAATAATGATGTGTACCCTTTCATGAGCTATCAATTTTCAATAACAGTTAATAAAATATTTTCAATATAACAAAATAATCCTTGTTTACATTTACACACCTACACAACATTGAACTCTTGAGTTTCCATAGCTCCATAAAGAATATCAAAAAATAGTACATGATGTATAAAACATTCCAAATTTATCCAATAAATTTTAATCTTTCATTGAAAAGCCTTAACAACAAACTAAAAATTGTCATTAATATATATCAACATAAAAAATGAAATCATAAAGTGATTAAAACATCATAGAACATATATAAATCAATTCCAAATAACATAACATAACATAATGGATAAAAATAAGTTAAAAATTAAAATTGAAGGTCCCAAATGATAGAATACATATTTATTTTAAAATCCTTATACATATTAGTGAACATTTATTTTTTAATTTGTAGGTAAACATCCAAAATTACTTCACCATCTTGGAATTTATTGAAAATTATTTATTATTTATCTTTAATCAAATTGTTATGTTATTTCACAACGTAATCTCTTTCCTAATATATAAACATCACCAATATGACAAAATCTTCAACATCATAACGGTTGATGTCGTAGATGATTTCAACTCAAACATGGTAGATGAATTGAATCATTTACATTCTTTTATTTTTATAAGATTTTCTATACTTTCAGATTTAATGAAATGATATTTCTTAATATCATAAATATAATATTAACAAGAGGATGATATAAGATTTTCATCAAGATCATGTTGTTTGTGAATATCTATTTTTAAATTATTAGATCCCCTAAGTGTCAAGTATTGATTATTCTATCAAAATTAGAATAATATATCATTTTTATTATTTCAATATTTCAATGAAATGACCTTATCTAAGTTAACCATTGATTTTTTAAATTAATAGAATGTGAAATCAAGTAATAATATTCTAAAAGTCATGATTTCTAATCAGAATCAGGTTTATATTCACCATAACAAGAGTAGATATCATAGTCATCCACTTGGGTGGGTCGAACAAAACCTGCGGTATCGAGGGTAGGTTTTTAAATATTGTTAAAATATTCCTTATACATGATAATATTCATGGTATCATGAATATAGAGACATATATATATATATAATTTTAGGACAGGGTTCTTATTTAAAATGTCTAACTTAATCCTTATTGAAATATTTATCAACAAGATCACTGGAGGCTCACTAAAAGTATAAAAAATGCAAATAATATATCCATTTTCAACTAGTAATGTTTTATTTATTGTAATGGGATATGAATGTTGAGGTTTGTTTCCAAATCCATTTTATTAGTGTCCAATTGTTTGACATTTGTTTTCTGAATGAAAAATATTTTCAAATATAGATTTTATAGAATAATTCGACACTTTTTTTAATACATGTGATGGGTAAAAATGTTTTGATATATAGTTCCATATAAGGACTCAGTAAATTGATGGTGATAATATTTTTTTAGTAGTCGTGTCTGGTTTTTTTGTTTTCTCAATTAAGCTGTAAATTTAAAAAATGGAATATTTTGTAAATAATGAATGAAATAAAGCATTGAATTATAACTATATACCAGTGATACTGAAAAAAATTGGCATGGATGTTTACAATGCATTTAAAAGCATTAATTGAGAAACAATAAAAGGAATAAAAATATTGAATCCACATAAGGTAATATTCATTTTTCGATGAAATTTGGAAACCCATATTTAAATTTTATATTAGACCAACATGATATTAAAAAAATTTATAGCTTAAATAGAAATTTTTAGAAAAAAGTGTGAAGTTATATTCATGAAAAACATTCCAACAAGTAAAAAAAATATCTAAAAAGAAATGAGTTATATGTATTTCATCATAAATGGTATCATTTAGAAATCTCTATGTCAGTATCTCTTTGACTCAATACAAAACATATTTAATCACTCACATTAAACATCATGAACATTTGATCATTCCCAGTGATGATATATTCAATCATTACAATGTTAGATTATTTGTTTTTTCCCATATTTCCAAAGGTGTAATACCAAGTGGGTTTGATTTCTCACACATAACTATTGAAAAATGTTATTTTTAAATTGAAATTTAAAATATCCAGTTAAATATTTCCCAAATAAAATATATGTATTTAAAAATTGGAAATAATTTTTTTATTTTTTTAATAATATTTATTTAGGTGTGACATTTTTTCATATTTTACATTATATAGTTTCAAAAAAATGATAACCTTTAGAAAGGGTAATAATAATAATAAGAAAAAAAGTCAATGTTATAATAGTAGTGTTAAACATGTTATTAGTACAAAGTGTTTAAAAAACTATTAGATTTTAAATTTAGAAATTTATTGGAGATTTTTAGATCATTTATTTATTTTTCTTATATCAAGTCTCATGATCTTATATAGCCTAGTTTTTCTGTTTAGTATTTCACATTTGTTCTAAAAAACGTTATCATATTCCATTGAAATAAATTGACGAATAAATTTACTATATATTAATTAATTATATTCATTCAAATGTAATTTAATTCCAATATATAAGGGATTAAAATGTTACACAATAATTCAAAATATAAAAAAAATAACCTATGAAGATGGTGAATTATATATTTTTCATTATTCCAAAGGAATAAACTAGAAATATAAGTAAAATAAATAGACCTACCCAAAATTTTAGCCATAAATTTAATTCATCTGTATAATGGAAGAAAAAAAAATAATAGATCAATAAATATTGAGTAATATTTAAAATTGTATATTTTGATTCACTACAAAATATTTTATAGAAAATAAGATGAAAGAAGGTTAACAAAATTATTCATTCCATAAATAAAATCCAAAAAAATATTTTGAGATATGTAGATCTTAATATTGTGGAAATCACCTTAGAGAAAATGAAATTAGAGAAGTGACTATTTGAGAGGGATTTATATTCTTTAAAAGATAAAAATAACATGGAAATACATTTAGCATGTTTTATTTATCAAATAAAAATATTTTATTTCTCTAATCAAAAAACCACATATATTCTATTGAAAATATTTTTTGTTTCCATAAATATTTTAATGGCCAATCGTTAACTTTATTGAGACTATTATACAGTATTTATCTATTATTACACCCATGCAAATAATTTCATTCCTCACCATCCTTTTAATATTCTTTACTAACCCTCTTTAAACGCCAAAAATTATTTATTGACCCAATAACAAATTAAAATAAAATTATAAAAAAACACGAGTAATGTAGTCCATCAAAACTCCATGCCAGCATGGTTCACTCTCTTAAGAATCGTCTCGGTAAATTTGACATTAGAAACACTTACATTGAGTGATAATTTTTTAAACCAACCGAATACATTACTATATGAATAAAAAAATAAAGCATGGCGATTCCACATTTATCATTCGTATATATAGGAAACCTTGCTAATAGATATAATTTTACTGTATGAATGGTATAGTGTAATATATGGTCTAAATAATAATTTATGAGAAATTAAATTAATAGATATCTCATAATGTTATAATTTAAATTTTTAATATGGGGATAGAAATATCAATAAATAAGAAGATATAATTTCATTAGATTCACATAACATAGAAGAACCATAGTTGAATTATTTATTCAATATTAAAATGTTAGTTTGGTGAATTATATGATGGTCAATTTATAGAAAAAATAAATATATATAAAAAAATAAAAAATATACATAATTAGAGAATTAAATTTCATAACTCATTTCATAAATATCAGATAAATAACATAAAATTGGTAACGAATTCAATAACAACATTATATAATTTTTTTGTGATAATGCACTAAATTAAAATTCCCTGAATAAGATATAATATATTTAATAATATCACTATTAAATCAAATTTTAAATTATTCAATCTATAATTAAATGATATAAATACTATTAAAATATTTGTATTTAAAACATTAAATGAGACTACATGAAAAACTTTTATTCTTTTAAAAGAATCCAACAAACTAAAACAACATCCAATTAAAAATAAATATGTAGTAAATTAGAAAAATATATTCATAGTTTATATCATATTTTTATGTATCTATTCATCATTATTATTATTATTTGGAGAAAAAAATAATAGTGAGCCATTAAATATATAGTATTATTTTTATTATAATTAATTAGATATTGTGGGGATATTGTGACACCATAAGATTTTAAATGACTAAATCTATGTTCAATAGAATACAAGACCAAGAACACCGAGTTTTAATGACCATTACAGTTTTTTTTTGTATTCTAGTTATAACGACATCATTAAATTGTTGGGTATGAATCAGAGTAACTAAATTATGATATATACATATATATATATATATATATATATATTTATATTTATAAGGTTCTAACTAAATACAAATGGATTTTTTAAGAATTATGAATGAATAATTTATGATTTAATAAATTCATTTCAGGCTTTAATAATACATTTTCTCTTACTAATAGTTTCATTTTTATGATAGAATATAATAATTGTTTATAAAAAATATAGATATCTAATTTTATTAAATATGATATCATTTTTCAAAACATCATAATAAAATTATTTTACAATGATATTTTTTAATTTTTTATTAAAGATAGATTTTTTATTTAAATGTTTAAAACTTACTTATATTGAAAAAATTAGTTTCGTTTCATGAATTCAAAAAGTTATGGTTGGTTTTAGAAAATTTAAAACAAAAATTTGTTTACTTATGTAGTTAATAATATATGCATTTTCATTTAAATAAATTATATTATTTATTTTGATATAAAAACACTTCATACAGAAGAGTGTTTTTTTCTAGAGAGTATGTTTTCATAATTTTTAAAAAGATTCATATTAAATTAATTTTAACATTTTAAATTAATTTAATTTAATAAATTATATTACATTTTTTCGATCATAATGATTAATATAATTAAATGGGGTCATCTTTATTTTTTTCCCTTATAAATATTAACATTTGTAAATAATGTTCACGTCAGTATGGATAAATCATGTAAATTTGGGTAAACACCATGGGGAAAAGATTTAAATTCCCTATAAATCTTTAAATTATCCTATTTTATTAGTGTTTTTATACAAAATATTTATTTAAATAGTTTAATAATTAAATTTAATATATTATATTTATATTTTAATTATAATAATCACTTTTGTGAAGATAATTTTTATTTTATTCAAATTGCTGACTGAATAAGTGTGTTTTAATTTTATTTCATTTTTGAATGATTCAGCATGTTATTTTCTTAATAAAAAATATAAAAACTTTATTATGATACTTAATTAACAAAAAAACATCTATGAAACGAATTTAATACTTTATATCATGTCAAAATTATTTTATACAATTACATCATGTATTTTCCTAAAATGTTTTTTACATTCATTTTTTATTATTTTTATGGAGGAAATTTCATGAAACATTTAAAATTGAACATTATATGATGTGTTAAAATTTTATAATTTCCGTTTATAAAATTGTTATAGTAAATTTATTATTTTTGTTCATATAATTATGTTATCATGGTAAAAATTTAGGATATCTCATTTATGGTAAAAATGAGTTCAATGTTGATTAAAAAGAAGATAAGGATAAAAATTTATCCAAAACAAATCCTGGTGTGATATTTAGTCTTTAATTAGATAAAGAAAAATTATATAATAGAATATTGGGTTCCATAGTGCCACATTAAAATATTATGATATATATATATATATTATTTAATCTAATATGTAATTTCAAGAGTTCAACTCCCCACACCTATAGATGGGAACATTATCTCCTCTATTCCTCAAACGTTTTAATCAATATATCTCAAAATATAAAAGAAAAAACATACTTAAAAATATCCCTACCCATATATTAGAGGATTTAATTTAGTCATAATAACTACCTTAGATAAGTTAAGGCATACAGAGAAGGAGGTTGTTTGGAAAAGATATATAATATTTAAATGAATGTTTTAGATTTATTTCATATTTTACATCATTCCAAACACATCAAAACACTGTAACAAATTATCATCTGAATATTACAAATAATTCTATGTTATTAGGGAAATATAGTAACTTATTTCAATCTCTATATTATGTAAAATTTTAAATGAAATGATCATTCTTGCATATTGTATACTACCACCTCGTGAACCAGTGTATTTTTTTCCATCACCACCTATCATAGAGGGTCATAATGAAACATAAATGTGTAAATATGATAATTATAAAATAAATATATTTTTCAATGATTATATAACATATATTTTTAATCGACTCCCTCCTTTGAAAGACGATAACATTTTGCATTCATACATGTGGATTAGTTCTTCCACGATGAGATGTGATTTTCATTCCATCACCGCTATATAAGACATATAATTATAATTTTTTTAATATTTATAATTATATTTTTTATATTAGAATAATAATATATTGGTAAAATAAACTTACCATCCATCAATTATGTTTATTAAAAAATTGATCTATTACGCATTTCCATGCATTAAGTATCGTGCCCCTAATTGAAACGTAATTCATTTTTCTCTACCATCAGACATATTATTTTAGTAATTTATAATAAGTTAATAAGAATTATTATTTTCCAATTATTACTATTTTTGAGATATTGGTATAGATATACATTTCATTCTGGTCGATATACTTATTTCAATTTTTTATGAACCAAACATCCTCAATACCACCACCGTGTAATTAATAGATTAATTAAATAAACAAGAAACCAATATAAATGGATTATATTGTATAAGTATGGTGTATTATAAATATAATTTACAATAATTAAAAAATTTAATTGAATTAGTTTATTATATATTTTTAATTTACAAACCTAGAAATACTTGACTCAAGGTAAAAGATTCAATCTCATTTTCCCTTTATTGAAATATGCTTAGTTTTTGTACACATAATTCACCAAATATTGTTTATATAATATCCCATTATATTCAATATCATGAATAATTCATAGGTAATTATATTTTATGTCTTTACACCTTTTAATTCATCTAAGGGGTATCAATTTTGAAGCAACCAAATCAATATATAGATTCCTAAATCAATTTTCTATCCGTATTTTGAATCTTCCCATTATTTATTATGTTATACCAATGTTATTTTTAAAATTATTATTATTATTTAAGATAAATATTAAATATATTTATTTAAATTAATTATATAAAATCATTCATTTTATTAATTAAAAATTCAATGATATTATCATTATAAGGGAACTTCATTTAAAGTTTTTCTCCTTTAGAACATACGAAAATGTTATTCAACTAACATATATTATAAGGGGTATATACTACAGAATTGGTATGTTATATCCTGAATATACTCATTTTAATATTATTTACTGTAAGATATGATTTTAATAATTCATGGGACTTGGGATTCAAATTATTCTAATGATAAAGGGGGTTACATTTAAATCTCGATTTAATTGGGATTTTTGTACTGAATATGAATTAATGAAAATATATTATAATTCGGTTATAAACCCCATTAAGTTTTTAATTTTTTATTAATTTAAATATTTTTTGGGGATTTGGGAATTTTTTATCACTTAAAACCAATAAATTATTATGAAAATGATTTTATGAAAATGTTATCTTATTTATCCCCATTCAGTTAGAATTTGATTTTTACATGAAATTTGTTTCAAAAATGTTTATAGGAATTTATTTAATATTAATATTTTTTTATAATTTATTCATTTGACATTTTTATATTTTTACAATTTCATTAATTTTTTTACATTTTCAAAACATAGTATTATTTACTAGATGTGTGATGAGAATCATTGTTTTATCAATTAAAACCAGAACAAAATTTCTCACCATCATGTATACAAAATGATTTGAATATTCCATTAAAAGATTCGATGGATGTTTTTAGTGAATAGTTTTACTACATTTCATGAAATATTTTGTTTTTAAACATGATTCACAAATGGTAATGGTGAATTTCCTCCAGATTGATTTCAATGTTATTCCAATTAAATAATTACAAAAGTCCTTGTTTTTTAATATACACCATTGGGGATATTTTAATGATACATGTTTTCTAATATTATTAAATTCATTATAAATTATAAGGTTTTTTGTTGTGTAAAATGGTATTTTCCCTTATTTGGTGATCTGAAGTATGTGATTAGAACGATTTTTTGTCCTTGATGGTGTTTTTTTGGACATTATAATAATTGAATTTTTCAACATTCATGTTTTTGAATATATTTTAATATTTTATTTATCTATACATTAAATTATTAGTGTGGTTTTATGTGAGGATATATTTTTTATAAACCACCAGATTGAGATTCTAACTTGATGTTGGAGTGGGTAATTGGTGTAATTATTTTGTGACACATAATCATACATCATGCTCTAGTAATCAAGTTTAATGTTTCTAATGGTAATATTATTTTTTTATTAATTAATTTGTAAAAATAATTAACCCCCCCCCATTTTGGCTACCATAGGAAGGTGGGTGGCGGGGAGATAT
This sequence comes from Viscum album, assembly GCA_963277665.1. Lineage (NCBI taxonomy): Eukaryota > Viridiplantae > Streptophyta > Magnoliopsida > Santalales > Viscaceae > Viscum > Viscum album. The sequence goes on from OY728151.1 coordinate 121,418,240, forward strand.
TCTACCTCATATAATGAATGAAATAAGAGGGAAGGGGAAGACTATTCTATTATAATTCATCATTGGTGATGATTGTGATAGTATTGTTGTGCACATTCCTCATGTAGTATAATTGGACCTCTAGTTTTATTGATTTTTCACGCCATATGACTTTTTTAATACCCTATCCCCCAATACGTTTTTTTAATATTTTCTAAATCCCATTTATGAATTTTTTGGTCCCCCGAAGGGCTGATATGTACTATAACGGTGTAAAATTGTGTTTTTATATATGTTTAAAGGTGTTCCAAATTTAGATATAACAATCACACATCTTTTATTCTTATGAACAAAGACCATATGTTCCGCATTATTATGGTAATCTAGTGTTTCTAGTACTACATGATATATACATTAAATAAACACCATGTGATTGCACATGGACATGTGGCTGAGAAGTGTTCCAGATGGAATTTCTGTAACTACATACTATGTACTTAGAGTATACATTGTATATTGGTGCATGCCCAAGTGGATGAGTAGTTGGACATATACATTTTTTGTAACTAAATGTTAATTACTTGGAGTACAGTCTGTGTAGTGATACATGTCTATGTGAATGGATATTTTGTAAAATATTGTGTTTTTGGAACTAAATGTTATGTATGTGGTATATAAAATGTGTAGATGGGAACGACCATGTGGATGATTACTTGTGAAGTCACAAAATGTAATGAGGACATGGATGTGTATTATTAAATAATCAGACCACATCTATTCCTTATCTTTGTAGTCGTACATCGACATACATCTTCTGTTTCTATATGTGAAGAAGTACATTTCCAAGAATGATTTTGGGAGGAAATTACATATAAATAATCAAAATGATGTGTACTACCCCATTGATTACCTAGGGAGGGTTTTGGATGGTCATATACACTAGAGTAATAATTGGATTCAAGTAGATCCCATTATTAGTTAATTTCTATAAAACAATGTAATGGGAGATACCTTGGGGAATTTTAAATACTTATAAGTGGTATTTTTAGTTGAATACGATCTTATAGAGCATTATTATTCCATTTTTTGAATCTACCTATCTATGAAGTGAGAAACATTGAATGATTCATTGGATAGGGTAATGAGAATGATTAAATGAAATATCAAGTGTGTAATAGATTACTCAATCAGTGACTTCATTCCCACAAAGATAGAGAATACCACCCTAATCAGTCTAGTGGGGGAGGATTCTTCAAGTGACGATCAAGTGTACTATTTGGTTAACACCGCAGAGCTGGTAAACCCCTACATGATTCCTGACGATGAGGGGCACCATAGGGGTCCTTCCAACATCCCTAGTTGTTTCCATCCGTGATGGAGTCACGACTATATGGGTCATCTAAATGCCTTGTTCAATACTTTCATCTTGATTATCCATTCCACTGAAACACGAAATAAGGCCCCCCTATAGATCATCACGTGCATCCTTCTCATCTGGTGTTGTTTGGTCCACCATCATCATTGTTTGTGTTACTTGATCAGGAAGAGCCACCTGACCATGATGTGATCAGTCATGCTTTATTATAGACCATCCTCAATCATGTAGACCACATCTTTTAGTCTCTCCGAGATCTTTAAATAGAGATCAGTGGGACATTCCTAGCACTAGTCAACCACAGATTCATCTATAATGGACAGTCATACACCTACTGCAAAACGACCTCCTGTAAGCACAAGTTCATGCCAGGCATAGAATAATGATATAGTTGATAATCTTTCTAGAAATTTTAAAAGGATCTCTATCCTTGAGGATCTTCTCCTGCCATAGTATATGATTGATTCCCTCGCCGAGTCTTTATGAATCCCACTTCAGTTTCATACATAGGTACCAGATGATGAAGCTGTTTATGCTGAAGCAGTCATGCATGTTGCATATCAGGTCATTGTCTCTTTCTATAGGGAAGATGGAGGCTCTATCATAGTGGTTCACATCCCCCAATCCACATAATCATCCTCTTCAATGGAATGGATGTTTTACAATGTCTTTTCGACATTGTCATTGGAATCAACTAAATATTGACCTAGACACTAATAAAAATGGGGTTGTACTAGGATAATTTGATTCCCTATGACCTTAATATTAAATATTGTGACTGAATGTAATATAAACTTGTTAGAAAGATCTTCCATATGACCCTATTTTTTGGTCTAGTAGCAGGTACTGAATTCAGCGTTGTCTCCTAGGATACCGCATAAAATGCATTGATGGTTATTCTATGGATTCACCTGCATGCGGTGGTGGCTTCATCATATCACCAGTTCCTTATGTGATCCCTTAATGGTCGAGTGGGCATAATCAAGGATGTTGCATCTCCTTTTACCACTTTTGAATCCCATTACCTCGATGCAGATTATTTAAAGAGAATGGACATGAAAATTCAGGTTGATGAGGTTGAATAGGCAATGGTTGTGACCACCCTGTGGACATACCTTGATGATGCCTATATTTTTTAGATCCACTGATTAGAGGATATGACCCCAGATCTCGGGAAAATATTTTTTATTTATGGAATTAGGTGGAATCACATTCAGATGTTTAGTGGAAACTATAAGATCACCTCGAATTCTTAAAAAAATCATGATCATATAATTCTAAGGACCCCTACTCCTATAAGGTATCATGATGTATTCCCCATGGTAATGAAAATATATAATACATGCTTGTTTCACTAGGATATTATAAACATGTTCAATAAGACAAACAACTATTTCTTTGACGTCATCAAGCGTGGCCCCATTGGCCAAAGACCTCGTAGGATCAGGTCTACAACCATTATTGTTATGGATTTGGGAGAACTTGAGCCACCCGATGTACTTTCCATCGATGATATAAAGTCCTAGACCTCTCTAGTCCATTCCATTGTTGAAATTTGGTGTTTGAGGTGTTTTTAAAGGTTAAAGTGACTTATCTCCAACACTTTTCCAAATTTCCAGTTCTGTGAATAGTTGTTCAATTTCTATGAATAGTGATACATTGACCTTATGAGAACCGTGACATTGGTAGCCTTAGGTGAATAGTGGATCTGTACCTTATATTAATAGTGTAACCAATAACCGTTGGGGAACAGTGCAACGGTGACCTTATTTTTGTAGTGTGTTTAGTATCCTTAGGTTAACAGTGCCACGGTAGCCTTATGTGAACAGTTTCATTGGTAACCTTAGTTGAAGAGTGTAATGGTGACCTTATGTGAACAATGTCATTAGTAGCCCTAGGTGAACTATGCAATAGTATCCTTATGTGAATGGTGACATCAGTAGCCTTAGGTAAACAATTCAATGGTAAACTTATTTGAAATGTGTAATTGGTATCCTTAGGCGAACAGTGCAACGGTAACCATATGTGAAATGTGTCATCGGTAGCCTTTTGTTAATAGTGAAACAGTGAGATTCCAACAACGACCTCTTTACATTTCAAAATTTTTAGTTCACGAATAGTGTTTCCATAATGGTGGGGTGCAAACGACGTCCTCTTTCCTTTTCCAGTTTTGATATCATGAACAATGTTTCCTCAACTATGAACTTCCAATAGTAACCTCTTTTCATTGCCAAATTTTGAGTTCATGAACAATGTTTCAAGAACAGTGAGGTTCCAACAGTGTCCAATTTACTTTTTCAATTTTGAGTTCATGAACTCTGTTTTCATAACAGTAAGGTTACAACGGTGACCTCTTTCCTTTTCCAAATCATTAGTTCATGAATAGTGTTTCCAGAATGGTGATATTCCTACGGTGGCCTCTTTTCTTTTCCAAAGATTCTATTCATTAAAAGTGTACCCAGAACAGTGAGTCTCCAATGGTGACCTCTTTCCTTAACCAAATTTTGAGTTTATGAGCACTGTTTCCAGAACAGTGAGGTTTCAATGGTGACTTCTTTTCTTGGCCAAATGTCATGTTAATGAATTGTGTTTCCAGCATCCTAATGTTTCACACATTTGAAGTTTCGTTTGATGTTAAATGCATTTCGATGCCTTTTTCTTTGAACATTAAGGCCGATTCAAACCTTGTAACTCCAATATTAATTTTTCCAAAGGCTCGAGATTTTTTATTTGGTAAAAAATTATGGTTTAATATTATCTATATTTAATTAAAAATCCAGCGTATCTTTAACTGCAGCTTCGGTAAATGTTCTAAAGGGATGATATATCATTCTCCATAGTTCATTCTCCTTATTCTCAGGTGTGAGACACTCAAAAATTCCATTACATTGTTATGATTGTTGTGATAAAAATTTCCTCCTTAAAATTTCTCCACTCTATTTTGGGTTCGACCATGCAATATCGATCGATCTGTAATATAAGGTATGTCTTATCTTCATTATTCTGTGTCAATCTCCTTCTGTTTCCCCTCGCCCTTTAATAGAATGCTCTCTCCATGTTTCTAATGGACTTTTCTTGATTGTTGACTAGTGTGGTGGTGTCTCTATATCCTTGGGTGGATAAAGTTGTCACATGCGGAGGAGATCGTAACCCATTCTGTGGCCCGTTCTCATATAAATAATGTCCAGAACCATTTGAGGTAAGGTATACATTGCATCTATTTTCATTTTCATGAAACTATATAGTTAAAAAAATTTATCCCACTTGATCACAATGGAAATTACCTAATAAATATTTTCACCGGAATTATTAATCGATATCAATCGTATTTTATTGCCTCTTAATTAGCAAGATACTTTTATATCAATGATTTATTTTTTTATCTTAACATTATTTATTGAAAATGGTAAAGATCATAAATATGGAATTAACTGGTAATTTATTCAATAATGATAAAGGGGAATGTGAATGAATTTGATTATTGATGTTTTAATTTGATGCTAATCAAATTTATGTATTAAGATTTTTTAATCAATTTGTGATAGCTTACTTTTTAGGTTTCCCAATGTTAGAACCTAAAAATAAAAAATTGGATAATCTTAGATGGATTAATGAACTGGTTGTTTGATAAATCCAATTATTTATAGGATTTTGAGTTACCCTCATACTCATTTATGGGCCAAGATCCCAATTGGTATGATTCTTGTTTTTCTACTACTTGTGTTGGGATATGAGCATGGAAGGCAGTTTTGATATGCGGGGTAGGGAGGCCTACTAGTTGTGGAAGCTATTGATGCTTAGAGTGGCGATATGAATTGATTTATTCTTGTGGGTGTCAGGGAGGAAACCTGGGATGATGAAATGGGTTGGATGTGAATGTCTAGATTCATGATAATTCTTATTGGTTGTTTATCAGCTTTAAATTTCCTTACTCAAGGCAGTGGGTCTTGCTTACCCTTCTTCCGAAAGTGGAGAAGATGCATGAGGTATGTCTTGTGGTTTTCGTTTTTAGCTTCTCAAAGGAGGATGTGTCTATTCCTTTGTTAATGGTGGCAAGGACTTGACAAGTAGTTAATCTACCCACAGTGTTGAGAACCCTTGTGTTTAGTAGAATATAAATTTTTCTATAATACATAGGAATATGGGAAAGTAATGTTGTAAATAAATAATTGAACATATGTTGTAAACCCATAGGGTTGGATCTTGCTGGGATGCAATTCTGAGGTTACAATTTTTAAATGGACAATGGACTTTGGGGGTGATGGTAATGAAATATAATGTGGACATTTTTAATGGTTTATTAATGGGTAAAAAATAAATGAACCTAAAGTGAAACTAATTAAAAGAGAATGATGTACTGTAATAAAACTCTATAAATGGTTGTCTGCTTATAGGATACCTATTATTAAAAGTGGAAGCCAGTAGTTTGAGATGAATTAGCTGCAGTTGAGTCTATTACTAGGTTATGGACATAGTGTGGTTGTGAGTAATAGTATATTATATTCTTTTTGTGTTCTTATACGCAACTCCACCTCGTTAGTTAGGCAAACTGACACCCCCAGAATTCTGATACCTGGTTGTGTTTTCTCCAATATTCTAGGGTGATGATGGATGGATGACTACCCCCATTGGCCTCACTCTCTTCACTTGGTAGATACCAGTGCTGGTAGGCACAACTGTTATTTTTCTCCATATATGTGTGTAGAGGGCTTTAATGGCTTTTGGTTATTTACACACATATATTCTGGATATAGTTTCATATGGACTATTATATGTGTAACGTGCATTCTTTGTGATGGATTGAGGATCCTTACTCAGTGTATGGGATTTAATGGCTAGAGGTATGATACATAACTTATGATGCACGTTATTCAAGTTGTGGTGGCTCCAAGAAACTACATGGTAACTTTGCTTATGTGGACGTGGGGGTTTTGTTGCATGACGTGCATGTTGAGGTGCTTCGCCCAAGTGTTTATGGGAAAGCCTTTTTGGAGAGTGATGCTTAAGACGTGTGACGTTGGGGAAAAGAAACAAACGAGGGGGGAATTAGTAGAGGGGTACCCTATATATTCATTATTATATTATGTACTATTGTATGAATTACATGGTGAGAGTAGCCATGGTGAGGATGGGAACATAGTATACCTATTTAGGTGACGAGTTAGTTTCACTTTTTGTTCAGCATTCTTTGTCATGCTTTCTTTTCTTATGCAAGAGAGGCTCTAGGGAGGATCCTATTAAGAATACTATTATACTCACCCTATGTATTTATAAACTATTTTTCATGTCTGTTGGAGAAGGGTGGAGATCAAGCTGGTTTCTTCTAGCTTGGGGTTGCATGAGTTGTTCGGGTTTCATGTCCACTACTGGTTTTTTTCTTTAGGGAATTTACAGTATTCCCCTTTTAGATATAGTAGTTTTTTATGACACTAAATATGTGTAATTGGGTTTTATTTTATATTTTTTTCTTGGATGTTGTTGGCTGGTGTGTGTTTTATCTCCCTCTTCTTCATGTGTTCTCATAGAGGGTAATGCCTCACATATGTGTGTTTACAATTCCATGTATGTTAGTCTCCAACCAGGGGCCTATTGGTGGTGGGATTGAGAGGTCATTATCTCCTTCTCACATTGTCGGCCCTGGATGGGTACACATTGTGGGGATGGGTTCATGAACGAGTGGTATCAAATGTCTCGTGGAGGGATAGGATGGAATTTGGAGTTAGGCACACGTGAGGTTGCATGGGTTGGCATGGAAACTGTGTCATCCAAGTTTAGAAAGTGATGTAAACCCTGGTGACCGGCTAAGACATATGCATTTAGAGCCCACTATGATCGGATGTAGGAACCTTTATATTTACAATGTCTACAAAATTAGGTGACAATAGATGTAGGGTAGAGACCTTGGAAATTATCATGCATCATTCTTCATTTTTCTTATGTTTGAATGGTTAGACCTTGCGATAGGGTAAACTAAAAAGAATATAATCATACAATTAATTAATTAATGTTGGATATTCTATATTCCATGTTTAATATCTCTAATGGTTTGTTATTTTACTGGTATAGATCCAGGTCGTCGTCCTCGTCAGGTTTGCACATAAGTTGTCCACCAAGTTGTGCTAGTAGATCATCCTAAGAAGGAGGATGATGAAAATGATACGTGGAGGAGGACACTTCGAGAATTCTAGATCCACAGTATGTAGAAGTACAAAGGATCTGTTTCAGATACATTCAAAGATGAATGGTTGGAGGAGGTTGATATATACTTCAGTTCAATCCGTACTAGGAAGGAGCATAGAGTGCACATGGATATGACGTTGTTGTGTGGATCATGGAGGAAGTAGATGATCTTTTTCCTCAAGGATCATGAGGAGTCTGTGATATCATGGGGGGAGTTTTGAGACATGCTTAGAGTCAGGTATCTATCTTCAACCACAAAGGAATCCAATCTCTAGGAGCTTCTTACTCTTCGACATGGGAGCTATAGTGTGTAGGAGTGTGGAATCCATTTTAGGAACCTTTTTATGATATGCTTCAGACCAGTTTCTAGATTAAGATGATAGAGAGAGACATTTGGAGGAGGCCTTGCGTCCAGAGATCTAGCGCAAGGTCACCCCATTTATGCAGAAGACAAATTTTGATGTGCTAACATGGGAAGAGGTCATCGAGATGACATTGGATAGAACTAGATCATCACGATAGAGGATTCTTCATGATTCCTCATGAAGCAGTAATGTGATCTGGGGTTCCCGGTTTTCAGGGCATAAGAGTTTCTGTACGGCTGAGGGTAGGTCCCAGCCCTCAGCTTCTTGTTTCTATAGGGGAAGTAGCTCTCATTCGAATACAAAGGGATCAAGCGATTTTTTTTCTTATGGTGGTCGAGGTCATTATTAGAAAGAGTGCCCGACCATTTAGACTAGTAATTGTGCACCAGGTATTCCACTCTGTGTTCCACCATTGAGGCAATTCCAGGTGAGGAAGCTGCAGCAGGATGCACCCGCTTTTGATCGGTAGAGGGTAGATGGGTAAGGCATAAGAAAACCCCATTAAGTTCCCCATCCTCTGATAGAAGAGCGCGAACATGGTGGTGGTCATCATCAAGGTTAGAGAGGCTATGGAGTAGGTCGTGTTTAGCTTCATGATTTTGCGTTTCCAGCCCCAGGCGAGCAAGATATCGTTTGAGGTACCCTTTTCTTGTTTTATACAATTGTGTATGGCTAGTTTGATTTCATAGTGATGAATTACTTCATAGAAGCTACCCTTGTCAATGATTTGTGAATTAATGTCCAGAGGCATCCAGTACCCTTGGCGTTGACTACGCTAGTTGGAGGTCGAGCTTACTTGTTTGATGCATTAAGAGACTGTGAGCTAGTTTTGTGGAATAACCTCTCTTGGGAAGATTTCCTATGTTAAATAATAAAACCATATGATGTAATCCTCAACAAGGATTGGTTATATTCAGTGTAGGATATCATGGATTGATTTATGAGGTATGTTGTGTTCTTCAATGCTGATGGAGAACCAGTGGTGTTCATTGGTGATAGAGACCCTCAGATGGGTCATAGGCATGTTCTATACATATTATCCATGATTTATTTGTTAATGTTGAGTTCATCATAGGTTTAGCAGATGTAATTTCCTAGGGTCGTAGAATATTACCCTTATGTGTTTCTAGAAGTCTGTGTATCCTTACCCCCTAGGCGAGAGATCATGTTTGGGACCGAGCTACAACCAAGATCATCTCTTATCTCTATGTTTGTATATAGGATGAATTATTCTGAGATAAGAGAGCTATGTATATAGATTGAAGGTATGACGCAGTGTGGTTTTTTCGGCCGAGTTTGTCACCATTGGGAGCACTAGTTTTGTTCATGAAGAAGGATGCTGACAATTAGTAGTTATGTGTCAATTATCACCGTATAAACCAAGTGGCAGTGAAGAATCTCTATTATCTTCTGTGGTTTAATTATTTATTTGATCATGTGAAGGGTTCATGTTTGTTCTCAAATATCGATTTGTGGTATGGATATTATCATATGTGTGTGAAGGTTGAGGATATCCCGAATACATATTTTTGTTGTTCTCATATGCATTATGAGTTGTTATTATGTCGTAAGGTTTGATGAATGTTCTAGATTTTTTCATGAGATTGATGAAATATGTGTACCATGAGTTCCGGGAAATGATCATGGTTGTTTTCATCAACAAATTACTTGTTTACTCCATGTATGAGGAGAATTATGCAGAGCGTCAACACTCCATTTTGGGAGTTCAATGTCAACATCAGCTATTTGGTAAGTTATTGAACTGTGTGTTTTGGGATCGAGAAGTCTGTTTCATGGGGCATGTTCTATCCCAATAGGGAGCAGTTGTGGAACAATTAAATATATAAGTAGTTGTGTCTTGGGAATTCCCCAAGACATTGATAGAGGTACGAAGATTCCTTGGTCTCGTAGGTTACTATAAGAGGTTCATATCCAATTTCACTCGAGTTTCAACTTCTATGACTGATTTAACTAGGAAGGATCGAGTGTACATATGGACTAATTGGTTTCAATTAGATTTCGAGTATATAAATGAGAATTTATTATGTACTCCATTTCATTGCCTTCCATCATAGGGAGTTCAGTTTTATGTTTGATGTGATGCTTCTTAATTGGGGTTAGGTTGTGTTATTATGCAGTAGAGATCAGATGTTTCTTATGGGTCTTGGATGTTTCAACCCCATGAATGAAACTATTCCACCCATGATCATGAGTTGGCAGACATGGTGTTTTGTCTGATGTTGTGGAGACATTACTTCATTTGAGATCACATTGTGGTTTTCGCCAATAATAAGATTTTGAGGTATGTTTTTTCACATCCTAACTATAACTAACAACAGAATCAGTGGATGGAGTTATTGTAGGATACATCAAAACATCTTGTACACCTGGAAAGGGGGATGTTGTTACTAATGTTCTAAGTCAAAAGAGACATAGTGAAGCAGTGCATGAATCTGGGGACTCGTGGAGATTAATGAAAGAACTGTTAGCATTACATCTTGGTATATGAGATGTCTTGGGTAGAGGTTGTATTTATAAGATGATGGTGTGGTCATCTATGGTGTAGTAGGTGGTTGAGTCCCAGTTGGGGGATCTGAAGGTGGATGTTTGGAGAGACTGAGATGTATATGTCAAGGAAATTGATGGTTGGTCTGAGGAGAAACAACACCATGTGTTGTATCATGGAAGGATATTTTTTTCCATTGATGATGCCTGATAATGTTCTCAGAGAGTTCCATATTTCCTCTTTAGTGGTTCATCCTGGATTGAAAAATATGTACTGATCTATGAGGATCAATTTTTGGTGGCCTAGGCTCAAGCCTGTAGTTGCAGAGTTCGTGTCTCGATTTTAGGTCTTCCAGAAGATGAAGGTCAAACACCTTATTCTTGGTGGTCTGCTCCAAACATTAGATGTTCCTCAATGGAATTGGGAGGACATATCAATGGACTATTTTACTATTTTACCTCATTCTCAAGGAGGACATGATGATATTTGGGTGGTAGTGGATCATTTAACAAAATCATCCAACTTTATAGAAATCAAGGAGTTAAGCACAAAGAAAGTATTGTCGAGGAAGTATCTGGAGGAGGTGGTGAGAATTTATGGAGTCTCAAGGATTATCATTCCAGATCAAGATCCTCATTTCACCTCCAGGGTATGGAAAGGTATCCATCATGCTTTCAATACTCAAATATGCCTTAGCACTGCTAGTCATCCTTGGACGGACAGTCAAAAAGAGCAAACTACCTTCACTTTTGAATACATGTTACACTGATGTGTCTAGGATTTTGTAGGTTTGTAGATGAGGCACTTACCCTTGGTGGAGTTTTCTTACAACAATAGATTTCATTCCACCATTGTTCGATTCCATTTGAATCCTTATATGGCCAGCCCTGTTGGTCTCTATTATGATGGACTGGGGATAGAGTGTCAGCAATTCTCATACCAGAACTATTGCAGAATACAATAGATAAAGTTCATTTGATTCATGAGAGGATGAAGAAAACACATGATCTTCAAAATTCATATGTCGATCAAATGGAGAAGACCCTTAGAGTTTGATGTTGGGGATCACATGTTTCTGAAGGTGACTCCCCATCATGGGTGGCGAAGGTTTGGTCATTGGAGTAAGCTTTCTCTCTGGCATGTTGGGTCTTTCAATGAGTTAACTCACATTGGAATTGTGGTGTATAAACTAGAATGCCCCACATATATGAGCTGGATACATGATGTTTTCCATGCATCACAGCTTCATCATTATCTTCTTGACGACTCTCACAACATCGATTGGGGAGAGATCGATGTTGATGACGATGAGAACAATAATGATCGACCTATGGAGATCCAAGAACGAAAATAGAAGGTGTTTCATGGGAGTTTTATCCCCTTAGTTTGTGTTTTGTAGTGACACGATGGCATGGGTGAGAGTACCTGGGATCATGAGTCACAGATATGTGCCCAGTACCTATAGATGTTTGATGGTTAACTCTTTTATTGTAACAATGACCACATTGTGGGTATAGAACATTCATGATTATGAGATGGCTTTCATTTGTTACTTCTCATGGCTTTCCCTCTTTTGAAAGGTATCTCGATGGGTGGTATCTTAGACTTCTTTTCACATACCTTTTAAGTTGATTTTGAATTCTCGAGGACAAGAATGTTTGGAGAGGCATCTGATGTAATGTCCTAGACATATTTAGGTACTTAATTTGCTAAAATATGATGTTTGAGGTTTTCTGAGAGGTTAAGGTGACTTATCACCAACACATTTCCGCGTTTCCAGTTATGTTAATAGTGCTTCCAGTTCTCTGAATATTGAAAATGTGTCCTTATGTGGACAATAACATAGGTAGCCTTAGGTGAACAGTTCAACTGTTCATATGAATAGTTTCATTAGTAACCTTAGGTGAATAGTGAAATGGTGACCTTATTTCAAGTGTTTCATGAGTATTCTTATCTGAAAAGTTCAATGGTAACCTTATGTGAACATTTTCATCGGTAACCTTAGGTGAACAGTGAAATGGTGACCTTATGTGAACAGTGTCATTGGTTTCCATAGGTGAAAATTAAAATGGTAACCTCATGGGAACAATGTCATCAATACCCATAGGTGAACAGTGAAATGATAACTTTATTTGAACATTGTTATCAGTAACCTTAGTTGATTAATGCAACGACAACCAGATGTGAATAGTGTCATCTATATCATTATGTGAACAATGCAATGTTGAGGTTCCAACTGAGACCACTTTCCATTGCCAAATTTTTAGTTCATGAAAAGTGTTTTCCTAATGGCGAGGTTCTAATGGTGACCTCTTTCCTTTGCCAATTTTATTTTCATGAACAGTGTTTCAAGAATGGTTAGGATCCAATGGTGACCTCTTCCCTTTGCCAAATTTTGTGTTTTGAACAGTGTTTCTAGAATGATGAGGTTCCAATAGTGACCTCTTTCCTTTACCAATTTTGAGTTCATGAACAATGTTTCCAAAATGGTTAGGTTTCAATAGTGACTAATTTGGATTGACATATTTTGAATTCATGAAAATTGTTTCTAGAATGGTGAGGTTCCAATAGTGACCTCTTCCCTTTTCCAAATTTCTAGTTCATAAATATTGTTTCTAGAATGGTGAGGTTCCAACAGTAATATCTTTCTATTTCCAATTTTTTAGTTCATAAATAGTTTTTCTAGAATGGTGAGGATCCATCAACGAATTCATTACTTTTCCGAATTTCGATTTCATAAACAATGTTTCTAGAAAGGTGAGGTTCCAATAATGACCTCTTTCCTTTACCAAATTTGGTGTTAATGAATAGTGTTTCAAGCTTCCTATAGTTTCACCCCATTGACATTTCTGTTGGCAAAAAATTCATTTAAAGCCTTTTTTAAGGACTCTAATGACGATTCAATGGTTTTAACTCCTATATTAATTTTTACTAAGGAACTATATGTTTTTACTTGTTCAAACTATGTTTTTTAATGTGACTCAATATTAATTGATAATCCATCTTATCTTAAATTGTTGCTCCATTAAATCTTCTAAAAGGATTATATATCTTCCTCCCTATTTCTCCCACCATATTCTTAGAAGTGAGATGCGGAAAAATACTTCCTTTCCATTAGATTGGTGTGATTAAATATTCATCCATGTATTGGTTTCCTTATGTTTTTGGTGAAACTAAGCAGTATTGATCGATCTATGATATAATATATGTTATATTGTTCTTATTTTGTGTTAATATACTTTTATTTCCCCCCTCCCTTTTATGGAATGATATCTTCATGTTCCTAAGGGAATTTTATTTGGTTTTTCCCACTGTGGTGGTGTCTCTGCATCCTCGTGTGGAAACAGTTTTCCTGGAGAGGAGAGATCATAACCCGTTGTCTGGCCCATTCTCATATAAAGAATATCATGAATCGATTGTCATAGGGGATTCGTTGGTTCTATTTTCTTTTATGTGATCCTTTATAGATACCATGTTTACTCCCACTAGATCATAATAGAATTAAAATAATAAATATTTGAAACGGATAAATAAGTTGACGTCAATCATATGTTATTTACTCTTGATTTTCTAGATAGTGTGATATCCATGCTTTCTTTGTTTATCTTTTTTTTGATGGAAAATGGTGATGAACGTAAAGCCCAAAATTAATTGATAATTGTTTGGATAATGATAAATAAGCTTGTGAATGAATCTGATTATCGATTTTGTAATTTGATGCTAATCAAATTGATGCAGTATGAATGTTTAATAAATATGAGATAACATACTATTTTGGTTTCCAAAAGTTAGAACCAATGAATAATAAATTGGTTAATCCAAGATGGATTAAAGAACTGGTTGTGTGATATAAGATAATTTTCTTTAGGGTTCCGAGTTACCCTTATTCTAGATTAAGGGCCAAAAGAACAATTTGTATGAGGTTTTTTCCTTGCTGCTTGTGTGGTAATGTGAGCCTCAATGGCTATTGTGTTATGTGGGTGCAAAGAGGCCTACTTTATTTGGTAGTAGTTAAAGCCTAGAGTGGAGAGATGTGTCAGTTTATGCCTGGGTGTCGAGGAGGGCACAAGGGATGATGAAATGAGATGGATGTGAATATATGGATTTTTACTGATTCTTATTGGTTTTTTATCTACTTTACATTACCCACTACTCATGGAAGCTGGTATATCTTACCCTTCAACCAAAAGGGGAGATGAAACACAGGGTACGCCATGTTAATTCTGTGTTTTGCTTCTCAAGGGATAATGGGTCTACGATCTTGCTATAGGATGAAAATACTCGATGAGTAGTTCATCTACTCACCCTGTTGAACCCCCTTCTGTTTAGTAGAAAAGAATGTTTTTTAGAATTCATGGGAATATAGGAAAGTAATTCTATAAATAAATAATTTAATAATTGATGTTAAACCATGGGGTTAGAGCCTGTTGGGATGCAATGCTGATGTTACAATTTTTAAAGGGATAGTGGAAATTGGGTGTGATGCTAATGAAATATAATGTAGATATTATTTATGGATAATAAATGTTTAAATAATTAATTTACCTAAAACAAAATTAAAAAAATGGGAAAGATTTATTGTAATAAATCTCTTTAAATGGTTTCATGCATATAAGATACCTTGTCTTAGAAGTGGCATTCGGGAGTTTGAGAGGTGTTGGCTATAGTTGAGTCTATGATTTGGTTATTCCCATAGTGTGGTTTTGAGCTATAGTATATTCTGTAATTTTTGTGACTCTGTATACTACTCCACACCATCAGTTATGGAAACTGACACCCTAGGGATTCTATGCCCTGGGGGTGTTTTCCACAATATTCTGGTGGGAGGATGGATGATTGACTACCCTCGTTGGCCCTACTCTCTTCTCTTGGATGTTACTTGTGATGGTAGAAAAAATGGTTAGTTTTCCCCATATATGTGTGTAACGGGCTGTAATGGCATGTAGTTATTCACACAAATATATTCTATATATAGTTTCTTATATAATATTATAGGTATAATGTGTATATGCTGTGATGGGTTGAGGATCCTTACTTGGTGTATGGGCTTTAATGGCTTGAGGTATAATACCAAACATATGATACACATTATGTGTGTTATGGTGGCTCCCAAAACCCTCCTGATTACTTTTCATATGTGGTCTTGGTGGTTTTTCTGTACAAGGTTCATGTTGTGGTGCTTCGTCTAGGTGTCTACATATAAGCCTTTTTGGAGAGAGATGCTTAAGACGTGCAATATTGGGGAAAATAAGCAAACCAGGGGGAAAGTAGTATAAGGGTTCCATTGATATTCATTATTATTTTATATACTATTGTATAAGTTACATGGTAAGAGTATCCATTGTGAGGGTAGGAACTTAGAATATCTATTTAGGTGACGAGTTAGTTTCTATTGTTTTCAGTGTGCTTGAGCATGCTTTCATTACTTTTGCACAAGAGGCTCAGGTGAGGATCCTATTGAGGATACTTTTATACTCAACCTATGTATATAAAAATTGTTTTCATGTCCCTTGCAGCATTATAGAGTTCATGATAGTTTCTACTAGCTTGGGGTTGGAGGATTTGTTCGGGCTTCATGGTCGCTGCTATTTTTACTTTCTTTTGGGAACTTCTAGTTTTCCTCTTTTAGTTAGAGTAGTTTTCATGACATTTATTATGTAAACTTGGGTTCTCATTTATATTGATGTTTGGGATGGAGTTGTTTGATATGTATTTTATCTCTCTCATATTCATGTTTTCTATTAGAAGAGAATGCCTACCATATGTGTTTCTACTCTACCCTCAGTGCTAGTCGCCAACCCAGGTCCTGCTGGAGGCGGGGCTTAGGGGGTCATTATCTCCCTTCTCACATTTCCAGGGTAAGAGGGTACACTTGTTGGGAGGGGGTCATGGCAGCTACTCAATCTGACACCATATTCCCATCAGGATCTGTGGACTTAGAGTAATCTCTTTCAAACAAGGGTCCCTCCTTCATAAATTGAGAAGTAGATTTGGAATATTCACCCCCCCCCCCATTCGAAGTGGGTGTCTCCACCACCATCGATGAATTGGTACTGGTGAACCCCAGTAAGGAGACGGATTTGAAAACGACATTGATCAGTGGTGTTATGCCTTCCGAAGAGAAACAACATTTTGTGGACATCCTGAAGTAGCATCGTGATGTATTTTCCTAGAGTTATATTGAGATGACATGACTTCATCCCCATGTATCCATACAGAACCTCGACATTCTATAAAATCATCATGGGTTCCAATAGCCTCCCAGAAATATGCACCCATCTCATGGGGCCATGGTAGAGGTTGATGATGATAATATCAACAATGACACTTCATAAAGGAGGTCCATTACACTAGATGGTTAGCCACCATTATTCTCGCCATGAATAAGAATAGACATATCAGAATCTACATCGACTTCCTAGATCTTTACCACCACTTTTTAAAGGATGTTTTTTCCCTTCCTGTGACAGAACTATTGATTAAAACCCCCACTGGGTTTTAGGGTATCTTATTTTTGGAATTGTATTCCGAGGATAAACAACATTGAATGTCCCTTATGGATAAAGATTCCATAGCCTTCATGGAACCACAAGGCACTTTATGATACTTGATAATTCCATTCAGTCTAAATAAGGCAGCTTATACCTATAAGAATACCATGAATCTAAAATTTAAGCTGATCCTCAGGACATTAGTGGAATTTTATGATGATGACCTATTTTTCAAATCTCGCAAAAATCAGGAAAATTTCATATACCTTGAGAAAGTGATTAGCATCCTATGTTATCGCCATTTGATGATAAACCCATTGATGTATTTTTTCAGGGTCACCTCTAGAATGTTTCTCAGATACATTTTTTTTGATATAGAGGTATCAATATTGATTCTGATAATATTAAGGGAATTATTTAGATGTCTCATCCGACCAACATTCGTGAACTACAAGTCATTCAATTCCACCTAGCCTATATACTCCGATTCACAGTGAATTTGGCCGGAAAGTGTAAGCCATTTTCTCGGCATATAATTAATGGAGCTATCTTTCAGTGGGATGAGGAATTTAAAAATACTTTCGAGAAAATCAAGTAGTAAATGTAATAGCATTTGGTCCTAAAGAAACCGGTTTACGGAAAGCCACTGGTCCTTTGTGAGACCGACCTGGAACGATCTCTTAGAGCCCTTCTTTACCAAAAGAACAACGATGGAATAGAGAATATACAATATTATCGCAGCTGTATTATCCAAGATATGGAGACAAAATACTCCACATGTTAAAAACATCCATGAACTGGTATTTATAGTGAAGAAATTGTGAAATAACTTACATCAACATTAGATGCATCTAGTGTCCCGAGTAGATATACTAATGTACATCCTGAATCGCCCCACATTCAAAGGTCTTCTATCATGGTGGGCATTGATCCTATAGCAGTTCGACATCAGGTTTATACCCGAGAGGGCTATTATGGGGAAACCATTGGAGGACTTCCTTTCCTCTCATCTAGCTCTAGTGGACCAGTCCTTAGACCATGATTTTCTGGATGAGGCTATCCTCTCTGTAGACCAAGCCATTATGTATTGGAAAATTCACTTTGATAGTGCTTCTAGAAGCCTTACTGATACGATAATCAAAGACCCAAAACTCAATAGGTTGGTCTTGTGTATTGTCATCATGATTCCCATACTAGTCATTCTTTTATATTCATTCCTGTTGTTAGAAGGTTTTATCATCAATGAGGAAGAGTATTAGGCTATCCTCACTGGGCTTCAAATGGCCCTTGAGATTGGTGATCCCCACATTCATGTGAAAGGATACTCGAATAAGTCATCATATATATCAATGGGGACTATGTTGTCATGATTCCAAAGACCGTATCATTGATGGAACATACCCTTTCAGTTGATGGATCAGTTCCCTTCTCACCAAAAAGATACCCACGTCCCTATATCCTAGAATTGTGGAGTCGATACCTTGTCCATCCAAGCTGTATCTCTTGTAGAGCATGATAAGAATGATTTGACTATACATGTGGAACACTAGAGAGTCATATCCCACATCACTGCATATGGTGATTACTGTTCGCATGAAATCCATATTAACGTTGGTTCAACCATGTTAGGATCCCTAGGTCCACCTTACCCAATGTTGTATATAACCACAGATTAAAGGACCCCATTTATTGAGTACCTCCAACATAGTAATCTCATGGTAGCTCAATATGAGAGAGATTGAATACAATGTTACACATTAAAGTTTGCCCTTCATATTGGTCCCGATGTTTAGTAGATACTCAAAAATTGTGGGAGTAATGGTGCTCTCCTCAATTTCATTCGAGAATGTTAGATTTATTAGGTCATACAGGAGGTTCGTGCTAGTTCTCGTGGGGATCAACAGACCAGGAAAAAACATCTCACTAGATCAGGTGATTGGGGTATTTTCCCCTACATGATCTCTGACTGTATTGAGTTTAACAAAATATTCCATAAGTGCCAAATCCAATGAATTTGTGTGCATCATACTCCAAAGCATCTCCACACTACCATATACTCTTGGATCTTTGTGGTCGGTGGGCTGGACGTTGAGGGACCATATCCACTGGAAACATCTCACCAGTGCATGTTCATCCTAATTTCTATATATTTCTTTCCATGTGGTAATTGTTAGTTCTGTGTAAGGAGGATAGTGGTCATTCTATCATTGAATATTTGAGCACCAACATCATCTACCAATTTGGATTTCCTCAAGTCATCCCCACTGATAATGGCACAATGTTTCAAGTAGCATAGTATATGAAATTTTACGATAAGTACAACATATGCTCTAACCATACCTACCACTATCACACACAATAAAATGGGTACATCTAGGAATTTGACAAAATCATCTCAAACATCCTAAATAAAATGGTTGGTTAGAACAAGAAGAGTTAGATGTAAAAACTCCCCAATGCCCTCTAGGCTTATCAGAATATGACTTGTAATTCCACCTAGGTGACCCAAAACTCCCCTCTATAGAGAACAGAGGCTGTTTTGGCCATTGATATTCTGTGGCCTTTATTATGAAGAGCTATCTATGATTATAAAACAGAAGATAAGGTAGCTGATGTCTATCTACCTGAACTGGATGTACTTGACTTGAATATGCTTTGTGCTCTGCATAATCTAGAAAGGCATCATAACTAGATACCTGGATCATTAAAAAAGAATGTTATCTACCTCTCTTTCATGCAAGGAGACATGGTTATGGATATGAGAAAACCGATGTTACATGGTAGGAAACCACCCTAACTAGATACCAAATTCGAATATCCATACATCATTCACAAGGTTTACCTTAATGGCGCGTACTACTTAGTTACCGTGTGTTGTGAGCATATAACTCCTACAACCAATTCCAAATTCCTTAATCAGTAATTTACCTATGTAAATGGTCTGGAAAGACTAAGAACAATATTGTCTTCCCCATGACATTATATATTGTGGTCGGTCCAAGTAGAAGGACGTAAAAATACCCAAATCCCGTCCTGTATGAATTGAAACTATGAGCCTCAGATAAGTTACAAAAAGGTCCTACATGACCATAAATTGTCTTGTATTTCCCGAACAATGCAAAAATGAAAATTCTATCTGAGCTGATGGACATAAATCTACCATGCACTCACCTCGCATGATAATACACAACAAGATGGTCTGGTCTCTATGACCTTAAACTATGATCTACCCATATTCATCATCCCAAAAGACGTTACACAACATATTCAATAACTATTTATGTCTTGACTCACATCCCCATGGGATACAGAAGAATTCACAGATGCCTCAACTTAGATTATATCCCAAAATTCATCTCATTCACTATCCCCTCTGAGTGTAGTTCTCATGGAGGATCCCACATGGTGTAGTGTAGGATTATTTTGGCCCCACTCACGTCAGGGTTATGATAGTCACACCATGTGCCCCTCCTTATTCTTATATCATCCTACATATTAACCGCATGATGTTAAAATGCATGGACCTTTCAGAACTAAGTATAGATTGATTCCCATCCTCATGGGATATGTAGGAATTCATGGACATTTAGTCCATTGTACCATCCCAAAACATCAAGATCTTCCCATGGGTAGAAAGACATTGTGTGGTGTTGGATTTATCCATTTTTCACATCGATTTCATCATGACCACTCTATGTATCCCTTTAATTGGAGATCTCAATCACTTTCATCTCCCCACATGATGTTAAACTACAAAGGAATGTTCAGGCTTTACACATCCCCATTATTTGGGTCATCATCATCTTTCACATAAAATAGGACCCCAAAAAGACTTGGATTGTAGGTCATATGGCTCTATGACCTTTTCATGAAAATGTCAGGTACTACATTGTGAATATATTCAGTGCTCGACACTCATTTTTTTTCTCATTTCGTGTGAAATGTTGATGATGTTGCATTTGAAACATGGTCAATAGAAACCCCCAATCATTATCATAAAACCTGTATGTCCCAAATATTATATGTAGTGGTCAATTAGTCATGTTATCCCTTAAAACAACTGTCTCCCAAGAGCATCATTTTTGGTCTGGCCGGGGATGACCCTTCCTGATCTCTTTCCCCCATTGTCGTACCCATATACATCGGGTAGAGCCTGATCATATTCCTCATTTCCTACACTGATTATTTCTCAAGTCGGATTAATATTCTTGGTATAGAAATACCGACTTAAAGGGTCATATGGTCCGAGACCTATGACCATAATCTATGATTATTCATCTTCCTCACCGAAATACATTAAACTGCAAACTAACTGGGACTTCCCATCATAGGTCCCTCGACCATTTTGGCACACTGGAAAAAGTTCTTATGCATGATTTTGTGGTGTGGTATGTTATCAATTCCCTCATTCACATTGGGATATTTATTCCATGCCACACATAGCCCTTGATAAATAACTCATTCATTCATTGTCATTACTGCATGACGTTAAACTGTATACTATCATCCAAACATATGTGTGTCTTGATTCCCATCCTCATGGGATACGTAGGAACTCCCAGACATTTAGTATTTGGTTTGAGCCCTATTTCACAGAAACCTCCTCATCATCCAAGCCCAATTTCATAAGTTCTTACAGGAGCGGGTATGTGTTGTGGTATGTGCTTCAATTCTCATTCATGTTGGGTTTGTAATAGCATCACCACATACCTCTCCCTCCTGAAATCCCTTTATACCTTTGTTCTACACTCATCTTTCTGAGTCAGATACTTGTGAGATGGTCCCCTTGTCCCTCTTTGGAAGTTTATCAACATTCTAAATAGAATTATAGTTAAGAACATAGAGTGTGGATTCTACATAGACATGTTATACCCTATTTTCATGCATCATGTTCCCCTTAATTTGGGATTACAGCATATTTTAATTTTTATAGGACCCCAAAAGGCAATGATTCTAGACCCTAGTGCTCTCCTACCACTTTGAGACAACATCCTCGAGGATCTTGATTGAAGAATTGGTACAAGTCCCACATTGAAAATATATCAAGTGGTCAATGCTTAGTTGTTGTACCCATTTTTGGTCACACAATATAGAGGATGTGTTTTGAGCATGGTCAACAGTTATCCTTCATTGTCTCGTCACCCCATAAATCCCTAAATATTTATTTGCATGATTCACATCCTTTTCTACTCCATCATTTACAAGTGTAATTTCGACACTCATGGTGATATCCCTCAGTTTGTGTTGGCACGTTAGGAGGATAATTCCATGATGAGGTTTCATTTGTGGCATTGCATCATATTCCCCATTTTATGTATTCCACATGTTTCAAAGTAATTATCCTCCCTTATTTCCCACTTTGTTTGTATCTTGGGTGGGCTTAGGGATTTGGTCGATGTACTTGCCCTTTTGGAAGTCTCTCTATTCTCTATGGTCCATGCTCAAAGACCATAAACTAAGATCTCTCTACTTCCTTTCCAAATGTTATAAAAAACGTCCCTCCTAGAACTATGTATTGATTGATTCCCATATTTGGGGGATATGTAGGAATGCTCGGGCATCTCGTCTTCGGGTATAGATCAGGTTCTACTAATTATCCCTTTGTTCCAGCCTTTTAGGCCCCACCTTTCATAGGATTTCATGGTGTGGAATATGTGGTACTATGTCCTACATAACATTTCGTCTGAAATAGCCACACCATGTAATCCCATTCATGGAGCTAGTCTCTTTTGCTTATTGTCCTGCATGACGTTAAACTGCACTATCAGTAATATGTATTTCTTGATTCCAATCCTAATGGAGGAACATATAGTCGATACATACATGAGTCCAACCCCATATTATATAACATTTTCTAACCCTTAAGCCCAAGGATTATTTTTTCGAATTTTGTGTGTTGTGGTGTGGACCTCATTCTCATTCACATTGGGAATGCTTTATTAGACATGCATGTTTTCCTATAAATCACGTTTTCTTCTATATGTGTCCATGATATATGACCATAAACAATGTTTCATAGTCCCAAATGACATTAAAATATTACATAATTACTATATGATTTTAAAATTCATGGGTTGGCCCTATCATACTACCCTAAACAATGATATCATCATCCTGTCTGCATGACGAAAAACAACACTGCATTGTGTTGTCATTATGAGAGGTGATATAATGTTTGGAATCAGTTCCCTACCTATCATTTTGAAGGCCTAAATATGTCGGAATTCGTGTAGTGGAACCTATAATCTTCATCTTAGGTTTTTTTTTCTTCACAAACAACACCTATCCATCCAAAAGAACAAACAAGATCTATCAAATTCTTCTTTTTTTGGTGAGTGGGCTAGAACCTCACGATATTATTCTACCTGGAATTGGTACCCTACCATTACACTTTTATAACTATTTGCAACTAGATGCAAATAATAATAGGGTATGTAAGAACGCCCATGAAATTTTTTTTAGGGGGGGGCAACTCAACTCTCATTTTTTGTCCCTTGACCTAAATCCTCTCCAGGAAGCACATTGTGTGATATAGACTCCTACTATCTTCATTCACGTCGTGTATTAAAATTATTGCAGCACGCGCCTCCATTCTTCCTTTCCACACTGTCTGAGGTCTAATAAAATTATCAAACATCCAATCAGCACATTCAAAATTATATTTACCTTGATTCCCATACTTATGGGATACGTAGGAAATCCCAAACAATTTGTCTGTGGGTCCTTCCCTAGGAATCATAAATCCTGACCCTTTTTCAGCCTCGTTCCCAAACACTTTTGTGATCATTTTGTGTGGAGAGTACCTATTGGGTCCTCATTCACATCTGGTTTTCCAACAACTACCCCATGTCCCTTCGTAGTATTTTTACAACTGAATCTGAATTCTATGACCCTAAACTACGACCTCCCGTTGGGATATACACATCAAGAGTGGCAACATCACTACCCTGTGTAGATTCCATTAAATTGTGTCCTTTCTTAATGGTCCAATCTACTACCTTATGTTAGGATAATGCGACCCCATAACCCTTGTCCATTGAAAGGTACTCGACCTTCTCTATCTCACATGTCTTATTGGTTTACTGAAATGGGTTGAGTAAAAGAACCCAATGTGTGGAGTTTTCTCATGTGCATTCCATCATTTCATGTCCATGATTTATAATAGCTTTATTTGGATCATCACTCTCTTCCATGTCTGAAGGGACCCCCTCTACTGTGTTGTGTCATGTCACATTGCTTACCTACCATCTTCGGGAAATGCCCTAGAAGTCCTTAGACGACATTTTGTGACATGTAATGTGTTTTGAACATGGCCATCGGTTGACCCTCATTATATTTTCCCCATGATAGGATAACGTGAAATGGATGTTGTGTTTCGAACATCATCAAAATTTATCATTTATCATCACACCACCGTTATTGTGATCTAGCTCTAAGATAGCATGATTCAAATATTTACATGCTTTATGTTCAAGTAGAATACCAACACAATTGAGTTTACCCCTAAAAGAATCTATGTATGTTATTTAGGAAGATCATAAATATTGGGACTTTATTCTCCTACTATTCTATTTCCCCAAATTTGTTCCTTACTATACAAGGAAAATACCATCACTACTCCATGTTTCCCACATCGAGCACAACATATATGGGCTTAGTGGTATTGTTCAGATGTGTATGGGTGAAACAAAACCACACATTCTTTCCATCCAAAAAGATGATAAACTACACTATCAGAACAAAGTATGGCATGATTCTTATCCTAAAAGGGTACATAAGAATTCCTAGACACTTTTTCTTGGGGATAGCGCAAATTAATCTATCTACAGTCCCTAATCTTTCGATTTCCTCATAGATTTTATGGTGTGTTGGGGAATGTTTATATCCTTATTCAATTCTGGATATGTACAACACCCCAGAGATAAATTATGGGTAACCATGTCCTCATTGAATGACATTACATTATAACTCTACCCTAATCATGGTTAAGATGCCTTATAATAACTATGGGATGCGTCAGCTTCCTCGCTAGAGAGGATTTCCCATGCCTACATTGGTATCCAACCACATCATTCTTAAGATAAATGTTTGGATTGATTCTAAACCACATGGGATATGTAGCAACATCTAGCCCATTCACCATGAAAAAAGACCTAGGTTCATTAACACTTATGGCCCCTCGGTCTTGATTGCAGTCTAGTCTCTATGACCTTAAACTAGGATCCTATATTCCATGCAACATGAATATAAACTGTTAGCCTCAATATAGGTAGTTTGTCCTTTAGAACTATGTAAAACATCTTGGAGCTATGATGAAAACTATTCCAATAATTTTATGAATCTATATGATGTAAAACTATATGACATTCTTGTTCCACACGAGAGAGTTACTATCTAGAAATTGGTATGATCACTTATCAGAATGATGCACACACATGTTGTGTTTCCACCACAGTGGAGTAATTTCACGTGTGTTGGACTCCATTCGATGAACCTATCACTCAACCCTTCAGGCATCACATGTCCTTTATTTGGACCCTCATCCTCTTTCATGTCTAGAGGAACCCACTAATAGTATGGATTCTTGGCCTATGGCTCTCATACTGTCTTGGGATATCATTATAGAAGACAAAAGGATGGAATTCTGAGTTAGGACCCATGTTTCAAACATGGTCACAGGTCAACCCTCATTTTTTATCCCCATATCAAGCTAACGTGATAAGGATACTGTGTTTCAAACACTATCATCAGTTATCATTCATCGTCATGCCACCCCAAAAGTGTTCTGAATTTTTTGTATTGTGATTCAAACTTTCCACTCCCTTCTGTTCGGACTATTTCTAACACAATTGGCATTACCTCACTCTTTCACTATAGAACCTTGGGAAAACAACAATTTGACTTTTTTAAGAGATTAATTCTCTAGTCATGCCACCCTCTTTTTTCCAAGACTTTAAGATCAGTTTTTCAAACCCAAGAAGACCAAATCATTGTTGAAACATACATATTTGGAAGGAATAATGAGGCATTCATCCCTTGTTTCTCACATCAAGCCTGACCCAGACGATCTTAGGAATAGATTGATGGATATTTCACAAATCTTATGGACATGATGTAAATAAACACAAATAATGAAACTCGTTCATGATTCCAGCATTAACAAGATTAAATGTACGTTTGTGAGTTTTCACACATTATAGTACCCAATGAAAATCCCCTCCCATGGATAGGTTGACTTCTAAGATATATCATTCTAGATCCTCCACACTCTGTCATGTGGAGTTGAAGATTCATTTTTACCTGTTTATCTTCTGCTCCTCCTCTGCAGCTAGGAGACATAGTTCAACAGCCACGATCTAAGCCTGCTCCTTGTCGGTTCAGATGGTATCCATATCTTCATAGGATCTCCTCATCCATTCTTCATAATATTCTAGCTGGGATTTCAAGTTCAATACAATACTCAGTTGTTCATCGAGGAAAGTAGAGAACTCATCCGCCTGCACCTGTAACCGCTGAATCTCATTTTTAGCCACCTAAAACCTCTTGATTTTCACAGATTTTCATCTACTACTAACCCTAACCAAGTCCACGATCATAATACTGAATCTTCTCCGCCATGAATTCATTTATGACCATATCATTTTTCCTAATTGGAAACATACGAATTTTCTTTCCCCTTCATCAGAAGTTGTCTTTTCCCAGCCTATGGGGTCCGTGACTTCACATGCAAGGATCCCCTCTAAAAATTCATCAGCATGATCTTTGTCCAGTTTCTGGTCAGGTATGTCTGGACCCATGTCATCTGATTAATCCTCATAGTCAGATTACACCTCAATAATTTTACGATCGGTCAAGATGATGGTCTAATATGTGATCCGGAGAACTACAGTTTTTTCAGCTCGCCCATCTGTTTCAAAGACCACTGGCATTCCCTTGGGAAAGGAAGCACCAGGAGCTCCAATCAACCTCAACATGGAGTCCGACACCATTTGATGAAATTTGTATACAAAAAAATTCATGAACATAATTTAACCTCCTCAATGAAGGGAAAATAGAAATTCTGAGACGAATACATAAAAATATCAAATAGTTTGTCTCTCCCATGATATATTTCGATTAGGACCCCAAGGAATGGCCCCTGTATATGATCATAAAAAATGACAGCTCTAGGGGACCACCCTTGGTGTCGTTTCCCTACAGGGCATGATAATCGTCATATCTGTAGGCACAAATCATGATGTTCCCACATATTCATCTACTATTGAGAGAGAGAGAGAGAGGGTATGGAATGTAAAGGCATCATTAATAGGTCTTATGTTAGTTGAGAAGTAATAAATGATATCCATGAAGACTAAAAGGATGTTTTTTAGGGTCATACTTCAAAGGTAATAAAAAAACTCTTAAGATTGAGGTCTAAATTTCCATCCCCACCCTTCTACAGAGGGCTCCCTCCATTTTCCCTTTTTCCTTCAATAGGACCCTTCTGATTAATCTGATAAGGGGGATATTTCCAACTATTAGAAGGATGATAATTTTGGAGGGGTTGTTCGATCGATTATCACCTTATAATGAAACTTCGTTGGACATGGAGAACCACAAGAGTGCAAACAGTCAACCATATAGGCAAGGTATAGGTCTCCCTGTGCCTTGTATTCCACAAAGCTAGCCCTGACAATATTGATCCCCATCAAATCCATCCCATGATGGTTCAGATGGTGCCTCATCTCGGATGGGTTCAGGAATTGTCTGTCAAATTCCCAGATGCCCCAAGCCTTTGGAAATGTAACATTCGTTGGCATGTCTATATGCTGCAATCGCTTCCCTAGATCTTAGGTTGGTAATCTATAGAACCCCCATGGCGTCCTCCCCTCCAGATAACATTTCACCACGGGGACTATTGGGTCTGCCGCTGCTGCCTGCCTCTCGATGGGTGCAGGACTCACTTCTAATACAACCCTACATCCTTGGGATTTCATTTCCACATTCTTATGCTAGCCACAAGGATCATGAGGCACCCCAAAACTCGAATTAATAGTCTGCTGCTTTAGAATATTCCCCAGGTATGCTGCCTCTCGACTCTTGGAATACTCCTTCACTATCCCGTAGACAACCTTTGGTGGAGGAAGCTCAATCCACACTTCCCCATCCACCTGTGTGACCCTAAGCCACAACTGCATCATCACACAAAGGTGATCATCATGGAGATCTCATAAATAGAACTGCAGAGTGAGCCTCTTCATGCACCAGAACTACCATGCGAAATAGTGTGGGGTGTATGGATCACCGAAAGGATCATGGTCAAACAAAAACACCAGTAATCCACCCAATAAAGGAAGGGGTTAGGACCAAGGATTTTATGTTACCTGATTATCATCAATGACCACACATGATGGAAATGTTATTGGCTAAAAATTAAACTCGTCCACCATCCAGACCTTGTTCCGCACCAGCGGTAGGGTCAAAATGGTATGAAACCTCCCCACCTCCTTTATAAAAACAGGTTGGAAAACTGATCTTTGAGGGGAAATGGAGTTCATATATTCATAGATTTCCCAGATATGCACCATTATCCACCCATACATAAGATGGAATGGCCTATATATCCACTGCAACTTCTTCCCTTATCTAGTACACTACATCATTTTATATAGCTTAATGATAATTGGGATTCCCAAGTTACCTGCTCCCCCATAACCAACAAGGACACCATTATGAACATGCTCGACTGCACACCCATGTTCATGTCCCTCACTGGCAGAATCCAGCTGCATATAAGCACTTAAATTAACATAGAAAACCTAACCACCTATTACTGCTCAGTACTGACACTGAATACCCTTGTCATCCACTAGGTGCCCTAAAATAGTTTCCAATATGTGGTATTCGTGATGTGATGGACCCCCTTTGAGCAGGTTAGAGGCCCCACAAGAATCATACCATATATAGGGGAATTCAAGAACTGACTAAACCAGCGCTTTAAGTGGAAGTCCCAAACTGAATGATTTTTCTCCCCCAACACTATGTCCATCAATGCCATTTCAAATAGCATCATCTACTCCAGGACATCCCATATATTTGTGGTAGGAAGGAACTCATCATACACTTCCATGAGTATCAGGACCACTGAGATTTTTTTCAGGTCCCATAGGCTAGTGCCGACCTCCCCATGGTGAAAATTGAAAGAGTTGGTCATCAAAAATTACCTTCTCAGCAACTCCGAAATAAGATTCTTTGGATGATATGTATGGAATTGGGAGGCCCATGACACCTCGTATAGGCCTACTCACCTCATCTCTGCCCTGATATCCTCACATGAGTAATATACCCAGTAATCCCATCCCCAGTCATATATGATGTGGATTCCCTAGCACATATCCTATTCCTCGGTCTACACTATCTCTGGGTTCCCCAGATCCACCATTCAAATGGTTTCGTATAGTGGAGGAGATACATCTTCTAGCAACACCATACGATCGAAATTGTTAACATGATTATGAAAACAATCAGCATTGATAGCTGTGTAATCCTCCAAAGAATGACTGACGGCCGCCCTGAATCACTGGAACTGACATATCATACTCCCTAACTAGCAGGCCGGATCATCATTTCTCACCATAGGAATGATATCATCATCCATCTGATCGAATCCATATAGAGGCAATCTTTTCCATAGTGGGTAGTTATTCTTACTCCTTGAAAGATGATACACTAGGGAATCATGATCTGAATGTCTGTGAACATACTCAACAATATCTATGTTATTCTCCATTTCTTCCCTTCATGTAGCATGCATAAGGACCCCATTAAATTCTTCCTAGTGAGAAATTAAATATTCAATATTTTTTACTTTTTTGGGTTTGAAGATCACATTTACGAAGCTCATTCATGGAACACGGTTGCATAGATTAGTCATTGAAAGAGATAGTGAAGACTTTCCACATGCCTCACAGACACAAGCTATGAAACACACACTCGTAGAGTTGAAAGACTCACTATTGATAGTAGAGCCGAAACACCTGATTCAGAACGAGAAATTACAGAGCACAGAGAGCATTATGTATCTGGAGCACAACATCCAAAATGTGAATCGGAGAAAGGAAGAAAGAGAGTTCAGACTCCCATATTTATTGGTGATGAACCCCTTGGATTTGTGGCACACCTATCTATGGTGAGCATCAAGTCATTCCTAACCCATGTGTCACTGCTAGGCATTGTGACTCTGCTTCGTAGTCAATATTTTCAATTCACCAATATTTTTAGAGATATTCACTCATACAATGAACCACTTTTTAATCATGAATCTATGTATGATGGGTGGAATTTTTTGGTGCTAAATATGTGTAGAGGAAAATATATAAAAGAGGAAACCCATTCCAATGGGGCTGCCTCACGATGAACATTCTTGGAGCCCCTTAACACCACCATCATCATGATGTCATTTCCCCCTCCAGGGTCACCACAAAGTAAAAGAGGCAGGAGGATCCATGATTATGACGCAATTAACATGGAGATTCATGTCCTAGAAGAAAATAGATCGAACACTGTAATCCCTCAAAACATGAAGGATGCCTCAACGAGCAATGTAGAGGGAACCGAGGAGATCTACATGCCGAGTTGGGGATTCTGCTCGACCCCACGATAACAGAATAATTTACGTGATACAGGAATGATCATATAGGGACAAGTGACTTCACACTGATATGTTGCCAATTTTCACTTCCACTCACCTATAAATATTAATCTCCCCTCAATACAAAAAGATGAATACTCCGAAGTTTCAGCTTCTCATCACTCAAATTGTGAAGCAGCATCTGCTCTATGAAACCTTGAGAAAAATGATCTCTTCAAGTTACCTCATCATTGAGATGTATCCTTTCCTTGTCTCAAATAAAACCCCTGGTCATGCAGTGATGCCCTTCCCGGAGCCCATGGGCCTTCACAATGGAAGGAGGTCTCTAAGATGACATGGGTATTCACAAAGCACTCATGATTTGTGATGTATCCTCTATGAACATGTGAACCATATGCTAATGTAGGATCATTGTCATTCAAGAAGAACATTACTTCGCAGTCCTATGCTTTTCACGGTACCCTTGAATCGTGAAGTTATACTCCATGAAAGCATTTATATATCCCAAATCACCCACCATTTTCACCTATACCCTGTTCCCAAGCTAGAAAATTATGATTCTGGATTCATATCCCTTCATGATTTCTCTCCCATAAGTGGTGCACTAGAGCATCACAATGTCATTTCTTGTGAACCAATTTTCTTGTCAAACCCTTTTCACATACAACACTCTAGGATTGTATGATTTGATTTCATGGTATCATGGGTAGTGCATCAAGTTGTGTTGCAGAGACTTGTGCTTATTTTCATCGGCACGCTAACATCTAGTGCTTCTTTTCATAGCCTCAATAAAGTGTCCCCTTCAATCGATCACTCTACAACACTACCTCATAACGACATTGTTGATGCCTTCCCTTCCCCATGGGTGGGTGGGTATTAGTTATGTATATCATAGGGGAGTGGAGTGATCCCACCTCAAATGAGATACAATAATTTAAACTACCATGAACCATCATCCTCATAACATGACGTTAAATAGTAGCCTCTCATAATTCATTACACACGGGGTTCCCCACCTTAGACATTCTTGACTCCCACTTGTCTCCACATGAGTGAGATCATCCTCACAAGGAATGAGATCATCTTTGATAGAGTGGCGTATGTCCGCGGGGAAGGGAAACTATCTTGGTGTAATCTCCTAGACTTTCTTGCGGGAGGTAGAATTACTATGAATCCTCCCTTCTTCTGTAAGAAAGTATTAAGGAGAGATGGGAACATGAAACATTGTTACCACTTCCCACTACCTCTGGACATTTCCTCCATCGATCATCCATCCTAGAGTAGTTCCCAATTTCCATCTCCTTGGGTTGATTACCACAGAAAATACCATGTTTCTTCTTTGGACCGCTAACCACGTAGAAATCCCACATCACTTCCCATGTACGCACCATTTGTGATGTGATCATCTAGTCTTTGTTGCCTCTTCCTTCTTACACTAAGCATGACTCATGAGGGATTAAAGTAATCATTTACTATGGAATCCTTACTCGACCTCCTTATCTTGTGTTCCCCATAACTTTCCAAACTACGTGGAATTATATCAGTGCCTCCAAGGCATTGTATGTTGGAATCACCACTGAGGTTCAATCCTAAAACCTACTTCCACAGACCACTTTCCATCGGTTCACCTTCATCTCACGTGAATTTAAAATGTATCCCACATCCTGAAATATGTGTAAATTGATCTTTTTCATCTAGAAAAGGTACATAAGAAGCCCCTATGAGGTTCAAGCCCAACACCTTTCAGTCCCAACCAATCCACGTCGGTTCACCCTCATCCCTCATCCTGTAAAACTGTACACCCCCTATCATCATAAATGACATTAAACTGTATTTTGTATAACTATGTAGGATTTGATCCTTTTCCCCTAGACAAGGTACATTGGAAGCCTACCTGATGTTCATCCCCTTCCAGTAGTAAGCCGTTGTAACCCCAAACAAGGGTAATCCATTGGAAACCTATTCAACAGTAAGCCATTTTGAACCCCGACCAGCGGTAACCCATTGTAGCTCTCTCTGGTGGATATCTTTTATAGTCCTTAATCGATGGTAGTCTATTGTAGTCCATTTTGTTGGGAACCACATCTCTGGTGACTAAACTAGGTTTCTCACCAAGTACAAGCCCCAGTATAACGTTAGGTCGTTGTCCTATATGTACACCTTGACTCTATAACCCCATCCCAAACTATGTTGATTGTGATTCCTCACCTCGGGGATATGTATGAATCATCCATGAAGTTAATGCTCGTAACTAATGTCCCATTAAGTTCTCTTCCTTAATCTGATGTGTTTCAGGAAGGTGATGCCCCAACCAAGATGTTTTACATCCTCTGGATCACATCCATGCATCAACTCTCACGGGCCACCTCCTCAGGCATCTCATCACCCCACCGAATAATGTGGACATTAATTATATACCACTTGGATACAAAGGTGGTCTCTTACAGATAAATACCAACATAACTATCATCTTTGTGATGGTTTCCTATATTTTTTTACCAATCTCAGCCATCCATGTACAACCTAATTCTTACTCGGGCCGTCACATCCCGGTGAGATCATCTCATCCATTTTCTCACTGCTCTTAGTAGAGATCAAATAACATACCACGTGTTAGTCCAAAAATTATTATTCCCTCCTGGGGTTTCACCCATCTGATTCACTCTTATCACTTTTTTGATCTATCTAATCTGTCTATGTAGGACGTTAAACTAGCAGAATACCCTGTGTTAAACATGGGAAGCTGAGGAAATCCTCAGATACATGCCTTTGGTATATAATTTCCGACACTCAAAGTTGGATTCCATGAGATAATTCATCATTGAGATGCCCTATCATATGGGGAATAAACACATACACATTAGTGTTATATCATCCATAAATGACACTATTGTCCAACGTGACTACTACCCTGACCGAAGGTTGCAGCCCTGATTGATCCCCTTGGAATTTCCAGACATACGCATCGTAATTAACCAACATCCATGAGGTCATGGAACTGGGATGAGTTTCACAACCAATTTATTATGTCTATAAGGGAGTCCTGAACTAGGTAATGAGTTCTGAGGATTAATATACGGAATGATGAACTGACATCCCATCATCCTGTTTTGATCAAAGAGAAAGCATCCCTAAATAATCTACATATGTCTACAACCTTTGGAGATCGGGAATGCAAGGATACAAACTGTGCATTTATCAAAAAGATGGATGTGATGCCCAATAAAATTTTCAAAAGAAAACATATTTTGGATACTGAGGATATTATTTAATAATAGAGAAAGAATAATTTATATGATGGAGAATAAAAAAAATAAAGAGCTTGTGGAATGATTTAACCTCTTATTTGGGGACCTTTTATTCGTTTTCATCCAAGCAGGTATTTGGTTGAAATTCATAAAAAAATGGGGGATACAAGGATGAAGGGATGTTTTGAGGAGAATTTGGTAGGGGATGGTCGATAAAAAGGGGTTTAGTGGTGATTAGATGTGAATGGGTGAGTTCATTTTTATAGTGGAGGAGTTCAATTTTTGGAAATATAAAATGGTAAAAAATAACGAGAGGTCTCCCTAAAAAATGTGATTCAAATAATTCTACATTTTCAATAACATAGAAGAATTTGAGGAAATATGTCATGAAAATGGATTTTGGACATCTTTATAGGCTATTTGGACTATTAAATTAATGTTTAACAACTATGAAATATCGATTTTATCATAATCATTTTAATTAATTGTAATTTTATACACTAACATTTTTTGATCCAAAACTATGTTGACCATTTTTAAAATTAGAAATATTTACTATGTTAATATATAGACTCAATTTTTTCAAATTCTAATCACATAAGTGATAGAAATTAATTTATAATTAATCTCATGGACATGCTATGAAAACATGTTTTTTAATCGAAAATGTGTCAATGATTGAAATGATTTTGTATCTAATTTCAATGTCTAGTAAGTTAAAATGTCCAAAATTGGATTAATAGATGTAAAATATATCTACATAAAAGTTATAAAAAAGATTAGAATATAATTTTAAAATATATATAAATTAGATGACTAAACGTTTTGAAATAAAATTCATCATTTTTCCCTATTCATGTAGAAATGATGTATTTTAGAAAAATCCAAAACAATCACTATAAGATAATTATGGTATTCTGAATTATAGAATTATGAATATTTTATCAAATAAAAATTCTAAAATTGTCTGCAATTAATTTTTTTATTGTTTTCATGAGTAAATAAAAAAAATACTCTTGAGAAAATAATATTTTAAAACAAATAAAAACTTTTCAAAAACATATATGATTTTTATCCATATGTTTTACCATTATAAACTAGAGTTTTAAAATACTTATTACATTTTATATTACAATTTTTAGCAAATATTTTATAACTATCTCATTTAAATAATTATAATAATAAAATTTTTTGATGATGAAACTCAATGTTGCATGCAATGAAAGCTTGACATATTGTTCTATACAATTAATGAATAAAATGGTGATTTAATATAAAAAATAAAAATTTCATATTTTGTTAAATGAAAAATATGTAATAGATTAAATTAAATTAAAAAATATATTACACAAAATCTCAAGGATTAACATTCTACCTCCCCCCCCCCGCTGAAAAGGAATTTAGGCCATGAAATTCGTTTGACCTATAAAAGGTTTAGTAGATGAATGTTTCGATCATAGAAACTGATATCATAATAAAATATTTATTATTGTTTCTCTAAAGAAGAAAAATTTATCAAAAATGGTTACCCAATGTGACTCATAACTATGTTTCCATGTAAGAGAACCTATGTTTAAAATGATAACATGGACACAAATGATAAATATAAGAAACATGTTATGATGGATAGTGAAAGAGAACATGGTCAGAAGAATGTTAATGAACAAAATAACATAAAAAATGATGATATATGGGGCCATTTTATACATCTGATATGAATGTAATATGTTTTTTTATTTGGTTTCAACATATTTTACCTAAAGTTAAAAAAATTTCAATATAATAAATAATTACTCGATTTCAAAACAATATCACCATTTGGTTGTTTCCTGACCAAATTCCACTTCATCTCATACTCCAAAAAATTATGGTTAAGTTTTTATGCCTAAATCACTAATGACTCATAACATACATAAAAATTGAAATGTCATTACATCTGTCATTAGTTACCATTATAGAAAATGGGTATTGTATGTTATCTAATATGAATAAATACTTGTGTGGTGATATGATACATTAATCACTGAAACCTCATCATATTTTTAATAAAAACCATTCCATAAATAGTTATCCATAAAACCCTTCCAAAATATAATTCAACCATTATTCTTTAAATAAAATATTACCCAAATTTGAGAACATTTTTATTATAAACATGGATTCATCCAAGCACCAATAGAAAATTAAAGGTTATTTTATTATTAATAAATTCATGAAGTAGTAGATAATAAGAAGAAACATCTCAAAATAATGAATAATATTATTTTAATTGGTCTTATTAATACATAATAAAACATGAACCTCCCAAATAAGGGGTTCAAGTAAAGTGTTCCTTAATTATCATGATTAAATTCATCAATTTTGATTCCATATGATTTAAATTTTTTCATTTTTCCTCTGATGTTGTCACCTTTTATCATCCATATTAACCAAGGAATTAGTGTATTAATTTTCATATTACTCAAAATCCATGCATTTTATACACTATATAAATAGTGGTTCATTAGTGGGAATTATATTTTCTCCCACTATATTAACCATTCCATTAACTGTTTTTCAAAATTTGCAAATTTTATGACATCATTCCACATTTAAAGTACCTCACTATTCCATTAAAGTAATTACCATGAACCCTTTTCCAACATTCATGGTACATAGATGTTTGGAATTTCATACAACCATTTCAGGATCATGATATGTGATCAAAATTTTAATCTAAAAACATAGGAATTGTTGGAATATACAATTTTTATTTATAATGTTAATGTATATAAAACAAATTCATCATATCTGATAACTTATCATACATACTAGAGCTATCAATGACATGGTTTCCAGCCAACCAATAATCAATCAATTTCTATTTCCAAGATAATGAACAGAAAAGTAGCATATATTAAATGTATTGTACAATTAGATTCATATGTACAAATAGATTTATAATCCATTTTATTTAACTCATGGAATTAACTATACTTTTTTTTAATATACTATATTATAAGTACATACCCAAAAAATCCCCTTAAACTCTTCCCATTGAATGTTTGGATGTTCAAAATGAATCATAAGTTGGAAAAGTTATTGAAGTATGTAAAAAATATTTTTAATTCGATATCACATATCATTTTATTTTTCCATAGGTCAATATTTTCATTTTCGATATCATTCATCAATTACACAGTTCAATTGGGCTCCACCCATTGACTAAAATTGGCATGCATTGCATAAAAATCACATATCACTGAATAAAACTACATTATTATAAAAAATACATATATTATGTCTAAATCATAAAACTAAATACATTAATCTCTAACACATTAGGTTTATCCTTAGAGACATCCCATGAAATATCTATATAAATTTACATAGTGATTTTACTAATGTTTTATCATACTAGTTTCCAATGGATGACTAAACCATTCATTTATTACAATCTATAGTGGCCTAGGCTTAATATAAATAGATATTACATTATTTTAGATGAATATTTAGCATATTAAAAAATTACATACCTATGGTCTCTAATAGTTTTGTGTATTTGGAATCATATAACACATTTTTATAGTTTGGTAAAATATCATAAAAATCACCCTTAATAAACATACCCATTAGTCTCCTACATAAAACAATTATTCCTAACCTAGGAAAAGTAATCATAAAAAAGAGATGAGATAAATTACTAGTAAGGTTAAATAAATAAGATACGTTAGCAAAACATAAAAATAATGGTATGAGAACCAGATAGTAAAATTGAAAATCTCACCCTTAATATAAATGATCTTAACCATGGGGCATATAATATATATTCACACTTTATAATACATAGATCATAAGGGTGATAAATCAATATAATTCAATCATGCACCATAATATCATATCATATAAGTGTGGAATCATTATAACTATTGAAACCAAATTCATGTGTCAAAGAAAGAATATTGAGACCCTCAACATAGTTATTTTGGATAGAATATTTCCCATTTATATATTATTAAATAGATGTTTCCCATACTGTATCTAGACACTGATGATTCCCTTGATTATATCAAGAAACACTTTTTTACTATTTTGGATCTAGACAGACCTATTTTTCATATTGGATGAGGACACACCAATTTACCTTTGGGTAAAACTCGTAAAATTATTTCATATCCTTATCTAATGATATATAAATATTTACTGAATTAATTAGAGGGTTATAATGGCCCCACAAATCACATAATAAAATTTTACATACATGTGCCACACTATAATAATACATTCATCACATCATGACCCATATAAAAATTATATGGGTTTCATGAACATCATATCATAAACCATGCAATGAAATTTTTATCAAAATTTTTTCACCTTATCAAAACCTATTTAAAAGATACTAGTTTAATAATCATTTCATCATATAATAACATGGAAAGGGAAAATTGGTGTCTTTAGAATTTTATCATTGAATAACTAATGGATATGAAATGGGGTTATAAAGACCATGTAATCCTAATAAGAAGTATTGAAATGAAATAATAAATATTTTTTTCAAGGATAATAATCATAGTAAAGAATAAAGTATTTTAGAGGATATAATCTTAGATATATTTGGATTTGAAAAGATCACTTGAAACATAACATTTATATGTAAATAAATTTATAAATACATATAGCTTTTTCAAAAAAAAAAATCTCGAAAACCACTTTGTAAACAAAAATATAAATCACGAAGAAATTTTTAATACAATTCTTGAAAAAAATATCATTTCCTCATTGAATATTTTTTAATAAAAAGTCTCCTTTAAAATTCTGGTTTTGTAAAATAGCCTTAAATAAATATATATAATGTTTCTAAAACCATTTTAATCACATTTTTAGATAATATAAAAATTTCAAATTTTTTTTAAAAAACATATAAAAAATTTATTCATAAAATATTATGAAATATATTTTTTATCTAATAATTACTTTTTAAATATTTAAAGTAAGTTTATATTAATAATGGTGGGTAAATCTGTACAATCCGAAAGTTACATTTCAACCCTAAAAAGTATTAAAAAAATCCTTGATCATAAAATTAAAAGGATATTAATTCTAAAAAATTTATTGAACAAGAAAAGATGGGTTAAAATAATATTTAAATATCGTAGAAAATCATTTTAGAAAACATTTATAGAATACATGATATTTTGAATTAAAAAGATTTCAGAACAAAGAGACAAATATTATAGTATATTCTTAAAAACAATTTCTTTTTTATAATTAGTTAAATAGTGTAGTAAACTAGTAAAAATAATTGTTTATATCATTCATAAATATTGGTAAATAAAAATCTTGGGATTTATATGGATCATAATATTACATTAATGGAATCATAGTCATAAAAAATCTTGATAATAGATGAGACTATAGCAAAAAACCTTTACAACTTAGGTAACATTGAATCATAAAAATATTGAAATAATAAAACTACATAAAGAATAAAATGTCATTAAATGATTTATATACCACTCATAGGATAATATAGGTCTATAACATGGCATGTATCTCAAGGAATGAAAATTGAGAGAAAATAACTTTACTGATTTTCTAATATTGGAACCATAAAGCCCATGAAAGAAACATCATTAAATGGATATGAAAATAGACATAAATTTATTTATATATATATTAGAATACATTCAAGCTAAGTATATTCACCAAAAAAATAAATCAGTGTCAAATAATGCATAAGTATCATAGAAATATATGTAAGGCGAGAAAAGCCTTACCTTACATCATGATTTTATTCGAACATGTTCAATTATTATATATGATAAATAAATTTTTATTATAAATATTATAAAGAACAATATTTTATATATCAAAGAATATATTATTTTATCTCTACTTCATATTACCCTTTTATTAAATACATCTTATTAATGATGTGTTTTAAGTAATTTCTTCATTGTTTTCATATATGTTTTGAGATGTTATTCTTGATTACCATAATTTTATAATTTATTAATTATTTAAATTACATATAACAACATTAGAATATAATATATATTCATTATATATATATATTATTAAATATCTAAATATGAAATATAATACACCGTTCGAGGAGACAGTTGGCCATACATATGCATGAACATTATTTATGTGTTATCATAAAATTTTAAATAAAGAATGTAAATTATATATATATATATATATATTTTAATTACATTAAAACTTAAATTTCAAATATATCATGTACATTTACTAAACCTAACCTTAATACATTTTATGTATAGGGTGGATAAATAAAATTTCTTTGAAGAGGTGATAGTCCACATTTCCATAAAAGAAGATATAGTTTTTAAAAAAAATGATATGCATGAAGGTATGTTTAATATAATAATCCTATAATAATGAAAACAATATATATATAATATAAAATCTATATTTCCATCCTAATTTCCATCCATGATAGGTGGTAACGGAAAAATGAATGACAATATTTCACGATGTGGTAATCCTCCATACAGAAGAACAATTAGTTTGTTTCCTATTTGATGGATGTGTGTGTATTTATATATAGAAACCATAGAATAAAAAAAAGTAAAATTATATTTATAATAAGAATCGTTTACATTTTGGATAATGATAATATATCCAAAAAAACTAATGGAAGGATGTTTCCACTTCTTCAAGTAACTCCTCTTGGTTATATCGAAAGGGAACCATGGCTGGATTTATTCTCAAAGTATGGATTATAGGATGAAGGGAATGAATTTTGGATGAGATCTTGGTATATTTTGGTTGAGACAGAGGACATTAGAGTTGTGTATAATTGTGGCGGTGAGTACCCTTTCAGAGTGGTGTTGGAGTGGTATTCATGTAAATATAAAAAGGTAATCGTTATTAAGAAGTATCCCTCACATAATGTGTTTCAAATATTTGACTTTTTATTAAATAGTGCAATTTATTATGATATTTTTATCCAACGAATTTTGGAACGTTTTATAGGTTATATATTCCCTTAAATTAATGTTTTACCATGAAGTAATCTTATTTTTACCTTAATCACTGTAATTAAATTAAATTACATAAAATAATATTTTTCATCAAAAACAAATCTTCAATAATGATATAGTAAAATATAATATTATTACAAATATATAAGCCATTTATACAAATTCTAATTACTAAATTGGATAAAATTAATTAAAATATAATCCCATAGACGCAATGTAAAAGAAATATTTTTATGTGAAATTGTTTAAATTATTGAAATATTTTTATATCAAATATCAATGTAAAATGGGGTTTAATAACCTAACTTTGATTAATTATAGTAATGTTTATCTATTTAAAAATTATAACCAAATTAAAATATTATTTTACGATATTAAAAAATTCAACAAAAAATATTTCTTGAATTAATATTTAGTAAATTTTAATATTTATCTGATAGTGATTATTTTCAAAAAGATCAAAAAGATATCCATAAGATAAATTTGAAATTTTTAAATAAAAATTATTTTTATTTAATAAAATTAAATTTATAATTTTGTCTCAAAAAAATATTATAATTTTTCATTAAAATACATAAAAATTAAGTCATTTGAGAAATTAATATTTTCAAACATATAAAGTCTTTAAAAATATTTATATATTTCATTATCAATATGTTCTTTCATTACAGATAATAATTAAAAAGTAGTTACTAATATATAAATTTATAATTTTATGGAATTTTTTTATTAATATCTTGATAAAATAATTATTGTAATAAAATTTATAGAAACTCAATGTTTTGTATAAC
Source organism: Viscum album (assembly GCA_963277665.1). Taxonomy (NCBI): domain Eukaryota; kingdom Viridiplantae; phylum Streptophyta; class Magnoliopsida; order Santalales; family Viscaceae; genus Viscum; species Viscum album. Next base: position 121,459,797 of record OY728151.1, read on the forward strand.
ACACACTTGAAATGTAGTTGCATACAAAGAATGAATGACATGTGGAATTCATGTAATTATATATACATTCAGAGTTTCATGAAATTATAAATGTTTAATTTTTTAAATTAATTTGAAAAAAATATTTTTCACAAAATCCCCTACTGTTTCTTCTATGATTGCGAAAAATAAAATATTAATAAAATATATATTGAATAAATTATCTATTGTAATGATATCATTATCTATCTTGGTAACCATTGCATATATTAAGGGAATGTTGATAATTAATCACCATATGAATTGAGTTAATTGGTTCTTAATCTAAGTACCCTATGAACTTCCAATATGGTTTCCACTAACGTTTCTTATTCTATACACATGTCGATTTCATACTAAATATTACATGACGTGCAAATATTTTAAGGTTGATATGAGTGAGGTAGTGAATCATGAGACTACTTAACTAGCCCCATCAAAATTTTATCTTATATGTTGATATCATCACTAAATTATATATTTTACCGCTCTTAATTTTTACACTCATAAACATATAGTTTTCCATTTAGAATATTTTCTGTTAGTTTTAATTATATTTCAAGTTGTCTATTATTTTACGATAGTTATTATTTAACTTGTAAAAAATTTTATGAATATTCCTAGCAGTTATCCATAATTGTTTAAATTGATATAAAATATAGAATATTTAATCATATATTATTAAATACCGTTGACTCATTTTTTTGGGGAATTTGTTATTTTTTTATTAATTACTTCAAAAATAATGAATTTTTTTCAACTCATTTGACATAAAAATCATTCTTCCAAGGAAGTGTATTGAGTACACAATTATTAAAAAATTAATTACGAATTCCATTAAAGAATGAAGAATTTTTTTTAGTAGAGATGAATACATAGATTTATTGGTTAAAGTGTGGAATATTTATAGGCATGATAAAGCCCCATGTAATTTTCATATATCATAAAAAATTTCTATCAATAAAAAACAAGTTGTTTTTATAATGATATATCTAAATTTATTGTAATAATATTACTGATTAAATTCATCCATAAGAAAAAAATAAATCTTTTTAATTTATATATAGTAATTGGTTTTGGCTCAGCTAAACAAGAATAATATATTTGGATAAAGCTATTGAGATAAATAGTAAAGAATGAAATCATCAATCAAATAATTTTTAGGATTAATGGACAGTAATAGAAAACCACTAACAATAATAGTATAGTGGGGCTATAACATTTCATACTAAAAAAACTCCTGGAGGATATAAAATTGTGTTAATGTTTTATATAAATATTATTTTCTATAAATTATATATGATTTAATCACTACATGAGATTCTGCATTACTAATAATGGAATTTAATTTAATTTAATGGAATATATAAATAAATAACCAAAAGACACATACCTTATATACACTCTATATAATAAATATAGACATACAAAATTCTATGAATGATTATATATTTAAAATTATAACCATAATATATATTAATTATTTAAATATTAGAATTTATTAATATAAAAAATAGTAAATTAAAAAAAACATTATCCTTAATTGGGTTTCAATATTAATCGATTAATAAAATAATGCAATCATCCATTATGACTAAATAAATTTGTAAATGTTAGAAAACAATTTCCTAAAAAACTTTAATGTTAGAAAATTTCTATAAATACTAATTCATTTGATCAATAAAGAATATATATTCACTATTAGAACACTATATTATAATCCTATTAATATTATTTTTCCTAAACATGCTCTTAATTTAATTCATTTGAATTCCATCACATAAAATATGTTGTCTAAAATAAAAAAATCATTGAAAAAAATAGTAAAAAACAATGTATCAAAGGAAAAACATTTCAAAATAATCACAAATCGATATGTAAAAAAAATACCACGATGTTTTAATGAGTTATGATAATAATGAAGATGTTTTTCTATTCAACAATTTTAGTTTTTTTAAAGAAATATTTAAACTAAAATTATATTATAGAAATAAATGAACAACCATTTAATATGAATTTTGAACATTTTATAAACCATGTTTAATTAATAATTCCATAGTAATTAAAAAATATCGGTATTTGAAAAATATGTAAATGTTATTTTATAAAAACATATATTTCAAAAAATACTATCACTTAACCGATTATAAACCATGTATGATTTTTTCTAAAATTATTTCAAACCATTTCAATTCATTATATGTAAATATCATTACATTTTTTATAATACCATATTTAAAATTTAAAAATGGTGTTCCATTTCATCAAAAAACTTTTTTTGTTATTGACATTAAATCCCCCAATAATGAGAAAAAATATTATATTTATTAAATCAAAAATTTATAATGAATGAAATGTTTTTTTATTAATGATATAAACACCTTATGTAAATAAAATTAATGTTTTAATTACATTTAAATGAAAATCATTAAATTTAATAATATGTTCAAATTTCAAATCCAAACAGAAACAAGGAGATATAATTTAATGAATCAATGAAATATAAGATTATTCATTTATTTTATGGGTATCAATAACTATAAAATATATTAAATATTATATTATCGTATCCCAATGTAAAATATTAAAAAATGTTTAACCTCAAACTAGTCATTTATATAAGCATGTAAATTTGATTTTATAAAAATAATATTAAAATTTGACCTAAAATATTATATTGTATAAAATGTTACACCGATATCCTAGAGCCAATTTTTACTATATTAAATTTCATTAAGATTAAATTAATCTCATACGAAAAGTTCGAGTAGTTTAGTACTCTTTAAAAAATAGATACATACATGAAATTCAAATTATAATTGAAAAACTAAAATTGAAAAACTATTTTTTTGAGAAGTCCATTATTCCTCTTATCATATACCTCTATATAAATCATAAATTTTTTCCCAATATCCTATGAGAAATAAGACATATAAAATTATTGATCCCAAATTATTTTCAATGGTAAGATTATAGTGTAATCTATTAATAAAATGAAGAATAATCAATATATATATCTAAATAACTAAGTCACAATCCATTTAAATAATAATATGTTAATAATATAAAATTGAAAAATGATTACCAAAAGATGGAATATAAATGATCACATCTTATTGAAAACATAACCATTAATATTAAAAAAATTGAATAATTAAAAGGAGAATCAATAACAGAAATCTTGAGGATTGAAATCATAATTCCAGACATCTAAAATATTATGTCAAGACTTATTTAATTTAAATATAACTAAATTTTTATGGTCACATCCAAAAATAAATCCATCTTGTCTCATGAGATGTAAGAACTCAGTTCTTGTTTAAGAGTTATGAGCTTCTTCTTTTCCTTTACCTTAAGTTTTTTTGAGAAAATATGGAATATGGGGGAAAATCCTAAATTTTGGAACAACACACCATGTACTTTATCCACACGTCATGTACTTTTGGCCGTGTTGGGATGAGTACACAGGGCGTGTAGCCATACCGACGATGAAGGGTGTAGGAACTAACTACACACCGTGTAGTGGTAACTTACACGCCGTGCAGTCAGTCGGCAGGCTTGAACAGTAAGGCGGTGGGGTCGCCGCCATCAGGGCGATAGTACACGTCGTGTACTCGGGAGTACATGTCGTGTACTCATGTCGATGTATGAACATTGTGGTGGTGCCGCCAAATGAACAGATAAATGAATGAAGTACACATCATGTACTCATAAGTACACACCATGTAGTTTGTTTTTTCAGCTTAAAACAGGAAGTAGCCTCCTCATTTTGCAGAGGAGACTCTTGAACCGTTTTGGAGCCAAAGGAGGAGTCCAGATCATTGAATGTCCACTGGGCGTTCGTCTGGAATCTGATTTGGCTTCGGACGATTTCGTTGGAACCGCATGGGTAAGCCCTCTCCTCTCATGTTACAGTTCTTACCATTTATTATTCTAACGTATGTTATTTAAGTTTGAATGAGTTTCGTTCTTCGTCAGATCTACGCTGTTCTTGGGCATTTCTGGAGTTGGCGTTCAGGTATAGCGTTCGTTGGTGTATAAGGTAGGTGTCTTTGTGTTTAGTTTTCCAACTGCTATGTGTTTTGTGAGTTTTTGTTCCATGAACCCATGTTTGGGTGTCATGTGGCTGAGGCCGTTTCTATATTTAATACCTAGAATTGATTAGGTATTTAATTGTGATAATAAAATTCTGGTTGGGATCATTGCTTGCATCTGGAACCACCCCCAGGTTGTGTTTCTCTATTTAGCTGTTTGCCCAGGATACCCGATGGTATGCCTTTAAAGTAGTAATTGTAGAATTACCTTGAGATTATTTTCTTGTTACTAATTTTTTACCTGTTGGGCATGGTCCGATTACTTATTTAGCCTGAGGGCGATGTTGTATTTGGCCTGAGGGAGTTGTTGTGATTAGCCTGAAGGAACTGCACAATTTAGCTCGAGGGCTGTAGTATTTCGCCGGAGGGAAACCTTTCGTGCCTGAGGGATTGACTTCTATACCCGAGGAAGAAACTTCCTACGCTTGAGGGAAATTTCTGTTATGCCTGAGGGCTATACCTGCGGGTTAGATTCTTCTTACCTAAGGGTAAGGTTTTGTTTGTCTAAGGACGTGGACTGTTTACCTAGAAATGCACTGTGGTTGTTTCTAATAAATAAATGGATTAAATGGGTAATGAAATGGAAATATAACTAGTAATTATCTACTTTTGAGTACTGCTTACTATATTCCATTTTACTACTGCACGATGTTATTGCATGCTTACACGCAGTTGGGCACGAGCCTTTGTTGGGTGCCTACTGAGATATATTTCTCACACCCTATTTGGGTCATGCTTTTCAGCCCAAAAATATTACGTTGTTGCATGTGTAGATAGGGGCATGAGTCCCTATACATGTACTTGATTGTTGCTGAGGAGTAGGAGGGCATGGGACTGATCCTAGGCTAGTGATGCCGTTGCTAGCTGTTTTGCTTCTTTTACTGTACTCGGTTTTCTGCTGTACTGTATTGATGTATAACATGTTCTGGCTGTTTCCATAGAACTTGAAACATGTATCATCATCACTTATATACTATTGGTTATATCCACTACTATAGTTATTTCAGTTGTGTATGTTTACTACTTCCGCTATTTGTTGTATGTTTATTTTGGTATTCCGCTGCGCTACACATGGACAAATGAGGGCATAATTTCCCCACTATCAGACCTGGGCCCTCACTGCTAGTCGGCAGCCTCTGGCATTTGGGGAAATACGCTTGAGGTCACATGGCGAACCGGGATCGAGGCACCATTTGCGTGGAACCTGGGTCTGGGACGTTACAATGTTGTATCAGAGGGCGTTCTTTTCATTGAATTACTATTTGGAGTCATAGTCAGGGTTAGGATGAACGTTAGTTGCTAATAAGCTGTGCCCGGGCATAGCTAACCCGTGTACATGGAAAATCCAGTCTACCTTGTACTTTAAATTCTTTTGATCTAGAAATTTTATGGTTGATATGTTTTCACCGCTGGGTGATGCACTTGGATTGTGCTGTTTATATGTTATCAGTGGGTTCTATTTAGTTGCAACCCAATGAGATGCAGGTATGCGGTCTCATGCATCATATAGGCACATGCTAGATATCACATTCCATGCATAGTTTCCATGCCATGTAGGTGCATTAGAATTTGCATGTTGTTGTGATAGCTGTTGCGGTAGTAAAGCATGCTGTTGTGATAGCTGCTTGATAAATGCCTACCTTGTGATATGGTATTTTTTGAGCTTGTTTATATAATGGAAGCCAAACATTGATTTTTTGGGAGTATGGGCCCCCATTGACTGGAATTTGGTGGATCATTGACTGGTTATTGGTTATAACACAAATAAGATGTCAAACTTTGATTCGTGGGGTGTATGGGCCCCCACGGGTCGGAATTTGTCGCTTAGGTGTTGTTTTTAGTATTTTATGGGTTCCAGAGAAGTTTCTGAGGCATACTATCTGCAAAAACCAGAATACATGCCTTCTAGGACCTCATACACGTCGTGTGTGTTCTTCTGTTCGGGAAGAAAAATGAACTTTTTAAGTACACGTCATGTAGTCAGTGTACATGCTGTGTAGTCTCTTCCCGTGTAACAAACCATGTGGGCGGTGACATGAGGTAGGGAAGGTCTTGGGTAAAACATGCCGTGTAGTTTTTTACATGTCGTGTAGTGTTGACCTGGAGTTCGACCATGTAACTAACTACCTGGGTTGGTGAAGTGCTTGACAGAACACACCGTGCCAGTTATAGACACGCTGTGTAGTATGACCTGGGGACTCGGCCATGTAACTGACAACACAGGCCGGTGTCACCTCTCCCTGAACACACTGTGTACGTATGGGACACGCCGTGTAGGCTTGTCCGAGGACAGACCGTGTGGAGTTAGCCGTGTGGGCGGAAAACGGGGTGCTGTACACGCCGTGTACGGATGTAACACACCATGTAGAGTCAAGCTGAGTAGTCAGCCGTGTCACAGACGACACGAGCAGTTGGAAAATAACACCTTACATGCCGTGTAGATATTATACACGCCGTGTAGTTTTTTGAATGGAATCCTTGTGTCTTAGCCGTGTAGAAGGACTCGGGAAGGGGAAAGGAAGTCAAGTACACGCCGTGTAGTTAGTGTACACGCCGTGTAGTCTTGTTTTGAAAATTTTGAAACGCCTTCTTCCTCTTGTTCCTTTGTGGTTCCTTCGTTTCAGTCTTGATAATATTTAATCTGAGGCGTCCTTTTGACCTTGTAGAGTCATGCCGCCTAGAAGACCGCGAGTTGTTCGCCCAGTAAGCGGTGATGTTTATACTGCGAAGATGGTGGGCCATGGGCTACCAGTTGGTCCACCAGCAGAGCCAGATGCGGCACTAGCTGTTATACCATACATAGTCGTGGAGGCGCAGTACCGTGAAGGCTTATTGTGGTTCATGCAGACCCTTTAGAGAGCATCGCAGGCTACCACATCTATGGCCGAGCTGATTCATATCTTTAAGCATTAGAATCCGCCTACATTTTCAGGAGATGGTGGACCACAGGCTGCAGATTCTTGGCTAGGATCAATGCAGACTATTTTCGAGCATCTTGAGACACCTCCAGGGCGGAGGGTCAAGCTCACGACTTACATGCTGCGTGATTTCGCCAAGAGGTGGTGGGATGTTACCATCCAGTCAAAGCATCATAGGGACATGGAGTGGGAATATTTTCAGGCAGTCTTTTATGACTTCTTATTTCCTGAGACGCTGAGGGAAGATAGAACTCGAGAGTTCATGAATCAGCAGCAGGGTTCTATGTCGGTGATGAACTACTCTACTCCTTTTATGGAGCTTCAGAGTTTTGCACCCGTGCTGGTGGGTGATGAGACATTGAGAGCCAGACGTTTTGAGGATGGTCTTCGGTATGGCATCTGAGTACTGGTAAATGTTTTCAGGTTGCCTTATATACACGCGATTGTGAACCAGGCATTGATTACAGAGAGGAACCTGTGGGAATCGAGTGGTGTTGGCCAGGGTGGTTCAGTACCAGTTACTGGTACTATTTCTACTGGCAAGAGAAAGTGATAGATGGACTTCTCTCAGGGCGGCAGTACCAGCCAGGTAGCTTCTTTCAGGTGGACCGGTCAGGTGCTACCAGTTTGGCAGAGAGGGGCACAAGAGGCCGCAGTGTCCACGAGACCCAGTGGACTGCTGAGCTTGCGGTAAGATGGGTCATCTACAGCGCTTTTGCAGGGCATTTCTACCAGGGGCTAGTGAGAGGGGTTCTGTGCAGAATCAGCATGCAGGAGCAGGACCAGTGGCTTCTTACCAGTTAGGGAACTAGAATACATTAGGGAATGAAGGCATAGATGGTGGTCATGGCCATGGTAGCCAGACACCAGGATCTCAGAGGCAGCAGGGCGGGACAACTTAGGGTAGCCAGGCTGAATCGTAGGGCCGCGTCACTGGGTAGGCATATGCAGTGCATCAGACCCAGCAGGAGCAGGATCCCGAACCTTCTACAGTCAGAGGTACTATTCTAGTAGCTTCTGTCTTGTCTTCAGTACTTTTTGATATGGGTTCTACACATAGTTTTTTATTTGTACCCGCTGTGGAGAGCCTTGGGCTTGGTGTTTATACTTCTTCTGATAATTTGACGCTAGACACTCCGTTGGGGACTAGGACGGTTGGTGTGCGTTACTTCAAGGAGTGCCCCTTGAGGTTGGTGGGTGTCAGTTCCTTTGGTACCTCTATGTTCTGTAGATGACGAGCTATGAAATCATTCTTGGGATGGACTGGTTGGTTCCCTTTCGAGCCTTTGTAGACTGCTATCGTCATAGGGTGTGTTTCAAGTCACTAGAAGCTGGCGAGTTTCTATACAAGGGCGAGTGGGATGTTCCGGTGAGTCGAGATGGACCAGAGCATCATGGGTGAGGTCGAGTCACAGCCCAGATTGCGAGCTTATATCTGGATGACCAAGGGACTTGCTAGACGAATTTCCCTCCAGTTGTCAATTGTTTCAGGGATGTCTTCCCGGAAGACTTTTCTGGTCTACCTCCGGTACGTGAGGTGGATTTCTCTATCAAGCTTCTGCCATGAGCATCACCGGTGTCCATTCCTCCTTATTGGATGGCCATGCCAGAGTTGCAGGAGCTCAAGAGGTAGTCAGAGGAGTCACAGGCAAAGGGTTTTATCCAACCCAGTACTTATCCTTGGTGTTCTTTGGTCCTTTTTGCGAAGAAGGCAGATGGTACCCTCATACTTTGTGTGGATTATCGGAGGCTGAACCGGTTGATGATTAAGAACCAATATCCTTTTCGGAGGATATATGATCTGTTTGATCAGCTTCGTGTAGCACGAGTGTTCTTGAAGATTTACTTGAGATCCGTATATCATCAACTGCGCGTTAAACCATCTGATATACCTCTCACAGCTTTTCGGAGTAGGTATGGTCTATATGAGTATACGGTTATGCCGTTCGGACTCACGAACACGCCAGCAGTTTTCATGGCTCTGATGAATCGTGTGTTCCATCCGTATCTTGATTCATTTGTGGTAGTATTCATGGACGACATCTTGGTGTATTGTCACACTTGACACGACCATGCCACCCATCATGATATCCTATTGAGTACACTGAGAGGGCATCACCTATATGCTAATCTCTTGAAATGCCACTTTTGGATGGACCAGATTCACTTCATGGGTCATATCATCTCAGAAGCAGGAGTTTCAGTAGACCCATAGAAGGTGATAGAGGTAGTTTCTTGAGAGCGGCCCATGAACGTGTTTGAGATACGGAGTTTCAAAGGGCTGGATGGTTACTATAGATCCTTCATACAGGACTTCTCCCACTTAGTAGCACCGTTGAAAGGTCTGACTAAGAAGGGTGTGAAGTTTGTTTTGTCACAAGATTGTGAGATAGCTTTTCAGGACCTGAAGGGAAGGCTGAAATCAGCATCGATCCTGATACTCTCAGAGTAGGGGAAGAGCTATATAGTTTACTATGATGCATTAGGGATTGGGCTAGGAGCCGTTTTGATGCAGGGAAACTGAGTTGTTGCGTATGGGTCTCGGCAGTTGAGGCCACATGAGAGGAATTACCCAATTCATGATCTCGAGTTGGCTGCAGTTGTTCATGTGTTGTGCTGTTGGAGACATTACCTATTGGGAGACCATTTTATGGTTTTCACTGACCACAAAAGCCTCAAGTATATCTTTAGTCAATGTGACCTGAATCAGAGGCAGAGAAGGTGGGTCGAGTACCTACAGTCTTTCGATTTTGAGCATGCCTATACACCTGGTAAAGGTAATGCAGTAGCCGATGCATTGAGTAGGAAGACTCAGATACAGGCAGTGCAGGAGGCCAGTGGTAAGTGGAAGCTAATGGCTTTGTTCTCTGAGATGCATCTGGAGGTGAATTACAGCCAGGGGAAGACTTATCTTTCCCCGTTAGCTGTATCTTCTACCCTCCTGGACAGAGTGAGGATGAGCCAACTATTGGTTTTAGAAGTCCTAGTTCTAGGGGAGTCGGTGGCAAGTGAGAACCCTCCTCCCGGTTGGACGATAGGCGATGATGAGGTTTTGTGTTTCCATGGAAGTGTATGGGTTCCAAGGGATATACGCGAGGAGATGATGTAGAAGTTTCATGCTTCAGCTTGGGCAGTTCATCCTGGGGTTACCAAGACGTACCGTGACTTGAGACGTCAGTACTGGTGGCCGGGTATAAAGAGAGACATAGCTGGTTTTGTTACGATGTGTTCCACCTGTCAGTAGGTGAAGGCATAGAATCAGAGAGCAGCTGGGTTGTTACAGAAGTTTCCCATTCCAGAGTGAAAATGGGATGATGTCGTGATGGATTTCATGACGGGATTGCCGAGGTCACCTCGAGGTAATGACGCCGTGTGGGTTGTTGTGGACAGACTCACGAAGGTAGCTCACTTCTTTCTGATCAAGGATACCATGGGTGTGGATGAGCTCAGAAGGTTGTATATACGAGAGATCGTACATTTGCATGGGGTCCCTCGTTCTATCATTTCAGATATTGACACTCGCTTTATGTCTCGTTTCTGGCAGACTTTTCAGAGGGTGATGGGTACCTAGGTGCTTCTATGCACAACATACCACCTCAGACAGATGGCCAGTCAGAGCGGACGATACAGGTGCTAGAGGACATGCTGCGCGCATGCGTCCTATACTTTGGGGGCTCGTGGAATAATCATATACCCTTAGTCTAGTTTTCCTATAACAATAGTTTTTAGGAAACTATTGAGATGTCACCATACGAGGCTCTATATAGTAGCCATGCCGATCAACTTTGTGCTGGTTAGAGGCAGGTGAGGCAGCATTACTGGGTCCACAGCTCGTGCAGGAGACATCTGAGCTGGTCCAGTTGATTCAGAAGTGGATAGCTACTGCACAGTCTCGTCAGAAGTCATATGCTAATCGCCGCAGACGACTTTTGGATTTCATGGTCTGGGAACAGGTTTTCGTGCGTGTTTCGCCGAGGCTGGGATAGAAACAAATTAGGAGACATGGTAAGCTTTCACTGAGGTATGTGGGACCATTTGAGATTCTGGAGAGAGTCGGGCAGGTTGCCTATTGGATGCAGTTACTGTAGTTGTACCGAGCCATGCACGATGTCTTCCACGTGTCTCAATTGCGTCACTACCATTCAGAGTCATCTCACACCTTTCAGCCAAAGGAGGTTTAGCTTTAGCATGATGTGTACTTTGAGGAGCATCTGATCCGTATCGTTGAGAGGAGCACGAAGGTTCTCTGAGGTTAGTCAGTTCCTCTCATATGGGTGCTATGGCAGCATGGCCGAGTTGAGGACAAGACCTAGGAGCGGGAGGCTGACGTACTTGCTCTGTGGCCAGAGATATTCTGAGCTTATTCTTCACCACCCTTTGAAGGGAAATTCGAGGACAAATTTCTATAAGGGGGGAAGATTGTAAGAACCCAGTTCTTATATTAGAGGTACATGATTCTTCTTTTCCTTTTCCTTAAGTGTTTTTGAGAGAATATGGAAAATGGAGATAAATCATAAATTTTGGAACTACACGCCATGTAATTTATCCACACTCCGTGTACTTTTGGCAGTGTTGGAATGAGTACACGGGGTGTGAAGCCATACTAGAGACGAAGGGTGTAGGAACTGACTACACGCCGTGTAGTGGTACCTTACACGCCGTGTAGTAAGTCGGCAGGCTTGAACAGTAAGGCGGTGGTGCTGCCACCAGCTGGGCGATAGTACACACCATGTACTCGAGAGTACATGTCGTGTACTCATGTCTACGTATGAATAGTGTGGAAGTGCCACCAAATGAACAGATAAATGAAAGAAGTACACGCCGTGTACTCAGAAGTACACACCGTGTACTTTTTTTTGGCATAAAATAGGCAGTAGCCTCCTCATTTCGCAAAGGAGACTCTTGAACCATTTTGAAGCCAAAATAGGAGGTCAGATCTTTGATGGACCACCGGGCGTTCGTCTAGAATCTAATTCAGCTTCAGACGATTTCGTTGGAACCGCATGGGTAAGACCTCTCTTCTCCTGGCAGCATTCTTATTAATTCTTCTCCTAACTTAAGATATTTACATTTGAATGAGTTTAGATCTACGTAAGATCCACGCCATTCTGGGGAATTTATGGAGTCAGCGTTCGGGTATAGCATTCGTTTTCATTTAAGGTAGGTGGCTTTGTGTTTAGTTTTCCAACGGGTGTTTGTTTTGTGTGTTTCTGTGCCATTAACCCATGTTGGGGTGTCCTATGGCTGATGTCGTTGCTATATTTAATACATAGGATTGATTAGGTATTTTATTGTGATAATAAAATTCTTCTTGGGATCATTACTTGGATCTGGAACCACCCTCGGGGTGTGTTTCTCTATTTAGCCATTTGTCCAGGATACCCCAGGGTATGCCTTTAAAGTAGTAATTGTAGAATTGACATGAGAGGAACTGCTTGTCACTGCTTGTTTACCAGTTGGTCATGGCCCAGTTACTTGTTTAGCCTGAGGGAGATGTTGTATTTGGCATGAGGGAATTGTTGTGATTAGCCTGTGGGCACTGCACTATTTAGCCCGAGGGCTGTAGTATTTCGCCTCAGGGAAACCTTTTGTGCATGAGGGCTTGAATTCGATTTCTGAGGGTGACACTTCCTACACCAGAGGGAAATTTCTGTTACACCTGAGGGCTATAACTGCGGGTTGGATTCTGCTTACCTGAGGGTAAGGTTTTGTTTGTATGAGGAAGTGGATTGTTTACCTTGAAATGCACTGTGGTGGTTTCTAATATTTAAATGGATTTAATGGATAATGAAATGGAAATATAACTGGTAATCAGTTACATTTTAGTACTGCTTACTATATTGCTTTTTACTACTGCACACTGTTGTTGCATGCTTACACGCAGTTGGGCACGGTCCTTTGGTGGGTGCCTACTGAGATATATTTATCACACCCTTTTTGGGTCATGATTTTCAGCCCAAATAGATTATGTTGCTGCAGGTGTAGATAGTGGAAAGAGTCCCTATATAGTTACTTAAATGGTGTGGAGGTGTAGGAGGGCATGGGACCGAGCCTAGGCTCGCGATGCCACTGCTAGCTATTTTGCTTCTTTTGTTGTACTCTGTTTTCTGCTGTACTGTATTGATGTATAACATGTTCTGGCTGTTATCTTAAAACATGAAACATTTAGCATCATCACTTTTGTACGGTTGGTTATATCCATTGCTGTAGTTATTTCTGTTGTGTATGTTTACTGCTTCCGCTGTTTTTTGAATGTTTATTTTGGTATTACGCTGCGTTACACTTTGAAAAATGAGGGCATAGTTTCCCCACTATCAAACCTGTGCTCTCGCTACTAGTCGGAAGCCTCGGGCATTTGGGGAAATGTGCTTGAGTTCATATTGAAAACCAGACTCGGGGCACCCCGTTGCGTGGCACCCGGGTCCGCGACGTTACATAAGACATACCGATCCGTAGATGGGGAATAATGGTCAACTCAAATAACTTAATAAGTCAAATTAATTTCATAAAGGGATTGGGTAATGCATAATCAATATTAAAGTTAGTTTTGGAAAAATAATATACTAAATATTAATATATTCTCATATTAAAAAACATAATCATAAACTATACAATGTGAAATGAATAATGATAATAATAATGTACATATATTGTAAAACTAATAATAATCCATATGGAAAAATAAAAATTATGGTTAAAATAAAACATATCCTCTATGCAAGATAATTAAAATATAGTGCTAGTGTCATTTATGAGTAGTAATACAATGAAAATATCCATAAACATATTTTATAAAAAGAAAATTTTATTTTTGAATATTAAATTTTTAAAAATAATGTTATCAAAACATGTTGCAATGATATTCATAGAAAATAACCATTTGAAACTTAGGGAATAAAAAATGAATCATTGTTTGGTCAGGATAGTGAAAATTTTTTGTCATTCGATACATGTTAAAACAAAAAATCCACTATCATTATTGATAAATGCCAAATGTACCTTGTTTCGAAAATGAAAAAAAGATTACTTTATAAAAAATAAAAATAAAAAATGGGTAAATATTTATTTAATAAATAATTTTAAAAAGGCTAAAGACGTTTTTGAATTCATTTTGAAAAAAACATGGGTTTTGATGAAAATGGATTTCTGTCCAAAGGGGGAAATAATGTCAAAATTTCATAAAAACATATTATCAATATTTTTAATTACTAAAGAGGGAAAAATGTTAATATTAAATTACATAGTTAATGTATACCCATACTTTATGTAAATATATATATATATATATATATATTTATACATAAAAATCAAATAATTCCATCAATGGATATGTAAACCTAAATAATCATGAATAATGATGATATTGTGAAATAAACACTTACCAATTTCATAACATCACAATCATAATCGAATTAACAAAAATAAATTCAAAAGAAACAAAAAATACCTTGATCAAAAATTGATTCATTATATAACATATAAGTAGTGAAATATATACACCCCACATGGAAATATGTTGTGATTTTGGGATATGTCTCATGAAAGTAAATGTGAGGCAATAAACTCACAACTTTGACCTGTTTCTTTGGTACATGTCAATAAATCCTATATAATGTTTTTAAGAATGCTAATAATTTATAATAAATCCATAATTATGTTTGTAAAACCATATTGGACACTATTATATCATTTTATTAGTAATTTTCTAATATTATTTCATTATATTAATTGTTTTGTATCATAATTGTGTTGTTTTAAAATCTTCAATTTCATGTGAAAGTGAAGTTTTTTTCCATAGTATATAAATATATAGACAAATAAAATCGCACACACACATATATATACATATCAACTCCAGACATAAAATAACTTTATAAATATAATTTCATTATTATATATATTTTTAGATCTATTTTTTAATGTTGGACATTGAAAATGAATCAAATTGCTTCATTGTTATGGTACGCCATACATATATGCGAGAGATGATATAATTCCCTTAATGTGTGAATGCAAAAGGAAGTGGGAGATATATTAATTTAATAGAATCATTATAATCTCATTTTTATATCATATATTCATTAATTTTATCCTTATTATATTCCTTGTAATGCTTTTGTGAAAAAGTAATCACATCACTTCATGAGGCGGTAGTCCACCATAGATATGAGTGGAGTTATAATATTTGAAGTGGAATAGAATCAAAAAAATTAAATAATAAATTAAAATAAAAAATTATAATTATTTAAAAAATATCATATATATTTTTTAAATCTATCATAATATCCATCATTGAAATATTATGATGGAATTAAAACAACATAATTTTGTGAGGAAATATCCCTATGTTTGAAATATTAATGATTTTGAATCCCATTTGATGGTTGGGGAGATGGATAAATATTGTTCCATCAACATAATAACATCTAACAATCGGTTATATATGGTGCTAATCATATTTTATTAATCAATTCATAAAGTAAGGGCAAGAAATAATAACAAAAAGTAAATATATTTCTTATGAAAATGATTTTCTCTAAGAGAAACTTATTTTGGATATCCTCTTAAGGACCATAGGGATAGTATATTAAGAAGACTAGAATATTCATAACATTTATAAGAATTATGGGCACAGATATTGGATGTTTTTTTATTCAAATTTAAATTAGTATTGTTTATAATTTAGGGGAGGGAGTTCCCTTATATAAGTTGGGAAATGGAACCTTCTTGGAGAGTATATAGAAATTTCCAAAATTATAAAGACATGGTAATGTTATTCACATGAATTAAAAACTGTAAATAGAAATACAATAAAATTTGGGTATGTAAAATGTGTAATATTTTCTATAGAATATTGTTGGTACATGTTGGAAGGCCATGTCATCCTTTATATTAATATTTTAACACCATATTAAATCCATTTCTACAATTATTGTGGTAATGAAATTTCACTACTTTCACTATAATTTTTCATAAGAAATTATTATTACACAATTAAATAATATTAATTAATATAATTCAAAATATATAATCCATTCCTCCAAATTCTATTTATTAATGTAGCCAAATTCAACATAAATTTTATACCCACAGATGTACTAAAAAAGCGTTGTTTCAAATAAAATGTTCTCATATGTATATATGGTTTTAATGTAAATAATAAATGTTATGTTGATTCCAATTACCTATATTATATAAAATTTAATTTTATTGATTTTTTTTTCATAAAAACCAATTTATAATATATTTTAATTTTTTAAATATTTTAATGAAATGTTACATTTATATTAAAAATTGGTTTATTTCACTATTATAAAAAATGAAATATTTCATAAAAATAAATGATATTAACTACAATATAATTTAGATATGTGGATTTATAAAATGAGATATATTTTTTGAAATAAATTATATAACTCTGATAAAAAATAGTTATAAATTATGTAAGTAATGTTTGACTAAAACACCATCTAGAAAAAAAGTGTTTTCTAGAGAAAATTTTATTTAATATAAAATTATTATTATTTTATTTATATTCAATATATAACCACTAAATTTATTATATATATGTTTAATATATAAAATTTCAATAATTTAGTTAGTATTATTCATACACACCAAATCTACATGTAGGTTATAATGGTATTGTTTAAATTACAATATTTTAATAGAGAATAATTTATTTTTAAAACCATGGTTTCTTGCATTATAAACAATAAAATAGATAAATTTTATTTAAAAATAAATCAATAATTTTTATATAGATGTTATATTCATTCCTAGTAATAATATTTTTCTATACATTCTATCAAACATGATGATCAAATTTTAATAATATTCTGGAGATACATTATCTCCCACATAAATAAATTGTATTCTAGAAAATTAATTTTTACATCTATAGTTAAGTGTTTTATATTTAAAAATAGAATTTAAAAAAAAGTATTAATAAAATAAATTCTTAATAAAAGTATAAGTTATGTAAAAAATTTCATATGAAATAGAACAAATATTGGTTTCTATTAATGAGAAAATTGGTTCTATGTAAATATATTTACATGGAAGAAAATATTTAAAACAATTAGAGAGTGATATATTTAATTAATCATAAGAAACATTATGCTCAAAAAAAATATAAAGACCATAAAAACATAAATGTTTCATGATTTAAAAGACCATAAGTTCAATATAAAATAATTTATTAGGATGACAGTTAATTTCGGTATCATTTTTATACATTTATGGATTCCTTTATCAAATTTATTCAAAAAATATCAATAAAACATAATTTTTTTCTTTTTATTTCATATGTATAATTTCATATTTTGGTAGTTAAAATATTTTTTATATTTAATTTCACACTACATTAAATTAATATCCAAAATTAATTATTTAATCGTGAAGAACTAAAATTAACATTTAATGGTTCATTAAATCTAAAAAATAGTAAGATTTATTTCCATATCTTTATAAATATTTTCAAAAAATATATTTATCATGGGTTTTATAATAAAATTCATTTATCAAAATCCTACAACTGTAACACCACTGGTTCAAAAGTAATTTTTTTGTCATATCATTTAATGAAAAATTGACATGTTAAATAGTATATCACATGGGTCATTAGTACATGTTAATGCATTATCATCATTCATTTGTGGGTACAAGCTACATGTTATTTCAAGGTGTTTTGGGTTGTATCTCATCATGTGGTTTGTCATTTTTGTAATGTTATATTAATACAATTTATATAATTTTAATAAATTGTAAGGGCTCATTATTAAATCAATATTAAATAAATAAAAAACCTAATGGATGAAAATACCTTCATAAAAACCTAGTTATCATTATTATCACAACATTATGAAATTATTATATTCTATCATTCCCTAATCATGTGTTTTCCCAGAAGTTCAACATTCCATTAAATCACATTCCCAAGACATCTGTACCATTCAACAAATTCCCTCAAATCCATTAAGAAATAATATTAAAATACAATCAATATAATTTCTATAATTCTTTTATCATTATTATAATTGAATAAAATATTGTAATAATGTAATTCAAGAATGGAAACACAATAAATTTAATAAATCTACATCATTTGTAGTAATATCATAAGCTTGAACTTTAACCCTTAGCTTATATCAAGGTATACTCCATAGACACTTGGGGAATTCATTTTCATATTTCTCCATCTCCATACATTTGAGGCATTTTTTCTTTGGTAGATTCCTTATTTTACTTTTAATTATGGGTATGATTTATTTTCTCAATATAGTTGATGAATACACATTTTCTATTTAATAATTTACAATGGTGTTTCCTTTCAAAATTATCACATGTTTAAAAATCATTCTATCGCCTTTTCCCATTATATGATATTTTATTATCAGTGCAATTCTTATATTACATCCCATTAACATAGTATGGAGTGGATAATTTGGTCTCAATATAGGTATCACATGATATTATATCCTTATATAATAATAAAACATGAGAGGCTAGTTAAATTATAGTATTTTCTTAATCTCATCAATGAAATTTTTAGTTATTATATTTTGTTAGTGAACATGGTTCTTATATTGTTCTGATAACTGTGTATTGTTGGTTTTATAAATAGAAAAAATTTTATCTTTTTTCGAGCACAGACTCAATAAAATACATTCTATATTCTATTATTTCACATTTTGAGTACACTATTCTAGGTGGAGTGCCTTAAAAAATTTCCACAATATGTTTAGTATTTTTTCCACATCTGTAGTGGTTTGAATTAATGAATACCATTGATCTTAACCCCCTTTGATTTGAGCAAATACTAGGACATCCTGCTCTCTTTCATTACATCCCATAGAATGAAATACCATCTATTATAAAAATATCCTTTATTCATAAAATAATTTATTTTTATTTCCATTCAAATATGTACGTTTTTAACGAATTAAGTGATATATCATCATTACAATAATAAAGGATCAATAATATTATACATAATGGAATTTTTATAAATCCAATCCAGAGTCATATAGAGAAATATGTTCATAATATGATTAGTTAGCACTACTTCCCCACCTCTATCATCATTATCTTACCTAAATTGATTATTGTACAAGTTCTATATGAATTGATAGAGTTCCAATTGTATAAATTTCAAAAAAATTTATAAATAAAGAAATATACTATATTTGATCATAACATTATGGAACATAATTTATCATCCCAAATCAATTAGAACACATAACATAACATTAAAAAATTATACATAGAAAATATCATAATGATAAACTTTGTTACTTTATGGATGTCATTAATTTCAAATACTACACAATGATTTGAAAAAAATATTTGATTTATCAAAAGAATATCCCCAAACTGTGTCAAAACTGATGTATTCCATGGATTGTTTCCATGGAGTAGCTGATGAACAGGTGAAGACAAAGGCACCCTCTAATAACCATTTTTATTATTACACATCACTTAATATTTTATTACATACGATTAAAAATATTAAAGCACAGCAGATAATGACATCTAGTGTCATTTGGAATTAGGTACATTACATTTTTTTAATATGGTATACATTTCATTATTGAAAAACTCCATAACATGGTCATATTATTCTATCATTAATAAAAATGCATTGTATAGCCTATGTTTTTACATAAGAATGAGGTGACATAATGTTCAGCAAGGGAATAAACATGGTTTAATATGAAAGTATTATTACTTGTTAGATAATATTAATATCAATGAGACATAAATGGGGTGAGAATCATAAACATGAACAATGAGTCATATCAGAATAACACATTTGTAAAATAGAAATATGGAAAGAATATTAAACATGGAATCATAAAAATTTGTCAAGGCTAACATGCTAAGACATCATGGTGGAGAATGTATCAAGATAAATTAGGTTCACTCCCTTGTACTGTACTTGATTTATAGTATGACTAATACATTACCTAATGCATTGGAGTGCTACATATTTCAGGGAACACCATTCACTTTCTTTCAATAAAATTCATTAGTATGTCCCATTTATCATTAAACATTGAATAATTTTTTTCATCATATTGTATTCCATGTTCAAGGATTGTGGAATGAATACCTATATGTCCCCAATTTAATAATAATAAATTTATATATTTGGACACTATTTATATGAAATGGGTATGGGTATTCCCTACTCATTTGTTTTGAGAAGAAAGTCATGTTGAAATTTTGAAAATATAAAGATGGAATATAAATGAGAGTGGGAATAATTAATTCGTTGTAAATTTGTTTATCATTATTTTGACATTATAATGGACGTATTGGGGATACAGAATAAAAAAATCAAAAAAATAGTAATATGAGAAAAATAGAAGAAGACAATTTAGATACTTGAATGATGAGAATAATGAAAAGTTCCATTACATTGAGAGGGTGATTCCATAATCTTATAAGGATCCTCTTGAGAGATTGGGGGCCTTTTTGGAATTTTATATAGAGGAGAGATGAGTGATGACATGATACATGGTTTTTTTAGAGAAGATAAATTGAATCATGAGTGGGTTTATAAAAAAATGAGTGGGGAATAATTTATTTTTACTAAAATATAGGTGTTGAACTCTATAAAAGAATATAAAAAAACAATAAACATTTCAATAGTTTTCTACCATTATTTATGGAATGTGGAGTGAAATTATTTATTTGAAAGGGGAAATTAATGAATTTATTAAATAATTACACATGGTGATGTAGAAGTGATCCATGTCCTTAAACAATCGATTTTAAGACATTAAAATTTATTATAGGGTTTGGTGGATTCATAAAGGCCTAATAAGTTTAATATATAAACAAAAAATTCTACAATTTTTATGGGGAGACATTGATTTGGTTGTAGATTGCATTTATAGTATTGATTAAATAATTCTTGTGTAATTATGAAGTCATAATACAAATTGAATATTTATAAAATATTTATTTTTTACAATAAACTTCGATAGGCTCAAAAAATTATGTAAAATTCAACATATGATACATCCAACACGGCGATTAAAAAATAGAAATAATTTATAAAAAGTTTTTTTATAAAAAATTTATTTTTTTTATTTTTAAAATTACATCAACATTAACTGGGAAATATAGGTTTTTAGAATAATAGTTTTCAAAACATTATTATAAAAACTTGACGTCATAAAGGAACATATGATCATTTATATAAAAAAAATTAATTCCTAAAAGTAATTTGTTAATAAATAATTTATTTCAAAAATAATCTAATTCATAAAAATAAATATCTTAACTGAAATTTAATATACATTAAAAATAAATGTAGTGTTTTATTTTATAAAAATCCATATCATTTTTAATGTAAAGAATAATTAAAATAATTTTATTCAATATACATATTTATATTATTATGGTCTTGATTCATATACATTTATTACAAAAAATCCTCTCTATAAGGGAAACGTGTGCAATGGTGGGATTCATGGGGTGGTTTATCATACATGGATAGGTTTTTGATCTCAATGACATTGAACTTATCCTGTAAATAGGTTCACTAATGGCTATGTCGATGTATCCTAACTTGGAATGGTGAAGGGGTTATCATAATTATTCTATATCCCTCAAAAGCTCCGATAAATGGTCTTTATAAGGTATGGACCAATGTGCAGAATCTATACAATCATTTTTCTGTATCAATTGAATTTTTCAAAACCCAATATTTATAGTAATAATGTATCACATTTCTACTTATATATTATCAACAATAATTATTCATATTATTATTTTTCAATCTTCTTGTATATAATAAATCCTATAAAGAAACATTTTCCTATAACCATAATACATAATAAATCATTTAATTAAATTAGAGGTGGAATTATATTTATTAATGTTCGGGATGTTATAGTATTCCACCTTCAGAAAAGTTACCACCAAAATTTTTTTATCACCAAAAAAAATCTTGAATTCTATTTCATCATCTCTTATGGATTCCACTTCTATTCATCAAACATGTGGTTTCTCCATATAATTTTGACCAGGTGAATTGTCTAATTTTGTAGAGCATTGTATCTATGATCATGGATCATCACCAGCTTCTCATATTAATTTCATTCTCCAATGGGACCACATCTATGTTGAGTATATGCGAGGTGTTTGGAATTTACATCATAGGGAGAGATACATGGAATACATCATTTACATGAGATAGTTTATTTATCACCTTGATATTTTGGGAAATATTTTTTTGATATAAAATTATTATTGTTTATATTTATCATTTCACACAACACTAAATGTGGATTTTTTCAAGGTCAATTTAATACAACATCATATAATGATTTCACTAATAAAATCAAAAACATTAGATTTAGGTACTCAAAACACTATTGTTAAACATTGAAAGACACAGGGTGAGTTACATTGATAACTTTCCTTACAAGGAAGGTTAGTTTTTATCGGAGTACATTATACAATTATTATTTTTATTAAAATTTCAGTATAATTACTGGTGGAGTTGATGTATAAGGACAATGTTTTAGAGCATTGAATACATGATTATTTGATGTATTGAATATAAATATAACTTCTTATTATTAATTATTTATTATTCATTATGAATCTAATGAAATATTTTCAAAGACTATAAATCACATTGATAAGTTCACAATATTTCACCAATATAATGAGGAAATTAATGTACTATAATATTTTTCTAAAATAATTTTCTACTGTTGGATAAATAAATATTACTGTATGAATAATACATATACATTTTGTGTGATTACATTTAATAAAATGATTATTCTTCAAATTATGTTCTCACCTGGAAATTTCCAATAATGGAGATTATGAGAACTGACCCGCTAGATGGAATAACACATTATTTGGGGTCATCTAGAATTCCCATATTCGATCATGTATGATTGTCCTTAGAAATTAAGATTATTATTAATTCTTGTTAGAAATTTCTTACATAGATGTATTTCATAAACCAGGATGATAACAGTTCATAGTTAAGTTTCATAGTTTGGTTGCATCATGAGTGACATGTCGTAAATGAATATTTTGAGGAAGATTTTTTCCCTTCCATTATTATGGAAGTCGATATATTATCCATTTAATTAGAATATAACTATGTTATTATATTCCATAAACATGTTTTAATGGTGTGTTTATTTTATAGAGTCAAAGAAACACATAATGAACATTTAGGTTGGTGACATGGATGCACAACTGAAATGATATGATATTATAAAAATGGGTTTATATTACATAGTGATTATTCATATGTGGTTATCAATGTGGATACAATATGTTTTTTATCTAGGTATCCTGAAACCATTTCAGGACAGTAATCTTAGACTTTAGGAAATCCCCCAAAATACCAATGAGAGATAATCAAAGTGGTTCGAATAATAAGTGTTTATATTTAAATCATTTAAATTTTTATTTTTTTAATTAATGAAAGAAATATAAAATTTATTTCAATTGAATAATTATATTCAATTTATATTGATCACATAAAATAAATAAATAATTATTCTTCGACATGTGAATAATAAAGTAATTCTATTTATAGAAAATATTAATAAATATTTATTCACATGATTTTGACTAAAATATTTATATATGAAAAATATATTTATTACGTTGTTTAATAAATTATAGAGGAGTTTGAATAGACCTACACTACGTCTGATGAATAGTATTAATTAATAAGACCGTTGTATAGTATTTGTTTTTCACAAGTAAATGTGCACCAAAAAAATAATTTTATAATTATTATTACAAGAATTTGATTTATTAATGATCATAAAATTTATTTAATGAATCATATAAAATTAAATGACAATTTAACATAAATATTTAATATATAATAATTGGTTATGTCCATTGTATAGAGTATACAAAAACTAGTGAATAATTAAATATTGTGTAAAATAATTTTCTAACAATTAATCCTTATCTCCCACATCAAGAATGATTAGTTCAAGATATATATTTGAAGACTGGAGAATGAGAAATCAAGTACGAACAATGAAATACATTAGATTCATAGTGTTATCACCAAAATATCAAGTGGTATTGCTCGAATATCACAGGATCTGGTGTGGATCCATGCTAGATAGATTATATATTGAATCCTAATAAACCAAGAATGGTAATCTAAAAGGGTCATTTATGATGATCATCATTCACCAATGAAGAATGTTCATATACCTTGGTATTTATTTAATAAAACATTAAAAAAATTAATCATAAATTGTAACTGAAAGAACCCCACTCTTGGTTGTTGGGAAGGATTACTAAAATAAAATTTTATATATCTAACACCTCAACAAGCTTCATTTGTCCGGAGAACCAATTATTGGTATCATAGTTTCCATGTTTGAAAATATAATTATTTATTCGATTGTTTATCATTATGAAATTAGGGATAAATCTCAATTTCATGTTATTCATTATTTAATCTGATTTGAATTGACATTTCATAGATATATTAATCATTTTCATTCACTATTTAATTTTCCTAGTGGTTTATGAACAAATGAAAAATGAAAAGAGATGTCATTGGGGAATACCAAATCATTTAGAGATATTACTAGTTTACGCAACGTTTATATAGAGTACATGTGGTATACCCATTCCCATTTTTTCTCAATGTGACAAATTATTAATTACACGTAGTGATTTTATTGGACACCACAAGTTGACTGGGGTAACCTAGAACATCACAAATGATTATAAGATGTGTAGTTATAATTTAAACACCATGGATTCTAATAGAGTGAAAATTATGAATCCCCTATGGTTTTGGAATATATATATGGAAACTAATGTTCATGGAATGTATCATAATGTACACGCCATGAAGTATATCCACAGTAATATACAAAATTAAAATTTAATTAAATTTGAAAATGACATTATTAAAATTTTCTTTTATTTATTCGAACAAATTTGTGTGATTGATAATTTAATAATGGTTTTAATGGATTCTAGATGCTAAATTAATTTCATATAAATATTATTTCATAATTTGGTCCATTGTTTATTTTCCAGTAATTCCATTAATGATAGGTATCTCCAATTATGATCAGATTATCATTAATATGAAAGGGAATTAATTAAAAAATAGAAATAATTAATAAATGCAAGGGTTTCTATATTAAACAAAAAGAGTATTAATAATGAATTTAATGCTAGACTCTTACTTTTGTGTATTCATTTCTTGTATGACCAATTCACGAGCTTCACTAAAACCTATGTATGTTTTAGATGTTTTTATTTAATTTATTAATGATTTTTCAATTATATAATATTAAATTGAATTATGGCCTATGATTCATCCTTCCATACATTATTATATTTGACTACAATATCCATGTACATTTATGTAACCCCCATTAAAAAATCATTTGGTTCCAATCACATGTGTGTGAGTAATAAATATTTGTATTTAATAGTGTATCCCATAGTGTATGGACCCATTTCATGATATATCCATAATTATTTTAACCCAAGTGATACACATGTGGATACTTGGAATATTGTAACTCATGTCAATAAAATAAATATGACTTCTTTACCTAATGTGAACATATGATTGAATATTCACTCAATAAATCTACTGATAGAAATTTCTAATAAACATTTCATGTAATTAATATATTATTTCTATTAATGAAATTATTTTTTAATGGATGAAAGTCAGTGATCACATAAATAAATTAAATTAATGTGAAAAATGGAATTTAAATAAATTAAATATGTGTCAATTTTTTATCCATAATGGTAATTTAGTTACGTAAAATCCACTTCATATTAATAATATGTGGGAAAGATAAAACAAGGTAAAAATTTATGCATCCTTATTAAAAATCCCTCAATTTATTATTAAGATATATTATGACTTCCATTACATGATTTATAATGAAACCATAAAACTATGTGTAGTAGAAGGACAACGTTTGGACACTAACTATTAATGGGGATTTCTCATGCGATTTT
Source organism: Viscum album (assembly GCA_963277665.1). Lineage (NCBI taxonomy): Eukaryota > Viridiplantae > Streptophyta > Magnoliopsida > Santalales > Viscaceae > Viscum > Viscum album. The sequence continues at coordinate 121,485,841 of OY728151.1, forward strand.
TTGGTTGACTTAACCGAAATTGTATTGAGTTTTATTGAAAATGTCTGTTTAATACATATTTGAAAGTACATATTGAGGAAATTCTTGTTGGGGTTTTAGTATTGGGGAATCCACTAAATATATCAAGGATTTTCATATTCGTAGTTCAAAAGACTTCCTACCTAAATAAATTATTATGGTTTTCATGGAAAATGTCTACATCATTATGAAAAGTAATGAGATCCTTAACACTAGAAAGTTAATCCAACATGACATCCCCAGATCAATGGTGAGGGCTATTAATACTTGATAAACTAGGTGTATATTTAATAAATAAATAAATAAAAATGTTTAATTTTTTATATCTCTCATACTATATAATCATGAAAATTACAAGTAGTATTCTATTTTTAATTATAGAATAAAATAAAAATATCATCATCCACACTATCCCAATAATAAATATTAGAAAAGATAACCTCCTAATTAGATGTAACTTCCATGTGTGATTTAAAGACCTTTGTTTTTTTCTATTAATTTAATGGAAATCTTATGTGATAAAATCCTCAATGAATGATCCAATAGCTAATGATTCGATTTATGAATAATTCCTTGTGTATTAAAAAAATTATTTTATGTATTCAATGTTTAATGTTTGATGCTTCCATAAATGTCTACTAAAATAATGATGTATGAAAAAAATATGGGTTCTTATTGAATTTTTGAGAACAACTATATTATTTAACCAGATATAGATAAAAATAAATATTTTGGGATTTCTAAGGATCCCTTTAAAAAATCATGGAGTGGGTTCCCCAGATATTCCTTGCATAGTCACAATCATTAGTTACACCGAGATCTAAGAGGATCCAAGGATTAAAATCCCTTATGGACTAGGCACATTCCTCATTGTAGCATCACTCCATCAAATATTCTCTATTTTTATAAAAAATTGTAAAAAACACGGAAAATTATATGGAATATCTTATTACACTTCTTCAACATATTGAAAATGATACAAATAATGAAATACAATATGTCCTTATAGTTAAGAAACCAAAAAGGATTTTGATGATATTTTCCCCTATACCTTCTTCACAACATTCCAAGAAGATGATGATGAAGTAGAAATCAAGGGAACATGATGGTTTTAGTATTTCATGTAGAAATTGGGGCCACTATTAAAAAACATCACACATCCAAAGATGTAAGGGGATGCTTTTGGAACATTTTCTCTAGCGATGTTAATCATTTTTGAAAAATTTTGTAATATATACATATTGTGTTGTTCAGGTACGTATTCAAATAGAAGAAACCAAGTCGAGTCATAAATATTGACCAAAAAGATGTAGATATCCATGTATGAAATAGAGATAACCTTATTGTTGTATCTATCAAGGACTATCACACCACATTTCCAACCAAAATGATCTATGTTTTAAAATGTTGTTATTACGTTCCTTTAGTTAGAAAAACATGTATATATCTAGATATGATACATATGGTTTTAATATTAAATTATGTAATAACATTTTTATTCAATTATAATGATATCAATTTTCATGTTAAAGTACATTTACAAAACAGTCAATATGAGTTTTGATTACATAAACTAGCTAATATAGATCAATAATGATGTCATCTCAAAAATGTCTTATACCGAACCCATATTTTTCATCAGCATACATTCCATGTTAATTAAGAGCGTGTGACAAAATTAAATGAGAATTTCTATTTATATTTTTTTTATCTAAAAAACATGGTGTATTCCATTCATGTTTAAATGGAAAAATTACCAAATCCCCATTTAATGGGAATGGTTAATAGGATAATGGGATTCATGATTTATTTTATACTAATGTGTGAGAAAATTTTTTTAATGAACTAATCGGTGGTACTCATGCCTCATACCTATTACTAATGATGTTAGTAGATATGGATATGACTACTTAATGATTAATATATAGTATTATTTTGAACAATTCCTGGAATATATGAATTATGTTGAGAAATATCTCAAAAATAAGATAAAAAACCATCACACAGGCTATGGATAAGATTTTATTAATGAATAACTCATTGATTAAATATGGGATTTCATGATTTTATCTCAAATCACTCCTACTAATATGCTTTAGTGGAATAATTTAAGTGAATTGAGGAACTACGCATTGTTGGAGAAGTTGAAATTAATTATGATTCAATAGAGTCTTCCTTTATCCTTTTGGGGATACACATTACAAATACAATCAATCATATTGAACTAAGATATAAATAAATACACAAACGTTATACTATAAAAACTATTGAATGTTAAAAAATCCATGTTGTCTTACATACATGTGTGGGGTTTAAAATAATTTGTTAAACAATATTCATTTTAAGAAGCATTCACCTTATGTCAGAAAGATTATTTTTTTCAAGACAATTCAATGAAACAAAGGGATACAATGTATAAAATCATTTAGATAGAATGTTTGTGGTTGAAATATGTCCCACATATCTCAGGGAGGATGTTATATATAAAAGATTTTGTGGGTGAGAGATTGACTTCAATGATGTCTAGAATCAAGATACACAAGACTTAGCACATGAAAAATTCCAAAAATCCCAGTGAATAAGAAATTGTTCCAGAGAGACAAAAACTATGGTCGAGAACTAGAGAAGTTATATAACCAATTTTTTTTGCTTTTATAGTCATGTTGATGGTGACTCAATATTAGTTGATAATAATGACCATATAACCAAAATGGAAGTTGTAAGTGATATAGATGTTATCATGTGGCAAGAAGGCATGAATTTTAAAATAGATTCTATTTACCAAAACCAGGTTAGGATTATGGTAGAACTGCTAGTTGATAAAAATATTATTGGTTAAAAATGTATATTCATGAAGAAACTAGAAATTTAAGTAATAGTTTGTGCCAATAATAAGTAAGTTGTGGTAAAATTATTTAAACACTGTTAAGGAATTGACTATGAAGAAACCACTTCTCAAGTAGCTATGATGACTTCTATAAGTATTTTTATTTCCATTTTGGTATTCCATAATTATTTAATTTTTAAAATGGTTGTAAAGACATTAGTCCTTAATAATAACTATCAGTAATATTTCTATAAGACATAACCCAAATGTTTTTTTACTCCAAAAAATTCCAACAAGGTATGAAAATATCAATTATCTATTTATAGAATTAAAACATTTCTATTTGTGGGGAATTTATTTTGATGAGGATACAAAAAAATTGGGTTTCATAAATACTTAATTTGAGCCATGTTTCTATATTGTGAGTATAGTAATTTTATTAATAGTATATATTGAAGACTAACTGAAAATTGATATTTTATTAAACCCTAATATGGTAATTATAAATAACCCCCATTTTAAGAGCCTTCAAGGGGGTGGATGTGATGTAAACCAAGGGAATAACCATGGACAAAAGACAAACACTCCAAGGGAAGGGATCCTATGTTATAATATGAACCAGATCTTTCTTTTGACTTCCAACCCGTAAAGGCGCATTAGCCACGATGTTAGCCTCACTCCAAGAGTGCATAATAGTCCTCCCAAGATCAGCTCCAGCACACATCTTCAGATCACATACACAATGTCCCAGGATGGTTCATAAAGACTATGCACTGATCTAACTAGGACATCAGAATCTTATTCCACCTCATCCACCAGAAAACCAGACCTCTGAAAAACTGTGATTCCTATGAGAAGAGCCCTAGAAGCTGCACCCAAAGAGATTCCAAGACCAGAGAACGTGTTGAAAGCAAGTAACACTTATCCATATTTATCACGCAGAACCCCACCACTCCTAATGACCTCATTAATGAAAGAGTAGTCAACATAAAGTTTAACCCCTTGGAGTAGCCGAAACCATTTGATCCATCGGCCTACCTATCTGCCCGGAATGAGTGATACCAACAACCCACAAGAAACCTAGAACTAGTGGCCCCTTTCAAAAAAGTTCCTAATCAATGATGAGTGGTTTTAGCCGGACCTATAGAAAACGTATAGATCTTCATTATCCCAGCTTAGATAGATTCTGCACCACCCAAATAACATAACAAATGGAGGAGATAATAACACACCTTGCCTTTCCTTCCATAGTCCTTCCCTCCAATCCTTGAAACCAGGCCACCAGGAATTCATGGAAGGAGAGATGATCATAAAAGAATCATGGGAGAGGAGTGAAGTGCGACCAAGGGAACTCCACCCATTGACTCTGGAAAAAAGTGCAGCGTAGAATCACTCTGAGGATTCTTATAGAAAAAACATTGTGAAGCCAAATTCACACCCTTCCTCTGGATTCTATCCTCTATTGGCAATGCTCTATTTTTGATGTGCCAAACCAGGAGATTCATTTTGATGGGTATTTCCTTGCACCATCTCTTAGAATCCCATTCTTCCATCAGCTGTTCCCCCTGAGACATCCTCTTATAATCCTAGCCAGAAAACATTCCTGAACTAGAGCAAGTGAAGCATCATCTTCCCACCTCTGAGTTCATGATAATATATTCATAAATAATTTGATGTTCCCTCTTGAGAACTGCTTGAAGTAGAGTCGATTTTTCACTTGATTATTTAAAGTAAATGCCCAGGGATGGACACCCAGGGAAGAACAGATGCTCACCTAACCAATTATTTTTCCATAAACTAATGTCACCTTTCCCAATGAATCATCATGACGATCCTTGATGAACTTACATGTACAAGAACATGCACCTTGTGAGGTCATCCAATAGTGGCCATGTGAGGACCCACGGCCACCCAATGCTCACCATATCAGGCTCTGAAAAAGGATGCCCCAAGGGAATCCCCAACAATAATGTCCCACAAAATACTGACTTGCATTCCCTTCATTGTATCGTTAATATAACGTAATGCAAATCCACCCTCCTCGACCAGTTTGGAAAGATGGGACCAAGATGCCCAATGGCCACGACCTGTGTGATTGGAATCCCAAAGAAATAAATTAAGAGCCCTTTCCATCTGGGTAATGGTTTTTTTCGGAGGTCTAAGGACCGAGAAGACGTGCATAGGTATGTAAGATAGTGCACTATTAATCAAGGTCACCCTTCCCCCAAAAGACAAAAACTTGTTCTTCTAGTTAAAAATCCACCACATCACCTGATTAATGGAATCACCAAATAAATAATTTTTTATATGTTGACAAGAAAGTAGAACACTGAGATATAGAATTGAAAGTTGTTACTTTGGGAAACTCAAGATATCATGTATAGTCCTACATCGATTACCTGGGCAATTTTTAGAGAACAAGCATGGCTCTTCCTGAAATTGATGCATTACTCACTCAAGCACCCATACATAGAAAATATCTCTATGTGGCCCCCAATGATCATCGCATTCCATTAAGGAATATCAAAATAACATTATACAACGTCAAATGAGACACTCCATCCCTTATATTCCTACTGAGAAAAGGATCCAACCTTCCGCACTCCATTCCACAATAAATATTCCCTTATATGGCTTCTTGTGCCAAGATAAAAAGGCATGGAGAAAGTGGATCACGCTGCCATACTCCACGTACCAATTTACAGAAGGCAAAAAAATTTCCTTTAAGAGAGATTATAAGCCATGTAGTAGAGTAGAACCTAATGAAAAGGTCACACAACCAGCCATGAAATCCAAATCCTCTCATCAAACGAATCAAAAAAACATTACTCTACTTTGTCATAAGCCTTGTTCATATCAACTTGAAAAATGAAATTTGAGCCAACTTCATTCCTATTAATATCATAAACCAGGTCACTAGAAATCTCCACTGCCCCTTGAATGATACAACCTTTGAGAAAACCATGTTGCACCCTGGACACCAGTCGTGGAATGATCTGGTTCAACCTATCTACAATCAAGCTCGCCAGTATTTTATAAGACGTGTTACATAGGAAAATGGGTCTATAATGGTTGATATTTGTGGGATATTTATCCTTTGGAATCAACACCACACTTGACAATACATCCACTTGATTGAGAGCACCACCCCGGAGAAAGTCCTAAATCACCATCACCACCTCAGGACTAACTATACCCCATGCATCCATGTAGAAAGCCCTCGGAAAACCATCCGGACCTGGAGAACTATTAGGGTAGACCAAAAAAACTATCCTCTTGATTTCCTACTATCTTGGGGTAGCTGAAAAAGAGTCATTATCAAGACCCTCTACCAAATGGGGTATGCACCTCCAGAAACCCAGCTCTGCTGAACCACCCACCAAATCCTCTTATTTAGAAGGGACCTCTCTTGCAAAAAAGCCTTCAAAGTGGACCTACACCAGTCGCCCCACCACATCCACCTCTAATGAAAAGACTCTATTTCACAGATTAATATTGAGTCTCATGTTACTTCATTCACTTAAACACGCATGAAGAAAACTACTATTGTGGTCCCCTTCCTTCAACCATTTCACTCACAAACACGGCTTGTACTCTCTATCAACTTTCAAGAGCTTCTCTAAAAGAAAAATGTGATTTTCACATAGGATAATAAAACTATTGTCATTCCAATTTTTCTGCTTCTCCTTCTCAAATTTCTCAAAGTATTCCTCAAAAGAGATAATACTTGACAAGTCATTCGGCCTATTAGCAAACCATTGTTGAATGTCCCTTTTAAGGCACTTCAAACGGCTAGAAAGGCCACACCATGAACCTTCATTATCCTCCTTCTCCCAAGAATTTATCACAATGTGAATGAAGCATTCCACCTAATTCCATCTAATATAATAATGAAAAGCCTGCCGCCCAACACTATGACATCATACCTCCACCAGTAGGGGAGCATGGTTCGATAGTGAGTATAAGGCCCCAGCCTTAAACCTTACTTAATCTTGAGTTATTACAAGATTACACATTGAGGATCTTTTCAGGTTTAGAGTTTTAGAGAATTAGATCATGAAACTTGCATTACATTCAACATTTAAACAATGTGGTTACAGAAAAGACAGTATTCATTCTTCCCATCAACAGAAACATATTTAAAATATAGCACAGATTCTTTCATGACACATCCTTGACACTATCATCACATCATGTACCTTTCCCTTGACCTGTGAAAAACATTTCAAAAACTTGGGATGAGAATAAAAAGCTCAGTAATAGTTATAAAAATATGGAAAGGAAACATGAGTTCATATATACATTAGAATGAAATCACACTTTACCCATAAAACATAGGCATATCAAATAATGAATAAATCATAGAAAACAAAAGACATAATGGTGACTTGAGGAATTCATAACATTCTTACGTAGGGAGTAACCCTCTTGGTTACGTTTGGAATACCCATCACAGTATATTCCCTAAATCTCTTCGGAGAAACCTTAACATTTCACTCCTTTGCGTTACCCAATGCATTGGAGAGCTATATCTGGCTCACCCGCCCTTAGTTTATCACAGAACCACCCATCTTCATAATAATGCCCAAGAACCACAACATAATCGTATCACATAAAACATGCATAAAGGAAACATAACATTTCCACCTTTCAATCACAAGATATCAATACAACACATTGTTATAAAAACATTATGAAAACCATTTTTGATACCAAAATAAAAGAAATGTAAAACATGGTATTTATTTTTCTTTTAAAAAGATGGTATGGCTTGTAGAGGAATCTGAAACTCAAATAACGGTCACGACGGCGGAGAAGTGGTTGTCGCCACATACGTACGACAAAAACATCCCCTTTTGTCATTTAGTAAATGATTCATATAAAAAATATTCCTTTTGAATAAATGTAAAAGTCAAAGGGGTTTATACACCGTATAAAAGAAGGTTGTGTATAACACAAAATATGCCTCAATGAAAGGAGATTGAGACGAAGTCCCATACTACCGTGAAGCTTAAAATTGTAAACAATTAATATCCATATAAATAATTCATTAAAACCATTTTGAAAACATGGATATTAAATAGAACTAATAATTAAAACATTTAAACCGATATTTTGGTTAAAGGGGTTTTACCAAAATTAGAGACACTTGAATACAATAATTGATGAATAACATTTAGTCAGAACTTTATAATATCATGATAATAAATGGATTCATGATATAATACTCCAAAGGACAGTATATACACAATATAAGAGTGAATTGGTTCATAACAACAATGAACCCTCAATAGAAATGTCAAATGTGATGAAGTCCCTTATAAAGAATGTATCCTTAAATTAAGGACAAATCAATCTCAAAAATATGTGTGACAAATATAAATACACACAATATAAGTGGATATTAAGTTTAAAACAATAAAAGGTCATTCACACATATTCAATGGATGACATATTCAATGACTACATGTTGAACCCAAAGAAATCGAAATTGGGTTAAAATGTTCCCTTGACAGCCTAACGGCATCACATCAAAATGAGTTGATGAGAGATAAAAAGTGTATCTCATCACTTGGAAAATAAAATTTACATCAATAATGATATATGAGAACATATCCCAACATAACAATATGTAAATTAAACGACCGAAAAAAATAAGTCTTTTAAAAAAGAGGAGGGTGAAAGTTTCCCTTAACGACATGGGTATCTTTCAAAACATACACCCCATGAAATAAGGACAATAGATCATTGATGTAAATACTCATAAACGAAAGAATATTACACAAAGAGTAGAATAATGGGCAGTACATACACCACTCAATGGAATTTGTGGCCAATGTAGCATAAATCTCACAGGAATAAAAGTGAGATGAAAAATAACTTACGAAAACTCGGTAGCCTAACGACGCCACAAAAAACTTCAGAATATGGATTGATGAGATCAAATAGGGTATCTCATCACATTAAAATAAAATGTACAGAAATAGGAATATAAAAGAACATCCCCAAACATTACAAATAGGAGATTAAAAGAAGTGACATAAAGGAGAGTACTTAAAAAGAAAGAGAGAGGTTATATCTCTTATGAAAGTTCAGCAGCCTAATGGCGCCACTCAAAAACTTCCAAAATAGATTGATGAGAGAGGATAGGGTCTCTCATCACATGAACATAAAAATTACATTAAGTGTAATATAATAAAGATCTTCCCAATAACAATAAATATGAGCTTTAAAATGAATGACATAAAAGTGTGTACTTAAAAAGAAAGAGAGGAGTAGGATCCCTTACCTCAGGTCCGACTTGACTCGATCGTTCTTTAATCTCCTGAATAATAAACATGAGATAATTTCTACTTCCTTAAGAACCTTTTTCAAGTTCATTATTCCTTTTTATATCACTTATTACCATGTCATAAACTTTATGTCATCATTTAAGTTAATAATATTTGTTTTGCCGATATTTGGTTCTTAAGTCGAAAGTGGACTTCTTACAATTACATGTTGTTCGTGTGGCCAAATGTTTATTATATCCAGAATTGTATTCATGATCTAGATATAATATATGTCATATATATCCAGCATATACATGTATTTATAATATTAAATAATCATTTAGAGGTAAGAAATGAAATGCACCATTCATGGAGACGGTAAGCCCTACGTACGCATGAACGCTACTTTCATTTCTTTGTCATATTAATGGAATTAAAACTAAATGAGAGGTATGTATATTTCAAATACAGAATTATATTCATCATTTAGATGTATCATTCATCATATATATCCATTATATAAATGTACTTATGAAAGTACATTACATTTGGGGATAATAAATAAAATGCACCATTCATGGAGACGGTAAGTCGTACGTACGCATGAACGCTACTTTCATTTCTATCTCATAAATTAATGGAAATAAATAATAATGATATAGAGGTATATAATAGTTCCAGTATAACATCATATATAATAACATTAAATCCATCCTTTATACGTCCCACGTATGGCATTAACGAATCACATCACTTTGAGGGGGCGGTAGTCCGCACTTCGTAAAATGAAGATATCGCATATACCCATAATGGATGCCATAAAGGTAAGACACAAATGAAAAATAAATAAGCATAAGTAAAACATAAACATATAATATATCATATAAAAAAATAGTGACATCAGAATGGCCACCTTTGAAGGTGTTAAATTAGTATTGAACAATCATCGTTTCGGGAGGCAGAATTTATCCATCCATAGAAACCGTATGTTATTTAACCATTTGATGTAGTTGTGTGAGAGTGTAGCTCGAATAAATCTTATAACAACATCCTAGAATATTTAAGATACTGGTTTTGTTACAAAAGAAGTAAATAAGAAGAGTTTAGGGGGTTGGAGAAGCAAAATAAAACAAATGAACATGAGATAATGAATTACCTTTAAAAGTGTAACTCCTTTTGATTTGAGCCTAAAGGCTTCCTTTGAAAGAATTATTTCCAAAGGGAATCCTCTAGGATGAGTATAGGGATTTGGAGAGAGTAAATGGGAAGGGTTTGGCCGAGCCAAAGGCTTGAGGACTGTGGGAAATGAGTTAGAGGTGGGGGCCTTTTATAAGAGGAGTGGAGTGGCACTTTTGGAAAGTAAGAAATATTACTTTATTTGAAAATGTGTTTCGGTTTTAAAAGGTCCCACATTGATATAATTAGTGGATCAGGTGACAAGGGTTCGAAATCCACCCATCCAATAAGATTTGGACATGTGTAGGTCATAGAGTTTACATTATGTTCTCATTTTATTTAAATCGTCAGATAATGATGTCATCGCTGCATCATTATGATGTCATAAATAATTTAATTTATTTAATGTCTAAAAATTATAAAAAAAATACTATGATGTAGGAAATCGTTTTATATTTCCAATTAATATTTATAATAAAAAATCTGACTTGTATAATCCCACATAAAAATTGTTTTAGGAAAACATATCATGTTTGAGTCATTTTAACTTTTACATTAAATAAAAAGTTATTTATGTCATTTCTCAACCAAAGTGGCTCCATGGGGTCCCAAAGTTGAGCCATGGCTTTTCTTGGTCGGACATTACATATCCAATGAGGTTAGTACATGTTTCAAGTTCATTTCATATTATTAAAATATTATTTTTACCTTAAACTACACTAATTACCTCTAATTGCGATTAAAAAATTAATAAGTTACTATTCACCAAAAAAATTATTTTTATCCCGTTGAACCACATTTTACTTATTAATGAAAACCATGTATGTCGGATTTTTGAAATTCAAAACACAAAGATGGCAAAATATCATTTAAATGGAAAAAATTAATTTTTATAAGTACCACTTAGTGGTGTCACTATTCATCAAAAATTGATGTTTTTCAGAGAAATCCCAAAAATTCACCCTAAGCTATATTTGATATTCCGAATTCAAAAATGAAGTCTATTTTACAAAATTCAAAACATATAAGTCACATTAATTAATTTAATAATTAATTCCCGCTGTCAGAGAAAATAGCGTGTTTTTATGGAACAATAAGTATCAAAAGATTGACACTGGTTTAAGTCTGATTTCAATGTGAAATTAATTCCAACGGCCACTATGGGATTTAATGGTAAAAATATATTATAAATTCAATTTAAAACCAATTCAAATGATTATCTAAGCATATAAATAAAGTATATTAAAAAGTGGTTTTGAATTAAAATACAACATTTTACACTATTCATTGAAAAAAATGAACTTTATCGGAAAGATACCAAAAATTTACACAAAGTAAATTTTGATGTCCCAATTATAAAGAAGAGTTTTATTTGGTCCAAAATAATGTATAAGAGTGATCAAAACTCTATTTAATGATGGTTCAACATCAAAAGGTGATAAGTGAACATTTAGTGAAAACTAGGGTATATACGCCTAAAATTGAATTCTTTCCGTATTTTAAGCCTCTATCCTCTATTGGATAAATGTAAAAACATTTAAAAACATATAAAATCATATTTTAGTTATTTCTATCCATTCCCGCCAATACAACGGATACATGTTAACTACCATTTAAATTAATTTTATTTTATTATTAGAGTGCAATGTTAGATTCCCAAGAAACTCGTTGTTGCGTGTTGGGTACTCCATCGAGCATAGCGTCCCCTTTAAAGTCATATTAATATTTTATTCAGAAATTTGGATAAATAAGAAAATGTCATATTCTTTATTTACCTGGGGTGTTACATCCTTCCCCCCTTCTGGGAATTGCGTCCTCGCAATTTTTAAAATTGAGCTTGGAAACATCCTTGAAAGTCCCACATCAGAACAAGAGTCAGTAAAACAAACACTTTAAAATAAAGAAAGATAAGTACAAAGGTCACCCGAGTTAACCCATAATAGGATTCAAAGTATGAAAATATGGACATGGAGGAAAAAACAAAGGGTCATGTTCTGATGGAGAGTGATAGAAAACATGTTTAGGTGAACGTTAACCACGAGAAAATCACAAACTTGTGATGGGATAAACGATATTTGATTCCCCAGTAGGAAAATTTAATAGACAACATTTTTTCTTTAAGATAATTTTTATTGGGGAATTTATTCATAAGGAAACATAATCACTTATCATGTTGACTTTCAACTTTTATTAGATTCCTTACACAAACTCATATTTTCTCCAAAAGGCGAGTATTTAGGGAGACTTGTTCGCAATAAGAGTACTATAATCAACTTTTAGAAAAACACCTAATCCACAAAAGAGAACTATATACTTCCCATGTCTTTAGACTTTATCCAAAACCAAAACCAAAAAGGCTAGTACAAGATCAGATAATCCGGAAAGGGATAACCCTTTATAAAAAGAAAATCTATTCTTAACCTCCAAAATTTGTCCAACAAAACCCAAAGTTCAACGAGGACCATTAGATAAACAATTTGTCCATAAAATCCTTCAAAGTAAACCAAACTAAGATTGAAACCCAAATATTTGAAGGATTTAGTCACATAGTCTTCCAAGTTAAATCGTAACATTTATCTCCAAACAACATCAGTCGCTCCTAAAGTCTCACATTGAAAAGTAATTATCCTAATCACATATACTCCATGATAGGTTAATCATTTTCATAAATTACCCAAAATCAACTTACTCTTAATTCATAAAATCATATAACTAAAAATAATCAGTCAAACTAACAAGGGAATTCACGTAGTCCAGTGGTAGGTGATAAATACAAGTCGCACTTTGGTTGTGGGTTCGATTCCCACAGCTTTGTCTGACGCGACGGGTTGTCACATGGTCTGTGTGTTGTCCTTTTTCCAAAACTATATAATTCTTAAAACATTCCCCAAAATGAGATAAAGTCTTCAAAAATAATCATAACATATTTTAACCTCACGTTTATCTCATTCCTTTCATTTTCCATCATATCATAGAGTAACCCATAATTACCTAAAAAGTAAGGATCACATAAACTCTAATGGTTACCTTTATAATTATTACCTAAACATCCACATGGATTGGTCATCTCGTACATGATGCATTAAAGATCATACCAAGGTTCAAGTGGTTGATCATGGATCCTTGACATTTGGTTTATAACAACCACAAGTTTCCTCATTGAATCCTCCATTTTATCTAGTATCTTAATCAGAGAACCACCATAGATTCCTTCAAACCTGTTGTCTCTTTGGTGCCTGATAGATCCATCCATTCACTAAAAATAGAAATGTCAGTGTGAGTATATCAACAAAACCATCATGTACTTATGAGGAAGGTAAACACTAAGATACACTTACTCATTCACTTTATCTAAAACTATGACTCTTTTTGAAATCATAACCATTATGGTAATGTCACTTATGCTTAAAGAATACCCTAACCTCTAAAGTTATCTAAACTGACCTTTGATACCAAATATAAGGCCCCAGCCTTAAACCTTAATTAATCTTGAGTTATTACAAGATTACAGATTGAGGATCTTTTCAGGTTTAGAGTTTTAGAGAATTAGATCATGAAACTTGCATTACATTCCACATTTAAACAATGTGGTTTCATAAAAGATAGTATTCATTTTTTCCCATCAACGGAAACATATTTAAAATATAACACAGATTCTTTCTTGACACATCCTTGACACTATCATCACATCATGTACCTTACCCTTGACCTGTGAAAAACATTTCAAAAACATGGGATGAGCATTAAAAGCTCAGTAAGAGTTATAAAAATATGGAAAGGAAACATGAGTTCATAAATACATTAGAATGAAATCACACTTTACCCATAAAACATAGGCATATCAAATCATGAATAAATCATAGAAAACATAAGACATAAAGGTAACATGAGGCATTCATAACATTTTTACGTAGGGAGTAACCCTCTTGGTTACGTTTGGAATACCCATCATAGTATATTCCCTAAATCTCTTCGGATAAACCTTAACGTTTCACTCCTTCGCGTTACCCAATGCTTTGGAGAGGTATATTAGGCTCACCCGTCCTTAGTTTATCATGGAACCACCCGTCTTCATAATAATGCCCAAGAACCACAACATAATCGTATCACATAAAACATGCATAAAGGAAACATAACATTTCCACCTTTCAATCACAAGATATCTATACAACACATTGATATAAAAACATTATGAAAACAATTTTTGATACCAAAATAAAAGAAATGTAAAACATGGTATTTATTTTTCTTTGAAAAAGAAGGTATGGTTTGTAGAGGAAGCCGAAACTCAAATAACGGTCACGACGGCGGTGAAGTCGTTGTCACTGCATACGTACGACAAAAACATTCCCTTTTGTCGTTTAGTAAATTCTTCATATAAAAAAGATTCCTTTTGAATAAACATAAAAGTCAAAGGCGTTTATACACCGTATAAAAAAAGGTTGTCTATAAAACAAAATATGCCTAAATGAAAGGAGATTGAGACGATGTCCCATACCACCTTGATGATTAAAATTTTAAACCATTAATATCCATATAAATAAATCCTTAAAACTATTTTGAAAACATGGATATTAATAAAAACAAATAATTAAAACATTTAAAACGATATTTTGGTTAAAGGGGTTTTACCAAAATTAGAGACACTTGAATACAATAATTGAGGAATAACATTTAGTCAGAACTTTATAATATCATGAGAATAAATGGATTCATGATATAATACTCCAAAGGACAGTATATACACCATATAAGAGTGAATTGATGCATAACAACAATGAACCCTCAATAGAAATGTCAAATGTGATGAAATCCCTTATAAAGAAGGTATCCTTAAATTAAGGACAAATCAATCTCAAAAATATGTGTGACAAATATAAATACACCCAATATAAGTGGATATTATGTGTAAAACAGTAAAAGGTCATTCACACATATTCAATGGATTCCATATTCAATGACTACATGTAGAACCCAAAGAAATCGAAATTGGGTTAAAAAAGTTCCCTTGACAGCCTAACGACATCACATCAAAATGAGTTGATGAAAGATGAAAAGTGTATCTCATCACTTGGACATAAAATTTACATCAATAAGGATATATGAGAACATATCCCAACATAATAAATATGTAAATTAAAATACCCAACAAAATAAGTCTTTTAAAAAAGAGGAGGGTGAAAGGTTCCCTTACCGACTTGGGTATCTTTCAAAACAAACACCCCATGAAAGAAGGACAATAGATCATTGATGTAAATACTCAAAAACGAAATCATATTACACAAAGAGTAGAATAATGGGAAGCACATACACCACTAAATGGAATTTGTGGCAAATGTAGCATAAATATCACGGGAATAAAAGTGAGATGGAAAATCCCTTACGAAAACTCGGCAGCCTAACGGCGCCACAGAAAACTTCCGAATATGGATTGATGAGATGAAATAGGGCATCTCATCACATTAAAATAAAATTTACAGAAAGAGTAATATAAAAGAACATCCCCCAACATTACAAAGAGGAGCTTAAAAGAAGTGACATAAAGGAGAGTACTTAAATAGAGAGAGAGAGGTTATATCTCTTACGAAAGTTCAGCAACCTAACAGCGCCACTCAAAAACATCCAAAATGGATTGATGAGAGAGAATAGGGTCTCTCATCACATTAACATAAAAATAACAGTATGTTTAATATAATAAATATCATCCCAATAACAAGAAACATGAGCTATAAAAGTAATGACATAAAAGTGTGTACTTAAAAATAAAGAGAGGAGTAGAATCCCTTACCTCGGGTCCGACTTGACTCGATCGTTCTTTAATCTCCTGAATAATAAACTTGAGTTAATTTCTACTTCCTTAAGAACCTTTTTCAAGTTCATTATTCCTTTTTATATCACTTATTACCTTGTCATAAACATTATGTCATCATTTTAGTTAATAATATTTGTTTTGCCGATATTTGGTTCATATGTCGAAAGTGGACTTCTTACAATTACATGTTGTTCGTGTGGCAAAATGTTTATTATATCCAGAATTGTATTCATGATGTAGATGTCATATATGTCATCTATATCCAGCATATACATGTATTTATAATATTACATAATCATTTAGAGGTAAGAAATGAAATGCACCGTTTATGGAGACGGTAAGCCGTACGTACGCATGAATGCTACTTTCATTTCTTTGTCATATTAATGGAATTAAAACCAAATGAGATGTATGTATATTTTAAATACAGAATTATATTCATCATTTAGATGTATCATTCATCACATATATCCATTATATACATGTACTTATAATATTACATTACATTTGGGGATAAGAAATGAAATGCACCGTTCATGGAGACGGTAAGCCGTACGTACGCATGAACGCTACTTTCATTTCTATCTCATACATTAATGGAAATAAAATAATAAGTATATAGAGGTATATAATAGTTAAATTATAACATCATATATAATAAAATTAAATCCATCCTTTATACTTCCCACATATGGCATTAACGAATCACATCACCTGGAGGGGGCAGTAGTCTGCACTTCCTAAAATGAAGATATCGCGTATACCCATAATGGATGTCATAAAGGTAAGACACAAATGAAAAATACAGAAGCATAAGTAAAACATAACCATATTATATATAATATATAAAAATAGTGACATCATAATGGCCACCTTTGAAGGTGTTAAATGAGAATTGAACAATCATCGTTTCGGGAGGCAGAATTTCGCCATCCAGAGAAACCGTATGTTGTTTAACCATTTGATGTAGCGGTGTGAGAGTGTAGCTCTAATAAATCATATAAAAACATCCTAGTATATTTAAGATACTTTTGTTGTTACAAAAGTTGTAAATAAAAAGAGTTTAGGGGGTTGGAGAATCAAAATAAAACAAAAGAACATGAGAGAATGAATTACCTTTAAAAGTGTAACTCCTTTTGATTTGAGCATTAATGCTTCCTTTGAAAGACTTCTGCACAATGGTAATCCACTACGATGAGGAGAGGGATGTGGAGAGAGTAAGTGAGTAGGGGTTGGCCGAGCCAAAGGCATTAGGAGTGTGTTAAATGAGGTAGAGGTGGAGGCCTTTTATAAGATGAGAGGAGGGGCACTTTTGGAAAGTAAGAAATATTACTTTATTTGAAAATGTGTTTCGGTTTTAAAAGGTCCCACATTGATATAATTCGTGTATAAGGTGACAAGGGTTCTAAATACACCCATACAATAAGTATTTGACATGTGTAGGTCATAGAGTTTACATTATCTTCTCATTTTATTTAAATCGTCCGATAATGATGTCATCACCGCATCATTATGATGTCATAAATAATTTAATTTATTTATTGCATAAAAATTATTAAAAAATTTCTATGATATAGGAAATATTTTTATATTTCCAATGATTATTTATAATAAAAAATATGACTTGTATAACCCCAATTACAATTTTTTTAGTAAAACATATCATGTTTGTGTCATTTTTACTTTTACATTAAAAAAAGTTATTTATGTCATTTCCCAACCAAAGTGGCTCCATGGGGTCCCCAAGTTGACCCATGTATTGTCTTGGTCTGCCATTACACATCCAATGAGGTTAGGACATGTGTAAAATTCATTTCGTATTATTAAAACATTATTTTTACCTTAAACTACACTAATTACCTCTAATCGCGATTAAAAACTTAATAAGTTACTATTCACCAAAAGATTATTTTTATCCCATTGAACCACATTTTGGTTCTTAATGAAAACCATGTATGTATGAATTTTGAAATTCAAAACACAAAGATGGCAAAATTTCATTTAAACGGAAAAATTAGTTTTTATAAGTACCACTTAGTGGTGTCACTATTCATCAAAAATTGATGTTTTTCAGAAAAATCCCAAAAATTCACCCTAAGAAATATTTGATATTCCGAATTATAAAATGAAGTCAATTTTAAAAAATTCAAAACATATCAGTCACATTAATTAATTTAATAATTAATTCCTGTTGTCAGAGCAAATAGCGTGTTTTTATGAAACAATAAGTATCAAAAGATTGACACTGGTTTAAGTCTGATTTCAAAGTGAAATTAATTCCAACGACCACTATTGGATTTAATGGTAAAAATATATTCTAATTTCAATTTAAAACCAATTCAAAAGATAATATAATCATATAAATAAATTATATTAAAAAGAGGTTTTGAATTAAAATAAAACATTTTAAACTATTTATTGAAATAAATGAACTTTATCGGAAAGATACCAAAAATTTACACAAAGTAAATTTTGATGTCCCAATTATAAATAAGATTTTTATTTGGTCCAAAATAATGTATAAGAGTGATCAAAATTATATTTAATGATGGTTCAACATCAAAATGTGATAAGTGAACCTTTAGTGAAAACTAGGGCATATACGCCTAAAATTGAATTCTTTCCGTATTTTAAGCCACTATCCTCTATTGGATAAATGTAAAAACATTTAAAAACATATATAATCATATTTTAGTTATTTCTATCCATTCCCGCCAATACAGCGGCTACATGTTAACTACCATTTAAAATAATATTATTTTATTATTAGAGTGCAACGTAAGATTCCCAAGAAACTCATTGTTGCGTGTTGGGTACGCCATCGAGCATAACATCCACTTTAAAGTAATATTAATATTTTATTCACAAATTTGGATAAATAAGAAAATGTCATATTCTTTATTTACCTGGGGTGTTACAGTGAGTGCATTAAATGAGTGACCGTTGACCTTCCAAGTCCATCCAGACCTTGAATGTTTGTAAAGCATCTATCATGTCTGCTACATATGTGGTGCGCCCCCTGATATTATTACACCAAGTGAACCACTTGCCTTTGAACAACATGTCTAGAAGCCCAAATACATAAATGAAGTCACAAAAGTCTTGTATGGAATCAAAAGAGATAATTGCACCACCCATTTTTTCGTATGCATCCATAATCTTGTTGAAATCTCCACCCACAAACCAAGGGAGACTACCAGGTTGGAAGTCCCCCAAGAAGCACCCATGACCCATCCTCCTCTGCTCATCATTTCTAGCATATAAAAAAGATAACAATAACTCCTCCCCATAACAAGATATCTTCATGTTAATACATTGAGAAGAATGACTAACCACCTCCAGTAGGACGTTTGACTTCTATCAAGTCTAGATATTGGAGTTAACCGAACGTCCATGCAGAAACAAAGAAAACCCCACCTTCTTCGCCACTGAGGAATTCTTCTTAGGATTCTGTTTGACCTAGAGGATAACCAAAACTAAGCCTAAAATTTTCTGAGGCTCAACCGCCATGAAATCACACATTTCTTGCATCACCAACCCACGGGAATTCCAAATGATCACATAACACATCAAAAATGACCTCTCTTACACATTGGCCTAGATGTTTGAGGTGACGAAAAACAAATTAGCATACCCGCCTCCTTTGACTTCGACCAAGTGATAGTGCCAGCGATATCTAGAGAAGAAGTTCCTTACATCATACCTAGTGTCTTCCACATGATAGGGTACCCTGAGCTCTCCAATATCTCCCGTAGCGAGAGTCGAGGCCTACGAAATTGGGATCTCACCATAATTTCCTAAAGAAGAGAAGAAAGTAGGAGGGATTGGGGAGAATCTCTCATGGACATAAGTAGCTTCACCACACCAACTGGGGATGACTCCTGCTGTGGAGGCTTCAATAGAGAATACAACACAGTGGGGGGAAATGATCTCTTAAAGAACTCTGGAGATCACTACGACCAAATCCAGTACTCAGATGGTAGTTACGATAATGTCCTAGAGGGCTACAGGAGGGAGACATCTCCTCTGGTCCCAGGAAACCATTGATATGACCAAGGGATCATCGGCCATAGATACATCCTTCCTGGGGTAAGCGGGGGGGGGGGGAGACAACGAAATCAAATAATCGAGCCATGTGGAGCCACCCAACAAAAGAGTTCTAGTCATTCTATCGACCGGTGCGTGAGATCCACCACCGAAATATGAAAATTCTCCAACTCCCCCAACAGTCACCTCTTTGGCCGAATCCTCTAAGACACATGAAGGAACAAAGGGAAAGACACTCTGAATGAGGGACCCAGAGGAGCTATCAATAGTCTGCTTCCGCCTGCATACACCCTCTGAGTTCCTGTGAATCCCATAAACAACACAAGAATGTGACAAGACTCTATATTGTATCCTTTACCACCAAATTCACTCATTCAATGTCCTCAACATGATCTATGATGGTATATTTTTCATAAGATTTATCTCAACACAAATACGAGGGCATGCCACATACTAAAGATAGGTCGTATCCTCATTTGAACACAGGTCAGAGCCCAAGGAATCACCCCCTGATTTTAAGATCACCTGATTATGAAAGGGGAGATGAAGGCCGGAATGTCCAACCCACACCACTACCGAAGGTGAATCCCTTCTAAAATTAAACTCCCAAGACCTACAAAACAATATAAAATACCACGAGCCACACCTTCAGTTTTCCCTTTCCCAAGACCTCACAAAGTCCTCTTTTGAGGCCAGATGAATCCAAAAAGCAGCCCTGAACGGATCTGAATCCACCACCAGATAAAGAAGACCCCAAACATCCACCATCTCCTTGAAAAAATAAATAAGGGTCTTCTTACAACAGAATTGTACCACTAGAGTAATATTTTGAATACATATTAAGATGGATAAGAATATATCATGCTGATATAGGTTTCTTCTATTAGATGGAAGTGAATGAAATCATTAGGAATCAGATTTGTATGAAGTATATGTTCTTTATCTATGACGGATATGGGGAACTAGTTAACAAAGGATATGTAGATTCTATATTCAAAACTGGTCAAGATGGCATGAAGTCACAAAGGGGATACAACATCTCATGGAATGTCGGTGTTGTGATTTAAAATATCTCAACGAAGATTATAGTTAAAAATTGTAGATTATGGTCCAAGAATGTTGTGTCTTATGAGGATGATAAAGAAGAAGTATGGCTGTGAACCATTTCCCAAGAGTTTGATGGGGTACCTATCTATAAGATTCCTATCACACTTAATTGTGATAATACTAAAGTGGTGGATATTGAAAAATATAAAAGGTCACATCATTAGATGAAGCACATACTTCAAAAGTATCATATATTGAGTGATATTTAATTTAGGGGAGATTTTACATTGAGAAGTATTTCCATAGAATAAAATGTGGCAGTCCCATTGAATAAATACTAAACATAGTAGAAAAATGACTATCATGTGAGTTCTAGCAGACTATAGGTCATTGGTACTTGGCTATATTCCATGCCATAATTTTGTAGATTTTGTGTCCTAGGACAAAATGATTTTACATTGGTTTCATGAGTATATAATATATATAATATTAATAAAATATTTTTTTACATATTTTTTGTTTTTTTCAACGACACTTATTTAAAATTATACCTAATTATATGTAACCTTGATTTTTTAAAAGTAGTTTCTTTGGATGATGAGAACGTGGATTTAGTATGATAATATTCTAAAAAAACTAAAATGTTAAAAAACATAAAATTATTGGACACATAGTAAATAGACTATAATGTGTGAGTACTCATAAGTAGTTGTGGCATCTTCTCCTGAAGTAGACACATTGTAATCTCCAAGATGAGACATTAGGATAATTGAACAACCAGTAAGAATTATATATGATTTTGTGTGTCATCTTATGTTCATATCTAAAAATTTCTGTGATGGTCCTTAAACATTAATATAATAATTATTTCATGTTACAACTCACGTACATAGAATTATTTTTTAAACCATGATGACAATAATTCAATGTCAAGTTGGATAAATGGGGAGTTTCATGAGTGACATGTCATTAATGTATAAGTGGGGGAATGATTTTTACCTTCCATATTTTTGAATGAATACATCACCACCGTGTTCTTGGAATAGATCTCTCACATAAATCTCCATGTCCATTGTGTAACAATGTCTTTATTTATTATGGTCAAAGAAAGACATATCGATAATATAGGTTGGTGACACGAATGGGAATCATACATGATAAGATCTTTTAAATAAATATTTATTACATGTTTAGCATTTATATATGGATGTCAACATTTAATCATTATGTTATTTATCTTGGGTTCCTTGACTAATTACTAGAAAATTATCTTTCAATTTAGGAAAACCCACATAATGACAATAAAATGGAATTTTAGATAGTCACAGTAAGTGTTTCCATTGATCTTAATTAAATTATATATGTTTTCAATTAATGGTGTAAATATTATTTAAATATTAATGGAATAAATATATTGAAGTTATATTGATATCATATAATAATTTAATATTAATTCACATGATTGTGAATAAAACATTTATTTTATATATTGAATATTTTTCAAAATATTTTTTTTATATTGTGAATAAAATATTTAATTAAGAAAAAAATATTTATTCATCTATTTATTGAATTAAAATTGAGTTCGAATAGATATTGACTGATTTTGGTGAAACAAATTAATTAATATGAACATTATGTAATAAATATTATTGTGAAAGATGGAGCGCACCATAGAAAATTAATTATATAATTAATATTATATAGAATCATACTTATTAAAATAAAAAATTTTATTTAATAGAAAATATGCAATGAAATATAATTTTAACAAAAATAGAAACTAAATAATTTTTTTTCTTTTTTATGTACAGTATCAAAAAATTGGGAATAGAGATTTATTGTGTACAATGAGTTCTCTATCAACTCATCCTTCTCTCTCCCTCTCAACAACGAGAAGTTAAAGACATATTTCTCATAGACTGATGAATGAGTGATTGTGAATGAACAATGAAATGCATTTAATTTGATGTGATATCACCTATAGATCAAGTGGTGTCACTCAGAGATCATAGAAACATGTGTGTATCAATGATACAATTAATCTATCCTTAGATCCTCATAGAACTAATCATGTAAACCATAAGGATCCTTTCATATGATCTAAATTCACCAATGTAGAAAAATATAATACCATGTAATTATTTATTCAAATATTAAATATATTTATTAAAAATTATTCATGAAATATCCTCACACATGGTTCTGAACAATTATTTATAAATGAAATTATATCGTATCACCCATCTCTACCAGCTATTAGTGCATCTAAAACTAACAGTTACCACATAGCTATTCAATTTGACGATTAAAATATGTTTAACTAAATTGTGAGAATATAATATTAATATATATATATAATAAATTATTTGGTCAATAATTAGATTTAAAAAATTTAAATAACTATTTTAAAATTATAAATTTACTTTCTAAGATAACTATTTTTAAATATACAACCACTATTTTATATCAATAAATTTAGAAAACATCATTTGATGAACTTTTTGAAAATAATTCTTTAATATATTCAATATTTTTTTCATACTCAGGAATTATATTTGATATGAATCGGAAAAAAATTAATCCAATTTTAGGAATAAAATATGTATTTTTAAAAATGGTAATTTTACCACCTTTTAATGAAAAAACCGTACTAAATATAATCGAGAAATCACTATTCATATAATATATTTATAAATATTAATTAAATTCTAAATTGGAATAAAAGTTAATTAATGTAAATCATTTAACAATTATATCAATTTATTTTATTTTAAACAATTTCACATTTAAATTGATTATAAAATCATTTCAATCTTATGAAGATTTTCACTTTGAAAAAACTCTTTCCCCATTCCTTATATTGGATAAATATTAATGAATTTCTGCAAATTATTCGATTATAAATTAGAAAAATTGATTCAATATTTTAAATCATCATAACTTATAATATCTAATAATTTCAATGAATTTTTTGTCCTATAAAATTAGTGAATGAATTCTAAATTAAATAAATTCATTAATATAAATGAAGACTACTATGTAGTTAAACATTAATTTAAAGAACAAAATAAACAAGAAATATTTCCAGAATTTATTGGTTGTTACTATTTTTACCATATATTTCGATTTATATACATTTTAGAATTATTGGATTAACTTTTTTTAAGGTAGAACATTCAATAATGTTTATACTTTTATAATTACAAGAATTACACTCCTCCTCCAATATGAAAGGGATCTCACCCCCTTAGTTATTCATATCTCTAAACCCCCATGTAATTCCCTATAACATCACAAATAATCTTCCTAAATCACTTATCTCATGTTATAAGCATCACATATGAAATAATCCCAACCAGGGAATCTCTTTAATGAAAACCAAAAGGTGTTTCTCAAAAAATATGTAATGTTATTGAAAATGTATTTCTATTATTTTCTTTTCTACAAAAATTATGTTCCTATTATATGATGATTTTATAATAAAATTATCATCCTCAATAGATTATGATTTTTTATTCTAAGGGTTAAGACTAAACCTAAAAAAACGTCCATCAAATGGGTAAAAAATTTATCATTTCTGTGTACAGCAAACTACTGCCTTGTGAAATGTTATTGTTTACTTTTCCATTAAAACCTATAATTATGGGAAAATATTGTGTACATACTATTTGTATTTAATATTTATTATATTTATTATTTATTTAATTATATCTAATTTTTATATAAACATACATTCATGAAATCGGTTTTATGTAAATATAATAAATTTCTAGATCTGTGGATTATAGCCTCCTAAAGTGATATGATTTACTCAAACATTACATGAAATTTATTAATGATGAGTTTTGTAAAAGCACATAATATATTTGAAATAAAAAGTAATACTTTTAATTATATATATATGTATATATATATATACTTCCTTCAATTTCTTTATTTCAATATGACAATAATGCAAAAATTCTTGTCTTGCATACGTACGACCTACTGTCTCCATGAATTGTATTATATATTTCACATTTAAATATTTTAATGATTATTATAAATATATACACACATAATATATTTTAAATTTAATTCATGTTTTACCTTCTGGTTATAATTGAATAATTATCTATCAAAAGGGGTAAATAATAATAATTCAAAACATATGCAAAAAAGAAAGAAGATATTAATTCAAATATAACATTAACATGACATTTATAATAAAAGGGTAACATAAAGTTAAAATAAAAAAACATATTGAATTATATATAATAATATGGTAATTCGGTATATATTTAACAAAATTATATTTATTATATATGATTTTTTAATATGTATGAAAAAAGTAATGTCTAACGGTAAGGGTTTTATTTTCTCACTTTTATTTCAGTGAAACAAATTCCTTGATCACAACTAATTTATTTTTTTGGTTTATATTATTCTAATGCATTTATTATATGATTTTTATAGTTAAATTTATTTTTATTTAAATTAAAATTTTATTATGATTCATTCATGGGGTTTATTTGGTAAAAATATCTCAAATCGGTAAAGTAATTTTTTTCCCAATTTTCCCACATTGATATAATAGCCATATTATGAACCTATATTTTTATAAGAGATGTACAAGGTCTATTTGAAATGATATATCATTAATATATTTATTTTTCTGATATTTTATGATTCATTTATTGTAATTATTTAATGGGGATTATGAATCAATATTTCTAGAAAAATAATAGTTTATTGTTACAATTGCATTGCTTATTGGGATTGTTTATGATTATGATTCCCTTGATGAAATATTATGAACCATATTTGAAGAATAATAATGAATGTTAATAATTTTTTTTATTCATGATATATTCAAGTAGGGGTGGATTTTTTCCACTCTTTGATGCATAATTTAATTAAGATTTTTTTTAAAAAAAGTATGACTTTATATCACTCTTCGTCCAGAAATCTATGTTCATCCAAAACCATGTTTTTGTAGTTTTTTTTCAAATATGTAAAATTAATAATATTTTATCCATGTTTTACCTTTTAATCAAAATGGATTTTATAAGGGAATATACTCATAGATTTCAAATCATGTAACTTTTCGATCATTTTTATGTTTCAAAGGGAATGTTTGGCATGTAATGATTTAACGAATATCAAGACCGTCATTTTATTCAAGATTATTTTGAATTATAACATATTTATTTTTAATGAAAATATTTTTTCCTTCAATTATTGAATTTATTTTTTTAATGTTGGTTTCAAGGAAAAAGGTTTTCAAATTTTTTTATGTTTATAATGTGTTTTATATTATTTTTAAGGATTTTACTTATATGTTTTAAAGGTTATATTCAAATGTGAATATTTTCAAAATGTTTACGGAATTAAATAAATTTTATGAAAGGGAAAATTATATTTTCTTCATTAAATATTTTAAATGGGTTTTATTCTATATTTTAAATTTTCTAAATTATTTTTTCAAATAAATAATTTTAACTATTTTTTAAGCCAAAAAATGGGATTTTTTAATAAAGGTAATTTTCATTAATAAGTCATCCAATTTATCATTAAAAATATGTCGCCACCTAAGACTATATCCTTTAATATAGTTTATTATTTAGTTCAGATATGATCCATGGACACCATTATTATTATTTTTGAATATATTATGTTTTGATGACATGTTTTTTATAAAACATGCTTTCTTTCATGGGTTATTAAATGATGAAATTATTATGAATCCTTTATATATCTCACATGTTATGTTATGATGAAATATTTATCATAACTTCATTTCATGGGTTACGATATGATGTTTACGAATACCATCACTTTTCATTGGTTATTATTTGATGAATGTTTTGTTATCTCATGGAACACGTATGTATGATTTTATTATATGAATAATGGGAATTATATATCCTTCCAAAGAAATGTGATATAATAAATTTTTTTAGAGATCAATTGTTATGTGGGAGGTCATCATATTCCCAAAACAACAGGTAACAAGAAATGGAATCCCATTATTTATAGAAGTGGTCACATGTGAAGTAATACCATGCTAGAAACCAGAGTGTACATAGTTGTGCATCCCTTGCTTGAAATAAGAGTGTAAATGATAGGTTATCCCAAGAATGTAACAAAATGGTACATGGGAGGGAATCATAATACCAAAAGAAGACAGTACATGTGAGGGAATCCCAATCCCAAAATAAGATGGTATATGGCAGTGAATCTCAAGCCCGAATCAAGAGGGTATAGGGGAAGGCATCCATAGCCCAAAATAATATTGTACAAATGAGGAAATTTGAATCCTAATAAAGTGGGGACAGTTGGGGGAATCACATACCCATTGAATGTAAAAAAGTTATTATCATATTCTTAACATGTTATGTAGGTCTCCTTAGAAATTATTGATGTAGTATTTTCTATAATTTTGTATGCCATAATTCACTTTCTAATTAATATATTGAGTTCTCATGTGTTTTGATTTTTATTCTCTTATGAATCATGTCTGATGAACTACCAATTTTTATTCTATGACTCTTGAGTATGGGTTATGATGTACATGGAATGATCATTTAATGTTATGATCTTGTTCCCATTCCCCTTCAGTCATTTTATTCTTACATATCTACATTTTTTACCATAACTGAGCATCTACTCTCATCACATTATTATTATTCAATTCCCCATATTTCGATGAATGATTTAAAGTGATATTAACAAAGAAGAAGATCTATTTGGGAGATGTTAAAGGTTAATCACCATGTTTTAGTATTAAATTTATATATTTATGAAGACACTAATTTTTTATTGTTCTCAGAAATTTAATTTTTTATTTGTGATGCATTTTCAACTAATATGGTGTAATTTCTTTGTATATTATGCATAGGATACTCTAGTTGATATCTAAGGAAAGGTTCAATCAGCCTTTTGAATCTATTATGAGAAAAAATATGTGATGTACCTAGATATATTTATAATGACATGCTTATATATATATATAAGGAAAATCATAACATTTGTTATATTTAAAAGATTAATTCATGATTTAGGTAGCATATAAATAATTTTCATGTTTTTTTGATTTTCAACTATCATAAGTGTTTCTCACACTATGCTTTTTAGTTTTTTTCAATAGTAGGATATACAATTAAATAGATCATCATTGAATGTTTTAGGTTTAAAATTCATAGAAATTATGAAAATCACTGACCTATGTGAAAATCTCATGATGATAATTAAGAAGGTGGAATGACTGTTGTTATACTATAGAAGATAAGGAAACCATGAATGAAATCTGAAAGGCATATTATGCTCAAATATTATTTATTACATTAAATACATGTATCATGATTAAATTACAATTTATGATCCTTAATACATTATTTATATTTCATTTTATAAGAAGGTGTTATTATTGAATAAGATGACGCAAGATGAATAATGGTTTGTGAATAAATATTGTTGATTGAACTACATATGATTCTGAATTCAAATACTATGTTAAATGAATTATGATATATATATATATATATATATTTTCATTAAAAATTATTAATTATGGATTTAAAATGATATTTTGAATGGTGTTGATGATATAGAAATGTTATTTAATAGAAATTATATATTTCTATTAAGATATGTTAACCAATAATGAGTTCATTTTTTTGAAGAAATTATGTTTATCTTGAATAAATAGATGATTGATTTGGATAAATTAAATTGAATATTATGACTAACCTTATAATTAACAGAGTATTTTTTGACAAAGTTTTATATGTTATCTTGTATTTTGTATAAATTTTTTATATTTAAGGAATATTTGAAATAATTTGTGTTTTATGTAAATAATGATGGAATATGTATGTTTTCAGTAAGGATTTAAAGTAATTTAGGTTATTTCCATGTTTCAAAAGAATATATGATGAATGTATTAACATGTTTGGTATATGAATTCTATGATCGAAATTACAAAATACTGGGGATCAATATTAAATTGATTTTGATAAATTTAGTGACTTTGTTTCTAATATTTTTGATATTAATCTTTTTAAAGGGTTATATGGATAACCATTTATGGGAATACTATGCTAAACATTATATGATATTTTTCATATTAATGTGTTATCTCACTATATGAGGATATATTCTTTTTTAATTACTTTTCTAACCATTTTTTTGTAATCTAATTGAAGACTCATGGAATAAATTATCATTATACCTCCTTACCTATTTGTACTTCACGAATGAAAAATAAACCTTCATTTCTTAGCGTAGTGGATGAATAAGATGTAGAGAAAGGAACAAATGAAGGATTAGATTATGAATTTTATAAGGAATGAAATCATGGATTTATATTTCCTTTTGTTATTAGATAGTAAAATAAAACCTCAAAACTAATAAAATAATAAGGAAAAATAATTATGTGAATACCATTGTTTTTATTTAACTGGTGGTCTTATAAATCATGAGAGATTTATGGTTTTGAGTCCCTTAAATTTCAGGTGTGTATTCATTATATAGTGATTAATGATCTTTATCACTCTCTATAATTATTTATGCTTTTATTCAATGTCCAATGTGAACACCAAATATATGTTCTACTCTATGGAAACATAATTATGAGTTATTTTAGTGTAACTGTCATGTTTCCAAATTTCAAATTTTAAAGATAATTTTCATATTCATTTTGATGATGTGGGTTTCTATAAATTTACCTTAATGTATTAATAATTTGATACCCTAGAAAATTTTAAGGGAGAATTTCAAATTATTGGCAGGGGTGGGGGTATAATGTAACCCTGAGATTTTTTAAAATATATTTTTTCAAATTAATTTATACTTTTCATTAATTTTCATTTTACGCACCACTATATATAAATTTTTTTGGAATGTGTTTTAAAAACCTCCATTTTAATAATAAACAAATTGAAACAAATAAATTGACTTGTTATCCTTACAAAAATTTTATTTTCTTGTGTTGAACAAAATTATAAGTTTCATTTATAATGTACGACACATACACTGACGAGGATTACCAAAATACAAAATATGATTAATATTGTTGTTAAAATATTATTATAGTTAACACCTAGTCATTGGAATGGATTTCACGAGCAATATTAAATATATTTTGAAAATATGATTTTCATATTTAAATAAAATTAATCCTATGGTTATCAATTACTTATAAATTAAATTAATAACAACTTTATAATAATGAAATTATTTTTCTATGAGAACAATTGTTTCTATGTAAAATCAAAATATTATCACAATAAATTAAAAAAACCACGTTTGATGAATTTATTATGTAAACTTTCAATATATTATATACAATCAAATATTCTGAAACACATAAAATATATTTTGTAAGAAAAAGATATGAATAATTATAATTTTATGAATAAAAGATATATTTTTCAAAATTTTAATTTTGCATCCTTTTAAAGGATAACCCAATTTAAATACAACATTAAAATTTTTAATTTTTTTTTAAAATGTAAAAATATTTTTATGAAATATATCATAATTTAATTTGTGTATTTGTTTTACTTTTTTAATAAGATTCATTTTTAATTAATAGTAAAAAATAATAAATTTCTGTTAAAAACTTATTTTTTAAATAATTTATTTATATATTTAAATTATATATTAATTTGTATAAATTATAATATATTTAAATTGTATATAAATTATCACAACATGGGCTATTTTAACCAATTTATAATTAAAAATAATTAAAAATTATGATTCAAACATTTGAACATTTTCACATTGAAAACCCATGTTGTTTCATCCCATTAAATGGATAAATTTTATATCAATTTATACCACTTATGTAATTAGAATTTGGAAAAATGGATTCTATATTTGGAATCAGAATAAAATATAATGTCTAATAAGTTAAAATATTCTTATCATAAATATTAGAGAATTTAATTAAAATTGAATATACTGATTATTATAAAAACAATATTACATATTATTGAAATAATAATTTAAGGATGAAAATAACCTAGAAACATTTAAAAACGAAAATTTTATTTTAATATTAAGACCAAATATTTTCTTTTCATGATATATTATAATTATTCAAGGTACATGATGTAATATAGATCTCTCAATAATGTTTACATTTTTATATTTATATGAATGTTAATCCTTCTCCAAATTAAAAGGGAACTCACACATTCACTTCTTCACACCTCTCAAGAATTATGTCTCCACCAAAACAATCCCAAATGAGAACCCAAATTACATAATCTCATCCTATAATCCTCACATTTGGAAGAAAACCATTCATGGAATGTCATATTTTAAAACTAAAATTAGTTACCCAAAAAAGAGTTATTTTTCTTCAGTGTGCAATTATAATTTATATCTTTCACCAATAATCATTTAATTATTCATTAATGTGTATATAATAAAATAAGTATCCTAAATATATTTATTTCATTATTACTATATAAATATTATAAAAAATTTTCCTTTATGATTTCCATTTTATTAAATATGATATATTAATATATCGATGTGTGAACTACAACCTAATCTGAGCTGTGTGATTCATTAAGAATTTTCATGGAATGTATTGAGGATGGGATTAGTAATGTAATATAATATATATATATGAAATAATAATACTAATATAATATTATTGTATAAAAATATATATACATATATGTCATTTATTATCATTATTTCATTTCAATGATAAATCTGAAATAATGTTTAAGCATGCATACGGCCTACCATGTCCATAAATGATATATTACATTTAATATTTATATATTTTTTAAATTAGTATAAATATTTATTTAGTAAGTATATATTATGTAAAGAACCAGAATGTAATGCCCCGACCCTAGTTACCCAGAGTCGGTGCATTATTACATAACATTTGCATGATCACAAGAAAGATCAAATCTCGAAAGACCGATTGGTTTAGTAGCCTTGGAAACACTAGATATATTCATAAGTTTTACATTACATCATAAAATGAAAAACTACTGCAACAACATAATTTCTCCATAATCCACACTCATATCCCCATATAATATCCCTGCAGGTCATTCATAATTTACTTCTTCACTTTCTGGGAAAAATAAAACATAAAAAAGGGGTAAGCTCAAATGCCCAGTAAGGATAACAATATAGCGGAAACTTTCATAAATAAGAATAAACATTTAAGGCAATGTATAACTAAAACAAAAGCCTTTCAAACTTGAAATTTCAACATTGTATGGAATAAATAAAATTAAATAATTCCATTTACACATTCACATGTATATTATACTAATCGAATAATCTCATGCAAAATCCCTAACCACTTTCATAATGTTGGAATGCATAATGCCAGACTATCATAACCACATAGCCAAGGCCTCGTTCCAAG
The DNA here is from genome assembly GCA_963277665.1 of Viscum album. Lineage (NCBI taxonomy): Eukaryota > Viridiplantae > Streptophyta > Magnoliopsida > Santalales > Viscaceae > Viscum > Viscum album. The sequence goes on from OY728151.1 coordinate 121,518,432, forward strand.
ACTACAAATATGATTTTGTCAAGGCCTTGTGCCAAGACACTAGTTTGTCCCATGAGACCTACCTATGCATCGAGGAGCTATATCGGGCTCCACCTGTCACATATTAAGTCCAATGCATTCCCATATGAAAAGGTTTAAACATAACATAAACATTCATATTAAAACTAGCATACGAAATTTCAATAATTTCACCATAAACTATGAATGGTATAAAAATAGCACATCCACAGCCAAACATATGACAAAACCTTCAATACAATATAGAAGTTTTGTATCATAATAAATCAACTTCAAATAAGCGTAAAATACATCAAAGGATGTTGACATAGATGAAATCAAAACACTTTTTATAGAAATATCTCCTTATATTTTTGAAATCATTTAAGAGCCATATAAAATAATACATTTTCTTGAAAATATTCTTATAAGCTTTTAAGGAAAGCTTTGAATATTTTATAATGGCAGAAAATAACCGCACCAGGCGTATAAGTTAAAAAAACATTCTTACCTTAATTCTATCAAAAAGGTTAAAAAGGACCTTGTTTTGAAAATGACAGAAAGATTCCTCTTATAAAAAGTCAAACAAGGGTATAATTGACTTTAACCCATATTCTTTTAAAAATGTTTTGAAATACATTTTTAAGAAACTTGGATGTGGATGATAACGAGATCCCAGTAGATTATTACGTATAAACAACCTCAGATAATGAAGAGATTGTGAAATAACCCTTACCTTGTACTTTTCCTTGGTTGGGGTAGGTTAACCTCCTGTATAATGGTGAAATAATTGTTATTAAATTATAAAAAAATCATATACATTATTATGATATCATATATGATCTGTTAATATTGATTTGATAATAATATCTTAGTATTATCGTTGTTTCGGGTGTGAACTTACTTATTTTCTTTTGTATGTTTTGTTATGTAAGACATGTTTGTAAAGGATAGGTTGTATATAATTCATATCCAGAATGATATCAAGTCCTTAAACATCATTTTTAAATAATCAAATGATAATTATACTTGAATGGATACGATGGAGAATGAATCTCATCGCATTCGTGGAGACTGTAGTCCGTATGTACGCACGAGCGACAATATCATTCTTTTGATATTAAAATAATATATAAATGGATGGTATATCATATATACAGAATCATTAAAATGTTATATTTATTATTTATATGAGTTACACATCATTATTATACCCATCCAAATAATATTATATTGAATAACAATTACCCCACGACGTGGAGACGGTAATCCGTACGTACGCACGTATGGTGATATGTTATTCAAAGGGTGGATAGAATACTTAATATGGTTGTACCATATTTATAATAACATCAAATTATATAAATGATACTGGAGTTATTATTTTAGAATGTTAACAACAAAGGAAGAAGAAGTGGAAGAAGAAATGAACTTGGAAAAGGGTGGTGAAATCATTACCTCTTCTTCGGGTTCTTCCTTTTGATTTGATCAAAAGGGATTCTTAGGTTGGATTAATGATCAAACTAAGGCCCCTTAGATGTATTGAGGGATGTTGGGAGAGTATTTGGGCAGAGTTTGTCTGAACCAAAAGGCTTTGAAGGTGTGAAGAAATGAGAAGGAGGATTGCCCTTTTATAAGAGGGGTGAGAGGCACCTTTGGAAAAGCTAGAAATATTAATTTATAATAAATACATATTCGGTTTATAATGGCTCCAAAGTTGATTATTTAAATGTTAAGGTGGGTATGGGTCGAAAACAACTCAAAAAATATAATTTAGACAGGTTTGGGTACTTATATTAACCTTATCTTTAAGTATTAACTCTAAGTTAATTAGTTTGACTTTTACAATGTCTCATTGTATTTTTATATAATATGGTTAATAAACTTACTACATACATCCAAGCGACCCCCAAGTGGTCCATTAAGTATGAACCTATCATGATATAAGTTCTTTGGCGGAAACCTAGTTTTTTATGTATTTAATATCAATTAATAATATAATATTTGTTTTAATAACTCTTTTATGTCAATTTTGACACTATTCAATAGTTGATTTTTGTGAAACTCATAACAGATTGATTACTTCGAAAAAAGTCAATTAAATGAATACTAATATATCATATTATCCTATAAAATTAGTTTAATTCATTAAAAGTTTCATATTATATTTATTTGGGTATTTATAATATCAATTAGATTAATTTTTAACTATTATAGTAATTACTACATCATCATTGTGTCATAAATAAATTAAATCATTTAATATCTAAAAATTATAAACAAAATATCATTATGTAGGAAATCCTTTTATCTTTATAGTGAATACTTATAATCTAAAATCCAACATATATAACCATATGTAATAATTGTTTTTCTAAAAGATATATGCTTGTGTCATTTTTGTATTCATTTTAACTTAATAAAAAAAATGTCCCTATCACCTAAAAGTGGCACCATGGGGTCCGAAAATCGACCCAAAGATGCCTATGGTCGAACATGTATCAACCAATAAGGCTAGGACACGTTTTAGGGTAATTTATTATTATTATAATATTATTTTTTATCCCTTATTTACCAGATTTACCCTTAACCATGGTAAATAAAATATTTACCACAGTAATTATTCAAAATGTATAAAAATAAAAGTTACCTATTTACACAATTTGGACATCCTGATTACAAATATGGAATCCATTTTTCTAATTTCAAAACACAGAAGTGGAAGAAATTAATTTAAAATTAATTCCCACTGTCAAATCAAAAAGCGTGTTTTTAAGAGATAATAACTATCAAAAGATTGACACTTGTTTATGTTGGGTTTAATTGTAAAATTATGTCCAATGACCAACATTATATTTAATGGTAAAAATATATTCTAAATATACTTTAAAACCACTAAAATTCATAATTTATCACTATTAATTATTTTGATTAAAAAAGTTGTTTTTAATTAAAATTTAGTAATTTTCACTATTCATAAAAATATTAAAGTTATCCGAAAAGTACCAAAATTTCATCTTAGGCTAAATTAGATATTCCAAATCCAAAAATGAAGTCCATTTTGAAATATAAAATATATATAATTTCATAAATTAGGTATTACTATTCATAACGGCTAGTTTGATTGGTCGTTAGAACTCAGTGTTGCATACAACACAAGCTATCGCATTATTCAAAGAGAAGCGTACCATAGAAGCTTGGGGTGTTACATTCTCCCCTCCTTCAAATAATTTCATCCTCGAAATTTCCAGAATACTACTTCATGAAAATACTCGGGTGGTTCTTCATCATAAGTTCCTCGGGTTCCCACGTTGCCTCTTCCATCTTATGGTTTCTCCACAAAACTATTACCAGACGCGTCGTCCGGTTTCTCAGTACTTGTTCTCTCGTATCAAGAATCATGACGAGCTATTCAAAATTGGAAATATCAGGTTCCAGTTCTAATTTCTCATAGGCGAGTACATGCGTTGGGTCAGGCATGTATTTCCTCAACAGAGATACGTGGAACACATCGTGAACTTTGGAGAGACTTGGCGGCATTGCCAATCCGTAAGCTACAGCCCCAATTCGTTCTAGAATTTAGAATGGTCCGATGTACCTGGGACTCAATTTACCTTTCTTACCAAAACGTTTGACTCCCTCCAAAGGATATACCTTTAGGAAATCATGATCACCGACTTGAAATTCCAAATCCTTCCTTCGATTATCGGCATAGTTCTTCTTCCTACTTTGAGCTGCTTTGATGTGATTTTGGATTACTTTCACATTTTCCACTGTTTCCTCCATCAGTTCTGGGCCTACAAGTTTTCTTTAACCAACGTCATCCCAACAGGTTGGTATACGACATCTCTTTCCGTATAACGCTTCATATGGTGCCATCTGAATACTAGAATAGAAGCTATTGTTATAGGAAAATTCTACCAGTGGTAAATATTGATCCCACATACCCTGAAAGTCAAGTGAGCAAGATCTCAACATGTCTTCTAAGGTCTGAAGAGTCCATTCTGATTGTCCGTCTGTCTGAGGGTGGTATGCATTGCTCAAATGAAGTTCAGTATCCAGGGATTTCTGAAGACTTTTCCAAAATCTTGAAGTAAAATGGGGATCACGATCAGAAACAATCGATAGGGGTACTCCATGAAGTCTCATAACTTCATTAATATATAGTCTTTCTAGACGTTCCAGGGGTAGATCTTCTCTTATAGAAATAAAATGTGCTGACTTTATAAGACGATCAACAATAACCCAGATTGCATCGTTCCTTATAGGAGTCTTTGGTAGCCCCATGACAAAGTCCATCGTAATATTGTCCCATTTCCACTCAGGTATGGGAAGAGGTTGCATGACTCCTCCAGGCTGTTGCCTTCCAGCTTTCACTTGTTGACAAACCATACATCTTGACACAAAATCGGCAATATCCCTCTTCATGTTGTCACACCAAAAATGGTCCTTCAAATCTCTATACATTTTGGTGCTCCTAGGATGTATAGAGAAATTGGAACTGTGAGCGTCATCCAGTAATTCCCTTTTTAGATCAGGTATATTGGGAACACAAAGTCTCTTCCCGAATTTCAAAATTCCATCTTCATACACAAAGTATCTCAATCTCCCATCATTCACAGCTTTCATCTTCTTTTGGAATTCTTCATCATCGGCCTGAGAACTCTTAATCCTTTCTAGTAAAGATGGTTTGGCACCCATTTGAAAAACCATTGATTTTTCACCTTCCCTGGTTATAACCATGTCCATCTTTACTAGATCCATGAAAATTGGATCCCTTTCCATTTTCATCATGTTCAATACTCCATGGTATTTTCTACTCAAAGCATCTGCCACCTTGTTTTCTTTCCCCAGGTGGTAGTGTATCATGAAATCATAATATTTGACTAATTCAAGCCATCTCCTTTGTCTCATGTTGAGTTCTTTTTGTGAGAAAATATACTTCAAACTCTTGTGATCAGTACAAATCTCACATTTTTCACCATAGAGGTAGTGCCTCCAATCTTCAAAGCAAAGATCACAGTTGCTAACACGAGATCATGAGTAGCATAGTTTTGTTCATGAATTTTCAACTGTCGTGATGCATAGGCAATAAATCTATCATTCTGCATAACGACACAACCAAGTCCTTTATTTGATGCATCACTATAAATAATGAACCCATCATTCCCCAATGGTAGAGTCAATATAGGAGCATTGACTAATCTTCTCTTCATTTCTTCAAAACATTCTTCACACTCTTTTGTCGAAACAAATTTAACCCCTTTGCGTGTGAGCTTCGTTAATGGGTTAGCCAATCAGGAAAAATTCTAGACGAAACGTCGATAATAACCTACCAAACCAATAAAACTACGTACCTCAGTTATACTCATAGGTGATGGCCATTCTTGGATTGCCTTGGTCTTAGAAGGATCAACATAGATTCCATCTTTAGAGACAATATGGCCAAGAAAAGAAATCTCCTGAATCCAGAATTCACACTTGCTAAACTTCCCATATAATTCATGCCTCCTCAGAGTCTTCAAGATAATGAACAAGTGATTTTCATGATCTTCGTAGGTTTTGGAGTATACCAAGATATCAACAATAAATACCACCACAAATTAATCGATATACTGCTTGAAAACTCTATTCATCAGATCCATGAATACAGAGGGTGCATTAGTCAATCCAAACTGCATTACAGCAAACTCGTAATGCCCGTACCTGGTTTGAAATGCTGTCTTCGGAATGTCTTACTTATCCACACACAACTGATGGTATCCAGATCGAAGGTAAATCTTTGAAAAGTATTCAGTTCCGTGCAGTTGGTCAAATAAACCATCAATGCGTAGTAGGGGATACTTGTTCTTTATTGTTATAGCATTGATCTCCCTGTAGTCGATACATAACCTCATAGATCCCTCTTTCTTTTTAACAAAAAGAATAGGGGCTCCCCATGGAGAAACACTAGGGTGAATAAATCCTTTATTACTCAACTCCTCTAGTTATTTCTTTAGTTCAACTAACTCTATAGTGGCCATTCTATAAGGTGTCTTCGATATAGGCCTTGATCCAGGAATTAAATCAATGGAAAACTCAACATCTCATTCTGGAGGATGTCCAGGTAAATCATCCAGAAATACATCTACAAATTATTTCACAAAAGGTACATCCTCTATTTGAACATTCCTTTCCTCACCGATAGTTATTTCATTCTCTTCCTCTCCAATAATTGAATTTAGTTGAGCTAGTGGGGGTGAATCTCAATAAGAATTAGGTGGTGACGATTCTGCTCTAAAGATAAGGTGTTCCTTATCATTATCATCAAGAATCGTAACCACTTTCTTCTTAAAATAAATCTTCGCATCATAGTCCGAAAGCCAGTCCATACCGAGGATTATATCAAACTCAATCATAGGTATGATGATGAGATCAACAGATAAAGAACATTTATGTGCTCTAATGGGGACTGATTCACAAAACATTGTTGCAATGATACTTCCCTTAGGAGTTTTAACTGAAAACACCCTTATTAAATCAAATTGGAAATATCTAATTTTCTTAGAAAACTAGGAAGATATGAAACAATGCGATGATCCAGAGTCAAATAATGCATTTGCTAAACTTGAGGAAAGCATTAAATTACCTGCCACCATGTCTTTCGGAACTTCTACCTCAGCAGTAGTGATAGCATAAGCCTGGACATGATCCCTTGGCCTTTTCTGAGTAAGTTCTCCTGACGCTTAGGACATTCATTTTCATAATGCCCCATCTCCCTGCAATTGTAGCAATGAACGTTGGTAGCTTCCTTCTTCCCCTTTCAATCACGAGCTTGGTGGCCTTTTTCACCACACTTGTAACAGACTCCCATTCCCTTCAAGCAAGTACCAGGGTGTTTCTTCCCGCATTTACCACAGTATGGATATTCATCCTTTCCCTTCTTCCCCTTATTCCCATTCCCAGATTGATCAGCATGTCTCTTCTTCTCTTGCTTTGCTTTAAAGTCATAAGACTTAGAGAATTCCTTTTCAGTCTTGATAGCACATGAGACAATTTCTTCGTACGAAGAAAAGGATTGTGAGACTAATGCTCGATGAAGAAATGGTTTTAACCCATCAAAGAAACGATAAATCTTACTTCTTGGGTTGCGAATATAATCTCCAGCATACCTCGCTAACCTTGTAAAGTTAGCCTCATACTTTGTGACATTCTAATCCTCCTTTTGTCTCAGACTCAGAAATTGCCTTTCCATATCTGCTCGATGGTCATGAGGAAAGTATTTTTCTAAAAACAGATCTTTGAACTCCCTCCATTCCATATTTGATACTTCATCATCTTCCTTTATGTTTTGAATCAATGACCACCATTGATCAGCATCTCCAGTGAGGCGGTAAACTGCCATGATAACTTTTTCCCTTTCATTACTCCCCAAAGCCTGAAATATTTTCTCTAGGGAATTTATCCATTGCTCGGCTACTAAGGGATTTGTACTCCCATTGAACGTTGGTGGTTGTTGCCTCATAAATCGATCTAACATTGATCCTCCACACTGTGGATCAGGGTGCTCCATACGGGTAAGGTTATTATTCATAACCTGAGTATGTTGTCTCAGTATGGTGATTAGCTGATCGGAACCAGTTGCATCACCAGGCCCACTATAATTATCTTGATCAAGAGGAAAATCCCTACATGAAGTGTGTACATTGATACAGTTTCCATTTCTTCCACTAGGCGCCATTTATAAACAATGGCATAAACTAGATCAGTTTATGAATCAAAATACATAATCCCATACTTATAAAACACTTAACATAAATTGAACTATTTATGGATATAATCCAAAATGATAAAAATGTTTTCTTTGAGGAAGTATATACTCATAAACCCTTCATAATGATTTTTAAATAAAATGAGAGTTATCCTAAGAATATCCCCCAGGAGTGTCGTAACCAAGAGTGCTGCAAGGCCCGTTGTCGTGCACCAGTTCCCGTTCGAGTCTAGCTCAAAGCGGTGTTTTCAGGTTTTACCCCTAGGTACATCTGTGCCAGAGCCGCCTCTACCTGCTTGTATCCAGACAGGGATGTATTTCTCGGAAATCTCACAAAATCTCTACAATAACAAAATTCTAGGAAGTTCTTCTATACTAATCCTCAAAGTTCATCTTAGGTCTACGTGCTCTAATCAGAGTTTTTCTAAATCTAGCATTCAAGGTTTGTACTAAACTTCCTCTGATACCAACTATAACGCCCCGACCCTAGTTTCCCAGAGTCGGTGCATTATTACATAACATTGGCATGATCACAAGAACGATCAAATCTCGAAAGACCGATTGGTTTAGTAGCCTTGGAAACACTAGTTATATTCATAAGTTTTACATTACATCATAAAATGAAAAACTACTACAACAACATAATGACTCCATAATCCACACTCATATCCCCACATAATATCCCTGCAGGTCATTCATAATTTACTTCTTCACTTCCTGGGAAAAATAAAACATAGAAAAGGGGTGAGCTCAAATGCCCAGTAAGGATAACAATATAGCAGAAACTTTCATAAATAAGAATAAACATTTGAGGCAATGTATAACTATACAAAAAGCCTTGAAAACTTGAAATTTAAACATTGTATGGAATAAATAAAAAGAAATAATTCCATTTACTCATTCACATGGATATTCTACTAATCGAATAATCTCATGCAAAATCACTAACCACTTTCATAATGTGGGAATGCATAATTCCAGACTATCATAACCACATAGCCAAGGCCTCGTGCCAAGACTACAAATAAGATTTTGTCAAGGCCGTGTGCCAAGACACTAGTTTGTCCCATGAGACCTACCGATGCATCGAGGAGATATATCGGGCTCCACCCGTCACATATTAAGTCCAATGCATTCCCATATGAAAAGGTTTAAACATAACATAAATAATCGTATTAAAACTAGCATACGAAATGTCAATAATTTCACCATAAACTATGAATGGTATAAAAATAGCACATCCACAGTCAAACATATGACAAAACATTCAATACAATATAGATGTTTTTTATCATAATAAATCAACTTCAAATAAGCGTAAAATCCATCAAAGGATGTTGAAATAGATGAAATCAAAACACTTTTTAGAGAAAGATCTCCTTCTATTTTTGAAATCATTTAAGATCCATATAAAATTAAAAAATTTCTTGAAAATATTCTTATAATATTTTAAGGAAAGCTTTGAATATTTTATAACGGCGGAAAATAACCACACCCGTTGTATAAGTTAAAAAAAACATTCTTACCTTAATTCTGTCAAAAAGGTTAAAAATGAATTTGTTTTGAAAACGACAGAATGATTCCTCTTATAAAAATTCAAACAAGGGTATAAATGACAGTAACCTATATTATTGTAAAAATGTTTTGAAATACATTTTGAAGAAACATGGATGTGGATGATAACGATATCCCAGTAGATTATTACGTATAAACAACCTCAGATAATGAAGAGATTGTGAAATAACATTTACCTTGTACTTTTACTTTGTTGGGGTAGGTTAACCTCCTTTATAATGGTGAAATAATTGTAATTAAATTATAAAAGAATCATATACATTATTATGATATCATATATGATATTTTAATATTGATTTGATAATAATATCTTAGTATTATCGTTGTTTCGTGTGTGAACATACTTGTTTTCTTTTGAATGTTTTGTTACGTAAGACATGTTTGTAAAGTATAGGTTGTATATAATTCATATCCAGAATGATATCAAGTCCTTATACATCATTTTTAAATCATCAAATGATAATTATACTTGAATGGATACAATGGAGAATGAATCTCATCGCGTTCATGGAGACGGTAGTCCGTACGTACGCACGAGCGAAAATATCATTCTTTTGATATTAAAATAATATATAAATGGATGGTATATCATATATACAGAATCATTAACATGTTATATTTATTATTTATATGATTTACACATCATTATTATACCCATCCAAATAATATTATATTGAATAACAATTACCCCACGACGTGGAGACGGTAAGTCGTACGTACGCACGTATGGTGACATGTTATTCAAAGGGTGGATAGAATACTGAATATGGTTTTAACATATTTATAATAACATCACAGTATATAAATGATTCTGGAGTTATTATTTTAGAATGGTAACAACAAATGAAGAAGAAGTGGAAGAAGAAATGAACTGGGAAAAGGGTGGTGAAATCATTACCTCTTCTTCGGGTTCTTTCTTTTGATTTGATCAAAAGGGCTCCATAGGTTGTCTTTCTGATCAAACTAAGGCCCCTTGGTTGTAGTGAGGGAAGTTGGGAGAGTATTTGGGAAGAGTTTGGCCGAACCAAAAGGCTTTTAAGGTGTGAAAAATGAGAAGGAGGAGTGTCCTTTTATAAGAGGGGTGAGGGGCACCTTTGGAAAAGCTAGAAATATTAATCTATAATAAATTCATATTCGGTTTCTAATGGCTACAAAGTTGATTATTTAAATTATAAGGTGGGGATGGGTCGAAAAAAACTCAACCAATATAATTTATACAGGTTTGGGTACTTATATTAACCTTATCTTTAAGTATTAACTCTAAGTTAATTAGTTTCACTTTTAAAATGTCTCTTTGTATTTTTATATAATATTGTTAATAAACATACTACATACATACAAGAGACCCCCAAGTGGTCCATTAATGATGATCCTATCATGATATAAGTCTCTTGGCTGAACCATAGATTTTTAGGAATTTAATATCAATTAATAATATAATATTTGTTTTAAGAACTCTTTTATGTCAATTTTGTCACTATTTAATAGTTGATTTTTTTGAAACTCATAACAGATTGATTACTTCGAACAAAGTCAATTAAATCAATACTAATATATCATATTATCCTAGAAAATTAGTTTAATTCATTAAAAGTTTCATATTATATTTATTTGGGTATTTATCATATCAATTAGTTTAATTTTTAACTACTATAGTAATTACTACATCATTATTGTGTCAACAATAAATTAAATCATTTAATGTCTAAAAATTATAAATAAAATATCATTATGTTGGAAATCTTTTTATATTTCTAATTAATATTTATAATCTAAAATCCAACATATATAACCCTATGTAATAATTGTTTTTCTAAAAGATATATGCTTGTGTCATTTTTGTATTCATTTTAACTTAATAAAAAAATGTCCCTATCAACTACAAGTGGCACCATGGGGTCCCAAAATCGACCCAAATATGAATATGGTCTAACATGTATTAACCAATAAGGCTAGGACACATTTTAGGGTAATTTAGTATTATTATAATATTATTTTTTAACCCTTATTTACCAGATTTACCCTTAACCATGGTAAATAAAATATTTACCACAGTAATTTTTTAAAATGTCCAAAAATAAAAGTTACTTATTTACAAAATTTGGAAATCATAATTCCAAATATTTAATCCATTTTTCTAAATTCAAAACACAAAAGTGGTAGAAATTAATTTAAAATTAATTCCCGCTATCAAAACAAAAAGCGTGTTTTTAAGATATAATAACTATCAAAAGATTGACACTTGTTTATGTTCGGTTTAATTGTAAAATTATGCCCAATGACCAAAATTATATTAAATGGTAAAAATATATTCTTAATATACTTTAAAACCACTAAAATTCATAATTTATCACTCTTAATTATTTTGATTAAAAAAGTTGTTTCTAATTAAAATTTAGTAATTTTCACTATTCATCAAAATATTAAAGTTATCCGAAAAGTACCAAAATTTCATCTTAGGCTAAATTAGATATTCCAAATCCAAAAATGAAGTCAATTTTGAAATATAAAATATATATAATTTCAAAAAAAATGTATTACTATTCATAACGACTAGTTTGATTGGTTGTTAGAACCCGGTGTTGCGTACAACACACGCTATCGCATTATTCAAAGAGAAGCGTACCCTAGAAGCTTGGGGTGTTACATAGAAATTAAAAGGAATTTGTTTTCATAAATACTTTTTAATTTTACGAGTCCACTGTTTTTTATGGCCCCTAATTCTGACGCCCGGTGTGCCCAGAATCATTTTCTGATATTTTGCTCAAGTACGTTCAGTAAACGTACGTATGGGTTTATATATCTATTGAACCAGTGATCAGAATTGAAATATGGGGACACCGACGAACTCGCATCACCAATATTCACCTAAGGGGACCTTTACCACAATTGTGTTTGGTTAGGAGTATTAGTTATTTTCGGGGATTCATAATAAATTAAATAAGTTGTTGTGTTACACAATTTATTTAGTTGGTGGATATTATCTCCAAAGAGAGGTTTATGGTGGGGCCCACCCCCACATAACATCCCATGGGAGGATAATGTGTGTTGGTCCCACATGAACATCAACTCTTCAACTCCACCTTGAAACCACCATTTACCTCCTAAACTCTCCACCTCTCCAATTTAATTTTAAAACTCTCTATATTCCACCCTCCCTAACAAGGTTTCCAAAAATCTCAATTAGTCTTGACATATAGTCATTACCATTTATTTTATTTACATATCTTTCCTGTGTGGACTGGGTCGTGCATGGACTCGAGAGTTGGAGCTGAACTGTGGTTGATAACTTAGGCATATTTACGGGATTATACATATGTAGGGTTGGTTGATACTTCATGTTTGTATCATTCCTTTTGTTTTTTATCCTTCGTGGCTTCTAGGAGACCTTCATGGGTCTTGGGGTCCCTATTGAGTATCATTATACTCACCCATGCATGGTTAATGCCCACACTTCATTGTGTCGGTTGTAGACGAAGCACAACACTGCTCAAGGTAGAGTGTTGTGGAGTTGGATGGTACCCAGTGGTGGACCACATGACGAGATGTACATGAATCAGATGGATGGACCTAAGGTGTTGAGTAGGACAACTATAGCCACCTTTCAGATAGGATTTCTAGAGAACAAATTAGTAGTTTTTTTTACTTTTCTACAATTGTACTTTACTGTTGGGATTTTATTTCCATCTCCTTCCTTTCTGCACTTACATTTTTATTCGGTATTCACTTAGTGTTTACATCCAATTGAGTACTCTGTTGTTTTAGTTTACTTTCATAAAGACAATGCCTTCCCAACATAGGGATTTATTCCTTTGGTGATAGTCGCAAACCCCTAGCCTATGGAAGGCGGGCATGGGGTAGTCACGACACGAGCCCTGAGTATGGGTCGTGACAAATTGGTATCAGAGGAGTCGGTTCTACCAAAGGACTCTATTCATTCTCTTCTCTGAAGCAATAGTGTTAATAGTATTGATTGTGGTTTTTAGTCTAGGGAGTCCAGTGCAGGTGTAGTGGTCGACGTATCCCAACACCAGGACACTGACCTATGATTTCCGACTCTGTGCACGAAAACACTAATTGAATGTGTGATTCATTGAAAAGGGTTCTTTGTGATTACTTTGTGCCAGACCTCTCCAAAGTTGCAGCACCACTTTTAGCTTTGACAAATAAGAGGAAACCCTTCGTGAGGTCAGAGAGATGTCAGAAATGCTTTCAGGAGCTGAGGCAAAGATTGAATAGTGCACCCATCGTGAGGCTACCAGAGGAGGGCGTTGGGTACGTAGTTTACTACAACGTATCTGGGACCGGACCCGGGTGTGTCCTGATGCAAGAGCACGTAGTGATCGCATATAGTTGACGACATTTGAGACACCATGATCAAAACTGTGCTATCCATGACATGGATTTAGCGGTAGTGGTATTCAACTTGAAGATGTGGTGACACTATCATAAGGGAGAGAATTTTACATTCTACTCTGACCACCAGAGTCTCAGGTACATCTTCTCGTAGAAGGACCTGAACTTGAGACTGTTGCGATGGATCAAGTTCTTCTAGAACTATGACTTTGAGATAGTCAATACTCCTATGAAGTGGAACATTATAGAAGATTCTCTCAGTAGATGATCATAAATTCACCTATTAGGAGAGGTGACGGAGCTGCTAGCCACGTTGCATATATACTTTGTGGATAGAGATGGAGCATCCTTTCTACATTCTCTCATAGTCACTCTTCCACTTCATCAGCAAGTTAGGGAGGTATAGTGTGGGGACGTTGAATGTGAGAATCGAAGTGCTCAGATATCCTCATGGCATGCACCTGATGGGTTTTATGAAGGTGGGGAGCACGTCAGCCTCTTCAGGGGACATACCATGGAACCAGTATCACTATAGGGGGAGGTGTTGTGTGAGTTCCACACTTCCCATCAAGCGATAAATCTATGAGTGGTGATGATATATCAGGACCTCAGACGACAACACTGGTGGCAGGGTATAAAGACGGTTGTAGTAGATTTTGTCCCATGATGCCTCAATTGTTAGTTGGTGAAGGCGGTGCACCAGGTACCAGTAGGCTTGGTACATCCCTTAGAGGTCCCCGAGTGGAACTGGGATGAGATATCCAGGGATTTCGTGATAGGACTTCCACATACATCTAGAGGACACGACTCTATCTGGGTGATTGTCAACCAACTCACCAAGTCTTCCCACTTTCTACCGATCAGAGAGCAGGGATCAGTAGAGATCCTGGGATCAATCTACATTCAGGATATTGTACCACTTCATGGTGTGCCATTGACTATCATCTCTGACCGAGATTCTCATTTACCTTCCCGGATTTGGAAGGGGTTATAATAGGATTTTGTGATGCATCTTTTGTTGAGCACAACCTTCCATCCTCAGACAGATGGTCAGACTGAGAGGACCATTCAGACTCTCGAGGACATGCTTCATGCATGTGTCTTTAACATTGGTCACAACTGGGATGATCACTTACCCATGGTGGAGTTTTCATACAACAACAGATACCACTAAACCATTAGGATGGCACCATACGAGGCATGATACGACCGACCTTGCAGATCACCTCTGTGCTGGACTAAACTAGTGAGTCAGCACTTGTCAGACCAGAGACAGTTCAGGCTATGACAGAGAAGGTGTAGATCATCCTGGAGTAGATTAGGACTGCCCATAGCAGACAAACTTCCTATGCTGATAGGGGATGAAGACCGCTAGAGTTCGAGGGTGACGACCACGTCTTCTTATGGGTCTCACTTAGATGGGGTCTATGGAGATTTGGTCGAGGCGTCAAGATATCTCCATGGTATATAGGCCCACTCTAGGTCCTTAGCAGAGTAGGCATGGTGGCTTACCACCTAGCCCTTCTACCTCAGTTGCACTGGGTGCATGACGTCTTCTACGTATCATAACTAAGGAGATATGTGCATGACCCATCCCACAACATCGACCATGGGGATCTGGACATTGATGATGGGTTGACATTCATGGAGGACCTGAAGAATATTGAGGACCTATAGGAGCAAGTCCAATGTGGACGATCGATTCCTCTGGTGCATGTTCGCTGGCAGCATGGGAACCTCCATGAGAGCACATGGGAGCGGGAGGCTCAAATGTGTGCTCAGTACCCACTTTTGATTCCCTATTGTTTGTTGTAGCTTTACGGGGACATGAAACCTTGAGGTGGGTGTAATGTAAAGTCCCATAAAATTTAAGGAATTTTTTTTTCTTAAATAATTTGGAAATTTACGAGTCTGCTGTTTCTGACGGTGCCTGATTCCGAGGCCTGGTGTGACTGGAATCATTTTATGAAGTTTTTTTGGGTACGTTCAGTAAACGCACGTGTAGGTTTTTCTATCATTTGAAATGGTGCTCAGAATTGAAATCTGAGGACACCGAAGAACTCATAGTGCTTATATTCTCCTAAGTGGACCCTTACCGCAACTGTGTTTGGTTGGGAGTAGAAGTTATTTTTAGGGATTCAAAATAAATTAAATAAATTGTTGTGTTACACAATTTATTTAGTTGGTGGTTATTATCTATAAAGGGAGGTTGATGGTGGGGCCCATCCCCACATAACCTCTCACAGGAGGATAATGTTTGTGGGGACCACACAAACATCAACTCTTTAACCCCCCCTTGAAACCCACTTTTTTCTCCTAAACTCTCTACCTCTCCTCTTAAATTTTAAAACTCTCCATATTCCACACTCCCTCATAATGTTGCCAACACTATAAATTAATGTGAAATTAATTAAATGGCACCTCTAAATTTTTTAATTATTTTATATTTATGTCAAGAATATAAATAATTTCCAAACTATTATTTTTGGGCATTGGAACTTGTTGTGTTGGTAGAGTTTTGGAGAATAGGGAGGACCTTCTTCCAATGAAGAATAAATTCCTCTCTCGACGAATAATGGTGACACCACAAAGAATGCGATCTATCTTTCTTATTCTTCCACATCAAGGTAGAAGACACCACCAGCGAGGAATGTTGACTATGCTTCCTCCTCGAACACCCCACGACATCAATGAATCAATGTCATCTTTGGATTCAATTTCTGCGACACGAGAAGCGATCATTGGAATCAAGGTATGGGTTTTCTTGTTTAAATTAAATAATCAGACCTCATTTTTATATGGTTTAACTTTGGCCTTTTCTTAACAACTTACCTGGAGGGAGAGGGCTGAACAAACACGGCCCGACAAACCTCCGTTGTTTCTCTTGAGTTGATGATGGTGGCGGAACCGGTAGAGCGCAGTGCCGTTACACCGCCCCGGAGGAACGAAGGGGGCTGAGTCCATGCGCGCCACGACGGACGGATGAAGCGGCAGCCGTGCGTCATCTACATCAAATAAAATTTCAGCCCATACATGCGTGCTACTTATTTGATGAACCATTCAGCCATGAAGGCTGGGAAGATGATCGCGGTGCCGAGAGGCACCGCGCTGCGGAGGAACAGCGGCCCATGCTCCACGAGCCGCATCGCCGGGTGAACCGGCCGGCCACCTACCGGGAGGGTTGAAGGAATTAGCCGCCCCCAAATGTGTTGTGTGGGAGGAAAACGACCTGCTGTGTGGGATGCTCACACCGGATAAGAACTGCCTGCTTCGGCCAGCCGGGCAGGAGGGGCGGTGCCGCTCGTATTTATCATTTCAGATAACCCCCCCTTCCCCGCTCGGCCCGCTGGCCGAGCCACGGGCCAGACCACCTTCTTCACAGGTCAGGCCACCATTGAGAAGGCTGGGACACAGCGTCGTGCTGCACCGTGCCCCACCGAGCCGGGCCGACACTCCAGCTGGGTCTGATTCTCCTAACCGGGTCAGGCCGACCCACCATACCACTGGGCTTGACGGGTCGTGGCCGTTTTTCTTAAACTCGAATATCTTTTAGACCGTGTGTCCAATCTATGCACCGTCTTCAGCACTTGGAGCCTCGTGAGGATACATGCCATTTTCAATACTGTAAGTGAGTTTTGGAAAACTTTGGAAATGGCCAGGTTTGGAATGAGGGTAATTCCAACAGGGTCCCTGGAACAAAAAAACCAATAACTCTCAGACCATGCATCTGTTTGACGCGCCGTCAGCTGCGTTGGGCTTCTCTAGATGAGAAAGAACTATGGCATACATAAAATCTACACTTTGTTACTGTTGATGTATCTACCCCTTTGCTCGTGGAGTGGACCCTCCAAGAATCGAGCGTGCTGTGTGCGGGAACAATAGAGCTAGTTGTGACTGCGATGACTACTATACTAGGATCCTCCATGAGTTCGACAACGATGACTACTGTAATGGGATCCTCTGTGGGTTCAACAAAGATGACTACAATTCATTTATCCTATGTGGGTGTAGATGTTTGACCTCTGTACTTGTATCATGTGTGGGTCCGTCAATGTAGCTGGTTTTGTATCCTCTATGGGTCAAACAGCTTAGTTGGTCCTGTATCCTATGTGGGTCTGACAACGTAGATGAATCAGTTACTACATCTGATCATATCTATTGCTATACAAAAGATGTATACCTGTTTGAGCTGAGTCTTGACATACAATCATTATCATCTATGTGATTGACATTACTTTTCTTTGTGGACTGCGTTGTGCTTGGCCTCGAGAGTTGGATCTAAACTGTGGTTGAGAACTTAGTTAAATGAATGAGCATATACCTATGTTGGGTTGGTCAGTACTTCATGTTTGTATCTTTACTTTTGTGGTTTATCCTTCATGGATTCTGGGAGACCATCAGGGGTCTCAGTGGCCCTTCTTGAGTGTCGTTATACTCACCCCTTCATGGGCAATTCCGGCACTTCGTTGTGTTGGTTGTAGACAACATATAGCACTGATCGAGGCAGAGTGTTGTGGAGATGGACGATACCCAGAGGTGGACCACTTGGCGAGATGTACACAGAGTGGAAGGATGGACCTGAGGTTCTGAGGAGGCCATCTGTACCCACCCTTCTGGTGGGATTCCTGGAGGACGACTCCTTAGTTTCTGTTTACTTTTCTGTAGTTGTACATTACTGTTGGGCTTTTATTTCTAGCCCCTTCCTTTCAGCAAATACTTTTGTATTCGGTATTCACTTAGTATTTATTTCCTGTTGCATACTCTGTTGTGTTTGTTTAATTTCATAAAGGCAATTATTTCCCAGCTTAGAGATTTACACCTTTGGTGCTAGTCGTAAGCCCCTAACCTATGGAAGGCGGGCTTGGGGTAGTCACAACACGGGCCCCGAGGACAGGTCATGAAATATTTTATTTAAACCATGTTCCAATTACTTAAATAAGTAAACAATGATATATTTAGTAGGATCAAAAATAGAAATGTAAACATATATGAAAATCAAATACAATGATACATGAAACGTAACATTAACATGAAATTATTAACAAATATGTAATATACCATCATAATAAAATTATATGTGTTATGATATATTAAAATATGACACTATGGTTTGTTTATATTAATCTGATATTTATTATAAAAGGGTTTTTAATAGGTATGAATAATTTAAATACATAAGGTAACAGTTTTCTCATCTCACATTAACCTCTCGAAGACTTAACCCTTATCCATTCATGATTTCTTTTTTTTTGTGGTGTATTTAATGAACATGAATGTGTTTTACGATTATTATAAACTATTTTATCTATATTTAAATTTTTTTTTATGATATTTCTTTTTTTTATGTATGTTTCAATGGTTTTCAAATCAGTTAAGTAATCATTGTCTCAATGTAACTTCGTTGAAATACATGCCTTATAATTCACATATATTTTCTATATGGGGTATATATAATTTCACTTGATATGTTATATCATTAATATAATTAATTTCATTATATTTTAATCTTCATTTAATTTATTATTCCATGGGGATTATTTTTCATTATCACCAATGTGGTAATATTTTATTGCCACAATCTTATTGTTTACCAGGGTTGTTTTTTATTATGCTTCAATTAAAGAAATATTATGAACCATATCAAAATAAAAATAATTAATTTCATAAGACAATGTTTATTCATTATATAATAAGGTTCTAGTTCCATGTATCAACTCTAAAAATCATATGAGAATTAAGAAAATTATTTTAAGAAAATGTTACATTTTTTCAATTTTCTATCAAAAATATGTATTCTACAAAAACCCTATTTAATGAAATTTATGAATAAAATTTATTATATTCACCTATTCTCTTTAAAATAAATTTTAACCCATTTTTCTTTTTTATCAAAATGTATTTTCATAATGAAATATCCTTGGATTTTTCTAACTAAGATGATTTTATGAACATTATATGGTTGAAAGGGAATATATGTTATGTACGGATTTACATGTTCTCATGACTGTAATTTCCATTAATTGTCCATTGAAATATTAAATGATTATTTTTAATGATTTAATTCTGAATATTCTTTATATTCACTTACTTAATGTGTTTTTCATTGAAAATGATTTAAAAAATTATTAATTTTTAGAAGGTGTTTTAAATTATTTTCCAATCCTCATTTCTATGTTTCTAAGGACATTTTAATATGTGATTATTTTAAAAAATTCATGATTCATTTTTCTAAATATGAAATCAAATATTATTAATTAAATTTTTTAAATTGTTTTTAATTATTATTTTAGAATTTTTTAATGTGTATTAAATGTATATGATTTTGATGTTATTTTAAGATTAAAAATGTGATTACCAAAGAACCGTTTTTCATTAAAATGATTGATGTTATATTTAAAAATATATCCCCATATAAGATGAAATCCTTTGATATTGTGTATTACTTATAGGGGAAATGATCCATGGACACAATTATTTATCATTATTTGAATTGTTTATTTAATGATGATGAATCATCTATGAAACAATGTCTTTTTCACAGGTTATTCAATGATGAAATTATTCTGATGCATTTTCCTTTTACACATGTCATGATATAATGAAATTTTTATAATAATCATTTTATTTGTTGGGTTATGATATTCTATTTATGATACCCATCCTTTATATGTCATCATATTATGAATGTTTTAATATCTTGTGGAATATGTACGTAATATTTCAATATATGATAGGTGAGACCTATATATCCTTCTAATGTATTGGGTAATGAAAAAAGTTTTATGATTTCAATGGGTAAATTTAAGGCCATACCAATAAGAAAACAAAAGGAAAAATAATATGGAATCTCACGCACGAAACAAGAGGGTACACTGGAGGGAAACCCAACCCCGAAATAAGAGGGTACATGTGAGGCCATCAAAAGCCTAAAACAAGAATGTTCATTGGAGGGAATCCCAAACTTGAAACAGAAGGGTATACTTGAGGAATACCATGATTGAAAAAATAGTACATGGGTGGGAATCCAAAACCATACAAAAGAGTTCACATGGGAGGTAATCCCATGTATAAAAAGGATGATAAAAGAGGGGGAATCCCCATACCTAATGAAGTGGACACAAAGATGTGCATCCCATGCCCGAAACAGGAGGTTAAATTTGAGGGAAACCCTAGCCAATAGTAGGTACATTGATGATTATCCTAAAACTAACATGTTATTAAGGTCACTGTAGATTTACTTGATATAAGATTTTCAATGATGATGTGTATCCCTGAATTTCATACCTTATTCATCCTTTGTGAACTCTTAGATCATTTTCTTACTTACCTTATGATTCATGACTTCTCAACATCTAATATTTCAAAGAGGTATCTTGTTTATGGTATTTCATATGTAAGGTATGCTATTATAATATTATGATCATGTTAAAATAACCATTTTCTCTTGTTATATTTACATATCTTCCTTAATTTCACTTACTAGGCATCTGAGCTCAACCCTTTATATTTATATCATTACCTAGGTCAGAAAGAAATTTTTTATGTATGATTACTAATGGGGAGGAGATTTAATGCATATAATGTTTATCATTCACCTTGTAAAAGTATTATGTTTCTATGTTTCCAATGACACTAAACTATTATGATACACAGAAATATATTTCAGTAATGTGCTACATATTAACCAAAAATGATGTAATTTCCATGTGTGTTAATAAGCGGTTGTTATTGGTAGGTTCATATTCTAGTCAATAGCCCACCACACCAATGAAATCAAGTATCAAAAAGGGACTAATGTATAATGGAATTATCATTATTTTTTCCAATGTCTATTAAATTTCATTCACAATCATATGTGGAGGAATAACTTTTCCTCATCCTAAAAATATATCTCTCATCGATGATTTTCAGAATATCCCTTATATCAAAATTTATAATCCATAATTTGTTGCTAAATGATATTTTCATTTTCCACCAATTACATGACCATTTAATAACATTGTAGTTTTTGATATGCAACTTCATCCCAGTGTGTAGGTGTTCTAAACCACTTCCCATAAAGGGATTTATAGGGATCCATTTGGACGATTGAGTGAAAATAGTTATTGTTGGAGAAATCAACTAGGGGAAATTTTTTATCTCATCATCATTTAATGCCAATTTATCATTCTCACTACATTTCCTCAAGTTTGTTGATAGTCAAGTCAAATATGTTGTTGGTTTGAGGGTGATAAGATATGATAAAGTTCAACTCAATATTTAGATAACGTTGATGACTCTTCTTAAACATGTTTGTATATCAAGGATCTTGATCTGTAACAATCAATAGTGGTCTTCCTTGTAGCATCACCACTTATCTAATGTATATCATTAAAATATGATCAAAAGATATGTCAACTCAAATATTAACTATTTGAGTATAATTTTTAAGATGATTTACCACATCCCATATACAATTGTTTCCTTTTGATGTATTTATAATAAAAGTAAAACATTCTATAGTGATCTTTCTGCATTTCCATTTTGGTGTTGGCAATGATTAGATCATCCCACATGGATTTTTTTCTATCACATTTTAACATATAATATATCTTGATTTATATTTTTTTGATATCCTTCTTCATATTGTCCAACCAATAGTTTTCTCAATGATCACGATACATATTTGTTATTACTGTATTGATGGAGAAGGTTGAGCTTTGTCCGTCACCCTAAAAATCCTTCCTTGACTATTTATTTTATGGTAGAAATAATATTAACATAATTAATATGAATAATTATTCATTACAATTATACACAGAGGATTTTACTTTTCTTATAGCTTCCACATTCATACAAATTCCCATTGTAACTCTTTGATCATACATTATCATGTCTATAAGTTATGGTAGTGAAATCATTTGGGAAAGGATTGATTATGTTCCTTCATTTATGATTCCAATGTACATCCATTTCAATCATAAGAATATTAGATCTTTATCAATTATCATCAATTATTAAATCATTGGATCATTTCAACATAAAGAATTTATCACTTTATGAAAATCCCCTAGATGATAGTGGATTTATAATTCATCATCTTTGATCAGCTATAACCATCACCATTGATTCATATTCAGCTAATTCTATGTGAATATATACATGAGGATCTTATGATCCCTATATGTTTCACACTTCTTCCAAAGATATAATTCCACTATGTTTTCAATGCGAAGATCACTAAAGCTATCTCTAAATTAGGTGTTGGGAAGTTGTATTCATGAACCACTAATTTCTATGAGGCATTTTATATAACATTGTCTTTATGTATTAATAGAAATCCTAAAACATTATTTTATGAATATATATTTACCATGAACTGTTCCCCAAATTTGGGTACTTTATGTGTAGATTCAGTGATAACCCCATTTATCAACTATTTTATGCTCTCATCAAATTCATCATTTGAAAAATTTGACTCATTTTATAGATATCACTGTTAGAGTGTTTTATAATCAAACTAAATTTCTCACAAATTGATGATAGTTCCCAGTATATATAGAAAATATGGATACCAGTAATATATTTTGTCCTCATAAATCCATAAATTTATTCATTCATCTATGGGTCCATAGATAACCCATTACATATCATAAAATTCCTAGTTAATAAATCATCCTCAATAAAAAAAATCATATTTTGTATACTTTTTTTAAAGATTATCCTTTTATATCTCCGTTAAAATAATGATCAGATGACACTCATACCCCTCCTTCTTTTTTGATTATATTAGAAGATCATCTATAATGATAACTAATTTTTTATGTAATATTTTTAAAAAATATTATTAATGAACATGCTGATTGATGAGGAATGAGTAAGACCTAATGAAATTACATTGAAATCATGGAGTAAATACCTTTTATGAAAAGAAGTCATTGGGATATCTATTTTCTTCCCCCTTAATATATAATATATCAAGCAATTATTTCCCTTACAAAAGTATTGGTCACCACGTTAATAATTGGGCTAGTCATTGATCTGTGGTAGATGAGACTTGTTCTTCATGGTGATCATGTTGATCTAATGATAATCAGTGAAATGAAAAATTACCACACCATTTTTCTTGATGAAGCGTTCCAGTGCACCGCCATAGTGATTCAGTTGGTGTATAAACCATTAATCCATGTTATCCTATAGTTGATTAGCTCGTCTTTTTCTAAAACAAATATTTAATAATTATTCTTGGATAATGGTAACTCCCCATGTCTATTCTTGATGGAAAAATCAACCTCTAAGCTATGAGGAAGACCAAGTAATTCTTTGGGAAACACTTCTGAATATTAAATCACAATAATAATGTCATCAAGGATGGTTTTTCAATTATAATTAATCATTTGTTTTTATTATTCTTACTCACATTGAAATAATATAAATTCTTGAGATGTTTTTTATAAATATTATTCATCCATCTATTTATATTTTTATAGAATCAGTGGATGATTCACGATATTGAGAGTGAGTTCATTATATGGAAAATTTATGTTGGATGAATATTTGTAAAGCCAGTACATATACCTAATTTCATAATATTACACTACTGAAAGTATTATATGGTTTTATGGGAATCTCATCCCAATATTATTGATAGCTGATGTGTTATATACATGGGAAGTAATAATACCCCCTATTATAGTTTCAATGACATATCCACATTCATGATTTATGGTGGTGATTCAAAATTTCTATTATACTTTAATGATATGCAGGATTGAGTAGAAATACAATAAAAATTACATTCAATATTATTGAAAGAATAACTAACATCCCTAAAAAGAATTCATTTTCCATATCCACCAAATATTTGTGATATAATAATATCACACTTCATGCCTTGTAGTTTGTTGATTGTCTCTAAAACCCCAATGGATTAGTATTTTTTTGGAATATTCCCTTGTTCCTAGCTATTGAAACCATGATAAATTATAATATTTTTGATTAGAACATTATTTTATTTTATATCATTACTTGGATTCTCCAATCTGTAATCACTAGTTATCTCTCATTAACTCCTCACCTACAACATTTCATCATCCCTCTTAGAAAATTTGTAGTGGGATTATTTCTACACGTTTAATTAGTGGTACATTTAGATTTATTAACACCATTGTATTTAACCATCTGACCACCAGAATTAAAATCCATATTCCACTTCTTATCCCTATGACACCCTTGTGATTTGATGATCTCCATTTCAACTTTGAGATGATATCAATTGTTTTTTCTAGAGATATTAATGTCTCATTTCTCTAGGTATTTTGAAATACTACATTTTGTATGACCAAAGAATAGGTCAACCATGAATTCGGGGGTAAAAATAAATCCAGAGACATATCCAAAAATCCATGTGATGTTTTCCTCTCACTCCCTTATATATTTTTTTTATCATTTTTCTTTTGTAAAATTAAATATTTTTTATTAGAACTTGGAGAATTTTAGAAAAATATTTGTTGATTTTTTCCCAATAATTCTTTCCACCCCATCACCTTAATATCTTCATGGGGATTTCTATTAGTGATAAATTTCCACCACTGATCATATTATTCCTCTCTACAATAAACATATATTGCAATCATCTCATGATCATCACATTGATGGACATGGAAGATCTTCTCAATGGAGTTGATAGATTGTTCTATGATTAATGGATCAAATGATATATTGATTATCAAAATCCTTTCTCATATAAATTTATCAATTTTGTGTTATTTTATTTAATGGGGTTTGATAATTTATTCTGATTCAGTTTTATATTTAGAAACCGATTCAGATAAGAGGGTATGATCACAATGTTCATTATTCAAGGTCCCATTGTCCATAGTATCTCATTTTGGAAGCCATTAAATTACCATTAACATTGGTTATTTACTTAGTTCGTTTTATTTATATCGACTGGATAAAATAATGGTAAAATTTTGAATGAGTAATTATAAACTAATAAACAAAAAAATTAGAATGCAATGACATTAAAGAAAAATCTTATTAATGACATTTATTACATAACTTATGTATTTCTAGGATTCAATATATGTTATCGAAGATAAATTTGATAAAATAGGCACATATAGAAATTTTTTGTTCCCTTAATTATAATTGATAATTATCTTGTGGATTTATCAAAGTATAACCCTTAGGACATTCAACCAACGTGTGAAACAAGTCATGTTTTAATGATCCTCTTCCCGGTCGATTCCAACTCAATGTAATGTTTTTGGGTATTATACTAATACACATTTTGACCAAATCCACATCCATTTGTAGAATCTAGGAATGTTTTTTTACTTGGAGAAAACTTCATCTATACTCTACTAAAATTTATGGACTTTTTCCTATTAATGATTTTATCCATACGTATTTTTAAAAAAATTTATAATCCTAATACCAAAAATAAAAAAACATTCCATTAATACCAATTATGAGGAACCTTGTCTATATTAGAAATTAATTCCGGATTTATTATATAATATTACACATAACACGGCCAAGATGATTTATTATTATAGTAAATTTTGTAATTAGATAAATTAAATGACTTTTTAATATATGGATAAGATTTATATTAATGAAAACATATGTCACATGATTATATTATTCCATTATATATAAAATGGCATGGGATAAGTTGGGGAGATATATAATAATGGGGTGAGATAAAAATCCCATTAAGAGAATAAACATGGATTATTTTAATGTATTAATTTTTAGAAAATATAGTTATTAACAAGACATTAAATTTGTGGAACTAATAAGGGTGAATAATGACACATTCAATGTAAACATAATGTTAACATGGAAATGTGGAAACAACTTGCAACATGGAATCATAAAATAGGTCAAGGAAAACACACAAAGAAATTATGGTGTAATTATCCGATGATGGGATATGTCATCTAATTAATCCCATGTATGAGGTCTAGTGAAGATAAAACTTTACCAAAGTATTGGTGTTATATTTAATTCTAGGCGAACATGTCATTTTCATTCATTCACATAAATATTATTTCCATCTATCCCATAATATATAGATTCACATTTTACCAACATTTCAATAAAAAATATAGGAGTTTAATATACATAAATTTATATACCCAGTAAAAAAATTATAAGAAATGAAATTTGAACTCAATCAATATAAAATGGTTATAGGTATTCACTACAAGTTTGTTTATAATTGAAAATCATAGTGGATTTCTAGTAGTATAATAAGGGAGTGTAAATTCTCAAGGGGGATTAATGAGAAGATAATGGGGCCTCACATTATTTATAAATCATAATTAAATTAGGTTCTATATGAATGAAAAAATATAAAAACTAGTAATTTGTGAAAATTGAAATTGGATAAGGAAGATACATGAATAGATAAGAGAAATAAAATATCCATTACCTTGAAAGGGTGGTTCTAAATACCCGGAGGATATTCTTGTGGTCTTGGGGAACCGTTGTATGACTCTGTAGAGGGTCGGGTTGATTATGTATCTTCTATATTGTTTTCTAGTGATGACATATTGGATCCTGGATGCAATTATATTGGAATTGAGTGCATAAATCAATATTTTTTCAAAAACATTGGTTTTGGACAATATATAATAAAATAACCATAAAATCAATCCATATTGTGGATTTTGACCATGTTAATGGAAAATTGGTAGTTGTTTTCATTATTTTATTATTCCAAGGGCCAAAAAAATTAAAATAGTTCCCTTGGTGATGTGGAACTGAGTCATAATCATAATGGAATTATTTTAAAACCATAAAATATATTATTGGTATCAGATGATTCATATATGGTTAATAAATATAATTTAATAAAAATAAATTAGAATTATTTTAGTGGGGAAAACTATATTTGGTCATGTTTTTAATTTATTATGTTGATTAAATCATTTTATGCCATTATAATGACATTATACACACATTATATGTATAACAAATTTATTTTTAATTGAAAATTTGATTCTCTCTGAAAATTATTAACAATTACCCATATTATAACATGATTGGATGATTTCAATAAATAATATTAATTTTATATATTTTATAAATATTTGAATTTTTTATTTTAAAATATAATCGTTATAATTTTAGAAATGTTGGGTTTTTTGAAATTAACATTTTTTAAACCCTCATAAAATGTATACATGACATATTAAAAAATATAATCCTTTATAATTAATATACAATAATTAATAATAACTTATTATTTATATAAAAATTCATTAAATTTATATTTTTAAGTTCTTGAGACCTACCCCATTATTAGAATAGAAAACACACTAATTGTAAGGTGAATGATAGTGATATTTTTATTGGGGTTTTCTTCATAAATGGTTTGGTTCATGATATTAATGACCTTTATCATTTCCCTTAAACAATTTTGTTCATTCTTATATTGTTTTATCTTATCATGGGCCTGTTTAGGGGAATATTCCAGTGATGCTATCACCCTCATAGTTTCTAATTAATGATATTCATATGATATGATCACACTAGTTGAGGCTATTAATTATTATTTCTATGTCAATTGGATTTGTAAAAAACAAATATTTATACATATCATGTGATCACTATTCAAAAACTCCAAATTCCATGGTAAGGATTCCTAACAGTCATTTAAATATGATAGGATACAATAATAATAATTAAGTGAATGTGTTTTCAATAACGATAATTCATTATAAGACATTTAATTATATCACATGGGGAATATTATTTATAAATTTATAGGTCATTACAAATATTTTTGTTGATATTTACCCTATGTAGATCTATTACTGAACAACAATCCATTGTAGTATCCTGATTTTGATATGTTTCTAGGAAAACAAAACAATTACTTCCTTATCATAATATTAGGATTTTATTCTATAATTATCTTGAAACTATTTCATAGTTTTATATTATAAAATCAATGATTTCATAAATATTGTTCCCAAGGATTCCGAAAAAACCTCTCGTTGATACCAAATGTAGTCACCATGACCCTAGTATCGCAGAGTAGGTTTCAGATTTATTACAATGATATAAGATATAAGGATTCATATCATAAATAACTGAAATGTTTTGTAGTCATATTAAAATTGATACATTAATTAAACTCATATTACGATTTAATACATAAAATAAAGAATGTATTTTCTTTTATTACTCCATTATTTTTTATTTTTTATCCTTATATATCAATCTAAATCACTTCCTCGTATACGTGGGATAATAAAACCAAATAAATGAGTGAGATAATGTTTTTAGTAAGTGTAAAAGTATTATGTAAGCTAAAAATAAATAAACAATAGACAATATAACAATTTAGATAACTGAAAAACAATCCATTTTATCAATTACATGATCATAATATGGCTGAAATAAATGATTATATAAAATTATATATAAATAATAAAATTATCTGGAAAACATAACCCTGGGGTTTATAACTAATTGAACAATCACAATTAATATCAAAATATGAATTCTAAATAATTTAATGCATTATTTTATACATCTAGGACATACCATTGAATAAATTTTCCAATATATATATATAAATGGGCATGTCATTAGAGAAAACCCAATCTATTTTGTCTCATGAGAACTACTAATGCAATAAGAGGCAATAACAGGCCCAACTATCACATAAAAAGTTAAATTTATTATTATTATTATGAATGAGATGAAAATTAATAAACTTACACATTAGTATTTAAATAAAAACAGATAAATATTTAAAACATATCCTAATCAATAACAATAAACTTTAATCATGCAGAGTTAAAAGGTAAATGGTAATAAAATAGAACAACCCTACTCAAAATTATCATAAAAAATCTAATGAATTATTTTGGATGGTAAAAATAAAACATAAATTTAACGGATCATAATTAAAATAAATGTTTTTATTTTATGATTAATATAAATACCAAGAAAATTTCTTTAAAACATTATTGAGAAAAATAATGTTTTCATTTGAAAATTCCACAAAAACATATCAATAATAATTGTACAAACTATTTTCATTGAAAGTATCCTATTTAAACATGTAGTATTATATGGATAGTATTTATTATTAATGATGAATAAAAAATTTATTCATGAAATACACATTAAAATATTTTTTCATTTCACTTTTCCCTTAATATATAAATTTGTAGTATTTTTTAAATGAAATAAATATTCTCCTTGATACTTTTTAGAAAAGTTAAAAATGTGTCATTGTTTCATTAAAAAATCATTTATAAATGGTTGAGAACATTTTTAAAAACATTACAATAATTCACTCATTTCGATCTATAATTATTTTTGATTAAAGAGAAAAATAATGTCAAATTTTCTAAAAATTTACTCCCAATAATTTTATATACCAACATATATAAAACTGAAAATATTACATGAAATATATCATTAATAACCAATGTTTAATAAAAAATTTTCATATTAAGATATAAATGTCAATTAATTCTCCAACAAGATATGTAAACATAAAAAATTATGAATAATGAAGTGTTTTTGTAATAAACCCTTACCACATTTTCGGCTTTTGAATTATAATCCCTTTAAAAGAAATAAATAAAAATTATACCTAAATAAACTGAGGAAAAATATAATCATTATATCATATATATTATAAATAATATATATTGTAGTTATTTTAAATAATTAATGAATATAAAATATGTCTCACAAAAGAAAATGTGAGAGGAGAAACCTTTACGCCTTGTAAAATTTATTTTCTATGTGTTCGTACGTCCTGTATAATTTTTTAAGAATGATTTATTTATTTATAAAAATTTTATACTAATATATATAATATAATATAATATATTTTTTATAAAATCTAACAACCCATTTGATAATAATATTAATTATTTTTTTCTGTTTGGGTGTTAATTTCCGTGTTTTCTCATGTGAGTTTCGTCATGAATGGTATGGTTATTATAAAGAAAATATATTTATCTCTTATACATATTAATAATAATTTCATAAAAAATACTTATATCATAAATAAATTTTTAAATCCTTTTATGAAATTTGATCATTGAAAACGAATCACATAACTTTATTGAGATGGTAGGTCACACGCACGCACAAGCGATGATATCATTCCCTTAACAAGTGATAGGGAAAGGAAATACATGATATATTAATTTTAAAAAATAAATATTATTAAAAATATATCAATTATCATAAATAATTTTATCCTTATTACGTATTATTTAATTCATATTTGAATAATGAATCACATCACTTCTTGATGGGGAAGTCCTCCATACCCATGAGTGATGTTATTAATTTTTTAACATAATGAAACACAAAAGGGTATATCTGATATTATAATTACACATATACAACAATATATTAATTATAATGTAGTTATAGTAAATCCACATTTATATCCATCTTTGAAATGTTAGAATTGAAAAAAAACTACATATTTTTGTAATGCTATAGTCCAACATACCCATGATCATAGATATTGATTCCCATTTGATGGAAGTGGACATGAAAAAACATCTTTAAAAAAAATTAAATATAAAAATATGTGAGATAATTGTGTTATTAAATTTTAGGATTTAGTACCTTGTTAGAGAAGTAAAAGGAAGAAGTAAATTAAAGAGATTTTTTATTATAATTTCCTTCTACAAGAGAATCTTCCTTGGGATCACCTATTAAGGCCCATGGGGATGGTATTTTTGGAAGACACAAATCTGTATAATATTTATAAAGATATTGGTGAAAGTTTTTATTAGGATGTTTTGATAAAAAGGGCTTCATGGGTGTGTATGATTATGGGGATGGAGTTCCAATTTATAAGCCGAAAAAAGGAATCGTCTGTGAAATTACAAGGAGGTTTCCAAATTTAATCTAAAAAGAGAAATTTAATTCACAGGAAAAAAGATTCCCAAAATAGCTATGATCTATTTTGGGGTAGTATATGGTAGAAATATTTCGATACAATAATATTTAGAAAATAATTTATGTTATTTAAGCTCTTATATTCTTAGTTGAAGTGTACAATAAATCGACATTACCTTAAATTCCATAATTATTTTTTACTTATTCACTCATCAGTTATGTAAAAAATTATATTTATTTTATTATATAATTTTAAATATTATGAATGAAAATACCTTGTCTATTTCAAATAGTATTTGTTAAATTGGTAGAATTCAATTTAATATTATATCTAAAAAAATAATGAAAAATGTGTTTTGAAAGATAAAATTATCATAAATATTGATGGATTTAATTTTATAAATCAATATTAAAGTGAATCCAATAACCTTTATTAGATATATTAAAATAAAACATAAATAATTTAAATTTAATTACTAATTAAATTATAATTATTTTTTGTAATGAATTTAAATAAAAATATAGTTTTTGTAAAAAAATAGAATTCACAAATCATTTAAAAACGAATCATTTATAAAAAATACCTAACTTTTACCCATGGAAAATTATTATATGAATATTTTGAAATTTAAATTAATTTTTAAAATAAATTTACTATATTTTTATAAAATGAATAATAAATTATATATGGAAAACACGACTAATTGTTTCTTTTGAATAAAATATTTTTAATCAAAAGATTTCTTTTAACTTTCAAATAATTCTAATTTTATTTATAATATATAGGTAACTATTGTATTTATTTTTTAAATATGTTAAAAATAATATTTTTATCATTTATTTATAATTATTTCTTACCTTATAACATAATATCTACATTTTAATGGTGATGATTAAATAATATTATTTCAACAGAATATCATTTTTTGTTTAATCCTAGTGTTCAGTGAATCACAATATATCAAAGTGATTGAATTTATTAATAAATAAATGTATCATAATTTAATTGGATGTTATGTTATATTATAACCATTATGTTGTGTTTCATAGAATCCTCAAACATGATATTTATGTTTTGAAAATCTCAATGTGTTACATAAAACATGAAAACTGCCTGAATTCAAAAAATCAGGGAAAAAACCTTTACT
This sequence comes from Viscum album, assembly GCA_963277665.1. Classification (NCBI taxonomy): domain Eukaryota; kingdom Viridiplantae; phylum Streptophyta; class Magnoliopsida; order Santalales; family Viscaceae; genus Viscum; species Viscum album. Next base: position 121,551,141 of record OY728151.1, read on the forward strand.
AGATTGGTCATTAACTACATGTAACCATGTTATTATAATTGATAAAAACAAATTTCCACTATAAATAGTTCAACATAAATCATTTTATAATCATTTATGAATATTATAATGCATATTAAATACAATGTATTTGTAAAATTAAATTTTAAAAAACTATAGCATAATAAAATAATGTAAAATTAAGTAAAATAATTATATTTAATAGAAAGTGAGTGATTTTCATTTAATATATATTAAATCATGAAATTTTCAATAACTAATCAAAACAAATATTTCTATGTATAATTTAATGAACTAATTTTTAATAAATTTAATAAGTAAAAAATGTCATATATTACATAATTAAAAATATAATATTTGACTAATAAAAATATACCCTGTTTAAAAATAAATCATTCATTGAAAAATAGAATTCAAATAGAAGTATTTAAAAATATCACCAGGATTTTATAAAGAAAAATATGAATTAATAAGATAAAATCATGATCAGACAAATTTCACATTATATAATGGGATATATCACTATTCCCAAGGCAATGGAGTTCTATACAATTCAGAACACACTCCTCACACAATAACATTTACATAACCACACACACCACATAGAACATATATCAATAAATATCATAAAGTAACCCATGTAACAGAATGTAATTTATATTGACTTATAAATCACACATTCATGAATTATCCATGTGGTTTAAAAAAATGAAAACATAATTGGTATAAGAATCTCCAATCATCTGTGATGAAGAAACAATATTTATATATGTATTATATTGATTTTTGGAATAAAGTGTTATTTTGAAAGAATCTTTAAGTGTCTCAGAAAATTAAATTAGAAGCATGAATATCCCAAAAATGAAAAATTAACGACAATGAAAAAATATTTGAGGAACATTATATAACAACCATATTGATATTTGGCATTAAAAAAGAATAACTCGAAGAATTGAAATTGGGTTTGAGAATCCACTTAACTTTGTATAAATGTTATTTTCACATTCATATTCTAGATAATAAATTCATATTTATTATTTAATTATTAAAAAACCCATTTTAATTTTATTTTATTTATTATATATTTATTAAGTTAATTTATGGAAAATATGATGTGTTATAGTGTTTAATTTCTTTGTTCTTGAGTGTTCATTTTATTGGTTTCCATGATCGGTTCACATGTACACATGTATGAAAGAACAAGAAAAATTGTGATAAGTATCCATAATTAGAATTCTAATTTATTAATGAACTTAAGAAAAATTAATTTCTCTTATATATTTTCTTATTTATATATATTAGGAGGGTTGATTATATAATATGTTAATGATAATCATGTAGATAAATTATGGTGGTTTTCGATCACAATGTAAACATTTTTTACTATTATTTAGTATTATGTATAAATATTTGTTCCAAACATTAAAAGTATTATTATATAAATTGTAAATTTTTAATCCATTATTATGGTTTTATTAATGACCATAATGGATTTAAGGGAAGAAGTTTGTCTTCCTCGAAGGTGATAAATCAGCACCTCCATAACCACATTTTTATTTATTGAACAAAATGGAGAGGATAAGAGGTTTGATGTTGGATTATTCCATTAACATAATAAAATTACACTATATTTAAGATAGTAGAATTTTTATTTTAGTTTAATTTGGATATGTGAGGAAATAATACGAAAATAAATGAATGTTAAAAGAAGTTAAAAGGAAATGAAAAAGGATTTTACCAGTTGAATTAATATCCATTAGAACCTCAATTGGGAAATTGTTTTGGGTATTTTTTTTTATTCCATTTGATCCTATACATGAGTTTGTTGAGATGGTATGTCTGATTATGATATACTCTATAATACCAAATGTAGGATTGAATATGTAATATGAGATACAAATACAAGAGGGAGTGGGGGTGAATTGTATATTTTAAAAACTCCCTATGGAAATTTTGAATAACCAAAATTCACAACACCTCTATGTTTTAAAAACTTTCTTAATTCCAGAAAAGTGATTCTGGAAATGAATCTTAACAAAATCTTAAAATAGATAAGATTTTACAATAAAGTGTATAATATCTAACTAAATCTTAGTACAAGAATGAGGAAGTATATAAAAGTTATAATTTCATTAACAACACAAATGTACAACAGAAAACAAATTAGTAAAACTAAAAGTGATAAGTAAAAACACTCTTAACCCAAAGAGGATGTTATCCAACAACTCTAGATAGGAGGTCCCTTGATGTATACTTTCAATAAAGTCTGTCTTACCCAAACCCAGGTAAAACCTCAATCCGAAGATCAGTATCTGTCTTGCTATCCCCGCAAGCCCTCGATTTGTAAGGAAACCATCACCTCTTACTTCAAAACATGATGTCTCTAATTTTAAGTAAATCAATCCACTGCACTAAGCAAAACATCACGAAGAAATGTCTGAACAATTCATTCAATATTTCTATACGATGCCCCAGAGATTGTAAGAGACTCTCTCTCTAAAAATCATTTCTGAAAATTCTAAGCATCAAAATTCCATAAAGTTGAGTGCAATTTCAAATGAGCCCCTATTTATAGGCACAGATTCAATGGTCAGCTCCCTCCGCCAACAGTCATATTTTTCCTTGATTTATGGTGGGGCCTGTACATGTGTCACTCAAAAATGGTTAGTGAGTAAATGAAAGCAGAAAATAATTTTATAAAAAAAAGTATAAGCTTAACTAAATTCCGATATTCGGAATGTAGGTATATATGAATTTTCAGAGTCTAATCAAAAATGAATTTGGAGTCTATTAATACAAGGATATTTAGATTCTGTATTCAAGAAATTCTGAACCTGAATTCTATAGAATTAGAGAGATTGAATTTTAGGATATTCGGTGTATGGATTTACATGAATTCAGCACCGAAGCATACAAAGTTCAGAGTCAGAGTTCATGAGAATTCGTAGTCAGAACTAATAAGAGTTTTGAGTATGAATATAGAGAACTCGGAGTCATAACATTAGAAATGGTCGTAACCATATTTCGTATTTGGAATACTGAGTTAGAACACAGAATGTTCGTATCCAAAATTCGTATTCGGAATTTGGAGTTATTACTTAGAAAGTTCGTATCCATAATTTGTAATCAGAATTCATAGTCGAACATTACATAAGATCATAATCAAAATTTGAGGACGAACATCATGAGAGTTCGTATCCATAATTTGGATTTGAACATCATAACGTTCATATCCAGAATTTGGAGTGAACTTCATGAGAGTTCATGACTACATTTCTGAGAATTTGGATCCTAGAATAGAATGCTTCATATATAGGTATTTATTGAATTCTGAGGTTTTGCTCTCAATCCGAATTTTACACATAGAAAGATTATGATATGGACAATGAAAATAGGGTAAGGTATAGCTCCTTGGGGAAGGGAAGTTTTCCTTATGGAAGTAAAACAAGGGTAAAAATAGATTTTCCTTGAGATAAGTTGTTTGTGATTTTAAAAACAAGAGAAATGGTAAATTCATAAGGAAAGACTTAATGACTTAACAATCTGCCCCTTGAAAGAAGGAATGGAATAGTAATAAGGAAAACCTTATTTAATCAACAATATTTCCCTTTTTCAAAAGCACAAACATCCTTATGAAAAAGAATACAAGGAATTTGAAAATATTTCTAGAATTTTCAAATAAAACATATCTCTCTTTTCATATGGGAAAAGATGAATTCAACTAATTCCCCCTTAGGCCTTGGAAAACTAAGGATCATTTTCTAGATTTCCAGAATGAGAATTTTCATTTGAATATATAAATATTCGTAATGAAAACTCCCCCTTAGATAAACTCCCCCTTACATAGGGATAGTTCTTTTATACTTAAAAATCCTTTTCCTTCTCCCCTTTTGAATTAATTTTTCTTTCTCCCCCTTTGTTATTTTTAAATTTTTTTAAGGGAATGGAAAAAAATATGGAACCTAAAACATTAGTATAGAAAACCAAACAAAACAAGAGACCATAATTTCATTGAGTTTGGATGAATTAGTACAAGTAAAAAATTACAAAAAAAGTTCGGATTTGGGTATATTTTTTTCCTTGGGCATGAGCTTCTTCATGATTGTCTTTAAATTCATCAAATCTTTGTGATCTTCCTCAGCATGATTTTCTAAGGAAATGATTATGTCTCCTTGAGCCTTAGGGAATCTGCCTTAGCCTTTATCAAGTCGTCTTGCATCAGAAGCTTTTATTTCATCTCAATATGAATATAATTTTTAGTTTTCTAGCTTTAGAGAAAATAACTCCGCATCCCATTCAGATATTTCACCACATTAATCTGAGTATTTGGTTAATGATTTATCTTTTCCAGAAAGCTGTATGTAAGATTTTTTATTTTGGTTTCTTCAGTACCAAAGGCTTCCTTGAAATCATCTTGGAACTGGTCATGCTCATTAAAGTCTTCATTGAAACTCTTCAACCAGAGAGTCATTTTCCTGCATGATTTTCTGTGGGTCCCATAATTGATAAGGAATTTTTTGTGTTCTTCCACAATCTTAACACATATATCCATCACCATGGATAAAAATTCTGTCTATTTATTCATGGTGTGCTGAAGCATCCGACATCTAGACTCGATTACTAGAATGATCAGAATGATATCCATCAGTTTCATCCCAGACTGAACAACAAAACCATTCCCTAAATATGATCACTCCCAATCAAAAAAATTTCAAGGAGGTGGTTCTTCCTCTAACTCTATCAGCTTCCTCTTAGATGTTCCTCCAACATCATTCTTCCTCAAAATATATTTTGAAGGGGTATCAGAAACCACTTCTTTCCCCTTATCAATTTTCATAACATCTTCCTCTCCTAGAGACTCATGCTCACTACTGATAACTGTATAATTTTTTCTTAATCAAATTTCACTTTTTAAGCACCAGAATCGACATCTACAGAATCAATGAAGTCATGATTATGAATCTCTTCCTCTAAAATCTTATTTACTTTCTCTTCCACCTTCTCATCATCTCTAAGAGTAGCAAGATTATATGATCCATCTTGAGTAGTCTGGAGTGAGAGTTTCTCAGAAGCACTTTCCTTTTCCTAAAATTCTACTACTTTCTTTAATAAGTCTTATATCTTTTAAGATATTTGAGCTTCCTAAACTTATTCCACAACTTCCTTATCAACATCCATCTCTTTGAGTTTTTCTGGAGACATGAATTTCTTTCCCAGAGTCTCAAGAATTTGTTCAAAAAGAAATGATTTCGGAACAGGAATATTCTTGGATGCAATTTCTGTATCCCTCAGATGGGATTGAGAAATTTTAGCCTCTGACATATTCTTGTTATGATTTTAATATTTGGCCTATTTTTCAAGCTCATCATCTACTTTTTCTTCCAAAGCCTTGGCCTTATTGGGATGGGAGCCAAACTGCGGCTGCCGTTCTTTCATTTTTTGCTTATCCTCCCTCCATTTTTCTACAACTTCATTTGGGCAGGATTTCTGCTTCTTTAGTTTAGGAGTTAGAGATTGAGCTTCTTTAGACTTAGGGGTTTTTTCTTTTACAACCACTTCCTTAAAAATTCATTTCTTTTTGGATTTCTTTGATGGTTCAGCTTCATCAACATTTTTTAGAATGACCTCTACCTCATCTTCGGATATATAATAGATTTCTCATATCTCCTTGGAGAAAACAACCATCATTATTTTGAGGGTTTCATCACTGAAAAGCATCACCTTGAAATTCCAAGATTTGGAGCTATAGGGGATCTTGACAGATTCAAGACACTGAACTATCAGGTTGGAATGAAGGGCAAGATACATAATAATCCGAGCTCTCAGATTTACATTCTTGATGTTCTCAATCGTAATGAGGTTGTCCTTGATTAGGTTCACTATCCTTAGGATTACCAAAAAAATCCAACATGTACATGCCACTTTTCATTAGGGTGTCATTTTCACCCTTCCTCAGTACGATGAGACCTTGAACCCATAGCTATAGAATCCGATTATTAGTGGATAGTTAAGAAACATTTAATGTCTTTACATCAGTAAGCCCAAGGAATTATATAGACTTAACCTTAACAAATATTCCTTGAATCTCTGGAAATTTGTGACCAAAAAATTCATCTTCTCCTTCATATGAGAGCCCCACCAAGTTCGCAGCCTTGGTGTAAAAGAGTTTGTATGTATTTCCATAACTATTAAAAGATAATTATTCCCAACCATTTTCCCCACCAAGATCGTAGCCTTGGTGTAAAAGAGCTTGATGTTCTTGGAAATAATAGAGTCGTATATTAGAATATTTTTGGGTGAACCAACCCCTCCCTGTATAATTTACACTACGGAATTGGATTGCAAGTTGACATATCTTAAGAGATAACTTCTACAGACATTCGGACATAAGCACTTCTGAATAATTCGGAATGATCTTTTGTAGAGAAGCAGAGCTTCAACATGCACAAACATGATAACCAGTATGGGACAACTACCAGGGTACCCTATATATAGGCGATGGATGTTACCTTTTCTCTTCCAAATCCAATTTAACAGTTGAGAAATCTTCAGATCTGATCTGACAGTCGCAAAAATAGCCACAAGGAAAATTTTGGTTGAATCCTATCTTTTGAGGTTTTAAAAAGAAACATTAGGATTTAAGGAAACTAGAATTCGAGAAATTTTAAAAACAAAATAAACTAACAGCAAGTAAAAGGTAATTACGAAAAACTTAAGAAATATCCATAACTTTCTAATTATTAGGAATATTATTCATACTGAGAAATATTCTTCTTGAAGAACTTTGTATTCCAAAAAAACATGAATACAAAGAAAAATCAATATGAAAATTTCAAATCCAAAAATTCCATTACGAAAATTTCGGGTCGGAGGATTTCTATTATGAAAACTTCAGATCTAAGGATTTTCATTACAGAAATATCAGGTCTAAATATTTTCACTTTGAAAATTCCAGGTCGACGATTTCCAATACGAAGACTTCAGGTCCAGAGAATTTCATTACAAAAATATCAGGTCAGAAGATTTTTACTATTAAAATTTCAGGTCTGAAGATTTTCATTACTAAGACTTCAGAGACTAAAAATGAAAAAATAATTATAATAAAAAATTTGGAAAACCAACAACGCAAAATTTTCCTTGCGAACAATTTTCAAAACTAACTACGAAAAATTTTTCACTACATAAAATTTGATAAACTTCTAAAAAAATGTAATCCCCCTATAAAAAAGATTTTATTACTATAAAGAGATTGATTTCACAGGAAGTTAATTAAGGAGGATTAACTTATGGATATCATTCTTAACTTCTATTTCATGTATTCAATCCTATCGGAGGGTAAATGTTTTTTAAAAATATCGGCAAGTTGATCTTGTGTCCCGATAAATTGAAGAATTATATCTTCTTTTTTGTGTATGATCCCTATGAAAGTGATGTCTAATATCTATGTTCATTGCATTAGAGTGATGTTAATGGTTTTTACTAAGTGAAATCGAACTTTTATTTTGAGAAAAAATTTGGGTTTTGGTGAAACTCATACCATAGTCTGTGAGTTTGTGTTTCATCCACAACACTTGGGCACAACAACTTCTACCTGCTATATATCCAGCTTCAGCAGTGGAAAGTGCTACCGAGTGTTAATTGTTTCAAGACAAATAAACTAATGAATCCCCTATGAAATTACATGTTCCATATGTACTCTTTCTATCCATTCTACATCCACCAAAGTCAGCATCTAAAAACTCTTTAAAAAATCATTTCTATAAGTATAAAGGAGTCCTAAATCCATGGTTCCCTTTAGTTAACGAAAAATTATTTTCACTATCATTAAATGAGATTCCACAGGATTAGATTGATATCTTGCACATAAGCATACTTAAAACATTAAGTCTGGATGACTAGATTTCATGTAATGTAGACTTTCTATCATACCTCTAAAAGATGTTTGATCTACTGTTTTCCATGCATAATAAAGATCAAGTGTGTTTTATGTACTAATGGGAGTACTTATACTATTAGTATTTCTCATATCCATAATTTTTTATAAGATCATTAACATAATTATGTTGGGATATATAGATTTCATCTGGTTTTTGAGAAATTTTGAAATCCAAGGAAAAATGTTAACTCACCTTTCATAATCATTTCAAACTCATATATCAGTAAATCTATAAAGGAATTTGTTAATAATTGCTGAGTTGAACCAAATATAATGTCATCAAAAAAATTTTATTAATAATTTTTTTTTCTTATATTCTTTATAAAAAGTGTTGGAACTGAATTTCACTAAAAATAGTTATTTTTAATCAAAAATCATGTAAGTCTATCATACCAAGCTCAAGGGGCTTGTTTAAAACCATACAAAGTTTTGGTAAGTCTAAAAACATAATCAGGATGTTTTGTATCTTCAAAGCTAGGAGGTTGTTCAAAAAAAACATCCTCTTGAACATAACCGTTATGAAAAGCACATTTCACATCCATGTGAAAAAGTATGAAATTGACAAATGCTGCAAAGGCAAGTAAAATACCAATAGATTCAATTCTAGAAACTGGAGAATAATTGGCTTCACAGTCTATTATATCATTTTGATTGTATACTTTAGCAACTAATCTAGATATATTTCTTACAATGACTGAATTTTCATCACACTAATTTCTAAAAAACCATTTTACTCAAATAATATAATATTACATAGGTCATTCAACTAAGGTCCAGAATATATTCATTTCGAATTAAATTAGTTCAACCTCTGTGGCTGTAATCCAATCATCATCACCTAAAGCTTCATCAGGGATTTTTGTTTCTAATTGGGAAAGGAATGCAAGATATTCTACTTCATTTCTTAATTAACTTGTAGTCCTTGCAGGTTGATTCACATCTCCAATGATACTATCACTAGGATGATTCATTAGAAAAAACTTATTTGGATTTTCTAATACCTTCTAATCAATATATAGTAGAAAATATTCTAGGGTAAATGTTTTAGAAGTATCTTCTTGAACATTTTCATTATTAGAAAGATCTTCTATAAACTGATGATAGTCAGTTTATGAAAACTCATCCAAATATCTAGATTGGTGTTGTTTAAAAAAAGGATCAGTTTCATCAAATTTGACACGTATTGTCTCTTCAACAGTACAATTGATTTTATTGAAAACTATATAAGCCATAGAAGTTGTGGAGTATCCTATGAAATTTTCTTCATCAGATTTTGGTGAAAATTTATAAATATTATCTTTATTATTCAAAATGAATACCTAGAAACCAAATACATTAAAATAAGAAAGTCTAGGTTTTCTACCATTCCCTAACTCATAAGAATTTTTACTAAGAAAATGTCTAATCAAAACTCGATATATAGTATAACCAGAATTACTTAAAGAATCATCCCAAAAATGATTGGCTACAGAATACTCACTCAACATGGTTCTAGTTATCTCTTGAATAATTCTATTTCTTCTTCAACAACAACATTTTGTTGAGGTGTTTTGGGTGATAAGAAGTTATGAGTAAGGCCTTTTCTACTACAAAAAGTGTCAAAATCAGAATTTTGAAATTCTCCTCCATGATCACAATGAATAGTTATTAATGGAAGGTTTTTCTCATTTTTGACTTGGGCTCTAAAAATTTATAAATACGAAAAATATTCATATTTATTTTCTAGAAAATAAACCCATATAAATCTAGTGTAATCATCAACCTTGTTTAATACGTAGTACATGCCCCAAATGTTTCCAATTTATGTTGGACGAAAACGATCCTATTGCACTAGCTGTAATGCATCAGTATTTGTGACTTCACTAACTGATTTATAACTTTATTTATGTATCTTTCCATATTTACAATGGTCAAAATGTTTAAAAGAATCAAATCTAAGCTCCAGTAGATCCGTAACTAATATTTTCAAAGAAAGATTGCATATGCTCCTAAGGTTACAGTGACCTAACCATCTCTGCCAAAACCAGAAATGATCTACCATTTCAATACAGAAAGGTAGATATTTTCTCTTAAGGGCTTCTATGTTTATTTTTTAAACATTCTCTTGCCTATTTACAGAAAGAATGAACTCTTACATGGAATTTTGTATTAAGAACTATTCATTCCTAAAATTCAAAAGGTAGACTTCATCACATAATTGTCTTATTTTAATAAGTTTGTTTTTAAGTCATTTAGTAAATAAAAAATTTGAAATAAATATTTTTCCATGAAGAAAAATGTTACCTATACCAATAATTTTATGCTGAGCATTATCTCCGAATGTTACTTTTCCTCCTTTCATCTTGATAATCTTTTCATAATAGTTTTTATTACCAGTTATATGCCGGGAACATCCACTATCCATGTACTATGTATTGCTGTTGGTAACATATCTATTTTAATAAAAATAAGAATAAATTAGCTTTTTGGAATACAAAATTTCTTGGATCCCTAATTTGAGAATACATATTGTCAATATTTTCCTTCCTAGAGGTAAAATTTGCAAGATGTTTCTTAAGAGAAAATATTTTGGATTTCTGTCTAATGAATAAATTCCTATCATCAGGATTCATTTCCTTAGAGTTAGATTTATCCTCAAATAATTTTATCTCTAAAATATAACTCTTAAGATTTTAGAAAGTTATTACTTAGCAGAATTTTCATTCTCAAGGTATTTAGAATGTTTTTCTATAAGCTCTTCTTTATCTCTAAGATCTATAGAATCCTCTTAAATATCTTCTATAATAATTTCTTCCCTAGTGTTTCCCTTGACTAATTTCATAAATATTTAACAATTTCTTGATTCATGTAACATGGGAAGTCAAGAAACTATTTCATATGAAGGTATTTATTCATTTTCTAAGGATGAAGTTACTTCATTAGATGTACTATTTCCAGAATAGTAATTCTTATCAGGAGATAAATTTATTAAAGCCTCGGCAGATCGTACCTTGGATATAAGTCATGTATTGGTGAAAGAAGTAGTAGAAATAAATCCCATATTCTTTTGTTATGATGAATTATATTCTGTATATTCACATTCTGAAGAGTCTCCATAGCTAGCAGTCCAAGTACCATTAGATTTAAGAATATTCTTGTGCTTTTATCGATATAATTTCTTCTTGTTCCATTCAAAATTCCTTTCCTTCTTTTCCTTCTTATTCAACAATAGACAATCAGGTCATATGTGGCTTGTTATTAGACATTCATAACAAGTAACTTCTCTATCTTTATTATCTATGTAGTCTTTCTTTTTGTACATATTCTGATAGTTCAATTGACCTACAATGTTGTTCATTCTCTGGGAAAGAATATATAATTCATTCTCAGACTTTTCTGTGTCACTAGATTCTGACTAAATAATGACTTTCTTTGTCTTTGATCTAGTTTCTCATTCTGGGGTCTTCCCTTTCATATGTTTTGAAGTGGTTGAAAAAGAAACTCCTCTATTCCCATTCTTCTTCTTAACATTTTCAGCATCTCTCTTCATTCTAGTTTCATTCTGAAGAAGAGTTCCAAACAACTAATCTATGGAAATCTGAGTGACTTTCTTACTTTCATCCACAATTATCCTCTTGGAATCCCATTCATTCGGCATGATTTCTATGATCTTGTCTACTAGAGCTTCATCATCTAATAAATATTCTCTCATATATTTTAATCTATTAACAACATTCATAAAAAATTGTTGTACATTTCTTATAGGTTCTCCATAAGGAAAATTAAAACCATGGTATTCAGCTCTAAGCATAGCCCTTCTTGTTTCGATATCTTTGGATGTTCCTAAGTGAGTAACATCGAGTTTCTTCCATATATAATTTGCTGCTTCACAAGATGAAATTTGGCTATATATATTTCTATTCATAGAACAATGTAAAGTATTGTGTACCTTATAATTCAATTGATATTCATGCTTTTCTTGATTAGTAAAGGTACTAACTTCTTTGTTAGGAATTTTATATACACCAGCATGCATAACAAAGTTATCAACTCCAGTATTTATAATGAAAGTATTCAATCGATATCTCCAATATTCATAGTCATTTCCATCAAAGATAGGTGGTCTAGTCGGATTGAAATTGTCAATGGAATCAGCATTTAAACCTGCCATCCTGAAAAAAATTCTATAAAAAAAAACATGTTAGTAGTATAATTTGTAAGAAAGGAAAATATTACTAAGCAAGTAAAATATAAAACAATATTATCTGTAAGAAAAAATTAATCTGAACTATATGAGTCCAAATAGAATATTAAAAAAATAAATAATCTGGAAAATAAATTCTATGATTTCTCTTCTGAATCTAATTATGAGATTAATTCAGAGGTAACAAACCCTCTGATACCAATTGTTGAGATGGTATGTATGAGTATGATATACTATTTAATACCAAATGTAGGATAAAATAAGTAATGTGAGATAAAAATAAATTTTGAGGGTGGGCGGTGTGAATTGTATACTTTAAAAATTCCCTAATCAAATTTTGCATAACCAAAATTCACAACAACTCTAAGTTCTAAAAACTTGCTTGATTCCATAAAAGTGATTCCATAAATGAAACATAACAAAATCTTACAACAGATAAGATTCTACATTAAGGTGTATATAATATAACTAAATCAGAGTAGAAGATTAAGTAAGTATATAAATGTTATACTTTCTTTAACGATACAAATGGATAGTGGAAAACAATGTATTTACACTACAAATGACAAGTAAAAACTCTTTTAACCCAAAGAGGAGGGTATCCAAAAACCCTAGATAGGAGGTCCCTTGATTTATACTTTCAAGAAAGTCCTTCATACCCAATCCTTGGTAAGCCCTCAATCTTAAGATCAGTATCTGTCTTGCTATCCCTGCAAGCCCTTGATTTGTAAGGAAATCATCACCTCTGACATCACAACACGAAGTCTCTGATTTTAATGAAATCGACCCTCTGCACTATGAAAATCTGCATGAATCAAATTTTGAACAATCTGTTCAAAATTTTTGAATGAATCCTTAGAGTTTATAAGAGCATCTCTCTCTAGAAATCACTTCTGAAAATTACGAGCATCAAAAATCCAAAAAGTTGTGTGCACTTTCAAATGAGCCCCTATTTATAGGCACAGATTCAATGGTCAGCTCCCTTCTCCAATGATCTTATTTTTCCTTGAATTTAAGAGGGAGCTGTACACATGTCACTTAAACAACGGTTAGTGAGTACCTAAATTCACGACATCATTTTATAACCAAAATAGTGTAAGCATAACTAAATCCTGATATTCGGAATGTAGGTAAATATGAAAGTTCAAAGTCTATCCAAAAATTAATTTGGAGTCTATTAATACAAGGATATTCAGATTCTATTTTCTATGAATTCATAAGCTGAAATCTATAGAAATATGGATTCAAAATTTCAAGGAAATTTAGAGTCTATATTTACATGAATTTGGAACTTGTACTTACAAAGTTCAAAGTCATAGTTCAGGAGAATTCTGAGTTAGAGCTTATACAATTTTGTAGTCTGAATTCAGAGAAATCAGAGTCGTAACTTTAGAAATGTTCGTAACCAGAATTTGTATTCCGATTTCAAAGTTAGAACTTAGAATGTTGGAATCCATAATTCATATTCGGAATTTGGTGTTAGAACATAGAAAGTTCGAATATAGAATTCGTAATCAGAATTCATAGTCGAACTTTTCATAATTTCGTAATCAGAATTTAGGGTCAAACATTATTAGAGTTCATATCTAGAATTCATTTTTGAACTTCATAACATTTGTATCCAGAATTTGTAGTTGAACTTCTTGAGAGTTCATGAATATATTTCATAGAATTTGGATCCTAGAACAGAATTCTTCATATCTATGTATTTATTGAATAACGAGGTATTGGTCTTAATCTAATTTTTACACATAGAAAGATTATTATATGAAAAATGAAAACAAGTAAGTTATATTTCCTTGGAAAAGGTAATTTTTCCTTATAGAACTAAAACAGATTTAAAAATAGATATTCCTTGACATAAGGTGTTTGAGATTTTCAATATAAGAGAAATGGTAATGTCATAAGAAAATCCTTAATGACTTAATAATCTCCCTCTTGAAATAATAAATGGAAATATCATAAGGAAATTCTTATTGACTCAACATAGTTAGGGGTTTGGGTAGAGTATTTGGAATAATCTGGATTAGCTTTAATTCTTGGATGGTGTGTGAAGACCAGGTGGTGGGGTGGTATTTTTAGTGGCAGAGAGGGGTGTCTTTTGAATATTATATTCGTTACATAATTATTTAGGCTAAAAAATGATAGTATAATTATTCCCATGATTAAAAAAAGTAATTAAATAACTTTTTTATAAATTATTGTTCTTATATCTTTCATTACTCAGGAAATATTTATTTTAAATTATATTTTATATATACCATAAATTATTGTATGTTACTATTCACTAAAAATTTTGTTTTTTAAAAACCCCTTCTAAAATAACCAATCAATTTTTTTTATAATTTAAAAATATTATCAATTTTATATAAATAATTTTATCGATATGATAAATTTATTTTTTAATTAAAATTATCATTTATTCGATAAATCATCTTTTTTTCAATAAATAATGACTTTAAAAGTAAGATTTATTTTATGACATATTAAAAAATTTATTAGGTTATCATTAATGTACATTTCTATAATAGGAAACAAATTAATCTGTGAATAAATTTTCCAAAAATATATTTTCTATTAAATCATTATTTTAATTATAAAATTTTAAAAAAATAAATATGACTGATAAAAAACCAACACGTAATTTATAATTTCTAAAACACTTATATAGTTATACTATGATGTAATTATATAATAACCCAATTTATATGATTCCTAAATTTTATTTATTATTTCATATATGAGGTTACAATTATATTTTCTAGAGTACTATTCTTATTGGTCATGTTACTATTCTAAGGGTCAGTTTTTTAATTTATCTGTTTTGGTTCTTTAACGAATATAAATTCCGCTAAATTTATTTATTATTCATTAATAAAGTTTTTATTGTCTTATATATGTTATTTTATGTGATTTATACCATATGATATAATTATAAGCTGTGATATTTCATTGATATAATTTAGGGTCCTTACAATTTTAATATGTAAAATTCCACTTCATAAGAAACCACATCGTAAAAATAAATACATTTACTGCCTCAAAAAATAAAGGAAACATTATATTTACTAAATGTAAATCATAAATAGTTTTCCAAATATGATATCATATTTTTGAAGTGAAATCATGGACACATAATAAAAATGCAACCATTAATTTCTCCACGAGAGTGATATAGAACATGTTTACGATATAATTATCAATCCAAAATCCATAAACTAATGATCCTTGAAAAGGTTAATTCATATAATAAAAAATGATGATAAAAGGAAAATATTTTATTTGAAGACCATTTCCTAATGTAGGGAAATTTTGTGAGAAGGTATAACAAAATGATTTTAACACAATATCAATGTTTATTGTATGTTGATCAATTTCCACTTCATCTATTACGAAATGAATGTGAAATTTTCATTCATGATTTCCTAAAAGATCATGCGGTTGAATGTTATGTAATTAAATATTTTTATAGATATCACCACATCCAATGGTAAGAACAAGTCATGTAATATGAAAAAATTATCATATAGTGAAACAATACATGAATATCTAAAACCAAATTGATTTTTAACTTAAACCATTCCACAAATGGATAACCATGTCACGTATTTGAATGATGAGAATAAAAAAATTATAAATAAGTTCTACAAATTTATCAAACCATTCCATCATTTATCACCCATATGTAATAGAGATACTCATAATTGTCAAATACCAAACATGTGAATACCTTCATGATTTATTTTCATTAATCCTAGTAATAACTTGAATTTCCATAACTCAATTTTGAAAATAGGAATACATCCTTACTAAAAACGAAAATTGATATATTCCTTTAATCTAATAAGTTATAAACAATATCAATGATATCTTGTACCAATTTTTCAACAAATCATTTATCAGTGTAGATGTCAGATATGATATCAAATTTAAATTATCTATATCATTACATCTTTCTCCACATTAAATATCATTTTCTTGTCTTCATGAAAAATATAAGGGTTTCTATATCTTAATGTAACCATTGAATTAAATCAATGTTATATGTCACCATTATCACTTAAAACATTATTTAAGATACTTAATAATATTGTACAAAAAATATTTATATACTTCATGATTAATAAAACATAATTTTTGAATTCAAAAAGATATAAACATCAATCATCTATATTTTTTCGTAAACCAATACTCAAGATACAGCAACATATTCTTTAATACCCCTATCATAGTACATGAAATATGAATAATGTCTTATGGTCCTCTAATATTAATTTAATAATGATTCTTGTATTTAATGTAAAAAATACTATAAGAATATTCCATTACATTTACAGGGCAGTTGTGGTATCCTTGTCGTCATATGTATATCAGATACTCATAACACCATCATAATTATATTCATTATGATTCCACTATGACATTTATTGGTTCATTTCCCATAATTTACACATATAAAACATTTAATGTTAACATAGTTCTTATAGTTGCTTTTATCGAAAACAAATATAATGCATTGGGTGAGAAATAATTATCACAGTAGAAAACCCCATAATCATTAATAAATTCTTATAGGATGTAAAAATAATGAAATCTGCTGAATTAATCTAAGAATCATCAAATAATTTATAATGTTTCTAGAGGATTTTGTTAATTGACAAACAATATCACCCGTGAATGTTAATCGTGGGGAACTGTAAGGTCCTTGTTCATATATTAATTCCTTCTTCAGTTAGGCCTGATAGACCTGGTATAATTTTATACTCTAATGTACATATTTTCCAAAACCACGACCAATTTTACTATCAATATTAGAATGTATTTCTAGGACCACACTAGCTCTATCTTTTACCTCAATTCTGGGTCAATTTCATACTCATTAACTCACCTATAGACATATCCTTAAGGATATACCTATACATATCGGTTGAAATATTCCTAAGGGGATCTCTAAATAATTCTTTTCGTAGTTTTGAAAAGTTTTATAAAATATAAATTTGATAGAAACTATAACTACCCAATATTATTGTATATTGATATTTCATATTGTTTTGGAATTCTTAATACACAACACAATATATTTCCTAGGAATATGTAATTTTCGTTCAATTGTAAACATTTACTTTCAAATAAAATAACATGAGATGGAAACATTATCTTATACTAGGTTCTCTAAAAAACCACCAATCATAGACATATCATCATTAATACATACCATCATTACTTTTGGATGGAAACATAAAAATGGGTGAGTACAGATGTCGAGAATGGGTAAACATGGGACATTTTTATGCATAAATAAGAGCATATGGGTTTTAAAACATGATAATTCCATTATAATATCATACCATTCATATCAAGGATGAAAAAAATAATTCATGGGGGAAATAATCATAGTTTATAATTCAATAATCATAATGGGATCAAGATAATAACACATAAAATCATAAAATATAAGTAAGACTTCGATTTTTTTTTATAAAACTAATAATTGAAAATATTATGTTAAGGATCACTAATAATACATACATAACATGTTTTGATTGGGATAATAACATGTGGAACTTATTTTTGGATGGGGTTAGAAACCAATGTCCAATCAGGGTTTATTGGGCTACGACATGTGTACCATCATACATTCATGTTTGGGATATATCCCATGTACCTGCTTATTTTCAAGAACAGGACACATCACATGTAAATTTTTGTTTTATGCATTTGGATACAAACAACGTAACTATTTTTCTAATATACCATTTATTATTACCCTACTCATTAGAGTGATATAATTATTCCACCCATCTCATAAAACAATTATACACACATGTTCCATAAGATCATAAATATTCATATCATAACTCATGGAATGAAATGGGTTTCATTAAAATGTAATTATAAATTAACATATAGATAAGAGGTTGGATTAATAATAATATTATCAAAATCATTACCCATGAAAAGAATTGTGTATCATAAGAATATAATCCATGAAAATGATGTGGGTTTATTTATCACTATTCCATAAAACCCATTTAGAGAATGAATATGAATGGATCCTTTGAATCATTTTACTAGAAAGGAATGGGTGACACAAATTGATTTCAACTTATATAGAAGATAATTTTAATATGTAATTTGAATTCGTTTCTCAAAGAAAATAACATTTCATCATTGAGAAAAAAAATTTAATCTATTAGACTTTTTGAAAAAAAAAAATTTGAAAAAACCTTAAAATATTATAAAGTATGCTTCATAAAATTTTGAAACCCATTTCTTTGAAAACAATTATAAAAATCATAAAGAAATATTGATAACACTATGAAAAAAATTTGTATGAAAACACATTTAAAACACCTAAATTAATTTAAAATAATTTTAAAAAATAAAACCATTTTCAAACACCATTTTTCATTGAAACCCACCATAAAATCCGACAAATTTTAAAATATTAGGGAAAAATGTTCATAAAAGTTTTTTTAATCATAAAATGGATATATCATGTATGTTACAATCACGATGGTGGGTAAGCCCATACATATGCACAATTATTTTTCACCTTAAAAGTCTATAAATTTAATAGATCAGAAAATGATAAGAATAATTATTTGAAAACAATTATGAAAATGGTTATATGGGGTAAATATTTCCTTCAATTATCATAGTATAATAATAAAACATTTTTAAATACATTTTTAGAAAACAAAGTTTCATAAGAACATAGATTTTCAATACAAAATTGATATAAATTCAGACTTTTTTCGAAAATTATTAAATATATTAGGTACCAAATAGATGTGAAATTGATATAATGAAAAAATAATTACTTATTATATAAAGTGAAATAAAATTCATGCGATTTTATTTTTATATGGATCATAATATTTCATCAACTGAATAATAAACACAAATAATCTCGATAAATGATGAGATTGTATCTATAAATAGTTACCACAATGGTGATATTGAATCGTAATAAAATGGAAATAATAAAATTAAATGAAAATTTAAAAAATTTAAAATAAGTATATTTTTTATATATTATTGCAAAGAAATTAAATATACCTCATGGAAAATATATAGGCATTACATGGCATGTGTCTTAAAGAATGAAAATTGATACAAAATTACTTAACGAATTAGGTAACTTTTGAAATATAAAACAAATGAATGTATTGCCAAAAAATTTATATGTAAATACCTATAAATTTTTTATATTAATAACAGAATCAATAAATATTCATTCTACACACTGCACAAAGTACATTGGTTGTGAAGAAGACATGTATCTCACAGAAACAAAATGAGAACTGAAACTCTCTAAGCTTGAGTCCGTTTTGTCACATGTTTTATTATCTTACTGAATAAGAAAAATATGTTAATTATTATCATTATTATGAAATTTTTTAAAGTTCATTTTTTCTTTTACTTAACTTAATAAAATGTTTTTTAAAACTACATTATCAATTTTATTTATGTCTATTTTTTGAAAAAATTCAGTTCTTCAGTTATGACGAACATAATAGGTTAAATATGGTGGAAGAGATCATTTTATATAAATATAAAATATAATAATCGTGAAATATTTTTCATATTTATATATTAATTATTTTTTTGTTACCAATCTTGTAATTTGGTTATGATGAATGAAAAATTTTACTTTAATGGAGACGGTAGGCCATATACACAATTGAGTAACGTTCCCATTTTTCATTGATTGTAATTGAAAGAAGGTAACAAAAAATTTATATTTCAAGAATGATAATTATAAAATGTATAATATTTTATATAATTATATATAAATATATTTTTATTTTTTATTTTATAAAAGGAATACTATGTTGTCAAGGTGGTGTTATCCCACACATCCAAAAACGATGTAGTAACCTTTATTATTGTATGAATGGGATAATAAAGAAATTGATATATTATATTTAAAAAAATTTAAATATTTAATTAATATCATATATATTTTATTTATGTCACATATTTTTCTTAAAAATATCATATAGATGTTCCAGGTATTGTGTGAACAAATCATAACATTTTGAGGAGGCGGTAGTCCAAACGTCCATAAATAATGTTATTGTATTTAGAGAAAATGGATTGAATGAATATATGTAATATATAAAAATTAAATAAGTATTAAGAATATAAAGATATCATAAATATCATATAAAAAGATCATCTACATTATAATTTCCAACTATGTGAGAGGGAATGTAAAAAAATAACCAACATCATTTCATTAGGAAAAAATATACCGTACATAAAATTGGTATGTTCATTTCTCATTAGGTGAATGTGTGTGTATGTGAAGAAATATAAAATTATAATATCAATATAATAGTATATTAAGTATTTTGGTGGTATTTTATGATAATTTAATAATTATAATTTATGGGTATGATAAAAAAATAAAACCAAGGAGATCATTGTTGAAGGTTACTTCTTTTTCAGGTAACTCCTCATGGTTTTCACCAAAGGAATTCATTGGATACCATTATGACCATTATGTGGACTATAGGATTAGTAGATGTATGGTTGGATATTATGTATAAATATTTTCTATGAATAAAGTCCTTGAAAGGTGTGAATTATTGGATGGTGTGAGTTTTTTTTCATTATAGGAGGAGTGACATTCCTGTAAATGTTTGGAAAGGGATTTACACCATAATTTTTCTATAATATGTGGATACAATAAGGATCCAAATTATATCAAAGGGATTATATGGTCTAATTGGGGCTATAAAATTTCTGATTAACAAGTTTCTAGGTCATTTTTTTGTCTTAATTGTATAGTTTAGTCCCTTGATAAGATAATTGTTTTTCTTAATCACAATATTTAATTTTAATCAATCTCAATAATGTTTTTTTCCAAAAATCCTTAGAACTTATTATAAATTATAAATTATTATGGTCACAAATATTAAATTCATTTTTCTAATTTTCTATTATTGAGTTATTAGTGAATAATTTTAATTTAATCCTATCGATTCGATGACAAAAAATGCTTTTAATGTAAAAATGTTTAAAATATTGGTATGATTTTAATTAAAATTTTAAAATTAAAGTGATTAAAATGACCTAAAGTTTATAAATTTATTTATATTTGATCTAATTTAACTTTAAATAAAATCAATATCATAATATAACCTTATAATCGATATTGGTGAAAAATTACATTTCAATTATAATTCAGTATTTTTCAATATTCATTAAAAATGAATCATCACAAAAAGACCAAATATTAAAAATAATCAAATTTTCATTTTACAATTTAAAAAATGAATTTTTTTTTCCAAATATTAATTAAAATATTTTTTTTAAATGCATATTTTAAATTCATTCTAAATTAAAAGGCCGCGGAATTTCCTTTTAGAAAGATTCATCATTTAATTCATAAAATTGGATTTATTATTATCATATAATTATGAAATATATAGGAAGAGTTTAAAAAAATTACTAAATATATAATATATTTTTATTATTAAAGAAAACAATCAATATTTTTTCAGTTCAAATTATTGTGTTAAATTTTTATTTGTGCGTAGAAAAATAGTTTTCATATAAAAGTTATTTCTTCAGTTTCAAATAGATCTTACATTAAATTATATATATTTATAAATAAAAGATTAATTTTATATACTTGTGTAAATAATATTTTTAAAATTTAGTGAATATTATTAATAAACTTAATTTTAATAGCTATGTGGTATCTATAATAATATTTTTATAATGTTATTAATATTATATTACAGTTTGGTCAAAAAACCTACTTTTCTTGTAACAAAATAAAAAAGAGAGACAAGGAATTGTGTTGGATACAATAAAAACATATTTTTTTGTGTACCAAAATGTAATATATGTGTTCCATGTAGTGAACTCAATAGAATGGAAATACATTAATAATAAGAAATTTACTATGTGTTCCTGAAATGAAAAATATCAGAAAGATCAATTTAATTCAAAAATATCACAAAATGTAATGTTGTTGTATGCGTTGGGTGAATGTGACCTAAAATAAGGTTGGATAATATGGATTTATGCCATATATTTATTTTTTCTCGTAGTTATTTGAGTTCATTATCAATGATAGAACCTTCTAATTGTAATTTATTCATATTGCCCCATATATAAATTCACATAATTGTAATGGACTATTGGGTTAATGAATTTTCAATTTTCTTATATTTTTCCTATAGTTCAACAATTTTTGAATGAAATTTTCAAACGTATTTATTTTTTATTTAATATAACAGGGGAATGTTATCTTAAACATTTATAAACATGTAATGAAATTTAAAATTTAAATTGGTGAAAATATTAGGAAAATAAATGTCATGGGGAAAATGAATTAGGTTCCACATAATAATTGTATCTAGGTAACAAACGGCTTCAGGTTAGTTTTCTAGATTTTCATTATATAATTTGTTAATATTCATATTTAAATCATCATTGTAGGATCTATCATGAAGAATTGAAATTTTCTTCCCGATTAAGGATCAATTTTACATATATTACCCTTCTTTTTGGGAAATACATTATCTTGGGTTGGGGATGAATTATATTTTTTTACTAACATAGGTGGAATGTATGTAAGGGAATATTTTATTCAATGTTTTTAAGTATAAAATGGGATAAAGAGTCATGAAATTTTATAACACCATTCCATGTATTCATAAATGAAGAGATAAGTACTACATTTGAATTTATCTGATTTTGGTTCATTAGATTGTTCATGTATTATGTTGTGAGTTAAAATGGATCACTAGAAATGTGGAAAATATTAGAAGAAATATGATGATTTCATATTTTTGTTAGAGGATCCAAAGGATGAGTTTTATGGATGTTAACACCACCATTAACATATTGTAATTTCTTAGGATTTCGATGTTGTAATTGGGGGGATGTGATACTATATTAACATAACTCAATCATATGATATAGGTTGAAGAGATGTTATTATAGTGTGGTATGATTGAGATTCTAATAAAGTGAAATAACTTTTCAGTATGGTCATCTTCTGGGGATGTATGGATTCATTCTAATAGAATTTTATTTACATTATCATGTTCCCATGTGTGGAATTTATGCTTCTTCGAAGACATATTTATTGTGGGATCTCATTCATATGTAGGTTCTTTCTCAACAAGAACACATCATATTGAAACATGAATGATAGTTCTATCTATATCCAATAATCCCAATAAATGTGATGTATCAGTAGTTGGTCTGGGAATTGATTGGGGGGTATGTTTCCATTATTTTTTTCAACCAATGTTTGTCTTTATATAATGACACATTGGGGAATTGGATGATATCACTAATTTAGTTTTGGATAAATGGGTTCAAGAATATGAGAAAAATTTAACCATAAATAGAGACTTCATGTCATTTCATGTGTTTATGGAACCATGAGGTTGGTAATAGAGCCATGGCATGGTGGATCCATCACAGGAGAATAGATATTCTCATGGTTTTATTTATTAGAAAACCCTTTATGAATAATTTTAGGTTACACCACATAGAACTTATTGAGGTGTAGGTGACGATCATCATTGGATGACTCATTTAATTGAAGAAAAAGAGGAATAACATAATAATTCGAGTTCACAATCAGCCTCAATGTTTGGATATTTATCACCATGGGGTATTTAATTTATATCATGGGCAGCAAGTTCTTTATGTTCTCATTCGATATTATTTCCTATATCAAGTAAAATTGGATTGTAAATGAATGAGTTATGATGGATTTTATTATCCCCAATATACATGTACTAATAGTGATGATTTTGATCCATTTAGAGTTCAAAAAAATATAATGGATTTTTTTAATTCTAAGGAGAATTTAGATGAATTTTGTAATGATATGGAATTTGAGGTTTTCATTGGGTTTTTTTCATGTTTTTTTAATTTATTTTTTTATTTTTTTGTATTATGAAAAATATTAAAAACAAAAATTTATTTATCGTATCATACTTCGAAGTGTCAACATTTTGTGCATATCCAACTGTATCGTATTAACATGTCTACAGTCTGGTTCTCCTCTGTAATGTTTATAGTAGCTCTTGGATGGAACTAAATGTGAAGTTAAATTTTTTAAGTCATTTTTATTCATATTATGAATTAGGGGTTTCTTTTAGAGAATTATTAAATTCATTGAATGAATAATTTCGATTTTAAAATTTTATAAATATTTTTATTACTCCGTTATTAATAATATAATAGTATTATTCGATTGATTAATAATATATATTGAATTAAATTAAAACAAACATCACTTGATTATTTTGATCAAAATCCAAAAATGCTGAGGCATTAATCCACCCTTCAAATGGGGTACTCATATCAATCAATTAAAATTCATGTATGTTTCTTTATGGTTCCAATAATCAATATAATCCACATCTTAAACCAATAATGTTGTAAATCTATGAAATTTATGTTTTAACATACACAATATCAACCAAATAAATATTTAATTCCCAAATGATCTCAACCACATGCCCTTCCCAAATTATGTGTCATCTAATTAGATGAATTACACAACCATTATTATTATTATTAATATGGATTATTATTTTTAATGTTATGTGTTAAATGATAAATAAGATAAATGATACAAGAATGGAGTTTCATTCAGAACACAGACTCACAAGTGTTGTAAATAGTAACATGAACTTCAAATTGAATGAAAATGTGCAAGAGAAATGGTTTTAAAAATAATTTAACTTCTATTAATAACAATTATTACAAAATAATTTTTTTATGAATATTCAATAGGATAAGGATGCATTCATTAATATATAAACAATCTCCCATGACAAACATTTCTGAAATTACCAATAATGAATAATATAAAATAACATGAACACAAAGAGAGGGGGAAATGTCTCTCAAGTTGAAACCTATGTTTGGAATGTCTTTTATTGCCATTGTAATGGAATTGGTAATTAAAATTTATCCTCATATATATATAAAATTCCCACCACATTAAAGGAGAATTGGGGAGTGTATTTATAACCCAAGTAGTTGACTGTTTTCATTCTAATTTCACCCTTCATGTTAGATCAAAATATTTTTCCATATATATATAGATAATTATCAGGATATATTCCTCTTAATTGTTTTATATTTGGACGTGATAATTTTTTCCTAAAAATTTGGCATTCATTGGACTTCTTTATCCAAATATTAGATCATTACATAAAACATTTTGTTATATACAATTTTATCTATAAATTTTCAAATCACACTATATTAAAGGGTTTTAGGAAAATAATATTCCCTGAAATTTGAAATTTTATTTCTATTTTTTTGATCATATAGCTTCATTATATCCCAAAATAATTACACCTCAATTTTATGTCTCTAATATTATAATAGTAAAGAAGTGTGTGTGTTTTTTCAATTCCCAAACACAATTGTGGTATGGAATTTTTTACATTAGTTGGGAATCATGTTGGATTATTGGGTATTTTTTAATTAGGTATATGTATATTTGAGTAATTTTTATGTAATTTCATGAAATGAAAGATGTTGGATTTAACACAAAAAAATCATTCATCGTGGTTGTTCCTGATTCTATTAAATATTAAAAGTTCATTTTTATGTAGCTCATATTGACATTCAAATCAATAAATTTGTAAATGGTCTAATTTGATGATTAATGTTAATTTAATAAGGGAATCCAAATAAAATAATAAGGCAATTAAGATATATAGGGAGATAGTTATGATTAAAATAGTATAATAATTCAATGTTGGAATATTCAAAATAATTCTACAGCATTATATTTAGTATTAAAGAATTTGCAAGGCATATGAATTATGAACATTTCCAATACAAATAATAAATGGAGTAGATAAAAAGTGATGAAAAAAATCATATTTACATCAAAAAGGGATGAGATATAAATCCTAGTAAAAAATATGAATAACATAAAGTTGGGTTTACCAATACATGCAGGTGAGTACACATTTAAAGGTAACATAAGAGGGGTTAGAATAATAAAATAAAATTGAATCATGTTATAAGATAATGACATAAATAAAACATGACAATCTAGTCACAAAAATAAAACATGGAATATTAAACATATATTAAGGCTAACCACCAAGACATCCTAACATAGTGTACATACGAAAGACCTTCATACACAACACATTGTATATCATGAGATTAAAACATTATATAATATATAGTTTTTATATAATATTACAGGCCTACCATCTACATTAAAATTATGTTCATTCATAATTGTTAAAAATATAAGATACAACATAAAGATTTCATTAACCTTTTCAATCCATTGATTGAGGATTTTTGGTGATATAAATGGATGGAAGAAAAAAATAAATGAAATATATGTCTCAGTGAATATCCTTTAGTAGAAATATTGATGGGTATTCATGACACAAATATTCGGCATTATGAATTACATGCTAATTTCTAAAACATTATGGGTTACATAATGATCAATGGAGAGGTTTAATAAGAGTGAAATGGGTATATTACGACATGTAAATCAGTTGGACAGTAATATTGTTTTGTCAAATCATATCCAAACATGAAATGGATGAAATAGAATCAGACAATATAATAAAGTTTCATGAGTATATAGGAGAAGGAAAAGATATGCTACACTGAGATTGATATTCTGTTTGATTTGGAGGTTCTTATAATGTGATTGGGGTCACAATTGGAGGTCTCTAAAGAGGGATAGACATAGTAAATTCATTCTTAAATGGGGTTCAATGAAGGTTTATTAATGGATCGATAGGTTTCTTTAAAAAAATGATAATATTTCTTTATTAATTCGTTATCATAGGTTCTAGACAATATATAATAAAATAATAAAAAACATATACCTTCATACACTTTTTCTAATAATTTCCAACTAATTTTAATTATTATTATTATTTAATAAGTCCAAAAACCAAAATCATTAAAATAATATCCTTAGTGATTAAGAAGTGATAAATTATAATAATCATTAATTTAATTACTTTAAAATATAATATTTTTTTTGAGAAACACATTATGGGTTTATATAATTAATCAAATACAAACAAAATAAATTATTTTGAAATGGAATAATTTTTTTCATAGACACTCTAGTGTATTTACTACATTAGTTTTCAGATTTCAAGATTTCATAATAATATTAGTCATGTATTGATCTAATAATTTCAATTATTAATCATTGATTTTCTTTCCCACAAACATCCAAATTTATATTTCTATTGGAGTTTCATGTAGCTGTTTTTTGGATAATATTTATTGGCATTATTTTTTTAATATAGAATATCATTAGTTTTTGAATAACATTAAATGTGGTACTCCTTATGTATTCTAGGAATTTTATATTGATCTAGAATAACAATTCATAAATTTTTTTTGTAAACATATAAATGAGGACCCCAATATTATATGGAATGGTATATTGGGAAAACTACCATAGAAGCTAAAGTGGTGTCTGGAAATCCTAATTTCATCTGCAACCCAACATGTTTCTTATTAATTTATGGTTCATAAACCCTTATTTTAAAATCAATAATACATTGGCATCCTTAAGTTTTAATATTATATATATATAGTGAAATCAAATTTTTATTACATTTGTCTATGAGATTTAATTTTTTATATTTTATTTCTATAATAGATTCATTTGCTTAATATAATCATTAACAAATTTTAAAATATTTATTTAGATTTATTTTTTCAATAGATAATATTATTCCTATTTGTAAAAGATGTTATGATTTACTATTGGTGTTTAAATTCAAATGATTACAATTTATTAGGATGATTTTATAGATATGGTATACCTAAAAAAATTAAATCAAAATGTAAATTTTCGTGAGTTTATTCATCCCAAATAGATATATGTGGAATAAATAATAATTTAATTAAGTATTACCAAGTTCATTAATAATATTCACATTATATAAATATATATTTTGATCATTTTCGATTTGATCAACCTAATTCTACTGATGTATCACATTATAAATCCATCATTTTAATTTTAAAATTTTCTTCTAGATATATACCTTAGAGACATACATAGTTATAATATAAATGGTTTTTTCTCTACTACTATTTAGAATAATGATTTCAGATTATTTATTAATATTTATTTATGAAATTATATTTTATTTATGGTTCTTTCATTTTACAATTGATGGAAATTTTATATTTTAAAGCAGTATTTAACTACTGAATCAAATAATTTTCAACCGTTGGAAACATTTAATCAGTAACAGTTTTCTATCAGATTCATATACAAGGTTGTTGATATATCAGTTCCTAATAAAATAACTGTAAGTCCTTGTAAATTATTTCTATGGTTTCAATGGACTATATTCAGTTGATGAGGTGTTATGGTAAGAGGACATGGAAGTGAATATCATCAAGATCAGAGAGAAAAATTGTTCAAGTTTTGTAGGGGTACTTATCACCCAAATAATTATCCAAATTTAGGTTTTTATACCATTAATAAACAAACTAATTAAAACAAAACGTTCACCACTACAAATTATAGAGATGGATTATATTAGATTTTGTCATTATATTTAGAATTTCACAATTAACTCCCCTCTTGTGTCCATGTCAACATTATTCTAACTCAACAACTAGTATCAATAGATTGGATTCAATTTGATACATTACTATTTTTTCAAATCCTTGATGATTCAATTGACTCTCTCTGATACAAAAAAATTGTATTAAAGGCTTTGATATGTTGGAGTTATTCCTATTTTTTTAAAATTCTAATACATCAGCCCAAAAAAATTATTTTTAATGGTCATGATCTAATTAATATATTTCTTTTTATCAATAAGTATTATGTTAATGTTCTAGAAGAAGAAAGAAATACGAAATAATCTCATAGTGATTGCATGTTGGTGATTTGTTCTCCTTATATTAAGTGTGATAAATAAGTATGTTGGAAAGAACACATGATTATTTATTTGAAAAATAATTTAACATAAATGGGATGGAGGCAATGGAATCGTATCACCCTCTCTTGATGTGGTGGAAGGAGGAAATGTAAACTGAGAACCCTCTTTCCCTGGATCTTCCATATACTTTTATCCCTTCACATAAAAGGATTTATCTATGTTTTCCCTATTATTGTGCTCCTCACAGAAGTTCTCTGAATTTCAATCAGACCCCCTTCACATTTTTTCCCGCATAGAGTTTTCTAAACCTTCTTCCCAATATAACCTTAAAATGTTTTCTTGATTTATCCAGTGAATGCCTTTTGTGGATGTTTTAGATGGATTTAGTATCTTTAATTGGGGCATCATCATCGCACAGTGGTCAGTTTAATTGTGTCAAAAAAATGAATGATATGTATTTCCTCTGGTGAATCTATCCCTTGTGTGGTCTAATAACTCATGATCAGATGACAACATCCGTTTATTTCTCCTATGGTGGTTCTATTAGAACATTTTGAATCATGACCTATATACAACATCATTTTGGGCCCATTTTTTAGGTTTGTTTCTCTCCATAAAAAATCATTATATCTTTATAATTCTAGGAAGTCTTGTGGGTCCTTTCTTGGTTGATGATAATATGACCAATGTGTTATGTCATCCCATTGAACCTTCTATTTGGGTTGAGGTAAAAATTTATAAACCACTATTTCATTTCATTTAAACTCATATCTAAGGGGAAGAAAGACTCAAATAGTCATTTGATTATGAGTCAGAGATCTATTATTTTTCGACATGCTACATCCAAGGTCACTCTACCCAGAGATTTCATCATAGAGGTATAACTATGCTAGATTTGTATTTTTTTTATTTTGGTTGGATCGATACTCAAGGAGGATGATAATGGGAAGGGGAAATGAAATTTTTGAAAGATACCTCTATCAATGAGTGATGATCATCCCATTTATGATGTAATAAATTTTTGTCCTAATATTAATGCGGGTATATCATGCAATTTTAATGAAGTGGATAAACTATGTGATGGATAATTGGAGATCCATAAATTTCCTAGAAGAAGGAGAGTCTTATGTTTTCTAAAACATATGTTGAGATTTTTTTTGAGGGATGAATTGGGAGTTAGTTCAACAACATGTCCTGTCCATGGAGGATCTGGGGAGGTTGAGGGGGTGTGTGCGGTGCTGGGAAGTTTCCCAAGTAAATATCCATCAGTTTCTGATTTCATGAGATCAAATTGTAATTATTTTCAAGAGGTCATGATACATGAAATAAAAAATTATTAATCATCTACTGTTAATAGTCACAAACATGTATGGAAGGGTTATTTTGTGGGTCCTATGTATTGATGGAGACCTCTGCACATTTCAACTATAATAAGGGCTCTTGAAATACAAGTTATAGGTGAGGACATGAAGCCTCACTCTCAAGATGGTATTGGAAATTATAGTTTTTTATAGTTGTTATCATAAATATTTTGCAGCTCTTACAGAAAGTGAATATTCCCAATCTAAAGAAAAGGTTGTTGCAGAGGATGGTTATGATGCAAATCACTATCCACAGGGTAGTATGAATGAAATAGGAGTGGATGTCGATTCTTTATTTGAATCATGGTCCTTATATTCCAATGAATCAGAGCTCATGGAATAGCACATTCAATCCTCTTCGTCGAAAGGAATGATATCATTTATAAGTTCAGATAGATTTATTCAACATATGAGTAGCTTGTAATGATTAAAAGACAGCTCCAATTTTTCATTAACATTCTATTACTAGGTCCAAATCGATTGTTAATCCCCCATGTGAGTTTGAAATAATCTATTGAAAACCTATTGAATAATTGAAAGGAGTTTATTATATATGTAGTATAAGGACCTATTAATAAACATTACATAATCTTGAGTTATGTCCAGAATTCACATTGAGGATCTTTTTTGTTTTATATATTTAGATAATTATGACATAAATATTACATTAAATCTAAAATATTACATAGTATACCCTTATACTCTATCCAATTTTTTCACAATAATAACATTATTTATATAAATTAAATATTCATTTACTGATATAATTCTTTTTGAATAATTAATTTCTCTTAAAATTCTATAAAACGTATGGAAAAAATAACAAAAACATGTATTGAGCATAAAAAGGTAAGTAAGGGATATAAAATATTGAAAGTAAACATTAGTCCATGAATACCTAAAAATTAAAAAATCATACTTTACAATCATAACACATAAGATCATTTACATACCTAATGAAATCATAGGATTTATGAATAAGACATAGAAATAATAAATAATTATGTTACCTTTTGGAATCCATAACATAATTACATTGTAGCTTCCACAACTACAAAGGAAGTTACATTTCGAATTACCACTAAAGTATAATTCATAAATATCATAACAGAAACAAATATGTTTACCTCAATCATATTAACCAGTGAATATGAGAGATAACATAGGCTCACCCATCCAAGGATTATCAATGAATCACCCATATTTGGAATATCATGTAACCACCAGTCAAATGTAGAAGTACCACTACATAATCATAAAATATAAAAAATTGAAATTATAAAAATTTCAAATATCTATCATAATAAATAAATTCAAGATATTTAAATATTCGATACACTTCCAATACTATTTAAATATTTATAAAAGATTATTCTTTAATCAAATTGTCGTATAGTAGATTGAATTTTTTTGAAAAGAATTTACCCTTAAAAAGTCTTATCCATATAAATAAATCATTAAGGCCATTTCAATAACATGGAAACTAATTCAATATATTGTGAAGAAAAAATCTTGAAAAATTTAAAAATTATGTTTTAGTTATGGAGTCCCTTACAACATGAGAAAATACTTGAATAAAAATAATTAAAGAATAACAATATAAAAATTCAATATATTGAAAATAATTAGATTCATGATATATTATGTCATTGGGATTTATATGCACCATTTAAAATTGAATTGGTTCATAGAAACAAACATGCCTCAATGGAATATAAATTGAGACAAAATCTATTAAAAAGATTATATCCTTTGATTTAGGATAAATCAGTGAAATAATTATGTCTTAAAAATATAAATACACACAATATAAGTGTATATTTTTTGTAAAACAATCATAGGCCATTCAAACACATTCTAGGAAAAAAAACCAATGACATGGATATTTAACTCAATAAAATGAGATTGAGTTAAGATTTCCCTTACACAGTGTTTATAAACGTCATTAGAATTTATCATGGGGGTGATTTATTATAGAAACCATATATACAAAAATGGGAACTGGAAATTACATCATAAATATAAAAGAGTGATTCCTTACATAATAATTGCATAATATAATCAACAATGAATGAGTAAAGCCTCATAAGTGGAAATTGAGTTCAGAAATTCCCATACAAAGATCATTTTGTAATTAAAATATATTGATTATGTTTATTAACTATAAATAAAAATAAATCAATTATAAATACACGATATGAAATAAGAAGTTATTTCTCGCAAAACCATATCATGACATGGTCATGAAGTAAAATATTAACCCAAAGAATGGAAATTGGGTTAAGAAGTTCCATTACCATGAGTTAAACTCGTCACATTGTTCCTTTCTCATTATTAATATTAAAAATAAGTTAATTTATAATTTCTTAAGAAACTTTTTATAGATTATTATTCATTTTATATCACTTATTAACACGTTATAATAATTACATAATTTTTTATGTTAACATTATTTATTTTTTCTATATTTGGTACTCGAGTGGAAAATAAACATGTTTTGTGGTAAATTTCCAATGTAATAAAAATTACATCACCTCCAGGATTATATTCATGATTTAAATATAATATATATCCATTCTATATATGTATTTTTAAAATTAAAAAACATTTAATGATATAAAATGAAGTGCACCATCCATGGAAACGGTAATCGGTACATAAGCATGACCACTACATTCATTTATTTTTCATATTTAATGGAATGAAAACAAAATTATATAGATGTATATTGTAATTAAAGTATAATATAATATTTTATATATGTCATGTATGTTAATTAACTCAATAATTTATATATTCCATTAATTGAATTAATGAGTCATATCACATTGATGGGGTTGTAGTTCGCACTTCCTCAAATTAAATTATTGTGTTTACACATAATGAAAATAATAATGGTATTTTATAAATAACATTTATAGATGCATATATATAATAGAAATAGCATATATATCATATATAAATATATAGTACCATCATAAGCCACCATGAGAGTTGGTCAGGGAAAATTGAACAATCATTGTTTCGTGAGGCAGTAATACACCGTACATAGAAACAATATGTTTGTATCCATTAGATGGAGCAATGTGTAATGGTAGTCTGAATAATTCTCATAAAAACATCTTATTGTATTTATGATAATAGAGTAGTTATGTAATAAAATAATAAAAATATCATATGGATTGAAGAAGGAAAATAATAAAAAGAACTTGATTGAAGATGTTACATCTAAATCAGGTAACTTATTGGGATTTGAGCCGAAAGGATTTCTTGAATTGACTTCATCCCAAGGTAATGCTTCTTAAAGGATGGGATGGATGTTGGGATATTATTATAATTGAATTTGGATTAGCCATGTTTCTTCAGAGGAGTTATTAAATGGGTATATGTGATGATCTCTAATAAGAGGGAGGAGGGGCACTTTATGAATGTTTTGATGTATTTTTTTATTATAATATTATTTTCAGTTTCAAATTGTCCAAATACAATTTATTTAAAAGATATCATGATTTTGTGTTTCAAAAAGCTCATCCATTATGGTTTAAGGAAGTTTAGGTCCCAAAATTAACCTTATTTTTTAGCATTAACCCTTACTTAAAAATATTTACTCTTACCCTATCTTTTTTCATTTTCACAATAAAGGGTTGATATAGTTACTATAAAAATAAAATAATACAATAATTGAATCATTAATAACATTTAAAAAATTATATATGTCATTTGTCCTAATATTATATTTTTAGTACTATTATATCATTTTGATAATAGTATTTGTTTTAAAAACACATATATGTCAATTTTGACAATATAATGTAATTGATTTTTTGTAAGTCATAACTAGTTGATTCCTTCTAATAAAGCATTATATCAAAATAACATGTCAATATATTGAATAATATTCGTGTATGGGATAAAAATATGCAAATATATTTATTTTTAATATTTATAACATCATTTATTTCAATCAATAATTAATGAAGCAATCACTGCATCATAATTGTGTCATATTTGACATTATTTTTTAATATCTAAAAATTATAAATAATATACCATGATTTAGGGAATATTCATTGATTTTTAATGAATATTTATATTTTAAGATATCACTTACATTACCCCATATAAATTTTTTTAGTAAAAGATACATGTTTATGTTATATTTTTTCTTTAATTAAATTAATTATTATAAAATGCTATTATCACACCAAAGTGGATCCATGGGGTCCCATAATCAAACCATGTATTCCCATGGGATAATTATCTCACAAATTCGAATATGAAATGTGTTATCATAGTTTAATATAATTATAATATTTATTTTTACCCTTATTTATAATATTTACCCTTAAACCATGGTAAATAAAATTATTATTGACGTTACTAGTCACAATGTCAAAAATGTAAAAGGTTTCTATTTACGAAATTTGTACCTTATGATTACAATTATTGATTCCATTTTTCTATATTCAAATTACATAATTGGAAGAATTTAATTTTATTTCAATTCTCTGGTTCAAAACCACAAAACATTTTTTTAAAAAGTAAAAACTACAAAAAGATTTACATGTGTTTATGTCTAATTAAAATGTGAAATTACTTCCAATGACCATCAGTGGTTTAGTTGTTAAAAAATTAATCCAATTATAAAATAAAATTATTTAAAATTTAAATCCAACCATATAAATAAATTAGATAAAAAGATAATTTGGAATTAAAGTTATGTATTTTTAGCTAATCATTAAAAACGAACTTAATCAGAAAATTGAAAAAAATAAAACAATGTAAATTTTTATGTATATCCTTTGTAAAAGAATTTTATTATTAAAATATAACATATAAAAGTAAAAAAATTAGTTTAAAAGGGGTTCTCCATCAACTGATGAAAAAATTTAATTTTTACAAAAATTTATCATCAATCTGAAATATTGAATTTATTATTATATAATATCTAGAAATCATATAAGATGAATTTAAAACATTAAATTTAAAATATAACATATATGTTTCATTACATAAAATTCATAAATATTGATATGATTTTATAAACACAATTATTATCTTTTTAATTATGTTTTTCTTAAAACACAACCTTTATATTCAATTGGGTTTTATTTCCATTTCTATTAAATTTGGTAACTAATTAATCGTTATGTAAACATGT
This sequence comes from Viscum album, assembly GCA_963277665.1. NCBI lineage: Eukaryota > Viridiplantae > Streptophyta > Magnoliopsida > Santalales > Viscaceae > Viscum > Viscum album. The sequence goes on from OY728151.1 coordinate 121,586,689, forward strand.
GTAAACCATATTAAAAAATTTATTTGATACTGTTAATTCCCACCATACCAATGGCTAGGCATTAAATACTATTTAAAATAAAAAAATTATTTTATTATTTTTCGATATAACATAATTTTGTGTGCAATAGAAGATTTCGTAGAAACCTATTTTTGTGTGTCGAGTACACTATCTGAAAAATCTCCCCCTTTTATGTAAAACTTATATATTTTTCATAAATTTTAATATAAAATAATAATTATTATTCAATAAATAACTCGGTTATTAAATCATTTCCCCTTTTGAAAATTGAGTTTATTTTTTATTTAAATTTGGATCGGTAACATCATTAAAAATCACACATCATAAAATGTGTAAATAAATCCATAAATTTAAAATAAAGAAGGAAGAGTACAATGGTTAACCAATATAACACATACTAGGATTCCATTTAATAAAACATGGATATAGAAGTGAAACTAACCATCATGTTCTGATGGATAGTGATAGAAAACCTGATCAGGATAAAGTAAACAATCTAAAAACCATAACCATGTGATTAGTTAAATGATCATTGATTTCCCAGTGGAAAATGTCAATGGAGAAGGTTTTTATTTTATGTTCCTTTTCATAATGTTGAGGAATTTATTTATGAGTTTGAAAATGAACAATGGGAAACATACTTACTTATGAGGTAGAGTTTTATTATTTTATAAATATCTACCACAAACATATATTTTATCCAAATGATGATTATTCAACATGACTTAGCCACACATAATGTTATAGAAAAACCTTTTAGAGAATCACATAATCCAAAAAATATGAACTCTATATTTCTACAATATTTATATATTATCCAAAACCAAAATGGTTAGTACAGGATCAGATAATCCCAAAAAATGATTATCCCTTATGAAAGTTAATACAACTCTTAATATTTATAATTCAGAAAAATTCACAATGTTCAATAAAGACCATTAATTACAAAATTGTCCTTAAAATTTATCAATATAATCAAAAATAATATTGAAAAAAACCATAGAAGAATTTTATCACATAGTATTCCATGATAAATCATAACATTTATCTCAAAATAACAATGAATACTCTTAATGTCTCAAGCATAAAAGTAGTTATTTTAATAACATATACCCCAAGATAGGTTACTTATTTCATTAAATAACCCAAATATTTATAAGTAAAAAATAAAAACATAGATTCTTCAAAAATAAAATTCCTCCATAAATCCTCAAAATAAATCCCATATTATTCTATTTTAATTTTGTATATAGTGATCTCAAAAGAAAAAAAAAATCTTTCAAAATTACATTTATCAATTAATCACAAAACAATTTTCCTATACTGAAGATATCCATTTGATAAAACATAAGTTCCAAAATAAAAATATTCATGATCTAGAAAATAATTTATCTAAAATGAATAAGTCATACTAACTAGGTAATTCATGTTGGCTAGTGGTAGGTGATGATCCCTTGTCACCCTTCGGTTTTGGGTTCATTTATTGCATCCATAACAGATGAGACATGTTATCACCCTTCTCATGGGATGTATTTTTTATAAAACTCATAAATAATCCAAACATGTTTTAACCTCAAACACTGTCTTATGTATTTCAATTTCATCGCAACTCATGAAGACCTAAACATCTTAATTCATGATGTATTATATATATTGTCAATTTTTTAGATAACATCCATGTTATAAAATAACACTATTACCAAAGAAAGAACATCTTACCGTGATCATGGTTTCCCCCTAGTTTCATTTTCATATTATTTTCATATTATTTTCATAGATATAAGTTCCATTCATTGCAAAAATAATTTAATGATCCTTAAAAATCATTTTCATCGTTTATCTAAATACACCTTGTATAACAAGGGTCGCGTTGGCATTCCCAAGTAAATAGTTTCGGAAAATAATCACGTTTGATAAATAATTTAAAAAAATATGATAAAATATGATTTTCATAAAAAATTTAGACAATGTTTTTGTTAAAACATTAAATAAATGGTCTTTTTAAAAAAACACTAGTATGTTCTCAAAAATTACATTTTAAATGAAAATATTAATAAGTTGTGTATGGTTTTTCTTCTTCATCACCCTTTTCAAAATCATAATATAATTCAAAATATTGTGATAAGTTAGAATATTTGAAAATTCCTTGATAATATTTAACTTTATTTAGAATATTATAATATTGAAAAAATAGTAATTGATTAAATACATCACATGATCCAGGATGATATTGAGGTATAGTGGAGGTATTTGAAAACTCAACATTCATATTTCTTGTGAGTTGTATGCTAGAAAAGGATTCACAATCTTCTGGACATGACATTATAAAAATTATTGAATGCATTTCATCAAGAAAATATAGGAATTTTGATTATGATATTCCACCATCCATTTTTAACTGAATTTCCTTGATCTGAAATAGTTATAAAATAATGATTTAACTTAAATAATAGATGTAGAGACTAACCATGTGTTTATGAAAACACTTATTCCCTAATGCTGTATAATCCATTATTTTGATACAAACTATATGACCTTATCCCAAAACATTACCTAATCTTGAGTTATTTATGGAATTAAAATTGATGATATTTTTAGGTTTATAGAGAATTAGGTTACTACTACTACATTACATATAATAAATTACAGTGTAGACACTTCTAATCAATCCAAATTTTTTGCAATAATAAAACTCCTTAAATTAATAAATAATTATTTTCTATATATAAATATTCTTGAATTATTAATTTATCTCTCCCTTCCTTATACCCTTTGAAAAACATTCCATAAACATGGGATGATCATAAAAAGATCAAAAATGGATATAAAATAACGAAAAGGCCTTAGTTCATGAATACATACATATAAATAAATCATACATTTAAATCATAAAACATAATCTCTTTAACATTATTCATTAAATCATTAGATTAGTTAATAAAAATTTGAAATCATAAATCATTAAGATATCATGTGGCATCCATAACATACATACATTAGAGCCTTCACAACTACATATGGAGTAATGTTTGGAATACCCACCATAGTATATTCCCCAAATCTATTAAAAGTATCATCAACGTTTACCTCTGTCACATTACCCAATCCATGAGAGAAATATCACAGGCTCTCCAACCCTAGGTCAATCATAGAACCACTGATAATTTTTTTATCACATAACCACACGAGAAATGTACAAGTACCATTAAATAGTCACTTTAACCACCCAAATGGTTGTTAATGAAAATTCATCTTGATATATTTTAATGATTTATTATGTAAAATGGTTATATTATAAATATTAAATTCCTTGGTTTTTGGATTTTGGTTTTTACAATACCGTTAAAATTTATTTCTATTGCTATTATAGCTACTGAACAGTGATCACACGAGTAGTATAAAAATATGGCTTTAGCAAATCTGATTTACTCAGACAATAGAAGTGATTAACCCATCTAGTTGAATTTATCTATACGAAGCCAATATTTTGGAGCTCAGAAAGGAGGTGGTGTCAATAGTATTTTCTATTGGCTATGCCCAATTTGACCTTAAAAATTTGTAATTGGAACATAACCGCCTACTGGAGAAGTGGAAGTTAATATACATTACCACCCGAGCAATGTTATCTGAGCTTCTCCAAGCATATGTCACCATCCCACACCATACCCTTGGTTCTTATGTTGTTTCTATGAGGGGTAATGTAAAAAAACCTATCAATAATATTATTTGTAATATTTTTGTTTTGAATAAATAATATACATTTATTTTATTATTGTTACATTGAAAAAAAATAATTCAAAACTAGTATTTTTAAGTTAATATTCAATTAAAAAATATATTTTGATGAATTAATATAATTTTTAATTAAATAATATTTTAATAAAATATTATTACTAAATTAATTTTAATTAAATATAAATGACCGCATAATTTTTAGGAATACAATTGTATTTTTTATTAAGGATTGAATGTTGTTTTTGTAAAACCCATGAATTTTAGATAAATGATCGTTTTTATTTTTAAAGTAAATATTCACATATTTTGAAAATTATATATAAAAAATGAATATTATTTTTAGAATCATCACTTCAAAATTAACTAGTGGTATGTTTTTCATCATTTTCTCAAACATTCAAATTTGTAGGTAAAAATTAAATACTCTTTAAATATATAATATGTTTTATGAAATCATAATGATCCAATAGTGATGAAATAAAATACTATAAAAATGAATTTTTCCCATAAATATTTTTCTTTTTAATTAATGTGATTCTATATTTGTTTGATTAATTTTATGGTTCCTTAGTGGACCCTCCAAGGCTACTAAAGAATTTTAACTTCAAAATGATTTCGTTGAGATTGTGACTCGCCTATACATAATAAAGCATACTATTTTGAAAAGTTAGGACATTTTCCTTATATAATAATGTTCTCCACTAACATTAGTAAAAAACCAAGGCCCAAACCATGGGTTTGTTTGGGGTTTTGATTATTTTAAAGTTTGGTATCAAAAATATAAATAATAAAGAATCGTATCTATTTTTCTTTATAAACCCACAGAGGATCCCACATATAATCACTAAAAACCCTTGGAGAACGTACCTACCCTAACCAACTCTATATAAAATCCTTACAATGAACCCCAAGCTTTCATGAAGCCTCTCTCAAGACCCTCCCAATCCTTTGAGATCACTCTTCCATGAAAGGGATTTCATCCTTTCTTATTTTTTCCAAATTTCATTATGTTTTTATACAATTTTTTTAATTAAGAATGATGGGCTATTATTTAGTACCTCTACCATACTACAAATATTTTGTTTGAATGATTGTATACCTTATTCAATCTCATTAACTCCTCCAAAGTACACCATTTACTATACCAAAACTCTATAATAAATTTATCTCTTCCCTTTTACATTTAATAAATGATTTTGTATTATGAAACTAAATTACATTACATATTTTGGGAAATGTATCTACATTAACCCATTATTGTTCATTTCATGTACATATTATTAGACACCCCTTTCTCTCTCAACAACATTTTTTATGAATTCTTATGTCAATTCTTCATGCCTCTGAAATTGCACCGTGATTTTTCAAGACAAATCCATTATGTAGACAATATCATGCCCATTTATCTATCCAGTGTATTCACGTTTATCTGTATTTACATATTATTTATAGAGTTTCATGTATGAATTATACATTACATTATCAGGGAATAAATGATAGTGTTTAATGAATCCATGTTATATGATCCATGTGCAAAAAAATGCATGAAAATAAATGATTATGATGGGTTCTCCCTGATAGCACCCTAATGCATTGGGTAACAACTAGTATCATGGTATATCAAGGTAAATCAGGGTTTACTCATTCTAATTCAAGAAAAATTGGGTTTTACTATTTATCCATGTGCAATGAGCCTTGGATCGTGCTAATATCATGTCAAATTTTGATTCCACATTTTCATGTTATGATAATAATGTTATATCATGCCTTTATGTTCATGTTCCTCTTATGCTCCCTTGATATGCCTATTTCCTAACATGTTATTTATTCATTATTTTATTCCTTGTTTAATCCCTTTCTGAGATTTATTTCTCACCCTTTTCTTATGCATGTCCATAGTTTATACCATGCAATGCTAATTACAAAAGAATGTTTGTGGTCATATAAAAGTTGTTTTCAATAATTTTGAGGGGTTTCATGATCAAGGTTGTTTTGTAATGTTATTAATCCCCATAGATAGTATGCCTCTCAATATTATATTTCATAACATTTGATTATTTGTTGTAATAAATTTTGTTTATGTGAACAATAATGATCATGGTTGTTATTGTTCGTATCAAATGATAGACTTAGTTATTTATTGGATTAGGATTAGAAAAACCCTACTGAAAGACTATGGGATAATACTAAGTATAATAAAAACAACCCTAAATTTTGGTGAGTACTGAATAAGTGGTTTATCAAGAAAATACATCCCAATCTGGATAAAATATGTTAATGGTGTCTTTGGCACAATTTTATCTAGGGTTATGACCCGAAAACCCCGCATTGGTCTTGAATCTAATAAGAACTAGTGAAAAAAAAAACAATCCTTTCTACTCTATCAATTATGAAAATCATGGGGGATATGATTTGGTAAATTCATAATCATTGTATAAAACATTATGAAGGGAGTTAAAAAATTCCCCTAAGAATATATGTTTGGATGTACATCATGGATAACGTATATTAAAGCCTATAAATTAATTAGTTAAGGAAATAAGTATAATTTATAAGTTATATCATTTTTTTCATTGGATTACCCTTTATGTGTTACCCCTAACTATCCTTTTATTCCATCTAATGATAGATAATATGATGACTTGTGCTAACAACTGATGAGAAGATTGTTGTAATGACTGACCTAATGAGATGACCAATCCAATAGAAGCAGGAATCGTAATCATTGTCACGATATTATATCAATTACCTCATGTTTTAAATAGAAACAAGGTTCACGAAGAACATTCAACCCCCCTGAAATAACAAGTCATAATTGAGAGCTTCATGAGACAAATTCCTTTTAATTTTAATTGGTCATTTGATCTCCCAAATTCTGAACAATGGTTAAAGTACATTGAAAAATTAATTTCTATCCTTCAATGTTCCAAACAATAGATAAATCTTCTGGCGGTTTATATTTTGGAGGGAGAATCTGATCAATTGTGGACCGAGATCAAAAATGAAAATCCTAATGAAGAGATCAAGGAATTGGATTGGAAGGATTTCCAGAAATGGTTTTTCGTCAAATATATTTCTCACACCCTCTGACATAAGATTGAAATGGACTTCTATGCCCTCAATAAAAAAATATGACGAATCTATTAGAGCGTATGAGTCAAAATTCACACGGCATGCACGATACACCTTCATCATTGTCATTACCGTTGAATGCATGTGTAACAACTCGACCCTAGTTACCCAGATTGGGTTCATTATTATATAACATTGGCATCATCACAAATGATCAAGTCTTGAAGGAATTATTAGTTTATTAGCCTTGGAAGTACTAGATACATTCCTAAAGTTCACATTACATCATAAAATAGAAAACTACAACCACATTTTTTCCATGGAAAATGCTGAAATCTCATAGAATATCAATGCAGGTTAGTATTAATATACATATTCTCATACTAGATAAAATAAAACATAGAAATTGGTGATCTCAAATGCTCAGTAAGGATAACAATATAGAGGAAACATTCATAAATAAGTATAATCATTCATCAAAATGTATAAAATTAAAACAAAATAATTTTAAACAAAAAATTCATCATAATAGTGAAAATATAGAAAAATTAATTCCATTTACTTACTCACATGGATATTCTACTAGTCGAATAATCACATGCAATATCAATATAAACTTTTATAATGAGAGAATTCATAATTCTAGACTTTCATAACTGCATAGTCCTGGACTTGTGCCAAGACTACAAATAAGAATTTTTCAAGGCCTTGTTCCAAGATACTATTTTTTATAATGAGACATACCTATGCATAGAGATGCTATAGAGGTCTACACCCATCACTTACTATGGCCAATGAATTCCTCATATGAAAAAGTTTAAACATAACATAAAAATTCGTATTAATACTAGCATATGAAATATCAATACATTATCCATAAACCATGAGTGGTATAAAAATAGCACATCCTCAGACAAACATATAAAAAAACCTTCAATTTAATATGTAATTTTTGTATCATAAAAAATCAACATCAAAAAACATAAAATCCATCAATGGATTTTGACATAGATGAAATCATAACATTTTTTAGAGAAATATGTCTTTCTATTTTTATATCATTTATGAGTCACATAATTACAATGAAAACATTTATTTTGAAATTATTCATATAATATAGTAAGGGAATAATTGACAATGTTATAATGGTGGAAAATAGCCGCACCCGCCGTATTAGTTAAATAAACATTCTTACATTAGTTTTGTCAAAAAGTTCATAAAGTACATTGTTTGGAAAATGATGGAAAGATTCATTTCAAAACATATAAATTCAAATAATTGTATAAATGAATTTAACCCATATTCAATTAAATATTAAAAATGTTTTGGAATACATTTTTAAGAAACATGGAAGTGGATGATAAAGAGGTCTCAGTAAGTACTTACGTAAAAACAACCTCGGATAATAAAGAGATTGTGAAATTACCCCTTACCTTATACTTTTACATGGTCAAGGGTAGGTTATCCTCATGTATAAGGGTGAAATAATTGTTATTAAATTATAATAGAAACATATACATTAATATGATATCATATATGATCTTTTAATATTTCTTTGTTAATAATATTTTAGTATTATCGTCGTTTCAGGTGTTAACTGATTTGTTTTCCTTAATATGAACTGCTACGTAAGTAATATTTTATGTATAGGATGTATCTTATTAATATTAATAATTATATTATGTATTTAAACATTATTTTAAATAATCTAATGAAAATTAGTTTCGAATGGATTATGTAGGGGAATGAATCTCCTCACATTCATGGAAACTGTAATCTGTACGTACGCATGAGCGACAATATCAATATTTTGATATTAAAATAATATATAATTGCATGGTATATAATATATACAGAATAATTATCATGGTATATTTATTTTTTACATCAATTACACATCATTATTATATCGATCTATATAATAATGTATTAAATGAAAAATACACCACAACGTGGAGACGATAAGCCTTACGTAAGCACATATGGAGAAATGTCCTTTAAATGACGGATAGAATAATGAATATGGTTGTACCATATTTATAATATCTTTAAATTATATAAAAGATACTGGAGTTATTATTTTAGAATGAAAACAACAAATAAAGAAGAGGTGGAAGAAGTATGGAACTTGAAAGAGGTGATGAAATATTTACCTATTCTTCAGCTTCTTCTTTTTGATTTGATCAAAAGGCTTCATAGGATGGATTTATGACTAAAGGAAGCCCTATAGGATTTAGGTAGGAGAGTTTTATGGGTATTTGGACAGGGTTTGGGAGATCCAAATGTCCTTGAAGGTGTGAATTATAGAGAAGGGTGAGTGCCATTTTATAAGAGAGGCGAGGGGCACTTAATGAAAAGCTAGAAATTTTATTTTATAATAAATACATTTTCTGTTTATAATGTCTCCAAAATGAATAATTTAAATGATTAGATGTTTATCGGTTGAAAAAACTAAACCAATAAGTTTTAGGTAAGTTTGGGTCACTATACTAACTATATCTTTTATATTTAACTCTTAGTTAAATAGTTTGACATTTACCATGTCTCTTGGTATTTTTATATTATATGGTTAAAAAACACACAATAAACATCAATTAAAATCCCATGTTGTTTTTTAATAATACTAATATCATTATATATGTATTTTTTCTGATCCTTATATTCATAGGAATATAATAGCAAATAATAATATAATATTTTTTTAAAACTCTTTTATGTCAGTTTTGACACTATTTAGTATTTTGTTTATTTCTAAATTCATAACGGAATTATTACATCGAAAAAATTTCCTGTAACAAACCCTAACACATCATATTAACCTATAAAATTAGTGTAATTCATAAAAATTCTCTAATTACATATATTTAAATATTAATAATATCTATTATTTTAATATTTTACTATTTATGTAATTACTAAATCATCATTGTGTCATAAATATATATAATTATTTTTATTCTAAAAATTATAAATAAAATACAGTTATGTAGGAAATATTTTTAGCTTTATAATGAATATGTATAGTATAATTTATCTTTTTGGTTACCCTATATTAATAAGGTTAAAGTTATTAAGCATTGAATTTTACACTTTTAACTCTTTTTTGAATTAAATAATAATAATTGTCTTAATCTAATCCAAGCCAACCTAAAGGATCATATTTTATTCATAGTGGTACTTTTGGTCGACGTAAACTTATAAAATATAATTAGGACATCTGTTAGGATAATTATAATGTCATTTTTACCCTTAATAACCCATTTACTTTTAACCATGATAAATAAAAGTAAAAAAGTTACTATTCATCAAAAATTATTTTCATCTTATTGAACCAAATTTTACTCACTGATATCAACTATATCTCTTGGATTTTTGAAATTAGACTCACAGAAGCGGTAAAATTATGTTTTATGTAAATTTTCAAATGATCCTAGGAGGTGGGTGAAAGACTGTAAAATGTTCAATAAAAATTTTATATATCTAAAATTATTATAATCTGACTCCAATAAATTACATTGTACTTATATAGATATTATGTATCTATTTTGACCAAAAATAAATTTAAATAAATTATGTAATTATTTAAATAAAAATCTTGTTATAAACTATAACTCGGTGCTTTTAACTATTCATAAAAAATTATATGTTTTTAGAAATATACTAAATATTTTCCCTAAGCTAATTTTGGTTATTCTGAATACAAAAATGATGTCCATTTTGAAAGATAAAAATTATAAAATTTCCAAAAGTGGTATTACTTCTCATAATGGCTAGATTGATTTGTTGTGGTGTGTTATAACTCAAAGTTGCGTACAACACACACTAATGTTTTATTCAAAGAGAAGTGTATTGTGGAATCTTGGGGTGTTACTTCAAGGATGACTGCTTCTATGGTAGGATAAAATCTACCCTATAGAAATCCCAGGAATTCCATGAATTTGGGAGCTATAAAGAAATTGTCTGATGTTCCCTCAAGGTCAAATTGGAGATCAGAGAATCTAAGTGGTATTATGCGGATAAAAAAAATGGTGTACTTTAATTTCGTTCGTCCGATGGATAAATCCAATGGTTCTAAAAAATCAAACACCACACATATCAATGGTGCAGAATGAAGCACCTCGAAAATTTCCTGAAGGGGATGAGGAAATGATTTATATGTTGAAGATAAGGGAACCTAGACATTTACATCCACCAAGAAACCCCTATGGACATGACATTGGAGAGGAACACTCTATTCGACCCTCAAATTTTTTTTCATTTCTTCAACTGCAAAGAACTTGGGAACTTTTTATACTAGATCCCTATGCCAAAGGTTTTTGCAGCCTACCAACTAACTCCATGGAATTAGGAATGAGATTTTTCCATCACATCCATTGATGTAAACGACAAAAAAAAGTGGTAATCAGTACTGTATTTATTCATTCAAGAATATCAAACAAAATATTTTTTTTCTTGTTATACTTATTCTTTTATATCCTGAAAATTTAGTAGAACAGTCCCAACACCACCACGAATCATGTATGTAAAGATGTCGGTGAAAATGGAAATTGGGGAAATAATTTTATCCAATGAATAAAAATCCACCCCTATCATAATTTGTGGATGTAATTTCTCGGATATCCTCATCATAGATCCACTAGTGGAATTTGATGAAATTCTTGGCATGGATTAACATTCCTTATATAGAGCCAACATAAGCAGCTGCAAGAGGGAAATCACTATACATAATCGGAATTGACCCCTGATTTTGTAAAAGTGATTGGAGGGGGATGAATAATCTTTATCTCCATCATCACAAGTGTTGATATTAAATCCCTATGAGTAATCATGTCTTTCTCAGATGATTTTGTATAAGTAATCAACCATCATTGAATACATGCTTATTTTGAGAGAACACAATGAACTATTTCTCAAGGAATTTCCTAGTCTTCCTCCAATAATAGAAGTTGAATTATCAATTGATCTTATACTAGAGAATTTATAATATATGTGAATCCGTATAAAATAGTCGTTGTTTAGCTTTAAGAGATTATGTAACAACTACAAGAGAATTTGGTTAAAGGTTTTGTACACACAAGTGCTTCAACATGGGGTTTACCAGTAATCTTTGACAAGATGAAGGATGGGCCAATGTGACTTTTTATTGATTATCATGAGCTCAACAAAATCACAAAAAATGTATCCACTACCCCCAATTTATGACTTTTAGTTTAGCTACATGGAGAAAAATACTTCTCCAAGGTGGATTTTTTGTTGGCATATTACCATGTATGGGTAAAGAAGGAGGATTTATGCTAAACATTTTTCATATATGTTATGGGCATAATGAATTCAAATAAATTCACTTTGGTCTCAATAATTCTATAGAATTCATCATGGAAATGATGAATAGATCCTTAAGAGATTAACCTATCAAATTTGTGGTAGATGATATTCTAATATACTCTAAACGCAAGGAGGTGCATGGAGAGAATCTAAGCATTTTACTAGAGACCATACAAAAGAAGAAATTCTATGAAATTTAAAACAAGTGTGAGTTCAGGATGATGGAATTATCATTAATGGGTCCTATCATCACAAGAAATAACATATTGTTGGATCCCTCCAAGATAGATACAATTGAAGGATGGTTGAGGTCAAGATCGATAATGGATATCTATAGCTTCTTATGGGTACCAGGATATTATCACTGATTTTTGAGAAATTTATCACGATTTTCCTACCCTCATACTAAGATTACATAGAAGAGAGTAATGTTTTCCAAGTGTGATGAATGCAATGATAGCTTCAAGGAGTTGTAAATGAAGCTTATCAATTCACCTGTGCTCACACTACCCAAACGTGAAGAACAATTTTTTTATTTAGTGATACATAGATGAATGGCATGGGGTGTGTGATTATGAAAAATGAAAAATCCATTGCCTATGATTTAAGGAAATTGAATGTTCCTGCGTGAAACTATCCAACACATGATCTAGTGTTAGCTGTAGTAATATTCACTTTAAAAAAATTGTGATATTACCTCTTTGGGTAGAAGTGTGAAATATATAAAGATCACAAAATCCTTTAGTGAATATTCACAAAGAAATAGTTGAACAGGATACAATGAAGGTGGTTAGAGCTAATCAAAATATATGACTCTTCAATCCATTACCACCCTGCGAATGGAAAAAATGTGGTTGATGCTATAAGTAGAAATGACCCAGTAGTTCTATCATTGATGATAATTTAAAATCATCAAATCTTCTAAAATTGATTGAATATGGAAATTGGAATAATAAATATGGTAACATCATCAATACTTTCCCAAATTATTTCTCAACCATATCTTTACGAATGGTTAACATATTCTCAAAAAAATAACGCATGAGTTCATACAAATTTAGAAAATATCAAAATACGTAAATCATCAGATTTAAATGTTAATAAATTATAAATTGTGAGATTTGGGAGAATAATATCTGTTCCATAAAAATTGGAGTTAATGAATGAACTTTTGGATGATGAACATAGCTCGAATTTCACCATTCTCCTAGGAAACGAAAAGATGTATAAAGATCTTTTAGATAATTATTAGTGAGATAACATGAATCAGGAGATCGTTGAGTTTATATTATTGTGTCTAGTTTGTCTAAAAATGATGTCTTAGAGGTAGAAGTCTATGGGGATGATGAAACCATTACCCATACCAACATTGAGTTGGTATAAAATTACCATAGACTTTGTCACAGGACTTCTGAAGACATCCAATGGAAATAATGATATTTGGGTTATTGTGGATCATCTTACAATGACTACAAACTTCATTTTAATTCAAGAGGATTTCTCAATGGATCAACTGTCACTTATGTATATCTGGGAAGTGGTATGGTTCCATGTAGTACCACTGTCTATTGTATCTGATTGATATCCAATATTGACCTATATGTTTTGGAAGAATCTACAATATTCTCTAAATACTAAGCTAAACTTCAGTGCATATTTTCTTCTTCAAACTGATGGCCATTATTAGTGGAATAACCAAACATTTAATGACATGTTGAGAGCATCATCAATGGACATAAAAGAAGGATTAGATCAATATATTCCTTTGATTGAGGTCACTTACAATAAAAGTTTCTTCTCTGACATCCAAATGGTGCCTTATGAATTCCTTTATAGGAAGATGTGTGGAACCCCATCATGTTGTAATGATGTAGGGGACAAAAAAATCCTAAGTCCAAAAATGGTCAAATAAATGGTGGAGAAGGTTATGACCATCTGGGAACACATTAATGGTGCTTAGAGCTGACAAAATTTCTAAGATGATAATCATCGGCGAGACCTAGGGTATCTTTTTGTAGACATGGTAGTTATCCACATATCACCATGGATGGGAGTTATGAAATTTTCGATGAAGGGAAATCACAATCCAATGTACATTATCCCTTTTTAGATACATGATCACATTAGAGTAGTGGAATATCAACTTGCTCTCTCATCGATCCAATATCAAGTACATTATGTATTCCATGTGTCATTATTGAGGATATACATACCTGACCCATCACATATACTCAATCAATAGTTGTTACCATTATAGAATGACCTTTCCTTTGATAATAAGACCATGAAGATCATAGATCATAGGGAAACCATTCTACAAAATAACACAATTCCCCGTGTCACAGTGTTGTTGCGAAAAAACAATCATGAAGAGGTAACATGGGAAGCGAATGAAGTGTTGAAGCAGAGTTTCCAACATCCATTATAGTGTTGGAAAAGTAAAATTCAAGTGAAAAAATTCTTAAGGGGGGATGATTTTAATGAACCAAACATTTATTAATGAAAAATCTTTTTGATCTATTTAAATTTCTTATTATGTAAAATAATTATTTAACACATACTCACTTCATGGTTTTACGTTTTTGTTATTTTAAAATACCATTACGAATTTTTACCATTGGTAATATATTCACTGAATTGTGATCATATGATTAGTATAAATATAGGGATTTAAAAAATCCAATTCACTCATAAAAACAAAGTGATTGCCTCATCCACTAGAGATTCTCTTCACTAATCCCATTTTTCAGAGCTTAGAAACAATGTGGTGTCACAAGGATTTACTCTTGACCAAGACCAAGCCAATATTTAACAAGTTAATCTTGAAGAAAACATCCTATATGATAAGTCGATGTTAATAGATATTACCACCTAAGCGATGTTATTTGAGCCTACCCAATAGTATATCACCATCACACATCTTACAACTAGGTCTTATAAGGGTATTATAAAGGGTTATGAAAGAAGACCCAATAACAATGACTAAGTTCACTATTTTTTATAGTATAATGAATGTACACTCATTTTATTATTTTAAATTTGTAAATAGTTTTAAAGTAAAAATAGTATTTTATGTGATTATTCAATTTGGAAATATAGATTGATGAATTTTTAGATTTTTTAATTAAATAACATTTTAATTAAAAATTATTACTATATTACTTTTTATTAAATACAAATGATCATATAATTTTCATGAATATTATTGTAATTTTTATTATTGTTTTAAAGTTGTTTTCGTAAAAAACCTTGAATTTTCGATAAATGTAATTTTAATTATAAAAATAAAAATTAACATATTTATAATATTATGTAGATAAAATAAATATTATTTTTGGATTCAGGACATAGAAATTATCCAATGGAGGATTTTTCATAATTTTCTAAGATAATTGAATTTTTAGGTAAATATTGAATAATGTTTAAATATATAATGTGTTTAATGACATCATAAAGACCCAATAGTGATGCAATAAAATACTATAGAAATTATGTTCTATGAATATATTATTTGACTTATAAATAATGTGATTATAGATTTGTTTGACTAATTTAATGGTTCTTTATTAGACCATCCAAGACATATAAATCATTTTAACTTTTTAATGATTTTCTTGAGAGTGTCACTCACCTCCACATAAGTAGGCGAAAATTTTATGAATATTGGAAAATGGCCAGTTAAAATAATTTGTTACACTCCCCTTTCTCAAATTACATTGTAAAAAAAGCATTGGATGTTTTCTCAATTTGATTAGTTTAATGTGTGGTGTCCAAAACCCAAATAATAAATAATTCCCTCTATTTTCTTATATAAACCCACCCAAGAACCCAATTATCTCTACTAAATCCCTATTTAGAACATACCTAACCATATATACTCTCTCTAAAATCCTCCCAATGATCCCCAAGCTCCCATTAATCTTCTTTCGATCCCCTCCCAAGCCTTTGAGATCACACGTCAATGTAAGTGATTTCTTCCTTACTCATTTTGGTCCAACTATCATTATGTTGTTATATAATTTTGTATTCAATTAAAAATGTGGGGGTATGATTTATAAACTATCCCATACCACCCTCCTTATGTTTTAATGATGATATTACTTTAATTCTCTCATTAATTCCTCCCATGTACACCCACAACTGTGCTAATATTTTGTTATGAATTTCTATCTTCACAGTTACATTCAATAAATTATTTTGTATTATGAATATAGATTACATTACTTATGTTGGAAAAATATATATAGGACCCAATTATGGTCCATTTCAGGTGAATTTAATGAGAAACCACTTTCACTCTAATTAACCATTTTTATGATTTTTAATGTCACACAGTTATTCTGACGAAATTACACCGCAATTTTCCAAGACAAAGACATTATGTATTGAATACCATGCCCATTTATATATAAAGGGTATTGACCTTTATAAAAATTTACTTTTTGATTATATAGTTTCATGTATGAATTCCACATTACTTTATCGAGGAATAAACAATAATGTATAATGAATCCATGTTATATGTTCCTTATGGAAAACTTATGCATGAAATGAAATTATTAACAAGGGTGATCCGTAATAGCACTCCAATTCATTGGGTAAATACTAGTATCATGATTCATCATGTTCAACATGGGTTTACTCTTTCTAATTCAAGATCAATGTTGGTTTACTCATGCTCTATGTGTAGTAATCCTTGGCTCATGCTAATATCATGTTAAATGTTAATGCAACATTTCCATGTTATGATAATAATGTTGTATCATTCCTTGATGTACATGTTTCTCTTATACTACAATTAAACTCCTATTTCCTATAATGTACTATATTTTTTATTTTATTCCTTGTTTTATGCTTTAAGCTATTATGTAATGGTCTAAATCCCTTACTATTCTTTGTAGAACTCCTTTGTATTATATCCTTAATCATGAAGGATTTGTATTATGAAAATAAAATGGGATCAATGATATAGATATGGAATAAATTAAAGTTATGGGGTAAAATTTGGATGACTTATATGTCTCAAATAGTGTAAATATGTGAGTACAGTGGTTTCCCTTTTAAAATTGAGTGGAGGTACACATATAAATTTCATAAAACAATACATAAATATATGATATAATTTAGGTTATTTTGGATTGAAATTGAATTTTTATGAATTATAAGACAATTTTGAAATAATTTCAACTAATAATATTTATCAGCATTTATTTTATATTTATTTCCATGTCTTTTACTTTAACCCCTGATAAACCAATTTAATCTTCAACCATGGTAACAAAATTTTCATGATTTTTTTATTTCTTATAATACAAAATTATATTAACCATTATAAATATTATTAAATATGATGATTGAAAATTTAGAATACATTTTAATAGAATCAGTTTTTATAATTGGAATAATTTAATATATGATTATATTGGAAAACACATTCAGATCCCATTTTTTTACAAATCCATTTTAAGTAAAAAAGTGAACTTACATTCGTTGCGTCCAATATAAAAGTTATAATATGAATGTTAAAATTTGTATTGAATAAGTATTATATATAAATTTCCTTAAAACCATTAATAACTATAGAATAATCTAATTTACAATGAATTTTTTTTGTACATTAAAGTTATTTTTAGAATGATTTGTTCTTCAGCCCAAAACTGAACATATACCAAAAAGGAAATATAATTTTGACTATTGTATGATACTAAAAAATATAAAGGTAATTTATTTTATATATTTGGTTTCATTATTTTATAAGTTAATTAACTTTTTTCATGAGTATTAGGGTCTTTGAGAGTGTGTCAGGGTATCTGATCATGAAAGTATGTAAATCTGAGACAAACTATGCAAGGTGCACAATTGACAGTTTGTTAATAAAATTGTATTGCCTACCCTGATAAATTATGAATCCATAGATAGTGGAGTACCACATAGTGGGATCAGAGTTTTAAAACCCTAAATATCTTCTTAGGAAATTATATTACTTCACCTTCCTCAGATAATGCCTTGTGCAAATTTTATCTATGGTTTAAAAAAGAGTGTGGGTAAACCATGAGGCCCAAAAATGTTTGGAAAATTTTCCAATTTACCACCCTGGTATTTCTAGGTATAACAATGGATTTTACACCTCTACACCTCTTGAAAACCCATATGAAATCTTGAGAGACCCAATAATCCCTTGGGACATTTTACTTTGATCCTAGCCAGTTTGGGACACCATTAGTAGTGGGTAATAACTCCATGCGAGTTTAATTGTATCATTGTTTACTTTTCTTGGTTAGGTTTTATATCGTTCTACCATATCCTTATAAAACATTCAAACCTTATACTTCTAGTGATATCCATGTTGAGGCTTCAAAGTGTGCTTGGATCTTGATTTAAGGATACACTTGAGGATGTATTTGATAATGGAGTCTAAGTAGATGGTCTATAAGTGTTATCACATAGTATTTATTCTATATTTGTTCATGAAATATTATTTTCATATTTTTCCTTTAATTGTGCTCTCAGATCTATTGTATGGTTTGGTGAATTCGGTTTTTGTGTAACAAATTTAAACCCTTACAATCCACATGGGATGCATCAAGTATTGCTTTCCAAATACTAGGGTCACCCATGGGGTGTGCTGACTATTCCGAACATGGTAAAAATAAATACCAGTCTTTGGTGTTTATTTTTGTTAAATATAACCCTTGAAGAATGTGAAAAATATATAACATGTTGGATAATAAGATAATATGGGTATCTCTACATATTTATGGATATTAGAAATTGGATTGTTTGGTATAATGTGGAAATGGGTTTATTTATTAAAATATGAATGTGTTACAAGACATAGAAATTGTTGTGAATGGGATATGACGAATAAGGGATAATAAATGGTGAACATGTTAAAATTTTAATGACTTGTAAGTTTAGAAATATGAAATGTATTGATGGACTATAACTTTTGATGAGATGAAAAGGTGATTTTAAACACGGAAATGAATAATTAGTTAAGTAATTTAAAAAATCGGAATAAATGAATCTTTTAAATGGTTTTAATTGGGGAAATAGTTGAATATGTTATATGTGCATTACATATGAGTTAAGAAACATTATTAGTGAGTAAGGAATAATTAATTTTAATTGAACCTAATAGGTTATATAACATAAATTATAAAATGATTCAATGTATTATTATATGATATTATTATTTTCATTTAGATTTTAGTGTATTATGATTGTAGGGGGATTTGGTTATATTTGGTTGTGATATGGCATGGTGGTGTTGATAAGATAAATAAGAATATGCACATATCATTATAGTATAGTATAGTGACATGAGGTTATATGACCGTGGTTCAAGTTATACTGAAGCTCTAATTTCCACACCACAATGCATGGGTTAGGGAATGGGCCAGAGTTATATAAACATAATGGTTAAATTGAAGAGACCACTTGGTCTAAGGGTCAAATGTGAGTGTGTTTGTCCCTTGTGGGATAGGGAACATAATTTTATTTTCCTATGTTCTTGAGATTTTCGTTTATTACATATCTATTAAACATGTGATAAAAATTAATTAAGTATGGTCCAAGGTGTAAATTGAGGAATTAAGAATTGAAAAACAAAATAGTGATGAGTTAACGATAGAGATGACTTAAATGCACTTTGTTAGCTAATGGAACATGATTTGACTATAATATACACTATCTTTCATTTAGTAAATTCATGTACTATATATTGAAACGATACATCATAGGCACTGTTGATGGTGGCTTAATGATTTTTAATCACACCCTACATGGGCTGCCATTGGGTACCCAAGAAGACATTATGTTTGGATGTCAGAAAAAAGGAAAAACAGTCATTGATAGACTGGATAATTGGGCATTATATATTCATTGGGGAGTTTCCAAACATATTGTTAGGTCCATTTTTGGACTTCCTCTATTTTTATTATTTTGGGTTTTTTTTTAATATTAACATTTTTTAACATGGAATACCATAGTTATCATGGGTTGTGGATTGTACCCAGTTTTGTATATGTTAGTTATGATTGATAATCGGTTATTTCACATGTTTTAACATTATATTTGTGTTATTTGATGTGTGTTTCGTTAGTAATGAGGGTATATTATCCTTTTGTAACTATTCTAGACCCTCAATACAGGTCATCAACCTATGGAATATGGGGAGGCATGCTTGAGGTCATGTGACGTCCCATCTCATAGAAATATTTAGTGGCACCAAGATCATGGATGTTGTAGAGTGTTGTTAGATGAGTTCATTTTCTATTTATTATGTATTACTATTTTTGGATTTTATATTGAATTCTAGTAAGTGTCAGGTCTTTTTAGTGAGATCATTTTTGGGAGTATCTAACCCATGTATGTGGGAAACCCTTATTACCCTGGTTGGGAGATTCAGTTTTTTATGTTTGTTGTTACATTTGATAGATTTTTAAACATTTTGTGATTCAAATATTTTGCGATGTGACTGATTTGTGATAGTGGACCCACGTTTGTAATTATATTATGTTTTGAATTCAATCATTATCTTATAAAAATAAGGATATTGTTGAATTCACCATTATAGGAACACACTTGATGGATTTGTGGGGAATAGAATGTGGAATGCATCTTATTTCCATTAAAAAAGTGAATAAAATTATGTCCTAAAATATAGTTCAATTGTGTAAATGAAAATAACGTAAATTAATAGTCTAGGGATAGATTGAGTAACCATACATTATGATTGGGATAACATTTAGTATTGTGATAAATTTTAATGATTGAATATTGTCTAGAAGTGAAGTATTTTTGTAGTGATAATAAATGGTTAATGAATTTTTTCTAATGAAAGGTGTAAATTACATAAAATTATGATTGTAAAAAGTTTTTAAATTCGGAGTTTATAATGTGAATGTTTTAGTTAAAAAATGTTTAGTTGATTATAAAAGGTTGTGGGATGGTGGAACTCTTGGTGAACTACGTTGTGGGTATTAATCTTGTTATCAATTTGACCCATGTATGAGTGGTTTGGGAATGTTAAGGTTCTCTATATTGATACCATGAATTTGGGTTTTAAGTCCTTTTTGGATATGATATGGAATAGAATATGGGAATAGTACACCCAATGCAGCACTCTGGATTTTGGTATATGAATCACTATTCTGAAATTCAAGTGTGGAAGCTCATTTGAGTCATGATTTTACGGAGTGTATGCTCAATATTAAGGATGGTCACCTAGTTTTAGTGACCATATTATTAAGGACCTAAATATTTGTGTTTTGATTCCTAGAGAGGGTGTCTAGATCATGGTGTCGGTGTATTTGTATGGATACCTTTGGTGTGTAACCTAGAGTAAATTCTAACTTGGGGTTATATGCAAAGTTCAATTCATAATGGGGGAGAGTGTGTCATTCACAACTGTTTTATTGTTTGTGTATTTATCTGTACATTTCGAATATAGGACCAATGGTTTTTATTTATGTGACTCCATTTTATCTGAATGGTATTATTCCACCATGAATGTGACATATGTGATAGGTCAGACAAGGTCCCTAGTTTTTTCTGGGTGAGTACCACTGATGGGATGTCGTGGGCATTATTAGTTGGACACAGAGAGTATTAATCGGGGTGGGTTTCATCCAAAGGGATATGAATAAGATTGATGGTTAGTAATTTGACTAAAATTGTTTTTATGATTTTACATATTTAAAAAAATCGTGACCAACCTCATAGTAGGCTAGTCAGGTGTTGTGGGTTCTTTATAATAGGATCCTTATAGTATGATTCATGGGTGGAAGCAATGTATAATGAGTAACATCATGTTTTGGCAGATGGTATCATTGTTCCTTGGTTTTATTAAAGGGAAACCGATTTATTGTAGAAGGTTGATAGGTTTTTTCATATATTTGTATCATATTAACGTATGAACCATCTGTCCGAATGATGATTAGTGGAGGTATCGATGTTACATTCAAGTAGAATAGTCAAGAGTTACTAAATATTAGAATGTTTATTATTTTTAGAATATGACACTTGATGTGAGGGTGGTCATGTGGCTGATATTATTTTTATGATTGGTTTGGTTGTTCATGGAAATGTTGAGAGCACCTTGGGGTTGATTGGGTTGATGGACAAAAAGGATTTCTTAGGAGAGTAATCAGGAATTGGGTTATGCTCAGGTTATGACAGGATTGTGGGGACTAATTTCGGTGTGACTGTGTTCATAGTAGATGGTGAAATTTTGAGTTATCCAATGTGGTCCAGACATGGTATAACACAGATAAATCCTGATTTCGATCAGGTTAGGAATTTATCATTATCCTTATTTCCAAGGAAGTATGTGTGGTTATTCAATGGGTCGTTGGTTTAATTTTCTATGGTAGAACATTGTGATTATTTTGTTAATTGTTAGAGGCATACTAAATGATCATGAGTAGTGTGGTAGATATAGATCAAAAGAAAATTATTTTTACAGCTACCAAGGTGATGGTCGTGAAGTGGTGGTGATTCATAGTTATAAATCCAACATAAGATGTAGTGGGTAGGGGATGATGAGATGTATATAGTAGGTAAGCCTGAGACCCTTGGAAATTCATGATATCTGATATCGGGTGGTGACATTATTAAGGAATATATTAGTGGTGGTGTTTTTTGAAAACTACGTTGGGAACCTGAGATTATGAAGATCAAACCCAACATCTTGACATCATCCCAGGTACAATGAATATCTATAGATTTGCACAAAGAGATTTGATGGTGTTTTTTGTATGAGGGACACCATGGATTTTACACTAATGGGGTCCGTATAAGTTGATTTAAATAGAGGAATTTACACTATCAATGATTTTAGGGAGTGGTCCTTGGGATGGATTGAGTGAAAATGTAACTTCTTGACCCCAGTTACCTAGAATCGGTGAATTATTACATAAAATTGGAATGATAAAAGGAATCATGTTCCAAAATATAGATCAGTTTAGTAGCCTTGGATGTGTTAGATATATAAATAAGCATTACATTATATCACGAAATAAAAAATGACATTGTGTCCCCTTTGAACACTCTTATATCCCTTAGCCTATTACAATAGGCTAATCATAATATACATATTTATATCCTGGGAATAATAAAACATAACAAAGGGATGAACTCAAATTTTCAGTAAGGATAACAATATAGTGTAAACTATCATATATAAGAATAAAGATATGTGAAAATTTATATGACTAAAACAAACGCCTTTTAAACCTAAATTTCACCATATTATTGAAAATATAAATCAAATAATTCCATTTAAATATTCACAATGATATTAAACCTGTTTAATAATCACATGTAATATCAATAGATAATATCATAATAATGTAATTCATAATGTCATACATCATAACCACATTGTCAAGGCCTCGTTCCAGGACTACAAATAAGATTTTTTCTAGGCCTTGTGCTAAGACACTAGTTTGGTCTCTTGAGATCTAATGATGCATTAAGGATCTATATCGAGCTCCACTCATCACATACTATGTCCAATTCACTCCATATATTAAAAGTTTGAAACATAATCTAAACATTTGTATTAATAGTAGCATATGAATTGTTAATACATTAACCATAAACCAAGAATTATATAAAAATAGAATATCCACAGTCAAACATAACTTATTCAATACAATATAGAGAACAGTATTATAATAAATCAACATCAATCAAGAATAAAATATTAAACATTGATGAAAATAATCAGTAAAACTATTTAAGATAAATATCCCATTTTCATGAAAACACTTAAAAGTCTCACTATTTATCAATGATGACATTTAAAAGTGTTTTTAGAATAAATGTGTCCCATACGACATTGAAACATTTTAATGTAATTTTAATTTCAATACATTTATAACCATTTAAATAAATTCTTAAAATCTTTTTTAAAATAAGGACATTAATGTGAATGGTTTAGAATAATAGATATTTAAAACATTAAAAATGATATTTTAGTTGTAGTTCCTAAAAAAATTAGAAACACTTCAATTCATATAATTGAGGTAATCAAAACATTTTAATGTCATTAAAATAAAAAGAGTCATGATATACTATTTCAATGTAGAGTATATACACCATATGAAAGGGAATTGGAAACAAATAATTTTCAATAGAATGTAAATTGAGCTAAAATCCCTTATAAAGACTGTATTCTTAGGTTATGGTTAAATCAATAACATAATTATGTGTGAAAAATATTAATACTCTAAATATGATTGGATATTCAGTGTCAATAAACTAGAGGACATTCAGACATATTCTTGTAAAAATTACACCAATGACTTGGATGTTTAACTCAATGAATGGGAAATGAGTTAAAATAACTCTTATAAAGTTCATAATGATTACTTGTTAATTTTTAAATGGTGTGATTATGTGTATCAAATTTATATCCATAGAAATGGGAGTGGAATTTATTACATAGTTAAATAAATAGTTATTTCACACATAATCATAGAGTAATATAATTAATTAAGATTGGGTAAAACTGAATGGGTAAAAAATTAAATTTAAAATCCCATTACAGATTTGGTAGCATATGAAACATACACTGCATGAATGAAGGATCATAAATTGATGATGTAAATACCTATAAATTAATGTATATTACAAAAAGAATACTATTACGGGCAGTACATACACCAAACAACATGTAATAATGGTAAATATAGCATTAATATCACGAGAATAAAAGTGAAATTAAAACCCAATAACATGTACTTTTCCTTATTCGAGGGTATGTTAACTTCCTATATAACAGTTAAATAATAGTTATTGAATTGTTAATAATATTTTAGTTGTATCTTTGTTTCAGGTGTTAACTAATTCATTTTACTTTATATGTTTTGTTACAAAAGTCATGTTTGTTATGGATTGAATGTATTTGATTCATATCCAGAATTATATTACGTTCTTAACCCTTATTTTTAATCATAAAATGAAAAATATTCTTGATTGGTTATGATGAGGGATTCATCTCATCAAGTTCGTGGAGTTGGAAATCCGTACGTACGCAGTAGTGAAAATATCATTCAATTGAAGTTGATATCATATATAATTGGATTTTATATAATATATAGATAATCATTAACAATGTATATTTAATATTTAAATCAATTATATATCATTATTATGACCATCCAAATAATAATCTGTTGAATAACAATTACCCCACAATGTGGAGAAGGTAAGTCGTTCGTACGCATGTATTTTGACATTGTCATTCATAAGATGTATTGAATAATGAATATAGATTTACTATATTTATAGTAATATCATAGTATTTATAATGTACTGGAGTTATTATTTGGGTATATAAACAGTAGAGAAATTGGAAGTGGATGTAGAAGATAATGTTGAAAGAGGTGATGAAATTAATGCCTCTTCTTCTGGTGCTTCCTTTTTATTTGATCAAAGGGATACATAGGATGGATTTATGATCAAAGAAAGGACTATATGATGTAGTGAATATATATTGTAGGACTTTTGAGAAGGTTTTTTCTAAAACAAATGGATTTCGATGTGTGAAATTAGGATAAGGGAAAGTACACTTTTATTGGAGAGGTAAGGGTCACTATTGGAAAACATTGAGAAATTATTTTATTATTAATTCATTTTCTGCTTATAATGTTTTAAAATGGATTTATTTATAGTCTTATGTGGGGATTGGTTGAAAAACATTCAACAAATAGGTTTTATACAGGTTTATACCACCTTATTAATCTTATCTTTTAGATTTGACTCTTAGTTAAATAGTTTAACTTTTACCATGTATTCTAGTATTTTTATAATAAACGGTTAGTAAACATACTATAAAAATCCTAATGAACCCCAAGTGGTTAATTATAGAAATATATAACCGTATCTAATTACTTTATACATTCCTTATATTTTTAGGAATATTATATAAATTAATAATATTGTATTTTTTCAAAAAACTCATTTATGTCAATTTTGAAACTTTTTGGGATTTGATTTGTGATAATTCCCTAAAAACATATTCAATTAAAATAAAATTTATTTAATCAACCATAACATGTCATTTTAACCTAGAAAATTAGTGGAATTCATTCTACGACAAAATTTACATTTATTTGGATATTTATAATATTATTTATTTTAATATTACATTAATAATGAAATTATTGCATCATCATTGTGTCATAATAAATTAAAATATTTAATGTATAAAAATTATAATTAAAATAACATTAGTTATGAAATAATTTTAGATTTATAATAATTATTTATAGTACAATTTCACTTATGTATAACCCTGTATTAAAAATGGTTTATTTATTAAACATTGAATTTATCACTTTTAACTCTTCATTAATTAAAATAATAACAAATGTCCTAATATAAACCAATAATAGAAAAGGATCATATTTTATTACTAAGGTTGGTTTTGGGAAAAATAAAAATTTCCAATTGAATTAGGACATGTGTTAGTGTAATTGTAATATCACTTTTATGTTTAATTCGCCTATTTAATTTTAACTGTGGAAAATAAATGTCAAAAGTAACTATTTACCAAAAATTATTTTCATCTTATTGAAACAAATTTTACATATTGATTTCAACCATTTCACTTATATTTTTAAAATTCAATCCACAGAAGTGGTAAAATTACATTTTAGGAAAATTTGATAATCTGACTAAAATGTGGGTAAAAGACGTTAAAAATATCAATAAAATTTTATATATCTATTTTTTAAATGACTCGAATAAATTATATTGAACAAATATAGATATTATGTATATATTTTAACTAATTAAAAATTAAAATATAATAAAACATTACTTCAATAAAAGTCCTATTTTTAAACAATAACGTAGTGTTTTTCACTATTCATAAAAAATTTAATGCTATAAGAAAAATACTAAAAAATAATCCTAAGATAAATTTGATATTTTGAATTAAAAAATTAATTCTATTTGACCAAATTAATAACATATAATTCTCATTAATTAATATAATATTTATTTTCATTGTCAAAACCAAAAAGTGGGTTTCTAAAATGTAAAAACTATCAAAAGATTGACATGTGTTTATGTAAAATTTAAATATGAAATTATGTACAATGACCTAAGTTGTATTAAATTATAAAAATATAATCTAATTATGCTTCCAAACCCTTAAAACTTATAGTTTAACATTATAAATTATTTTTTCTTAAAAAGTTGATTTAAATTAAAATTAATTATTTTTCATTATTCAATAATATATGAAAGTTATCATAAATCACAAAAAAATTATCAAACCAAATTTTTATTTCCCAATTCTAAAATTGTTGTTTATTTTGTCAAATTGAATATATAAAAGTGTCAAAAGATGGATTTAAGAACCGTTATCTTTTAAAAGATGATAAAATTGTGTTTTATGAAAAATACATCCTTTATCTGAAAAATATGAATTTGTTATAATATTATATTTAAGAAACACATAATATGAATGTTTAAATTATATAGAGTATATAAAATTAAAATTTCTGTTATTAATTTTAATAAATGGTTTTTGAGCCTCGATTTTGGTAAGTTGTGGTATGCTCAAACTTGGTGTTGTGTGTAGCGCAAGCTATTAATTTACATAAAAGAAAACAACATACTTTGAAATATTGGGGTGTCACATTCTACCCCCCTTTTGGACATTGCATCCTCAAAATTTTAATATTAGGCTTTGGAACTTCATTTAATGTCCCATATCAAAAAAAGATTCAATTAAACTATCACTTTAAAAGAAGTAATGATAAGTACAATGGTCACCCGAGATAACCCATACTAGGATCCGATGTAGGAAAACATGGATATGTAAAATAAACTATGTGTCACATTCTGATTTAGAGTGATAGAAAAACATGATTGGGTGAAGGTTAACAATTAGTAAACCACAAACATGTGATGTGATAAATTGTCATTAATATCCCAGTATAAAAAGTAAACATACAATGATTTTAGTTTTTCCTTCCATTTTATAATGTTAAGGAATTTATTTATTATATTCACTAAGAACATAAGAATATATACTTAATTTTTATCATGACTTTCATCCTTTAATAAATTTCTACCACTAACTCGTATTTTTTCTGAACGATGAGTATTCAAGATGACATGGTCACACATGATGTGATAGAATCAACTTCTAGAGAATCACATGACCCACAAAGGATAAAATATATATTTCCCTTATCATTAAAGGTTAACAAATATGAAAAATGTTAGTAAAATAATAGATGATCCCTAAAAAGGTTAATCCTTTAGCAAAAGATATACTAATCATAATTACTAAAATTAAACCAACAATACCCAATGATCAATAGATACCATTCAGTAAACCATTGCCTTTATAATCATTCAATATAATCCTAACTATGATTGAAACCCAAAACACAGGAAAATTTGGTTACATAGTCTTCCACGTTAAATTATATCTCCAAATAACATCTGCTACTCTTAAAGTCACATATTTAAATTGTAATTAACCTAATGACATATTATATATGATAGGATAATTATTTCCATGAATAACCCAAATCACTATAAATAAATAATAAAAACATAGATAATAGTACACCATTACTCTTCAAATGAAATCTCATAGTATTCTATTTTCAAAAGGCATATAGTGTTCCCAACTGAGTGAACGTCTTCCAAAATAACATTTTTCACATAATCACCAGATCATTTTCCTATATTAATGATATCTATTTGATTAGAAATAAGATCCCAAATCAACAGATTTTTGATCAATAAAATCATTTAACTAAAAATAATTAGTCACACAAACCAGGTACTCTATATAGTCTTGTGGTAGGGGATAAATACCAATCGCACTTTGGTTGTGGGATCGAATACCACAGATTTGTCCAACGTGATGGGTTGTCACATAGTCTATGTATTTTACTTTTTTAGAAAATATATTTTATAACATTAACCAAATGATAAAAATTCCTCAAAATGACCATAACATAATTTGTCTACAAATTTTATCTCATACCTTGAATTTTCATCCCTAATATTAATAACCTGTAATTGCCTCAATTCTTAGTATCATATAAACCCAAATTGATTTTTATATCTATATTCACAATATAAAAGATAGTTCTACCTCAAATATAATTTTTACATAACAAACTACATGGTTACACATAAAAGACAATAGTCTTCAAATGTAATCTCATAATTTTAGAAATTTTTCCATCCATTTATTTCATCATAGGTTATTACTTGACATAGAGGTTGACCTATAAATTAGGTCATTCACTCGGGTAATGTCAGGGTCCCTTATATTTAAATCAAATGACTATAATTGGATTCTTATGATCATGTTTGTTTTCTTCTATAGTACTCTTCATTTTTCCATGGAAATTATTTAAATTGTGTATTTTATTCCCACACAAAAAGTATTCATTTGTTCAATTAAGACACATTCATGGGTGTCGCCTTCCACTTTTATAGCATGATTGAAATTGATATTTCTTTTCTCCACAGTTTCGACTACTCGAGCAGTTATCAATCACTACACCTCTATTTTTATTGAGTCTGAGAGTGGGTTAATATATATGTTGTTGATCATATTTTTGGAAATCGGATACCTCATGAACATGAAATATTTTATGCCTATCAATAATACATTTAGTTTCGTATTTCAAACAATGTTCCCAACTTGTACATCATATTCAATATTACTATGACTTTCTTGGAATCCAGCCGTTGGCTAACACAATAAAGCGTAGTGTGAGTCATAAAATCATTTATTGAACATCATGACACTTTATTTTCAATCGAAAACAACATATTATTAATCAAGGTTATTTATTCTCATCTTATATTAAAATATTTCATCTCAGTTTTTAATGAAAATGTAAATTATCTGAAGCATAACCCATGGGAGTGTAGTAATTAAGAGTGAAACAAGGCCCATTATCATGTACCAGGATACCCCAAGTCAAGCCTGAATCCCATTGTCATAGTTATCACTTATAGGTACAGTTGTGCTAGATCCAAATGTACCTACTTATATCGAGACAGTGATGTATTTTTTGGAAAAACCCCATAAAATTTACATTACCAAATTTTTAATGTTCTTTTATACAAATCCTCAAGTTTTATCATAGGGTAATGTTTTATAATCATATTTTTTATAAATATATATTCCATGGATTGTAGTAAATTTGTTCTGATTCCAACTATAACGCCCTGACCCAGGTTACCCAGAATCGGTGTATTATTAAATAACATTGGCATTATACAAGAAATCATGTCCCGAAAGACCAATCAGTTTAGTATCATTGGATGTACTAAATACATACATAAGATTTACCTTACATCATTAATTAAAAAAACAGCATTGTGTCCCCTATTAACACCCTTATATCCATTATCCTATTACTTCACATTAATCACAATATAAATCTTTGCATCCTGGAAAAAATATAACATAAGAAAGGGTTGAGATCAGATGCTCAGTAAAGGGAATAATATAATAGAAACTATCTGAAATAAGAATTAAAATTTAAGGCAATGTATAAGAATAAACCACAGGCCTTATAATCATAAATTTCTGCAAAATATGGAAAATATAAATCATATAATCCCATTTACATGTTCATATAGATATTTTACTATTCTAATAATCTCATGTAATTAAATATCTAATTTCATAATTATGGAATGCATAATGTCAGACATCATAACAACATAGTCAAGGCCTCCTGCCGTGACTAAAAATATGATTTTGTCTAGACCTTGTTCCAAAACAGTAGTTTGGCTCGTGAGACCTACTGATGCATCGAGGAGCAATTTAAGGCTCCACCGGTAACTCACTATTTCCAATGCATTCCTCAAATGAAAAAGATAAAACATTATATAAAAATTCGTATTAAAAATAGCATACGAAATGTTAATACATTAACCACAAACTATGAATGGTATAAAAACAACACATCCACAGTCAAACATAAATAATTTAATATTACATAGAAGATTTTATTATAATAAATCAAACTCAATAATGAATAAAATATAATGAAGGATATTGAAATTGATGAAAATTATCAGTAAAACTATTTTCGAGAAATATCACCTTTATCATGAAAACATTTAAAAGTTGCACTATTTATCAAGGAAGTCATTTATAAATGATTTTTGAATCAATGTTTCCCATACCAAATTGAATATTTTGAATGTAATTTAATATCAAAATATTCATGACCATATAAATAAATCCATAAAATCATTTATAAAACATTTACATTAATGAGAAAAATTTATAACTATAACTCTATAAAACATTTAAAATTATATTTTAGTTAGAGTTCCTTCTCAAATGATAAATGCTTGAATACAAATAATTGATGAAATAAAAACTATATAATATCATGAAAATAAACGGATTAATGATATACTATGTCAATGTACAATATATACAACTTATAAAATTGAATTGGCACATAACAACAAATAAGTCTCAATGGAATGTAAATTGAGATGAAATCGCTTATAAAGATAGTTTCCTTCGATTAAGGATAAATAACTGACATAATTATTTGGAAAAAATATAATTAGACTAAATATTATTGAATATTATGTGTAAATATACAATAAAACATTCAAACATATTCTGGTAAAAAAACACTAATGGCTTGGATGTTTATCTATATGAATGAATATTGAGTTAAAATTACTCTTATCAAGTTCATATTGATGACATGATAATTTATACATAGACTTATTATGTGTATAAAAAATATATCAACACAAAGTGGAGTGGAAATTACTTAATAAGTAAATAATCATTGATTTCACACATAATATTGGAGTAGAATTATCAATGATGTTTGCTTAAAACTGATTGACGGGAAATTGAAGTTTGAAATTCCCTTACAAGTTTGGTAACTTCTGAAATATACAACCCATTAAAGAAAGATCATACAATGATGATTTAAATACCCATATATTAATTTAAATTACATAAATAATAAAATCATGGGTAGTACATATACAACAAAAAGAGTAATAGGAGAAAAAATTTCATGAATCTCAGATGAATAAAAGTGAGATGAAAACCCCATAATATGTACTATTACACAGTCAAGGGTATGTTAAACATATTTATAATAGTTATATCATTTTTATAATATTATACATGGACCGTATAAAAATATATGATGGCATATATAATCTTTTAATATTTCCGTGTAAAAAATATTATAGTAGTATCATTGTTTCCAGTATTAACTGATTCATTTTAATTTATATGTTTTGTAATGTAAGTCTTGTTTTTTAATAGATGGGATGTATATGTTTCATATATAAAATTTTATTAAGTTCTTAATAATTATTTTTATTCATAAAATTAAAATTATTCTTCAAAGGTTATGACGGGGAATGAATATCATCGCATTCGTGGAGACGATAATTTGTACTTATGAATGAGCGACAATATCATTAAATTTAATCTGAGATCATATATAATTGTATATTATATCATATATAAAGAATCATAAACATTTTATATTTTTTATTTACATCAATTATACATCATTATTATACCCATATAAATAATTAAGTGTTGAATAACAACTCCACCATGACATGAAGACAATAAGTAGTACGTATGCAAGTATGGTGGCATTTTTATCCACGGGATGGATAGAATAATGAATATGGTTGTATAATATTTATAATAACATTACAGTATGTATAAGTTACTGGTTTTATTATTTTGGTATGGAAACAAAAATGAATGAGGAGGTGGAATAAGAAGATTACTTTGAAAGAGGTGATGAAATTATTACATCTTCTTCGGGTTCTTCATTTTGATTTGATCAAAAGGGATACATAAGATGGGTTTATAATGAAAGGATAGACTAAATGATGTTGTTACATTAATTGAGAGGATATTTGGGTAGGTTTTGTTTGCGAAAAATATCTTTGGAGTTGTGATATTATGAGAAGGTCAAGTACCCTTCTATAAGATAGGTGAGGGTCACGTTAGAAAAATCATGAAATATTATTTTATTAGAATTTTTGTTGGGTTCCTAATGGAAAACAATGGACATATTTCGTTGATAAAGAGTGTATGGGTCAAAAAAATCTCAAAAAATAAGTTTTAGATAGGTTTAGGTCACCAGTTTAGTCGCATCTTTTAGATATAACTCTTAGTAAAATAGATTAACTTTTACAATGTATTCTTGTATTATTATAATAAATGGTAAATAAACGTACTATAAAAATAATATAAACCCCATGTAGTTCATTATTGATATATCTAATATTATCTATGTCCTTTTTGTGATCATTATATTTTTAGTAATATTATATCAATTAATAATAATGTATTTGTTTTAAAAACAAATGTTTATCAATTTTGACACTATTAGGTATTAGATTTTTGTTAAAGTCCTAAAACCCTTATTACATAGAATAAAATTTATTTATAAAACCTAAACATGTCATGTAAACCTAGAAAATTAGTTCAATTCATCAGATGTCTAAATTTACATTTATTTGTGTATTTCTAATATCAATTATTTTATTATTTCCTTCATAAGGTAATTACTACATCACCATTATGTCATAATTAAATTTAATTATACAATGTCTAACATTTATAAATAAAATATAATTTTGTAAGATATATATTTATCATTATAATGAATATTTTCATTCTAATTTATCTTTTGAATAACCATATATTAGAAATTGTTTAGTTATTAAACTTTGAATTTAACACTTTTAACTCATCATTAAATAAAATAATAATAAATATCTTAATCTAAACCATGTGGTCCAAAAGGATTATTTTTTTCATATAAGTGTGGATTTTTAAAAAAAATAATATTATCCAATATAATTAATACTTGTGTTAGGGTAATTATAATAACATTTTTACCATTAATTACACAATTTTCTTTTAATAGTGGTAAATAAAAGTCAATAGTTACTATTCACCAAAAAATATTTTCTTCATATTGAACCAAATTTTACATAATGATGTGAACTATGTATCTAGTATTTTTGGAATTAATTCCATAGAAGTAGTAAAATTACGTTTTATAAAAATTTTCTAATGTGCTTGGAAGATGGGTAAAAGTCGTTAAAAATTTCAATAAAATAATATACTTCTAATTTTATTTTAAAATGACTCAAATTAATCAAATTGAATTAATATTGGTATTATGTATATATTTTTACTTAATATAAATTCGAAAAAAATTAATAATTATTTAAATAAAATTTGGTTTTTATACCATAACGTGGTTTATTCACTATACATAAAATATTGAATATTTTCAGAAAAAATACCAAAATGACACCCTAACCTAATTCGGATATTCTGAAATCAAAAATAAATTTTATTTTACCAAATTAGTTTCAGAAATGTTTCATTAATTAATTTAAAATTAATCTCTGCGTCAAAACAAAAAAGCAGGTTTTTAAAATGTAAAAACTATCAAAAGTTTGACATGTGTTTATGTCAAATTTAAATGTGAAATTACTTATAGTGACATAATTTGTATTAAATGATAAAAATACAATCTAATTATCTTTATAAACCATTAAAATGTTTAATTTATCACTATAAATTATTTTGAATAGAAATTTGTTTTCAATTAAAATTTACTACTTTTCAGTATTTAACAAAATATAAAATTTATCCGAAAAACACCAAAAATTTATTGAAAATAAATTATTATGTCCCGATTATAATGAAGGAGTTTATTTTTTCATATAATATATATAAAAGTCTCAAATTTTGGATTTAAACAAGGTTCTATATTTAATGGCTGTAAAATGTGTTTTCTAAAAAATACTGCCTTTATCTGAAAAATTGTGGTTGTTCTTATATTAGGTCTAAGATACACATAATATTGATATTAATATTATATAGAGTTTATAAAATTCAATATGCAGTTAATACTATTTATAACTGATTTTTGAAGGACTATTTTGGTAAGTCATGGTGTGCTCGAACTCGGTGTTTCGTGTAGCGCAAGCTACTAAATTGCATTAAAGAAAATA
This sequence comes from Viscum album, assembly GCA_963277665.1. Lineage (NCBI taxonomy): Eukaryota > Viridiplantae > Streptophyta > Magnoliopsida > Santalales > Viscaceae > Viscum > Viscum album. Next base: position 121,621,897 of record OY728151.1, read on the forward strand.
AAATACTATTAAATCGTAGGGACATAGAAAAAATGAATATTGTGGGTGTCATCCACAAAATATAGTACTGGGATCTGGCTAATATTCATTTTTTGGATAAATTTTAATTTAAATGTCAACGACTTGGGGTTCATCTTATTATTGAGTGTATGTTGTGATAGTGGAATCCCTCATAAAGACGAATATTAATGACACTCTTAAGGGGGGGGGTGATAAATTAGGTTAGTATTTAGAGGAGATAATGATGATTTCATGTAGTGACACATGGATTCCATTGAGGAACTGAGGAGGTGCACATCATGTCTCTCGTACGGTATATTTGCGCCCTGATTATAGTGGTTTTTTGACTAACGCATTGGATTCACGATCTGGGTGGTTCCAAAGGAAATTTTAGATTTCCCTAAATACTTATCAAAGGTGGAAATGAGGCGTAACAATGATAGGTGTTAAGAGAAGTTGGGTTCTATAAATCTAAAAAAATAGGCAGTAATGTTTTTTACATGTCTTTGGTTGGTACTAGAATTTATTAATGTTTCATGAAGGAACTAATGATATGTAATATATTTTTGTTCTAATGGTGAATCTAGGAGTTCTAGGATGAGTCTTCCAGGGATATATTGACTCAATTTAGAGCATTGGATGAATGTAGAGAGTGTTATGACACCATGGAAGATTTTCTTGAGGAGAGTGGAATGTTTCAAATTTGGAGTGGGTATGAATGTGATCCTAGACTTCATTATTTAAGGGATGAATGGTAAGAGATTGTGTGTTTGATATAATTATTTGGATGGTTGTGCCTGATAATGGTTTGGAGGAATGTCATTTCACAATGAAAAAATGCTACCGAAAGTCCGTGAATAACAATAGTGAGTTCATTGGATAATAATGATTTGATTTATGTTACTAAGTGCCTTGGGATGGTGAAAATGGGATTGTGTTCCATCACTAGAATATGGGGTTTTTGGGAAATTATTTTCAGTGGTGGTTTGACCTGATATGGTAAACAAGAATGGGTGTGGTGAGAGTAACCAACCACTTGTTTGATGTTTGGGTGGTATGTACCATTCGAAAAGTATGTTGTATAGGAGTAAGCCCATTTAAATGGTATTTATTGAATTTATAGAGTATTAATTCCCTCCCAAGAGGTTTCCATAACAAGGTTAATGTCTAATATAGGTAGAAGTCCATATGGTTGATCGATTATAGAGAGTTGGGAACATGTCAGGTATGATTTGAATGTCAAGTTGATATCCTGGTGGTCTTTCATCAACAATAGGGTTCCAATTAACGAAATATAGTGGAGTGAACTGTAACCTAAAAGTTTTTGGTTAGTGGAATGAATATATTTTTGAGTTGGAAGGACTAAAATGATTCCATTTTGGGGTAGTTATCCATGATAGAGAGTGTTAGAATGGTTTTGATCAGTTGAGTTCCTGAGAGTTTTGTTTTTTTTTATATACAGCAATGGAATGGTAGAATAGGGAAAAAAGTCATGGATCAACATGGTCCTGAAAATTAGGTTGGAAGGAATATGTAATTTAAAATATGGATATCATTTTTTGGTCAGAAAAAATATTTTTAAAACATTCAGGTCCTGAGTTGTGAGGAGGATTGTTTTGCTGGGGTTCCCATTTGTTCTTCTATGAGGGTGTGACACTGTGTGAAATATTTACATGTGCTGTGAATTATGCACAATTTTTTAGGATTTACCTATGATATTATAATGGTTTAGGTATGGTTAATGTTGATAAATCCTTCAAGTAATATCCTTCTTGTTTGGTTAAATATTAGTGAGAATGTATTTTGGGGACCAACATGCCTTTGGTTCTGGTTTTATGGAATCATGGAAATGTTTATGAGAAATCATGGGTAAGGGTAATGGATTAGTGGGCCTAATGGCCTAAAATATTTGTTTTGAGACCTACTAATTCATGGTAATGTGGATCGAGAATGAACCGTTTTATATTGGGGAGGTTGTAAGACCATAGACCTCGTGATGATATATCCTTGTCTGAATTTGGTTAAAATATTCTGTTTTTTGACAATGAAATGTTTTATTGGTGTATGAGGGGCCTCAGGGTTGTTTCAGTGGTTCAAAATATGATATAAATTATATTTGTGATGAATATTAAAAGGTTCATGGTTATGAAAACCATGTTTTGTGCCCAGGTAAACCATGTAACATTAGATAGTGAAATACCACATGATTGGAGAATAATTTATAAAAAGTGTAGTTTTTCCCATGAATCCACGAATCCACGACTTCCTAGCCATTGTCATGTGCACAATTTTCACATGGTTTGGAAAATAGTGTGGGTATACCATGTGGTTATGTAATTTTGTAAAAATAAAAAAAAGTTTCCACCACAAAATTCTAATTTCTAACTCATGATTTTACTCTTCTATTACTCTTAAAACCTTAGATTCATTCTTGAGAAACCCAATAATACCTAGGGTTATTCTCCTTCAATCAGAGGTTGTTTAGAGAACCATTTTTTGTGGATAAAATCAATGAGAGATTTTAATATTCTCTTGGTTTTCATTTCATTATTATGGATTTTCTCCTTCTCCCATCTTCTTTTGTATCCCTCGACACATATTTTTTGGTGAGATATAGGTTGAGGCTTAAAAAGAGACTATTATCCTGATTTATGGCAATCGTTGAGAATCTTTTTGACAACAGAGTTAGGGAATGTGGTCATATGTTTAATCCTATAGTCAATATTTTAGATTTTTACATGAAAGCTTGTGTTCTTGTTTTACCTTAATGGTGTTCTTGATTTTGTTCGATTGATTGGTAAAATTGGTGTCTATGTAAAAAATTAACCCCTTCTGATCACTATTGGATGCGTAGAGGATGAATTGAATCTTTTTCGGTTCACTAATGCGGTGCACTGACTACTCTGAACATGGTTAACATATATACTAGTTATTATAGTTGATTTTTGTTAAAAATATTCCATGAAAAACATGTAAAGTGGATAATGTGTTTGATAATAAGGTAATATTGGTTATTATTCCTAGTGTTGGATATTTTCTATTGGATTATTTTTTATAACATGAAAATGTGATGATTGAGTAAACTATGAATCTTGTCCATGGTATAGAAATTGCGATCAATGGACAAGTAGGATTACGCCGTGAAAAATGTTGATCATGCTAAAATTTAATGTATTGTAACTTAATATATAGGAAATGTAAAAATGGATTATGAGTTTTCCTAAGATGTAAAGGTTATTTTGTACATGGAAATGATAAATGAGTTAAGTGAGTTAAGAAATGTTAATGGATGAATATGTTAAGTGGTTTCATTAAGAAAATTGATTAATATGTAATATAAGAATGACATGGGAATTAATGAATATTCCTAGTGAGTTAGGCATGATCAATGGGAAATGGGGAAAGCATGTTATATAATGTAAATGAAAAATGTGTTAAGGGATTAGGACGTGATATTATTATTTTTATGTTGATTCATCTGTATTGTCATTGTCATTGTATTTGGTTATATTTGGTGGTGATATGGTATGATGGTGGTGATTTTATAAATAATAAAGTGCACATGGATTTATGGTGTGGGGTTTTAATACATGGTTCCACACCCATGGATCGAGTTAGACTAAGGCTCTAAACAACACCCCAAAATGAACAGGTAGGGAAGGGGACATCGTTCTATTCCACTAATGGTTACATTGATGAGACCACCTGGACATAGGTTCCTTATTGATTGTGTTTATCCCAAGTGAGATATGGAACATGATTTATTTTCACTTATTATTATGATTATGGAAATTTCTATATCCATTGAATATGTGATGATACTAAATTATGTATGGGAAAAATTATAAATGAGTAAGTAATAATTGTTATAAAAAAAGAGATAAGTGAAATCTATAAATGACTTAAACAAATATTGATAACATAGGAAACCCGAGTTTCTTTTATTTACATAGTATTTCATTTAATACTTGAATGCATTTTATATTGACTGGATATTTAATAGACACCATTGGTGGTGGCATACTATGTTTCAATCACACCCTGATCTTTCCACCATTTGGTCCCAAAGAAGACATCATGATTTCTTGTTAAGAAAAATGGAATAGGACTTGAGATTTCATTTGGTCATTGGATATGCATGGATGTGGTTCGAGACTTGGATTCTGGAAAAATTTTGGCATTCCATTGTTTGGATTATGTTGGGTTTGTTCACATTACACTATTTATAATGTCATACCATGATTATTTTTGGTAGCGTTTTGTACCTAGTTTTGGAGATGTTAGTTATGCATGTTTATCAGTTAGATCCATTTTTTATGTTGTTTATTCATGTTATTTTATTTTTCAATCATTGGTTAATAGGTTATAGTCATTCCATGTTAATAATCTTGACCCTTGTTGACGGTCGACATCCTTTGGCCAACTAGGTGGAGTTCTTGAGGTCATGTGATGACCTAGATAGGGCCATCGAATAATGGAACATGGGTCTGGAACATTACAACTACAATATATTATATATATTATTACTAGTTATAAGAGTGTTATTTTATATTAATATAAACTTTTATAAACTAATAAGAAATTCATATTTTTTTATTTAATTATGTGAAATAAATGATTAAATAATTTGAATTTTTCTAGTATTTATGGAACAATAAATTGTTTTAAAAACATCAAAAAAAACATCACCCTAACATAAAATTGAAATTAAAATTTTAAAAAAAAATTTCCCATTTCATAAAATTAAATTGATGAAAATTTTATTTGTTAGTTATCATATCTATGAAGAAAATCATAAAAACCCCTGGTTGAAGAAAAAGACATTTTTGAAACATTAAATTAATAATTAATAATTTTTTACATATATATATGAATCAACAAATACATTTTCATTAATCAAATATTTTTACATATTTTATATATATTTTTACTATTAATACCTAGGAATTTAATGGTTGTTTAACAAATAACAAATATAAATAATTTAATTTTTATCATATATAGAAGTAGGTTTAATTTTCATTATTCTATGTAATGAAATATATAGATCATAGAATTATAATAAAATATATATTAAAGGTATTAAATATATAATATATTTTTCAAAATTTTATATAGTGAGTTTGATTCAGAAAAATTGATCATATAATAATAGTAAATAGTGTTATGAGATAAATATTGTATAAATAAGTAACCTATGACAATAAATTGACGTTGAAAAAATAAATAATGAAAAAAATATTCTAATGGTTTTTATTAGTAAAAAATATTTTATTTCATAGGTCATTATCCTCACATATAGAATTAATATGAAATAATTGTAACAATTATTTTCCCTATTTTCTATTTGATGACACAAATATGATATTGTACACCATCATTATTTTGATATATTGTATTCACATCCAAATTCCCTTTAATCATTTATAATATCATTACTATCATGATTATTTTAATTTAATTTTCATGTAAACTCTATATTATTCATATGATTCATACAATACCATCGAAATAAGGGTTTTTGAAACCCAATTTTCTATAATTAAGATACAATAAATTTTTAATACTTATTTCATGTTTGTTGTTTATATAATGTACAAGATTTATTTTTTTCGTAATTTTTCATCAAATATAAGAGATTTAGAAATCCATCATAATTTTTACATCCCATGTATTTTTAGTTCAATTTATTAAGATGATGCAAGGTTTTATAGAAACTCAATTCTTATTCATTATGTTGTGAATGATAATCTTGAACTGATTTGACATAAAATTGGAAAATTATAATAATTAAATTAATTAATTATTATTTATTTTTATGTTATAAGGATTTATATTTATAAGACACAGAAACCTATATAGATTTCTATTGCTTCATAAATTATGATATCAGTAAAAGATTTCATTAACTAAATTTCACTTCATTAAATTTAAATGTTATTCCTTGAGAAACATTCATCTATTTTTTTGTTTCACTATTTAATATATCATTCACCTAAATTATCTTCTCTCTTTCTGAAAATATTTTTATTATAATTAAATATAATTTCTTAATGAATTTAAGTCTCATTTAGGTGCACTATTTTTAGAAAAACAATCTCATGTCCATTATTGAATATTTTCCTCCATTTCTATGCTCATTATTCCAAATAATCATATAATATATTAATTTTTAAATTTATATATGTGTTTATCAATGTTAACATTAAATTTTACATTACCACTTCACTAAAATTAATATTATAACATATTATTATGATATTAGTATAAAACAATCAAATATAAAATATAAACATTGTTTTCCAACCTTTAATATTAAAAAATTTATTTTCCACTCATCGTTTTCATTAGATATATGTTTTATATTTTTCATAGAGCCACTATTTATTTTTATTTTTTAAGTAAAACTTTATCAAATGTACTCACTTCACCTCTTAAATATTTGATATTCAAAATGTTCATAATATCATATTTTATTCCAAAAGTAATTTATTTATAAAAACTATTTAAAAAATTTTAATCTATTTTTTCATTATCATAAAATTATTTATTTCAATCTAAATTATTTTTCATAACCCCTCATTATTTTTATAATAAATTATTTTTTGGGTGAAAGCTATTAGGTATAAAATATTTAATTTATTATGGACATTTTGGTTCATAAAAGATAATAATGTTTAGAAAACCATTTTTAATTCCGTTGGGTACTTATGATGTGATGAATGATAGTTTTCTATTTAAAATGATATGTGTGGATGATTTCTGGTTAGAATCCTATATCTACATCAAAATAAATCGATATGAACTAATTTGTGGAGAATAAATTTTCATTCAATGTGATGTGAGAATCTATGTTTATTAGTTTTTGTATGTTAACATGATATGCATGACTTTGTTTAGATGTTTGTCTGCATGAACATATCGAAGGAAAATTGATTCAAATGTTTTTTTTGTGAACATTATATTTTAATAATTATTCAATATATTGTTTTTTGAACATGATATGAGAATAATTGATCAAATACAATTGTGTGCAAACCAATTGGTAAGATTTGTTCACACTTGTTTTCGTTAAATTTGATATAATAATATTTTTTTAAATGTCAAGTCTAGGAATGTAATGTTGGTGGTTATGTTCCCATATTATAGTGATGATGTTTTTATATAGTTTCTTATTATTCTATGTTTTAATAAAACATATTATTTCTGTTGTCATGATATTATGTCACTTAGTAAATCACCATTTCCTTACACACTTTGATCATTTTATGTCTTTTAATTTTGATAATATGACATTATATTATTTTATTTTAGAAAATTTATTTTTCCATGAAATTTTTAATATTATATTTCTACCTTTATAAATATTTCATATATGATTATGATAAGAAAACATAATGGTAAGACAATAATATTTATGTCATTGATCGTCAGGCTACACAAAATTTTTTTTCCCGTCAATAGGTCATGCCGATGAGTTTGAGATATGAGAAGTCTAACTAAGAGTCTAATTCAATTAAACTGTGGATAATTATTGATAGATATTATAAAATATCATTCATATTTAGTCAATCTTAAACACTCTAAATAATTTTTTATAGGGATTATTGAATTATTAATATATATAACGATTTGAAAATTGTACTTTTTTATGATAATGATAGTTTTATCTCATATTATATCATGATAATGTTTACAGATATATGTTTTCACACCGAACCCTTGAGCGTGGTTCGGGTAAACATAGATAGTATCATAGATGGGTTTTTTTATAATTTTTTTATTATTTATTTTAATTTTGTTGATTAAAGAGACATAACATTATTGGAAATTATATGGATATGTCTATATAGAATAAATCAACATGATTATTTTTTAAATTAGTGGTTTTGTGGTTTCCATCAAAATAATCCATGCATTTGTACTGAAATCATGATGTGGTGGTTTCACAAAATAAACAAGGTTTGATAACACTAAAAATGAAGTTTTACTATCAACTCAATCGTTAAAGGTGTACAATGAGTTTTTCCAGGACATCACTTCTATCTAGATACTCCTATTGGATTATAATTCAAAATTTAATTACTCATTTTGAATCATAATTTGAGAATTGAATATATTAGGGTGCCTAATAGGTAAATGACCGTTTACAAACTATGAAAAATTTAATTCGTGATTGGTTGATCTAATAATTTCATTATTGACCAAAATCCTTCATCTGTTAAAATTCATTTTTCATTGGAGTGGAAAAACTAGGAATATCTTCTATATTCATATGAAAATTTATTATTATTTTATTACATATTATTATAATCAATTTGGTATAAATATTTGATTTGAAATAAGATATTGGGAATGGATTGTGTAATATTAGATGAATATTTTCTATAAAATTTATACATAATAAATCTGATTCTAATAAATAATATAATAATAAATTAGAAATTAATAAATAATTATTTAGAACAATTAATCATTAGATAGATAATTTTTCAATAAAAACTCTATAAAAATTTTATATATTTATTTAAAATATTAATATAATTTTTTTTTAATTTATAATTTTAAAAAATATACATGATCTCTGAATTTTTTGCTTCCAAATTTACTTATAGTGAATTTTATATTTTTTTCTTAATTAATTATTTTACCTGGATACTGACAAATACTAATTTTTCAAATTTTGTAACTTTTATTAGTTAACGAAAAAAAGAATGATTTAAAATCATTTGAAATAATTATTATAAAAAAATATATATTTATAAATTAAAACTTTTCATTTATAAATAAAATATTGAATGTTTAAAACAAATGTTCAACATTCTTGAAATATAATTAATACTTTACTATAAAATTTTGTTGAATTCTCTTATATTATGAAATAGTTTCATATCACAAGAAAATTAAAAGTAAAAATTTGATTTAATATTTCATAATAAGTTATTCATGTTATTTAATTTTTATAAATCCATTTTTAGGTTTAATGTAAGATTTTTTATTTAATGTATTGACCATGATATCGGGGAATGTGTTATTTTAATTGAATTGTTCATTATTGATGTCTAATTCTTATATAATATATTAAAAATACATATATTATAAAATTAATCTAGTTTAATTTTAACATATATGTATATAAATATATACTAACACTTATTCTATTGGTTACCAATTCCAAACAAGTTGAAGAACACATAATAAAGAAAATTACATATTTCTATAAAATATTTTTTATATATCAAATGTCTTAATTCAATAGATAATATCCATATTTTAATATTAAAGTCGAATATAAGGTGATAAAATTTATGTTTATAACATCCAATTTTTCTTAATATGGGTTACATAATATTTAAAATAAAATATAAATTACTTAGGTAAAAAGTAGTTACCATGGGAAAAACCCAAACTATAAAAGGTAAACAAAATTCATTGTATATGGAACGAGACATGTTTTAAAACATGTGTAAAAATTATTTTTAGGGGATATAAATAAAATTAATCAGCACATTAATAAATTTTTTCCTTTTTTGATACATTGACCCTTCCATATTGTTATCCCAAAATTGAAAATGTAATTACTATTTAGAGAAGTTTTAATTTATTCACTAATAATATGTGACCACATACAAAAAATTTAACCAACCATTAAAAACTATTCCTTAGCCAAAAAATATTTTATACTATCCCAAAACCCTATCCCCGTGTTCTATATTTTTTTTCCTTCCAAAAATATAAGTAAAATATTCCTTATGATGATTGCAAAGGCATAACATCCTTAGGGAGATGTAATTCTCTCAACTGATCTCTCTTAAATATATGTTTCATGAATCATATATAACAATACCTATATAGAAAATTATTAAATTATATGTATTAATTATATTATGAAAAATTATTATCATACTATAATATAACTTTTATATCTTCCTCCAAAACCATTCCAAAAATAATGACATCATTATTTGTTCATCAGACTACCACCTACCAAATTAACAAGTTCTTTTTATCACAATATATATTTATTATTAAATAAAAAATTAATTTAATCAAAAATATAACATTTATAAAATTATTAAAATTTTAAATTGATAATAAATTTAATTTTAAAGACCCATCCATTTTTAAGGAAAATGAAATTGGTGTGTGCGTGCGTGTGGGATACTACCTTAATAGAATATAGTATTACATTTTCTTTTAGAATCTTGAATAGATAGATATTAAAATTTAATTTATGGGATAACAATTATATTTATAAAAATATTTATAATATATAAAGAAAATATCATACATTATATAGGATATATTAACTACGAACAATCATAGTAATCTAGACTACCATAAAATAACTTAGTGATAATCTCTTTATGTTGGTTTTCCATTTTGAAATGACAATATAATTCATTAATTCTTTTTAACAGAATAATAAAATAAATACACATAAAACTATATGTACATTAGAAATGAATTTTATAATACATTGACTATAATTAATATACTTAGAATGTTTAATAAAAATCGAGAAAACCACCTCATGTAACTTCTATTAAAGAAATCCATTTATTAAATACATAAATAAAATGATAAATATAACCTTGGTAATGAAAAATGGATATAAAAAGATATTAGTAATTAATTTATTAAATTTAATTTTATTATTCATTATTATTATTTAAAGAGGAGAAATAATTAATATCTATGGTATGTATTGCATTCCATAAATTTCTATTTCTTAATACATGTTGATATGACACATAAATATTTAATATTTTTAGTTTATTCATGACCATATATCATTATGGTATATTGAATATATATCATTTAAGGATTTTTTAATTTTTATTTATTGGTTACCGTATAATTTTCTTTTGATTCATACATTTAGTTTGAAATAAATGTTTTTTCATGTCAATCTTTATACACTAATATATGATTTGTATTCAACACTCATTTCCCTTTTTTGGTCTATATATTGGTGATATATTTATATTTTCATATTGTTTTGAATAATTATATAGAATTAATAAATCAATACCATATTATATATTCCATTGATTCTCAATTTTGAAATAATAAAACATTGTATGAGATTTTTTAAGCTCAATTATTTTTCACTGAGTTATGAATGTTTTTTTGATATAATTTTTAATAATATGGTCATATTCTTCCCTTTTATTATATTATGTGGTATTTCTAATTTTTAGTCTTGTTTTATACATTTCTAAAATGAAAAATCTATTTTAAATTACACATTGAACATGAATTATTGTATAAAAAAGAGATTAAGTCAACTCATAGATCCATTTTTGGAGTTAAGATGTGATTCCATGAGAATCATTCATAAATGTTTGGTAAATTAATTTATATAATATTTAATAAAGTATTTAATAAAATTAATCATGACAAAATGATATTAATAACTCAAATATTATTTTATGATTAATTTAATTCTCAAATATGTGTGATGTTTTTTTGAAAAAAAATATCATATCGATTTAAGATTTTTTTTCATATATTTACTAGATAATTATGACAAGAAATATCTTACTTTATTATATTTAAATCTAAGTGTTGGTTTATCCATTAATGTTTCTTATATTCTAAAAACTTTTTCAGTGGAAAATATGAAAACATATTATTATAATTTGAATTTTTATTAATGTTTTTTCAAAAGTCGAAACTAGTTTTCAATCCATTCAAAATATATAATTTTATCTCCCACTACAAGTCCATTTTACCAACACTTTATATATCTTTAATTTACTAACAATTAAATTTTAATATAAAATATTATTTTATTGTTGGTATAATATTGGGTATTAACCATTTATATCCTTGAGTTCTTGTTTTATTAAAACATATGGAGATGTCATGAAGGTAATTTTTTCCAATGGTTATCTATGATGTAATAAGAGTTTTTTTCAATTGTTATAGATATTTATAAATGATTAATGGTTCAGATTCTATATCACCCTCCAAATCATTAGTAATTAATTCCTATTATATGTATAAATATGGGATTAATGTGATTTGGAATGCATTTTACAGATTCTTATAATGTGAACATGATAGGGGAATCATTCATCAAATGTTTTTATGTGATTTTTATACATAAATATCTATTCAAATGTTTTTTGTAAAAAAATTATTGCTGATTGTTTTATAAAAACTCTATTATGCCAACATGATGTTGGAAAAATTTTATAAATGATTTTTTATATTTGTTATGTTCTAATCATTGTTCACATGGTTCCACATTCAATATAATACAGATATCTTTTATGACATGATTTTTGGGTGAACATGATGTATACATATTTTTTTGATTACTATTGTATTGTTGTGGTTATTTCATAATAACATATTATTAAATGTTCCAATAATATTCCGTATTTCTATATGCCTAATTTTAATTTCCATGACATCTCTCCATTATCTCACAAGGAGTTACCATGGTGTAATTTTTTTCATTTAGATTACATGTCCTTTTATTATGAATTTTGGAAAACACTTCTTATTCAATTTTTTTAATATGATATATCTTAAAGTGATATATTATCGTAATCCTCTGATCTATCCATTGACTAAATGGTGATAATTTATATCTTACTATGTATTTTATCTACCCAATTTATTATTACTTTTATTCCCCATGATATAATATTGTGTATACATTATTAGAAGTATATAAGGTTGTATAGTGTGGGATTATTTTTAAGAAATATTAACATCTATAGAGAAATATATTTCTTATGTAATTGATCATTATGGTAATTAAATGTTATGTTTTTGATATATACGACTATTATAAATAATAATGTTTATCTTATTTTAATTTTACATTAAATATGGGTTCAGCTCAATTTTATTATATCATCTATTTAGAGAATGTGTTTTTAACTCTAAACATCTGAGTGTGGGTATGAGGCACCACAAAACCTATCTCTAATATGTCATACAACTTCACCAATGACTCTATCAGCTCTTATTGGGTGATCTAATAGAGAGTAAAATTTATTAGAGTTTTCCCATAATGTAAACAGGGTAAGAACATGATCTCTCAAGGAGGGGGAAATCCTAAAACATGATTACGGAAAACATACTCATACTCATCCATCACTATAAGAAAACTAATCACTAGATTAGTCTAGTGAAAAAAATAATCAAATATTAAAAATGTTTTGTTATTTTATATACCATATCATTTTAAATCATCCCCACATTGAATATATGTCCCGCTCATGCATAATATATTATCAGGATATGCCACCTTTAATTTAGCTCACTCTTAGAAGCTTTTAATATATGTGGGCTTGTAGTGAAGTGATTTAAAACATAACATGAATGAATTAATAGGTACATATTGATGAATCATTTACGATTGATCAACACTATTCTCTACTAATCTCAAGAAAAAAATAATTGGAATATATTGGAAATAATGGTATCACTCCCTACAGATGTTTTTTATTCGAATGGATTAAGATAGTGGATTAAAATAAATGAAAATATATTGAATTTGAGATACAATTATTATAAAAAGGATCATGAAAGTGTCTATAAATATGAGTGGATTTGTTGAGAAGATAAAAATTGTGGATCAATATCTTCTAGGACATCCCAGTCAAATTCTTCCATCATCCACACCTAGTCATATATCTATAATATTATCCATGGAACCATTTTTTTATTATATAGAGAGGTGGGGTAAAAACTATGTATTAAATTCATCATCCTCCATCTATTATATTAGGTGAAATACTAGACCACCTACCAAAGAAAAATACTTGTGGACCACCCTCACATCCACTATGAAATCCAATATCAGATCAATGTATATATTGAAGAAGTATATGAACTTCCCAAATATCCACCTCTATATAATTAGTAAGGAAGCCATGTTCCCAATGTAAATATCTTCCATAGAAAAATTTATTTATATCCCAATGTTAGTTGCTTCATATAAATGTCATGCATACTATGGATCCTTTAGTGACATATTTCATAGCAGAATACATCTTATATTTTGACACTAATTCATATCACAAGATTTTTGTTTTTTACACATCATTCGGATGGCTGTTAATAATACATATGCTCAGTTACCCTTCCATATGGATTTATTCTTTCACTAAGATATTCTAAAAAAAATAATATATGGGCATACATAAGGGAACAATGCCTACTCAAGTATCATTATAATAGAGTCTCTCAAGAATCAATGATGGAATTAATACATAAAAAATAATATTGAGATAATAGTTTATGATATTGGTGAAACATGATTCATACTTTAAACCAGATAGGAAAACCATTTATAATTATAACATCCCCCGAATTCTAAAATGCATCAGAATATCTCTAATATACTCCTCTGGTTAATGTATATAGAAATCCATCCAATAAAGATTCCCCTTTGTATGATTCAATGTATCTAAGATTAAGATGTTCCAATATATCCTGTGAAGAATATAGGTTGCAAGAACTACCATTATATCTATTGGTAGAATATATGTTGCAATAACTACCATTATATCTATTGGTAGAATACAAAAAAAAACTATCTCTATAAAGTCTCTAAAAATAGTTGAGAACGATATCCATGAATGTGATGTGGTTTCCATAATTGATTCTTATGAAATAATAAGTTACTATGAATACCCTCATCCTACCCCACAATAATGATCCATTTCATAGAGGATGGAAAATTACTACCAATGCATTTGATGCTCTTATTATAATTATAAAATTGTTTTAGGAACTACTCTATAATATCATGGTGGCAACACTTCATGAATCAACAAATAAAAAAATCATAATCATCCAACTACTCATGATCACAACCCTACCACAAAATCTTACATGGAAAACTATATTATGGTATCCACTAATTAACAAGAGTAACTATGTTTGATAATTTTTTTTGGATCTTTCTCATTAAGTACATGTAAATGATGGTAAAATACCTCATTTATAAATTTATTGATGTTTCCTAATACTAGTGCCTCAGTGTATGATATCTATAAGTTTGGAATCATATTCATGAATAATAGATACATTAGTTATCACACAATTTGTAGATTTATTTGACTAGAATCAAAACTTGAGTCCCCTATAACATTATTGCTCAAAATTATTAGTGATCCTCCTCTAACAACTAACAAATAATAACATCCATTAGATAAACCTCATCTGATACCAATCTAACATGAACTATCCTAACATGAACCCTCCTTGGTTATGCTAATCCAATTTTTTCACCCCTCAATCATCTATCATATAGAATGGGGTTGGTGACTAGAAAATAGAAGTAAAATCATAGTTTATGGGAAACCTTATCCAAAAACAACTATAATTAATGAATACCTCTAAATAGAAAAATAAAAATGCTGAATAAAAAGGGACTAACACCACTATATAAATTCAAAATCATTTGAAATAGACAACGGTCATTATATTAATAAACATTAAAAATGAAAAATAAAAGGGGGAAACTAAATTCACACCAATAACAAAAGGAAAAATTTACCTTATAGTTATGATCTTGCTGCCCCCACAACAAATAGATCCAATAATGAACATCAACCACTACCATTTTTTTCATGTGTATATAAGACATACTGATTCTATATCTACCAATAATTATATAAAGATATATATCTTATTCAAAATAAATGACACATAGGGTAAAATATTCCCAATTATTAATGAAAATATATATACCTTGTAAGATTCCTAAAAAACAAAAAATGAAAAAAATTAGAATGTTAGATAAATGATTATATGGTTCTAATGACTAAATTAATTATTAAATATAATATATAATTTAAAAGGCGGTAACCATAGATCTTCAAGGATTCTCTAGTATTCATTGACCATCCATATATGAATTATCCCAAAAAGTAAATAATATAAAATTCATATCGTTTTGCTCTGTATACTCTCTAGTATAAAAAACGATACAAATTAATTACCAAATACAACATTGAAAATCAGTGTCAAACATAATAATAAGTTTTTACATATAATGGTTGAGTGTATTAAAAATTATAAAAAGGTAGTACACAGAAGATGTTAGTGGTATATATATGATTAGTGAGAGGATTTGGATCACTAAATGCTCATACAGACATGATAGACCCCTATAATTTTATCAATGTATATATATATTAAAAATGTCAAAAAAACATGAAAATGATCCATTTAACCAAGTAAATTACATTGATGAAAGAAAAAATGAAATATAATTTAGATATGCTATTTATTATTGAGAAATAGTCACCCATGGAATATTATAATAAATATTACCATAAAATATGATAGTTCCCCATATTATATACTACATTCCCCATTTGGTACACTTGTGTATGATAGATACATATTTTTTGTGTTTCAAATTCCACATTTGATGAATTATGAGGGTGGGTTGCACCCACCTTAACTGCACAATCCCACCCTAGGCCAGGTTGAGGTGGAACGAACCCAAACCAACTGTGCAAATATAATCACATAAATATTAGATATAAATGGGTTGAAGTGATAAATCATCCCCTATAGAAGATATTGGATACCTATATGGTGTTATACTCTTAGGAAACCAATCTTTATGGATGATGATAACATATTTAATGCACATTAATACATGATTGTGGTTGACTACCCCTACACACCATTTTTGTGGTGGTTACCAACCTTCCTTATCATAATAAACTATTACACCCTGATCAAACTATCCCCCATTCACTATAAAATAGATAAAAATGTGAGTTGATGTGTGATTGTGGGAAAAGTGATAATTGATAAAATAAAGGGAAAAAATAAGAGCCTTGGATAGAGTGTAAAATGATAAATCAAGTCCAAATTTCTTCGCTAGTGATTAATGATTTCATCAAAAAAATCCAAGAACAATTTTTGGGTTAAACATGTATACCATATATTGTAAAGTAAATACTTAGTTGAGAATATTAATATGGTGAAGATATAAATTAAGAAAATTACGATGATTCTATAGGAATAACAAAGATGTAAAAAATTTGTAAAACATAAATATGAATTCAATGGTTAATAAAGAATGATGTTCCATGATGATGAAACAAAAGAAATGAAATTCACAATGATTAATTTAGTTGTTTAATACATATATTTCATCAATCCAATATATATTTTCATTATTTCCGAAATAAAATAAATCCTTCATTGCTTCTCCAAAATTCAAGAGAACATGTAGATTGACCGAGGTTTTTTTTAAAAAATATTAATATATAGAAATTATGTTTAGATAAATAATTTACCTAAAGATAAATTTATTACCAAATAAATATAGTAACATAACATTTAATAATATACATAATCAGACTATAATGGTGAAACCCTTGGGTCCCTAATTCGAATAGATGTTGTATCATCCCTAGCGTAAAAGAAACATTTTAAACGAAACCATGAAATAATAATTTCTATGAATATATATATATATATATATATAGGAAAAATTATATTTCCCATGAATGTGAATATATTGGGTAAAATTATTATATTTTTTTAAATTTATTATTACTATTACTATAAAACACGCTAAATTTCATACTAGAAAATATACAGGACCTAAAAACAATAAAAAATTATTTTAATTGTTCAATATAAAATTATAGAGTCACAACATATCCTAGGAAGAAGAGATATATCATATATTTCAAGTGTGTAACATCATAGAATTCTATGTAAAACATCATGAAATCATTATTGAAATAACATAATTGTATAACATTATTACACCACTAGGTGTGTCGTATTCTGAATTATCATAAGAGGAATCTATTTAATATGTTGACACAATTTAGATGCATAATTTTGTTTTAGATTCATGTTTTGAGATTTTGTTGATATATTGTTTTGAGGTATGTCTAGAATAGAACACAATTTTGGATATCACCATCCTCTTAAATTGTATGAGGTTCCATATTAATGATTGTAAACATAGATATATTTTTTGATTCATTGGAATTATATGAAGTATATGTTAAACATTTTATGGTATATTAACTATTTTAATTTTCACTTGGGAAGACATTTTTTTCACAAGGCAGAATAAATTTAGTTCTACCCTATCTTTGAAAATGCATGTTCATGTTCTCTATTTTATCAATAAGTTTCACCCTGAGGTATTTTTTTATGATGGAGTTGCAAAGTTACATAGTTTTGTTTATTTTTTATCCAAAGATAGATTAATTATATTGATTTATGAGACATATTATAATTTTATACATTTATTCTGACATTAAAAAATTAAACTTTTTGATTCGATCATATACATATTGTAAATTACATTGAAATTTTCATCAATTTGGTACTCGTGGATCTGTTACTTTTTATTTTTATGTATACTGGGGGGAATTTTTAATTAATTTTATGTTTTGTAGAAACATGGTTATTTTTTAACTGTCAATTTTTGTGAAGGACTATCCCTTACCTACCCAATTGATATGTATTCCAAATTATGGGGAGAACTATAGGATGTATCCACCATCATTGTATCATTTTTACAATTTATTATGATAATATATTTGCATAATGAATTTTTTTTATTTTTGGAAATTAATTATTTTTATCTTTGTGATTTTTAATTAATTATTTGTAAGATGTTTTGTTTATAGTTCATAATTTTCAAAATGTGTTTTTCAATTTCCCACTCACCTACACAAATCTTATATTGGGTCATATGGTTTAAGAAATTTGTTTTATCTATTTTTTTTGAAAAATTTATAAGGGTAGAAAGGGGAATAATAAGGATAATTATAAATCCAATATATTTTTGTCATATTTTATAATATATAATTTAACATAATTTTTTATTTTGGGTATTTTTTTATTTTTAAAATTTTTTCCACAGCCACATGGTAATAATAAAGTTAGTTAAGAACATTATGAAGAACATTTTTATTTTTATAAATTTATGAAGCTTACCTTTATACATGTATTTTTCATATTCGTATGTTTATCTCAGGTTTTGTGTAAACTTTACTTTCTCATGAAGTAAATAAGATTGTTACTTTCATATATGTGGTATCTTTCATAGGGATTGAGTATTTTTTTCAAAAAATATTAAATGAATCCTGGTGGAGTTGTATAAATTAATTTCATTTTTTTCAACATTGTTTTCAAACTGTTATGTGTGTTATGTTTCCAAAAAATGTGGGGTTGTATTTGTATTCATTGTTGAGTTACGTGGTTGATATATGGTTTGGAAAAATGTTTTTCAAACTTGTGAAGCTAAACATATTTATAAAAAATTCCTTTATTTTAGTTGTCTAATTTTTAGGACTTGTGTCCTAACTTTTATAACATTTAATTTGATTGACATGTAGGGGATAAACCCCTTCTCTATTATTTCTTACAATCATTCACTCCATGAACTTAATGTAATTTTTTATGCTAAATCACTCATTTCTATATTTCCTATATCATCAATATCACCAATTACATTACCATTAACATTCATTTCACTAATGACCCCTATTTCTTACATGGGTTGAATATATGAATTGGGAATTGTCTAATCAATCTGTGGGGATTTCATTAAGATCGTTTACCTACTATGACATAATATGTAATATTGTTATAAATTAATTTTTCTTGGATGTTCAACATGATGAAAACATTAATGATTAAAAATATATTCTCACATTTATTGATATGTTATAAATGTATTTTAGTGTGTTCTTAGATCATTCATTCAAAAATAATATTTTTTATACCATAATTTACTTTAAATTTGTGATCTATTTATGAAAAAAAAATTAATCAATTTTGAGGTGTTTGGAATATTTTTTTAAAATTAAATTGTTAGAAATTTTAGTGGTTTTTTTCCTAAAATTTTATTTAATTTAAATTGGTATTAATGGAATGAAATTATTAATTTCATAATATTGTTCTAATTTTTTATTTATAAAATTTTATTTTCTAAATGAACTACAAAGGATGTTATTAATGATTAGTTTTAGATATATGAAAAAATAACATGTTATCTCATTTTTGGTTATAAATGTTAGTTTATAAATTTATAAGAAAGTACTTGATGTTGGTGATCCCAAATTCAATAAATATGCTTTATATTATGACTTTTATATAATTTATTTTTATGTTGAGTTGAATTATAATATAATAAATGTGTAAATGTTATATGGGTATTTTTCCAAACAGGCTATTGTATGGAAGTTAGGGTTTTTATATTTTCCTTAATGATATGATTTTTAATCATATAATAAAATTTATTCAACTAAAATAATTATTTTATTTCCTATGAACCATAGGTATCTATGTTACATTTTAATGATTAAACTATAATACAATAAATTACACATTTGCTAGTGTATCTTATTTTATATTATGACCTTTAGAGCGAACCACCCCAATGAGACTATGAGGGTCAAATTTGAGCCTATATATTTAGTAATGAAACATAGGCTTCGAGTTTATTCTAATTAACCACTGCCTATGTACATATATTTCTAGGACCAAGTGAGTCTCCCCAGATTATTCTTCCATAGGTATTGATTTTATTAAGTGATTCCCACTTCTTCAACTTCTGTATCCCATTAATAATTAATTAATTCATCAAACCATTTATTCCATAATTATATACTTTTATTATGATTATATGATATTATGATGTTTTTTTGATATTTTAGAATCATTATTTAATATTTTGGTTAATTTCATAAATTTTTGTAATTATAGATTTTTATAAATGACTTCAAATATAAAATGGAAATTTTTTTAAGTGCACTTTTTTTGAAAATTCTATATTCAATAATAGGTCCTCATTTTTTATAATATAATAAATTATAATTTAATGGTTTTAAATATTCTAAATTCAATGTGATATTCCCACTAATATTTTCATAAAAAGGGTGGCTATTTTTATAAAATGGAAAAGTAAATATATCTCATTTAATTATATGTCATTTTGAAGAAATATCTGTTTCTAAAAATGTATGATAATAGAAATTGAAAAATATTTTATGAAATGCCTGTTTTATAATTTTTTTTTCTGAAATCTAACTTATCAGTTTTTAACAATCCATAAAAGAACATAGGCATGACCATGTATTCTAGTCTC
Source organism: Viscum album (assembly GCA_963277665.1). Taxonomy (NCBI): domain Eukaryota; kingdom Viridiplantae; phylum Streptophyta; class Magnoliopsida; order Santalales; family Viscaceae; genus Viscum; species Viscum album. The sequence goes on from OY728151.1 coordinate 121,643,012, forward strand.
ATTATATGTACATGGTCATCTATTGTTCATTGTTCTAGTTTATTGATGGACATTTAACATTATTTAGTTGAATATGGGTCACATGGAGATTATTTTATAGTAATTAATTTCAAATTTTATTTTGGCTCCTTTATTAATTAGACAACTCTCCAATCATATATTTCCATATAATTCTGATGACTATTGAATTCTCTTTATGTTTTAGACTCCATTCTGCCATAAAATAACTATTAGTTTTTTGGATGTTGTTTTTTTAAAAGAGTTAGATCATCTACATAAAAATTAAAATTTTTACTTTTTATTAATAATTCTTCAATATTTTTATTAATTTATTATTTATAAATTCTTATTTCATACCCATGGAAATCGACTGTATAGTCGCACCATGTAATGATCTAGTTTTCAGCTAGTCAAAATCCTCAATCTTCTATTTTTTTTCTTTTTTAGTGGAATATCAATCATTCCATTTGATATTTAGAAGATAATACTTGGAGTTTCATAAAATTAATTATTTTTTTAAATGATTTTTTTGGTACATCATGTGTCATGGGTTTATGTATAGGTTTTGGTTGTTTCCTATTATGAAAACCCTTCCTTTTTAGGGTTCACAAATATAAGCTATTGATTTGGAAAAACCATGAGGCATCACAGGAATAACTGTATTATCCTCATTCAACACTAGGAACGGTAAATAAAACCATGAAAAATAGGGTGAACAGTATTGAGAAACAAATTTAGTTATTATCATAGAGTATTTATATGTTCCACAAATGTTATGGGAAACAATCTGCATGGTCTGTTCAAAATTGGTTCATGTCCAGTTTCCACTGCATGGTTTTCACGCAATTTTATGTTTTGCATAGTAATTGTGTGATATATTTAAATAGTAAAAAATGAATATTTTCCACTTTATTCCTAAAGTGTTTTCTCCCCCTTTTCTTCTACAATATTTGGTCTTCATGATTAGTGATCATGGATTTTTATCCTCCTCAAATTAGGATTTAATATGATTCCTTCATCTATTATATGATGTTCCATATATTATTAGCTAATAATATGTCTTCATAATCCCTTCAATCAGATTTCTTCTTTTCTTATTATTCACTCTCACTATACTGTAAATTTTTTCTCTTTGTTTTGTTTTGTTCTATATTCAGTGAATTCTTCTAAAATGATGATTTCTTATTATTATTCTTCTGTTAAATAACTATATCAAATCGGAGAAAATATTACAGCAATAGGTAGGTGTTCTCTTATTTCACAATGATTTCACAAGTTTTTGGGTGGTTTATTCTTGATCTCACTGTTTTGCTTTCTGAATGATTCCTAATTTGTTTAATTATGGATTTATATTTATTTAATTGATTTCATGAGAGTCTATGAGTATAATCCTCCTTGAATAAACTTTTTATAATGCTATTGGGAGGTTTAATACCACTTATTATGATTAGGAAGGTTGTGTAATTAATATTTTAGTAGATTTTAGAATAATAAATATTTTGATTACTTACATAAGAATTAGATGGGGTTTCCTTGAGTATTGAGGTGGTAAAAACCATATTTAATTAGGTGATGTTGTGTTTTAGTTTTTTCTTGTCTGAGTAATTTAGGTGATGTAGATCCAATGTTGGAATAATTAGTCATTCGATTGAGGTTAAAGGGACATCGGGTTACTAACATGGATTCAGTGATTTGGAATACTTTTTAACATTAGGATGAAAGACATGGTCACATGGGAATTAAGTTCTATAATGACATGAATATGGTACAATTATTTATTGATTATCATAAAATATTATTGGATGACACATTATTGTAATTTTTCCATTGAAATGACTTAGATTATGAGGAAGGGTTGACCACTCATGTGGGTAGAGGCTACCGTATGTCGCATCATACGATGGTTTTTACCATCATTTAGGATAATGGTATTTTTCATATAAATCCATATGGATGGTGATGGAAAACTGGTTGAGAGTGTTGAGTTTATCTATTAAAGTATGATTATAACCCTATATTAATGTTATTGGGCCATGGTCAATTGGAATAAGTATATCACTATTTCTTGAGATAATGACCATTGACTAGAAAATGTTTAATTGTAAGATAATTGGCATATTTTTCCTCAATTATTGGGCTTTGAGATGAAGACGATTTTATATGTTCTGGTTTGAGGGACTAGGTACTTGTTTGGCGGTGTCTCCATTATGTCAATTTTTTGACCACTAAGAGATATGTGTTAGTTCTAACAAGGTTATGATGTCACATTTATAAGAGATTCCTAAGGGTTCTCGATCATTCTACTCATCAGGTGAGGTATTGGTCTTAATTTTAAAGATCTTCTTCATTATTGTTATATAAAAGCATACATATCATTGAATTCCATATAAATATATCTAGTTGATTTTTGAGTAACTGTGATGGTTAAATAAGTGTATTTCTCACTTTTGTCTATTAATAACATGGGATGTAGCTTATTTATATGATGTGTATTTCGTTTTTTATCTATTTTCAGTATAAATCTTAATTATAAAGTATTTAAGAAAATAACATAATGTTGGTTCTCAAATGATATATATTATCACACCCTACACTATACTTTCCGGACATGTGTGGAATTTATGTCTCTATGATTAGGCAAGGGGTTGATCATAAGAGTTTGAACATAGTGATTGGGTAGTAACATTTCCATGGGATGGATGGAAAGGGACCATGGAGGTTCTTTTAATAGCTGGAGTTTAGTTTAGTTTTGATATTATTATTATATGTGTGTACTGTTGGATGTTCAAGATAGTCCCTATTATTTTATATGAGCTATTTTGACTAGATGGTCAATACCAAAAATGGTATTTTGGAAATTCTTTTTATTTATTTTAGTACTATCTGTTTATTCCTCCTCTATTCCTGTTTATGGTTTTTCTATGGTATGGTCTTTGTACACAGTGTATCTATATCGTAAACATTATTTTTTGTCACCACCAATAGTTATAGTATCCCTGTTATCTGTTTTTCACCCACATACAACTAGTTTAAAACCTTAGTCATATGGGGATGTTCCATTATTGTCTAGCATCCTACTATCCCTAAGTACTGTTTGGGTGGAAAAATAGATTAGAGCACTTCCAGTAATATCAAATGGATTTATTTTACTACAATTTGGGTTTTTCTATTTGGGATATAGAATAAAATTGGCAATGATGTAGTCATAATTGAGTATAAAGTTTATTAATGGGTTCTTCAATCTACATGCACAAGGTGAAAACCATGTTTCCATTACTATAAATTTCTATTATCTTGTGTGATTTTACAATTGATATTATTTTCACCATGAATCGGAAACATGTGAGTTATTATTATCTATTAGTATATGATAAATTGTCATGTCAGGGAAAGGGATGATGTATGGATAATGTTCCTCGTATAATAAGGGTTGAATATTTATTATTTATTGATCGGCACTTATGATGATTCATATATATTTTTCCTTATTATAAATTACTTTTTATCATTTTTGGGAACCTGGATTATGATACAATGGATGTGTCTTTTAATGTGTCAACCAGTATTGCTAAACTATGTTTCCATTCATAAACTCTATTTGGTGAAATTTTACTCATCTAACTCAGAAATGAGGTTAAAATGATATCTTTATGTGATTTGACATGAATGTGATATATGGTATTGACCATGATTATGGTAGTAATGGATTATTATGGTTGGTGATATGTTTAATGTGATAATAAAGATTAAAAATATTGTTTTTCTATGTACCCGCATTGGTGTAATTGTACTCAGCTACTTCAGATTATATGTGATTCCTGACCCAGTTAGGGGAAGGTGTGGGGTTATGAGGTTGGATGATACCTAATACCTTACCGCTACATGGGTGGGTAAAGGAGATTAAGTATTAATAACATACGACAAGGTAGAGTATGGGAGTTTTTGGGTGGTGAGATTCACATCCTATTACATCATTCCCTCTCTATGGTATTTAAAAATATTATTTTGGTGGTCCATCCATGGTATTGTTATTAAGTAGGATTGCACTTATACAATATTTGGTAATGTTTTAGGAGTGAGGTTATTTTCTAATGCATGAGTGAGCACATGATGAGATTCCTGAGGGCCGAGATTATACCCTCGATGGTTGGGATGATCTGGAGCCATAAGAATAGGCTGATATATATGTAAGAAAACAACATTATATGGGATCATTTTCTATGAAAATTGATGATATCCTTAGGGTGATCCAGGTGTGTGATATATGGAGTATCAATAGTGGATTTTAATGATGATATCTATTGATTCAAATCCCAACCTAGATAGTTCATGTCATAGATCCAACTACCACTTAAAGGGGATGGTGGAATGTAAGAATCCAAGAACTCGATCTAGTTGATAATGATTTTATTTAACAACCTTTATACATAACCTTGACCGAGTGTGAATCTCATGATGTACATGATCATATAACTAGTAAATAATCGGTGGTATGTACATGTGCCAGAAGGTAGAGCTGAGGGACTAACAAGGAAGGGCATCAAAGATAGGTTCTTTTTGCACATCTTCCCCAAGATGCAGATTGAGGAGAGGGATTGAGACTTCATAATTTTCCATTAGAAATACATGTATGAAATAGATTATGAGGAAAATTTCAGATATATTAATTTTTTCAAGTATTATTTTGTGGGATGACATCTCAGGGGTGATGTATTTCGATGATAGTTTACTCCACACCATTCTGGTGATGGTAATCATCTTTAGGTTGACCTCATTCTCATAAGTGGTGAATCAGGCACTAATTCCCATGTGAAAGATGAAATAATAGTAATAATTGTGATGGATGATGGGGTGAGGAGATGTTACTAGAGATTCCTCATATATTAGAAAGAAATGTAGTGAGGAGTCACAATAGGGTGTTCAATCCAGAAACTGAAGTAGAAAATAGAGGTGTGCGTATATGATGATATGCTTACTATGTTGGAAAAAAACATGTGTAGATGAAATGTGAGTGGAAACCAAAGTAGTGTTATGAATGAATAAATTTTGTCCATCTATTGAGATTATTTAGTAATCATTATTGGACATATAATATCCAATGACTATGCTATAACCAGGGATACGACATTAGAGAAGTGGAGGTACTAAGAGCCGATATCCATAATTCTCTTATATGTGAAAGTAATGATTGAGATTGTGGGACCCATCAATGGGGTTAGTATAACGTAATAATACATCTCTTTTGAAGGTAAGTTGAGAATTAGTCAGGCATCAGCCAAGGACTATGCGGTGGAGTTTCCCGGAGCAAAGAAAGTAATGTAGGGGTTACAGTTAGACGTATTTCGTGTAGGCAACCAAGATTGAGTTTTGTTTAGTTTTCTTTAGTATTTTCTTGTGCAGAAGGTGTAAATATTTTTTTATATCGACTAACCATGAACTTGTTAGTAGGTAGGCACCGACTAAGATGTGTGACTTATACATACATATATGTGGTGTGTGGAATCATGATTGTTTTTGGGCATTGATGAGATATAATTTTTATTTTTTCTTTAAATCACTGGGAATTATTATAAGAATCTGATCCTTTATAGGGTTTAGGGGTTCCCAATGTGGCCCATGTAATTTTGGGAATCAGATGAAATATGACACCATGTAGGTCCCATGTACAATAGGGGAACAAGGTGGATATCTATAGATATGAAGTTGTTGATGGGTTTCTGGTATAAAATGGTCAAAATTTGAGAACCTTATTTGTGGAATGAGAGATAGTTTATGATAGGAGGACTTTTATTTCAATGGATGGTTAGTGGACTAAAATAAATTATGATTTTTTTATAAGTGGCTTCGGTATTTTACTCGTAAGGTGGGGAGCTCCATCCGAGTGTAGAACTATGAAATAAAAAAATTAATAGCCTAATATGAGGAACTGATAAGGGTATGTTTGATATAATCTCCAGTTAATGATTTATATCTCTGGTAAGAGTGACATTATGGTCGATAGGTTTAATGACACGTGTTTTTAGAGTAGTTCAAAATAATTAACCAACATAATTTTTTCCGTGTTTGGTGGTCGGGCCATCATTCATCTCAATCATAGAAATATCATTCATGTCATTCAATAAAATAAAATAATTTTTTTTAAATGGAGTTTAAGGCCAAAAATTCCATGTGGTTTCAGATGGGTTTTGGGTGCATCATAGGTGGAAAAACAATATTTTCAGGGTGCATAAATAGAGGTTCATGGTTTGGAAAACCCATGGGTCCTCCCTTGAGTAACTATGTAGAACTCTCTCTTAAGTACAAATGTTTTATATAAATGTGAATATTGGAATTCATGTCCCTAGAACACCTTATTTTATTGAATAATGTATTCATAAAGACTACACATGTTTGGGAGATCAATCACCATAGTTGTGTGAGTGTTGTTCTTGGTATGTGTCCACCACATGGTTGGTGAATGTCTTTCCAAACCATATAGTAACCATGTTGATTATTTAATGTGTAAAAATAACAGTTTAACTTATTTACCATTATAATATTATCCCTCATTTCTCCACCCATATGTGTTCTTTATCTCATGTGGTCATACAGCTCCTCTACTCCTTATTTTAGGCTTTGAGGCAATTTATATATCTATGCATTGATAAAAAATTTGTTGGATACTATAGATTCTTATCAGTATGTACATTGATCAATGGAATTCATCCTATAATGTGTGTGTTTTTATATATATGTTCTTTTGTGTAATTTTACTCAGCTACGTCGAATTATATGTGATGACAGACTTTGTTATAGGAAGGTGTGGGACTATGCGGATGGATTATATTTGATCCTTTACCATCGTATGTGTGGGTACGTGGGCTTCAGTCTTAACATGATTTAAAAAAAGTTGCTTATGGGTGTGTGTGGGTGGTGAGAGGTGCAACCTATTACATATGTGCCTCTCTATGATAGGTATACATATATTTTTGTCTATCCAGCCATGGTATTGGTATTCAGTAGGATGAAACATATACACAACCTAGAAGATTTTTATGAGGGATTTGATTTTGTAATGCATGAGTGTGCACATGATGACGATTCTGAGTGCTGGGATGAGGCCCTCACTGGTTGGGATGATAATAATCCATACGTAGAGGCTGAGGTACAGTTTTAATGAAAACATGTTATGGAACCATTTTCTTCCAAAATTAATTATAATATTATGGTTATCCTAGCATGGGCTATATGACATATCTATACGAGAGCTCAGGGAGCAGATCCATCGATGGAAATCCTAACCCTTAAAGTTCCAGTAATAGAACCAACTACAATTTCATGGTTTTTATGGCCCACATGAATCCATGAATTTGATCAAGGAGGTTTTGTTGATATTTAAATTTCTTGAGACACCACAAGGCTAGAGTTTAATGATAGTGATGTATGTTCTCAGATAACCAGTAAAGAATTGGTGGGATGTATAAGTGCAAGAAGCCAGCCCTGAGGGACAAGAATGGATGAAAATCCAAGATAGGCTATTTGATCACATATTCCCTAAGAAAATGATGGATATGAGTGCATGTATGTTCATGATCCTTCACTATATATACATGTGTGACATTTATTATGCATAAAATTTCATATACTTTCTTGTTTTTTAATTCTTAATATGGGGGAAGACATATCAAGGTGAGCCATTTCAATGAATGATTACTACACACCATTATAGTTCTAGTAATAATCTTATGGTTTTGACTCATTATTAGAAGTTGTTAATCAGAGAATAATACCCATGTGAAACATGATTGACCAGTAATACTTTTGATGGGTCATAGTGTTAGGTGATGTTATTATTGATGCTTCAGATAGTATAAATAAATGTTGTGAGGAGACCCAATAGGACGTTCAGGCCAGTGACTTGAGTAGACCATAGAGGGGTAGGACTTAGATGATGTCCTTACTATGTTGGAAACAAAAACATGTAATAACTAAATGTGAGTGATAAAAAAGAATTATTATTCCTGAATAACGATGGTCTATCTCAGGTGTTTATATAGAAATAATTATTTTTCATATAATAACCATAGACCATGTTAGAACAAGGAAAATAAGGTTAGACAAGGCGTGGTACTGGTAGCTGGTTTCCATAATTCACATACTTACAGAGGTAATGTTAGAGTTGGAAGGACCCATTAGTGGGTTTAGTGGATGTTATTTGGTACTTCTCTTTAAGGGGTAAGGTGGGAAATTTCTGGGCATCTGGACAAGAATTTGCGGTGGAGTTACTAAGAGGATAGTATTTTTTGGATTGGTAACATTTATATGTATTTGGTGTTTAAATCCATGATTGAGTTTATTTTATTTATTTTTTTTAGTTTTTTTGTTCACATGGTGTAAATATTTTTTATATGAATTAACCAAGAATTGGTTAGTAGGTATGAATCATTTGAGATGTGTGAAATATACATTTATATATAATGTTTGTAGAATCATGATTATTTTTGGGAGTTGATGATATATGTTTTTAATTTGGGTTTTATGTCACTAGGACTGATTATGGGAATCTAATTATTTTTAGGATTTATGGGTTACTAATCTGGACAAGGTAATTTTTGGAATTTGATGAAATATTGGACATCAATGGTACCATGTGCAACTTTGGAACAAATTGGATATCTTCTGACATGATGTCCATGATGGGTTTCAAGAATTAAATGTTAAAAATGTGAGAACAAAATCAAGAAAAATAGTGACAATGTATAATAGGATGATTTTTTTCTAGGTATGTTCAGTGGACCATCATAAATTATGATTTTTTTAATTAGGATGTCACTTTGAATGTTAATTCCAAAAACTATTGAAAAAATGTCTTAGACCCACAGTTCAAAACTGTGGGTATAGCCCCCAAAACAGTGGGTTTATCCTACACCCCTGGTTTTGGGAACCATGGTAAACCGAGTCATCAGGATAGATCCTCATCCTATACCCACATTTTTTTAATCTCTGGGTAAAGCATTATTTCCAACGTGTAAAAGAAACATTTTTCCCGCCACTTGTCAAATACATATAGCCACGGTTTTATAACTTTGGGTATAAATTCTACAAAAAATTCAGCCACATGAATACAACCTACGACCTAAATTTCAAATTATAGACGCCTCACCACTCATGGTATGCTGCTTATATATATATGCATCTATATTTCAGTAAATATATTAAATCGATCCCGTATTAGAAAATAAACACCTCACAGGTTTTGATTCTGTGTCAACGTCTTCATAGTTCGAATGATAAACTAACCCAGAAAACTCGCTTAAATAATTATATGTCCACATTTATTATAATATATTAAAACCTCTCCTAGTATTATAAAAAATACACAGTATGATTCGATCCCACGACCATGCCAAACATCAAATTATGCCTAACCAACTCATCTATGAAATATTTGTTGTTATTTTATTATATATATCTATATATATTAATCTAAACCATGTGTATAGGGGGAAACCCTAGGTATAGATTTACCGGGCGATTTTTTTTTCTGTCTGATGGAATCTATTTTCCTGCCATTATGCAAGAATATTATGCTGATAGTTTTATAAAACTGTTGGTATAATTCTTTGTGAAAAAATCTTATACTCATATTTTTTCCAAAACCGTGGGTATAGGCCTTGAAAAAAATTCCTCTTCCCACAGTTTCAACTAGAACCGTGGGTATAGCTAATTATTTCCTACAACATTCCAAAACTGTGGGAATAGGTCTTAAAAAAATAACTATACCCACAGTTCTTCCCAGAACGATAGGTATGTGTGACCTGTACCCACAGTTTTGGAAAACTATGGGTAAAGGTTCCCATACTACCCCTATAACCACGGTTTTTGAAAAACCGTGGGTATAGGGATATTTTCAATCATGAAAGGTGGAAAGATCTTTGAGAGTGTGAAACTATGTAATTATATATTTTATATCATAAGATGATGAAATGAGATGGTATGTTCAATAACATCTATAAGTAATGATTTAAATATTAGGTAAGAGTGATATTATGTTTTGTAGATGACAATGACCATGGTTTTTAGAGAAGTCTAAAATCTAAAACCAACATAATTTATTCCATGTTTAGTGGGTGAGCCATCATATCTATTGATATTTGAAACATCATTCCAGATGTTCATGAAACCAAATTATAGTTTTTATATGGGTTTTAAGGCTTATAATTCAAGGGGGTTTAATATTTTATTTTTGTCCATTATAGGCTGAAAAAAAACATTTCATGGTTCATAATTAGTGCTTCTTGGTTTGGGAAACCCATGTGGCATTCGAGGAGTAATAGTGAAGCACACGTTCTTCAATAGAAATGTTTTAGATTGAAGTTACTATGGGGAATCATGGCCATGAAACACCTCTTAATTTTTTATAAGAGATGATTCACACATCTTTCACAAGGTTTGGGGGATTGTGAACCTTATTATTGTGAGGGTGGTTCTTGAGATGAGTCCCCCACATGATTGGTAATTGGTTTTTCAAAACATAAAATATCCATGTGGTTTATTTAAATTGGAAAATAACCATTTACCATCTTTAAAATTAGAATATTATCCCTATTTTCATCACCCATGTGTGTTCTTCATCACTTAAGGCCATGTTGCTCCCCACAAACTTATTTGGGTGTTTGTGCCATTTCCTTCATCCAAGATCAGATCAATAATCTGTTGGCTGAAATGGATTCATCTTAGTATGTACAATGATGATCTAGATTCTTTTACTCGTTTATCTATACATACTTTTTCCTAAATTGATGTGTGCCATTTTTCTCTATATTAAAAGTGTTTTTCTAAAACATTGACTTTTTTATTCAGATTGATTTAGAGACTGATACCAGATAAATATATGTCTTCTTCTACATGTTGGGTGATTCACATCATTCTCATTGATTTCACATTTTTAAGGGGAGGGGAGGGGGTTCATGAACATTTTGTTGTTCTGTTTTAGATATATGATAATAGTTTAATTATATTATTTTAATTATTAAATTTATCACAAGATATTTCTATGGTTATGATCATCCATTACAATTCATCGTATAATTGCGGATAGCGGTTTCTACCACATGGGTAGACTAGTCTGGGCATGTATTTTAAATTAATATAAATTGATTACCATAAAATTATAGAATGATTATATTGGAACATAACAGGCCTAGAACAACGAATAAGGTGGTGATGAACAACTATATTGTGGCTAAGTTGTTATTCTGGTTGGTCATGGCTATATACTTTTGGTGTTGTTGATCATAGGTTGGGTAAAATAGTCTTAGTATTGAGGTGATGATGTATTCACATTGTGGGTGACAATCGAGCATCTTGGTATGATTTTGACCATCTATTTGAGTTACATGTCGATGGACCATGTCATGATGGGATAATGTAAATTAGGCACTTTGTTTTGGAAATTTCCTCTCACTCTGATTGGATGTCAAACCAATCAATTTTTGAGAACACATATATGACTCATACATTGAGGTGTTTCTGACAACTCAAATGGGTAGAGGCCAATATTAGTTATTGGATAGGATGATGTTTTCCAACTGTGAGGTTGAAGGTGCATGTTATAGAAAGCCTTGTGGATTTTGAATTGATATCGGTTGAAAACATTGAGACTTCTTTTTGGGAGATGAGGATCACCATTTACTAAGGCAATTAAGGATGAGATTAATTGGGTGGATGGACATCATGGTTCATTGGGACATGTAATTTTGAATTGACGTTGTTTCATTATTTTGATGATATAAATCATTTTCCCAAAAACATCATGTTTCCAATCAATATGGATTTTTTGATCTATAGTTTTAGAAAACATGAAATTATCATAGCGTGCCTTTATGATTCCGGTTATGTTACTGTGATACAAAATGTGTTAGTTTGAGTGATGTGTAATTTATAATTTTATAGGAGGTTACAATGTTCTCTTCAGCTTTTTATTCATCATGGGATGCATTGGGATTTATGATAATGATCCTCCACATGATAGTAGCATATATACAAATATGTTTTTATATTCAACATATATTTATATATATGGGGGAATGTTTTAAACTAGTGATGACCGAAAAATGTGATTTCTTCGATATGGATAATGAGAATGTAATTTCCTAGAATTCAATGTATTTTTTTGAAATTAAATAGGATGATTTTTAGACCAAACACTATGATGCCATTTAATTTTGATGCACAATGTGCCAAGAATGATCTGTCAAATAATGGTATGTTAAAAATAATAGGTGTGAGGTTCCTTCCAAAAAAAGTGGAATAACTCTTAAATGGGACTCCAAATAAGAAATTATAGGGCACTAGTGAATTCAGGATCGTGGGTTTACCCTAAGAGTGACTTATGTTTTGTCAGCACTGCCCTGTAGTGAGAAACATCAAAAATGGAATTGCTGTTAAAAAAAATTATTATTTTTTCAAATACTTATAACTCATGAACGGTGAATGGAATTAAAAACTGGGACCACGGTTGAACTCTTGATGGTATTTTTTTTATGCAGATCCTAAAATTGGCTTGCATAGGTCAATAGTGGAAATTAGTTTTTGGAGGTAATTAAAATAATTAAATAATGTTATTTTATTTTGGAATCCCACTAAATCATTACTGATATATGGGATTAGAAATACGTGTAAACCATTGAGCTCATGATGGTGTAAATCCCTTAGGAGGATCCTAACATTGAATATCATAGGATGGCTATGAATGATAATTTTCATACCTTTAATAAAAAATAATAATATAAATGAAAATGTTATTTTATTTTATTTCTTCATTATTAAAAAGTGACACGTCGGTGATGCCATGCTGCGATAAGACAACAGTAACTGTCATTACCAAATCTAATTAATGGTGTTGGGTGGTGATGTTGCAATGTGCGCACATTTTCCTTCTTTAATTAAAAATTGAATTCAGGGATGATGAAGAAACCTGGAATTCCTCTTACGAATGATGAAGGAAACCACTCCAACGATGAATGCCATCAAATTGAATGTTGACGATGACACTCTAGGAGAGAGGATTTAGGATAAAATATTGACGATTGATGATCAAAAATGACTGATCATCCTTGAGAGATTTCATTTCAAATGTAGGGGTTTAATACATTTCTATGAGTATAGTCCCCCCATTTGTTTGTTTAAACAAAAAATTCTAGTGACCTCAATAACAAGATACCTAGATGATTGATCGTTCTTACAACATATTCTTGGATAACTGATCCCTAATTAAATTGAATTAATTGGATTTTATCCATTCAATCCTTTTAACAGGTGCGGGTCAACACCATGATGAATGACATCAAGGGTTCATTCCTCAAATTCATTCTGTGGATTCTTATCACTCTTTCTACCATGTGTTCCTCCTATTCATCATGGGGTTATGAACAATTGATCATTGGGCTCCCATTCCTTTATGAAACATACGCAAAATAGAGACCCTACACTGTGAAGACCCATCAGAGTTTATATGACGATGGTGGTAGTTCATGGTGGCGACTGCATGTGGAAGGAGAAAGAGGATGTTTCCAACATGTCATGATGATTCAGAGGTGTCTATCCCTAGAGGTGTGGATTACCAGCGAAGGCAGTGGTGTTGGGTGGCAGCATCGGTCAGGCACCATGTAAAACAAAGGAGGAAACTGGTGCCAAATGAACGCACCTACAGGGCGGTGCGTTAGTTCGGGAGATCCACAACTAAGCCATGGGGTGATGTGAAAACATGGTCCACAAGAACTTGTGTGGTTGGGAGGAGGTCGACCGTAGATGACCACATGTGGTTTGAACCAGATGCCGCTTTGAAATCCCATATCAAGAAAACTGGACTGTGATTGTAGGTCATACCAGTGAAGAATACTGGACCGCTAGGCGGCCCAGATGGGAGGAGAACAGACCCACCCTTGTGGGCCAATTCGAATTTAAAAACATGTAACTGGGTGGCTCGGCTGCTAAGAATCAGTTTAACCAAGATGAACCGGGCCAGAGGAATTGGACCATGTAGCTAGGCGACCAGGCAGGGTAGACCTGCATCCAAACTGTGCTATGTCTAGTATGGACCAATGGGCCAGGTCAGACCTGGTCAGACAAGACCCAACCAGGGGAGGTCGGGTTGACCAAATGGGTCGGGTCATGCGGGTCTCCCGAGTCGGTTTGGTAGGGTCGTTCCAACCAAGTCAGACTGGACCTAAAAGAAACATTCCCCTATTTACTAAAAATGGTAAAATCTTTTATATTGGGCATCAGATTTATGCACAGTCTGCGGCGTTGGGACCCTTGAAATGTCATTGTTCTACGAGAGTACTCTAAATGATATTCTGTTATAGTCGAGTAATAACTAATGTCTGGATGAGTGGATTCTCCAAGAATCAAGCACACTAGAGAGAGAGAGAGACCTACGGCTGGATTTGATAGGAATGTTATGAAGAACATAACATTTTGGTTCAGTATGTGAGAAACCTCAGTGGTCAGCAAGATGAGAAACCCCAACGGTTATCCAAATATGAGACCTTAGTGGTCATCCATATGAGTGACCTCAATGGTCTACTAGATGACCAACATCAGTGGTCTTCCAGACAAGCAACCTCAATGGTCCAACGATGAGTAGAGAACAATGGTTTAGTATCAGAGTGGTCAAAGTTTTCCCCCAGATGAGAAACCTCAGTGTTACAGCAGACGAGTAGATCCCAGTGGTGTTATAGATGAACGACCTCTGTGGTTCATCAGAAGAGCAATATCTGTGGTGTAATAGTCAATTAGACCTCACCGACTCATCAAGGATGTTCCCCATAACTATTCAATATCAATAAGTTCTAAAACTAAAAATCATAATTTCTATATTTCTAGTTATACCTTTTGTGAGTTTTCTTTGTTTTGGGGTATTTTTTTGTGGTCTTGATTTTGGGTAATTTCTTTTTGGTTCGGGATCTTAACTATGAATTGTGTTACTCAACCATGTATATGCTTCGCCTGCATGTGTCATGTCCCATGCATGTGATCGACACTTATATGAAGACCTTGGTGGTCTATGACTAGGAGGTTATCATTGAGTTGGTACAAACATGCAAACATCTATGGCTATAGGATACTAACCTTAACCTACCCTTTATGTGGGGTCTCGAATGAACATACCATAGCATTATTACATTCCATTCTGGTTTGGTCTTGTATTCCTATCCCATTGTAATTTCAATTATTTTGTACACTTATTAATTGACTAATGGAAAATTGTGGTTTACATTCGGTTTATATTACTTATTGTGATATTGTTGAGAGTATAAAATTTTTAAGGAAGATTTCATCCCTTTATGGGATATGCCTTCTCAGTTATAGTCTCCAACCCCTGGACTATGGAATGCGGGATTGGGGTAGTCATAGAATGAGCCCTGGGGGATGGATAATGAAAAATATGTATCAATGGTGTGTTGGTTCTACTATAATAACTAAGAGTATGAAAATTTTAATGGGTAAATGTTGTTATGTGTTTCGGTTTCAGCTTTCCGGCCAGGTAGTCCAGTGTTGGGGTTGCGACCGACATATACATACCCTAGGACCCAAAATTGTACTTTATGACTTAGTATATGTATACACTAGTTTCATGTATCTTTGAGAGTTTTCTCATGATCTTTCTGAGACATAGTCATCGCACCGTGTATAATCTATTTATAATGGTTCATCTCAATACCCTTTATGATTACACCACAAAAACAGCCCGCCATGATTCCAGTGAGTGACCACAAGGATGGTGTATTTTGTGATAAGGCTTTGGTATAGGGACCATTTCACGAGATGACACCATTAGGTAGTGTCCCAGTGATACCACCACTTACTGGCCAACAGTTACTACTGGAACTACTAGGAGAGGAAGCACGTAGGCATAGTTCCATACACAAGTTCCTGAGATAGAGGCCCCTTATATTCTGAGATGAGCTGGACTCACAGGAAAATAAGGACTACCTTGATGTGGTGACTGATTTTTCAATCTAATATGGGCACTATTATATCATATGTATGTCTTGGTAGGGAGTCTACTACATGGGTCAATTGGGTGATGGCATGGTTTAGATTACCTGATCATGGGATGGCGAGACTCTTCCTTGGACATAGCTTGAGAACTTTCATTAAAAAATGTGGTTCCCACCATAAGCAAAAAGAGATATGCGTGCCCACGAGATTTTGCTGCTTTAGAAGGATGATATGTCTGTGGCTGAGTATTCATCAAGGTTTACTAACCATTGCAGGTACTCAATGAATACAATCTAACTAGAACATCAGGGCTTGTACCTCCGAGTGAGGTTTGTTTAGGGTCATGTGAGCCAACATTATTAATATTTACAATCCTACTTATGATTGGGTTCTGGATAGACCCTTTGTTGTAAAATGTACTTTGTCTGAGAAGATATTTCCATTGGATGTTAGCAATGGTAAAGTAGAAAGCAGATGATAGCCTCATAGACATTGATGTGTGATACATTCTTAGAAGAGGTCCCATGATAGGGAATATAAAGATCAAGGATCATAGGATGAGTCTAGTCGGCCTATAAGGAGGTAATTATTTCTGAGAGATGGTAGGGGACAACTCTCTAGAGATTTTACAGCCCATAATTCCATATGTGAAGTAGTGGATGGACCCCCGAGGTAGAGACATTGATAGGATCATATTAATCGGCAGGGAAGAAGAAATAGAATAGGAGATGGAAGAGTAGTGGGAAGTGGTTTACGTTTTGACAAGTTAGAACCACCACTAAAATGTGGTCCACACCTGGATTAGAGAGCTAATGGAAATAGAAATGGGGTACCCACACACGACCATCCTTACTCATGTAGTAGTGTATGTTTTTAGTTGTTTGATACCTACAGTGGGTGATGAGTACAAGGATGTCTTTTTAGGGGATGTTACACGACTCCCTCCTCATATAGAAGTATATTTATGAATTGATATATACCTAGATATTGCATCAATATCTATACCTACATATCATATGGCTCTGACAGAGCACTGGGAGTTGAGGGTATAGTTTGAGGACCTGTAGAGTAAGGGCTTCGTAAGGACTAGCGTTTCACAATGGGAAGCCCGAGTGTAGTTTTCCAGGAAAGAAGACAAATGATTGAAGTTATTCGAGGACTTCCGGCAACAAAACCAGATTCCCATGAAGAACATGTATCCTCTACCAAGGATTTAATACCTCTTTGAATATCTTATGGAATCGAGACAATTCTAAAAGATATACCATAGATCAAGCTATCACTTGCTTTGTGTGTGAGATGAGGACATATCAGAGACTGGTTTTAGATGTAACTATAGCCAATGAGATTAATTAGTGATACCATATGGTCAGAATAAATAGCCCGCAACATTCATGGGACTCATGAACATAATATTTGTAACATACATAGACCGAGGTGGAGTGGTTTTCATTGATAGAATATTAGTGTATTCAGTGTCTAAGGAGGATCCTATGATACACCCGGGGAAGGTTTTGGACACACTCCAAGAGAAATATCATTACAAAAGTCTCCACAAGTGTGAGTTCTAGATTCAAAAGGTCCACCTCACGGGACATTTCATCTCATTGTATAGAGTTTTTATGGATCTAGAAATAACTATGGTGGGTCTTTCATGGGAACCACATTAGGGCTTTACAGAGGTGTGGAGTTTCCTTAGCTGGACAGGGTCCTATAGAAGTTTTGTACCCGACATCTCCAAAGTCGAAACACCCATGATAGCATTGATGAATAATGGAAAAACCATCCCATGGAATAAAATATTCTAGTAGAGAATTCAACATATGAGGCAGATCTTGGTGAGTGCTTCAATCTTGAGGATTCTAGACGAGGGTGCCGACTACGTGGTGTACTGTGACAAATCGAAAATTGTTCATGGTTTGTTCTGATGTAGTGGAAATCCTTGATTGCATATGGATTATGACAACTGAGACCGCATGAGAAGAATGATGTGAATAATTTCCTTGATTTTGTAGAATATGTATTCTCACTGAAGAGGTGGTGACACTACCATATGGGAGAATGATTCATCTTCTACACTAACCAAAAGAGTCTCATGTGTATCTTACCTCAAAAGGATCTGATTCAGAGAGAGTGACATTGGTTAGAGATCCTCAAGGACTATGACTTTGCGATAATATATACTCATGGGAAGGGGAACAAGGTGGTAGATTCTCTTAGTAAGGTATTGAGATAACAACTACGGAATGAGGACTCAGAGTAGTTGGACTAGCTTTAGATATCTTTTGTGGATGGATATGAGAGAACTTATCTTTAGTCGATGGGGAATTCCTCACCCATATTATAGTGAGGATGGGAGGCACAACTCGTATATTCCATCTATGATACCACACATGGAAAGATGTCCATAAGGCTTTCCACTGATATATTTTTGATATGTGGGTAGCATGTCATAATTTTTAGAAGGTGTGATGTTGTACCAGTTGTGTTACTTGAGGAATTGTTTTGGGAGTTCGATACATCCCCATTATTGTTACATCCAGGCATAGAGAATATGTACCAATAACTTCAACATCTGTACTTGTTGTTGAGGATAAAGAATGTGGTGGGAGAGTTTTTCTTGAGATGCCACTATTTCCAGCTAGTGAAGTCTGAGCCCCATGTTCTAGTAGGTTTGACCCAACCCCTCGAGGTACCATAGTGGAAGTGGAATGGGATAAAAATGGACTATATAGAAATTTTAACACATACTTCTTGGGGGAATGATACCAAATGGGTGATCATATTCCTACTCACTATGCAATCCCACTATCAACCCATAAAAGAATAGGGTTCACTAGAGAGATTGGGACACCTCTATCTGTAAGAGATAGTATGACTCCATGGAGTCCAATATAGAACAGTCTCATATCATTATTATTTCTATATATCCCTCTTGTGGAAGGGATTATAGTAGGTGTTTGGGGCACATCTACAATTGAGAACAGCCATTCACCCATTGGTGGATGGTCAGATAGAGAAGACAAGCTAGGCCATTGAATAAATGATTCATGATTTCGTTCTTGATTTATTTATCATAGTTGGGAAGAAAACCTTCCATTGAGGGAGTTTGTGGAAAAAAATATCTACCACTCCAGCATCGGTATGTAACCATTTGAGGGACTACACATATGACTAATTAAGACATTGTTATGCTGGATAGACCTAGTGGAGTTAGTACTCATGGGTCCATAGAGGGAACAAGCTATCCCTAAGACGGTCCAGGTCATCTGAGAGTGGATGAAGATTACACATATCTCATATAAATCCTATGATGATAGGAGTCGAAGAGACATGGAGTTTGAAGAGGGGGACCATGTGTTCCTAGAGGTCTCTCCTCGATGAGGGATATAGAGATTTGGTTGTGGGGGATGCTTTCTCCGAGGACCATCAGACCTTTCTTAATATGGAGTAGAGTGGGAGAGTTGGTGTACAACAAGGATCTACCACTGCAGTTATAGAAAATTCATGAATTCTTCCACATATCCCAACTGAGGAGGTATGTGCTTCATTGTTCCCTCATCATCGACCACAGGGAGCCGAATATTGACAACATGGTGAATTTCACGAATTACCACATGGAGATAGAGGATCAACATGGGAAGATCCTTCATGGATGATTCATTCATTTGGTGAGTGCTTTTCATCATCACAAGAATATACATGAGAGAATGTGGGAGTGGGGGACATAGATTTGTGGATAGTACACCACAGTTGTTTGATTAGCACTTGTTTTGGATTGTGTGGGTGTAAATTTCGAATGGGGGGGGGGGGGAATAATGTAATGTCCAGAATTTTCAATTTTTTTAAAATTAGATGGGATTATTTAGAGACCATCTGCTACGACGACATGTTATTTAAAGGCATGGAGTTCCGGGAATGATATGTCGATACATGTTATATTTTGAATAGTTTTTATGAGCAGCATTCCTAATAAAAGGAATAACAATTTAATGGGTTCCTAGTTCAGAAATCTGAGGGTACTGATATATTCAAGAAGATGAGTTTACCCTGGGCATGACATAATTTTCGTTGGCACGAGCATCCAATGAGAAAACCAAAAAATGGAATAAACAAAAATAAAATAAATAAATAAATCTATTTTAATTTTCAAATATTAATAAATCATGAAAGGATACTCATATTAAAAATATGAGACAATTTTTGATCTCACGAGTGAATTATTTCCTTAGGAAAAGCTAAACATTGGATAGCATGGGTCAACAATTGAATAATGTTTTTGGCCATAAATAATCTAATTGAATAATGTTATTTTATTTTCAAATCACTATATCTCAGAAATAGTAAATTGGATTGGAAAACTGAGATTATTATTGAGCTTGTGAGGGTGTTATTTTTGTAGGTAGAACCTAACATTGGTCAGAGTGGGTGGGCTATGAATGTTGGTTATTTGGATTATAAATGTAAATAAATTAATTCAAATAACAATTATTATTTTTTGAATCCTCATAAATCACAAATGGTCACTCCGATTAAAAAACCTAGACCACCGTTGAGTTTGTAATACGATGTTCTTTTAAAGAAATACCTATCCTCAATCAGTACTAGAGGAGATTCAATGTTAATTTTTTAACCTATAATAAGAATAAGTAAAATAAAGTTGAAATTTATTTAATTTGTTTTCATCATCATTTAGAAGCACCATTTTAGCATTGTGGTGAAGCGACGAGGCAAGGATAAGTCTCGTTAATGAATATCATTAATCGAGTAGGGTGGTGATGGGGTATTGTACACACGTCTTCCTTCTATAATTAAATAGTGAATGTATTGTTGATGAACAAACCTTTAATTCCCTTAATGAATGAAAAAGGAAACATCTCCCACAATGAATTATGGTGAAACAGATAATGGTGACAACACCCTTGGATAGTAAATTCAGGAGCATAGATCCCCGATTGTCGATTAATGATCGTCCTTATAAAATCTCATTTTCTAGTTGGTGGTTTAATAATTTTTTATGTGAATTAACCCCCCCCCCCCACCATCTTTCATTGTTTGAAATGGAGAACACAAAATAACTCACAAACATGTTTACATGTTGCTCGATCGTTCATATGAGATATTATTGGAGAAAAAATCCATGTTAAAATTAAGTTAATGTGATTTTTTATGTCCAATATATATAACAAGATCTGGTCAACACAATGTTGAATGATGGTTGGTGTTTGTTACTCAAATACATTTTGTGGATCCTTATCCTCATTTTTACATTGTGTTCTTCATGTTATTTGTGAGGTTATTACTGATGGATCATTGTATGCCCGTTCTATGGAAAATTTTTCCCAAAATGGAGACCTTTCATCATGAAGACCCCACCAAGGTAGGATGACGATAATAGTGGATTTTGATGTTTACTGCACACAAAAGGTGGAGTGCCATAGAAGAGCGTCCTGATAGTCTGTCCCTCTAGAGGTGGTTGCGGTTAGTAGGGAGCATTTTGGTGCAGAGTTCTAGCATCATTAAGGGTCCGCATAAGTCCAGGTGGCGAGTGGAAGCATGTCATGGAGGTGAAGGACCGCTGCGCCAGCAGGGCACCACATCCTTTTGGAAGACCTATGGTCAGACCTTGGTTTGATGCGGGAAAACAATACATGGAAACGTGTGATAACGGGAGAAGGGAAACCTTAGCTAGCCATGTGTATCATGAACTGGACACCGATCTTGCAATTGGGCTAGAGAAAACTAGCTTGCCATTACATGCTAGACCTGTGAATCAAACCGGGCTGCTGGGCTGCCCGACTGGTCCTTAGTTATCAAACCATGTTGGACAGGGCCTGAAGAATTGGACCAAGTCAATGGGTGACCAGGTAGGATGGACTCATGGAATAAGCATGTGGGGTCCAAGAAGGCCCAATGAGCCTACCCAATGGGCCATGATGGACTAGGTCAGGTCAGACCCAACTAGGTTACTTTGGGTTGGTGGAAATGAGTCAGGTCATACAGGACCCCCATACCGGGTTGTTTGGCTAGGTCCATCCACATTGGATGGGACCCAAATGAAACCGGACCCTGTTTACTAAAACACTAATATCATTCAGACCAGGCGTCAGATTGACACTTTTTCTACGGTGTTGGGACCCTTTCGACTGGATGGTCTTTTGGGAAAACACTATGTTAGATTCATTTATAGACAAGTGATGTCATAGGGCTTAAGAGTGTATTCTCTAAGAATTAAGCACACTAGAGAGAGGTAATCCTATGACTAGTTGTGACATGAATGTTTTGATGAGCATACCATAGTGGTTAAGCAGGTGAGAATCCTCATTGGTCAACAAGACGAGAGACCTCATTGGTCAACTAGATGAGTGACCATGGTGGTAAGTTAGACAAGTGACCAAAGTTGTCATCTAGATGAGAATCCTTAGTGGTTAGTCAGACGAGTGACCTCACTGGTCAGCCATATGAGCGAACATAGTGGTCCTTTAGACAAGAGACATTATTGGTCAAATAGATGAGAAAGCCCTATTGGTACCACAGTTAAGAAACATCAGTGGTTCTCTAGAAGAGCATCCTCGATGTTATATCATATGTTTGGACCCCAGTGGGGAGTGACCTCAGTGGTGCAGTAGAGGAACTACCACAATTGTCTAGAAGATGAGCAGACCTCATCAACTCATCATTGATAAAACACATTAGTAGTACAGTATAAATCACCACTATATATTTAAATCATAATTCCTATATTTTGTGTTATACCTGGTGTGAGTTTTCTTTTCATTTTGGATTTTCATTGTGGTCTTTTTTTTTGACGTTCTTTGTGGTTTTTGGTCCCTACAAAGTATTGTGTTACTCACACATGCATGATCTTTTCCAATATGTGTCATGTCCCATGATGGTGATCAACACATCAACATGGTCTGTTGTGGTCTGAGGCTATGTGGTTCTCAGTAGGATGAGATGAACAAGTGTAATTTTATGGCTATATCAGCAGCTACCCTTCCCCTACCCGTTGTGTGGGGTCTCTAATGGATGAACCATGGAAGTTTTAATTTTGTTTGTGGTTTTGGGCTTGTATTTTGGCCCCTTAGTACATTTAGTTTGTATTGTACTCTATGTAGTTTTCTCAGAGACAATTTTTTATTACTTTGTGTTTATTTTCTGTATTTCATGCTTTGTTCATGTGTACAGGTTTTAAGGAAAATGACTCCAATTTTTTGGATATTCCTACTCAATGCTATTTGTCAGCCCTTATACTATGGAATGAGATTTTGGGGTAGTCACGATAAAGGCCCTAGGGGATGGGTCGTGATAGAGCACATAGAAAGTAGTTTATTTATATGATGTGTAGTTACATATTTAATTAGTTATATTATATTTTTCAATTGTCATCGGTTAAATACATGATATTATTGGTAGTGGCCTCTTTAGATTTATTCTCAAACCATACATGGGACCATCACGATTCATGCAGACTTTATGTATATATAATTCGGTAAGGGACCGATGTCATGAGCTGAACCCCATTGAATGGGTAGTACCTTTTTATGGGATTGATTGAAAGGGGCCATAAATGTTCTTTCAGTAGCAAGAGTTAAGTTTTGGTTCTGTATTCTTATTATATGTGCCTACTGATGGTCATCCAAAGGTGACCCTACAATTTATCTACTGCTTTTTATGAGTTTATATGACTTCTTGTGTTTGTTGAAAAATTTTATATTTGAGAATGATTGTTTATTATAGCTGCTAATATCAATTATGCATTCACTATTTCCTATTATTTATTTTGACGTGTTATTGTCTTATTAATCATCTTATATATATATATATATATCATTATTATTATCAACACTAGTGGGTATAATATCCACACTGTCTCCACTTTACACCATCACTACCAATCATTAGCCTTTGGAATAAGGGTATGTGTGCTTAAGACCGTGTGGCCAACTGGGCCAAAGCACTGTTCTGGTGAAAAAACTGGGTGGGACCCAACACACCATGTTTTATTATTGGATAATTTCGTTCCCAATTTTTTCTTATTCTAGGGTAGAATAGTTCTTATTTATTTTAGTTTTATGCCTTTTCTCTACCTATCAACCCATTCTGGTCAGCAATGCACCCCAATCCAAATTGTAGATTGGCTTGATTGATGTGCCAGATTATCCTAGGCCCGTTCCTTTTAAAAACAGATAAAGAATAAAAATACAAACACACAAAAAGAAAAATATATGATTACATGCATACACACAAACATAATAACATAAAAATTGACATATATATATATATATATTTAATTAAAAAATATAGACAATCAAACAGACACACATACATACATATACCCATCCATCCAAATATCCATAAATCCATACAAACAGACAAAAAATATAATCCTACATATATATATACATAAAAATAAATACACATGAATATAATCAAACAAACATCATAGTAAATAGACAAACACAAAGAGACTTATTGCTCTAAACACACACACACACATAGATAGAGGGACATGTAGACATACATCCACAAATACACCAATTTACCACTCCCACAACACACACATAAACTAATACACAAACACACACACACACACATAGATATATATATATATATATATAAGCACATGGATGCATGAATCCATGCATACGAAGACACATGCATATTAAATGCTCATTCACACAGACAGAAACATATATAAATGCATTCATATCTATATATAAAAAGGTATACATACGTATATATATATTTATATACACACACAAAAATATAAATCTATATATCCCTACATAAAAACATACATACAAACACACATGCTTTCATTAATAAGTAATTAAAAACATACAATGAGAAACACACACATATAAAAACATATATACATACAATCATACAAGAATGCATGAATACTTTTTTACATACCCATTGACAGGGAAACTTAATTACATACTGAAATTACATTGCATTAAAACATACCAACATACATAGAGATGCACAGATACCTGATGATCATCCTATGAATTATTGCACACACGGACACACACAAACCTATAGAAAAAAACATTCATACTTAAAGATACATGGATAGAGTGTTGGAAACAGACATAGAGAGAGATGTAGATGGATATATATACACAACAACATAAATTTATATAGAATTAAATGCATGCATTCATGAATACTTACGTACATACACAAATAAATTCATAGATATAAAAATTCATCCATGCATGCACATATATATATACACACATTCATCCTACCATGAGAACTTATATATAAAATTATATTCAACATCCATCCATCCAAACATACATAAAAAACATATATATATACACACATATATAAATACATTCAACAATTCATGCATTCATCCATCCATACATACACAAAAGCACATATCCACTTATAAATATATAAATGCACACAACCATTTCTCTATTAAGTCATTTATACATACATAAATACATAATTATATACATAAATAAATGAATTCATACATCTATGCATATATGCTTACTTATATAAATCCATGGATGAATTCCACCATACATAAAACAATAAATCTCTTCTTCAATAAATTTATAAATATATTTATAAATATATTTATAAATATATAGATAAATTCGTCAAATTATTCATACATTCATTTATATAATAAAATATAAATACATACATATATATAAAAACATATACACTAACTCAAGTATATATATACATTTCCTTTCAGGCATTGTCTTTGTCCATCCATACTACCATTCATGCATAAATATAATTATATATCCATAAGAAAAATATAGATATACATGAATAAATCCATGAATCCATCCATCCATCCATCCACTAATATATTCACTCATCCAATCATATATATATACATCAGTGCATCACTACAAACATATATATAAACATAAAAACATGAATGAAATTATTTATGAAAACATCATTATGTATACATGTATGTATGAACATTCATACATAAATGTGTATAAGAATTCATAAAAATATATATAAGGAATTTGACCAGCATGAGACTTTTAGAAATGGGTAGATATAATAAAGTATTATTAAATTAGAGGAAGAGACGTTCAAGGAATTTTTTATAATTTCTTCATCAAAATAGGATGCGGCTACGATGTTTGAGAGACTGATACTAGTGTACAATAATAAGGTACAATCGTATTATATTGGAAAGCTAGATATAATCCTAATATGAGGATTCAATGCATTGATGATTATATTAGAAGAGTACATTTAGACATGGTACATGATGGTCTAATGGTTTGAAGACCCTACAAAAATGATTCGACTATAGAGATAATTATCTCCATTGGATGTTCATTAGAAATAATGCATCTTGTAGACATAAATTCGATGTCAATCAAATGAATATCTCTTGTGTTATTTGATGTTTTGTAT
The DNA here is from genome assembly GCA_963277665.1 of Viscum album. Lineage (NCBI taxonomy): Eukaryota > Viridiplantae > Streptophyta > Magnoliopsida > Santalales > Viscaceae > Viscum > Viscum album. The sequence continues at coordinate 121,669,415 of OY728151.1, forward strand.
TTTGTACTGTGTGGTTACTCACTTCTATGTAATAGTGTTTGAAAAAAAATATCTGTAAAAAATATATATATTTTATCCATCCTTAAATCCCTCTATCCATCCATTCATCAATCCATTTATACATTGATATAGAAATTTATACATACAATAACACATGAATATATAAATACATGTATACATATATACAAACAATCAAACAAACAAACATTCATACATACATGTATATATACAAATATAAATAACTATATACATTCATACATATATACCATATGAACATATAGACATACATACATACATACATACATACATATATAAACATAAATATACATATATAATCATATATACATATATCCAAACATATGTATATACACATGGAAACAGAATCCTACTTCCATGAATTGTTGCATGCATGAATACGTACATATATGCATGCATACATCCATTCATAGTCATACACACAAACACACACATACTAATATAAAAACATACCTGAATTTGTATAAATGAAGATACATATATACATGAATTTATGTATACATGCTGATATGAAACTATACATCGATCTATCCACAGTTTCATATATATATAATTATATAAATCAATCCAATCATGTAGGCATCTATATATCTATACCTACAAACATACAAATAGAAATACATATATACATACATATGTGCATACATCTACACATACATACATATATAAATGCATATATTCTTACAAAAAAATGTACATATAAACAAATAAATAAATATAACTAATAGAATATAATAAAAAAATTAACATTCATCCATACAGTTATGTTTATTATTTATAATTAGATACATAAAAACATAAAAGGATGCCTAAATATATACATACATTTATCAAATCGTACATACATCCATAAATCCATACATACATAAAAATATATATTTCTTTTAATTTGTACTAATATATGTATATATATATACCAAATTAATTATATACCTGAATACTTATATAAAAACATATTTACATACATACATATATACCTAAGTACATACAAACATATATACATACATAAAAACAAAATATACATCCATCCCTCTATTCAATTATATCTAAATCCATCGATCAATCCACATAGCCATCCCTAAATACTAATAGACATACCTACATATGGTCACAATAAATCAATCCATTAATCCGTATATACTTTAATACATACATCATTTTTGAAACCACATAATTTCATAGGTACAATAGTCAAAGATCATAGGATCCTAGAAAATCAATTAACAGTTCTATTAAGCAACAAGTGATATTTGTCACTAGTCAGTAATACATATTTTTATTAGGGATGTTAATATTATAGATGAAGGAATTAATTTTTTCTAATAATGTAGGAATAAAATTTATTTCTTAAAAACATAATTTGTATAAATGGAGAAATTAAAAATTTTATAAGGAAGTAAAATATACTGTAACAAAATAAAATTGATGACAAAAATAATTTCATGGATTTGAATTATTTTATAAGAAAATGTATTTTATAGTTAACCTTATTCGATGAATTTATATTTGAATCACATACACTATTATAATAAATTAGGGGGGGGGGGTTTCATTTCAAATACCTTGGTGATTCTAAATAAATAATCCATAATAAAAAGTGTGTTATAACCATAATGATATCATAAAACCTATGATATTGATGTTCATGGATTTAAATTTCATCCAAAGGGTGTGAATGAAATCTAACGTTAAACAAACAAAAATGACATAGTAAAGACATAATAGAGGATACATAAAAATTTAACAAAAAAATTATCTAATAAAAATAATTTACCCTATAAATAATAATGTTTTTATTATAGGAATTTAATAAATTATTTTAAATGTTGTATAAAGAAGGATGAACGAGGGCCAATTTACCATTGGTTTTCCCAATGATAGTAAAAGTCAATCATTTGAATAAAATCTTTATTTAAAAGTTGATGGAATCACCTTGTTGTTGAAGATAATGAATTAAAGGGAAAATTTTAGTTTCATGGATGAGGTAGATTTGACATATTCTAATGAATAACATTTAATATGTTTTAATGTTTAAGTAAAAATTATATTTTTTCAAAATATATAGAAAACCAAAAGGATACTTGAAATTTGGTGGGAATAATAAGTTTTTTGGTGGATAGAAAATTTCTATGAATTGTGTAATATATAATAAAAAATCAATTGAAACAATAAAATAATTAACTTTTTAGGATTGAAAAAATAAATAGATAATGGTTTCCCTTTTTCTCTTATAATCAATGTTTTCAAAAATTATGAACATCCGATTGATAAAGATCTGTAAGAAATAAAAAATATGATCTTTCCTCTTAGGGACTTCATGAGTTTGATGAATAAATGATTTATTAATTTATATATTCAATTTCTTTTAGTTTTATACAATCATTATTAATGATATAGAGAGTGAGATAGTTATAAATTCATGTTAGAGGAGTATTATTTATCAAATCATTGTGTCACATACCCATCAAATAAATAACCCAATTTATAATTGTCATCAAAATATAATCTATGGAAGAAAAATATTAAAATATATTGAATGGGGATTATGAAAAAATTATCAAATTTTTAAATAATTTTATCATTTCTATGATAGATCAATAATATGAATATTATTGTAGATATAGTGTTACAAGTTATTTGATGATGTTTTTCAATTTTTATACAATTTATTTCCATTTGAACTTATCATTGTGTATGTTGAACTTATTGTGGATTTAAGGTATATAGGGTATATCCACTATGTACTTGGTGTCAAGACTACACACATTGGATTAATTATATTTTTCATCTACCGATATTAAATCCTAAACATACAGACATTAATCTCTAAAATCATTGAATTTTACTATCGAATAAAAAAATTAAATAAAAAAATATTGAATAGGGTAGTCATTAATTAAATAACCAGATAATGTTGAAGTTAATATTGAAGTTAGGTGTGATTAATTGTAACATATTTAAATTTATATTATAGGATAATATAATGAATAATATTAAAGGGAAAATGTAGTTCAATTTGAATGTGGCCCCTATATTAGGAAATTGATTTATTTGGGTGTGACTTTATATTGTTGGTTTAGTTGATAAAAATTAAGTGACGGTTATAAATTGATAATTTAGTTTTTTCAGTGACTTCAACCCAAGATTTTTATTCAAATATACAATATTCAAGGATGAAGCAGTGTTCATATTACAACAATAAAAGTCCCATATTAAATTTTTTTTATGTATATATATTTAACATATTTTTTAGACAACTAATGGTGTCCTAAGGCCCATAAAAAAGATTTTTGAATAAATTTAATTTTATTCTACCCCTCAGGTCCAAAAATCAATATCCCCTCTTCCCCATGACATCCCAAATAAGTTAACCCCAAACTAGGTTCTAATAAAAAATTTAATCAGAAATCCAAATATCACATTACCCAAATAGATATCATAGAAGAACTGTGTTCTGATCCTGATCTCCACAAGAGAAAAACTAGTTCATAGTAAGCAACCTTAATCAATATTAGAATTCTTTCACCTAATAAAACAAATATTTCAATAAAAGACAACCCACAATTTCAACATGACCATTATAATTTATGAAAAATAACATTAATGTAATAAGAGAATCGAAAATACAAAACCACTAAACATGAAATAAAAAATAAAATAAATTCTCAAATTAGAGGTAATATGTAATTTCCCCAACATGGAAGCCACTAATCAGGTTCCATTTTTTGGTTCACTACATGACCTCAATCATGACTCCCCATATCTTAGTGTTTTCTGACCAGCATCAAGGGTCTAACAAGTAACATGGATAGACTATTCCATATTTATTAGAGTGAGACATAGTATATAACACATTAATTAAATGAAATATTAAACAATAAACCAAAAACCTACATTACCTAAATTTTCCCAAATAGGTCCAAAACCAAAAGAAATAATAAATATGCCATGTCAAATCAAACTGTTCCAAATATGAGAAAATCCCAAAATAAAGACAAACAGTTAAATCCCTTAATCAGGTAATGACTCAATGTCCGTATCGTAGTGCTTGAACATCCGAATTCAAACTCAAATCGCTATTATATGGCATTTTCAATTTTCCATACTGGTAATAATGATATCTTCACTAGTACCCAATAGATGCTCCAGTAGGGTGTGAGTGTAAATTTTTATTCCCCCACCAAAAATTTCTAGACAATATACATTTAAAATAGATAGTTACTGCATCTACCAAGTAAATGGAAGAGTAATAAAAGTAATATATTGGTGCCACATTATTACAATATTCACATTAACCACTTTCATTATCAATACCATTCCATTTTCAAATACCTTCCTCATCACTAGATTCATATTAATGACAAATTCCATGGGTATGGCTCTTTAATTATTCACATAGTGAACTAAGATGATCATTTACAACTATTATAAGATTATTTCAAGTACCATAACTCACTAAGGAAAACCTTTTCATAATCAATCATGCCACACTTATCCTAGATCTTTATTCTAGTTAGTCTCATCCAATGAAATTTCTAGGTGCATAGATCCTCATTCTGTCTCCCAATCTCATGCATTCAAGTTTGGGGTTCAAAGCCTCAGTCTAACCTGACCTGTGGGATTCGAACATCAAGCCAATACCCCATATACCAAAAAACCATGTGTATATTCTTAACTATAAATTAAATATATATATAATATCACAGAAAACATATTAAATACATATTAAAATCACAATTCATATTTATCTTCATTTTATACAATGTCAAGCCATAATGCATTAACATCATTACCATTTATTATGATTAGCTTATTTAAATAATTTCCCATTTTTTACAATATACAATTTACTATATTTAACAATTCCCCTAAACTAATCCATTTATCACATTCCTCAATTTACATGAATTATCCCATTTATAACATTCACTAATTCGTATTCCTTAATCTATTTATGCATTTCCATTACAATGCATTAGCTATTTGACACAGTTAGGTTAACCCGTTAAACTATTTTTCAGATCATGCCCAACAATACCCTATGAAACTTCCATCAACTTTGTACAAATACCACTACTTCCTCTTGAGGTTTAAACTAACATTTCATCACATTTATCATTGTCTCTATAATGACCAAAATTATCCATATTCATAACATTGCCATTTTCCATGTTTGGGGATGTTGGTATACCACATGGGTGGAAATAAATTGGTTAGTTAAATCCCAATAAATCCCATGATATTAATTATGGGAAGAAATAATTAGTTATCAATCAATTGTACCTAAATCTTACTAATGAAACCAATTTCACAAAATGCAGATGGAAATATCATAAGAACACAAGAACAAAAGTGAAACAAAAATATGGGATGTAACATTTAGACTACCTAATTGAATTAGAATACAACCTCACACTTATCCTTAGACAAAATAACACACATATATATCATTAAGTAACCCATGATTCCAAAACCAAATATACACAGGGAATATTGGATTTTAGGGATTCAGAAGAAGAATTATTAAACCACATGACATAATCTTGAAAAGATAAGAATGATGCGTATTATTCATAACTAGATCATTGATAATTAACCAACCATGCTTGAAAATACCCTGAATTGAAAGAGATTGGTTATTAAGAATATTTGGGGAATTCGGTTCCCCACTATAGATAGAAGAGCTAAATGTTGGAGGAAAATGGGTGAGAAAAAAAACCAAATGGGTGATTTTGGTAAATTTACTTTTTTTAATGGGGATCATGGTTTTTACACATGATATCAAAACATTGTGCCTACCATGTGTAAGCATATTTAAAAGAGGGGATAGATCACATGATTAACATGGGATCCCAAATTTGTTATAAAAACCAAGAAACACCCATAAAAAATACACTTTCAATAGTCACATGATTTGGAATCCCCCTTGCATGGTTTTCTCCAACTGTGCGCCAACTGCACGATATGCACTGGATGGCCCAATTTTTTTTTTCATGTCCCAAACACTTTTAAAACCATTGATATATCTCAGACATTTTGTAAAAATTTATTTATACAAATTTAATTTATATAAACTAGAAATTAAAAATAATATACATTTATGGAGTCTTTGATCTTACCACCTCCCCACTTTATAATGGATCGTCCTTAACCCCCAAATCCCAATAATCACTAAGATTACAAGGTAAAAATATTAATCCACTAGGACCACATATTCAACTCTCTCTCTCATGTTTCATCATGAAAATTTCCATGTCGACTCAAAATGAGAACCAAGGGAGCAATAATTCCCATCAATACTTTCTCACTGTGATCCAACATTAAAACCATATGCATTTCAAAGAACGAAAAATCTTATGGCTCAAAATCCTACACATCAATAAAATGTGATGGGTCCAGGTGATGCTTTCAAATTTTCTACATGTGAATGATGTCATACACAATGCTATACTTTTATATAAATGTAAACCATTTACCCCATTGACCAAATATAGTCTGCAATCTCAAATGGTCGTACGTACCTGTGTTCTGATTGACATTATTTGTAAATTCAATGGTTACCCAATCATAGATATACCCAAAAAAATAGATGGTAACCCCTCCCCCCAAAAAAACTCATGATTTCTATGACTCCGATCCACCCAAGAATGTTTCATACATTTGTCCATTACCATACATTATTGAATCATCGAAATCTATTCTGATTTATACTAAGAAAACACATTCTAAATAATTCTAATTCCCTATATTCCTTTCAACATAACAGAGATATACATAGTCTACCATAATGTTCCTCAAATATGTCCATCTTAATTATAGATTGTAAAATATTATTTTAGGAAAACTCAAATAGTTCTAGTTTTTTCCCATTAACCACAAAAATCTCGGAAAGGAGCTCTAAATATATCCTTTATTACCCTAGTTATATTCTATGACTTCTCATCCATCTGCGGGTGGAAATCCATGCTCAAGAACACACTGTTTCACAAATATCCTCTAATAAATGATAGAAGAGAGATGTTAATTTTGGATGATGATCCAAAACTATATTCCACATTACCCCGTAAAACTGGAATACCACCAAGACAAAAAACTCACCCAACTTATCCCTGGTGAAGGCTTCTTGAATCAACAAGAATATAGATTTCCTATAAAACTGATCAATAGATACCCTAATATCATTATTGTTTTGAGGTTTTTTATAATTACCTGTAACTTAATTCATCGTAACATCCTCCCATTCCCATTTTGAAATTGGAAATGGATGCAATATACCACCTTTATACCGATGCACAACCATCACCTTCAAATAGTTAAATAATCACACTACAAAACTGGAATCTTCATTCATCAATACTAGAAAGAAATAATTCCTACAACTATCATGAAACATTTGGTCAAACTAAGAACAATTATCTATTTTGATGAATAAAAATCTATAATAAACTGTTCTCACATGCACATTGACACTACGACATGACCATTAACATAAATTATCACATCATCCCCAACGGTCCAACCAGAACATGACTCCCCACATCTAATTTGTAAAAACATCGACAAAGTGTATCAAGCCTTAAACGGTGTAAACCAGTACAAGACAACCTGCCTCATTATTCACCATGATTCACACTCTGAGGGAATATTCTTTGGATAGCTCTAATTTTATTTACCAACCATTATGAATGATTTATAAATAAATATGACATAAAAGAAACCGTGTTTATGATTACGATTTTACCTATGTATAAATTTCTTATTTATGTTAAGTGTTTTTCTATTAGAAATTATGTATTATACTCATAAAATAATTTAGTGTATTCAACTATTTATTAATGGTTCATAGTGTTTTGAATATAAATCGTATCAATTCATGTAATCCATGAAAGGAGTTACCTACTACTGAAGCTAATGATGATTCGATAGGATATTCAACTAGTGTTGAACAAATAAAAACTATAATATGAGAGTTAACACAGGTTATGGACAATAACCTTACCTATATGGAGCATCATTATCCACAATGTGGGGGTATAAAGTGAGGATATTTTATGAGAAGTCATCTTTAATTATTTAATGAGAATACAAGTCCATTTGTAAGCTAACACTAGATAATTTTCATATAAAAGAATTTTTTTTACATTTTGATGTATGGAAAAGGATAATGTTGTCATGGAAATTTGTTTTCTCTTAAGAAATATAGATTAATGATGGTCATTGATTAAAAATATTAAAGAGGAAGATGAAATAGAAAATATTTCATGCAAGTATTTTAAGGTAATTTTATTAGAAAACTATTTTCCTTGAGAATAGAAAGAAGATAAGGAGAGGCATTTTAAGAATATTAAGAAAAAATGATGATGAAATGATACTAAGTATAAATAAATTTTTATACGGATATAATGGAATGATGGGGATAAGATATGAAATCTATGTAGAAGGATTCATTGATTTATTGATGGGTAAATACTATACTCGAAAGGAAACTAGTCTCCCAATATTTATCATTATATAAATATATAATCTCATATGATAGAATGAAAAAAATGAATTCTATATTCCTCATGAAATTAATGGAAATAATGATAAGAAGACAGATGTTGACTAATCGAGATAAGGAAATAAAGAAAATAGGAAGAATAGAAGATTTCAGTTTCCATCCGACCATAATTGTGGGATGAAACACCAGGGTGCATGCCTGATGGTAATAGGATTTTGTTAAAAGTGTGGAGAAAAAGGTCACCATTCCCATGATATTAAGGAAAATATATAATATTCCTATTTTCAATGAAATAATTTTAATGATATGGGATAATATATTAATTATTTTTCTAAGAATCAAGAAAACTATCCCAAAAATGACAAGGGATAGAGGCTAAGATTATGAGATCAGAACTACTGAGGATGAAGTTCATAATGATGTTATAGAATGTCAATTAATAGTTTCCTCAAATATATCCAATTGATTATTTGATTCTGGATCATCCCATTATTCTATATCATCTTATTTTTATATTAAAATTAGGAATTTCATTTTCATTTAATATATTATTTTATGTAAATGAGTATTATGTTAAGTCTCACTGTAATAAAGATGTGATGACCAGTCCCTATTATGACACATAAACATTATTTATTTGAGGACATCATCATCATACCTATGATATATTTTAATATATTCCTTAGTACGGGGTAGATTTGAAAATATTATTTGAAAATATTTAGCAATATTAATGAAATTTTTGTTGGTGGGGAAAATGTAAAATACAGTAACATATGAGAAAAAACCTCATAATTTGATTCATATGTGGATCCAGCTCTAGTTGATCTTATAAATGAAATTCATTAGGTGGAGGAGAAAAAAATATTATTTGGACGAGGAAAGAAATATTCAAATTGAAGAAGTATCTATTCTTAAATAATATATTGATGTAGTGTAGATCATTTTTATAGACATCCTCCAGAGTGGGAAGTTGAGTTTTATATTGATATAATTCATGGTGTAAGACCTATATCTAATAATCCATGTAGAAAGGAATTAGTGGAATTGGGGGATATGAATAAATAACTAGAGGAATTAAGTGATAATGGATTTATTCGCCCTATTATTTGTCCATGAGGATCCCATGTTCTTGTTGTTAAAAAGAATGATAGTTCCATGAGGTTTTTCATTAACAATTGGGAAACAAATAGTATTACAATAAGAAAAATTATCATCTTCGATGAATTGATTATTTATTTGATAAAATTCATTGAATTTAATATTTTTAAATGATATACCATAGATTTTCATATCATCAATTTCTTGTGGATAAGGTAGATATTCCAAAGATAACATTTCAAACATAATATATAAATTATGAGTTTATATTAATAAAACTTGAATGAATGAATGTACCCAATTTTTTTATCGATATCATGAAAAGAGTGTTCATAGAATATCTTGAGGATTTTATTGTGTTATATATTTATGATATCATGATATATGAAAAAGTTATAAGGACCATGAGAAACAAATTGTGGGTTTTCTTCTATAATCTCAGAAGTAAATTGTTCTATGGGATGTTTGGAATATTTGAATTTTTGGATTGAAATTGTATATTTTAATGGCCATTTTTTCACTAAGGATGAAATATATTTTGACCATTTATTGAAATAGGTGGTTTATTATTATCCTAAAATAACAACAATAACAATGGTATTTAGTTTCATTTGTTTCTTAGGTTACAATAGTTGTTTGATTCATAATTTTTGTTGATTTGAAACCCATTAAACATGCTTAATTTTGAATCAGTAAATTTCATATGGAATAAATAATTTGAATATTGTTTTGATGAATTTAAGTGGATATAAAAAAAATTTCTGATCTAAAATCTACCATGATGAAATACCTAATTGTTATTTGTAGTGATGCTTCAAAGAATGAACATGGATGTTTCCTTATACAACGTGATATATTCGTTGTCAATACTTCAAGGTATTTGAAATATCATGAATAGAACTTTAAAATACATTATTTTAATTACAAGATATAATAATTTCTATGTAGACTTGGAGACACTATATCTATGGTAAAATATGTGATATATATACAGATCACAAGAGTTTGAAATATATCTTCATGTAAAAAAACACAGATGAGGATAATAAGACTTCTCAAGCCACTCAAGGATTTTTATTATTCAAAACACTACCAAATCTGAACCTTTCGTCGCTATAAGGGGTGATTTTTTGTATGAGCTCCTTAAACAAAACTATATTAAAGAAGTTTTAGGACTTCAGGGTGAACCAAATTTAATTTGTTCTAATATTTATCTAGTATTTTTATAAGAAATCTAGAAAAGTATTTAAAAATTATTGGTTAATGAGAATTATTTGAGTATTGATTGTCACCATCAAATTGAGAGGCAGTCTAAACAAAATATTCAACGGTAAGGAGATATTTTTATATCATGCTCACTCATCATTTATAGGATGGGAGGTAAGTATTTTAAATTGTTAGATTTATACTAAAACAATAGTTTCCATTCATTAACTCAAAAGGAACCATATAAAGTATTTTTTGGAAAGGGATTTTTCATCCATCTTGTTGGGATGAAGTGGGTGAGAGGAAGCCTATTGGCCTTGAACATGTTCTGGAAACAACAAAAAATTTAAATAATTTTCAAAATCATATAAATTACGCTCATTGTAGGAAACATAGATATGCGGATAATTGAAGAATGTATTTTGGATTTCAGGTGGGAGATCATGTTTTCGTTAATGTTTCTCCGAAGAAGGGTGTTATATGATTTGGAAGGAAATGGAAAATAAACCATAGGTATATTTGTCCTTTTAAAATCCAAATGTGGGTGGGTGTTTTGGCTTATCATTTAGGGATTCCACAAAACCTTTCAAAAGCACACAATGTGTTTCACATATAATTTTTATTGAATTACATGGAAGACCCATTACATGTCCTATGTTACTAAAGAATAGAAGTGGAACATGAATAATCTTATAGTGAAGATTCTATATAATCTATGGACATTAATTAACATGTGTTGAGGAATCAGATGACTCAGTTGGTAAAGGTAGATTGGAAAAATAAAAAAAATTAATAGGTTAGGTGTGAAACAGAGGATATTATTTTGAAGAATAAAACATTTTTTTAGGTGAATCTCTAGAAATTTTGATGGTGAAATTTTTTTAAGAGGGGAGAATGTATCAACCTATGATCTTATGTTATGTGTATTTTAACATTATTCTATTTTATAGTTTATTATTAATGGAAAAAATATTTATAATAGTAATATACTATTGAATATGATCATTGGAATAGTAATGTGACGATAATGAATAGTAATATGAATAGTACAATTGTAACATAACCTATGCGAGTATAAAAAATTATGTATCTTATAAATGAATCCATGGTATATTTATATCATGGAATAAGTAAATAAATGTTCTAAAAATGGTAAATTAGGTGATTGTATTTAAGAGAAAAATAACAATTTGTTTGAAATTTTAAAATTAATGTTATGATTAAAAAACATTATATTAAAAAATTGAATCTAAAAATAATATTAAACTTGATATTTTAAATAGACTATTAAATTAATATTAAAATAGATCTTTTCTGTGTAAATGATGATTTTAATTAAAAATTAAATTTCCCAAATATATATATATATATATATATATATATATATATATATATATTAAAAAATTGGATCCAATATTGAATTCTAAAGATTAAAAAATAGTTAGGATAATTTATTGTGGAATTTTTTGAAGAAGATTATTTTTTAGTAGTAAAACACTATAATTTACGAAATAAGTTAAATAAATGAATTATTGATTTTTAAATAATCTATGGATGAGGTAAAACCATAATATAACACTATTCATCATTATTTTAATACATGTAGTCATAATTCTTAAAATATTCAACTTATTGGAAAAAAATAATATACTAATGAATAAAATAATTAAAAAACATCTCTATACTCCACAATAAATACCCCTGCCACCTCTTATCCTCACAACACTTATTCCATGAATCCCATACAATTTCATCCCAATAATATTTTTAAGTATCTTTCTCTTATTCTATGACGTATTGGTCTTACCAAATGTCCAAAACCATTTTCCCTAAAGAGGCTCACAAGGATAAGAAATTAGGAGATAAAATCCATTTTTTTCTTTATTAGTTTTTCAGATTTTTTTATTTTATTATACTCTCACCACATACACTTTTCAAACATGAATTGAAACTATAGTATCTGATATATATATTATATTTGAATTATTTTAATGTAATATCCACTTTCATGTATCATTTCCATTTCCTTTTATTTTAATGAAGAAAACAGCATCCACAAGAATTTGATTTACCACTTTCATGGATGACATGTTTTTATTTTTTAATTCATATATCATGGATGGTAATAAAACCAAAATTTTTGTTAAAAAGGTAATAATATATGTATAAAATATTATTTAATTTCCTAGGAGGTTTATATATATATATCATATTAATTTATAAAACTAAACTAGTTTGTAATGATCAAACCCCCCTAAAATAATCTAAATGGTTATCACTAACATCTTATGTAATTAGTAATCCTCATCCAAAATAATAAAATATTCCTTATATGGACTTTTAATCTTATCTATGATCATTAATGACCTGTAATTTCATTTCTATTCAACTATTCTCATTAAAATAGTTATCGACATATGTATACAAGTAAACCAATAAATAAAACTACGGAAATAAACACTCCTGGAAGATGAAATTAAATCATATAACTAATTAAAAATATTATACATTTATATTAAAAAAATATAATAAATCAAATAAGGTTGAATATATTTTAGGATAAATTATTAATGAATCTTATTTCATTATCATGGATGTTAAGTACATGTGAATTTTGCTTTCAGACACATGGAAATTGTTTATTCTTGAACCACTATTTTCATTCATGTTAATTAGTCTCTATATTTACCCCCAATTTAAATCTCAATTAATTTTATATAAATCATCTAAATTATACTCATATGTTCCAATCTCATGTATTCATGTCATTTAATCATAATATAATGGTATTATACATGTTTTATAAGGTTTTCTTATCAATTCCTCTTGATAAGAAATCCCGATTAAAATGAACCAGCTAATTTCTAATCCATTTTCAAGTGAAATTCATAATTTACATAAATACAAAAATATGTTTCATAAATTACAGTATTTATAATAAAAAAATAGTATTTACTTTCTGATTTTAGGGAAACAATTATTCCTTTTCCTATTTTAAAAATAATTTTATATTTTCCAGTAAACCTCAATGAGATCACACATTTATAAAGTCACCTAAAAAACATTTAACATGATTTATCTTCATTTGGACATCATTTATACCTCAAAAATAATTTGTTTTTCCATTTCGTTTAATTTTTTGGATATACATGTTATAATTAGATTTTATGAAAAAATATAAATGACTTCCTTAACAATTGTTCACTCTGATATAAAAAAGGGAGATTTCTCCCAAGACTTCGTCGATGATTTAATTATAATACCATCATATTATTGGACACCATATATTTATTATTATTATTAAATTCAATTTATCTTTTATGATATCATCAACTATATTTTATTAAATGGATTATGATTATTTTTACTATGGATGTGCTATATTGATACTAATCACCATATTACATAGAATTATTTGTGATTATCATTACTAATTAGGGAATGTAATTTATATTTCTTATGTTTCTGGTGATTATGTTTTACTTCATTAATATGAGGAATGTATTGGACATTTTATGTGATGGTCTGGGCCATATATTCCCGCTTGGAACATTAGTAGTTCTCATGAGAAAAACTAGAATGTTTTTTTACCCATTATATATGGTGTCTTGGAAGATTCCTTGATGAAATGTGTTTTATGTGTCTGGTATTATTCATTCCATCAATATGATATTAGTAATTTATTTCCCATAATATTACTCTACAGTATAATATTCATGATTATGTTTCATTATCAATTTGTTATTTATATGGAATTACATATTTGTCTATTTTTCCTTCAATATTATGAATTTTTTATGGTAGGGTCCAAATCATCAAATTATTATTCAATGAAAATACCTCTTTAGTATGGGTAAAGGGATACCCATTACATATCTTGAAGGCCCAAGTCCAAGAAGCATGAATAAAAGGCTTAAAATCCCATTTTTTGGCCCAAATTACCCCTCACTGAATAGTATTGCTACAATACCTGCACTTCTAGTGTACCACTGCAGTTAAAATACCTGCTACAGTGTCGCCGCTGCTACAGTTCCACCACTACTATAGTACTACTACAGTCCCTTCCACAGTGCTTCTACTTTACCCCAGATCTTCGTCCCTACTTGAATTTGATCCTGGGTCTTTTGGATTCCAATCAGGATCATGTACCACTTGGGTACATGATCGTTGGCTCCTTCCATATTATGATCAATATTATGTTTTAATGGAATGTGTTTTTCAATTCATCATGAATTATTATTTATTTTTATATAATTCGATGTATTTTATACCCTTATTGAGAATCTCATCTCAACCCTATATTTTGTTTTTTTTCTTTCATAGGATGTGTATATGTAGATTTTGAATGTTTTGAATATTGTAGTAGTTTATGGGTGTTTCCAAAGGATTTTATATGTTGTATCTCATTTTATGTAGTAATGAAATACCAATATATGTATCCAGTTTTCCAAATATACTAAAACATTCGGTTCATTGGGATGTGCTCTCTTGTTCACAGTACCATTCAAAATAAATAACGAACTACCCAAAGGATGCTAGGGTCAGGGATTAAAAACAATATCTACTATTTTAGATTGGATATTGTATCTCAATTGTTGGTCTTCGTAATATTTTTTTTATTCCGGTAATGGTTATATCATTTGGGAATTGTTATTTATTTCTATTTTTTGATACTTCGTAACAGATGATATAGTATCCCCATGAACGATATTAGACCCTTATTGTTAGTTAAATGCCTCTGGTGTATATAGAGTAACCCTTCAAGTCTTTTTACTGGTCGGTTTGAGGAAATAGTTTATTCAACCCAATTCAAGACATTATAATATATGGTTATATGAAATAGAAATAGAATTTACTTATGAATAAATTCTATGAAATAATACTTACTAGTGAATTTGGATATTCAAATGACCTTAAATCACCAAAATAATTGTCTTGATGTAAATAGAATTTCCACTAAATCATTGAGTGGAAAAAAGGAATTAGGGATTATAAATGATTAAGAAATTAAAAAGGGTCTTGTGAACTGATCCACATTAATTACAAAATAATAATTGATCTATAACCAGACTATACAAGGTTAAGGTGAATGCTCAGTCATACCTTGTACAAACCATAAACATTATATTTTTCATAGACTCCCACCACATATTTGGCTTGAAAACATATATAAAATGTTAACCAATCATGTTTTTACCTCATTATAGCACATGTCATGATCCATGTGTGTGGTACTACAATCCCTATTTCAGAATAAGCTGGGTTGTTTCCTCGATGGGTTGAACTGTTTTACAAACCATGATTAAAAGATGTATCTCCAAAAAAAATCTTCAAATAATTCTGAAACACCTACAACCAACTGAAAACATAACTCAATCATTATTTTTATATGAAATACATAAATAAATATTAATGTAACAAAATATAGGGGTGTAATATTCACCCCACCATTGGTCATTTCATAATCTAAAAATGGACCACTAGAGTTGTCATGGACGAGTTCAGACCACTTCTCAATGATTTCCTTTTCACACTCCTATATTTTCTCATGGGTCCTACCATTCTTCCAAAAAACATTGACTAGACTTATTATTTCCCAATGAAGGACATTATGCTTTCTAATCATAATCTACACCATCGGACAGACTAATATAGAATATAAATCTAGGTAAACATGACCACAATGAATAAAATTTCAGGATCAGGTTGATAATTCTTCAACCATGATACATGGGACACATTATGCACTGAACAAAAAATTTTTGGCAATCAGAAACAGATATTCCACCCCATGAACAAATTGAATTATCTAAAAACATATTATTTTTTGAGTAGATAATTTTTCCTACATACCATAACAATGATTCCCATTCAATGGGGAGATTATCAATATCATTTGATCACTCAACTAAAATGAAAATGTCCATCAATGATGATCCACATGTTATTTCTAATAACTCTGTGAAGTCTCCATTTAATTTTTAATCAATTGAATATTCTCTATTGTCTATTGAAAAATTCACGCTCAAAGAAATGATGAAATACCCATTTCCACCAATCAATGTGGATAATGAGATGGATTCCCATACAATGATTCAAAATTATCCATATGTATTGATTCTTGTAACCTATTATTTTATAAGTAATCAATTAATAAAATGTGATCCTCCCATGATCCAACAAAATCCATCATGAAATACATAAGTGTACCTATCAAAATTTTGTTCATCCTTTCAAATTATCAATCAGTTTGAGGATCATAAGCCTTTAACATAGTCAACTAAGTCCCAATGGATTACTATAAGGTTTTAAAAAATGAGTCCTAAACCTCGTGTCTCTATCAGATTCAATTGAGATAATAATTCTATGAATCTTTAAAATATCATGGATATATATTTTGGAATATTACTTCATTGTATGAGATTTATAAATATGATGCAAACGAGCTGACTTCATTTTCTGATCAACAAATTTCACATTTGTAATCATGTTTCCTTACTATTATTTTTAATAATTTAACAAAATCCAAGGCTTTTTTCTCCATCATAAATAAGGGATTTGGTGAAGACTGCAACATGCATTCTAGTCGATGTTTCTCCGCCATGACATTCTTTCATGTGAGGAATTATGAAACACTATACAAAAATTCCCCTATTTTCCATCCCACTATGTCTATAAATTCAATCCTCTATACATATTTTGAATTCCTATATTAACAACCCACATCGAATGTGTGTAAGAGTAAATTTTGTTTTGTGAAAAACAAAACTTACAAAATTTATCTATAAAATACTGGATTAATATCTTATCTTATTCTCATCCCTCATTGGTCTCCCTAACATTGGGTTTTGGACTCAAAGAAACACAATTATTATTAGATATCTAACCCTCATTCACATTATGAACCAAATAAATAATTAACGAAAAATTAATGAAAATTGCAACATCACTCTTTTTGGCACAATCTAGGTGTATTTTTGTTATAAACAAAATCAATTGTAAATAATTTCATTATTTTTTATCCAAAAAATCTTAATAATTACTATTTAATGCTTCATACAACGAATTTATTTTTCCAAAGTAATACATTATGTCGAAGTCCAAAAATTGATGATTTTTCACCCATCTTAATTTACATAGATTCAAATATCATTTTGAGAAAATGTGTTTCAAAATATTTTGATCTATAACATTTATAAATTTTTCACCATAAATATAATGACAACATGTTTTCATTACATGGACTAAAAAATATCATTCCAAATTATGTGTTGTATGTTATTCTCATGTGACCATAATTTTATTAAATCAATATTAAAAACATGATCTCTCTACATGAGACCAGATTCCAATCCAGATCTTGATGTATCATAGTAGACTACATAGCTAATTATATACTCTAGAAATGTGAGAACTTGTATCTATGTAAGACAAAACATATACTATTGGAAGGATTTTTGTTATTCCCCATTCTACTAGAAAATAAAACCATTCCTCATCAAAAATATAATCAATGACACCTAATTAAAAAATCATATTCAAAATATTTTTAGTATCAAACAAGCCAATAAAATGATGCGTCTAAAAGATTTTTTTAGCAATTTCCAATATATAAAACCTTTTATCTTTTCTTGATCCATAGAAATTATTCTTTCAAAAATTATCATGGACAATAAAATAATCATATTTTTTCCAAAATTAAAACATTGATAACATGGAATATATACAATACACTATGAAGATAACCAAAACAATAGCCAAGTGTTTCTTGTGACACTCCATTTTACTATAATACATGTGTATATCCTCAATAAATATCCCCAAAAAGAAATGTAGATAACATGGAAATATCTAATTCAAAAACTCCAAAATATGGTTGGTGGATTAATATGAACAAACGTATAACAACAAACTCATATTGGTTTCACCTACTTTTAATAGATGAATTAAGAGTATCATCTTTTTGAAACGATTTTTCATAATATCTCAAGAATACTACAATTTTTGAGAGATAATAGGTTCCCTTCAATTAATAAAAATTCAATAAGTGTGTAGAATATGGTACTTATTATATATCAGAAAACGATTAAGAATACGATCATATAAAAAAACTAATATTTCAATCCTCCTTCAAAACAAAAAAAACACTTGTGATATCCACAAAAGATTTCTCATTCAGATAAAAAAATTACTTCCAAAATCATTCAACTAATCCATAATTTCCTTCAATTATGTGTGTTTTATCGAATATTATGGAATAGAAATAAAAAATTATCTTAATATTAGATCAATCATTAAATACACTTCTCTTTTGGAAGTAATCCAAGAGAAATTGTATGAAGAGACATAAATAATTGCATCCACTATGGTTTGAAAACATTATCCTCATTATCATATATCACTACAAAATCAACTATCATCAACTTGTAAGAGATAGTTCCAACAACTAGTACCATGAGTCATTCTCTTCTTATATCCACTAACCAATCTCTTATATATTGATGACTGACACCATCATTGGATTTGAAACTCCCCTCCATTGAATTATAATCATGATTGGCCACAATTATTTTCTTCTAATCCATTTCAAGAATCAAGTCATATATATCCACCTTTTTTATAGATAAATCATTTAACAACACCATCACATTGATTTTTATTGATCTCATATAACATTTCATGGATTAATACTCTTTCTTTCCCCAATGTATTTGGATTTCTAAAATATATTGAATCATGTTAACTTGTAAACCCTTACGATCAATGAAATGTGAATTAATTAACGAATTGAACACTACCATGTTAAAAAAATAATACAGAATGGATAAACATAAAAGAATCATAATTTTCATCATTAATGGTACCATGTGATCATTTGTGATAAAATTCTCAGCTCCATATGATTTCTTTCTCAGTGCACTTTGCACTTTATTATCCTATAGAGATTGCATTGGATAATGCTTCATAATATTTCTATAATAACCATATCTTTCATAATTATAATAACAAGATATATTCTACAAAACTCATTATATCAAATAATATGATATTTTAAAACCATAATATGTGTCTCTAGAACCCAGCCTTCGACCACTACGATAATAAAACGGATGATGTCCACTCTAGTTGAAATTTTTACTTTCTCCAGGTGGTGTGGTAAAATCTATCTTAATATTTACAAAATAAAAAAAACAAATATAATAGGATTACTTTTTTTGGTCGAGGGGGAATATTCATCAATCAAATAGTTTAATTTTGAGGAATAACACCCACTTGATAATTGGTTCCCCTACATTACATATTTACATAATTTGAGATCATATATATTCTAATAAGAATAAACATGATTCATTTTAGATTGATTCATGAGATATCTATTTAAACCACCAAAAACACTATTGAAAAATTATTCATAATCATTAATATAAATATTTAAATAATTGGGTGAATTTTTGGTTTCAACCATAACTCAAATATAAGTTCCTCTAAAGATGAACAGATAGGAAATTTCATTGCAATGTGGATTAAATTATCAACATTAGCAGAAAACTGTGTTACTGATATATTATCCTACTTTACACTAAATATGTTAGTTGTTCTATAAATTATATATGTTATAGTGTATATTTTTTCAATAATTATTCATATTCCTCCAATGAAATTCCTTAATCCAATTTTTTGGGAACAAAATTAACCAACCACAAGGATTCCATATCCATTGATATTAATGATTCAAAATTATCATTAATTTTCATTAGTTCCACAATAAAATTTATGATTCAATTTCACGTATTCAACCATACCTCTAATTTTTATAATTTAGAATCCCCTTGAAAGGTGGGAATGTTCTACATATGGAACTAAAAATAATTATCCACTTATCTAGGTTTATAATTTTTATTCCATTTATAAACAACAAAGAAAATCATTAAAATACTTTGGACGAAATATAAGATCACATGTGGCTCAGGTGAAACCAAATTCTCATTATCCTCTTCTAGTTGGTTTCTATAGAACCTACCCAGTCCCATTCTCTATAATAAAAACGATTTCCATTTAGCCTATCTCACTGAAAAATGAATACATAAAAAAATTTAAATTATCATTTCAATAGGATGTACATACTTTTTTATCAGCAATTAAACATTTAACCTTTTTAATAACGCCACAATAAATCCTTTTAAATAGAATACATTTTTAAATCATTTTCCTTGTGTTTCAAAAAAACATTACATATTACCATTTCCAAAAGTATTTATCTATATAATGAACAATAATTTACTAGTGGTATGTCATAATATAAATGAATACCATGAAATACTCCTTGGATAAACCTTGAATAATGATGTGATATATCCCCTGGATGTGTCTAGAAAACATTAATGTACCCATGTACATTGGTGACATGAATTTTATTATAATTTATTGATCTAGTCATTTTTTTGATCTGTCAATCATCTCATAACAATCATACTGATTGATATCATCGAATGATAATGGAGAACATAACAAGACTAATTAAATTTAAAACTATATGATTTATCACAAATGATAATAATTGATCAAAAAATATGATACCATTTGTGTCATCTTTTCACACACCCAATAGATTGGGAAGATTTTGTGGGTGTTACTAGAAATATGAGCCTTCCACAAGACAATAAAGGATGGAAATAAATTCCAATGTCCTCATAAAAATTTGGCGATTGATTTTACCAGTAAAAATTACACAACTTCACCAAGAAAACCATAAATATCCAAACAAATATGACGAATAATTACAAAATAAAACTAAATATCACCTAAAAAATAACCATGTTAATGTACATGAGGAAACCATATAAAATAAAACAAAGGAAACAAAATACAGCAAATATCAAAGACACCAAATAATTGTATGTGAAAACTACCAACATGATCCAAGATAGAACTCCACATACGAATCACAAGGTATCAAGAATTATTAATATAGAATTGTGACACATTAGCTTTACTTATATCTAGATAGATGAAATATACAGAGGTACACGATTTACCAAGTAGTGGTTAAGTATAAAATTAGTAGGATTTCCACAATGAATTCCCAAATCACCCAAATAAATAATGTTATAAAAAGTTTATATAAAAAATATTAAAAACAATTTAATGTACAATGTATCAAAGAACAACCTATTTTCTATGAAAAAATAGTCTTCCATTGAATAAAATAAAACGTGATTGAAATCTATTTTCAACTACATTATGAATATATATATTTCATGATTCAACACATCTACACATCCACTCATGCATGGATAGAGGACAGTTCCATAATCATGAGTTCTCTCTCATCAATAACCCAAGTCAGCACAAGGTAGAAAATAATTGGTTCCCCAATGGTGCACACCCTTTCCACATGGTCATAAATAATGAAAAATTAATCATGTAATCCATGTACTCTAAAACCCATTCTAAACCATTTCTAATACTAATAAATTATTTAAATTTTCACACAAAACATTTCAATATATCAAATCAATATATTATAAATAATATTTATTTTAATATTATCAACAAAAAGGGGTTTAATGAAAAATAAAATTTCCACAATTTTCCATAGCCATTGATGAGAAGGTTTCCAACAAGAATCTGAAAAAAATACTACAGTAATTTCATAGAAAAAATTATTTTTTGGATAAGACTTCATGTTTTAATTAATTCTAATTGATAGAGAAGAAACCTACATTGAAAAATGTTGTAGAAAATGAAGAAAATCCATCCCACTCTCTAGATCTGACTACAATTCACATTTCCTCCAATATATCAAACCATTAAACAAAACACTTCCCAATAGTGAATATATATATATCCAAAAAGGAGTATAAATATGTTTTCTTGAGATAGATAATGATATTGGATCTATGAAGAGCAGCAAATAACATATAATTATTAAAAGATATGGATTTACAAGAGGCTTTCAATAACTTAAAAATTTCTCCTAGATTAACAAAAATTTCCTCAGAATCATTTTGGTGAAATCTATTTTATGATTTTGATATATTTTGTAATTAAAAGGTGTATTGGGACATAATTACATTAAGATCAATGAATTTTGTATCTATAACTACTTGGTGCGCAGTTATTATTCATGATTAGTGAAATTATAGTCTAATCGTGCATGTGATTGTGTCTCAAGACACCCCTCACTGGGATATCTATCATGGTTAGAGAAACCATGTACCAAAAACGATTTTTAAAATGCCTAACACAAACACATCATGCCTAGACATCCACATAGTTTGGCCAAACAATGCATCAACCATGCTGAGCTATTATCCTTCCAACCACAAAAGTAACATGGTTTCTTGGATGTGGTGTGTGGTTTGTAGTAACCATTTTAAAACTACACAGCTCCAAAAAAAAATCCTTCAAATCATTCCAAAACTCCTCAAAACTGACGAAACAATTAATGAATAATTATATATACAATAAATAAATAAATAAAAAGTCATTTACATGAAATTATGGGTGCTAAATTTCTACCCATTGGTACGTTAAATAATTTAAAAAATGTTTTTAAGAAAATTGTTCTTCGTTTCACTCTTTATATAAAAATCATTTCTGTTCCCAAACCATATTAAAAAATATATTTTTTTATCCAAATTATTTTTTGTATAAATTTTTATACCATATAAATTTTAATTTTATTTTCAATGGAATCATAATGTAATTTTTAAAAAATATGGTATTGATTTTGTAGATAAATTGAATGGAATCTCAATTTTAACTTGTACAAAATGAACCTAATTTTTATAAATCACGGCCAATAAAATGTATAATGGATTCCTTTATAAGTTGCAGATATCAATTTCAAAAAGAAGTATTTTTAATTTTTTTTGAATTTTTATTGTTTGAAAATATCATTTTCAGAAGGAAAAGGATTATTTCCTCATGAATGTTTTTCAATATATTTTACTTTTATTCATATTTAACATTGATTACAACCAATAAATTTTGATCCAATGTGTATGGGTTTTTTACACAATTATTATATTTATATTGATGGTTTATGATCATTTTTACCAAGTAAAGTGTTGGAATTCACTTTCAAAATTTAGTTTGGTAAAAATTAATATTTTATAAAGACATTCAATTTCTTACTATTATTTTATTATTGCTAAAATAAATAACCATATTATTTATCATGGATATTTTTATTTATTAATTCATTTATCATTTCTAAATATAACGTTCTACATTGAATGTTATTTGTATACCTAGGGAAATATTGATACATTGTTCTTCAATAATCAATAAAAATATTTCTTGATAATGAATATTATACATGAAATTAAACAAGTATTTAATCATATAAGGAATTTATTGACATGTATTTATAGGTTTTGTGGATCAATATATATCCCCTTGATGTATCATTAGGTCTCATGAGACAGCTATGTTTTCCAATTTAAATGGGTTTCTACCTATAATTTTATAAAATATAGAACAATGATCCTTAATGTATAGGTATGATGATACACATGATCATAAAATATAATAATTCATAATTTATTCAATATAAATATTTTAATTATTAACCTTGGTATTATCACAATTATATTTTCTTTGGATAAATTTAAGTATTAGTTTATTGATTTAAAAGAATTTATATTCATTAATATTCCTAGACATGTTGATTATGCATTTTGTATTCATGATTATCAACTATTTTATTGAATGGAATTTCAATTCAATTATTTTTCTTTCCCAATATATTATAGTTTATATTATCATAATAGTCATGTTATTTAAATTGAATTTCTTTTTGTTGATTTACCTTATAATATTAATTATGATTATTAATTCGTGATAACTTCAATTATACAAAACCCTTATTGAAATTTATTTCTCACCAATATTTTGATTCATTTCACAAGGATGTGAATAAGACCTCTTCGAATTATTTTTCAATTATTTTGTTCATTATCTTTTGTTTTTTACTATTTTTTTCTATTCCAAGTATAAAATGGGAATTATGTATTTGTGTACATTACCAAAACTACTTAATTGAATCGTCTATAAAGATGTTAGTCCTTGTATCCTATGAAAATTTTATAAAAAAATAAAATGTATATGGGTTACTTGTGTCAAAGGTGATTCATTTATCATAATTAATTATATATAAACAAAAAATTAATTATTCTGTTAAGGTTAAAAGGATATCATTTGAATGGATAATGATTGTATTGAAAAACAATTTCAACACACAATGAATCATCATTTAAAAATCATATTTAATATTTATATTTTTTTGGGTCCTATTTATATAATAAAGATATTTTTATTTTTATTTATAATGTTTTAATTAATTAGTTAAAAAAATGACTAGTACCCTTGGTGAAAACTAAAATAGCACAGGGTAGTAATCATAGAGGATAGAAATATAACATAATTAAAAAAGTTATCTAGGGTTATAGGTTTGGATAAAAAATATTGTCACCACAATACACAATTGATTAATTTTTTGGGACACATTTATTGTTGGTGACGTCCCATTATTGACTATATTTATGTATTTACAATAATACAACACCTCCAAATTTATAAACTATTACCTCCTCACCTCATATGTTAACACCACATAATGTATTTAGTTAAACTAAATCATTCTAAAATATCTCTAAAACAACTTTATCCACATTATATAAGAAATTACATTTCCAAAATGCCAACTATGTGGTTCTTAATAATATATCCAAATTTATTTTTTTAGGAAAAGGTATTTTTCTTTTCGAAGCTCATTCATTTCACTTCTTCTAATTTGACCTTCATACATGTTTAAATAATTATAATTTAATAAAAAATGTATCTAACATATGATGCGATATATATATGGTAATTTCATAACCTATATTCATACTATCATATATCAAATGGGAAAAGAGAAAATCAATAATCTTTACAGTAGACTACCACCCTGTGAACCAATGTAATTCATTTTACATCCACAAATCTCAAGAATGGACACAATAATATATTGAATGTGATTATCTGATATTTTTTATATAATTATAGTTATTTAATTATAATATAAAAAGTACCTTTTTATCATACCATCTGTTAAAAAATGATAACATCACTCATGTGTACATGTTGACTACCCTCTCTAAAAATTTGAGTGATATGTGTTTCATTGTATTTTTTAATTTTTTTATATGGATTGATTTAGTGAATATATATGATATATATGATATAAAAATTACCCTTCAATGGTTATATATATTTTTTCTTCTTTTCAAATAATTAACTGATGAAATGTTTTTATTGTTCATGCATAGAAAGGGAATTTCGTCTCCACGAATGATATAATTGATTTTTTATCTCTGAAATTAATGTATTTTAAAAAATTAATATATAAATAATAAATTTTATATATTATTTGGGATAATATTTTTGAAATTATGGGAAAAAAATAAATTTATAAAAAAAATATAGTAAACATAAACATTATAGAAAAAATTACAGTTTTAAACTGAAATAGTGGTTTTTAAAATGATTGATTAATATGTGTGTAATAAAAGGACATATGTAAATAATATATGGTATGATATATATAATTATGGTTATATAATTTTATTAGGACATTATATTTATTTTACTTCTTTTTAGAATGTTTATAAATGAATGGGAGACATGAGGTAAGGGATTTGCAGTCTCTCTTTCATTTTCAGGATACATATTCCATATTCCAAACATGATTATTTTTTATGGTGAATATGTTGACTTTATTGTTATTTAATGAAAATAATTATTTCATTACATATGAATTTTAATTTTATTTTATTAAAAAATGAATATTATGACTCAAAATTTTCCCAATTTGTAAGATATTTTTGTCTCACTTTTTTCTTTGTGGAGCATATTCCATATTCACCATGTTGTTATTTTATATGGAGTATATAAAGTAATGAATGTAAATTATGGTTAATATATTGAATATTTTTGTATATAAATATCCATATATTATTATTTATTTAGTATGAAATATTATTAAAATGTTATCAATGTTTTAAGGGTTTTTGATATTTTCTCCTTATTTATTGAGATTTTTGTGATTATTATATCAAAAATTAAATTAAATTATATATCCCAAAATAAAAACATTATATTTATAATTATAAAATTATTTATTTATAATTTATTCATCACCTATATTTCCCAATCCTTAGATAGTCAATATAATAAAAAAATCCTTTAAAATAAAAATAAAATTATTTATATCTTCGATCAAATAAGATTTCTCATAACAGTGCATGATTTATAAAAATATTTTAAGGATTTCATAAACATTTAAAATGATGTATTTAATGAATTATTTATCCAATTTCAAATATTTTCTATATTATTTAAAAAAATATTCCTTTTAATTCCCAATTTATGTTCTTTTTCCTTTTTTCTAAAAATGTTAAATGATTCTTTTTTTATAATGAACAACATGAATAGTATTATAAACCACTATAAATATGAATTTTCTTAAATAATTCATTATATGTTCGATATGATATTTTCAAATAGAAGTATATACACAACAATTTATGGAGTTTTAATTTAAATAATGTGACTATCAATGTGAAATTGTTATTTTCATGGGGAAATATTCATAGTGATGTCTCGAAATCATTTCCTATATTTGATTAAATCATTTTATGTTACTTATTATTTTATTTCAGATATGATCCAATTACATAATTCTTCTTATTTTTTTAGCAGTGTCATATTTTCCTCTCAATATTAATATGAAACCTAATCCTTTTCAAATGGTTATGATATGATTCAATGATGACATTTTTATAAAACTTTTTTCCATTCAAAGGGGTTTTCTACAGTGAATGGAAAAAAATGTTTTATAAACCTATATCTTTTATATTGGTTATTCTATGATTTATAGTTAATGAACCTGTCTTCTTATGGCTTCTAATATGATTATATTTTTATGTTCTTTTGGAAAACATACATATCATTATCATTATTTGACTCATGATACTTATATATTCCTCTAATTTATAATGTAAATAGCAATGTCTTATTAGATAAAACATTATTTAAAGGGTAGTGAACTCTTTTCAATAAGGGAATTTATCCACTATGAATGCCTTGGGAGTGATCGTCAACCAGTATATTGATTTGGGGATAAAAGGAAGCATGCTAAGATAGTATTCGCTGTCATCCTTGACTACTATGATGGTTTAAGGAGAAAAATAAATCTTAGGTTACTGTCGAAGATGAATGTATTTTATTACTAAGGACATGATTTTCTATTCTTATTTGTATGAATAAAATAATCTATTAGACAATTTTATGTTCTCAAGGATCTTGGGCATTGATTTCATTTTGATTAATGTTATAAAAACTATGTTGATTTTTTACATTACTTAATATAATGATATTTGATATATAGTGTGTAGTTTTCATATTTTTTACCCATGTTCTCATGCCATGGTGATCATGTCATTCTTATATAATCTTGGATATATATCATGTTTACCCATACTCATAATTTTATCTCACCATTTCTTCTTTTTTCACTCCCTAGGGTATGAATAATGTTTTTATGTATGATATGTCTAAGAAGGTTTCTACTGACTGAAAATTAATTTTTTTTAATTATTGAAAACAGTTTTTGGAAATGTGAGAACCGAACAAGAAAAACAAACTAAGGTGGTGCGTCTAAGGGGATCTACCATTATTGACACATGCCATACCAATATAACAAAAAAAATAATTTGGCATTTTCAAGGAAAACCACAATTGTATACATGATTGAGGAAAATAGACAACCAAACTGAAGAACCTTCAGGATCCAAAATTCCTTTATCAAATCCACTAACACCACCACGACTTTATAATAAAACCTTTTAAATAGCCTAAAATGGAGGTTTGTGTGATAGGAAAATAAAAAAGAGTAGAGTAGAATCGTAAAATGATGTTGTCAGACCCTAGACTACAAAACATAACAACAAAATAGAAAATTTCAAAATAAGTGAGACCAAGAGGGAAAATTTCTCAATCAACAAGAATTCTTGAGGTCAACCTCTACAACCACATAATGACCCGAGAGAACACATTGACCCTACCCATTCTGACCCTAATAAAAATAAAAAATTAATTGAAAAGGAGAGGACATCACCAGTACCAATAATTCCTACATCTGGCATCTGCATAGAAGTACTATATCTGGAAAATGATCATTGTCCATGCCTCTCAAAAACAAGAAACATGGTCATTCCTATGACCTTTATCCTTGTCTGTGTACAAGATGAGGATGTCTAAGAGGGTTTCTACATATGAAGCACGTAGATTGAGATGATTTAGTTCAATCAAAAACTATTTTTTATCTATCCATGTTTCAAAACATACCAAACAATTACTTCCCCTTTGTATTTTTAGGATTAAATTAATATCATCATATTAGGATTTAATATTTTTATATTTTATGTATGGATCATTACAATATATCATTCAATAGTGTTGACATAACTCTGTATATTTGTATGATAATTCAATATTTCATGACACCCTCTTAAAAAAATGTTCATACCCTTTTGAGTATATTGAAATTGTGTATCTATTAATTTTTTTTATATATATAATTGAAAAATCATTATTTCATAATCATGATCAAATTTAATTTCACGAGATTCTATATTTTTCATAATTTGTATGTTTGGGAAATAAAAATTGATAAAAGTTTTAATAGTATTTCCTAACAGCTAATTTGGAATAAAAAAAGATTTCTTATTCTAGACCAATTCGAATGGGTTGTTCACTGAGTTAATATCTATAGTGATCTTTACAATAATGGTTCTTTCAATTCCATTCCATTACTAAAACCAAGAGGCTTTACATGAGTGATTAATCATTTATAATATGTGGAAATTATCATAATCATTAATGTAATTTAACCCTTATAACACCATTTTCTATTACATGGTCATGTTTCCTATAGTTTCTTATACTTAACATATATCAATATTAGTTTCATAATGTCTAAATTAAGGTGTTAATGTTGTTATTTTTAATTTAATCCCTCAATAAAACTATAATATCAATCCAGTATAGAAGATTTTGATGGAAATTTTATCAACCATAGAATATCACTAAAGGGTGTCGAACCAGGTTTAGTATTATGACTATTTTTCAAGAGCTAGGTGATGATTATTATAAATCTCAAGATTCTAAATTTAGGGTTCCTAAACAAATAAATTAACATGATCTTAATAAATCATAGGATATAACAACTTCATTTACAAAAAGGATTCATTACATAATGATATATATATATGTGTGTGTGTGTGTGATGATCAAACATCACATATTGGGATATAAACTAGGGAGTAAAATTTGATTTTAAAATACAAAATTTATCATAAGAAATTAGTATAAATTATTAGAAATGATAGTGTGAAAATTAAATTCAAATAAATTATTTAGAATAGATAGAGAATAATTTTTTATTTGATTATTATAAATATTCGCACGTAAAATTTTCCTAAAAAGAAAAAAATATTTTAAAATGTTCTGTGAATATTTTTTTAAAACATAACTTTGAAATGATTCTTTCATAATTAATGAATCAAACTATATAATTTTTTCAAAATTTTGAATTTAAAATAAATGGAAAAAATATAATTTTAAAAGTAATTTGTAAAGATACAAACATAAATTATTTATGATGATATAAAAATAAAATGTCCATTGGATGATAAAACCTTCTATTTTCAATGGATTAAAAAAATTTATTACTTAAAAATAATCTTATTAAAGACCCATAATGTTAAAAAAATAAATAAAATCATTAAATTAAAATTAAATAAGGTAAATAAATGTATCATTAACATTAAAATATTTTTATTTTCCACCACATAATGAATAAAATTAATTAGATGTAAAAATATTGACACATAAAAAAAATATTAAAATTAATGTCAATTATTATTAACAAAATATTTTTTAATGAAAATATATAAACACCAAGGAAGAATAATTTTTTTGCAAAACATGATTTCCAAGAAAATAAACAGTAAATACACTCTAAAATCACCATAGGTTTTATTATAATAATCATTAATGATGATAGAAAAAGATGAGTGATTGTGTCCTAAGAGAATTAAGTAAATAAAAACCCATTCTGATTCTAGTTAATATTTATTCAAAATACATTAAAATCTTAAAAAAATATGTTTCCATATATCCAATTTATAAAATAATTATATATTCTAGAAAGGATACTATTTAATTATATACACCATAAAAATAATTAATTGTTTTGAAACAATAAAACATGTCTGAGTGAAAATGAATTGAGATGGAAAAACCATTTCATAATCTAAATATATTAGAATAATAAAACCAGGAGAATGATAACATAAAATTTTGAATTTGATATCTGGAAATATAATTGGTTAATTATGTAAAAATTTTAATGGGGTAGTATGATCAGTATAAAAATATAAACATATTGTATATTATATTTATTTCTCAAAAATTGATATTTGGAAATAAATCCATACGATTTTCCCCTATTAGTAAGATTCCCCCTAGGATCCTTTATAACAAAATAGATATATTAAGGGATTATATTGGAAAAATATTCATAATTAAATATATATGTTATTTGAAATTGTAATCATTATTTATATGTATATTAGTTTTTTTTATATTTTTCCATTTCGGTCGTATTTAATTATTTTATATATTATTCCTTGGAGTAGTATTAACCTTAATTATATCACAAAATTTTGAAACAAACATTAAATGAATATTAAATTATTTAATAAATATAATTATTTTTTAATTGATTATTATAATTCCATTATTAAATTGATCTTTATCCTAGAAGACGAAGTCGTCAAAAAACATTTTTGTAGTTAATTTCAACTTAAAAATGTCGTTTTCATAATCAATTTGATAAATATTTTTTTATCCTTCAAAAAAAAATATTATTAAATTATTGTTTTCATATTATTCTAGAAATTATGTTTGGGTTATGAATGATGAAATAATTTCAATTAATTATTCAATTAGGCAGTCAATCTGACCGAGTCTTGAATGTTCTTTGACTCTATTATTGGGTACGATTAATGATGATTTTATTTTGAAATTATAGCATTATAATATAACAATAATAATAAAAAAAAAATTTAAAAATTTTGGAATATATATTGGGATTTCATGATAAATATAATGAAATTAGATTAATAATGGATAAAAGATTATTTGGTGGGGCTAGTCAACCTAAAAGACAAATAGAGTCTCAGTTATTCAATAAAAGAGAGTAGTGAAGGTGGATAAAAATTTATAAATTATGGACCATGTTTAAATTATGTAAATAAAATTTATTCACAAATTAGATCATTAATAACAAAAATAAGATGTGGTAATGAAAAACATAAAACATCACTTTTTGGGGGTGGTAATCTGCTCAGTAATAGAAACAAGGATTCTTATATTTCATAGTAGAGGAATGAGAATAGATAATAGTTGATATATTATTATAATAACATATAAAAACTCTAATGATGACTATTTGTTAATATAATTTGTCTATTGTTGGTCAATATTGCAATGATGAATATTCCAATGTTAAGAATTTTGTGGTATCTATGTTGATACATTGAAACTCCACTTGAAAAAGGACATAAATTTATGAAAATTGGGATAATTTTCATTGCTTGGGGAATTATGAAATTTGATGGAATTAAAAGAGGATAAATTTTAGAGTTTCGTCGAGGAAATTTCATAATATGATGTGTTTATTTAGCGGGTGAAAGTGGTCCTCCTTTTTTTAGTGATGTAGCGGGTCTTTTCCATTGAAAATAATGTTATATAAGTTGTTTGAATGGAATGTAATTAAATTTTTACATGTTACGTGAAAAAAGTAAATTTTTCTTATAGTTATGAATTTTAATTTAATTAAATGATTTATAGGAGGCATATAGCCTTGATAATTTAGATAAATTCAAGCCATCTGATATTTGTCTTCTAAACACATATCACTCTTTATAAAATTTTAATCATATTAATTATACTATTAATAAAAAAATTAGATATCCCTTGATTCAAAATATAGACAA
The DNA here is from genome assembly GCA_963277665.1 of Viscum album. Taxonomy (NCBI): domain Eukaryota; kingdom Viridiplantae; phylum Streptophyta; class Magnoliopsida; order Santalales; family Viscaceae; genus Viscum; species Viscum album. Next base: position 121,702,370 of record OY728151.1, read on the forward strand.
TATGAATGTGATTTCTGTATCCATATAATGTAATTTAATTTTTAAAGTTTTGAAAAATAACTATTAAATCAAAATATATATTTTCTTACTCACAATTCATTTCTAGATAAATGTGATATAAATAATTAAGATTTGAAATTTTTATTTTACACTAATTTACAATTTAATGACTATTAATTATTTTTTATCAATTTGTAAATATAATATTATAGATTTACAATAATTTTATTTCATTTTATTCTAAAATTTCATATCATTTAGTAATGTATTATTATTTGATTAAAAAATTATTTCACTTGGGTAATATGTATGTACCCTGTGTAACATAATCATTATGTATAAAATAGTGACCCCTATTAGATAAGGTAAAAACAATAATATCGAATTTAATATATATTTCGTTTAATTCAATAGTTAAAAAATAATATTTAAATATTTATGTATAATGTATTCAAAATAATAAGTAATATAATATTTTTAATGATTTAAAATAAAAAATAAATTTTATTAATTGAATAAATATATTTATCAGTTTAGAATTATACATTAGTGGCATATATTTTTTTAAAAAAAAATAATTCTAAAATTTTTGGTTTGTCTTATATCCAAATTATGTTACAATTCCTTTGTATTATCAAAAATCATATTTTTCACCATTCAATTAAAAAATAATAATTTTAGAAAAATTGAAAAAAATCATCTTAATTTAAATTTACCATGATAAATCCAAATATGACCTTCATTTTTTTAAAATTAAAATCCTAATATTTATATATTAATCTTTTTAATAAAATAATAAAATATCTTGAAATATTGTTTTTATACTAAATCAATGTTGGTATATTATCTGTTGTTCTAAAATTTTTGTTCATAATAAATATTACATACATGGAATAATATTTATATTATAATATAAATGTTATTAATAGAAAGTGACTATATTATTTTAAATTTTATACGTATTGAGTTCTATATTGTGAGGGATTTTATTTTATTTCACATATATACATCATAATCATGTCAGCTACAATTCTATTATATCCTTGTGAAGATTTATAATTTTTTTTATTTGGGTGTATCATGTGGAGAATGATATCAAACAAAGTATTTATTTATGGAAAATAAAAAGTCAAATATTGTTTGGCTACGTACCCCCAAATAAACTTATTCCTCAAAAATTAATTATAATTCAATTAAAGAGATATATAATTGCAGTGAATATATTAACATGCTTAAATATATTATCTATAATGATATAAAATCCTAAATATCATATGGATGAGTATGAAAAACACATTTATACCTATGATTTCCTAGCCTGTGTTCCACTAAATGGGGTGCCGATCTCGGTCGATCACAAAGCCTCCAGATAGTCTCCTCATATGCCAGAGGTTGTCAACTAGAAATGGGGGGATTGAGGTGTGTCTTTGGGGAGACTATTCCCTCATGCCATAGTAGAGGAAAACTAACATAATAATAATAATGTAATTGGTGAAATAAATATAATAATTGAAAATAAAATGGAATAAAATTGAAACATCCAAGATTAATATAATCATGAGAAACTAGAAACTGAATAATATACTAAATGAATATAATATATTTCATGTCTCAATAAAACAATAAAATATGTTTACATTATAGAAAGATATAAATTCTATGAAAAAAGAAAACAAAAATTAGGGAAACATTATTTGGAATCACGAGCACTGGCTCATTTATCTACTTCAACGATTTTTCCTAAGAATGTGAGAATGATTAGGTGTACAAAGTAGGATGCTTCCTTATATCAACTCCTTGAAACAAATAATATTCTCATCTACCATCGGTGTCCTTAATATGGTGTGTGATAAATATCAGTAGGCCTCCAATAATATAATCTATAAATATTTATTCTATATAATATTAGTTGAAACAATTTCTAGGTAAATATGATTTTAATGATAGCACTGTAATGTTACCAATGTGATCTTTATTCAGACTTAGACAGCTTCTGATATTGTATCAATTAATTAATTATTTTACTATTTATATTAACATTCATTTGTATTATACATTATAGAGATCATATTAACACATTTTAGGTGTAACAATGGAATCCTATAAGGGTGAAAATAATGAAAAAGTATCCATGGTAATAATAAAGTCATCCTTGATGTCAGGGGATGAGAACTCATAGTAATAACATGCACTCTAGCCAATGTGGTTTGAGAGTAATACATGGGTAATTGACCATGTAATTACATTATATATGATTCCAGTCATGTATAAGGATCTCATAAAAGGTAAGAATAAGCAACGAATTAATTGTCCCAGTTTGGTGAATCCATGGAACCATGTGTTTGGGGAAATCAATATGGATCCAATGAGTGTATCTGAGAAATCTTAATATTTGAAATGATAGTGAGGGGACCCGACATTTTGTTTTTCGGAATCCACTCATAAAAAATTAACATGATTGAAGGTGGGTATATTTATGGAATATATCTCCTTGAATCAAAATTTTATCCTCTATGTTATCATAGTATTTCATCTTGAATCAAAGGCTGGAAAAATTATAACCACTCCGATTAAGATAAAAATATATAATATAATATATGGACCTTATACATAATTCATTAATTATATTAGGTAACGTAATACTCGTTACATTTAATAATATAATATGTTCATTCCATTCTTATTAATATTGTATGACATGTCTATTAGTAAAATGAAAAAATGTAATACATTAATTATATATTCAATGATTAGGTTATTTACATTATCATTCATAATAATGAAAAGAAAGGCTAATGAAATGAAAAAAATACCATTCATATATAATTAAGTAGCGTTAGTTATATATATACATATACCTTCCATTTAACCTATTAAACATTCATTAATTAATTTGAAACACTTACCATTGAAGGGTCAACTGATATTATACAGGTAATATCCATTTATTATTAATTTATTTAAATGAATAATACCTTTAGTAAGGCCAAGTCTTTCCCACTTGAATGGTGGAAGAGGTAAACTCGTCATTGTTTAAAAAGGAATAAAGGTGTTACACCCAACATGGTGTGGTCGACACTGAGGTAATAACCTCCAGCAATCTAATAATAATATATAAGGGGCTTTAGGAGATGAGTTCATTGATTTATACCTTGTAATATGCATTAAAAAACAAACTCTTAGTGATACCGGCATGTCAACAATGATAAATGATTATAAAGATGGAAGAATTTTAGTGAACAATCATGCAACAAATATCTTGATTCTATTGTACACTTATCATCAAGTATTGGCCCTCAGTTTTTCCGGGATCGAATGAAAATAGATGAATGGATTGATGCCCACTAAATATAGCAGACGTTCCATCATAAAAACAACATCACCAAGAAAATGATGAATGCATAAATAAGTATATAGATCGAAAAGATTCCCTGGAGAAATCCAATTATATTAACTTTTGTAAAACCAAACTTCAGATGATGATGATATCCAGGAAACTATGTATTCCATTGTTTGATCTCCAACATGTAGAAGGGGAGCCTCTATCGATGGAAAAGAGAGAAATAAGATAGGGGTGAGGTTCTCAAATAATGTAATGTCTAAATAGTAATTTTACACCTAAATTATTGATTAAATTGTTCGGTTTCAAAGTTGTAAAAATTGTGCACCAAGCATGCATATGCTACCTTCCAAGGATGGAACCGCCACGGTTAGGCTACACAGATTTATAAATTATGTGAAGAACATTAAATAGAGATTTACTTTAAATTAACGACCATCTGCATGAGAATGTGTACCAATGTTAATATTTAGGTCAAAATATGAGCCTTTCCTTCCCCTATAAAATTCCCCCGCATGGTTTTGGAATACCAAGTGGGTAGGGAATCATAGTTTTGAATGACTGTAGGGCCCAATGATTTCTTTACCCAGCCATGGTTCTAGACCCTAAAAAAATCTTGCTAACCAACATGTATGTTATTTAAATATGCATCCATTATAGGTTCAAAAAAATTGATTCTACAAGAATTTAGATGATTATTACCTCATAGAAAAACTAGGTTCTTACATTCTTCCTCCTTATAGGAACACATCTCCCAGTTCTCTTGCAAGAGAGGTGGAATGCTATAGGAGAACCACTCCTGCAACTATGCACAAATGATAGCCTCAAACCACCTTCTCCCAAAATGTACACATTCATGCTACAATATCCCCCAATCATATGTGAAATACAATCCCGAGAAAGCCTTCATGATCTGTTCAATGATGGTTATATGATTATCTTCAAAAAAAGAATCAGTCACTAACTCAACCTCCTCTTGATCAAAACTACAATACATATTGGCGCGATGATGGTGATGCTGCAATATATGTAATATTTACTACATGGAAGGGGTACCTATTAGGTATTATAAATCGATATTGTATTGGAATGAAAATGTACAAAATCTCAAATTGAATGACATAAAACGACTATAACTTAACTTTCCTCAGTATCCATTTATGCCAATATATGGGTGATACCACAAAAAAACATGATCACTAAAATCAAATTCTAGAAGTAATTGATAGCGATTTACATTATTTCTCAATCTATACTAATTAGTATACATAAAATTTTGGATTAAATATAATTTCATGGATCTGAACAGCATGAGTTGGGGAACCAGTAGCACGACATGTCCTTCCTCTAACAAACAGATTGGTGAACATCCCGACCAAAAGTACATAGCCTCATAATGAGCCCTCAGAATCATCACATGAATTCCATTATTGTAGGGTAACATTATCGGATGAATACTCTTCTCTATATAATAGTTTAAATTTGTGACACATTCCTTGGGAATGTATTTTAATACCAATACCATCTGTTCTGACTTTCTATCAGTCTCTATGTGAAAAAATGTTCTTAGAATCACATGTGTACCCATAGATCTCCATAACTCCTTAAAAACCCTAATTTTGAAATGATAATCCCTATATTATATTATATTGTTAGGTAACTCATGTTTGTGTTTGGTCTCATAGACATATAGTCTCCCCATATCATAAATTTATAAATTCTCCATGAATGGAAGGAAGTGTGTTACTTTTTTCATTTTACCCATGACTATACAAATGACATCGCTACCTTGAGATATCCATATAATGATGATGAAAAAGTCATTGGGAAATCACCCCCTTTACATTATAGGATTGGTAATTGGTGATGTTTGTGTCCACGTAACTATTTCATCACATTTACCAATCGTTAGGTGGAACTCTGAGTGATAGAACCATCTATATATTGTTTCATCTGAGGCCACCAATAATGGAAGCATATATCATGATACATGATAGAGTAATATAGATTAATATAACAACGATATGTGTGGAAATAAAATGTCATTTCATATGTCATATAATTAAAAACTCAGATATACTAATGACCATAGAGGATATCATATATATCACCGAATAAATAAAGAAGTGTGTCCTCAACAGAAAAACTCTCCCAATAAACCATGACACAAGTATCTAAAAAGGACTTCTATTTATTGTATCCATATGGGAATAGGTACTATCCATGGGATTAAGAGAATAATAATCATGAATGACAAAAAACTCGATATATAGCCAAAAATTAATGGCCATTAATTTCCATCTTTCACCAGCTTCTTGAATGACATTTAACTATGTTTTTCGGATCAATATTTCAACTAAAAAATTTTCCCTTCTTGGAATATATGAAAAACATAAATTGATTTATTTAGTGTATTATACCAATATTAGTGGTTTGAGATTCATTTAATTCTTTTATATGATATATTTGAGTCTCTCATGGTCTGTATACACCAAAAATCACTCACCCATAAAATTGTTTCTCCAGTAGTGAAAAGCAAATAATGTTGTTTCTAGATCATGGTTGTGCATCTGGTGGTTATTATCATGAGGTCCCAACTGGTGAGACTTGTACATAACATCTAAATATTCCAAAATCATTAATAAAAATGGGATTATGTCGAATACATTAAAAAACACAATGATAATTACGATAGGCTCTCATAGAATCAGAAAAGGTTCTTAGAAATGTATTTATTTAATCTCCTAAAAGTACTTTTCTCACACTTATGACCATAAAATTATCCCACACTTCTTTTTTATGTCATCAATGAGTTGGAAAAAATTATGATAATTCTTTTATTAAAGTCATTAAATATCAAGACAACACTATGAAATAGTATATATCAGACACATTATAAGGATGATCTGATGAATCAAGAGCACTCACCTTCTATAGAAAAAATTGTTTTTTGATTCTAATAAAATATATCTCATGATGTTAGTTTTTTCATCCCTAAAGTCGAATTGAAAAATAATAACATAATGTTAATGATCTCATTGGCTATTAATAATGATCTCAAAGTGTTTATCATGGTCACTATTAGTATAATAATACACAAATATTTCATCCACAAAAAACATGATAAATCAATACAAATATTGGTGGAAAACCAATTCATAAAATCTGTGAAAAAATAATCTTTTAAATACAATAATACACAACAAGATACACATATAATCCATTCCAACTATAGAATGTTTTATGTGGTATATAAAAAAGTATAACTCATACAAGATGATATCAAGATCCCATGTTTTTATTCGAGAATACTCTATCTATTCGTAGCTGGTCAAAGAGATCATCCATTTTTATGTAGTGGATATTTATTATTAACCATAAGTTAGTTCTATAGTGAATAATATACATGTATATTATGGGTCCCATCGACCCTATTGAATAAAATCTTGGGTGAACCCCATGTAGATGTACTGAGTCAGATATAACCCTTTTATTCTAAATCGTCAAACTAGCTCCTGAGATCTTGGTCATAAGTAAGATTCGTCCATTATTATGGAATGGAAATTTTAGCTTCTAAATTTATTATTTCAATAAAAAACTCTATCTATATAAAAAAGAAAGGGGAAATAATAATTTGAAAATAGATTCTTGAAACAATCTACTATGGGAGGTTAATTTGTCAAATGTATTCTATTATCCTCCATAATGGGACTAGAAATATTGTCAGACACTACACCTAGCCCATGATGCTCTAGACCAACTTTCATAGCCTAGAAAATCCACTAAACCTTTTAAAGATATGTTCCACCCTCTGTTGATGTAAATGACACCCTATGGGGATAGAAATCTATATAGGCATTATATTGAACCAACCAATGCAATTTAATAATGACACCATAGCTTTCCATCTCAAGTATAAAGATGTACAATAAGAAGGGTTTTCTTCCTACCTCAATGGGGATGTCCACAGATTGGAATATTCTCTCGGACCACACTCACAAAGGTGTATCCAAGATCATCATCTCATAGTTGTAATGAACATATAAATAAATGTTTTTCAAAGTATACAGGGAGGTATATAAGTGTAAGGAACCTGTATTGAACAATGAAAATAATATATTGGAGTATACTATAGTATTACATAATACTATAGATATTCATTCACACTTATCCTTAGGTACTATCTGTTAGGAATGAAACTAACATGAACCATAGACATCTACTATATTTGGACTACCATGATCCGATCTACTCTATTGGAAATCATAATCATAATTTTTTCTACGAAAACCATGACCCACATATCATTAGTATATATAGTTGTACTCCAACTCCATGCCTCACTTGGAAATCTGTTCCCGCACCTGAATATATAGATTGTATGGATACACTTATACTATAATCTATCGAAAATATCTAACATGATATTTAAAAATAGCCCATATGGCCACAAGAGGGACACTCCATGGGGTCTCTATGTCACTAATGTTTCTGATTCCCTTTCTATCCACACTGATGTTATATAAAAAAAATTTAGTGTGGATTATTTGGAAACCACTACTCTAATAAAAATAATTAATGTTATGGTACCTACTAATAGAAGAAATACGGATATGTCTCCACACTTAATACCTTTTACTAAGACATTTAGTATCTGTCCTATTGTTCTTAGTTATAATAGCATGATTAAAAATTTCATAAAATACAAGATGAAACAATTAACTCACCTACAAGTGGATGGGATACTTTTTCCATTCTTTAAAATATCGTTCTCACGATATCCCATCACCAACTAGATAATATGAAAAATTATTACAACTAAGTAAAAAATAATAAATAGTGAAAGACGTATATTGAACCCTTCTCTAGGTGAATGATTAATCTGGATCGGTTATCTCTAATCATGTATCCGAAGAAGAAATCATAAAAAGGTTGTCCATAAATAATCCCAAACCAAGCCCTAAGGAAGAGTGTCTTGGATAAACACAACACACCGGTGCATGGAGAACTCATGGAGCATATATGTGTAAATTTTGACCATTGTATATAGATGTGCCTATATATTCTTAGTGAATGAAATAATGTCCAACATCTATGACATTGATGATCTCAAACCACCATTCTTCAAAAGGATAGCAGGATGCAGCTGATGGGGCACTAAAGTTAGACTGGCCATAGTATGTGAAGATTGTGGTGTACCCTGTATAGAAAAAATTAGATTTATAAAACTCTGTTTAAGATAAGATTCAGTTCCTAGTTTCAGTATAGTAGTATTTACCTGAAGAGGCACACTTGATTGTAATATAGGTAGAAAAATTCACACAATAACTATAGTGTGTTCATCCCCACCCTCTTGTTGCATGAATAAAGGATATTCTGGTGGCATAGATCAAAAAAATTAATGAATACACCTCATATAAAGATATTAGAACATATAGATACTATAAATGAATAATATCCTCAAAATAAGGTCTCAATACACATGGTATACTACCCCATCTACACACATTAATTGGTAAAGCATGGGTAATTGTTAAAACTTTTATTTACCGGGGATCTAGTTGGTGAGGGGTCAAATAAAAATTTACTCTTTATTTACTGGTAACCATATCCTTTTTTTTGAATTTTCATTTTATATTTTTATTTTCATTCATTCATATATCATGGTTCAATTAAATGGATCTTCATTCTTTACTAATTAATTTAGATACATTTAATAACTAAAATATCATCCCACTTAATTCCATTCAATCCCATATAAATTCTCTCTCATAATGTAACATGTAATATATTATGGCGCGACATGGTTAATTAACCATTCTATTCAATGATTTTAGATAGACCTAATGAAATACAACTAGGTATCATATAATTGACACAAAATTTCAGATCATGTAACCATTGGTACATAGCTAACAAAAGGTGAAGCTCTTTATTTATGTTTTCCCCATCAACCTATAAATTAAAACACTATTTTTAATGATTCTGATACCATAAAAAGCATATTTGAAACTCATTAGTAATATATTAGAAAAAGGGAATATATAACAACCATGGATAAATCAACAATCTCAGGGTACACATGAAATGAATGGAGTGAAATGACTGTATAAAACTTAGCATATGCATGGAATGTGAATTTTATGTTCCTATACTGATTCATGTAATTAATGACTTCATCTCATTGGGAAATGATAGAATTAAATTCTCAATCAAATGAATATATAAATTGATATTCATGTTCATCATCTAATGTAAAAATGGGTATTAATGTTAATAATAAGAATACCGAAATGGAATTTCCCAAAACTAAGAAAACATTTATGTACACCGAACATGGGTTTATTGCGCCTGGGAGATGTATATAACCAAATTAAAATACATTATTAATAAATTTTCCCCCAAAAAGAAGAAAAAAGAAAAGAAAAATAGTCCCTAACACCACATTGTGGAATCCCAACTCATGTACCACACAAAGGTTCCTAGTAATCGGTTGGCCACATGGCCTCAAGTGAACATCCCCATATGGTAGAGGCTGTTGACTGGCAATGGAGACCTGTGGCCTATCAGTTGGGAGACTATTACATCATGTTTGGCTGTAGATCATCAGATTTAATTACTATATAATTAGTGGAAGAGGTATTATAATAAAAAATAAAGTGTAAAATAATTTAAATTCCAAAAGGATTATAATAACCTAATGATATGAAACTAAATTATATAGAAAATGATAATGGTATTTTTAATTTATGTAAAATATGAAAAAAGTATAATTTCTATGATGTAATACATTCAATACAAAATAGTCAAAAAAGAATAAAAAATATATCCAACATCCTGAGCGTTGACTCGGTATATACATCAAATATCCATCCCATGAAACAAAAAAATTATTATTCTGAAGCCGACTGTTTCCCCTTAGTAACACCTGTATATGAACAATCATACATGGTACCATCAACAACACATATAGGGTTTGATATTAATCATTGTAGTTCCCCATCAATGGTATCTACTCAAATCCAGTATCTATAATATAATGTCAATTAATGTTCATATATAGATGAATGTAAAGGCATTACCGTAATTTAAAAATCTCAAACCTACTTCATCCCTAGTTAGGGTTTGAATATATTTAATTTCATTAATAATGTTCCATTTTAAAATAATATTCTTCCATATAATATATTATAGTAATAATTTGAGTGGATCTACGGTTTAATAAAAACTTTCTATACTAATGAAAATAATGAAATAGTATTCTAGGTAATGATAATGGAATCTTAGAGCTTAGGGGTTGAGCCAACTCAGTGTAATAACATGCAGTCTAGACCAAGGGGTATGATTGTAATCCATGTGGAATTGCCCAAGGAAATATATTATAAATGGTTTCATCTGAGTCTGATGATATTGTCCATGGTAATAATAGTCCAAGCATGAAATAGACTAATTGGGTGAATCTGTGGAACCATGTGTCCAAATGGAACAATATGGATCCAAGGAGTGTATAAAGGAATCCTAATATCTGAAATGATAGTGATGGCACCCTATGATGTCATGTCGGTCATCTTCTAGGAGAAAAATACCATCTTCAAAGGTTAATATCTCCCTTGGAAACCATGTCCTTGAACCATAATGGCATCCTTTGAGTTATCAATACATTCCCTTTGGAATCCATTTCTATCTCACACCTAACCATCCCAACAAATATATAATGTTCCAAATAAAATTATAATCTTATATATAAACATTTATTTAATTTAGGCCATATAATACTCGTGAAATTAAATAATTTAAGAGTTTATTATATTTTATTTTCATACAAGGTGGAAAATATATCAAAGACATGTAACAATTTAATTCTTTAATTACATATTAATTTATTTTTTTCATTCCTTTTCCATTCATAATCATGAAATTGTGGGCTAAGGACATGCAAAAAATAACTATTGAATTACAATTAACAATTCCATGTGACATATATATACAAAATCAATATAATAAAGTAAAAATTCCAAGATTAATTTGAAATAATTACTTTAGATGGGTGGAGTGATACTATACATGAACTACCCAAAAAATAAATTATTTAATTAAAAATTGTTCATTTATTATAGAAAAAACAGTCTCACACTAATGGTGGAACCAACAAACCCATCAATGGTTAATAAGATGTAAATTATTCTCATTATACATTAGGTTGTTTATGATTCTGTAATAACCTATAAAAAATAAGTGAACATATAAATGGAAGGGGATATAATGGAATGATTTAAATGGTTAAAAAATTTGAATATTAGTCAAATATTTAACTCCCAATTATTTTAATTATAGCCTAGAACATTTGAAAATGTAATAACTAATCATGATCATGAAAATAGGCCATATGAGGCTACAATGAAATAGTGAAATATGGAGAAATAATAATCATAAACTAAGCATAAGTATTAATGAGATTACGTAGAGGAACCTATCAAAATGAAATGAAGACACAATAGACATCAGATGATGAAGATATCCGAAAAAACTAATCCAATGTGGGAGATCCAATGTGAATATGGGGAACCATTATCTCTTTAAAATAATGAAATAACTGCTGATTGAAGTGTTTAATGGATTCATTCGTGAAATTTTCATTATACACAAAAAATAAGCATCGTAAGATCTGGTCGTATGGCTAGCCAACATATGTGACAACGGTGTCTAGGACATTGTCCATGGAGGGACCCATATGGGTAGGTCTCCTAGTTTGAGAAATTTTGTCTCAACCATGCTATATAGAGTTTCATAAAAATAAAGACCATCCACACATAACATTATCACGAGGAGTGTAGTTAAATCTATATTATCAAACTTTTTCCACCTATAATATTCCATGTACAATTATGGGAAACCATGCATGTGGGGATGCATGGTTTCTACATACTATTTGAAGAAAATATTTATTCAACCGATCCAGTTTTCTATCCCCTAAAAATCTTCAGCCCCACCCCCAAACTTCTATGACCTCATCAGGAATTCATTATAGGTCCAAACAAAATAAGAAGTACAAAAATTAAAGGATTCATACCTCATAAAAATAAAAGTAATAACACTACCTAACCATTTCATTGGAATGTATCTCATATATATTTATTAAGGCCAATGAGAATTATTCAGGTTTCTTCTTCGATAAATCTATTTTTTTAATTAATTAATATATTATAAAAAATGAGCTATAATTTTTTCAATATTGTAGAAATTTATATGTAGTCATATTGAAGGTAAACATTATTTTTTTAATTTATATTATCTAATATGAAGATATATTTATTTTTAGAATTTTTACATCGACAAATATTATTATCCTAGAACTTAATATTTTACACAAAATTGAAATCTCTGAGGGCTATGAAATTATATTATTATAAAAGATAATATATAAAATATGGTTGATAGAACTATAATATATCCACCAATCTTAGGAGTAATGTAAGTGAAACATAATCAAAATTATTCCTTTCATTAATAGTCATTATTTTGGTTATTCATTTCTCCATTGATCTCAGAAATTTTGGATTCAATCCATCTTTAGTAATTAATACATCAATGAAATGATAAGGATAATTCTCTTCTTCTAAAGTCATAACCCATTGAATTATTATTTTTACTATATTATGAACTATATTTATTTCAATATTATTAACTAAAATTTTCATTTTCCCATGACAATTAAATTCTCAAATACCCTATCTTCGGTAAAATACAAAATTGTTTAGTAACCCATAAGAAATACATTTGGTGTTTTTTAACAGTTTTGACACCTATAAGAATTGAAAAATTATTGTTTCATACTATTAGTCACTTACCCATCATGATACTCCACTTATTTAATATTTTTGTGTTTGGGATGTCAAATATTTTCACACAGTGAATAATATTTCAGATATCATGTATGAAATAATCAAAGGTTTCTCAATTTAACCCACATTCTGGTGGTATCTTTACTAAGGTAATAACCTCCTTATATTTATCAACCATGTTTCGTTCTAGATCCATACAATAATATAACCAATATGGTTTATATGAGTGATGAATCATTTACTGAATGATGATAATATACACATCATTAAATGAAATTTATCCAAAGATCCCCTGGTTTTTTTACATTACAATGTTCGCCTACTATTCCATCAACTCAAAATATATCAATATTGGTTTTAAATAGAATATTTTTCATATGTATTCTTATACATCTCATCCTATTCATTCAAATTAACTTATAAATTATTCTTTAACAGTTTTTCATAAAGAGAATTGGATCAACATCCCTATAGATTTCAAACAAGGTTTGAAGTTAGGATGATTTTTTATACACCATGAGACAATTAAGATAATATCCTAATCCTGATTTCTCTGGTTTTAACCCAATAATACATCTATACCAAACATTATATTCTCTTATAGTATCAAGACATTTATTTATTTCATCGGGTAACCACCTACATAAAGCGTTAATAATATTTTATTATATCATATTATATTTTGATTCATCTCTTTTTCACTAATGTTATTTAAAATACTCCCTAAAATAATATAAAATATTCCAAAAAAATAACTAAAATATTATCTATTACCAAATATAACTATCCATGTTAATCCTAATGTAAATGATATATAAATTAAAGATTAAAATAATAAATCTCTCAAAAAGAGAAATAATGAAATTTATAAATGGTTTTATGTCATGAATATTATATAGAAAAACACATCAATATTACACTATTGAAAACATTAAACTATTATAATATTCTTATAGAGTGTTTCTTATATATCTGACTTTATATTATCATCATAAAAACATATGAATAAGAAATAAATGAAATATGTGATATTGGACACTCGTAAAGGGTACAACATATCATCACGTAATGGGAAATAAGTAAGAGACATAAATATAATAAATTATTAAAATTAAAAATATTATAATCATAATACATGATATACAAACAAAATTCCTAAAAAATATAACTAAATTTGAATAAAATTTGATTCATCACTCAAATCATATATCAAAACACATATAAAATGAGAGCACTACATTAAATTGTAGAACACATTTAAAGTTATTGATTCAACATAAATACATTGAATTTCATGGAAATGAAATGAAATGTGAACATTTATCATAAAATTATGATCATATTAAATGATTGGAAAAACCATAATCAATGGAAAATGTGTGTTAGAAAATTAATTATCTACTAGCCTATTTGATCATACACATTATGTCCATGCCTGAAATTGTGAGAAAACATGTCATTCCCACTCATCTATAAAGAAACTCATTATGTATATTCTTGAATATCTCATAAAGTATATATATAAACTAATAAATTTATGGGTTATATAAGACCCCACACTTCATTATCATCATCAAATAAAATTAAATAACCCATGTAAAAAAATTTGGATCTTTAATCATATCAAAAAAAGAAATTAAGATATAATATAATATCAAAATATCACTTATTGAATGTATTCACAACATAATAAAAAAATATATTATGATCATAATATACCTCATGGTGTATAAAAATTATAATAATACTTTAAGTGAAAATAAAATATTTTTCACAAATCTTATTTTCCAATTTTTATAAAAATAATCTATAAATAACCTTCCAAAACAAACTTCTAAGAAGGGTATGAGAAATATATTTTAAAGTATTATTAAAATTAGATCCATATAATCTATATTTTAAAATAAATATGGTTTCTAAATCTATTATTGATAATAAATTGAAAACTTGTCTTTTTAATGATTGAATAATAATGTTCACGTAAAGATATATAATGTTTTATAAAAGTGGAATTTAAAATACATTGAAATATCTAAAAATTAAAAATCATCATTAAAAATATATTGTAAAAATTGATATAAATTTACCAACTAACATTGTAAAGTGGATGAGAAAAAATATAATTTTTAATGGATTTAAAAACATTTAAATAACATGGAAATAACCATGTTCAATATCCATATTATTAAAATGGATAAAAATACTTTAATATAAAATAAAAATTTATAATAAAAGAATCTTTGAAAATAATGAATACTTAAATTTAAATAATGGATAGGATAAAATTATTGGTAAGTAAAAAAAATTTACATTGAATAAAAATACCATAAATATATTTGGATTTATTCTTCATATAATGAATTTTATTCAATAATTAAAATCCCTATGGATATGTACAATGGTGTGGAACATGATTTACCAAACAAAATTGTGGAAATCCATAATAAATATATAATAGGTTATAATAGATAAATCATTACTGATAATAAACAAATATGTTTGAGTATCGGCCAAGGAAAAAAATGAGTCCTGAAAAGTAGATTTGAATATTTTTATATTTTCAATAAAAATTCATCAAGTGATTTAAATTTATATGGTTATATGAATGGAATGTATTAGATCATTATTTATTCCCAAATAAATTTTTCATGTGTATATTCACCATATAAATTATAAATTTGTGAAAACATTATATCCCGACCCTGCGATGAGTAATTGAGATGGAAAACCCATTACATATTATAAATTTTTTGAACCAAAGCACCTTTAAAATGATAAAATTAATTTGAAAATTTAAATTAAAGAAATATATTAGAAACACTATTTATAAATTATAATGGGTTTATAACTAAACAATTAAAACATAAACATTGTGTATAACATAAATATGCCTCAATGAATAAAAATTGAGACAGAAAAAGACACCTTACTTCTATATATAGTTACATTAAAAATATGATCATGTATAAAAAATATCATATTTAATAAATTCAAAATTGTATTTATAAATTACTGTTTTTATAATAACTATTTAGATATATTAGTTATGTTTTGGTGTTTTTTCATAGCGATTGTTTATAGTTTTGATATTTCATAGTTGTTTTGTATTTGTTGTGTCTGTATTTTTTCCTTTTCAAAATGTCATCCATAAATTTTCTTTTAATTTAAAATTATGTATTTTAATATTGATTTTTTATATTTAATAATATTTTCTAGGGTACTTTAATCATTATCCTAGAATATAAAATTGATAAAAACATTTTTTTTACTAAATTAAAATTTGTATTTTATTTTTTCCTAATAAATGAGTTATATGTTGTTGTAAATAATCCAAAACCAATGATAATAATTATTCATGTATTTATGTCATATTCTACCATAAATTATGTTTTTATAATACTCAATTATATTATTTTAATAAAATATTCATGTTGGTGATCAAACAGACCAAATCATGAAAATATGTTTTCTTGATTGTCAAATATTATAATGGATGAATTTTATTGACATAATATTTTTATAAAAACATAATAATAATATAATATTAAAATTTTTATGTTTATATATATATTAATATTTATTTATAATAATTAATAACTAATATAAAAATAAAAGAAATATTCTTTATGGAGGTTGAAGTTTGCACAGTGCACAATTAGAATTTCTGATTATCCATGTATGTTAGTAGTGAATATGCATAATAGGTGTTCGTTTCCTAAACCAATAAAAATAATATATATCAATTTTTCACAGATTTCTTAATTATTTATATACATGAGATGTGGTGACAAAAACTGAATGTGTCGCTTCATTGAGGCAGTAATCCACAAACACATAGTAATGATGACTATAATTTTTATTATTATATCGAAGAGAATAAATAAATGTTATATAAATATTAAATTAAGTTTTCAACACACTAATAATGTAGATGTTATTATTAAACATTAACTATGGATGGAATATAAATTATCAAATAGAAAATATATGTCATGAAATATATGATATCTATGTTAAGACTTGGTACATACTTTTGACAAAGGAAATAAAATTGAGAGATATAGGATTATTTTTTATCACCTTGGGAATTATAGAATCTAAAATAATTCAATGAGATTAAATTTGAGCATTGATTCTGGGAAATTTAGACTAGGGATTGGAGTGTTGAGATGGTGGATGTGTTCCTTTTTTATAAGAGAAAAAGAAAGGATTTCCCCATGAAATGAAATGTATATAAGGGGTAATAATGGAAATGAAAGAATGTTATGTAATTTTTGTAAAGTAAATTTGGTAATATATGTTGAATATACATGAATTCCTAACAAAGTATTTTCATATGGTATATAGGTCATGATTATTTAGGAAAATTTTATCTATAATAGATTAGCATTTGAATCACTTATTACTCTAATGTAAATATTAATCATGTAAATTATTGTATTAATATAAATACAATATGGATTATATTAAGAAAATCTCGAGGTGATGAATCCAAATTTTTATTGCATTATTTAGAAATAAATTTCTAAATAAAATAAAATTTACATTAAATTCAAATAATGAGTTGAAAGACATCTTTTTCTACAAAGATGTCTCTTTAATCAATAAATGTCGCTACTCTTATTTAAAATTTAGTGACTAGTAAATGAGTTTTAATTAGAGAATAAAAATATTTTTACAATATATTATATATTTAATTTATAAATCATTAATTAAATAACTGAAATACCCAATATTTCTTAATTTTTTATTCCTTTAAAAATAATATTTTTAGGAGGGTAAAAAATATGTTACCCTATTTACCTAATAATTATGAATATAATGTTTATTTTTATTATATAATTTGGTACCACATGTTTAAAATAAAAAATCCATATTATTTTATTCAATGTATAAAATCTATTTATAATATAATAATTTATAATATATAAAAATATTTTTTTAAATAATGCATATATAAAATATCAAATATATGTTTGTAATTAAAAAAGATTATATTACAATATATAATGAAACATCAAAAAATATATTTGTTTCTAAAAAATTTTTACCTATGTTTTATTTTATTCTAATAAATATTTAATGTCTCAAAAGGAATAGTATTTGATAAATGGTATTTTCACTATTCACATATGAAATAAATTATTTTAGAACAAATAAAAAAATATTATTATGAAAATTATACCATGATAAATATAGAATTGATGTTTATGTTTCTATTTTAAATGCATACAATTGTTGAATTAAATTCTAAAATAAATTCATAATGTATCATCAAAATATTTTTTTATATTAATTAATTTTATTAGTATATAACTATTCTCTAAAAATAATTTCCTATCATAAATATATCAAACTTGTTAAAATATCTATTTCATTAAATATATTATAAAAAATTGGAATTTATTTTCATCACAACATTAATAACATGTATTGATGATTAAGGAATTTATTCGACATATATATATCATTGTTTTTTCCTAGTAAATCTATGGAAACCTCATATATTTATATATATTTTTTATGGTAGTCATTTTGTAGATAAAACCATCTAACAAAATTATTATTTATGAAAACTATATAATAAAATATCAGGTGATTATAATATTTTCCTTAGAGAATTTTTAAAAATGATTTAAATGTGAAAACTATTTAATGTAGAGAATGATTGTTTCTATTGTTTATAGAATTAATTCCACGTTTTTATGGTGGATGTAAACTGTTATGTTGTTATTTATTATTTAAAATATCATAATTCTAAAAAAATTCAATTAAATATGATTCAAAAAGATAACCTTGATTTTATATAATATAATTTTAGAATATGTGTTCCTTGTCATTATTTATGATATGGAAACCTGTGTATTGGATGCACATGATTAAATTTCCAAATATATATATTATTTCATATTATTAGGATATTGACCTCACATAATGAGGTTATTTTGAATATGTATTCAATTATTGATATATATACCCACATATTCCAATATAGAAAAACATAATAAAACTAAATAATGGAATTTTTATGAGATTTATATATTGGTTTCGAATATTAAATATTCCACAATGTTAATATGATATATATCTATATAAACATCATCCCGATGAGGATATAGGTCACCTCAAGAGGATGCTTATGTATATATTTACATAGGTATATATAAATATATAATTCTACCAATACATGATGGGTTATAAAAAACACCCTTGAATGATTAGACCTTCTTAGTTGTCATGTAAAATATATGGATTTTATTAATAGATTATACTAGGCTCTATTGATTTTGGTGGAAATTAATGATGTTATATTGAAGATGTGATTTTTTTCCAAAAACCCATATTTTACCTCATTACCCTATTCATTATATGAGTAGAATATTATCAGTAGTTCACTACCATTCATTTATTATAATCTCATTCTAGATATAATCTGTTATATTTAAATAAATGTGTAGAAATTTATTCATATAGAGTATATATAATTGTTTGAGTTGAGACACTATTGGGGGTTCCCTACTATGTATTTATGTTCAAAACCTAATAGAATCCATCGTGTACATGATGAATCCCAGTTTCTTTATTTTTATGATTTACATGTACTCTAACAAGTACTAAATAATGATTTTTTTGATGTATGAATTATGATTTCTATTTTCATATTGGTATCATTGCTGATTGTTGGTCGGCTAGAAGACATATTCAGCTTCATGAAATTGTGCCTCTAGAATATACACATTTAGGCATGAATTTTCATTTATTATTTCTATTTAATGGTTAGTATTTTGTTTACTATATAAATTTTATTCATGAATTAATTTAGTTTTATTGGTATGTTGGGATTATAATATTTTTCACACTTTTAAGAATATTAAATAATTTTTTATTAATTTTTAGAACAACTTATATTTGTGTAAGAAATGGAATATTTTCTATAAGTATAGAAAATCCACATTCTATTTAAAAATCAGGGAAAAAAGGAATTAAAAGTATACTATGACCCATGAAACTAGTCTTCTTTTATTACTGATTAGGAAACTCCAATCAATATTATAGAGTACTTACTTAGGTGTTATTTTTGTGTTTTTTGGGTCTCCACAAATATGATATTAAAAAAATGAAAAAAACATTATGTACCCATAATAACATCACCAACAAACATCTCAAATAAGTGTGAATATAAAAATAGAAAATTATAAATATCAATTACTGAAGGACTACTAATTTTAAAATTATATATTCAGAAAAAATAATTAATGGAATATATTATATCAATCATTATCCACATCCCTTTTCATCACATAAGGTCATATAAATAAGATATTTTTCTGTAGTTCTAATTAAAATGTTATATCAATACCCAAGGCTTATCGAAATGATATACAAAATAGTAAGACTCTAGTTAATATATTACACACTAAAAACCACGAATAATAAAATATAAAACCATTAACCCCGATGACATATACATTCAAATAAAATGAAATATAATAACATCTTGTCCATAGTGAGAAAACATTCAAAAAAAATACCCAAATGATAATGATGAAAACAAGAGGATTTAATATAATGGATAACACTATGCTATGTAATTTTTTATAGGAATACCAACACAAATCATCAGTCACAATCTTCATTATATCACTCAACAGAGGTTTTCAACTAATAACTTCCCAATCATTTGACAGACTCTGTAATTTCACATGGTATCTTTAATATCAGCACAAGAAAATACTATATTCAATTATAATATGATGAAATATCCAAAATTAACAATAGAAAATTAGAAATATAATATTGACCCTTCTATAAAGACAATATATCAAGTTAAAGAGTGTTTTCAATATAAGGAATAATATTTTGTGTCATTCATTATTCAAGATTATCGTCATGTTAATGATAATGTCCCAATAGATAAAACAATATTAATCTCCCTAATATTATTCATATTATTAACTGGAAAATATGATCATAATAATAAAATAATCATCTGATCATATCTTAACTCATTAATTAGATTAATGACCATTACAAATCAATTTATGGAATTTGGATTCCTCTTTAATCTCATTATAACCATTTCCCAAAATATTAAAATTTAGTGAACAATTATTATGATGATTCTGAAATTAAATATTATAAATTGTATGAAAATGAATATAATTTTTTCAATAACTAATGTTTCATAAAAAATATTATGATGTTCAACTAAAAATTACAATTAAAATGGTAGATTTATATATATTACCATGTTCCACAAAGTGGATGTGCCCAATAAGTGGGTCTAACATGTAACTTGCAAGTAAAAAATATAACATTTTTAATATTTTTCTAGATCTATATTTATAAGAGTTTATTCTTATGGGATAATTTTGATAATATTATATGGGGTTCGTGAGATTGTGTGTTGATCCATAACACAACCCAACATAGGGGAGACTAAACTATGTGTGTCAATATCATGAGGATGCTTAGTTATATTGATTCCTTGTGACCTAACCAATATCCCTCTAACCACATCATATATGTATTTACATTTTATCACACTTTCTTTTTATATGATATTGTGTTGTTTCTACATAAATCCATCCTAAGGGAAAAAATGATCCAAAATGATTGGATGTCTCAAATAACCCTTCTTCATATATCATCTAAAACATAGAGTGTTATATCATCTATGTGATTGAGAATTTAAGGATATTATATATTATCCCAAGAATATAACAAATATTATTAAAAAAATTGCATAAAAATAAACTAATTACAAAACCATAATCACGATACATGATTTGATTGTAGGACTAGGTACACAAAACATCTGAATAAAATGAAACATACAATCACTATTGTTATTCTCCTGGGTGATATCCAATGTCTATATGTTCTCTGAAAATATCATAGGATGCAAATATAAATAATTAAATTTAATGGGTGAGAAAAAAATACCAGAACGAGAATAATTTATATAAGAAAAAATATGTGGGAGTCTAAGGTATAACAAGATAGAATATGGGAGAAGTCCCATGAGTGATAACATGGAAATATAAATTAATAACATGGTGTCATAAGATCATATAAACATAGAAGAAGTGAAGAAAAACATTTCAATATGTTAAAATGATTTAAGGATATCTATCTATGAAATATCATATGGTGGAAGAAGTCTATTAATGTATTATGATTACTATATAATACCATATATTATGTCTTAGGAGAAAAAATATTTTAACAATGAATTGAAGAAATATTTAGGAATATATATAATAACTGTTTCATGATTAGGAGTTACACAGAAAGATAATAAATCTTTCGTCAAAAACATAATTGTTTCCTATGGAATGAAAATATGTCGCATAATATTACCATAAAAAATTTATAATAGATATCCCCCGATGAATAAATTGGTGAAATGAACATAGGTAATGTATTACCAGATAAATGGAATGTAGAATAATCCACGTATATATATGAGAGAAATATAAACACAATTTTCATTAATTCTATAATTTATATTAGATGTAGAAACAATGTTATAATGAAAATGGTCATAACTAGGGGAATTGGTTATTTGGATAGATCACTTACCTCATGTCTGATTTTTCAGGTATAATCAATACTTCCATATTATTAAACTTTAGACAATTAATTAATTAAATAATAACACTTTTCAAGATTATAATTCATTTTTATTTCATTTATGATCATATTATATTCAATTTTTTAATCATTAACATTCATGTTAAACGTTTTGACAATATTCAGTTCTTATGTCCAAAATCACATTTGTATGTTTAATGTGGAAAAAGAGATTATTATTTAAACATTACCAGAAGAATAATAACTAAATAATTTTAGTTTTAATTATTTATTTTTATTTTTAAAACAAACCGATGATAATTTTTATGATAAATTAACTACATTACAGTCCTGGAGACGGTAGCTCGTATATACTTATGAGTAACATTTGGATTCTTCAACGATCATGATGGATATATGGTAATTATCATATAATTATTATTAAATGTCAATAATATCAAAAATATTATATTATTAACCTAAATTAATTTATATATACCATCTATGTGATGTAGTGGAGGAAATATTATCACATATTTTCATAGATGTGGTTATCCACATGTGCGCACAAACAATGTTTACATCATTTAATAAAGGGAAAGGTAACTGAATGTATAATACACTAAAAATATATACTAATATTATATTATTTAAATATATATATATATATATATTAAAAATATCATAAAAAATATTAGTTAGAGGCGATGATAAAAAAATAAAATGCATTGGTTCGTGGGTGGTAGTCTATCGTAGACAAGAACGACAGTTTTATTTACCATTTGGTGGAAAGGTATATAGAAGTTGGTTATGAAATGAATATAATAACATATAAATATATTTGAGATAATTATGTAACTATATCATCATGAATGAATAATATTTTAATTAGGAGGAAGAAAAAATAAAAAAAATTCCTTGATTAAGAAGAAAAATATACTTTAGAATATCTGTCTAGGTTGAAATCAAAATACTTCAAATAAGGTTTTCATAATGAATCAAAAGGCAAAAAAATGTTTTAATGTAATAAAAAATTATATATATATAAACTATATAGAAGAAATTATTTTTAATTATGAAGAAAAATTTTGAGGAGGATCACTTTTAAAAGTGAGAAAGATATGATTTTTTATAAATACCTAATACTTTTCAATAATAGGACATCACTATTAATCAAAGTGAATTAAAAATTGTTAACTTTTATATTTTATGGATGATAAGGTCTATCAACACATCTATAATAATGTATATATTTTTCAAAAAATTTTATTCCACATTATTTTATGGCCACCACTTTTATAGTTTAATTATTATCTGCGTTAACATATTTTTAACAATACAAGTAAACCTTTAATACTAAAAATAAAATTATATTTATTAGAAAATTTGTACCAAAAATATTAAAATTTGAAATCATTTTTATCAAAATAAGAATCCTATGAATTTGAATATTTAATATTGAGAATGGTGAATGTGACAAGAAAAGCTATATTTTAACCAATATTATAGTAATAAATTTCCACTATTTTACTATTAATTATGTCCAACAATTATATTTACCTATCACAAAGTATAATTTATTCTATTTCAAAATATATAATAATTTTTATTAAATTAAATTCAAATTTTTTTTTCTATTTTAATTTAATATTAATCCCACAAAATGTGATGAAAAGTTGTATTTTTATGAAAATGCACATTCATTCAATAAATGATATTATGTTCAATCTATGATTAGTAATTATTAAAATTTTAATATAAATACATATAATTATATATAATATATACATCTCAAATAAAACATTCTTAATAATGGGATATTTAAATTAATTAATATTAATAAATGTTATGTTCTTAAAAAAAATTTATTGAAAATCATGGTTTTAAGTATAATAAATCAATTATACCAAAATTATGATAATCGATGATTCAAAAAAAAATTATTTTCATTTTAATATGTAAATTTTTTCATATATAACATTTATACTAATCAAAATTATAGAGTTACTTTTATATTATATTAATTCATGAAAACAAAAGACAGAATTTAAAAAGTTGGTAATTTCCACTATTCACAAATAATTAATTATTTTATAAAACCACAGAAATATCACTATAATTTTAAATATTATATGATTATTTCATAAATAAATATAATTTTTTTCATATTAATTTTCAATAATATTTAAATTTATTATAAAATATTTCCCTAAAAATCAAGAAAAATAATTTTTTGAAGATACTAATTTTTTGAAGAATAAAATTTCAGAATATCAAAATGAGTGGTTATTTAATTCGAAGTTATAAAAACATTTATATTTACTAAGATATATGTATATATATTTACATATATATTTCATAATTAATTTAAACCTATTCATACCCTCCAATTTAATTACCAACATATAATAATCATATTTAAATATTATTATTTCATAGCTTGTTTAGGCTAGGTGTTGCGTTTATATAGTAATGTGTAGACAATATCATCCTATGATACTATATAATTTATAAATAAATTAATTTAGGTAATATATGTTCATGAACCAACACCCGTAATAAAATCAATCTTTTCTAAACATGATATTCTTTTCACCATTATGCTTTCACACATTTAACATATTTGTTTCCACCTAATTAATTAGTTTTAAAAGTAATTTATCCATTAATAATAAAAATAGAATTTCCCATATTATATAATATGGACTCATAGATTATAAATATGAACTATAATTAATCAAATTAAAATTCTATGTTTATGGGAATTTATTTTTAAAAGACGTTAAAAAAAGTTGTTAAAATAGAATAATATTCGAGGGGGTTGAAAATAAAATAGATTGACGAAGAATGTTTCCACTTATTCGGGTAACATAATTTTATTTGTACCAAAGGACTTCCTTGGATAAGATTATTCTGAAAGAGAGTATTCTTGGTAGAGGAGATGGATTTTGGGGATCTTTTGGATAATATTTTCATCATGTTAAAGTGTCTTGAGACATGTGAGGAAGTGGGAGGTGTGAGCTCCTTTTTATAGTGGAGGGAGAGTAGAAATCTTTTATATTACAAAAGTTAAACTTTATTGGGATGTATCACTTGCATGTAACGCGCCAAAACACTACTTCAACCATGACTGTGACAAAAAATTCTTATACATTCTAAGGGTCAATAAGTGAATTATAAAAGAAAAATTCATTCATTAATATAAAATAGTTTAAATTTATTTAAAAATAAAAAACATTTTTCAAAAATATTTTATTTTACAGGTATTTATTTATTTAATAAAAAATCATTTATTGTAAATTATTAGTAATGCCAATTTTAAAATTATTTATTAAATTTTAAATTAAAAATATCAAAACAATTTTTGAATTAGTATTTATAATTCTCACACATTTTTATCATGATATATTCATCTACAAAAATAATTATAGTCAATAATTCATGTTATTTACATAACATTAATTTTTTATAGTATCATTTATTTTAGTTAGTTTTTAACTAAACAATCACTTATTTGGTGTTTTATTAGAAATTAATGTTACTAATTCATCTCTAAAAATTCATTATAAAAAATTATTTTTAAAATACCTCAATTTAATTTAAAAATGATATGTATAAACAAAAATATATTGTTGTTCCATATATCAATGTTTTAAAAATGTTAATGGTAAGGAAGGTTCCTTATTTTTTTATTTCCATAGATAAATTAACTTATATTGAAAGTTCATGAACATTTTCCCCACTAACTCATAAAATTATTCAAAAATAGGGGATATAGTAAATATATTGGCATAAAAAATCCTCCTAACAAAAAGATATGTCATTTTTATCCTAATGTTGATGGTTTACTCCCATATGATGCTTAATTTTTTATTAATAACTGTTATCTATATTCATTACTTTTACTATAATTTTTTCATGAAAAATTATTTATCATATTGGAAAAAATCATTTTGATTAAAATTATATATTTTCATTTTTACAAATTAAATTCACATATGTGTAAATATTAAGATTAATGTTAATCCTGTAGGTATGTCGACAAAGTGGGTTTTAATGTTATAATGCTCAAAAGTTCATTAATATTTTATATCTAAATACAGTATAAAAATTATTCCAATGAACTAAATTGGTATAATATATGTATAATTGATCTATTGTGACATTAATCCCAATTTTCAATATACATTATAATTTATAATTATTTACACAAAAAAGATGTTTTCCTCTAAAATTATGTATTTTAACGGTCTCTTTAATTTACATCAATGTTGATCACATAATTTTCAGAACCTCCACTGCTCGATCGACGCTTGATAATACCATAGGCATTGTGGGGTTCCACATTGGCCCTACCCCCTTGGTGATGGAGGTCATCCACCAGCTCTTTCTGGTGATCAACCTCCTGTTTTCATTACCATATCAAATACTATGTTTGGTCCTCTTTTTCTTAATTGTACATAAGCCCATAAGATATTGAATGTTTTGAGGGATCCATGCAACTGACGATTTCAAAATTTTAATAAACTGATGCATCCCATATATCATATCTATCATTTATTTCATGATTCAAATATCATCATCCACAAGTGGATTTTATTGATTATTTGATCATTAAATCATGGAGTCTCCATGAATGATAAATTGTAAGGCTGATTGATTCTAAACACATTATGATTTATTTTTCATCTAAAAATACCAGGATCAATGGTTGGTCGAGTGCAGCTCACACCTATGATGGATCACGTTTTAGGCTCTTGAAGTGGTCATATAATTTCCATATGATATGGGATTCACTAAAAATTGTAGTCTGGGTATGATTTCTAGAACATCCACTCCCATTTCAAAACCCTTCGATCTTCCACATTCTAGTAAATCGGGAAGGGTGATACCTCTGTTTGGACAATAGGACAAGGGTAGTATGTCATCAGATTTCATTGATGTTTTATATTGAATATGATGTTTTTAGCCACCTTTTCTGTAATTTTTTTAATGTGGGATAGGAGTTCTAGTACACGAAATTCGACGTGTTTGATCATTGGTTTTAGTTCTACTCATTTTTTAAGAATTTGGGCCACAATATGGA
Source organism: Viscum album (assembly GCA_963277665.1). Classification (NCBI taxonomy): domain Eukaryota; kingdom Viridiplantae; phylum Streptophyta; class Magnoliopsida; order Santalales; family Viscaceae; genus Viscum; species Viscum album. The sequence continues at coordinate 121,730,214 of OY728151.1, forward strand.
GGTAATTAGGTCTAGGGATTTCAATCATTTCGGTTCTTAGGTGTCTTTTTTGATAGATGGTTCTGCTGTTTTCATGCTCCTGGACATGGGATTCCATGAATCAAATGATGGTTGATAACATTCTATTCAATATTCTTGTAGGGATACATTGGGTTATAATTAGGATGATGATATGATACAGAAAGAGGTAGTGTTGGAACATTATAATATGAATGTCATTGAATTTTTTTAGAAGGTTGAAATATGATCTAGGCGGTCCATCATGTGACAGACAAATGGTAGGGGATTCTTATGTTAGTGTAATGGAAGATATTAAATTGGATGATAAGAATGCAATTGTTAACCTTGGATTTTCACATAAAAAATCACAAGAAATGAATATTGCATCCTGGATGTGTGTTGGTCTCATCTAGGACAATTCTTCTGGGGAGTGGTAAAATTGTATCTAAGTAATTTATATTTGAAATAGGATCTAGGCTATGTTGATCATGCAAACCGGGAGGACAGCTAGAGGGATTGTACTACTTTGGACCTCCTCCCTTAGCTAATGTATTTTCTTTTCTGGAGGTCCATTGATATGGAAGTGGTGCCTCTCTCATGGAGGGAATACATGGGACTATCAAGCTGGTTTTATAGAAGTCCACATATTGAAATAAAATGTGTTATATAAACGTACTAGACCATCGGTTCTACTGGAAAACATATTTGGAGGAATAGATTAGGAAGGATTGAATTTTGATCAATCATACTTATTCTAGGCCAAGAGTCATGTTTAATGGGTTTGTGAGAATGATTCCAATAAATACGGTTCTAGTTCTTCTATATGGGATATGACTTCATGACCAAGTTGAAACAAGAGCCGAAAGGGAATTAATAATGAGCAGAGTGATTACCCCTCTTTACCTCCTCCAACGGAGACACGACCATCGAAGAGGATGAACACCAACATGATAGAAAGCAATGCCACATATGATAAAAAAGTAGCTGTTTTTTTTTTGAAAAATCCTCGGAATTTATTTTGATCTCCGAAAAAGAACTCATTGTACATTATTAGTTACACAATTCCATAAATGACGAAGATTTTAAAATGATTGGGTGGTAATTGGGAGTGTCTCTCAATAAGGATCAATATACAAGGATCATCATGAAACACCTAATTCTTGTTATGGGGATTCCACAATGTGATTATCTACATTGTGGAGTACATCCAGTCCCATGAAAAGATGGCCTTTCATTTTTAATATCTAATAATGGATGAACCAGACCGTCAGGTAACCAATATATCATGGGAATTTTTTAGTGACACTAATTCAAGTAGACATAAATTGTAATTTAATAGATCTGTTATTTCCTTTGGTGTTTTATCTCATGGTTTCTCACATTGTCATTAAAAGTGTTTGAAATGATAAAAATATAATTTTTTGTTAGTATTTCCTAGTATGCATGAAAAAATTTAACCTCTCAGAAAAACAAAAAAAAACCCTAAAAGAAAATTTTGATATTGTTTTTTAAAAATAATGTTTATTTTTTCATATAAACATTTTAAAAAACTCAGAGTTATTTATAAAATTGTTTCTCTATTAAAATTTTGCAAAACTATCATTTAAATATATATTGGTTTTTATAATTATAAATTCTATTTATTCAAAATTTATGACGGTAAAAAATTATAGATGAATGTCATAAAAGTAATAAAAATGTGTAAAATATATATATTTTTAGTCATATTCCCAACATTCAATACAATGGTAAGGACATAACTTCTATATTAAATAATAATATCAATACTATATTATTGCTCGGTAAGACTCATCCCTGCGTGTATTATAATTTACCAAAGGGACTCAATGTTTTGTGAAATGCAAGATAATGTTTTCATTTCTTGTGATTCAAGCTAAAATATTTATTTGTTTAAATAAATATATAAAATTGTTCATATTAAATTTATATTATATATTTTATAAAATATTACTATGTTATATCCTACCCCCATAAAATAAATTTATCCCTAGAAATTTTTCATTGTCATCAACTGATTATAATCTTAAATATTCCTTTATTGAAAGCCAAATCATAATAGGATTTAATAAATAATCTATATTAAAAACTTAAATATGAAAACATAAAAGTAAATAGAAGTTACACATTACTCAGTTTCGGTAAAGCCATAACATATGTTTTAATTAAGGAAAATCACAAATAATTAGTGTCTAATTTAGGTCATAAATCAAAAATAATTGAATGAACAATGAATTTTAATATCCTCGAAAAATGTAAATTTGTGAAGATAAAAAGACCATTGGTTCATCATTATCAATGGTAATTGAATAATAACTAATTATTCAATATCAACCTCCAAGGGTTAAAGAACTATATTTCCATGTAGTCTATGAGGATATATACGTACATGATGAGTAAAATTTAATCTGTTGATTAATTTCTAAGAAAATCTCATAATTTTCTCTTTATTATTTTTTTGAGACGATTATTAATTCTTCATGTACAAAAATCATCATTTAGTTTCATCATATCCATAAAATAGATAGAAAATCTATTCCACCAGTATTTGGACATTACCGAAACCAAAAAATGTTGTCACATGGTAAAATAATTCCCATAATGATAAAACCTTCAAAAGATACTGTGGTATTAAAATTTAAATAATATTACTGATAGTATAATATAAAATATTCAATAAATAACTATCTATATGATTCACAAAAAATTTCTTGAGTATGATTGAAACCAAAATATTATAATTATTTATTAATATATTCATCTAGTTAAATAAACAATTATTCTTTAGATAAAATACTATATGATTTCCAAATTAATACTGTCTTTACCTGAAAAAATTTTATAATAACCCGAACATCACGTATGTTAGTGGTTGGCACTACACCCTTGTGTCCCTTCGACTGTTGTTTCAAGGACCTGTGGCCCTAATTGATGTTACACATCATTATCTATACTTTGGTTTTTCCCCTTTTTATATTAAAAAAATAATATCCCAAAAACCTCATGTTTTTAGGGGTTAAAAATACTTCATCCAAAAAAAAATATCAAAAATAACTTCAATATCTCAATGATTAAAACCTCAATTTCGGGTCTAATGCATTGAACTTATAATAATCATGATGTTTATAATATATTCATTGTGTAGAAAAATCATAAGATTCCCTCATATCCGGAAACATCATAATATTTATTGTTATCTAAACATACCTTTGTTTCCAACTATAACAACCTAGAACTAGCCCTTCCAGGACATGTACTGAAATAAATTACATTATATTCCCATCTATGTTGTCGAAAAATATGACATAAATTTTCTATAAAAATAGTATAAAATAAATCAGATAACATGGATCAATTACATAATGGAGGGCCATTTAGGTATATTATTTCAGAGAATTAGGCAAAACACATTCATAAACAACTTGTTTGAACATTGACTAATAATTCGTCAGAATTAAATTTCTCCCATTTAACCCGCATTTTATTATTTCATAATAGGTAATGAAAATACTCCTTTTTGTATCCTTTGAATAAAAAAAATTATTCAACATCCATATTTAAATCTTATGGATAATGGAACATAAGAAGGGTGACATTAGATGCTCAATAAGGTAAAAAGTAAACATTAATAATTAAATGTCATCAATAAGAATAACAGTACATTAGGTAATGATGACAAAATAAATGTGTTGGAGGGAATCAAAAAATGAATAATACACATCAAGACTTGGACTCTCAAATATGAATATAAGGAAAATGAAAAGGTTATTCGGATCAATAATCACGTGTCTTTCGATATCATTCATTAACATTAGAAATGTTATAAAAATATATCTTGTATAAATAAAAACATAATGTTATCATGAAACGTCATTATACTTTTCACTCTTATAAATGAAATAACCATTAGGAAGATTTTTATATATTTCACTATTACAAATCTAATATCTATATGTCTGACTATAATACCTAATGCATAGAGGGTTATCATGGACCCACCCATTGTTGGTCTGTGAAAAAACCACCCATAAAATATCCATCTACCATTGAAAATTCACCAAAGATACAAATTTTTATAAAATCATTAGACAGACAAATACCCCCTTAATAATGTGATAAACCCATCGAAAATAAATGAGTTCAATAAAAATATATTTCAATCTTTATTAACCCGTGGAAAATAAATTGGTTCAATAATAATCACTTTGAAACAATATCTACCGAAGAATTATAAATTGGTACATATATTTGAAACATGATTAATCCATGTAATAAAAATGGGTTAATTAAAAATAAAATTGAAAAATTATTAACCCATGTATATTAAATGGGTTAATTAACAGTATATATGAATCATGAATAACACAAGAAAAAGAAAATGTTTAAATAACAATTTGATTGAAATTTGATTAACCCGTATAAAGAAAAATGGTTGAATATATTTTTTAAAAATAAACAACATACATTAAATTATTGAATTTATATAGTATCAACAGAAAATATCCTCAATGGAGGATTATTAATAACATTTGTTGTTGAGGTTGTTGTGCGAAAATTAAATTAAAATACCAATAAACGATTTTTGAGGGAAAATAATTTTTATATCAGAAACCATTTTGAAAATACTTTTCATTGAAAATAACAACTAACAAATTATTAAAAAATTTTCATTTTAAAATTGAAGAGGAATATTTGATGAAATGAAAAAGGATAAATCTATACATGTTGTAGTAGGTAAAATGAACATATTTTTTTCATGGAAAAAGAGATATGCAAAATAACTTTTTTTGATAGAGATAAGAAAATTACATCGAAAACATTGGTAAAAATGGTTAAATATGATTTTATGAAATTAATTTTAGATGAGTAAAAGGATTTTTTTAATTTTTTGAATAAAATATTGTTTTTATTATAAAATGGGTTCTCTGACTAAAAAGATAAATGATGCTGGGTTTTCATAAAAACATTTTCAAAAATATTTTGACTCCCAAATAGTGTAAAAATAGAAGTATTATTTGTAAAATGACATGAATAACTAGAGGAGAATTAAATTTAAATGTTTCTTATAAAATAATTAAATATTTGTCTCTAACTGAAATTATAGTGTAGATAATACCAAATAATATTGGATTTCAATGTAAATCTTTAAAAATGTTATAATGTACGAGTGAAATTAATTAATTAATATATTATGAGTTTCAATTGTAAATCCATATAAATAATTGGAAATTCTTTAATTGATAGTAAAATTAATTTTACAAAAAATAAAAAAAATATTAAAGATAATGAGAATATAATACAAACCAAGATAAAAAATCTGGTTATGAAAATCTTTTCAACGTGGTAACTTTTGACTTTAATCCCCTTATATGAAATAATTGAAATTAAACTAAATGATTATGAATAATGAATGAATCATGATTTTATATGAAAATTTAGATGATTGTGCATCATATATGATAATTTAGGTACAAAAAAGTAAATTCATTGTTTCAAGATATAGTTAACAATCAAAAAATGATGTTATATTGTAAAGATAATAATTTAATAAGATCTTAAGGGGAGTAATTTTTTATCATTCCATTGTGTCCCACCTAAAAATAAAACATTTGAATAATAATAATGATCATTAATGAATAACATTAAATAAATCATAAAATATTATGATTATATATATTTTCATGATATAACATGAAAATTTGAAGCATGTATACCATATAAATTTAAATTGGCTCATAATAAAAAAATAATTCATAATTAAATGTAAATTGAGAATAAATTCCTTAATGTTCACTTACATGTTGTGTAAAAGACTTTAATCTATATTATAATGGGTTTTTGAGTGTAAATAACTTATTAATTAACCATATTCAGGTTTACAATATCATGTATTTTTTACTCATAATATACTATTACATTTTGGATACCTATATTTCATTACATTCAAATTTTCAGGAGTAAATTACCTTGTTTGTTGAGCATGTTTTAACATGATATTTGTTGTTACTACAATGTTTCATTATTTTTATAAGGTAATAAATTGTGAAAATAAAATATTTATTTATTATATATTTATTTATAATAAGTCATAATATTTAAAGATAAGAAATGGAATGCACCATTCGTGGAGATGGTATGCCATATGTATTTATAAATGTTACCTTCTTTTCATTATTATATTAAAATTTTGAAAATTATATTATATATATTTATATTTTAATTTTAGTAAAATATCTATTATATATATATAATAATGTTTTTTTAAACCATCAATTATAAATTCCATTTATAGTGTGAAGGAATCACATCGTTTTGAGGGGGAGATAGTCCACACATCCACTAAAATTGTTATATTATTCCAAAAAAATGATTTGAATAATGTTATGTGTTATAAAATAATTAAATAAATACAAATACCATATAAATATCTTATATAAAAAATATATATATACATTCTATCAGAATTACCAACCCTGAGATGTGGTAAACGAAAAAGGAACAACATCATTTTGTAAGGTGTTTGTTCATCAAATATATTAAAGGTAATTTCATTAACCATTATATGAATGTGTGTGTAAGTTCAGGAATAAACCATAGAATAACAAAATATAATTATATTTATGATATTTTTGTTAGTATAAAATCATTGAAGAGTTATATTTTAGTGGGTGGATAATAAAATATCTTGAGGAAGAATGTTACTTCTTATTCATGTGACTCTTTTTTGTATGTGAAAATGTATTTAATTGGATGGGTTTATACCTAAGGTCATGATTATAGGTTTATAATATGCATTTTCATCAGATATTTTGGTTGATATTGATCTAGCCACTCTTGTTTGAGAGGTCTAAGGATGTTTGAGGGTTGGGTACCTTTTCAAAGTGTAGGGGGTGTTACACTCTTTTAATTGACAAATGGTATACCTTATTCCAGGGTAACATTTTCTCAATTTGAATCAAAAATAAAAAAATAATAAAGTAAGGGGAAATATTTTTGATTTAAATGACCAAAATAAGAATATATATAATTTTGTTCCTTAACATCAATGTTTCCCCAATTTTATCATATTGGATTTTAATAGAGTGACTACATTTATAACCTAATGAGTTTAACCATAATAAAATTAAAGTGATATTTAGGAGGAAATATACAACCATAAAAATTTAAATAGTATATCAAATTTAAAAAATATAAATATCGTGTTTTTGAAAAATAATTTTAAAACAAGCTCATTTAACTAACCAAAACAGTACGTTGACTCGAACTGTGAAACAAATATGCTTAATTTCTATGGGTTAATTTGTTAGCTATAAAATATTAATTGTCACATTAATAGAACTTATTTCTTATATATTGACCCTTAAATTTCACATTTATGAATATATAATTTTTATTAATTTTATTTCTTTTAATAAAATAATTATTATTATAAGATAACATTAATTTCAATTTTCAAATAATTTATTTAATTATACGTTATATGTATAAAATATATTTGAACTCATATTTATTATGTTAAAATCTATGGAAAATGATATATTCATCCCAAAAAATAATTAAATAAAATTATTTAAATAATCTACTTCCCTTTGTAATATTTTTAGTATCATTTATTTTAGTTAATTGTAAACTAAAAAATCACTATGTTGGTGTTTATAAAGAAATTAATATAACTAATTCATCTATAAATATTAATTATAAATAATTCTGATAAAAAAATTATTTATATTTAATATTTTTCTTATAGAACTGAAAATATGTTCTTTTTCCAGTATCCCAATTTTTTATAAATTGTAATGGTAAGGAAGTTTATTTTTTCCCTTTTTCCTAAATTATCTTAACATATAGTGACATCATAGGGAAATTTGTCACACTAATTCATAAAATCATAATAAAGGATATATGATCAATCTATTGTCACTAAGTGGCCTTTGGAAAAGGTTAATGATCATTTTTGGAAAATTATTTTATGGTTTAGTCCCTTGTAATGCATAATTTGACCATAAACTCTATAATTAATTTTATTTAATTATAATAATATTTTTTAACAAAAAATTAACTTGATATTATTTGAAAATCATTTCATGCTAATTACAACCTTATATTTCCATTTTCCAAATCTAATTCAAAGAAATTTTATATTTAATTTTAATATTAATCCCACAGATGTGGCGAGAAAGAAAGTTTTTAAAATGAGAATGTTTAAAAATCCTCTAAACTATTATATCTAAATTCAATATAAAATGGATTACAATGAACTAATATGGATTAATATATTTACATTTGATCAATTTTTTATTTTAAACCCAATTAAGAATATAATTTAACATTAATAATTATTTAAAATAAAAGTTAGTTTTCCACTAAAAAGATGTATTTTTCACTATTCATAAAATAATAATCCCTATTAAGAAAAACAATTCATGAAAAATAAATTTTTATAATTTAATTTAAAATTTTAATTTTATTTCGACATACGAAAATTATAAATGTTTAAAAAAATATTTAAATTGGTTCCCCATTAAATAATAATAAAATAATATTTCAGAAATATATGAAATTTTAGGCTTAAATATTTTGATTTATTAATATTTTAATGATATAAAAATATTGTATGAATGCATAAAAATTTCATAAAAATGTGAAAAAATATAATAATCCATATTCACAATGGTCAATTTAACGTAGAGGCGATAAATTCAATGTTAAATATCAATATAAAACGTATATTATAGATCGTTAAGACACGCCCTTGTGTATATCTCATGTTATCAATGAGACTCTATGTTGTGTGGAATGCGAGATGAACATGTTTTTCATGTGATTGAATCAAAACTATGTATTTTTTGTCACAAAATATATCAATGAATTTATATATAATTAATAGTATATATTTTATAAAATCTCATGTTGTTATAATGATCATTAGTTTTTTATACATCCATTGTTCATGTAAAATATGGTACACAAATTAATGAATGTGAATTTGAAAGCCTCAATAATATGAAACCATGATCTATTTATGAAAAAAAATATAACATTCATATTCTCATGTAAAAATATCATGGTAGATTCAATGATTCTCATGATGTAGAAATATAAAATTCATTATAAATTAATCTAAAATATTCAATATTTATTTTCCATAATAATAATTAAATCACTTCTATCAATAGAATCTTATGGTAATATTGTATTTAAAAATGTCATGTTTGGAAAATTGGTGACTCTAAGGTTCCATTTTTTCAGTATCAACTCCATCAATTTTCCAAAAATAATAAATATGTTACTATATTCTATGAAAAAACCCATGTTCAATGGAAAATATACAATTCAAAAAAACTCAATCACAATATCTAATTTGGTGATGTACTAAACATTTATTGTGATGTCTTAAAAAATTTGATGTTTTGACTATTTGAAAGAATATAACCAAAATCAATGAACTACATGGACTGATATTGATACTACATATCATCCTTTTCAATTTTGACGATAGAATCCTTGTCACCCAAGATAATTTTTTATTCATTACCTCGAAATGAAACGAACAAAACATTTGTTCTAATTGGATATTTAACTATAATTTCAAAAAAATATTTTATGTTTCCTTTGGTTTATTTTTCTACGATATTTTTATCTTATAATTATATTAAATATTAGATAAACTATACAATATGTAATTGGTGCAATTTCCACACAAAATTAATGTGGTGTTTTATTTTTAATTACCTTTTATGATTCTATAGATTTTCATTAATTCATTATAAGATATGTTCAATTAAATACATTTATAAAACCATTCATTTAGTCCTCCATGATTATCATATTTATTACATAAAAAATATATATTTTTTTCTTAATCTTATTGTCATTTTAAATATACCATAATTAATTTTCATATCCAGTATTTAAAATATTTAACCTAGGAGTTTAATTGCAAATAAAATCACACCTATTAAAATTACATTAATTAATTTTAAAATGTATTTTCTGAAAATATATATGATATCCTGATATAACTATATATATTCCATAACATTCACACTAACCCACCTATATACAATTGAATTTTCTATTTTCATTAGGAAAAAATGGACTTCATAATAAAAATATAATTCTATATCTAATAATATTCATTAAAATAAATCTTTTATTTGTATATATTTCATAACATAAAATAATTATTTATAATTTCAAACTATATAATATACACATATCTAATGAAATTACCATAATGGAATGCATTTCTGAAATTAATCAAATATGCCTTAAAATCGGAGTGATTTTTAATGAAGTAATTATATTAATATATTATATCTTTTGTACTAGTGAACATTTTTCTTAAAAATTAATTCCTTGATTTTTAGTCAACCCTTTTCATATAATATTTTTTTAATAAAAATTTTGAAATATTTATATCTATATTTATTTTATATTACCAAATTGAACTATTTGGGGATCACACCTTTATGTTTATCCCCCAATTTATAAAATAGTATATTTAAAATGGATTACATATAAAATTGTTATTCTATCTCTATTTAATATATTCATAACTCGCAATGGAAATTTTTAGGTCAATCATATTTTGAAACTACATCATTATCATTTTCCATAACAAATAAATAATAGGAATTTTTGTTTTGAATCATACAATCCATTACGATATTTTTGTAACATGTGTTAGTTTTTCATCTATGACCACTCATGGAACTAAAAGAATATTTTTAATGACAACATTGAAATATATATTTTTTTAACATCCCTTAACTAAATTTCCGCTTTTAAATCCATAATTAAAATGTTCAATCTAAATATATATTGAAAATGATGAAAAAACATTGTATAATAATGTTTTTTGAAAATAATAACAAATTATTTCTTAAGGATAACAAAAAATAGCTATTAATATTATTTAGTTTTATGTGTTTTTAAATTTAAACATCATATGCAAAATATCAAAACTATATATTATAAAGAATGTCATATCAGAATCGATCACTCTGTATATCATCTATGGGTCATTATGACTAACCTAGTTGTAATGTAGTTAAATATTAATAATTTTCCTTAAAATAATATCCCTTAAACTATAGAGAAATTTCAAAATTAATCATCATTAATAGTACCATGTATGAAAAATTAATATTTCTCCTCTTTGAAATAAAATTCCCCTATTCTTTTATAGGATTAGTGAATTATAAAATAAATTTACATTATCCTGAATGATTCATAAATTCATAGAATATGTATTCACCAGCCAAAATTGGTAAAAGAATATTAATAATTCTCTAAACATGATTATATATATTTTATATTTTTATTAATATTTTAAATGGATTTATGTTTTTTATATTAATAAATAAAATTTTATTCACACTAAAATCATCAATAATTGTTTCCATTTACCAATACCAACTATTTTCTTATTTACTAATCAATCCATATATATATATTACTATGTGTCATGTTAAAAAAATCCAATTTTCCTTTCCCATTATAAAAATAATTTGTTTCATTTTTAATTTTGAAAAACTAATTTAATTTATAAAATGATTCATAATCAAATAAGTATTAAAATACACCCATTTAATCAATAAATAGTTTTATAATTTATATGTCAATGTTGAAAACGTAAAAGTTATGTACATCTAATATTAACCATTTTATTTATATATTGAATACTAATTTCTTAATTATACATATTTGAAATTTTAAAATATCTCAATATATAAATAATCACATAAAATAATTCTTTAAACTATATGAAGTAATTCATTTAGTCGATTACTAAGGAAAATAACTTATTTTAAAAACAAATTTATGAATCCATATTTAATTTTTGGAGAAAACATTTTAAATTATTTTTTATTATATAATTAAAAAATTTGTTAGAATTATATCATTTGTTCCTAATTACAATGCAGTAACTCATTCAATATTTCAAACAAATTTATCTACTTCACCATTTCCCAATCGTCTCTTATTTTGTATTATTTTGTTTCAAAAAAATCATGAAACACACTACCATTATCAATTATCCATGAAAAAAATTAATAATATTAATTTCTATAACATTCACATTTATATGGAAACCAATTTCCCCAACAAGAATTCTCAAACATATATACCAGTCAATTAGACTATTATTCTAATATTTAATAATTCTAAAAATGATATACATGGTGTATTATATAATATATAACTATAAATATATTCTATTGAGTAAAATGTTTTCTTAAAATTTCATATATATATATATATATATATTTAACACACTCCTCCTAAATTAGTAGACCCATATACCAAATCTATTATTGAGACAATATCAATATTTCACAATTATTATTTAGATTTAGAATTTATTATATTGAATATCTATATAGATATAGAATCATGTAAAACAAATAATATATTATTCTTTGATAGTTGAGTGTGGAAAAAGTATCTTAAACCAATTATATAGATATACACAACTCAATTTTTCTAGTATCCATATTCTGTGTGTATCCCATATATATATATAACCCAAAATATACTAAATAACATGGTAAGGGATAATAAACTCATTTATCATTTTTTATATTCCAAACAACTTGTATTATACATTAAATGTGTTCCTTATATAAAATAATATATGAGCGAATAACATAATGCATAATATATTCTAAATGAATGATGTCTTGGCCTATGTTTTCATTAGAATTAACTATACACATTATAACCATTGTTTTATCATTGTCATTATATTTCTATGTAAATCATTTATATGTCTAATTTTACAATTAAATGTCATTATTTTTTTTACATCTAATGAAATCATCATATGTATTCATGTACCTAGTGATTTATTTGTAAATTATATAACTTCATCAAAATTAATACGATCCAAATATATTAATTTACTAAAAATTATATAGCTCGTCATTTATATTACTCTTCCAAAATTAAAATTTTGACATGTCATATCATATTTGAATGAATTTAATGGATAAGGTATATTAAAATAATCATATAATGTCTTAAAATATTGTGAACCCAATATTACTTTTAATAATATTTCTCTGGGAAAGGTCACTAACTATATCATTTTTTAGCTGGAACCCAATGATATGTGCTAGTGTTATATTTAATATAATGTCCATATATGTAAAGATCTATAATGATGGTAAATAATATTTGTAATATAACTCTTTTAATTATTAAGTATAAATCATTACACACCATTATAATTAAATATATATCCTATTTAAAAATCGTGTAATTGTTTATTGGAAACTAAATATCATGTCTTAACAATTATATAATTGCTAATTGATAAGAATTGAAATTTAATGTAGTGTTTTAAATAGACTAAACTAAATCATTCTATAACTTATAAAAAGTTAATTGTTCAAGATAATCATCCAATGTATGTCTATTAAACAAATGTTTTTATTCTAATTTTTCACATAATCATATATATCTACTTCAAATATTTATAACATGGTTTATCAATAACAACCCGTTAAAAATTAAATAAGTTATTTTTTAAATCATGTAAATTGAACATCTATAGTATTGATATTTCATAAACCTCACATGAACTCATTATCATATAAATAATCAAAACTTCTCAATGATAATAATCATCACAATCATTTTAAAATTTCTCATTCTTCAAACTGTTCATCCATATATTCAACAAGTTCCATAGGATTCATATAAAATTAACAATCAATGAGTTCATTGGTCACTTGTCCTTCAACAACATATGTTGAATAAATTTATTATTATCATGAAGATAATTCATTATTTATCTTAACACATTTGGAACATCAATCACACCCTATTGTTTTTAATAATTTAAAAACTATTCAAAGTCAATATTTAATCCTTTAGTTATTTCTCACCTTATTGATAATAAATGAAAAGGATGATTCAAAAATTCAATAATAAATTAGTTAACTCAATTTACATATTTTTTATGGTCAATGTATAAGAAATGTTATCCAACATATATTTCAATAATTTTTTTCCAAAAAGAATCTATGACCCAATAGTTTCTCAATTTTCATGTCACTGAATAATCCAATTTATACGCCTTAAAATTAAAATTTGATTTTATGAACATAATTATTTGATAATATGACCTTAATATATTAAAGTATAATTTTATATCCATGATTTATTAATTTTAATTATTAACATAACTATCCTAGTTGATGAACAACTCTTCTCACATTCATTGTGTAGAATATATTAATTCATTTTCAACATAAATATTATATTATTATGGATATTAAAAATCTTTTATATATGTTGTATTAATTAAGTAAAATAATTGTGGATATATAACTTCATGATAGAAACATATATTTTGTCATAATACATTTATATCACTTGAATTTATACCAAAATACACAACTTCAGTAATCTATATTGGAAACATCCTTCAATGTTAATGGAATAATTGTTTTTATTCATTTAATATAAAGACTATAAAATATGAAAATTCATTATACAACTAGAACTTCAACTATTTATATTTGAAATATTTAGATAACTACTCATGACATCTCGTTTAATTTCTAAGAAATAATTCTAACTATGTCAGTTGGTCTTGTTTGTTATTTAAATTTTTTCATGTGTTAAATTTTCTTTTTAATTTATGAATTTCAAACACATGTATTCACTAGTCCATGTATAACTATCATTGTAATTAAAAATTATACATGATACATGGCCACAATTATAAGGGAGTGTGTCTATATTTCATGTACATTCTATGAAACATTTCATGATTTATTATATCTCTACTCTATTAAATAGTCTCAAGAATTAAATATTTCAATTTATTCTCATATATTTTTTCAAATAAACCAATAATTTTATTTTTTATATGGATATTTTTAATTCATTATTGATCTATTTTATTACATCTACATATATACTCTTATATTGTTCATAATATTCCATGGTCTATCCTTTTATTACACAATCAAATAATATTATCTAATTCCTAGTAGTAATGCTATTTATCTTATTGGTTTTATATTCTTATTTCTTTTATTTTTCACAAATAACAAGACGAACTCAAATTATTTTTGAAGCCTATGATGATAATACTTCTTCAATATCCTTGATTCTAAATTTGATTTCAATATCAACTTATATAATGTTCAAATGTTTTCATCATCTTCAAAATGAATTATTTTTTCATTATATGCTCGTATAATATTCATCATATGTCCTTCATGAGCTTTATGAATTTTTTTATTAGGATTGAATAATCTTTTCAATTTTTAATTTATTCTTGTTTTTAAAGTAATTTTTTTTTGTGTTTATTTAAATTCAATGATCATATCATCATGAACATTAGTTATTACAGAATTATCATCAATGTTAATTTATAATTATTTTTAAGTCTAACAGTATATTACTTTTTTGAATAATAGAAATTTGTCCCACCTTTAACCTATTTTATAGGAGAGTATCTCATTAGAAAATATTTTATCCACTTACTTATATTTCTAATTTGTCACACTCTGCCATTTTGTATTCATATTCTGTATATTGTTGATTTTCCCCTAATACAAATATGGCAACTTCTGTTATGATGTTTTTCATGTAATAAAAACATTCATAGAAAATTCACCATGGAATTAAATATACAAATACATATCACAAAAATTAACTAGATTTTAAATCAGTATAATTTTGAGTGGATATATCAAAAATTTACACACATTGATGACATTAAATTATTGGGAAATCATGTTCATTCCTTCTCAATGATGACTCATTTATAAAATTCAAATTGTTTCTCTTCTAAATGATCTTCATGTTTATGAAAATAATACCTTCAAATATTAATTGAATGCTAACTCACAATAATTCTCAAATTTTTACACTATATATGATACATAAAATAAATTCAAAACACACACATTCAAACATATGTATAAACACATATCTATTACTAATTGAGAATCCCAGTGAAATGTAATCCAATATAGGGGGGGAAATTGGTCAGATCAGTGAGTATGGATTTTATTGAACAAATTTATCTTTAGAGGATAATTTTTTATGTTAAATGGTCTAATTTAATTTTTTTACTACATTAACACTACCTAAAAAATAATTATTAAATTAATCCAAAAAACATGAGATTTTTAATAGTTTTTTTGAGAAATGTGGTTGACTATATCCTTACTATTTTTTGAAATATATGATACCCAAATATCCCATAATTTGTTAATGTGAATGCATTTTGGATTTTTTATCCTATACCACACCACTATTCACATTAAATATTAAATATCACCATAGATACTATATTCTGAATACAACCTGAATATAAGTGGTTATGAAATAAGATAAAAATATTCTTCAATAAACTAGAGGATGAAATTGAGTGGTCATTTAGATCTATATAAACATAATAATATATCAATATGTGGATTATATTTATGAATATTTTTATATCTTTATACTTTCTCAACCAATTTTATTTATGTGTTTAACATTTACGTATTCATCCTTATTTAGAATGATCAATGAAATAATGAAGTATCAAGACTTAGGTTGTCTTATATTTTCTCATGCAGATTCTTATAATATATATTAGTAGTTAAAGACAACTTATTATTCCACAATAACGATGATAAAATTTTATTATAAAACATCATATCGATTTACCTCAATATTCCATAATCTCTTTTTAAAACATCAAAAACTACTAATATTAAAATTTTCTACACCACATTAGTATTTATTGTAACACAATAACATAAACCACATATATGATATATCATCTATGATTTATAAAAACACCTCATATGTGACTCATAATATGATAGATATTACTAAATAGATGAAACACCCTATAATAGTCATTGGAAGATTATTCCCTAAAACTTAATTCTTATGTGTTATGCCAAATTTTAGTGAAAATTCACCATCATTCATCATTACGGTAGACAATCTAAAATTTAGTGGTCATATAACAAAGAATCAAAGAGGCCATACTATGCATAGAATATAGATGAAGTAAAATTATACACTAGAAATTAATACAATATGAACATAAAAAAATTGGAAATATTATCATATGTGTCATCATTAAAGAATCATAATAACAAAATAACTTATATGTGAAATATAAAATAATGAAAACATAAAAAAATTTCTTTTAGCAAACTCCTGGTGTCTATCTCTTTTAAAGATCTTCACTTTTACTACTTATTATAACCAAACCAATTTTTCATCTTCAATCCATTACATGTGCCTTGAAATAAAGATGATTGTGATTCTACAAACATTGAAACACATGACATGTAGGTGAATATGGTGTATCAGGTATGTTATCGAAAATAATCTTTCATGGATAGAATCTTTTCCACAAAAAAATAGCCACAAACACAACTATTGAAAAGGATCTAAAGGCATTATCTATCCCCCAAGGTTGTTATAGGACCCTGAGTATAAAATATTTCGGTTTGGAAATTATTTAATAGTGTTTCGATACATAAAACACAAAAAACAATCGATAAAATGAATATGAAAATTCATTACAAAAAAAGCATTAAAAAAATAAAAAACTGAATACGTAGGTTTAAACCTAAAAATGGGTCCATATAAAAATAAATGATACATCAAAATAGACCCAATGACTCTACATGATAAGGGGTCATCACCCACATGTTGTCTCTACAACACCGCACCATGGAAAATTGATAACTACCCGTACCACCATCACCCAAGGCCTTGATATTACCTATGCCAAACATGATCTGTAAACATACACCCTACTGGTGTATGTAGAGTGTGATCCTCTTCCCAATTGGATACCCCCTGAGATTCCATATATTAAATAATATAAGATAAAAATAATTCCATTTTTTATAAGCAGAAAATGGTGGAAATAATTTCTAAAGAATAAAACATTTAAATGTAAAAAGTTTTCAAAGGAAGATTTACATAAGTGATGTCATTTATATCAAACATTTTTTCTAATTTATTTTCCTAAAAAATACACATATTCTAAATTTAAATAAAAAATATTCAATGTTCAATAATCTTGGGAAGACCCCTTGGAAATTGTTAGTCTCAGGCGCCATGTACCTCATACCACTGTGTAAAGTAATAGTAGATAAAATTTGTTCTCCAGAATGAGACACTATTATGGAACATACCCATAACATAATGGTCCACAAACATAATCAATATTTTTTTAGTGTTATCATTATCCATTTTGATCATGGTAATAGGGATAAAACCACTCCTGATCACTATCGTACTAGTACAAATCTGCATGCCTAGATACTCGGGCATCCGCCATTGTTCTCAAAACACATTCACATGATACCAAATTCCATTATCACATAAATACATAATTTATTTGCATAATATAATCAAATTTGTACCTACACATGCATTGAACCACTTACACTACCCAATAAAACCATTAGGATTTCAATAAAATATCTTCAAAAAATTTATGAATGTTATTGCACAAAAAATCCCTTTAAAACCGAAAATTAAACACTATGTGAAAACCAATATTTACCAAAACAGAATTTTCATCACCAAAAATATTTCCATAAACCCATTACATGAGTTATAAGACAACCCCAATTGTAATAACATAAAATAGACTTGTAAAACACCAAATTTAACACATAATTGGTCAATAAAAATCATTTCCTTAACAAATATCACCAAAAACAGTTTTTTCAACATGGATAATAAAGGAGATGTGTGATAAAAATATAAATTCATCAAATATAACTATTATATCATTTATTACACATTGAATTGCCTACCACAAGTATCAAAACCCATGATTCAATGTTAAAAAAATTCAACTGCACCACCACTGCACAACATAGGACTTTTATCAAGCATAAAACTAGTAGAATAGACCACGAAACCAATTTTCAAACCCTCTGTTTGAAACCCCACATTCTGGAAACATGGATCATCTAGAATAAGGTAAGAAACCCCATGAAAAAGGAATGAAATCTATGAAAATTGAACGAAGAAAGAAGGAGACCAACTTACTTAAGGGAACATGAAGAAATTGACCCAAATACACCATTATTTGAATTTCAAAAAAAATGAATTTGAGGTTTGAATAAGGCTGATAATGTCATGTTAGAATTGAAATGGGAGATAAAGTAAAAATTGAAGGTGTTATGAAGAAAACATGTCACCTCTTCAAAACTGGACGATTTGAGAAATCCTAAGACGTTATTCCCTAATTTGCGATGCATATGAGCTCTAAAGATGGGGGAAAGATATTGGGGAACCACCTTGGTTCAGTGGTCTCTGGTGAGACTTGGAATCACTAGAAAATCATAAAAAATTTAATAAGATAATAAATAAGGAAATTTTAAAAAAAACTGGAAATGGGTGTGGAGATAGCCCAATTCCTTAATTAAAACCCCAATACACCATGATTATTGATTCTTAAAGGGTCTAAATAAATATTTTGTTGTTAATAGGTCTGGATAGGACATTTTTTGTAGAGTAATGGGTGAAAAATAATGAAAAAAAAATGAGATATTAAATAAATAAAATTGGTTTTTATATCTAGAAATGGGCTCACATGTTGGCCCAAATCATGAAAACTGACCCATTCCACCAAAAATGATTGGGAAATCCCCAAAACAAAGAACACATGAAATTTAAATGAAATATAACTTTAAATTAAGTTGTGTATAAGAATATTATCCCCACCATGAAATAATATCCACCATAGAATGTAAGCTTGAAGCTTTATCAGAAAACAAGGAGGGGTACCCCTTCTCAACTCACATCTTCCACTCCCAAGTCATAGGTGTAACATTACCATTCTGTCAAAGATACCAGACATGTAGAATAGACATTTCATGAATCACATTTTCTTGCAAGTCCACTATTCACATCAGATTCTCAAAGATAAATAAATCAGTTTCTATATCCAAAACATCCCAATTCAGTAAATGGGATGGATCTAGGTTCTATTTAGTCAACCAGGAGACATGGAAGATGTCATGGATGGATGTCAACAAATAATTTAAGGAAAAATTGTATTCCACCTTAATAATATGCTTGGTGATGTCAAAATTTCTGACATACAGTGACTTTATCTTCCCTTGATTCCCAATTGATGATGGTCCCGACGAGTGGACACATTCGTGAATACCTTGTCACCCACAAAAAAATTTTGGTATCAGCAGCAGTAGTCATAATTTGATTTATGGAGACTTTAAGCCATCAATATGCATATACTAATCATCTTGACCTTCTAAGACAGCTCCTACACTAGATGCATCCTAAGAGTGAGGTCCACCTACCTCAGTCCAACCTCGGGGTGACCAAAAAGGCCAACCATAGAGCACCTCAAAATGAGGCATTCAAATCGAGGAATAGTAACTACTGTTATATGAAAACTCAACCAATACCAAGTGTCTATTCTAGGATCCTCCAATGTATGGAACCCATGCATAGGGCATTACCTGCAAAATTTTATTCACCCACTCTGTCTGACCATCTGTTTGAGGATTGTATGCCATGACCATCTTAATCTATGACCCCAAGTAATTTTGAAGGCCTTACCAAAAACAAGAAGTGAAACATAGGTCTCTATAGGAGGTAAATACTGATGGAAAACCATGGATACATACCACCTCATGAAGATAAAAATGGCCCAACTCATCCACATTAGTTGTATCTTTGATCGGAATGAAGTGGGCTGGTTTGTTCATACGATCAATCACAACCCAAATGGAATTTTTACCCCGAGGAGTACGAGGAAAGCCAACAAAACGTCCATTAGAACGTTTTCCCAATTGAAGGTAGGAATAGGGTATGTATAGAGAGAACTACATGTCCATTAAAGATCTATAATCACCTGTTGTCATGTATAGAATCTCAACTCTAAGTCCACAATGTCATGCCTCATACCACGTCACCAAAACTATAGAAGGACATCATAATACATCTGAGTGGAACCTGGATGGACAGTCCATTGAGACTGGTGGATATCCTACATCACCACATTCAGCAGAGATAATAGCACCATTGAATTGTCCATGAAGCACATGATTACCATGAGATATGAAGACCAATCTAATAACATCTTCCAAAAATGATGAAACTGTTTCAACCATAGAAAAATATATTCAACTAGATGTTCCCACCTATTTATCTCCACCAATGAAAGAGTCAATTAAAATATTTCAATGAATACACCCCATTTTTCTCCTTGGTGTTCACTTGTATATGAGAAATGTCTTCCTTAATATTCAAATCATAAATGGACTTCCTCAAAGATTCCAATGAGACTATTCTACTAAGGCTTGAGCCACCATGTATCCATTGACTAGGGTATAGACAATTTCTATGTAATTCCCCTACAAGTACCATATCCAAAGACGCTGCCTCATGTTGAGGTCCTTCTTTGGGATGGTATAGGTGAATCTTTTGTGATCATATTAGACCATAATTTTCTCCTCAATGATTTAGTGATTCCATGATTTCCATGAGTGCATCACAACTGCTAATTTCATGTCATGGGCCGGGTAATTCAATTTGTGTGGACGAATTCAGAGAGATCCATATTCCACCGTGTTATCTTCTGGCAGAAGCATTCTTTCAATACCCATACCACATGTGTCCCAATATACCACATTCTCATTTCTAGACACTGGAAAAAATATGAAATGGGGCGATAGTCAAACCCCTCTTCAG
Source organism: Viscum album (assembly GCA_963277665.1). Classification (NCBI taxonomy): domain Eukaryota; kingdom Viridiplantae; phylum Streptophyta; class Magnoliopsida; order Santalales; family Viscaceae; genus Viscum; species Viscum album. The sequence continues at coordinate 121,751,952 of OY728151.1, forward strand.
CTCCTCAAAGGATTACTTACATTCTAGGCCTTATAAAAACTTCACCCTTTTCTGGGTGATAACTGTAATCAGTGAAGCAATTTGAGTGAAATCTTGAACAAACTACCTATAATAACCAGATAGGCTAAGAAAACAACTGATCTTGAACAAATTCATTGGATGATCCCATGACATAACTGAACAGATCTTCCCGGGGTCCACCAAAACCAATTCCCTACGATTGCATGCCCCAAAAAATTCACCACCTGATTTCAGAATGTGCATTTGGAAAAATTTTCATAATGAATATGCTCTTGAAAATTGCCCAAAATTGATCTGCATGTGATTCTCATGATCCTCCATAGACCCTGAATAAACAAGGATGTCAATTAAAAATACCACAATAAAAGAATCAATATTCTGATAAATCACCTTGTTCAGGTGTTTCATAATTACCTCTAGAGCATTGATCAATCTGAATGGCATGACCATGTACTCGAAGAGGTTATACTTAGATCGGATGGATGTCTTTGAGATATCTTCTACTTTCACCATATGTTGATGATATATTGAATGCATGTCTATTTTATAAAACCAACATTCATCCTTCAGCTAATCGAATAAGTCATATATTTGGGGAAAATGATATTTATTCCAGATTGTTACTTTTTTTAGCTTCTGGTTGTCAATACACAACTAGAGGGATTCGTTATCCTTTTTTGTGAACATCACTAGAGAGACCCAATTGGAGATTCAAGGATTAATGAATGTATTGTATTATTTGGCTTCTACATGTATCATTATTTTCCTTCAAATTAGCAGAGGTCATCCGATATGAGGAAAGAGATATCGGTTGTGTTCCCAGCTCCAGATCAATTGAGAACTCAATATCCTTCTCTAGTGTAAAAACAAAAAAATCAATCATAAATACCACCATAAACACATAAACTACATGAGTTAGTCCACATTCAAAAACATGAATATCTTCCTCTATCGTGGGAAACAATTACTGGAAAACTAGATCACCCAAATCTCAGAGTGGAGGTCCCACATGACTCGACCGTGGATCCCATTCCCGATGAGAAACATGACGACTACCATCAGGTGCTGTGAAACTGACCTTCCTCCTATATAAATCGATGTGTTCTTGGAATTGTACTTGAAAATCCATTCCATGTGTTATTTAAAACATATCTATATCAAATTCCAAAAGGTCTCAATCCATATCAACCCCTGACACAGAAACCACACACAATGGGCACCTAAGACGGTACTCTTTATTCTTTTTCCAACGGCGTCACCAACTCCATCGTAATAGACAACAACTCGGTTGGAAAATTCAGTGTGTCCACAAAACTATCAGAAATTAATGATAAAGAGGAACCCATATCAAAAATAGCATTAGTTATAGAAGATTCATTAAAAATAGTACCTCGAACTATCGACAGTCCCGCCCTTGATCATGCTTGTTCTAGATCCACTGCATGGAGATGTCTCTTCTCTCCCTAAAGATGACCGCTAGTCTATGGTTGGTCCCTACACTAGATCTTCCCAATATATGACTTATCCTTACCACCACAACCACCAAATCGAATGCCCCCTTCCTTGATGGCCATGAAGGAGTTGAAACTCCTCTTAAAGACATTGATCATGCCCCACTCTAAAGGGGACATGCCACCCCGAAAATGAGTTTCAAGTGACCCATACCTTCACATTGATAAAAGGTCACCGGAAGAAATGGGCATGTTGGTCAGATGTTATCTGGCCTCCCACATAGGTGGTAGACAACCAATCTTGCATCAAGATCTACATATGAAAACTACCTGGATGAGTGTTCTAAACTACCACCTCCCTTCGTCCCCTAATCCTCCTGCATCATTTTCTACTTTGAAGATATACCACTATGAACTATTAATAATATCCTACAGAAACCTACCCCCCATTTTTTTCAATCTCCATCATACATTCCTGGTAAACCACCTCATCATAGATCCCCCGCTTACACAAAAAAACATGAAAGTATATCTTTGGTTGTAATATTTTCTCAAACCTTTGGGCCTTCGCTTTCTCATTAGAGACAATATTAGGATCATACTAGTCTAGCATAGCGAAATATTTGGCATACTCCATCACAGAGATATCTATCTGAACAATATCCATGAACTCTAGAGATCTAGAATATGCCAACACTTCCAATAATTATTGTTCATTGAAAAAAAACTTTAAATCTCATCATTGAATCTACTAATTCTTCCCAATTTGAAGTACCAATTCCCACCACTTGCGGCAAGGACCCTCCAATAGAAAAGAGTCATACTTCACCCTGAGCACATTGGATGTATCCAGGAACTCAAACATGTTATTGATATTTTTGTTCCATTCCTCAACTTCCTAGTGTTATAAGCTACCCCATAAAGTAGTAGGATTATTTTTCAAGAACTCATGGGCCTTGACCTTCCTAGGACCAATGTCATATTATCTAACATGAGTAAGAATACAATCATGTCTATGTCCTAGAGTGTAGATAAATCAATCCACAACATCTAATAACCTTTGATCAAGTGTTTAGGGAGAAATATTTTTTACTTCTTCCCGTGGGTGGATGGGAGCTTTCTTGGGCTGCATACTTCTAGAAAATGAAAATAGAAAAAAGAGAAAAAAATAAGTACAAAAATACATAAACTATCATAATTAACATCAAATATATATGATCTAAACCCATTAAAATGATGAAATAAACAACTACCCCACCCCCACGTGATTTCCACATGTTTTTTGAAGCCCACAGGTCACACCTGGAAGTGAAGTCAACCAGAAAATTTCAATCTCCCATGGTGACTTAATATCTACCAAGAGAGGTGTGGGCCAAGAACCCTACTCATGAAAAATACTTGTATTCCCTGGTGTCCTAGAACATATCTCACCCAACTCATCCAAAAATAATAATATATCCCAAAACCTTACCGTCCGTTGATAGCATTTGGAAACGAAGCAAATATGGTCACCAAATAAATTGGCACCGAAATCGCCCCATGATAAGGCCTGAAGGGGGTTCTCTATCCACATGGGATGGAAAATGTGCTTGGGTATCATAACGTTTTGGTCTGGGAATGACTTACTTACGTATGGATACATAAAACAAATAAAAATCAATAAAAAAATTTAAAAATTCATGTCATTCATGGTTTAAATAAAATATAGAAATGAATACATAGGTTTAAACCTAATACAAAAGGTCTAAATACACATATAAGTATGATAAAAACATCACCAAGGGATTCACATGACAAGAGGACATTACCCATAAGCCGTCTCCACAACACAAACCATGGAAGGAAGATAACAACCAGAACTACCGTCCCCCATGGCCTTGCCTTTACCCATTTAAAACATGATCAGGTCTACCTACACCCATGGGGTGTATGTAGAGTGTGATCCTTATTGCAATAATATACCACCAATACCTTCTATATAGTCAACAATACAATAAAATTTTTTGATTTCATAAAAGTTCATTGATTTCTTAGTAAAAAACATTACGAATAAGTATTTTATTTTAAGACACATTTAATAGATTAGAGTAATTATATGTCTAACTGGACTAAGATCATAATAAAATATACATTCATAACATGTAGAGTTTTATACATTAATAAATTTCCATCAAAAAAACATCTTTTTCTCTAAATGATTATTATTCATTTGGAATTTTTCAAACATAAAGCACAAGAATCAAATTCTAGTGAATTACATAATCCAAAAATGACTAACTATTTATTAATATTATATTTATAAAATAAAAAAATATAACATGTTTAGTAAAACAATTGAATATTCCAAAAAAAGAAACCTTATATATTAAAAAAAATATTTCAATCTCTAAAATTAAATGGTAATACTCAAATTTCAACATAAAACATTCATCAAATAGCTATACATAAAATTCCTCAAAATACTCCAAAATATAATGTAAACCCAAAAATAAAATTTTTTTAATCAAATAATCTTCTAAGAATAAATTTTAATTTTTAAACCATTGTGAAATAAATTACACTTTAAGTCTCACATACAATATAAGTTTCCTAATAATCTTCACGATACGATAATTATTTCCCTAAATAATGTGAATCATAAAATTTCCATCACTTATTCATCTAAAATATAATCCAAACCTTATAACACAAATAAAATTCTGTAGTATTCTTTTATCCCGGAACATATAAGATTTCCAAAATAGAAAAAATCATCCTAAATAAAATATATCTAATAATCATAAAATAAATAATCTAAAAGTAAAAATCAATACTACATAGTACATCATATAGTAAAGTGGTAAGTGATACACTCTTGTCACCCTTTGACTGGGGGTTTTATTCCCACGGCCTTGCTGGGAATCATGGATTGTCACCCATCATGCAGATTGTACATTTTCTAAAAATATATCATTCTCATTACATTCCCAAAATATGAGAAATACATCAAAAATAACCATAAAATGTTTTAACCAAAGATTTTATCTTCTACCCTTCATTTTGTATTCCAAAATATAATAACTCAAAATTACATAAAAATAGTAGATCATAAGAAACCTGAAGGTTATCCATAACATTATAATAATGCCAACAGAAGATAATTATTCCTCAAATAAAAATTTCACACAAAATAGGGGATACATATTACACAATAAAAGTCATCAATTGTACCCCCACTATAAGAATAGTATTAATATTTTTAAAAATTTCCATATCCATACATTTACTATAACAAGTAAATCCTCTATATGTAGACATTATAACATTTAAATTTTATTCATAGTCCATTAAATATGTTTTCTCTCCTTATATCATAATACATCATTCATTTAAATAGATTTTATGATTTATATCCTCATGATTGATAAATATCAATAAGATAATGTTCATACATTATTGATAAGAACATTATCAATACCTTGAATCATGATTTTATCATCTTCTTGATGTTCTCTTTCACATTCTACATGTTTTCAAACTTTAAAAAAGTAAACGTTCAAAAAACATTTGGTATTTCACATTTCAAAATATTTGGACAAGTTGAGATCATGAAATCAAATGAAAAAATATACAATGACCCATAATTGTTTTATTAAATGACTGGGTGTTGAATAACACAATCAATTTCTTACATGTTATTTGATTATGTAAGAAGATGTCGAAATTATTCAACCATGATTATGTGAAAATTGTGATGATCAAATAATCATAGAGGGATACACAGGTTTTGAAATATATATTTCCTTCCATCTTGAAAAATGATCATTATTCTTCTAAAATAAACTTCACTAAAACATTAAATGAATATTTAATGAAGAATAATCTATAGGGTAAAGGTAATGCAACATTTTTATTATAATATAATCCATCAACCTCTTTAATATACTGTAATATTTTCCATATGATAATAACCATTCTGATTATAATGTATCTATATACTAAAACCAAATAATATCCTAACCTATATAGTTTTATAATCCTTCACTTTGATTCCAAATATATGGTGACTACATTAATCATTATATAATCTTGAGTTATGTTGAGGATTTTTCATTAATTCAAATTGAGAACATGTTCATGTTTAGAGATTTAGATAATTAGAAAATTACTCATACGTAAAAATACCATAAAATTAACCTGTGGAAACATAAAAAAATATTCATTTCATTCATAAAACAAAATATTTTAAAATTAGTGAAGGTTTATTTTCTTTTTTGATCATTATAAAATTTATTTGGTCCTATTCATGACAATATTCTCGATTAAATTTGCTGACAATAATTTAAAAAATTGGGATGATCATAAAAATCTCATTAAGGGGAAAAAATGAATGAAAATGGTTATTATTGTAAAATAATGAAAACCCATGGATACATTATCATAATGTAATACCATTCATGGTTAAGAAGTAATAAATAGATTCCATTGAACATCAAATCATTTCTTTCCATTATTTTAATAAATATATTACCGTCAAACCCATATAAAGAATATATAACAAATAATGGTAACTTGGGACAGAATCATAATTAATTGGAATAACCTTGTGGTCATGTTCCATACATATCACTCTTATAAAATAGAATATCCGTACGACTATCTTCTATATCTAATGAATTGGAGGTTATAAAAAACATATTTTTGTTTTATCATAGAACCACTCATCCTTGGTTTATCCCATAACCACGCATCAAATTCACAAGTACCATTATATAATTACAAAAAAATAATATATTGCAATAATAATAATTTCACTAGTAAAATTTCATTTTAATCAAAAGAAATCATTTCAAGACATTAAAATTATCATTTAAATATTAAAAACATTAAAATACTGATATAACCAAGAAATGGAATAAGTTATATCGTTTTATTATAAAAACATTAAGTCATGTACAGTAATCCCAATATCAAATAATGATCATGGCATCATATAAGTCATTGTAACCGTATACGTTAAAAAATAAAATTCCTTTTCATGTCTGTTATGAATTAATTACACTCCATATAGAAAGATTTCTTTTGAAACCCATTGAATTAAATTTAACATAGACATTAAATTTCACCTATAATTATTTTATTTATATATCAATAAATATTTAATTAAATATCATGATGAAATATATTTAATAATTAAATATATAAACATTCAAGGTCCAACACCACCTTGAACATTAAAATATTTTATCTATGAATTAATACATTTATCAGAACATTAAACAACATTGTTGTAGATAAAATGTGAATAAAAAAGGTTATTGTGGATTTATATACACCTTAGAAAAAAAATAAAGGATTATATTATCAATAAATGCCTCAATAAAAGGAGAATAAGACAAAATCCATTACCGAATGTCTGATTCATAACCTATGTTCTTTATCTTCATAAAAAATAAACATAGGTGATCTATTTATTTTATATAAAACATTTTTTATAATTATTATTAATTTTAAATAACTTATTACCTTGGGATAACAATTAAATATTTATTTAATTTCATATCGGACCTTTTATTGATATTTGATACTGGAGTTGAAAATGAACATGTTATGATATGAATAGTCCATATGGTCATATGTAAATTATAAACAGAATAATATTTATTAAAAAATAATAAATTTAATATATAAATAATAATTTTAAATATATTCATTAAATATGGTTATGAATATTGATAAATGTTATAATCATTGAGACAGTAAGTCATACGTACGTGTGGGTAACATTTTCATTTTTTCAATTATCATTTTGAAAGAATGTAAATGTTATTTTTTTCCTACTAGAATGATCATAATGTAATTTATATTATATTAATAATTAAAATAAACTTATATTTTTTTATCCATGTGATGTGGTGATTAAAAAATGAATGACATCTTTTCATGGAGGTGATTGTTCACACGTAGACATGAACAACATTTTCATTTTAATGGGAGTGTAATGTTAAATTGTATTTAATATATTATTTCATTGTAATGATAAATATTTCATAAATAGAAAATTTGAAAATTAATTCCATCATTCTAAATAGTCTTCAGATATGGATATGGAAAATGAAATATATCTATTCATGGCGGTGATAGTTCAAAATTACATATGAATGATTAATTATTTTCCCATTTGATGTATGCGGATAAGGATTATGCTGAGAATTTCTTATTAATAACATCTCATTATATGTATCGTATTAGAGTTAAAATATAATCATGGATGAAAAAAATTTTATGTAATTGAATGATGATATTAAATAAAAACACTTAAATAAAAAAATTACCTTTACATCGAATGATCATTTTTCTGAACACAGTAACACCTATATGGTGGGTGTTATGCCTAAAATAAGACCTCAATAATGTGGGGAGACATTCTAGGAATGGGGTTTTTAAGATATTGGCCAAAAACGGTTTTATGTGTAAATAATATAAATGAATGTGTTCCATTTTATATGAGAGGGGAGGGGAAATATTGGAATTTTTAAAAGTATTAAATTAGTATAAATTTATTATCTATTCTAAATGGGTCCATATTGACCTAATGAGAATATAGGATGAGTGTGGCTCTAAATATAATCATATTTTTTATTAGAAAAGTGTGATTCTTTTTTTAATCCTTATTTTTTTGTTTTAACACCTTTTAGCTCTTACGGTTTTATGACCTAATTTACACTTTGAGTGTTAAAATGTATACCATAACATTAAAAACGGCAAATAAATGGGTTATTAAGGAAATTTCTAGACTTATAAAAACATTTCAACCGAATATTGTATATTTATAAATATAATATCATTTAATAAAGTATTTTATATTTTAAAATACCATTACTATCTATTTTGATCCAATTCATTGACCTCTTAAAAATATCCTTAAATTCAGATAGATGTTAACAAACAATTTTAACATATAAAAACCATGTCAAAGTCATAAAAAAAATTGATTAATGGAATTAATTGTTTCTAATTACATTTATTTTGATATTTCAAATATCATTTATTTGATTCTATCATTAATTAAGCAATTACTGAATCATTATTGTGTATCCAATTAATTGAATTATTTATATCATGAAAATAAGAAACAAATTATAATAATGTAGGTAATAATATTAAATTTATAATTACTATTTATTGTAGAATATATCACTTATATATCCCCATATTGAAATTGTTTTATTTATACGTGACATGATTATAAAATTTTGGTCTTTAAATTAAATAAAAAGTTATAAATGTCATAATCACACCCAGTTAGCTTCCAAAGGCATCAATTTCGGCCCATGGACTGTCTTGATTGAAAAAAATATACCCAATAATTTTAAAACGTGTTTAAGGGTAGTTTTATAATACTTATAATATTATATTAACCTTCAATTACTCAATTTATGCTTAATCTTGCTAATACATATAATAACTATAGTTAATATTCATACAACAGAAAAATAAAAGTGACCTATTTTGGTATTTTGGACCTTCTGATTCCAAACATAGACTTTATTTTTCCAAATTGAAAAAATATTATTGGATGAACTCAATTAAAATAAATGTTGTAGATAGAATATTAAAACAGATTATTAAATTAAAACATTCCATAGTTCTGATAGTTTTTCTATCCAATTTCAATGTCAAATAGATTAAAATTATCTAAATTGGATTAAATAATTAAAAAAAATATTTATATTTTAAAAACAATTAAAAGGATATTCTACTTTTATAAAAAATAATACAAAATGATGTTTTGAATTAAAATGTTGTTATTTTCACTAATCAGTAATATATGAAATTTATCAAAAAAATACCGAAAACTCAACCAATGTTAATTTTCATCTCCTACTTCCAAGTAATATGTTTATATTGTAATATAAACCTTATTATAGAGACAAAAACAATAATCAAAATTGGTTCACTATGAAAAGTTGAAAAAACTACTATTTTTTTAGAAATACTTTTTTATGTATAAAATTAGATTTATTCAAATATCATTTATAGAAGAAACATAAAATGAATTTTATACATTAAATTTAATAAATTAATTACATATTTCTTTAATATAGTAAAAATTAGTGATTATATTATTTATAAAGTGCAATTTCTCCAATTTAAATTTTTTGAAAAAAAATATTTCATTTTATTTTAAAAAGGGAATTGTCTTAATTTATAATTAATTGTTCACCAAATAATTAATTATATACATGTGTAATCCATATTTTTATAATTCAATTAATACTATTAATTCAATATACCTTAGCATCACTATAGTAAGGTAACATTTAAATTATAATATGTAGTTGTTCTCTTCTGTTTGATGTGGTGTGTCATGTACGCTATCACACATAATGTATCTTTAAAAAAACAACAACAGATGTTACAATTATTCTGAAAATTAAAATAATAATTTAGTTTAGCACATCCCACACCTTTACCATCTCACACATGGTGATGTGTCATACAATATCCCATACCATGATACAAATTACATCACATTCTACAACTGCCTTTCATTAGCTATAATAATTATCTCACATAGTGAGTGTACATTAACTCATAACATACCATAAGTCAGAAAACATTTCATAGCACTACCCATGTAAATAGGGAACCAACATCCTCTAAACTAGTTGGGGTCCTCACACCGCAAAAAATGTCTTGAAATACACAATTTCACTAGAAAATTTCCTCTCACTCTTGAAATGAACACCTTACAATTTAGTGTTTTCTCTTCATAGAGAAAACATATCATACTATGTGAGCTATAAAACCCCTATCAGGCATACTAAATTATTATAAATGTTTCACAAAAGGGACATGAATAAAAAAGTAATGTTGTACATATCACATTCCCTTATGTATATACTAGAATCTATATTAATATTGGTTAAATTATAAATAATTGCATTCCAGAAAAAAAGAAATATATCATTAGAAACCCATATCAGAATCATATAATTGTTACTATCACAAATAGGATTACAAAAAACTCTAAACATAAACCCATATTCTAATGATGATAATCTAATTAAATAATCTTTTTATGGAACACAACTACCCATTAATATCAATATAATCTGAATACCCAACATCAATTCACCACCAATTACTCATTCATGTCCAATGTCTCCCAACCACATAAATACTATCCATTAAATACTCTATATATTAAAAAATAAGTAGGAAAATATGATTTCTTAACTGAATTTAATTAACAAAACACTGGTGGAATTTTCACACTATGTGATTCATATGAAATAATGCACGATAAAAAATTCTTGATACAATTTGAAGAACTCAAAGGAAAAAAATTCAAAAAATCATACAATTCATTTGGAAATAAGAGACTTTACCAAACCATGTAAAATATACCTAAAAATATCTAAATCCAAATCTTTTGACATTCTATCAAAATAAAATTGAAACCATCAACTTGTTTTTCTCTTTTTAAAGCACTCCCCAAAATCCTGAAAGGATTTCCCATTTAAGAGGAACATTGTAAAACAATTTCATAGCCAAGGGTATAAAACCTAAACCCATTTTAAAATACCCATTTTCATATTCAATTCATATATATATTAAAAATTAAAAATTACAACCTAAAATCCCATTTCCAAAAAATCACATTTCCCTTAAACTTAATCCATATAGAAAATATCCATAAACATTATGAAAACAATGGACAAAAAAACAATAAATTGGGACACTGAAACTCACATAACGAAGGAAACATATATAAAATATTTAGAATTTTTAATAAATTTTTTATTAATATTTAAACTTTATTTTTTCTAAATTTCCTGGGGATAGTCACCGATTGCAAAAAAAACATGTATCATGTTTATGAAATTAATAATGTATGTGCAATAACATCTAATGAATATATTTAAAAGTGATTATATAATATAATTACCACCATCCATGATCATGAATTAATTTTCAATATCAATTCTCCCATATGAATCCAATGAGAACATGATACCCTATCACAATCATTAGCACCACCAAACTAATTATTAAAAATATTAAAACCACAAACCCCAGATGGGATAACTATAAAAAATCCTCAACACACTCTATAATGAAAATAAAATAATAATTAGTCTTTTTTGAACTCATAATGAATCCCAAAAATATAATCCCCTCTTATTCCCACATTATTTAAAAATGTTTCAGTTGTGAAATTTCTAAAAAAATTAAAATACATGATAAAAATCAGAGTTATTAACACCTCTTGACTTCAATATATTAGTCACCTTTAAATAATAATATATTTAGTATCTTATGTTAGACAAAACACATAATAATAAAGGGTACATAAATATTAAACAAAACAATTATTTAATATAAATGCAATTATATTTTGAAATACATTTATTTGTGATATTTTGTTTTAGGTAATGAAATTAAAATAATAATAAATAAATTACTAATGACATATTATTTATATCAATAAATGTTAAAAAATGATAATTTTTCATGGATTTACTTTCCATGTGTTGTGATCAATCATAAAGGACATCAATATATGATAAAATAAATTATTTCTAATTTAATTATAAAATCTTTGGATATTAGATTAAGAGCACGAGATGTTTAAAATGATTTTTTATAATTATTGTTTCACATTATATTAAATATTTTAATATAAAATCTAAACTCCAAAATATAATATTTTGTATTTGAAAAATTCAATATTATTTTAAAATTCATCTTGTTAGATTTATTTTAGGGCCTATTTTTTTTAATTTTCAATACAATTTGGTACTGGGATGAATAGATGAAAAATATATTTGAAAAATACAACCAAATTTATGAAATTATCATAACATAAGAAAAAAATTATTTTTATGAAATTTTATAATAGATTTTTTTTTTTATATCTTAAATCTTGTATTTAAAAATATAATTATGAATTACAAAAATATTTTTAAATTTATAGACATCTAACTAATGTTTATATCTAATAAAAAAATATGTTTTATCCTTTTCAACAATCCATTAATTTTAAACATACATTTTATTTAATGTTTTATTAATGTAACATGAACATACATTCATATACATAAATAAATAATTATCATGAAAAAAAAATTTATACAGCATTTCTTGTGTAATATAATTTATTCATAAAAATTATTTTTTAAAAAATGTGTATCATTTCATTTTGTGTATTTGCATATAGTTTATTTATTTCATGTTATATGTATTGAATCTTTAAATTTGACTATATTTTTAATAGATAGAATAAATATTCGGTAATATATTCAATGTAATTTTATGGCAAAGAAATAAGATACCATGTTAAAAAACTTCGTAACTAAAATGTAAAAAATGGATAAAATGGGGTTTTTATTCGATTATATTAGGTTTAAATTATCATGAAATCATGTACAAATATAATTGTATTAGTGTATTTTATCCTTATTCCATCCAATGTGTAAATAATTTATAATTTGGTTTGGATATTTTATGAACATTTCTATATATCATTTTAATGATAAGTTAATTTTAGCTGTTCCACTAGCATCACATATAGAAGAGTTCATCCTCTTCCAAATAATCCAGAAAAAATTATCACATTATATAAAAAATCATCCCAAATACATAAAAATAAAACTTATCCATGAAAAATAGGGTCATTAACTATCATCGTGGGGCCTGCCCCATGACCCCCCAATCCCATTTCTAATCGGCCAAGGGTTTCCGACTAGTGATGAGTAGATATATTAATAACATTGGAGGACATTTCCAAATTACCTTTACACAGATATACATATCCAATCCCATATAATGTTGATATGTAAAAAAAACATCAACCATGTGTGAATATATCTAAATCTTGTAACAAGAGTATTTTTGGAATTGAAGGAATCTATGTCGGTCAAATTAAAATCCCAAAAAAAATTGTGCAAAAACAAAAGTACAAATTGAAATTATTTATGAGGAATACTATCAAAATGCTTCAATGAAACACCTCAGTATTTTGGGTATCACTAAGCATCGTTTGGCCCTCGTCCTCCGAGGACTGTTTGAAAAGTCCAACTGCTTGCACAAGAACAAAATATCAAAGAAATTCTATTGCATGGGTGAGTAATAAAATACTCAGTAGGACACCACTAAAAACATAAAAAATGATATATAGTCTGAACTACCGTTTTTTACAGTAAATATAACAAGAATTTCTAGATATAGTCCAAAAGACACAGAGACTAAAGGTAAGTGACGACCATAGTATACCGGCCTAATATTATTTCTCATGATTCCATGAACCACTAATTCTCGATAAGACACTACTAAGTTTCAGATAAATGATTAATTCATTCAGTTAGGTACTCCTAATTAGGCCTTGTCATGATAATTTACACATTGATAGTCCAAGAAGATTATGATATGCAGTTGGGAATCACTGCCAAGGCCATGGGGGGATAACACCTACTCAATATGGATTAACCTTTTATGTTAGGGACCGGCTACTACGTAGTGTTGTTCACAGTGATACCAAGATCTCCACCTAGGCCATGATGATTAATAGAGAATCTCACAATGAACCTCTTATACATATCCCAATAAATCAATCAATGAAGTCTATCTGAAAGGATCATAGTCCTTACAGTAGAAACGATTCCATAACAACATTCATAGAAAGTAAATGAAAAAAAACCTAATGAATCCCAACCAATATATAGATGAAAAGGGATCCAATCCACGTATAATTCATTACACAATGTGTTGTATGGGTTACAAGCCAGGTCCCTTGACCCCACATCCAACCCGTGATAGTTGACCATGTCACAAATCTGTGTTTGTGTGGTCGTGTACATTTCATGTAGGTAACTTGTGATCTCTACCCCAAGACCATGTACTTTCTGAATTACATGATGCATATCCCAGAATAGAGCACATGTCATTTGACATGGGTCACAAGATGTGTGACATGTTGCTTGTCATAAAACCCTATCAACCACAATGTGGGAAACACATGGTATGTAGTTATTCTTTAAATGTCATGTAACATGGTATATTCTAGAAATCCACATCCATGCTCCAGTCATCTCCCCCATCACTCCTCCCCCCCTACGATCTGGACACTCACTACAAAACTCAAGGTATTTCATTATCCAAGTCACATCATTGTCAAATAATGCATTTCAACAATAATATTTTCTCAAAAAATGGATTTATGTGTTGTTATACATTTTTTGGAAAATAAATATGGACAATAAAACATCATGTTTCAACCATCGAATGATTCAACACTACATCCATATTCCCACCACCATCGTGTTATGGGAATCTAATATCTTTGATATTGGAACATTGTGATAAGAATCTATTTAATAATGATCGATGCATAAGGTTTTTTTGAGTAGTCGGCTAGATGAATAATGCCCATGGATAATTATGAATGTGAGAGAAAAAAAGAATATATTGATGGAATAAACCTAGAAGAATTTTCTTGTTGAGCTTAATTCATCACAGTTAATGTGAAAAATAAATTATCTACAATCATAAGAAATTCTATTGTCATTGCCGTAAAAAAATAAACCCATCCAATATAATGATCAAATCATGGATAAATATGTAATTTTTTTGATGTGTGTCCATAATATATATCAAAAAAAGGGATGAATAAAATCAAATAGATTCCCTACCTTAATTTGGATCGATCACTAATGATGAAAAATGTTTGATCATGTTTATTTGTGAGATCCCTAGATTCCAAGGTGTTTCGATTTTCAAACCATGATTTCTTCATCATTCACCTAAGAGAAATATCCAATGATCTCTCCAAGGTATATCTAATGTCTCCATGGTTATGATAAAAACCATTGAATTCGTAAAAAACAATCTATTTTAAGACTGTTAATCACTACATCAACACAAATAAAATAAAATAATTTTATTTAATAATTTTATTCATTTTTTATCCAATGATTACTTTTCTAAAAAACAATGAGACTCATAATATCATGCCATCTCAGCATATGGTCAAAATATATAATCCATATAATATCCAAAAATAATACACAGAAAGTTAGAGACATTACATTATCCCCACCTTTAGGAATTATGTCCCCAAAAATTCAAAACAAGGGTTACTAAAAAATTTGTGGGTATAGATGAAAAATTTGAGCCAACTACTCTCATGTTATCTCATAGAAGATCCCATGATTCCACAATACACACATTAAATGAATCAATTTCCAATGAAGGATCCACTCCTTCTGGTCCTTGACCTCCACTATGTAATAAATAATGGTCTATCCTTCCTCAATGTCTATCTCTCTCCATTTGATAACATGTGATGGGTTAGGCATGTACCTCATTGACTGTTACACAAAGAAAATGTTATGTAAAAGTTCTAAATGTAGATTTTGAGCTAAGAGGTATGGCACCACAATAACCCTACATAGTATCAGGGAAGGGTCATCGAAAATCAAAGATATCTTGCATCCCTAGATAAGTCCCTATAAATCATGTTGAGGTCAAAAATTTAGAAACATATGGTACACTTCGTTGAACTCCAAGAGACACAATCATCTATCGGTATAAAACATCTATAGTCTTTTACAATTTCAATATACTCTTGTATGTTATGCACCTAGTCATTTATAGCTTGCCCCTAATCTTGGACCATGATCACTGAATCTCTCGTGTCAGTCCCAAATATTGGTAACCTCTATATTATTCTATACAAGGCCTCGAATGGTTCTATACTGATGGTTGACTGGTATGTATTTTTTGTAAGCAAACTCCACTATTTTTAGGTGATCCTAACAAATATGGTCAATGCCTAACATGTTGGATCACATCATGTCCTCCAGAACCTAAATGGTCTACACACTCTAAATTTTATTTTGTGGGTGGAAAAGATAATTATGTATAACTATAACCCAAAAATATCTTATAATCCCTTCGAAAACTGGTATATGGAGTGAGAATCACAATCATAAATAGTCATTGACATATCATCATAGATTCAGACTATCTCAAGATCATAAATGCATCCCATGCCCTCTACATTACTCTAATATCGTATATCATGGATGTGGGGTACATTGTGAGTTGGTCTATGATAACCAAAAAAGAATCATTTCCCCTAAACATAGGTGGTAATATCCTTATGATGTTCATAGATATCCCATCCCAAATCCATTATATAACCTCTAAGTGTTGATCCAAACCTTTTAGAAATTGGTTCTCTGTCACTACATGCTAAAAAGTAAGACATCAAGAGAAAAACTATGAAACTCCAGTTTCATTCCCGGGAATCAAAATTTTTGTTAGAAGTCCTGATATATATTTCATATTCCATGATTTATCTCTAATGTATATTTATGAAACACCGTCGGAATCACATCCTACAACACTACTAGTAAAATATAGATTCCTCTGAGAAGAAAGATATACTCCCCTCCTTTATGATATCTATCATGAGCATGTAAAATATATATTTGAATATGTAGTGTCTCACTGTTGGCATCCCCCTGTTTTTTCATCATGACTCAATTTAATATTTGAGTGGTGGAAACCATTGACTAGATTTATGCTACACCATCTACATCCATAATGGATATATATTATGAGTCCAACTACACATCCACCTCATTCATCAATTGTGAAAAACATATCAAACTAAGATCATCTGGTACCATGTACCCCTTCCCATAAGAATATAAAATTTTGAGGTTATAATCTTGTTGGAACTCTAGAAATTCCCTTTATATAATGTTGACATCCTGTAAAGAGATTATATACTTGAGTATATTGTGATCAAAGTAGAAGTTAAACTGATCCCATATCATGTACTATCGCCACATGTTCAAAGAAAAGACTACTGTTACTAACTCAAAATCATTGTTTTTGTAGATATAATCTTATGATCTCAACTAGAATGAACCATATTCAATCCATACATACCTATTCATCAAGAAACACCCATGCCTACTTCATGATGAATCATAGAAAATTATGAAATCGATACATTCCTATTGTAATATTAAGATGGGATCACTAGTCACAATCTTCCTCAACTACTGAAAATCATGATAACACCTCTATTTCCATATAAATGGACTCCCCTTCTCAATAAAATATGAAATGGGTGCTAATATCTTGGATAAAACAAGTATTTATCTCTAGTAATAGACATAAAAAATATGAAATCTTCGCATCTTCATCACACTCTAAGTTGAACGCATACTAACACTACCAATACCATTTCTAGGTCCTATTTCACTCCATATACTATGATGACATGCCTCAGAATATGAAAAACATCAATCTAGAACAAAAAAATCGATATCATTCTATAAATATGGTTCACTCGGACCACATGCAAAACTACCCTCAAGTGTCTCACATGATCCTCCAAGAATTCCAAGTACACAAAGATATTGTTGATGAAGACTACCATGAACCGGTCTATGTAAGGATAAATGATCAAGTTCATGAGTCCCATGAACACTACTAGAGTGTTCTTCACACCAAAGAGAATATAAATGTACTCATAGTGACCATATAATCAATTTTATGTCATCTTCAATATATCCTCATCCCATAATTGAATGTGGTGATATAATGATATGAGTTCAGACATCAAGAGATACTGTTCACCTCTCAATAGATCAAATAGGCCATCAATCCTCAATATTGGAAACATGTTCTTCATGATCACTTTTTTCATGCACATTTTCCAACAATAAACCCCATGTAATCATATTCCTTCTCCGAAAACAATAATGGGGTTGTTGTGGGTTAAACATTTGGTTTAACAAAGCACTTCATCTTCAATTCTTCCAACTGTACCCCCATCTCGCAAGGCTCTATGGGTACCATCTAATAAGATGGTGTGGATATTAGAGTAATCCTATTTTTTAGATCAATGAAAACATATAAATCTCACTAAAAAGCAAATCCTAGAACATCTTCAAGGAATTCATCCTTGTACTCTTCCACCACTACAAGAATCTGGTAACTCACAACATATACTACACCATTGGTCAGTCTATCCAATTGATATGTAATTATCTACACCATATGATGAATAAGTCCATCTGGTGCTATATGGGTTTCATTTTCACAGACAAGGGGCACCATTATTCTTTCATTACGGACACACCACACACTTTTCCTAAATATTCAAATCTAGGAATGAAATATATATAACCAATCCATATAAATAATTAATGTAAAATGAATCAATGATGTTACCCAGAAATTCTAATGGAAACTCCTTCCATAATGAGTTGAGTCACGTTTTTGGCACACATGTGTTTTAAAACCCCAAGATTTCATAGTAAGTTATTTTTATTAATGTAATTCAATAGCTTGTGCTACACGGAACACGCAGTTTGAGCGCACCACGACATAAAAAAATAGTAATTGAAAAGATTTTATGAATATTATTAACTGAATTTCGAATTTTATATACTCCATAGAGTTTTAGAATCCATATTATATATTTCTTAGATATAATATAACAACAAATTCATTTTTAGATATAAGAAGTATTTTTCAAAAAATGTAATTTTCCCAAATTCTAATGGAAAACCATTCTTAAAACCAATATTAGACATCATTATATATTAAATGTAATGAAATTAAATTCTAATATATAATTGGGACATTAAAATTTATTTTCAAGAATTTTTAAGTAATTTTCGGATAATATTCATATTTTGATGAATACTAAAAAATACTAAATTTAAATTGAAATCAAATTTATTAAAAGAAATAATTTATAGGGTTAAAATATGTATTTTAATGTTTTAGAAGTATAATTATATTATATTTTTTTCATTTATTACATTTTAGGTCATTATAAATAATTTCACATTTAAATTTGACAAAAACACATGTCAATCTTTTCATAGTTTTTACTTATTAAAAACCCAGTTTTTTGTTTCAGCAACGGAAATTAATTTTAAATTAATTAATTCAACTTCTATGTTTTTTATTTGGTAAAAAAGAATTAATTTTTGAATTTTAAATATCAATGAAAATGTTAGGGTGAATTTTTTGTTATTTTTATGAAAACATTCAATTATTGATGAATAATGAAAAACTCTACATTATAGTTTAAAACTGATGTTTTGATTAAATAATTACATACATTATTTAAATTTATTTTATGTAAATAAAGATATATAATACCTATATAACTTCAATGTAATTAATTTTAGTAATTTTATAATAATATTAGTTGTATAAAAATATATTGAAATTTTTACCATTTTTACCCACCTTCTAGGAGAATTTACCCATTTGCATAAAAATATTTATTGCATCTATGAGTTAAATTTTAAAAATTCGAGAGACATGGTTGAAATAGATATGTAAAATTTTGTTCAATAGGATGGAAGTAATTTTTGGGGAACAGTAACTTTTGACTTTTATTTTCCACGATTCAAATAAAATAGAATAATTAATGGTAAATATGATATTATAATTACCCTAACACATGTATTAATTGTATTAGATAAGAGAAATTCATCCAAAATAAACTTATGATCAAAATTCGACCCTCATTGGCCCACTTGGATTTGATTAGTACATTTATTAATATTTTATTTAAAGAATAGTTAAAAGAGATAAATTCAAAGTTTAATAACTAAACCATTTTTAATATAGGGTGATATATAAGATAAATTTGACAGTAAATTTTCACTATAGACCTAAAAATATTTTGTAAATAATGTTACTTTATTTATAATTTATAAACATTAAATAATTAAATTTATTTATGACCTAATGTTGATGTAGTAATTACATTATTTATGAATTATTAAAATAACTGATATTATAAATATGCAAATAAATTTAATATGAGACTTCTTATGAATTACACTAATTTAATAGGTTAACATAACATTTTAGTGTTGGTTAAATAAATTTTTTTCGATGTAATCAGGCGGTTATGATTTTCCAAAAATCCAAATACTAAATTATGTCAAAATTGACATAAATGTGTTTTTAAAACAAATACTATATTATTGTTTGATATATTATTCCTAAAAAAATAAGATAAGGAAAAAAAGGGTTAAATAATATTATATATGTCATTAATGAACCACATGAGGTTCTCTTGGTTGTTTAAACTATGTTTATTAACCAAAAAATGTTAGAATACAAGAAGACACGGTAAAAGTTAAACTGTTTAAAAATGTGTAACATATAAATGATAATGTTAAAATGGTAACCTATACTTTTCTAAAACCAATTGGTTTATATTTTTTCTACCCATGACCTCATTAGCTTCTAAATAAATCATTACAGGTCCATTAGAAACCGAAAATAGTTTTATTATAAAATATTAATTCAATGTTTTCCAAAAGTGACCCTCACCTCTATTATAAAAGGGTATTTCCCCTTATATTAATTTAATAGCTCCAAATCCATTTGGTTCTTTCAAAATCTACCCAAATATCCTCCCATCTTCCCTAAAATCAACCTAAAGTCTTTACTTTGTTTAGAGATCCAATCTACAGAGCCCTTTAGATCAACTCAAAAGGAAACACCCGAGAAAGAGGTAATAATTTCACCACCATATTTCATGTTCCTTTCTTCTTCCACTTCATATTTTTTTCCCATACCAATATAATAAATCCAGTACCTTATACATACTTTGATGTTATTATAAATATTTTACAACCATAATCATTTTTCTATCCAGCCTATAAATGAAAAAGACACCATACATGCGTACGTACGGCTAACCAATTCAATGTCATGGTGTATTTTTTTATTCAAACAATTAATTATTTGGATGGGCATAATAATTGGTATAAATGATATAAATAATAATTATAACATGATAATTATTCTTTATATATGATATAACATCCAATTATATACTATTTCACAATAAATATAATTATATTGTCGCTCGTGCGTACGTACGGATTACCATATCCACCAACGCGATGAGATCCCTTCCACATCCTAATAATTCAAGAATAATTTTCATATTATGATTAAAAATAATGTTTATAAACATAATATATTTCTTTATATTAATCAAATACATCATACCCATAAAAAACAAGGCTTATGTAACAAATAATATAAAGGAAAATGAATCAGTTAACACACAAAATGATTATACTACTGAAATATTATTAACAAAGTAATATTAGAATATCATATATGATATCATATTTAGTTATTTGGTTCTTTTATAATTTAATAACAATGATTTAACCATTTAACAAGAGGTTAACCTACCCTATACTAAGTAAAATTACAAGGTAAGTGGTTTCTTATCTCACTTTTAATTCTGTGAGATTTCCATCGTTCACAACTTATTTATTGCAAGTGGTTTGTTGTGATCTGAAATTTGATATATATTATCATGATTATAATTATATTCATGGTATTATTTTATTCATTTTTTGGTTTTTACCGTTTTTCCATATGACTTGATTGATAACAACATGGTCAGGCATTTTTGTCTCACTTCTTATTCTGTGAGATTCATGTTATATTGCCGCTATTTCCTTTTGGGTGGTGTATGTACTTCCCATGATTGTATTCCTTATGTAATATACATTAATTTATAGGTATTTATATCTTAATTGTATTATTCATCTTTCCCGGGGCCTATGATTCATAAGTCACCAAACTGGTAAATGGAATTTCTAATTTCAATTTACACTCATTGGGTTTTACGTAAACTTCATTGATGATTTTAATCCAATATTATGTGTGAAATGACTATTTATTTATTTATTTAGTAATTTCCACTCCCCTTTCTAGGTTTATTTATTTGATTCACATAATAACTCTTTGTATAAATTCTAAAGTCAACAATATGAACTTGATAAGAGTAATCTTAACTCAATTTTCATTCATTGAGTTTAACATCCAGGTCATTTGTGTTGTTGTTACAATAATATGTGTGAATTTCCATTGATTTATTTACACTTAATATCCAATAATATTTAGGGTAATTATATTTTTCATGCATAATTATGTCATTGATTTATCCTTAACCAAAGGATATAGTATTTATAAAGGATTTCCACTCAACTAACATTCCAATGAGACTTTGTTTTATTTATGAGCCAATTCACATTTATTTTGTCTATATAATATACATTATCATAATATATCATGAATCCCTTTATTATCATTATATTATTAATTTTTATTACAAAAATTATTTTTATTCAAGCATCTATCATTTAGTTAGGAACACTAACTAAAATATCATTTTTAATGTTTTAAAAATTTATTCATCTAAATCATTCTCATTAATGTCCATGTTTTAAAAATGGTTTTAAGGATTTATTTATATGGGAATTAATGTTTTAAAAATAAAATTACTTTTTAAATTTTCAAAGTGTTATGGGACACTTTGATTCAAAAATCTATTTTAAACAACTTCTTTATAAATAGTGATATATTTAAATGTTTTCAAGAAAAAGGAGGATATTTCCCTCAAATATTTTTGATGAATATTTTCATCTATGTCAATAACCATCATTATTCTCTATTGAGGTTAATTTATTATAACACAATCTTCCATATTGTATTGAATGGGTTATGTTTGACTATGGATTTGCTATTTTTATACCATTCATGGTTTATGGATAAGGTATTGAAATTTCATATGCTAGTTTTAATAAGAATGTTTATATTATGTTTCACCATTTAAAATGAGGAATGTATTGGACTTATTAAGTGATGGGTCGAGCCTAATATAGCTTCTCGATGCATCAGTAGGTATCATGAGACAAACAATTGTCTTGAAACAAGACCTTGAAAAAAACTTATTTGTATTCATGGAACAAGTCCATGTCTATGTGGTTATGAAGCAAGGCATTATGCCTTCCATCATTATGAAATTGGCTATTGATATTACATGTGACTATTAGGATATTTGAATATCCATGTTAATAAGTAAATGGCATTGTTGGATTTATATTTTCCATATTATCTTGATGTTTATGTTTAAAAGGATTTTTTTCATGTCCTATAAAATCCCTTAAAGGTTTGTTCTTTTTTATGAAAGTATTCACTTTATTGTTTTCTTTAACGAGCATTTGAACTCACCCTATTCTTATGTTTAATTTTTCCCAGGATGAAGAGAAGTATATTACAATTAACTACAAGAATAGGATAAGGGATATAATAGTTTATATAGGGGACAAAATTTTGTTTTTTTTATTTCATGATGGAATGTAAAACTAATGTATGTATCTAGTACATCAAAGGACACTAAAATGATATTAATTTCAGGACATGATTCCCTATATCATTCCAATGTTATGTAATAATGCACTGATTCTTAGTAACATGGGTCGGGGTGTTATAATTTTTATCAGAGGAAGATTAGTACAAACCTTGGAAGCTATATTTAGAAAAAAAAAGTCTGATTAGAAAACATTACCCTAAGATAGAAATTGAATATTAGTATATAATAACATCAAAAAATGTTGGTAATGTGAATATTATGTTGCTTTTTCAGGAAGTAAATCCATATCTAGATACAGGTAGGTAGAGCTGACTCTTGAAGAGATATACCTAGGACTGAAAACTCTGACAATGAGTTTCAGGCATAACCTAAGGTATCCTGGTACACGAAAACAATCCTTGAGACGCTCTTGGTTATGACACTCTCAGAGGATATTCTTTGGATAATTCACATTTTTGTTACAAACCAATTTGAAGGATTTAAATATATGATGAGAATAAATAAACATTATTAATCCTAAGTGGTTTTATATTGAAAATAAAGTGTATTGATATTCCCTAAATGATTTTATGACACACATTATGAATTTATGTGCTAGTTAATTGATAGATTCCATGGAAGTCATAGTAACATTGAACATGATGTACAAGGTTGGAACGGTGGTGGAAATGAAGAGAAAAATGTATTATTGATTGGTGTAAAATATATCATGTTCATGACAAATAATTTATCCAAAAATACGATGAACAATATATATATTAACCAACTCATGAAGTGAATAAAAAAGAGAAGGTCAATGAATGATAAGAGCTCCAGTAGTGGAGAACATAGAAAAAAGAAATCACAATTTCCATCATTCAGGAAATTTTGAAGGGGACACCTAGAAATGTGTCTCAATGGAACAAATAAAATATTTAGGTGTCAGAAAGATGGATATAATGTAAAGAATTGTTGAGGAAAAATGAATAGTATTATTGAAGAAAATAAGAATGATCCACAGAATCCATTAAAAGTAATTTTCCATAAATGGAGGGGACCTGGGCATTACCCGAGTGAATGACCTATTCTTTAGGATAATATATTGGTCATGGAAGATCCTATATAGAAATAAATGGATTGAGAAATGTTTATTTATATTAGTTCTATTTGTTTATGGGATAACTTTGAAATAAATTTCTCTTTTATGTGTAACTCTTTTGTTTGTTATGTGAAAATGAAATTTTTGGAAGAATTGTATTTTCTATTATAGTTATAAATAACCATTTCAGTTTATATGATCCTTGAATTTGAGGAAATTAAATGTTATTAATTTTTTGGATGAAAATTTGATGTATTGGATAACAGTTGTGGTGAAATTATGTTATAGCTATTTTGAATAATTTTTCTCATTTTGGGAATGTTATAAAATATAGTTTTTGAAAAATTAAAACATGTAGATCTTGTGACAACCCATCACGTCGGACAAAGCTGCGAGAATCGAACCCACAACCATAGTGTGATTGTGATTTATCACTTATCATTAGTCTACATGAAGTCAATAGTTTGTGTGACTAATTCTTTTCAGTGAAATGATTTTATGGATAAATAATAATTTGATTTGGGATCTTATGTCTTATCAAATGGATATCCCTAGTATAGAAAAATTATTTGGTTATTAAGTGATAAATTTTATTTTGGAAGATGTTTTCTCTGTTGGGAAAACTATATGCCTAAGGAAAATAGAATACTCTGAGATGTCATTTTAAATGTAATGGTGGATTTTTATCAATGTTTTTATTGTTGATTTTTCATGATTTGGGTTAATTATATAAATGATTAAACTATCATGGAGAATATGTGATTAGGTTAATTACTTTATCTATGTGACATTCAAAGTAGTCAATGTCATTTGGAGGTACAATTTAATGTGGAATACTACGTAATCAAATTATTCCATGTTTTGGGTTTCAATGTTAGTTTCAATTATATTGAAGGATTTTAAAGACAATTTTTTATTGAATGGTATTTATAGAAATTTAGGTGTTTTTGGTTTAATTTTAGAAATTAAGATTATTATTTATTTTTCTAATGAATTATCCTTTTTGGGGATCATATGATCTTGTACTAACCATTTTGGTTACGGTTAATCTCTAAAAACAATGTAAATATATTTTTTTCCTTTTTGGATCATGAGATTTTCTAGAAGCTATTTCTAGTGCTTCATTTGTGACCAAGTCATCTTGAATACTCATCATTTGAAAAAAAGTTGAGTTAGTGGTAGAAATATATTAAATGATGAAACTCTACATAAAACGTATGTATATCTCTTTATATTATTTTTCAATATCATAAATAAATTCCTCAACATTATGAAATAGATCTTAAAACAAAAAAAATGTTTCTTTTTTATATTTCATACTGGGAAACTAATGACTGTTTATCCCATAGAAAGTTTTTGGTTTTCTTATTATAAACACTCTCTTGATCAAGTTTTCTATCACTATTCATCAAAACATGACACCTAGTTTATCTTCCATATCCATGTTTTCTTACATGGAATCCTGGTATGGGTTATCTCGGGTGACCTTTGTACTTCTCTATCTTTCTTTTAATGTGATAGTCAAATTGAATCATTTTATGATGTGAGACATTCAATGAAGTTATGAAGCCTAATTTTAAAATTTTGAGGATGAACTTTCCAAAAGTGGGAATAATGTAACACCCCACAATTTCATAGTTTGTTATTTTATTTAATGTGATTTAATTGCTTGCGCTACACACAACACTCAGTTTAAGCGCACCACAACTTATCAAATTAGTCGTAGAAATAGACTATGAATAGTATTAAATCAATTTTAAATTTTATATTATCTATATAGTCTTAAAACCATATTTGGTTTCACTTAGACATAATATAAGAACGAATTAATTTTTTTAAATAAAATATGTATTTTTCATAAAAATGAAATTTTAACACCTTCTCATGGAAAACCATTTTTAAAACCAATATTTGACACTTTTATATATTAAATATAATTAAATTATATTCTTCTTTAGAACTGGGACATAAAAATTTATTTTGAATAAATTATTGGTACTTTTCTGATGACATTCATATTTTGATGCATACTGAAAATTAATATCATTTAAATGAAAACAACTTTTTTAATCAAAATAATTTATATGGTTAAATTATGCTTTTGAATGGTTTTTAAGTATAACTATATTATATTTCTATAATTAAATAATATATAGGTCATTATAAGTAATATCACATTTAAATTTGACAAAAAAAACATGTCAATATTGTTATAGTTTTTATTTTTTAAAAACTGTTTTTCAGTTTAAACAATATGAATTAATTTTAAATTAATTAATTTAAATTATAGGTTTTTAATTTAGTAAAATAAAATTATTTGTTGAAATCGGAATATCATATATTTTTAGGATGAATTATTGGTATTTTTGTGAAAACATTCAATTTTTGATGAATAGTAAAAAACAATACGTTATAGTTTAAAACTAATGTTTTATTTAAATAAATATTTATTTAATTTCATTTTATTTAAAGTAAATATATATATATATAATACGTATATAAGTTCAATGTAACTCATTGGAGTATTTTTGTAAAAAAATTAGTTCTATAAAATTTTATGGAACATTTTACCGTCATTTACCCACCTACACGGAGCAATTCCAAATTTGCATAAAAATTAATTTTACCCCTTCTATGAGTTGAATTTCAAAAATATCAGAGAAAATGTTGAAATCATTAAGTAAGATGTGATTCAATAAGTTAGAAATAATTTTTTGTGAATATTACCTTTTGATATTTATTTAGCACTTTTAAAAGTAAATATGGTAATTGAGGTAAAAATTATATTATAATCCTGTTGACACATGACATAATTTTGTTAGAGAAGTTTAATTAGACCAAAACAACCTTAGTAATAAAATATGATCCTCTTTGGTCCACATGGATTATATTATGACATTTATTATTATTTTATTTAAAGAATAGTTAAAAAAGTAAAATCCAATGTTTAATAACTAAAAATTTTTATTATAGGGTTATTCCTAAGATATGTTCGACTATCTATATAAATTAGAATTCTAAAAATATTTCTTACATCATGAATTTTTATAAATAATTTTTAGACATTGAATAATTAAATTTATTTAAGACACTCTGATGATGCAATAATTACCTTATTAATAAATGATTAAAATTAATGATATTATAAACATACAAATAAATGTAATTTAAAAAAATTTATGAATTAAATAATTTTATAGGTTAATATGAAACGTTAGATTTAATTAAAGAAATTTTTTTCAAAGTAATCAGGCTGTTATGATTTTCAAGAAAAAAAATACTAAATAATGTTAAAATTGACACAAATGAGTTTTTAAAACGAATACAATATTATTGGTTATTATAATATTCCTAAAAATATAAGTTTCACCTAAAGGGATTAAATTATTTTATTTGTGTCATTAATTAACCACTTGGGGTTCTTTTGGATGTTTATAGTATGTTTGTTAACTATATAGTGTATGAATACAAGAAGATGTGGTAAAAGTTAAACTATTTAACTAGGAGTTAAATATAAATGATAATGTTAAAATGTAACATAAACATGTCTAAAACAAATTTTTTGAGATTATTTTGACCCATCCCTACCATATCATAGAATTAAATAATTTTGGATCCATTAGAATCCGAAAATGATTTTATTATAAAATAATATTTCAAGGTTTTTCTAAAGTGAACCTCACCTCTCTTATAAAAGTGTCCTTTCAATTATCTTAATATCACACCTAAAAATCCATTTAGCTCGGCCAACCACTGCCCAAATAACCTCCCAACATACGTCATATCATCCTTGAGTATTACTTTAATCAGAAATCCAACATATGGGGCCCTTTTTATCAACCCAAATAGAAACACCCGAGGAAGAGATAACAATTTCACCACCCTCTTTCAAGTTCTTTTCATCTCCCACTTCCTCTTTAATTTTTTTTCATACCCCAATAATAATGGCAGTACCTTCTACATACTATGATGTTATTAACAATATTTTACAACAATATTAACTATTATATCTATTCTATAAATGACAATGTCATGATACGTACGTACCTACGGCTTACCGTCTCCATGTCGTGGTGTAGTTTGTCATTCAAACACTTCATTATTTGTATAGGTATAATAATGTGTATAACTGATGTAAATAGTACATATAACGTGATAATTATTCTTTATATATGATATAACATCCAATTAAAAACTATTTCACCATCAATATAATGATATTATCACTCGTGCGTACGTACGGATTACCGTCTCAATGAAGGCGATGAGATTCATTCCACTTCATAATCATTAAAGAATAAAATTCATTTTATGATTACAAATAATTTTTTATGAAAATAATATCATTCTTTATATCAATCAAATACATCAAATCTATAACAAACATGGATTATGTAACCAAACATAGAAAACAAAATGAATTACCTAACACACGAAACAATTATACTACAGAAATATTATTAACAAAAAATATTAAAACATCGTATATGATATCATATTTATGTATTTGGTTCATTTATGATTTAATAACAATAATTTTACTATTATAATTGATATTAACCTACACTATACTAAGGAAAAGTAAAATGTATGGTGTTTCTTATCTCACTTTTAATTCTGTGAGATTTCAATTGTTTGCCACTTATTTGTTGCATGTGGTTTATTATGTTCTGAAATTTTCTATATATTATCATGATTATATTTATATTCATGGTATTATGTGATTAATTTAGTGGTTATTAACTTTTGGACATATGACGTTATTGATTACAACATGGTAAGGGGTTTCCATTTAACTTCTTATTTCCATGAGATTCATGCTATATGGCCACTATTTACTTTTGTGTGGTGTATGTTCATCCCGTGATTGTATTACTTATGTAATTTCAATTAATTTATGGGTATTTAAATCTTAATTTTTTTATCCTAATTTAATGGGGTGTATGTTTTGTAAGTCACCAAATCGGTAAGGGAATTTCAAGTATCAATTTCCACTCATTGGGTTTTACACAAACATCATTGATTATTTTACTCCAAGATTATGTGTGGAATAAATATTTATTAATTTATGTAGTAATTTCTACACCCCTTTGTGTTGTTATTCTTTTTATACACATAATCACTCCATTGATAAATTTTCTGTATAGATATTAAAATTATAAGAGTAATGTTAACTCAATTTTCAATCATTGAGTTAAACATTGAATTCATTATTTTTATTGTTACAAGAATTTGTGTGAATGTCCTCTGATTGTTTTACAATGAATATCCCATAATATTTAGTGTATTTATAATTTTCAAACATTATAATGTCATTGATTTATCCATAACATAAGGATACAGTCTTTATAAAGGATTTCAACTCAACATACATTCCAATGATATTTCTTTGTTATTATATGCCAATTCACTTTTATTTGGTGTATATACTGTATTTTGAAATAATATATCATCAATCCATTTATTCTCATGATATAATTATTTTTTGATTACCTCAATTATTTTTATTCAATAATGTATCATTTGGTTAGGAACTCTATCTAAAATATCATTTTAAATGTTTTAAAAATTTCTTCTTCTAAATCATTTTCTTTAATGTCCGTGTTTTAGAAATGGTTATAAGGATTTATTTTATTCAAATTAATGTTATAAAATTAAAATTCCTTTAAAATGATTCAATGTGGTATGGGACACATTGATTAAAAAATATATTTTAAACATATTCATGAAAATTAGTGATACTTTTAAATATTTTAAAGAAAATGGGGTATATTTCTCTTTAATTGTTTTGATGATTATTTTATTCTATTTCAATAACCTTCATTATTCTAGATTAATGTTAATTTATTATTATAAAATATTCTATATTTTATTGAATGAGTTATGTTTGTCTATGGAAGTGTTATTTTTATAGCATTCATGATTTATGGTTAATGTATTGACATTTCCCATGATAGTTTTAATAAGAATGTTTTATTTTGATTAACTCTTTAATATAAAGAATGCATTGGACATATTAAGTGATGGAGGAGCCCGAAATAGATCCTCGATGCATTAGTAGGTCTCATGAGGAAAACCAGTGTCTTGGTACAGGGCCTTGACAAAATCTTATTTTTGTCTTAGCACAAAGCCTTGACTATGTGGTTGTAAATTCTGGAATTATGCATTCCATCATTATGAAATTTTCTATTGATATTAAATGAGATTATTGAACTAGAAGAATATCCATGTGAATCAGTAAATGTAATTTTTGATTTATCTTTTCCATATTATTTGTAATTCTATGAGTAACAAGCTTGTGTTCTAGTCTTATGCATTGCCTTAAATATTTGTTCTTATTTATGATAGTTTCTGCTATATTGTTACCAATGATGAGAATTTGAGCTCACCAATTTCTTATGTTTTTTTTCCAGGATGCAAATATGTGTATTATGATAAACCTACAAGAATATGATATGGGATATAAGAGTTTTAAAAGGGGACACAATTCTATTTTTTTCATGATGTAATTTAAAACTTATATATCTATTTATTACATTCAAGGATACTACACTGATTGGCCATTAGGGACACAATTCCTTGTATCATGCCAATGTAATTTAATAATGCACTGTTTTTGGGTAACTGGTGTTTATTCATTACATGTTTGGTCACTAATTCTTTTCCATTAAGAGTGTAAAATCACAAGGGTGGTGTCATAGATGGAAAAGGAATATCTAAGTCATGTACAAGGTATGTGGAAAGAAAAGATTGAATAAAACCTTTGTCTATCAATACTATAACTAAGTTCAAAATGAAACAGATCGTACATGAAATCATTCCAAGAACCTCTGGGTTGTATTCTTTGATCAACTAACATTGTCCCTTCCCTTTTCCTCTAGCACCATTAGGCTTGTGTGGACCACTTAGTAGTGGTGGTTGTCACTTTTCTTAACTTCAACAACCTCTTGATGCTCTCCCTAGACATTTTCCATGTCATGCACCATGTATACATGCCTTCGAATTCCAGTATATCTCCCTTGGTTTTCCATCCATGAACTCACATCCAGTTGTACGGGGGTGAAATAATCTCATGTGAGGTTACCCCTTCCATCACATGAGCAAAACCTCCTTTATAATAGATTAATGGACTCACCATGTGATCCCTAAACAAAAGATCAAATATCCTAGGACATCTTCCAAAAATTTCTACCACATCTTGATCCTTGAGACAATAATCATCTCACTATTTCCATGTTCCCAATTTCTAGTTACCAACAACTAATAACCATTAAATTTTTCTACTCAGATAAGAAACTATCATCCACTGATTCTTGCTACAGTATGTCATCATAGGTATGAATTCATAGATAGATATAACTGGCATAGAAGTCTCTATGTTAATCCTTGATAAACTAATCTAGAACCATAACAAAGAATACCTATACATGTTTGTAATCCTAGATTAATACATATATACAATCATGCCACCCTATTGTAGCAGAAGAAGCTCCTGGATACGCACATCCCTTAGAATTGCAAGAGGGAAGTATTCTCTAAAATGGTGGTAAAACTCTTTCCACACAAGATTCACCTCATCAAATGATTGGGTAACTAAACCCAACCATATACCAACTAATACATGAAGAGATATTTCCACTAAGAGAATCATCTAATCTGCTAGTGTCCTAAGTGGATAAAAAACTCAGGTCACTGACTAAAGCATTCCACATCCACATGTCAGTTGATCTCTATATGAAAAATTATGGGTCTCCATCACTAAAACATGTGGAGTGAACATAGGCCATGCACCTTGTCTGCTGGTACATTAGATAACATGTTCTTATATAATAGTAGTAGTATATATGATGTATCTCCTGGAGGTAACATCATGGGAACTTGTCCCCATATTGATGCATAATCACTGAGGGGATCATTATGGAGAATGTCATGCCGAATAATAGAAGTCATACACCACAGAGTAATCTTTCTATAAATATCATGTACAATTTTCAGAAAGTATATCTTGATAGATAAATCATTAAGGTCATGGAAACCACAAACCATTACTATATGATTAATGTACTATTTTTTTAAACTAGTGTTCTAATATTACAATTCAAAAAGCATGTGATCATTGTGTCAGTGGATGGATATGTCAACCGCCACACCAATAATGGTTTCCCTATATTAAAAGAAAAACATGTAACACTTAACACTATTATACCAGAATATCCTCACATACTCCCAACCCTAATGTAGAACCAACCACTCAGATATGTATCTACCATGAAGCGTCCTAGTGGGGCCTCCCATACAACTCCCCAAGCCCGCAATTAATAGGACATGTGCTAGTGACTAGCACTAGGTACGAATATCACTATCATGAGATGCCATATCCCATGTAACGATATACCTGCAACCATATCCAAGTCCATACAATGATAAAATGTAAAAAAATAGAACAAACATTCACGTGTACATAAAAAACCTCTAACCAATGTAAGATATTAATTAAAGGAAACTAGTCATGGAGAAATACAATACCACACAAATGTGTATGAAAACTAAAGTCTAACATTAAATTAAGTAATGGGACTTCTGTCAAAAATCCACAAAAATAGACTTGAATCTATTTGATCTCACTAATCACTATCTAGTCCTACTATTCCAAGAACATTGCTAAAAGCATGGTCATATGCACAAGACATGAAATGTGTGAGAAAATCCCATGTATTGGGGAGTATAACAATACATAGTTGGACACCCTGAAACCACAACACATTAAATAAATAAAATAATATCATCCCTACATTGGTATATATTAACATCAAATATAATAATAATATCTTAATATAATCAACAAGACACAATGTATAGAGGTAAGTCATTTATATAGAATATTATCCAAGTATTCTAGATTTTGATTCCATGAATCAAACTATCAGGATAACATGATTCAGTTTTTTAAAGCATTGATGATGTAGGTCTAAGTGGTACTGCTCATTGGGCCTTTTAATAATAAAACTCACTGATATTCTAAGAAGAATAATATACATAGATGTGGATCACATTCAATTCAAAGGATAAGAAGTGCATGTGGTGTTGTAACACTATATCTGAAACGGGAAAAATATACCACTGATGGATTTTGACTCCCTCTACTAGTTGAATGCCTCATATATATGATGAAAACTACATGTTGGGTTTTTAACCCACTATGTGGAATTCAATGATTTGGATCAGGGTGTTCAAAAATGGAATCGTAAAATATTTTTCTATTTTTGTTTTTGGACTAACCTAGGACCTGGTACAAATGAGATAGTATTGTATCACTCGGGTGGGGGGTTACTCGTTATCCAGACACCACCTATTTAAGGAACATTAATAGCACCATTGAATGTATTTTTTATTATATTTTTTTGATGTTTTTATTTAAGATCATACATCATGATGTGGAACATAGTATCCAAGGAATTATATATTTTTACTAAAAATTATTTAAATATATATATATATATTATCTTTTTAGATTAATATATTATACATGTAACAAAAATAACACATGCAGATAGTAAAAGGTTTAGATTCTTTGTAGACTAGATACATAATCATTCTATTTAAATAATAATCTTCAAAATCTAAAATAAATATCTTCACAAATAATGTTTTTCATACCCATATTATATTTAATAAAATTACTCATATCCTAGGGAAGTGAAACATAATAATAGATGAGATTATAATATAATTAAGGGTAATCAAGTGAAATATATAAAATTAACATTAACATAATGGTATAAGAATGTGTGTGTAATATTTGAAAACCACACCCTGCATATCAAAGACCAAAAACATGAGTCATGGTATAAATATTGGCAGTTCAAAATACATGATTCAAAGGGAAATAAAATAACATGATCTATGACAGCATAACATTGACATGATACATAGAAATTAGGAACACACTTAAGTATTAATAATAATTTCGAAAATATTTAAGGCACATATACAAATCTATAATATTAGAATGGTTTCACTCCCCAAACTATTATAGTAGCCATGGTTCACCCCAAAAGTAGCATAGAAGAAAAAACTATCTTACAAAACTTGGTTCACACCCTAATAATTTCCTTTTTCTATCATGATATTTCAATTGTTACAAAATTCATTTAATGCAGATAATGTTCTCACCCATCAGATAATGATAATGAGAAATTTTTTTCCCTCAAGATCATAAAACATTTACTAAATAACAATTTAATGTAAATAAAT
This sequence comes from Viscum album, assembly GCA_963277665.1. NCBI lineage: Eukaryota > Viridiplantae > Streptophyta > Magnoliopsida > Santalales > Viscaceae > Viscum > Viscum album. The sequence continues at coordinate 121,786,978 of OY728151.1, forward strand.
GGGTTACATATGCCATAAATCATATAATAATCCATCTAAAAGAAATGGTTTTCATATAGATTTCATCATATCATAACCCTGTGAGAAAATGGGTTTCATAATAATGTATTTAAAATAATTATAAATAATAAAAAAAATTATAATAATTTTTTCATAGGATTAGATCCTTATTAAAATAAAAGTGACAAAAAATGATTTCCTATTATATAGAAAATGACATTAATGGATAAAAAGGAATATCTCTGGAGGAAAACACCCTTTCAACTTTGAAGATCACTTTAAAAACCTAAAATACTATAAACAAGCATTTCTTTAAAAATATTCTTGGATTCTTATCATTTATGATTTATAAATCCTTTAAAACATTTCTTGTGGAAAATATATTCTTGATATAAATTTCATTGATAATTTATAAGGAATATTATATAAGAATATTTAAAATAATTTTTGGTCATGATGGGTAAAAATACAATTCATGATGTACACTTTAAAACAAGGGTTCCTTTAAAATTTTCGTTAAAATAAAAATGGTTCAATTTTTTAATTGAAATTACCATTCCAGTATAATATAATTTTAATATTTCAATCATAGATAATAATTACTTTGAGATGTCATATAAGAGCACTATAACATTTCCGATTTTTTTAGAAAACATGGATATGGATGAAAAAGAGTTGTCTATTGAAGAGAGAAATAAATTCAATTGTTTAAACTAAATATAATAATCATTTGTACATAATGAGAGGAAAATGATGGGGAAAATTATTCCCATGAAATATGAATAGTGAAAAAAATATATTTTACGAAAGATATATCATATAATTTTTTCTCAAGAAACATAAATATAATTGATCTCAATAAATGATTTGATTATATTATAAAACAATTTCCTCTATAGTAACATTGAATCATCAGCCCCATGAAGGAATAACACTAAATGAAACATAAAATAAAAGGAGAATAAAAACATCAATATACAAAATTTCAAATAGGATATATATACTATATATAAAAGAATATTGGTTCATAACGTAATGTACATTCCAAAGAAGATGAAATTTAAACCAAATTTCATACAAATTTGTATAACTGAAACTACAAAGCACAAGAAATTGATATTCTATAATTTATAAATAAATAACTATAATTATATATATAATAATCATAAAATAAATTCTTTATAAATATAAGCACTACATAAAAGATAAAAATGGTGAATATTTAATGTTTTACATAAATAAATGTGAGAGGGAAATCCTTTCCCATACGTCTTATATTTTTTTGGGCATTAAATCCTTTTTTAGAATAAATATATCTTCATTATAAATCAATAAAAGAATAATATATATATAAATACAAAAATATATATATCATATCATATATAAATATCTTATGTCCTTTTATTAACATTTATTAAAAATTCATTGTCAAAATCATGTTTTGGTTAATAACAATTTTTATTCTCATGTATGTTTTTATTTGTAATATTTTTTCCTATTCCGCTAAATATGGCTAACTAATATACAAAATTTTAAATATTACATAAATATAATATTGAAATCGTTTATATTTATTTATATTAATCCTTAAAATATGTAGATATAAAATAAAAAACAGAGTTTAAGGAGTTGGTTGACCATACATATGCATAAAAGTAGTTTCCATTTTTCATAGAATTAAACTATAAGAAAGATAAATAATATATTACCATACTATATTAATTTATACATCATATATATGACATATATCAATTAAATTTTACTTAATTACAAGTATTTTGTTTTTGAAAATCAAATCACATCTCTTCATGAGGTGATAGTCTATCGTACTCATGAAAAATATTATCACATCCCCCACGGAACAAAACAAAAAAGAATCAATGTGATATCATAATATTAAATTTAAAAATATGAGAAAATAACATATAAATTAATTGAATCATTCATTATTACAATTTATGTAAATAAAAAATCTGAAAAAATAGATCACATCGATTCATGAGGCGGATGATTGAAGTACATATAAGCGATGATATTTTTTCCCAAGTGTCTGATGTTAATGTGATATAAGTGATTTTATAATTATAAAATTATATTAATATCATAATTATATTATATAAACATTAATTAATAAGTAAATTCTAGTTAGGATAGGTGAGGATGTAAAATTAATAAAATTGATTCGTGAGATGGTAGTCTATTGTACAAACGACTGATTAATTTTTATACAATTTGATAGAAGATGAGATGTATTTGTGTTAGTACATTTACAAAATAATATATAATTATATGGTATATATTTGGTGATATTATATAAAGAAAATGGATGGAATGATGATGGGGTTGGATAATGATAATAAGTATATATGTTTAGTTAAGAATAATACCTGTTCTTTAGGAAACCTTATTAGGTATGCACAGAAGAGATTTATAAGATAGATTTATTATCAAAATAAGAGATCTAGGGAGTGATTGGAGAGTTATGTAGGATATTTGGTAAATAATTTTAAGATATAATGGTGTTTATATGTGTGAAAATGATATAAGAGTGTGAGACCTTTAATAAGTGATGTTAGTGGAAAACCTGTAATTTTTAGAAGAGAATGGAATTCCTCCATTTTCAACAAGATTAACGTCTCGAAAATGGTATGTTATAAAACCTTATATTTGGTAATGGTTATATATGGACATTAAATGATATTTCTATAGTTTTAATTTTTTTTACACATTATCATACTTTCTATCCCCTGGTAGTCCCATTTTAACTTTAATCGCGACAATTAATTTTTATTTTTTACTATTCATTATGGTCCCTAATTAGTGGAAATAATTTTTTATTATAACTTTCTTATTCATAAAATATAAATTATATTTATTCAAATCCCATTAACTGAATTTCTAAATTTTAAATATAAATTATTCATGCAGATGCGACATAAAAAAAGGTTTTCCAAATACAAAAGATTTTAATGATTTTAATGATTTAATATTATAATTAAATATTGAAATAATTCCAATAAACTAAGATGTATAAATTGATATATAATTTTAATAAATTTTATTTTTTTATCCTTATTAAAATAAAAGTTATAGTTTGTATTGTTTGAATTAAAATGTAGTTTTTAATAAGACAAATATTTTTAATTATCCTAGAACAAATTTTGGATTTCATAATTTTCACAAAACTTTTCTAGGATATAATTTTAATATTTAGATTTTAGAATATTACTTTATTTCTTTTAAATAAATTTTATAAAATTTATTAAATTTATTTTTAAAATAAGTGAAAAAAATTTTATAAAACAAAATTTTTAGAAAAATAAATTTCTTAATCATAAAATTGTATTTATTCATATATTATTTGAAAAAACTTATAAAATGAATTTAAAACGTATTAATCAGTTTATAGTATATAATTTTCAATAAAATCATTCACTAAATTATAATTATTCAATTTTTAGTGATAAAAAACGTTTGTACACATATAAATTGTTTTTCAAAAAATATTTCTCTTGTTTGCAAATTTTATTCACATTCATCTCTAAAAACTTGGTAAAAAATTATTTCATATTATATAAATGTTTAATCCATATATATTTTTTAATTTAGTTAATTATATTAATTCATATTATTCTAATGGCTAGGTGATAGCTATAAAAAAAAAATTAATAGTATATCTCATTTCGTTTAAAATATTTGTTTAATATAACGTAGGCCTTCAATGAAATTAAATTTATTTAACAAAAACAATTTAAAAAATGTCGGAATTTTAGTTTCTTCCACCATTAAGAAATTAATCATAATTTTAATTTTTTCCCCATGCACTAAACATTTTCAAATTGTTTAACAGAAAGCCCACATTGTAAAAAGGCACAATACAACACCCTCTTGATAGGAGGAAAATGAAATTAAATTTCACATATTCAATAAAAAATAACTATTCATTAAAAGAAGAGAAACTTTGGTTGAAATTTTATATATGGACATTGAATAAAATAATAAATAATTATATTGAGTAATCGAGATCATTGATCACAATAAAGTGAATTCTATAAAAAACAGTATTGGCCGCAGTGCCATAAATTTGAGATGATCAAATAAACCATAGTTTCATAAAAAATGATTGTTTTATGGTAACTCTTTTTTAAAAGATCCTTTATACAAATGTTGAGAAAATTGTATAATTATCTATAAATACTTTGTATTATTAAATTTAATAACCAAAACATCATCATTTTCTGTCCTTTAATAAAATTTTCACTTTATCTCTTAGTTTAAGAGATGAATATTTCTTCCCAATTGAAATAATGGATTATAAAAACCATAAATGAATGAGAATAAATTATTTCTATATTCAGTTATTTTGAGAAACCAAATGGCTATAATATGTTATTAAATATACAAATTTATTCATTTGTTATAAATATAAATTAATCTCTAAAACCACAACAAATGGTAAAGGTAAACCATTCCTTAAATGGTTACCATTATGACTCTTTATAAATTATAAATTTATAAATAAGTTCATTAATGTTACATAAATAAATAAACAGTAATCCTCCAAATATCAAAAAATATCTCTTGATTACCAAATACAAAATATGTTTAACCATCATTATATATATTCTTTAAATATGATAATATCCATAATATCCATAAAACCATAATAAAACATATATAGATACACATTAAATGAACATAACCATAGATTATGGAATATCATAAATAAACCCAATAATTATTTAATATAAAAGAAAGATTACATAAACCACTTTATCTAAAAATCATTTATTTGTTCCACAGTTGTGAATAATATCAAATTTAATTTATCCAAATAAGACATCTCATTATCTAAACGTAGAAAACCTCTCCCAAAATCAGAAAGGTATTCAGGGTTGTCATACCTTAATCATAGAATTTTCATAAAATATCACATTTCAAATAAATCACTTTTCTAGGTCATCAATACAATTGTACATTTTCAGGAATATCTTTAATATAAAAAACTACAGAAAAAATAATCATTTTCTTCAAAATTTATATATCATAATTATTTAATTCCTATATAAAAACATAAATCAGTCCAATTAAATCTTATACCATTATCTTGGCCAAATAATATTATTTTTAATATATTTTTTTGATATTAAATATGACTCAACCTAAATTTAATCATTATTATTTTGTATAACATAAACAATAATATTAGAATAACACATATATTTCATATTTCACTTGTGGTCTCTTCAACGTCAACAATATTAACATTTATCATACCGCCTTTATAAATCTCTTCAATAGATTTTCCCACAATGACATCAATGCATATATTTCCCATAATAATTACATTTTAAACATTTATCTAATGATAATATATTAGTAAGACAATTATTCTAATCCATGACATTAATTAAAAAATTCATGTCCACTTCAAAATAGATTTATTTGTGTCTTTTTTACACACTATAAACATATTAATTTTATTTTAAGACCGTCATTTGGGTAAAACACCCTATGTTATTGAATTATAAGAAAATGAAATTTCAATCCACTATATCCCCCTATACCCAATCTGTCATCAACATGTATCATTCACTTCATTGGTGAGTACCAGAGTTGGTTATGGAGAATTTTAGAAACCATATATCATGATGAAAAATTATGGATAATCAAAATATCCTTAACATTGGTCATAATTAATTTTTATCTCTTAATGGAATATCTTATAACACATTTAATGATAACCTAATTAATTCTTATTCCTACCATTGAATAATAAATCATATTTCAAGAAACCATAATCATAGTGTAAAACCAAGTAATCATGAAAAATAACATATATTATTTAAAAAAAATAAAAATTAATCTAGATACCCTTATTATTATCTGAGGTCATTCATTTTTATTAATCTAATAATTCCGGATTATTTTAGAGATATTTTGTATCTCAAAAATATGTGCTACAATATTGTCAAAACAGGTTTGAAGTGAGGACCATTTTTTAGAACTTGGTGATGATCAAGTCTATGTCAATGTACCCTCTACGTATTAATTCCCAATAGGTACCTATGTACTATATCATCATCCACTTGTATTATCATGAATCAAACAAAATTTTATATAAACTACTCACTAAACAATTTACCAAAAATCTATTACATTTTACTATACGTTGATTGATCCATAGACTTATCTTTATATATATCTATATACATATCCTTAGACAATTCCCTTGGTATATAACTAATGTTTTCTCATTCTAATTTTTAAATTTTTGTTTATACTTCCCTATATTTCCAAATATTTTGACCTAGTATATAAAAAAATTTATATTACATTTTTAGACGATTATTGAGTACATGTCACTTGAATTTGCGTATGGAACATAAAGGTTTAGTGTGTTTGAATAAATGATATATAATATTATTATTTAATAAATTATCATTAATATATCCCAAAAATATTATATCATATAGTATTATTTTTAGACAATACATAATAAAAAAATTTCTTCATAACATGGTGAGAAGAAACAAAAAAATTGGGCAGATCAGACGGTCCGTAAGGGTACCGAAAGAAAATGTGTAAAATTAATATAAGAATATGTGTATTAGAACCTGATAAGGTCAGATGATAACCATACCCTAAATATAAATAATCAAAATCTTGAGTCATGGAATAATGATTAGAAGTTCATAATACATGAATGAAAAGGAAAAAGTTAACATGATCCATGAGAGCATAATAATGACATAAGGAATGGAATTTTTGCATAAACATAAACATAGAAAATCATTTCCACTATATTCAAATGTTTTTTTGTGCAATGTGGTTACTCGCCAACCCATTATAGTATTCCTGGTCCTCTCTCAAGTCTACCATAGTGGACAATATCCTTTTATTAATTGGGTTAACACCCTATTCTAGTCATGTGTATCTTGGGAGATTTAAATATTTACCAAATTAAATAAAGTTATATATATGTACCACATCAAATAATGAAAATCATAAAACATACTTTTAATTGTTCGTAAATCATTGTTTATATCAAAACCTCCGAAAATGGATTTCACAAACAAAACATTAAAGAATATCCGATGGAAAGTAAATGGGTTTCATATTCATTTCATTATATCATACAAATGAAAATGAAATTGGATTCATAAATAGATAATTATTATTGTAATAAAATATCCAGATATATAATAATGATGGTAACATTATATCATATCTCTAGTAAATCATATGTAATATCAATGGATATCATTTTATATGAAAAATGTTTTTTAAAATTACATAGAATATTTCTTACTAAAATTTAATTTCATACCTTGAAAACAATTTCATGACCCCTCCCTCAAGGGCTCGTTTCATGACTACCGCATGTGCACCTCCCAAAGGACAAGGGTTGGGGACTAGCGTCGAAGGTGTCAACCTTCTAGTGGGAGGTATATTATTTATTAACTATATAAAAACTTATTCCCATCCATGTACCAACACACTGAAAGGGAAAAAACAAGTATACTAAACCAAGACTTAAAATAAAGTATAGATGAATGCATGTGGGCTAGAATAAAAGTCCCACAAAAGTAACTGAAATATCAATGTTAAAAAAAATCTCCCTGATTTCCAGCTATGGAAAACCCCATATGATTGTAATATTAGTGAAGAAACTATATTTCAATGAATTATGTCATGTTCTCCTGGTCCTACTATTCCCCACATGGTTTTAGGACACACTTTCCTCCGTTGAAGTGTTGATTGGTCCTGTCTCGCAATGCTCCATCACGTCCCGGTCCACCAAGGTATCTATCAAAGCGTCAATCTTATGAATGGGAAAAAACCACGTGGTCATTGATTGTGTAGGGATAAGTAGCAAGAAACTGAGTTAGGACTCAAAAAAAGGAAATACCACATAGGAATCCTCAAATTAATTAACGGAGCACAATATATCACACACCTTGTATATTATAGGGCAGTGATCATAGCATCATCAGTCATATCATCAAAACTCAACAGCTGCTGGAGATGTCATTCTCTATCAAGTACAGTGGGCTAACATGGTCACAAAGAGTTTCTTCTCTTGAACCTTGTACTGATTTTATACTCATCCCGGATGAGTAGTATGGGTTTGTTGGTTACATAGAGTCACTCACCACTATGGGAATGACAGGTCACACAATGTCGCTTATCAACTTGGCCAATCTGATATACTCCTCCTAACGATTACCTTGTGTCTTCCAAGTTACATAGAGCCGCTCTCCATCATGGGCCTACATGGTCACAAAGAGCCCCTTTCCACTAAGCGGTCATCGAACTGTCAGTAGGTCTAATCTAACTATAGTGTTCTATACAAAGTGTGCATGGGAGAACCAATCATCAATCCATTTTTCACATCTCGACATCAATTAAATTCACCAAAAATCATTAAAAAATTTATACCTCATCAAGAGGGTCACAACTCTATAAACAACTCATCAATCAGATGCATAGTTTGCGTGATACATACGTTTTAGTAAACAGGGGACCGATTGCAACAAGGCCCAGTACGAACTCGTCAGATCGAACCATAAAACCTTGACCAGGGGGTCCCACATACCCCGGTTTAATTTGACTTATGTGGCCTGACCTTGTTCAGGTTGAGGTTGGTCTAATTCAGCCTAGATATTGGGCCAGAACCAATAAGACTCATTGGACCCGACCATATTTGGCTGAGGGTCCAACCATTCGGGTTGCTTGTGACCCTATCTCATCCAGCCCATCTTGAAGATCCTCAGTCTGGCTTATTAGAAGGGGTCTAGATTTATGGGTGCAGTCTGGCCACTAGGGTGTGGGTCCTACCCGCTCGGTGTAAGATGATCTATGCCCGCTGGGCTAGGGGCGCGACCCACTCGCCTGATCTCATTCAACCAGAGTTGACCTATTGTATGCCACACAACTAGGGCATGACAACCGGCCACATCTGGCCTACCCTTCCCCCATAAATTCAGGGCGTCCTCCAGCCTCGGTCGATGGATAGTGGCATTCCAGCAGCTAGGATGGCTGAGACTTAGTGTGTCCCTCAACGTGGTGCATGCCCAGCACCGCAGCTACCACCACCGCAGCTGGTTGGCCAGAATGTTCCAATGAGCACATTGCCCCCCTCCATCAGCGGTCCCCTCTAGGAGACACCAGAGTTTCTTCGGTGGTCTGTTCTCCAACCTGTATGTGTCTACGGTTCCCTTGGGTCCCTTTAGGAATGTAGCCTTCACGAATGCATGATTTGAGGTCCTCAGACCTTGTTCGTGCAGGCCTAGGCCCTCCATATTTGCAATTTAAATTATGGGTGTGTTTCTAGGATTTCCGTTAAATTATTTAATGAAAGGTTTTAATCTCAGATAATAACTCTACAGAAAAGTCACCCTACACCATAATCAAACAAAAAACAGATCTACATGTTCATGGGTTTATTTGTGTTCATTGTTTGTAGAAAAAAAATTATGAGGAAGAACATTTAAGTAAAAATAAAACCCCTACCTCTTTGACATTTGATGCTAGTTTGTTATCCCTTGAGAGTTCAAGGCGTCGATCTCATCACATTTGGGTCTATTCTTCATGTTTCGTCGAAGTCAGTGAAGCCTCGCTGACATTAGTCATTATTAATTGATTAGGATGTTTGTAAAAAGTTCTTCAAAAAATCCTTCATGTTTAATCATAATTACAACAATACAGTAGAAAATATTAAAGTTATCACGTCACATAATTTTAGTTACACTATGATGTCACATCATTACACTATTTAATTTATGAAACAATATCATCATTTCGATTCCATTATTTCATCATTACATAACATGAAACGGGCCATTAATGATCCACATTAATGTGAATTTTCACCACCTCATCGTCTCACCATAGTGTCTTCCTCTGCCACTATATGTATGATAAATAATATAAGTTAAACTTTTTATGTAATTTCATTCTTTTTCAAAAAATGTACGAAAATATTCAGTTCTTTTTAGCCCTTGTTAGCCAAAGGTAATTCAATTTTATGTGAATCCCAGAATTATAAATTCAACTATGACCTCATATTTTTTATTAAATTCCTATTTTAGTATTTACAAAAACATTCTCGCACATTTAGAAAACGTACCTTAAAAAAACTTCAAATTTCCATTTCGGGCTCTTCAGGCCTGGGAATCACGTGCCATCAGAGCCAATAGTATTAGAATAATTCCACACAATAAAAAATATGTAAAAAAAATTTCTGAGACATTATATTCTCTCCACCATAGAGATTTACATCCCTGAAATCCATCACTAAAACCAAACAAACATACGGGGGTACAAAGCACATACCTGAGCCTCTTGCTCACATGTGATCTCTTGGAGATTTTTAGGCAGCCACCGAACTCTGACCTGAGGAATCGAACACCAAAATCGGATTTGATGATTTTGATCCACTATATCCCCCTATAACACTACAATCGTATCCCCATAATTATTGTGATGCTTGGAATAGTAGATGATGTGAAATGGATCATGAATGTACCACCTCAACTACAACACATGGAAGACATTGTGAACCTAGTGTGTCTGTGGGGGAAGGTCTATGTGGTACACTACATCACTAACTCTGATGTAGATCAAAAAGGGTCTGATGAACCTTGGATATATCTTATCCCCCCATCCAAATACTTGCAATCCTCATCGAGGTGAGACTCAATGGAATAGATGGCCACCCTCGTCAATATCAAAGGGTCTCCCTCACTTATCAACATAAGACATCTTCATACTCTTTGTAGTACTCATACTCAAATGGATGATCTGCACCTTCTTAGTGGATGCTTGTATCAACTCCAGAACCATGAGTGATGACTTTCCTAGGTCTATTCAGCACAAGGGTGATCTGAAGGCATCTCATACAGGACCTCAAACAGTTCCATGCCAATTGTGGAATTGGTAGCTGTTTCTGTATGAAAACTCCACCAGTTGCAGGTGGTCCTCTAGACTACAAACATAGTCAAGGAAACAAGCATGAAACATTTCCTCCGTGTTATGTATGGTCTAATTCGTTAGACCATCCATATTGGAATGTAATGATTTCCTCAAATGTAGCTGCATCCCGAACACCCCGTGTAATCTCTTCCATTATCAGGATGTAAAGGGGGCATCATGATTTGAGATGAACATTGAGGGAACCAAGTGAATTTAGAAAATATCTTGGCTGTATAGGCATCCCAAGACCTCTACCAGTACCTACACCTAGATGGGTAGAATGTGAGCGGTCATGGTGAATTTTTCAATGATCACCCAGATAGATTCATTACACCAGACGTACGTGGTAACCCCGTTACAATATCCATTGAGATACTATCCAATTTTCACTTCGATACCTTAAGTGGCTAGGCCAAATGTACTAGATCATAATGCTCGGACTTCATATGCAGATAAGTGATGCATCGTGGAATGAACTATGTCACCACTTTATTCAAACCCGACCACCAGTACGGATGTTGGAGGTCCTTGTAAATTTTTTGTACTCCAGGATGTACCTCCCAGGAGGGTGAATAGAACACCTTCAAAAACTCCTCCCACAACATTACTGGGACTATGGTGGACCCTCTGAAAATGATGATGTGCTCCCCACATATCAAAAATTTGTCAGGATCCCATCCTGAGGATGACTGAGCATGTCAAACCTCGCAGTCAACATCTTCCAACATTACCTCTCTAACATGCTATAAGAGTTGGTGGAGTAATAGTCATCAACTGAAGGTGTATAGCTCATCCATTATCGACGAAGTATATCTATATCTCATGCAAATTCTATATTTTCTTACTTACTAGATGAAACCGGTCCTCCAACTGAGCATTTTTGCCAACGCATTACCCTTTATATGAGTATAGACTATCTCAAATTCACATCCCTTGAAGAACTCTATCCATCACTTTTGTCTTCGGTGAATTTCATTCTAGGGGAAGATATATCTGAGACCCTTGTGGTTGGAGTAAACCACAAATCACTCACCCATCAAGTAGTGTTTCCACATCATCAATTTATTGACCACTAATACATACTCTTGGTCATGGGTTGTATAGTACTACTCATTATTCCAGAAATGGAATGAGTGGTAGGCCCTCACTTCTTGCTCCTATGTAAGGACACAACCTAGTCTGGTCCCTGATGTTTCGTAGTAATCTACAAACCCAACTTCCTACTATGGTAGTCTCAAGATGGGGGCATAGTTCAATGTCAACATTAGAGCCTAGAATCTCTGATGATATTTATCCTTCCAATATAAGGGCTGTCCCATCCGTGTTATGGAAAGTAAGATACTAATACTCTGTAAATGTTGGGTATGTACCTCTGATAGAAACCAGCCAACACCAAGAAGCTTCATAACTCAGTCATTCACCTAGGTGTCTCTCAAGAAACACTACCTATGTCATAATTAGATCTAACACAACTCAAGAATCTGAGATGACGTGTCCTAGAAAGTGGAAATCCTAAATCAAGAACTATATCTTCAAGAACATACTATAAAGCTAGTGCACTCAGAGGGTATCCAGGACTATCTACATCTGTCTAGCATGCTCCACCTATGATATTGAATACACTAAGATGTCATCAATGAAGATCATGAAGAACTGGTCAAAGAATGGATGTAAGATCCTAACCATGAGTCCCATGAGCACTTTTGGGGCATTTGTCATTCCGAAATAAATCACCAGGAACTCATACTTGTTTTACAGACACCTAAAGGTTGTCTTCGGTACATCCTCATCCTGTACCCAAACCTGGTGATAGCCTGATCTGATGCCTATCTTTGAGAACCACTTCACTCCCTTAATATTGTCTAAGAGGTCATCAATTCTCCATAGTGGATACATATTCATCATGTTCACATGCTTCATGCACCATAATTATACGCACAACCTCAAACTCCCATCTACCTTCTTCGAAAAAAGGACAGGGGATTCCCATAGTGAAATTTTGGACATTTCGAGCCCATTGTCATGAAATTCTTCTTGTTGTACCTTTAGCTCCCTTAGGTATGTGGGGTCCATTCGATATTTTGGTGTGGATATTGGAATCATCCAGGGGTACAAGATGATGAGAAAGTCTACATCTCTATGAAGAGGTAGTCTCAGAACATCCTCAGGAAAAACATTCTCATACTTGTCCACCTCTACCGAAAAACAGGGACTCCTATCATCCACTACGCTGAGGGTGAGGATATCCATCTAGTGAGTGGTCAGCTACACCCTCCTCCAAGAGGGTAATTCTTACACTATAAGGTGTTACTTCTCACTGATGAAGGAAAACCTAGTCCCATCTCCATGGAAACACCGCATTGTACACCTAAAATAGTCGATCTGAGCATTAGAAATGGATAACCAGTACATATCCATGATGAAATCATAAGGCCTCGACACTGATAATAGAAGATCATAGCTGAAGCCCTTTCTTCAAAGAGTAAGCTCACCCTTCCAGAACCATTGTGAAATCATCGAATCTTCTCTTGTAGGAGTCTCTAGCCGTTACGATTAAGGAAACGACTCCACCGAAATCTCTGAGCTCCAAATGAGAGATGTATAAAAGAAAGAGTGACTAGTACATGTGCATATAATAACAAATTATAGGTTGGAGAAGACACATATCATACCTTTGATCGTCTCTTGAGAAATGTGGTCAAATGACTCTACTTCCTTGGGCTGAGATCGCCCCTACATGCATGCTCCCAATTTTCAGAGTCAACCACCTAGGTGTGGTGTCTGTAACACAATAAACAATCACCCACCGCCTACTGCTTGGCCAACTGTTATGCCACGTCTTTCACCCTATTAACCGCCTCGCCTGAACCATTGTTTCTATCTCAGTGGCCCCCTAGAAATCTGTTTGTCATCAATATGGTGGGTTGGGTAGTCATATTCCATGTGTCACTGCCCATATCATGTGATGAACTGCCTAGATCCCTACTGACTCCCACTAGATTTGGAGCCCCATAATACCGACCTAGAGTGTTGTGGTCATCCTTTGGAATACCTTTCCATCATGGGCCTCTGTTCTTGTTATCTGCTTCCTGATGATGAATCTGTCACATGGGGTCTGCAGGAGGCTCTATCTATCGATGCCTACTCCACAAATAATCTCTCTACAAGAAGGGATATCTCCATCACCCCATCCTGGGTAGGGATGCTAAGAGAAAAAATTGAACTTCTAATCTGCTTCTAGATTACATGGTCTAAGTATGAAGCCTTGAAGAATGGTTCTCACACCGTGTTTTTGGAGTCGCAAAATAGCTTGGTGGACCTCTCAAAGTACCCAGACACTATCGTGCTACTCTTATGTAGGTGAAGCATCTCCTGAATTTGAAAAAAAGTGCAAGGTTATATGGAAAAATCATCTAGAAAATCTGCTTGAATTCTTCCTAGGTAAGGGTAACATCATCATGCCTCTAGAAGTTCATACTCTCCTATATCCATGATTTTTCCTAAAAAAGGCTCAATGTCAAGATAACCATCGGGTCAGGCGGTGTCCTCACTATGAGAATGACCCACATCAAAGCCTCATCTTAGACCTCAGCGACCTCAGAATATGTATCTCCCATGAACCTCACAGGTATCTATCTCCTAAATTCAGGAAAGGGACTGATTCTACGCATGTCCTCTACTGAAATCTCTAGTAGTAGATGTTTAACATCAAGTGGTGGTAGCACAGGTGCAACACCGGGTGGGGTTGTTTCAAGAATTGGTCCCTGAACGTGTGTCACATCACTAGGTGGGTAGTCGTTTTGTATTGTGGTCATCACTGGTCATTCTCATGGAGTCATCTTGAGATACATCATGATGTACCATATTTAAAAGGTTATACATGGTGATCAGACTCTTATTCAAAATAAAGAGACACTTCTGCAACAAATGATTCCATGTATTGAGATGAAAATCAGAATTCAAGATATTGGTGTATAGATACATTGGCCACTGCACCAATTGTACACTCTATGAATCTGAAAGAGGAAATCACAATAGTTATGATTGGTTCCCCAAAATGAATCACATACTCTTGGTTCTTGTAGTAGGATCGACCACCCATTTATATCATTTTTTCAAGACTCATCCCCTAGGGCATGTGCCATGAATACCCCAAGCCCACCTCCTGAAGGATACGGGTTGGCGACTAGCATCGATGGCGTCAACCTATATGTGGGAGGCATTTTCATGAGAACCTGTACATACAGATACACCCAAACACATCCCAACACACTAAAAGTGGAAAAAAATTAAACTATAACAAGACTGATTAAAATGTATCATTGAAAACATGTGGGCTAGAATGCAACCCCAACCAAAATAATGAAAATAGAAAACTAAAAAATGGAGCTCTGATGGCCATCCACGGAAAACACCACCCAATCGAAAGAGTAGTGACGATAGAGTAAGAATAATTAGTATTGTCATGTACACTCAGTCCTACTAGTACCCACTTGGTCCAAGGCCACCATGTCCCCAATATAAGGGTTGATCAGTCCTGTATCACTGGGATCCTCCACATTTTGGTCCACCAAGGTCTCTATCGAAGAATCAATCATATGCATGAGACATGAAACACATGGGCTGGGTCTAGGAAGGGGTGATTTACAAAAAAAACACATTAAAGACCCCAAAATAAAAAGAAAGGACCACACAAAAATTATCAATGTAATGAATGAAGCACATGAAAACTAACATCACGTACATTTTAGGGTAGTGACAACAAAATCATTAGTCATATGATCAAACTCCTCAAATGTTAGATAAATCCTCTTCTATCGAGTGCAGTGGGCCTACTGAGTCACATAGAGCCACTTCCCACAATACATGTACTATTGTGGTACTCATCCTAGTTTAGTACCATATGTATTCTTGGTCACATAGAGCCTCTTCCCACTTTGCGTATACAAGGACACACAAAGCCGCTTCTCACCTTGGTCAAGCTAAGGTACTTCTCTAGTAGAGTAACATGGTTCTATCGGGTAACACAAAGTAACTACGCAATGTGGGCCTTCTATGTCACATAGAGCTGCTTCCCATAGGGTCGTCGTCAAGCAGTATTCTGGTCTGTTCCAACAACATGGTTTATTATATAGTGTGCTTGGGAGAACCACTCCAAAAGCCATCTGTCACATCTCGATGTCCTTAAAGACACCAAAAACCATTCTAAAATATCAACCCCATCAAGAGGATCACCACACCACAAAAACCCGTCAATCAGTTTCATGATGTTTATGATATTATCATTTTAGTAAATAGGGGAATGATTGTGATGGGACAAGTCTGACCTGGTCAGACCGACCAAACCAACCTGATTGGACCGACCAGACCAAGCCGTCCTGGGGGTCCCACATACGAGGTTTAATTAGATATAGTTGGCCTTACCTGGATGAGGTCGAGGTTGGTCTGGTCCTACCTGGTAGTGGGCCAGGTCCAATAAGGCTTGCCAGACCCTTACTCAGATTGGTCGAAGGTCTAGATTCCCATGTCGCCACATGACCTGATATCGTCCGGCCCAGCCTGAAGGGAGCGTGCCCATCCTACCAGTGTGGGTTCGTCCTGGACAACATGGATGGGGTCGTAGTCCGCGATCCAGAACCCTGTCTGCTATGTGTCGGACCAGTGGTGTGCCACCTAACTAGGACACGACAATAGGCCACATCTGGTCTCTACAAGCTCCACGGACGCAGGGCCTCATCCAGCCGCGGTCGATGGTCTGCAGCTCACCAGCTACACAGACAGCCCAGACGTGGGTCATCCCTCCACGTGGCGCCCACCTTGCCCCGTGACACACACCAATGATGTCAGTTGGTCATGGCCTCCTACCGTTGTGGCTTGGAGACGGGGGCACCACCACCTTTTTCTCGTGGCTTCCATCGCGGGACACCGAAGTTTCTTCAGTAGCCCATTATCCAACACTTTTAAGCTTAAGGGTCCCTCAGGTCTCCACCATCCCTACTCCGACCCTAGAATCGAATTGCATCCTCTTGGATAATGCAACCACCATGAACGCATGAGAGGAGGTGGTCGAGCCTTGTTCCTGTTGGGTCGTGCCCTTCGCATTGGAGGTTAAAATAAATGGTGATGTTTTGGAATTTAAGTTCAATCATTTCACCAATGGTTTGAATCTCGGATAATAAATCCCCATGAAAATTCACCATCCCATATAATTGCATGAATGATATATCAACATGTTTGTGGGTTGATCTATGTTCATTGTTTAGATAATAAATGAAAATCAAGGGACAAACATTGAAATAAAAAATCAAACCCCTAATTATTTGATATTTGATGTTTATGGGTTCTTCCTTGAGACTTAAAGGTTTTACAATTCATCACTTCCTACTCCGTTCTTCGAAGTACATCGAAGTCAGTGAAGTCTCACCAGTGTTCCTCATTATTCTTTAGGGACGTTGTTCATCAGAGGTTTTTCGAAAAATCCTTCATGTTTAATCCTCATTCCACTAATACATTAGATAATAAAAAGTAAATCATATCACAACATTTTAGTTACATTGTGATGTCACGTCATTGGACCGTTTCATTTATAAAACAATGTAACTATTACGCCTCCATTATTGCATCATTACGCTGCGTGATACAAGCCATTAATGAGCTTCATTAATTTTCCCCTACATATCCTTGTTTCCTCAATACATTGTCGTCATCTTTCACTCAAAAGATGTGAAAGAATATAGAATAACTTGTTATGTTATTTTATTATTTTTCTCGAAATGTTCAAAAATAAAATATTCTGTTCTGCCCCTACCGGCTGAAGTTAAGTCAAATGTAGATGAATCCCAGTGTTCTGAATTAAAATGCGTCTTTAGATTATTCATTCGAGGATCTATTCAAAGGATAGAAAAACACTCTCACATTTTTAATTAACAAACATTAAAAAGTGTTCAAAAATATTTTTTGGGCTCTTCACGCCTTAGACTTACATGTCCTCAGAGTGCACAGTTTCAACACAATTCCATATAATTAAAAAATATAAATAGTATTTCCTGTACATTACTAAAAATATTAAAATAATATTTTTTTCAAAAATTTTTTCTTTAAAAAATCCTTGGAAGCATATAAAATATTCATTACAAATCAATTAAATTATACAAGATGAATCTATAAATTAATTAAAACCACATTTTTTTAAGTGATAAATTACAAAAATATTTTGAAAAGGGATTTCATTTAAATGTTTCCTGTAAATTTATAAAGGATTATTTAAAATAATAATTTTTCATGATAACATAATCTACCGTTTATTCCATACTCATTAAAATATATATACCGTTCACATTTTCATTAAAAGCTAAAGTGGCCTTGTTTTTTGAATTATAAATATGATTTTCTTAAAAATTTTAAAATTATAAATATGTTATAAATTTTATTAAATTATCATATATGAACATTTAATTTATTTAATTTTTTATAAAACCTGGATATGAATGAAAAAATTGATTTCAACTGAAGAGATTAATAATGTTTTTTGTTAAATATTTATTTAGAATTGTTAATGCCTTAAAAAATTAAAATAGATGTAAAATATGTATTATAATGTGATAAAAATAAAAGGAGAAATTTTATGATTTTCATTATCAAAATTTCATAATATTTCCTTATCAAAAGAATAAATATTAACTAATCAAATAATTTATGAGATTGCATCATAAAACCATCACCATAATGTTGTATATGATTCATAATCACCATAAATGAAAACCATTAAATGAAGAATATCATATGATAAAAATAAATAATATTATAATATTTCATTTGAAAACGGATGTATATTGATAATGTAAAATCTTATTGGTTCCTAACATAACATATGTCCCATAGAAATAATATTGAGTTGAAAATCCCGTACCACAATCCTGGCATTGACACTATAAAGCTTATGATAGAGAGATCATAAAATTGAAATTTAAAAACACATAATTTTAAGGTTAATATTAACAAGATAAATTAAATGTAACTATATACATTATATTAAATAAACATGTGGTGATTGTATAATTTTACATAGATAAAATATAATTGTGATATAAACCCCATACATTAAGTCTCAAATTTCATCATATGTCCCTAATAATATTTTATAGTAATTCTCTGTTTTATATAAATTTATTATATAAAGGTAAATATATACTTAATAAGATATATTATATACTTATAACCTTATATTACTTATTTACAATCAATTTATTCTTAAAATAATTTTTTAAATAATAACTTCATTGTTTCTCATTATTTATTTGATTTTTGATTTTTAGTTATCTTACATTGATAATAGATAAATTATATACAATAATTTAAACATTATATTTATATAATATATATTAATTATATATTTAATTAAATTAATTATTAAATTTTAGAGATAAAAAATAAAAATAAAAAATTTATTGAGATAGTAGGTAGTACCTATTCATGAACGTTGTTTCAGTTTTCCCTACGAATGAAATTAATGGAAATTATGTAATTTATTACTATTTAAGAATTTATATTACATAATATATATCACATATATTCATGAACATTATCTTAATTACATTTAAGGGAAAGTGTTTGTGAAAAATTAAACGCATCACTTCGTGAGGAGGTAGTCCACTACACACACGAACATCTTTAATGTGTTCCCTAAAAAAGGAAATATAAAAAATTATATGTGATATAATAATTATGGAAGTATAATATTGTAAAAAATTTCATATATATTCATTTAATATTTTTTTTATTATAATATACCAGATGAAAAAAATTAAAAAACTCATCACATTCATTTGTTATGTGGTAGTCCGCCTTACACATGACTTACATTATTTACATCTAATGGGTATTAAGGTAAGATTTTAGTTATGATATTAAAAAACCATTAGTATAATAATATCATAGGTATCTGATATATAAATTAAAGTAATCATTAAAACCATACATGAGAGGTGGTTATGGAAATAAAATAATATCAGTTCATAATGACGTAGACCTCTGCACCCAAAAGTGATGATTTCATATCACATTTTATGTAAGAGGATATTGATTTAGGTTATCAGATTAACAAAATGACTTATAAATATAAGGGAAATAGTTTTTTAATTATATAAAAACAATTAAACAATAATATAAATGGTGAAAATGATAAAAAATAAAGACCCTCAGTTATGCACTATACCTATATATCTAGAACACATATTGGTTGACATAAAAAGATTGATAGAGTTGATTTATAATAAAAATAAGGTCTTTTGGTAGTGTTTATATATGTAAGGAAGTTATTTTTATGGTATATTAAAATAAAAATGGATTTGATATTGTGAATTGAAGAGGATAGTAGTAGGTATTAAAAAGTGATATGAGTGGGACTCATGTAAATTTTGAAAAGAAAACGTTATAAAAAAGTTATATAATTTCCAAATGGATCAAATGTAATGGTATAGGTTTTTATAGAATAAAACTATTTTAATTTTTATTAAAGTTTATTAAAAATATATTAATTTTATATTAAATAGGAAACATTTCCTGATAGCATACACAACACGCACCAACAAGTTTCTTTGAAATCCTACATTGCACACAATGTTGAATAATAATTAAATAAAAAAATATTATTATTATTATTTTAAATTGTAGTTAATGTATAGCCATTGTATTTCTGGGAATGAAAAAAATATCTAAATTATTATCAAACAAGTTGGATAATGTTTTTACATTTAATCAATAAAATCAAGAGGTTTAAATTAATAATGAATCAGTTTTTTAGGATGACATACTTTAATATTCTTTAAAGGGTTGATTTACCGCATTTTAATGGATAACCATTATTAAATATAATTTTTTTCACTTTTATATGTTCTATATGAAAATATTATATTATTATTTAGATTAATAACATAAATATTTACATTAGATGAAATTTTGGTATTTTTCTGGTAATGATCATTTTGTAATGAATAGTAAAAAATACCACATTTTAAAATAAAAAAGACTTTTCATATAATTTATTTCTATAGTTATAATATATATTTAATTTGTTATGTAGTTCAATTGGTTAATAATTTTATCATTTAATCCAATTTTGATCCTGACAAGTAATTTCTCATTGAAATTGGACATAAACACGTGTCAATGTGTTTGTAGTTTTTACTTCTAAAACAAATTTCATTTTTGACAATGGAAATTAATATTAAATTAATTTATGAAATTTTAGTGTTTTTAATTTGGAAAAATTTGTTCCTTATTTAGAATGAGGAGGTCCAAATTGTGGGAATAGGTACCTTTAATATGTGTGCATTATAAATTTTAAATTCAATAATATATTTATTTACCATGGTTAATGGGTAAATCTATTAAATAAGGGTAAATTATAATATTATAATAATATTAAACTACCATAACAAATGTACTAATCCTATTTTATCAGATTTTATTGACCATGGAATTCATGGATCGGTTTTGGGACCTCATGGAGCCACATGGATGAGAAATGGAATTTTATAAAAATTAATTTAATGTAATGAAAAATGTAACAAAAAAATATATCTGATATTAAAAAACATTATATGGTGTTATAGAAGTGATATTTTAGATTATAAATATTAATTATAAATGTAATCAAATTTCCTACATAATTATATTTTACTTATTCTTTTTAAACATTAAATATGTAAATTTATTTATGACACAATTTTGATGTATTGATTACGTAATCAATGAAAGATTTAAATAAATGAGATTATAAATATTAAAATAAATAATTTTGAAAATTGTTATTCCATACCCTAATTTTAGTTTATATTGTGTCTTTTTATCTTTTATTTAATAATTTAATTAGAAAGGATCATTTTGTAATGGATTTATAAAAAGTCAAGTAATGAATAGTAATAAAAATTTGAATAAATGAGGTTTTAAAACAAATATTATTTTATTAAATAATATAACAATCTTAAAAATTTAATATTTTTATTAATGACTTATAGATGTTTGAACATGCCATTAAATAACCACTTCATTTTCGATTGGAAATTTATTGTAACTGTATTAACTATATAGTATGAATATACATGACGGCATGGTAAGAGCCAAATAAGTTACCTTAGGGTTAAAGCTAAATGATAAGGAACAATACGAAACCAAAAAATTTCTATGAAATATTTCATGTGAGTATTTAGAACAATACTCATCTAATCTTAGACATAAATGAGTAGTGGATCTTTTGAAAATCGAAATTCGTTTTATAATAAAATAATCCTTCGTACTTTCCTAAAGTAACCCTACCATCACTTATAAAAGGCCACAACTTATAACCATTACTCAAAACTCCCAAGCACCATTCCCAGTACAACCTATTCTACAATAAGCTTCCAAAGATGCACGCTTCATCCTATAAGCCTTACCGTGGGCATAAGGCAATTCAAGATGGCCTTTTTGCATAATTTCAAAGTATTTACCCGATTTGAGGTAACATATTCTCTCAAGTTTCATTCCATTATTTTACTTCTCCACTCCCTATGCACTTATTATTATATTATTACATATCTAAATCAGTATCCTCAATATAAAAATTTTTTATGGGAAGGATTCTAACTACACCTACAAACACCTCCATCTAATGGGTATAGAACATGTTGTTTCTATGGATGATGAACTACTTCCTCAAAAAACAATGATTGTTCAATATTATAATAAACCATATTATGGTGCCCATTATGATAGAAATGTAATTATATGTGACATATATGATATTTAATTTATCTATATTCTTATGTAATTATAATTTACAATATAACATTATACTTTTCATGTTTTATAAATATGATAATTTCATTTGAGAAAGTGCAGACTACTACCCCCTCAAAGTGGTATGACTCCACCATTCTAAACATTGAATGTATAATGGATAGATTTAATGAAAAAATTTAAAATAAAAAAAATTATATTTGAATAGAATTATAACATACCTATTTATCTTTCTATTTTCGTGCATCTCAATAAAAATAGGAATGAAATTAGAGTTCATGCGTACGTACGACCTATCATGTCCATAAACGGTGCATTTCATTTATTTTTTCAATATGTAATGTCTATTATAAATACATTTATAGTGTATATATAAGATATCTATATCATGAATATAATTCAAGAGATAATGTACAATTTACCACTTGAGAAATTTGTAATTATAACAAGATCATTTTTGACTCAAGTACCCAATATTAACAAAATAACTGATATTAACATAAATAATAATTTAATATTTATAACATGGTAATAAGTGATATAAAAGGAATTATTATAATGAATATTTTCTGAAACAAGTATAAATTTACTTGCATTTTTTATTTATTAAATTAATGACCTAACAAGACAAGTTGTACATGAGGTAAGGAAAATCTTTACTCAAAATCCATTGATTGTGTTAAATTTCCATGTCATTGGTCTTCTTTTCCAATGAATATGTGTGAATTGTGTATACTTTTTTTACACTGAATATCCCATTATATTGGTTGTGACTAAATTTGGCACATATAACTATGAAATTTAATTATCCTCAGTCTAATGATTTGATCTTTGTATTGGAACCTTTCACCACCATCTTTTAGTCAAAGACATAAATTATGTTTTGTAATTTAATTTTAATTTTTATATACTGGAATATGTTATTCTATATAATATTTTGTGAAAATTTTACGTAAAATAGATGATAGACCCTTTTCTCTGCCATCAACTCAATTTCTGAATTTTGAAGTGATGTTGTTTGGCTGCCGAGTTTTCATAAGGGAACTTCTTTAACCAATTTTCTTTCTATGGGTGAATATTCTTTTTCTTGATTATTCTGTGCTATGACTATGTGAGAAATCTAATTTTATATCCTATGTTGTTTTTATAATTTATATTTGTTTATTTATAGTGAATACAAATAATCAATATATTATATTTACTAAAAAATATTTGTAAGATATTTCGTCTCAATCTCATTTAATTGAGGCATATCTTATTGTTATGCACAACTATTATCTGATAATGTTTATATAATACCTTTTTGACACATTATATCATGAATTAGTATATTCTCATGATATTGAATATTATATTTATCAATATTTCTTAATGATTTCTATTCAAGTGTTTATTAAGTGGTGATGGAATCTTTAACTAAAACATCATTTTAAATGTTTTAAAGAATCATTCATTTAAATCACTTGATTTAATGTCCATGTTTTTAAAATGGTTTTGATAAATTTATTTATAGGGAACTGAACTTTTTCAAAAGATAATTTATTTCAAAATTATCAATGTTGTTGGGACACATTGATTAAAAAATATCATTATTATATTCTGAAAATTAATTTTGAAATGGATTGAGTATTTAAAACTATAGAAATTATTTCTCATGATTCAAAATGAAATTTAATTAGTGAAATGTTGATATTTTCAATAATTTTTTTTGCAATGAATATATATTTTACTTGGACATTTTATGGGTGGTTACGTGATAATAAAATGATTGGTAGATACGTATTCATCTTAATTAAAGGTGGTTTCGTGATAAACCATGGACGAATGGTTACATTATATCCTCCTATGTATTGGGTATGAAAGTCATATGTATGGATATTCAATTTAGTGATATGTGTGGAATGAGACTCTATAGTTATTCTCTTTATGTATTTTATGTCCAAAGATATCTTCATATGATATATGTTTCATTCTATAGGAATAATGGTAATATTCCCCTTTATAAATTGGTAATCAATGAGAATTAATTTAGTGCAATTATTTTGAAACAAATTAAAGGTGGAAGGTATTAATTTATGATAAATTATTAATGGTTCACTTGTTGTTTTGAAAAAATAATAGTTTTTCTTATTTTTTGTATCCCTTACTGAGATTTTTATGCTCATTGTATGTTTTGAAATTTGTTTCAAAGGACTCTATGATGAATAGGGTCACAAATGGGATTAATAAAAAGTCTGGCGATCTAAATCAGGGAACTAAATATGTCTCTTTTTATAGAGTTTTTTAATGAAAAATTGGATAGTGAGTAGATGTTTATAATTTTAATATTCATCTTTTTATGTATAATTTATGACCCAATTATTTAATGATCTAGACATCTAAATATACTTAATGTTAATTCCTAACAGTAACACCCCATGATTTCATACTATGTTTTTTCTTCAAAGTAATTCAATAACCTCCACTACACGCAACACTAAGTCCAAGCACACCACCACTTACCTAACTAGCCTTTCAAAAGAGGTTATAAATAGTGTTTAATAAATTTTTAACTATATATAATGATTCAAATTGTAGACTCCATGTTATGAGTTTCATAGACATAATGTAAGAACTAACTCATTTTTTCAGATAAAAGAAGTATTTAAAAAATGCACCTTTACAACCTTTTAATGGTGAATCCTTTTTAAATCAAATATTTGAAAATTTTATATATTCAATTTGACAAAATTAAATTCTTATTTAGATTCGGGACATATGAATTTAGATTCAATAAACATTTGGTGTTTTTCTGATTACATTCTTATTTGGGTAAATAGTGAAAAATACTAAATTTTAACTGAAAACAACTATTTTAATAAAAATTATTTATAGTATTAAATTATAAATTTTAATGTTTCTGAAGCCTAATTATATTATATTTTACCATTTAATCCTATTTTTGTCATTGAAAGTAATTTCTCTTTGAAATTAGACATAAACAATTGTCAGTTATTTGGTAGTTATTAATTTTTAAAAAATTTGCTTTTTTGGTTTTGACAACTGAAATTAATTTTATTTAATAAATGAAATTTATATGTTTTGAATTTGGTAATATAGACTTAATTTTTGAATTTGGCATATCGAATATTTCTTATGGTTAATTTTTGGTATTTTTCTGAAAACTTTCAATTCTTGATGAATAGTGAAAAACACTTAGTTATAGTTTAAAACAGAATTTTTATTTAATAAAGTATTTATTTTATTTCAATTTATTTTATGTCAAAATAGATTCATAATACCTATATAAGTTCAATGTAATTCACTGGAGTCAGTTTATAATAATTTTAGATATAAACAATTTTTATTCAACTTTTCACTGTCTTTTAACCATCTCTTAGGAGAATGTGCAAATTCACATAAAACATAATTTTACTGATTCTGTGAGTTTAATTTAAAAAATACGATATACTTGGTTGATATCAGCAAGAAAAAAATGGTTCAATAATATGAAAATAATTTTTGTTGAATATTAACCTTTTACTTATATTTACGACGATTAAATGTAAATATGGTAATTAAGAGAAAAAATGATATTATTCTTACCCTAACACATGTAAAAATTATATTGAATAACGTTAATTCGACCAGAAACAACCTTAATAATAAAATATGATTCTTTAGGTCCACATGGATTTGATTAGGACATTTATTATTATTTAATTCAATGAAAAGTTAAAAGAGTTAAAATCAAACATTAATAAATAAAACATTTTTTAATATAGGGTTAAAAATAATATAAGTTAGACTATACATATTCATTAAAAATCTAAAATGATTTAATACATAATAGAATTTTATTTATAATTTTTATTGATTAAATAATTAAATTTGGTTATAACACAATGATTTTGTAGTAATTACCGTATTAATGAAGGATTAAAATAATTGGCATTATAAATATCAAAATAAAAATAATTTGATACTTATTATAAATTACACTAATTTTATTGATTTTTATGAAATTTTAGGGTTGTTAGTTTAATTTTTTTCTAAATATAATGCTTTTATAATTTTATCAAAAAACTAATACCAAATAGTGTCAAAATTGACATAAAATACTTTTCGAAACAAATATTATATTATTAATTGATATAATAATCCTATAAATATATGGTTCATCCAAAAGCGTTATATAATAGTATATATGTTATTAATGAACCAATTGGTGTTATATTGGAATTTTTTAGTATGTTTAATAACCAAATAATATAAAAATACAAAGAGACATGGTAAATGTCAAACTATTTAACTAAGAGTTAAATCTAAAGGATAAGTTTAATATGGTAACCTAAAGCTATATAAAACCTAGTGGTTGTGTGTTTTTCGATCCCTACCCACAATATACATTAAATATTTCATTTTTGAGCCATTAGAAATTGAACATGTATTAGTTATAAAATAATATTTTATGTTTTTTCTATGGTGCCCCTCACCTCTCTTATAAAAGGGAACTTACCCTTCTCTCAAATTAACACCTTGAAAGCCATATATCTTGCCCAACCCCAGCCTGAATATCATCCCAACTATCCTACCTCTATATTATAGGCCTTAATTTTGTCATAAAGGCAACCTAAAGATCCCTTTTGATCTAATCAAAAGGAAGAACCCGAAGAAGATGTTGATATTTCATCACCTATTTCAAGTTCAATTCTTCTTCCACTTCATCTTTATTTGTGGTTTCAATTGTAAAATAATAACTCTTGTATCTTATGTATACTGTTATTTTATCATAAATATGGTACAACCATATTTATTATTACATCCATCCTTTGACTGACATGTCACCATATGTGCGTACATACGACTTATCGTCTCCACGTCATGGTTTAATTGTTATTCAATACATTATTATATGGATCAGTATAATAATGATGGGTAATTGTTGTAAATAATAAATTTAATATGATAATTTTTCTATATATATGATATACATCCTATTATATATGATTTTAATATCAAAATAATCATATTGTCACTAATGCGTACGTACGGATTACTATATCCAAGACGCGAAGAGATTCATTTCCACATTCACCATTCGTCAATGATTATAAAAATATATATTACTAATAATTATGTCATATATGGAATAATTATGATACTATATATATATATATGTACTTACATATATTTTATTCACTTACTTTTGTTCAATACGATATGAAAACAGAAACCACATTTATGTGTACGTACAGACTACCATCTTCATAAACGATGTTTTTCATTTCATATATATGTATATTGTACATATTTATATTATATTATATATATATGATATAAAAATCATTATTTATATTCTGGATGTATTTAAATCCTGATCTAAGTGATTCAATAAAGAGTAACATGATAAAACACATATGAGAAAGAAAGTGATTAATACCCGAAATGTTAATTTATCATTGAAATTATTATTAAATGGGTAGTATAAAGTCATAAATTAATAATTTATGATATCAAAAATATTAATATTGTTCTTTTATAATTTAATAACATTCTAAAATTTTCATACATGAGGTTAAACGGACCCTCTACAAAAGGAATGTGCAATGTAAGGGTTAATTACTCAATCTCATTATATGCCAAGAATGTTTAAGTGTAAGTATTTACTAAGACATTTTTATCATCCATGTCCATTTTTCATAAAAATGATTTCAAAATATATATTTTAAGGATTTGTAAAATGTACTCTTTATCAAGATCAGAATTTTAAATGTTTCAAATATTTATCTTTCTAAATATTTTTTATTAATTTCCATGTTTTCAAAAATGATTTTAAGGATTTATTTATATAGACATGAATGTTTTGAAATGAAAATTAATTTCAAAAGTTTCAAAGTGGTATTGGGAAACATTGATTCAAAAATAGCTTTTCAATTCCTTCCTTTATAAATTTGTTACTTTTAAATGATTTACAAAAAGAATATTTCTCTCAAAAAGTATTACTCATCATTTTCAACTATGTCAGCATCCTTTACTGTATATTATTATTGATTGAAGATGATTTATTATAATACAATCTTCCATATTGTATTAAATGAGTTATGATATTTTTGATAGTGGATGATCTATTTTAGTACCATTCATGGTTTATTGTCAATGTATTGACATTTCTTATGCTAGTTTTAATACGAATGTTGATGTTATGTTTCAACTTTTTATTATGAGGAATCCACGGGACATAGTAAGTGACGGGTGGATCCCGCTATAGCTCCTCGATGCATCGGTAGGTCTTATGAGAAAAAATAGTGACTTGGAATATGTCCTTGGCAAAAAATGAATTTGTAGTCTTGGCAGAAGCCCTTGACTATGTGCTAATGATGTCCGGCGTTAGGCATTCCCACATTATGAAATTATATATTAAATGTCATTATTCAACTAGTATAATATCCAGGTGCATGTTTATATGGAATTGATTGATTTATTGTTTCCAAATTATGTTCAAGTTTATGATTACATAGGATTTTGTTTATCACACATCTTGCCTTAATAGTTTATAGCTTCCGCTAAATTATTCACCCTTACTGGGCATCTGAGCTCACCCATTTCTTATGTTTTATTTTCACAGGATTATATGAAGTGTATTATGATTGATATGCATGGTTAAACTATTAGAAATAATGTTGTTCGAAAAAAACTATCTATGTTGTGTTTTATGTTTGAAATTGTAATGTAATGTTAATGTATGTAATCTATTTTCCATGATTTTTAAACTGATCGGTCCTTTGGGACTCAGTTCTTTGTAATCATGCCAATGTATTAAAATAATGCACAGGCTCTGGTTAACTAGGGTCGGGGCGTTACTATTGGTATCAGAGAAAGTTTAGCAATAACATAGAAAACTATATTTATTTAAACTCTAATATGAACAAATTATCCAAAGATATACTTTGAGGATTAGCATAGAAGAACATCCTAGAATTTTGGTACTCTAACGAATTTGTGAGTTTGCCAAGAAAAACATCACTGTCTAGATACGAGCAGATAGAGGCGGCTCTAGCATAAAAGTACATTGGGGTAAAACCAGAAAACACCTCCTTAAGCTAGACTCGAATGGGAACTGGTGCACAACAACGGGCCACGCTGTACTCTATGTTACAACACTCCTGGGGGATATACATTGGATAATTCAAATTTTTATTACATGCCATTATGAAATATTTAAGAGTAAATACTTCCTCCATGAAAACATTTTTATGATTATGGATTATATCCATAAACTGTTCAACTAACGTTAGTTATTTTAAATTTATGGAATTATGAATTGTGATTCAAAACTGGACTACTGTATTCCATTGTTATGAAATGGTGCCTAGTATAAGGAATGAGAACTCCAGAAATATTTATGATCCAAAAAGTAAAAAGGTGTCATATCTTTCATGATATTAATCAATCATTTTGAATGGAAATAGTCTCCCACATATTATCAAAATATGAAGTAATAATATCATGTGTTAATATGATAAGTAAAAAATTTTATGAGTCCTATGGCTTTTAAGGGATGAAAGAGAATAAAAGTATGGTAGATTGAAAGATGGATAAAGGGAAGAGGGGAAAGAAGGATTTTCCCATATGTTATAAATGTGGAAATAATCACCTTGGTAAATGATTGAAGGGAATTGGAGTTTGTTATAAGTGTGGAGAAAAAGGACCCTAAGTACGTGATTTGAAGTGTAAGAAAAAGTTTCCAAATGTAAAATGCATCATCTACAAGGCTTTGAGACACTACGTGAATCAATGTCCCAACCATAAGAGTATACTGAAAATTATGTTATTTGATAATAATCATGTTATGATACTACCTAAAATGAAGAGGAATGATTAGTTTTCTTATGTTGTTATTATAGAATTATTTCATTTGAGTGTTTTATTAACAATATAAAGGTTATATGAATTTTGGAGATAAATAAGGATTGTACTAGAGTGATATTATATTGAGTATTTATGATTATATGGTTTTAAAAAAGGTGACTTAATAGTAAGGTACAGTTTTTGTAAAATACATGGTTGAAGGAAAGGAAATCCTTAATATGGTCCAAATAATGAGGTATTGATTTTGGAATAAGAGATGATTGACTTTGATAAATTATATTGGATTTTCATGACTACCATGAAATTGATTAATGATTTATATATTCCATCATTATTGGAGTTTAAGAAATTTTTGTATAGAAGGATTATATCCAGTATTCTATAAAGAATAATGGATCACGAATGTAATCAATAAGGTTTTATGGAAATTCAGGATGTTGGAATGTTTTAAAAGAATACATGATCAAGGAATTCACATGTTATTACATAACAAAAAGGATCTAAATTATCTTTAACATCCTTATAAATTTTGGAATGAGATTTTTTAAAACAAATTATTTTGTATAATTCTAGTTTGAGGTTATTTTTGGATTACTATAAAAAAGTCAACTCGGTGGTCAGGCAGCAACTCGTCGCGTCTGGAAAGTTTTTAAGATTTAAACTCGCAACTGATGGGCGACAAGGTTGTATCGCATACAACTGTACTACAAGATTTCCCTGGATGGTATAATCTAGTTTTCATAAAGGGTCTGATAGGTGAATTATAAATTCATTATTTTTGGAACCCAATACGATTATGATAAATAAAATATTTTTTTAAAATCTTTTGGAGTGAATTAATATTTTTTGGTAGGAATTAGTTAAAGGATATAACTCTACATTTGAAATATATATATATATTCTTCTCTTATTAAGAATAAATTTTATTAACCCATGTTCCTATATGAGTTCTCGACAAGGGTATTTTCTATTTTCAACCTTTTATTTTCAAAGAACAATTTCAAACTACAAGGACACTCTTTATTTATGTATGAAAAAATGTAACACCTCAAGATTTCATAGTACTTTATTTCTTCAATGTAATTAAATAACTTACACTACATGAAAAACCGAGTTCAAGCGCACCATGACTTACCAAACAAGCCATTCAAAAGCAGATATGAATAGTGTTAACTGAATTTTGAACTATATATAATCCATATAACTTTAGAATTTATATAAGGAGTTTCTTATATATAATGTAAGAACTAATTCATTTTTTTCATATAAAATAAGTATTTTTCTTAAAAAATGCAGTTTTACCGTGTTTTAATGGTGATCTATTTTTAAATACAATAATTGAAACTTTTACATATTCAATTTGAAAAAATAAACTTCTTATTTAGAATCAGGACATAAGAATATAGTTTAGATACATTTTTTGTTTTTTTGATAACTTTAATATTTGGGTGAATAGTGAAAATTTCTATATTTTAACTGAAAACAACTTTTTTAATCATATTTATTAATAGTGTTAAAATAAAAAATTTAATGGTTTGGAATCATAATTAGATTGTATTTTTACCATTTAATACAATGTGGGTTATTGGAAGTAATTCCACTTTGAAATTGGACATAAACGAGTGTCAATCTATTGGTACTTATTATTTCATAAAAATACACTTTTTTGGTTTTGACAACGGGAATTAATTTTAATAAATACCTGCAATTTCTATGTTTTGAATTTCGTAAAACAAAATTCATTTTTTAATTCAGAATATTTAAATTATCTCTATGTAAATTTTTGGTATTTTTCTGAAAACTATAAATTTTTTATGAATAGTGAAATGCACTGACTTATAGTTTAAAACAAATTTTTTATTTATATTTTTATTTATATTTTTTAAATTTATTTTAGGCCAATATAGATACATAATACCTATATAATTTCAGTGTAATTCATTGGAGTCTGTTTATAATAATTTTAGATATATATAAATTTTATTAAACTTTTCACAGTCTTTTACCCATCTCCTATGAGAATTTTCAAATTCACATAAAACATAATTTTACCACTTTTGTGAGTCTAATTTCAAAAATTTTAGAGACATGGTTGATATGAGTACGAAAAATTTGGTTCAATAAAATGAATTTTTTTTGGTGAATAGTACCTTTTTAATTTTAATTAGCACGGTTAAAAGTAAATAGGGTAATTAAGAGTAAAAATGATATTACTCTTAACCTAAAACATGTAAAAATTCTATTGGATAAGTTTAATTCGACTAAAAAACCTTCGGAATAAAATCTGACTCTTTAGGTCCGATTTTATTAGATTAGGACATTTATTATTATTTAATTCAAAGAAAAGTTAAAAGAGTTAAAATAAAAGTTTAATAACTATTACATTTTTAATATAAACTTATACATAAGATAAATTAGACTATAAATATTAATTATAAATATCAATATATTTCCTACATAATTGTATTTAATTTTTAATTTTTAGACATTATATAATAAAATATATTTATGACACAATGATTATGTAGTAATTATCGTATTAATGAAAGTTTAAAATAATTGACATTACAAATATCCAAATAAATTTCATTTGAGACTTCTTATAAATTCTTCTATATTTTAGGTTATTATGACATATTAGGGTTGGTTAGATCAATTGTGTTTGAAGTAATCATTCTTTTATGATTTTAACAAAAAAACAAATACAAAATAGTGTAAAAATTGACATAAAATAGTTTTTAAAACAAATATTATATTATTAATTGATATAATAATCCTAAAAATCTAAGGTTCATCCAAAAGACTTATATAATAATATATATTTCAATAATGAACCAATTGTAAGTCAATTTTCATTTTATAGTATGTTTATTGACCATATAACATAAAAATACATAGAGACATGGTAAATGTCAAACTATTTCACTAAGAGTTCAATCTAAAGGTTAATGTTAATATGGTTACCTAAACCCATCTAAAACCTATTAGTTGAGTGATTTTAGACCCATAACCACCTTATATTTGAAATAACTTATTTTTGAGCCATTGTAAATTGAAAATAAATTTATCATAAAATAATATTTTATGTTTTTCTAAGGTGCCCCTCACTCATCTTATAAAAAGGCACTTCCCAGTCCCTCAAATTCACACGTCCAAATCTATTTGTCTTGGTCAAAAACTACCCAAATGTCATCCCAACTATCCTAATTTCTTCAAATAGGCCTTTATTTTGTCATAAATCCAACCTAAGGAGCCCTTTTCTTAATATATAAAGGAAGAACCCGAAGAAGAGGTAAATATTTCATCACCTCTTTGAAGATACTTTCTTCTTCCACATCCACTTTCATTATTTTTTCCATTATAAAATAATAAATCTAGTATCTTCTATATACTGTGATGTTATTATAAATATTTTACAACCATATTCATTATTATATGCATCCTTTTAATGACATGTCACCATACGTGCATACGTATGGCTTACGGTCTGTACGTCATGGTGTAATTGTTATTCAATACATTATTACTTTGATGGGTATAATAATGATATGAAATTGATGTAAATAATAAATATAATATGTTAATTATTATTTATATATGATATAAAATCCAATTATATATGATTTTAATATCAAATGATTGATATTGTCGCTTGTGCGTACATACAGATTACCGTCTCCATGACACGATAAGATTAATTTCCACATTAACCATTCATCGATGATTATAAAAATATATAATACTAATAGGTATGTAATATATGGAATCATTTTGATAATGGATATATATATGTGTGTGTGTACTTATATATATTATATTCACTTAGTTCTGTTCATTACGATCTTAAAACGTAAACAATGTTTATGCGTATGTACGAACTACCATCTCCATAAAAGGTGTTTTTCATTTCACATATATGTCTACTATTCATATTTATATTCTCAATATATATTATATATAAATCATTTCATATATTCTGGATGTATTTAAATCTTGATCTATGTGATATAATCAAAGGTAACAAGTTAGAACACGTACGATAAAGAAAGCGATTATTTCCTGAAATGATAATTTAACATAGAAATTATTATTAAATGGGTTTGTATAAAGTTGTTAATGAATAATTTATGATATCATAAATATTAATATGGTTCTGTTATAATATAATAACATAATATGATCTTCATACAGGAAGTAAAACATACCCTCAACTAAAGAAAAGTGCAAGGTAAGGGTTAATTCATCAATCTCATTATTATCTGAGATTGTTTATGTGTAATTATTTATTATGAAATTTTTATCATCCATGTACATTTTTCGTAAAAATGATTTCAAAATGATTATTATAGGGATTTGGGAAATGTAATCTTTATCGAGATCATAATTTTAAATGATTTAATGATTTATCTTTCTAAATCTTTTTAATTAATTTCAATGATTTCAAAATGATTTTAAAGATTTATTCATATGGATATTAATGTTTTTAAGTGATAATTCTTTTCAAATGTTTCAAAGTGGTATTAGACACTTTGATTCAAAAATCACTTTTAAATTACTTCTTTTATTAATATGTAACTTCTAAATGATTTTACAAAAAGGTTATTTCTCTAAAAAAATCTTACTCGTTATTTTGAACTATGTCAGCATCTTTTACTGGATATTATTTTTGATTGAAGTTGATTAATTATAATATAATCTTCCATATTGTATTGAATGAGTTATGATATTTTTCACTATGAATGTTCTATTTTTATACCATTACTGGTTTATTTTCAATGTATTGACATTTCGTATTATAGTCTTAATACAAATGTTAATGTTATGTTTCAACTTTTTCCTATGAGGAATGCATTGGACTAAGTAAGTGATAGGTGGAGCCCGCTATAGCTCCTCGATGCATTAGTAGTTTTCATGAGACAATATAGTGTCTTGGCACAAGGCCTAGGCAAAAATTTTATTTGTAGTCTTATAACTAGTCCTTGACTATGTGGTAATGATGTCCAATGTTAGGCATTCCCTCATTGTGAAATTATTTATTACATTTGATTATTTGACTAGTAGAATATCCACGTGCATGTTTATATGGTAATGATTGATTTCTATTTTTCCAAATTATGTTCAAGTTTATTTTTAAAAAGGCTTATGTTTTTATCACTTATATTGCTTTTAATGATTGTATCTTCTTCAAAATTATTTACCCTTACTTGGAATCTGAGCTCACCCCTTTCATATGTTTTATTTTCCAATGATTATAAGAAGTGTATTATGTTTGATATGCAGAGTTATTCTAAAGAGAATAATGGTGTTCTTGAAGAACTATCTTCGGGACATGATTCCTTGTAATCAAGCCGATGTTTTAAAATAATGCATCGGCTCTAGGTAACTGGGGTTGGGGCATTACACTAACATAATTCAAGATTATGTAATGTTTGCAGATGGGGCCTTATAGTTAGTATCAATGGTTGGTTTAGATAACATTAAATGTTAAGGTGTTATATGAGCATATGTGACATAACCATAATGGTTAACATTTTAAAAAGAGTCACAATTATTTTAGATATGTTGAATTGGATTAAGATAACATGAATAACTATATCTTAGTGTTTACCCTCCCCATAAGATATTATATATTAATTTTACTAATATACCCACATTAACCTTTTTGGTTTTACTTAATGGAATAATCAAGCATGCTGTAATGGCCCGGACCTCTCTGGTCCACTACATAGTGAAAATGTGGTGTTATAGGCCTTCTAGGAGGTCAGGGTAACTTATCCCCAATGCTTTGCCAAAATCATTCTTTTTTGATGAACCATTTCAACGATAGAAAGTTGTGAACTACAACGTCACGTTACGTCTTCGGGTACATTTAATGTTTCTAACTACCTTTGGGATGGAGTAGTGACAATGGGGTCTGTTTGGGAGGAATTTTGTGGAAAACTAAAGGGATGTAGCTTCCACACAGGCTGCGCACGGTTTGTCTAAACCGTGCGACCCAACCGTGCGTATTTGGTCACGGAGGTAGTGGCTTCTGCATGGGAGGTGCCCAATTTGTCTAACCATGTGTCCAAACTATGCAAGAGGGGTGGCCTTGGCAGTAGCTAACCCACAGTTAGCACACAGTTTGTCTAACCGTGGGGGCACTTAAATTAGATCCTAAAATTGTAGATCTAACTCATTTTTCCTCTAAAAGAGTTTTTTTAAGCTCATAAGCATCCATAACTCAGGATTACCATCCCTTGAAGGTTGGAGAACCTATCCCATGAATTTTGGAAGAGATATGAAGGCTTCCCATGGCGAATAGAAGTCAGTCTCTTGAGGTATGTGATCGTTCTTCTTCATTCTTGATCGATTTCTTAGATCCACATGGATCTACTTCTCCTCTTCTTTCAGTTTCTTAGATCTACTCCCATTATTTGGAGATATAATTTTGTGGATGCTAAATATGATGATATTTGGTCTTGGTTGTGTTAGGAGAAGAAATTTAAGGAGGATTCATGGATAATCAACCAGGATTTCTTGTGTGTTCTTCATTTGATGGTGGTTTCGTAAAAAATCATTGAGGTAGGGGATTCATTGCTTCTTTTTCTTCTATGTGAAACTATATTTTTAGCATGTTTAATCCCACTGGATGAAAATGGAATTGATATAATGAATATTTTGAACCGGAAAATGAAATTTTTATCAATCGTTTGTTATTTCCTCTTGTTTCTCTAGATTGTGTGATATATATGCTTGATATTCTAAGATTTTTGTTCTTGATGGAAATTAGTAAAGAACGTAAATCTGGATTCATTGTTAATTGTTTGGATAAAGATAAAGAGGCATGAAAACCAATCTCGTTCTTGGTGAAATTTGATGTTAATCATATTGGCCTTGTAATCTTGTATAATCATTTGTGATAGCTTACAGGTGAGGATTCTCGATGTTGGAACCAACAATTTATAACCTTGTTAATTCAATATGGATTGAAGAATTTTTTTGTTTCATAATTGTATAAAGGGTTCTCAGTTTTCCTATTGGTTGTTAAAGGGCCATAGAACAATTTTTACATGTTTGTTTTTCCTGCTAATTGTGTTTTTATGTGATCCTGGATGAGTTTTGTGATATTTGGGCGCATGAAGGCCTTTTTATTGTGGCAGCAGACGACTCCTAGAGTGGTGAGATGAATCTATTTATGCATGTGGGTGTCAGGGAGGATACCAGGGTTGATGGAATTGGATGGATGTGATTTTTGGATGCTTTCTGATTCTTTGGTTGATTGTCTGCTTTACTTTTCCCCACAACTCAAGGCATCTGGTCTTCCTTACCCTTCTTCCGAAAGAGGTGAAGACACGCGGGGTATACCACTTGCTTTCTGTGTTCAGTTTATCAAGGGATAATGGGTCTATGATCTTGCTATGGCATCAAAGACTCGATGGTTAGTACATCTACAAATTGTGTTTATCCCCCTTGTGTTATTAGAATATAATGTTTTTCAAGAATGCCTGGTAATATAGGAAAGTAATTCTGTAATGAATATTTGAATAAATGATGTTAATCCATGGGGTATGTGTTTGCTAGAAAATAATGATGAGGCTATATTTTTGAAGGGAAAGTGGACCTTGGGTGCTCTTCTAATGATGTATAATGAGGAATAGTTCATGGTGAATTAATGTTAAGGAATTACATAACAAAATATGCAACTGAAAATAAAAAGGGACTGAGGTAATTTAATAAAGTTCATTAAATGGTTGTATGCGTCTAGGATACCTAGTCTTTGAAGTGGCGGTGTAGAGTCCGAGAGACATTAGTTGTAGTTGAGTCTAAGACTATGTTATGCATATAGAGTGGTTGTGAGATATAGTATATTCTGTACATTTTGTGTTTCTATACGTTACTCCACCCTATCAGTACGGGTAACTGACACCCCGGGGATTCTGAGCCCTGGGGGTGTTTTTCCGAACATTTTGATGGGAGGGTGAATGGCTGACTACCCCCTTTGTCCCCACTCTCTTCTCTTGGTAGATACTTGTGCTAGCTAGAAAAATGGTTTTTTTTCTATATATGTGTGTAGAGGGCTGTAATGGCTTGTGATTATTCACACACATATATTCTAGATGTAGAATCATATGGACTACTATATGTTTAACGTGTATAGGCTGTGATGGATTGAATATCTTTACTCGGTCTATGGGTTCTAATGGCTTGAGGTATAATACCTATGGTATGAAGCACGTTATGGGAGATGTGTTGCCTCTAGGAACCCACTTGGTTACTTTTGGTTGAGTGGATGGTGTCGTGCTTCGCCAAGGTGTCTGCAGGAAAGCCTTTTTATAGAGAGATTCTTAGGACGTGCGACTATGGGGAAAAGCGGCAAACAAGTGGGGAAGTAGTAGAGGGGTACCCTTGTTATTCTTTACTATATGCTATATTATTGTATGTTTTACATGGTGAGAGTATCCATGGTGTGGTTGGGAACTTTGTATACCTGTTTAGGTGACGATTTAGTTTCACATGTTGTTCACTATGCTTTAGCATGCTTTCTTTACTTTTTCATGATAGGATTCGGGGAGGATCCTTTTGAGTATACTGTTATACTCACCATATGTATATATAAACTATTTTTCAGGTCACATTGAGAAGGTTGGAGATCAATATGGTTTCTACTAGCTTGGGGTTGTAGGAGCTATTTGGGCTTGTGGTTGCTGATGTTTTTACTTTCTTTTGGATACTTGTAGTTTTCCCCTTCCAGTTGTAGTAATTTTTCATGGCATATCATATGTGTACTTGGGTTTTCTTTAACATTACAGTCTGAGTTGGAGTTGATTGGTGTCTATCATATAACTATCTTCTTCATGTGTTCAATTATAGGGTAATGCATCCCATTTGAGTGTTTATTATACCATCGGCGCTAGTCGCCAACATGGGTCCTGCTAAAGGTGGGACTCGGGGGTCATTATCTCCCTTCTCACTTTTTCATCCCAGGAGAGGTACACATTGTGGAGAGGGCGTATTGAAAGAGTGGTATCCAAGGAAGGTTGAGGGATATGGTGGAGTTTGGAGTTAGGTATAGGTGAGGTTGCATGAGTTTCTAGGTAAACGGTGTTATACATGATTAGAAGGTGAGGTATACACTAGAGACCGACTGAGACATAGGTGTTTAGGGCCCCCTATGATCTGATGTACGAAACTTTATGTTTAAAATGGAAACTAAACAAGATGATATTAGTTGTAGGGTAGAGACCTAGGAAAGGATCATGAATCAATCATCTTTGTGCCTATGTTTGAATTGGTAGACCTGGGGATATGTTAGCCAAAAATGAATAAAATAAAACAATTAATTACTTAATGGCGAGTCTTCCATATTCTAGTTTTATGAGCTCTAACAGTTTGTTTTTTTATAGGTATGGCTTCAGGTCAACGTCCTTTCCAGGCTTGCAAAAAAAATGTCAAGTAGGCTATTCCAGCAGATCACTATAGGGTGGAGGTTGACGATGACGACACTTAGAGGAAGGCACTCTAAGAGTTTCAGTGCCAGAGTCTGCAGAAGTATGGGGGCTCTGTTTTAGATGCAGTCACAGATGCCTGGTTAGAGGAGGTTGAGATCCGCTTCAGTTAGATTTGTGCTCGTAAAGATCATTGGGTTTCCTTAGCTGTGGTGATGCTGTGTGGAGCCGCAAGGTAGTGGTGGTTTTTGTACCTAGGGTATCATGAGGATTCAGTGATCTCATGGGAGGAGTTCTGAGATAGGTTTAGAGTTGAGATTCATTATTTGACTACGAAGGTGTCCATTATCTAGAAGATTATTACACTTCTACAGGGGGCATCCAGTGTTTTAGTGTTTGGAATCCTTTTCAGGAACCTTTTGCGATATTCTTTGGACATGTTGCCAGATGGGGAGGCCAGGGTGAGGAATTTTGAGGAGTCTTTGAGTCCAGATATCCATCACCAGGTCACCCCATTTATGATGAAAACATATATTGAGGTGCTAATGAGGGCATATGTTGTTGACAGGTAATTTTCCAGGACCAAATCATCACAAGAGGGAAATCACCATGATCCATCATGAAGGAAAGATGTGGTCTGGGGTTCCCAGTTTTCAGGGAAAATTTGTTTTTGTTCAGCCAGGTTAGGCCCCTGCCCATCACTTCTCTTTTCTCAAGAGTTAGCAACCATAAGGCCTATGCCAGGGGATCATGTGCTTGTTTTTCTTGTGGTGGTCATGTCCACCAGTAGTGGTAGTACCCAACCTTTCAGAGTGGTCATCGTGCACCAGGTGTTATGCTTCAGGTTCCTCCTTTGAGGGAGTTCCATCTAAGGCAATAGCAGCAGCGGGTTGCACCATCTTTAGATTAGCTATGGGTAGATACGGCAGGTAGGGGATAGCCCCATGAAGCTCCCCATCCTCAGACAGTAGAGCGCAACCGAGGTGGTGGTCGTCATCACGGTCAGAGAGGCCATACAGTAGGATGTGGTCAACTTCATTCTCTAACATTGCAAACTCCAGGAAACCCAGATGTCATTTGACGTACCCTTTTCTTGTTTTCTACATTGGTTGATTCTAATTTTGATTCATGAGAAACACACTCCTTCATATCACCTACCCTTTTCCATGTTATGGGACTTGAGGTAGAGAGGCTTCCAGAGCCCCTGAAATTGACTACACCAGTTGGAGGTCGAGCTGACTTATTTGAAGTCTGTAGAGACTTTGATCTATTATTGGGGAAACACCTATATTGGGGGGATTTCATATGTTTTTTAATACAACCATATGATGTCATCCATGGCATGGATTGGTGGTATTCGCTGAAGGATATCGTCTATTGCTTCAAGAAGAAGGTCATTTTCCTATGTGCAGATGGAGGGGAAGTGGTGTTTGTTTGTGAGAGAGATATTCGGATGGGTCATATGCGCGTTCCATCCTTATCATCCACTATGGATGAGAGGACACTTAGTTCTTCAGAGGTTCAACAGTTAGAGTTTCCTAGAGTCATAGAAGAGTAACCTTATGTCTTTCCAGAAGAGGTTGTAGAATTACCCCTCGATGATAGACCGAGTTTGGGATTGAGATATAGCCATGAGCATCTTCTATCTCTATGTATCCATATAGGATGTCCCCTTTAGAGTTAAGAGAGCTACATATAGAGCTTGATGGTCTGTTAATGTGCATCCTTGTTCAACCAAGTGTGTCACTGTGGGGTGCACCCGTTTTGTTTGTAAAGAAGACCGACAGCAGTTT
The DNA here is from genome assembly GCA_963277665.1 of Viscum album. Classification (NCBI taxonomy): domain Eukaryota; kingdom Viridiplantae; phylum Streptophyta; class Magnoliopsida; order Santalales; family Viscaceae; genus Viscum; species Viscum album. Next base: position 121,828,805 of record OY728151.1, read on the forward strand.
GCGGTTGTGTGTCGATTATTGTTGCTTAAACAAAGTGATTATAAAGAATTGCTATCATATTCTGTAGATCGATGACATATTCGATAAACAAAAGGGTTCGATTTGGTTCTCAAATATCGACTTGCAGTTAGGATATCATCAGATGGTTGTGAAAGATACAAAAATTCCAAAGACTACTTTCTATTGTCAGCATGGGAATTATGAGTTCGTTGTAATGCCATTTGGAATGAAAAATTCACATTTTTATTCATGGTATTGATGAATTCTATGTTTTGTGAGTTCCTGGACAAGTTCTTGGTAGTTTTCATTGACGAAATCCTTGTGCACTTCCACATCTGAAGGGGAGCATACAGAGTTTCTATAAGCCGTTTTGGGATTCCTTCCTCAACATCAGTTGTTTCCGAAGTTGTCTAAGTGTGAGTTTTGGGCTCGAGAAGTCCATTTCATGGGGCATGTTGTGTCCCAATAAGTAGTAGTTGTGGATCCATCGAAGATTGAAGTAGTTGTATATTTGGTATCCCCCAAGACAGTGTCGGAGGTGCAAAGTTTCCTTGGTCTGGTAGACTACTACAAGAGGTTCATATCCAATTTCTCACGAGTTGCGACCCCTCTAACAACTTTGACCATGAAGGAACAGGCATTCACATGGACTGATCTGTGCCATGCAGCAATCGATTATGTAAAAGAAAAATTAATAAGTGATCCAGTCCTTTATCTCCCAGTTGAGAGAGTCTAGTTTGAAGTTTTCTGCAATGCTTCACATCTAGGGATAAGTTGTGTTCTCATGCATCAGAGGTCAGTTGTTTCTTACAGGTCTCTGAAGTTAAATCCCCATGAACACAACTATTCCACCCATGATCATTAGTTGGAAACTGTGGTGTTTGCTCTGAAGTTGTGGAGACATTACCTCATTGCTGAGTGCTTTCTGGTTTTCACTAATCATAACAGTTTGAGTTTTGTTTTCTCCTAGCGTGACTTGAACATGAGACAATGTAGGTAGATGTAGTTATTATAGTAATACGACATTGAAATATCATATTCTCCTGGAAGAGTGAATATTATAGATGATGCGTTGTGCTGAAAGTCATGTAGGGATTCTATGCATGAATATGGTGATTCCTGGAGAGTGATGGAAGAATTATCATCATTTCATCTTGATATGGGAGAAGTTGGGGGTACAGGATTTATTTTTTAGATGACATTATTTTCATCCCTGTTGCAGAATGTAGAAAAGTCCCAGTTGGGGGATCTTGAGGAGGAGGTCTGGAGAGAATGAGTTGTTTGTAGTGAGGCCCCTGATGGTTGGCCGGAGGATGAACAACATTGTGTTTTTTATCATGGAAGTATTTTTTTCACTTGATGACGCGCGATAATTTCCTCATAGAGTTTAATAGTTCCCATTTAGCGGTACATCCTAGTGCAAAAAAGATGTACCGATCCTTGAAAAGTTAGTTTTGGTGGCCTGGGCTGAAGCGCGCGGTTGGGGAGTTTTTGTCTCGATGTTTAGTCTGCCAGAAGGTGAAGGTTGAACACCATGTTCCTGGTGGTCTTATCCATCAATTTGAGATTCCCCAGTGGAGGTGTGAGGAAATCTCAATGAACATTGTTACTAGTCTACCTCATGCTCCGGGAGGACATAATGCTATTTGGGTGGTAGTGGATCATTTAACAAAATCGTCCCACTTTATAGAAATTATGGAGTCAGGCTCAGTGGATGTTCTGTCAAAGTAGTATCTAAAGAATGTAGTGAAACTTAGTGGATTCCCTATTACGATGACTTTTTATCAAGATTCTCATTTTACCTCAATGGTGTGAAGAGGTATCCAAAATGATTTCGGTTCTCAAATATTCCTTAGCAAAACTTTTCATCCACAAAAGGATGGTCATATAGAGCGAACCATCCAGACTCTTGAAGACATGTTACACTCTTCTGTTATTGATTTTTGAGGTTCATGGATGAGGCATATACCCTTGGTGGAGTTCTCTTACAATAACAGTTTTCACTCTACCATCAGTATGGCACCATTTTAATCCTTGTATGGCTGGCCTTTCTGTTATCCGTTATGTTGGACTGGGGTCTGAGAGTCCGCAATTCTCGGACCAGAACTACTGCAGAATAAGACATAGTTGGTTCAAGTGATTTTTGAGAGGATAATGATAGCTCAAGATCATCAGAAATCATATGTTGATCAAATGAGGAGGCCTTTGGAGTTTAATTTTGGGGATGATGTGTTTCTAAAGGTGACTCCCCGTTATGGGCAGTGAAAGTCTTGTCATAGAATTATGCTTTCTCCCTGGTTTGATGGGCCATTTGAGGTGTTAGCCCATGTTGGAGGTGTGGCGGATCGAGTATCACTTCCACCAAAGTTGAGTCGGATACATGATGTTGACATTTATCAAAGATTCATAATTATATTCATGATGACCCTCACATCATCGATTGGGGATAGATCGATGTTGATGATGATTTAAACTTTGAGGAGAAACCTGTGGAGATGCAAGACCGCAAGGATAAGGTGTTACGTGAGCGTTCTATTCCCTTAGTTCGTATCTTGTGCTGACACAGTGGAATGGAGGAGAGTACCTAGGAACGTGAGTCATAGATACGTGCTTAGTATCCAGAGTTATATGATGTTTAACTTTTTTTTCTTTTTTTCTTTCTGGTATCAATGTAACATATGTGGATATGAAAATTTCATGTTTATGATAAGGCACCCTTTGATGTTTTGGTGTCTTGATCTCTTTTGAGAGGTATCTAGATGGGTGGTTGTTCAGACCCTATTTCATTTTCTCTTTAGGTGGATTTGGAATTATCGAGGATGAGAATGTTTTGAGAGGTATCTAATTTAATGGTTTGGACCTCTCCGGTCCACTACTTTGTGAAAATGCGGTGTTAGAGGCATTTCGGGAGGTGAAGGTAAATATCCCCAACGGTTTTCCAAAATCTTCATTTTCGATGAACCGTTTCAATGATAGAAAGTTGTGAATTGTAACGTCACATTACGTATCCAGGTACTTTTGATGTTTTTAACTACCTTTGGGTTGGAGTAGTGACTTGGGGGTGAATTTGGGTGATCTTTTAATGGAAAATGAAGGGTTTTATCTTTCTCATGGTCTGTGCACTGTTTGCCTAAACCGTGCAGCCAAACCGTGCATAGTTGGTCATGGAGGAAGTGGCTTCCGCATGGGAGGAGAACGGTTTTTCTAACAGTGAGGCCAAACCATGAGATTGTGGCGGTCGAGGTAGTAGCTAACACACGGTTTGCACACGGTTTGACTAACTGTGCGAGAAAACTGTACAAGCGCTTAAATTAGATACAAAAATTGTAGATGTAACTCGTTTTCCTCTCAAATGGTTCGTTTAGGCTCCTATGTGGCCATAAATTGGGATTACCCTACCTTGAAGGTAGTAGAACCACTCCCAAGCATTTTGGAGGCGATCTGAAGGATTCTCTTTGCGAATTGAAGCCGGTATCATGAGGTATATGATCGTTCTTCTTCGTTCTTGATCGGTTTCATAGATCCACTTGGATATACTTCTCCTTTTCTTTTAGTTTCTTAGATCTATGCCCATTATGGGTAAACCTAAGTGTTTGTATTCCATATATGATGAGCTTTGGTATTGGTTGTGTTAGGAGTAGATATTTAAAGAGGATTCTTGGAGAATCATCCCAGCTTTCTTTTTTGTTCTTCGTCTGATGGGGTTTTCATAAAAAAACCTCTAAGTTAGGGTATTGGTTTCTTCTCTTTCATTTACATGCAACTCTATTTTTATCATGTTTAATCCCACTATATGACAATGTAATTGGCATAATGAATATTTTGAACCGTATAAATAAATTTTTATCGATCTTATTTTATTGCCTATTTTTTCACTAGATAGTGTCATATCTATGATTGCTTTACTTTGCTGTTTGTTCTTGAAGGAAATCAGTAAAGAACGTAAATCAAGATTAATTGGTAATTGTTTCGATAAAGATAAAGTGGTAGGAAAATGAATCTAGTTATTGTTGTAATCTAATGTTAATCAAATTGTCAATGTGATATTGTATAATCATTTTTGTTAACTTACTGGTGTGGTTTCCTGATGTTTGAAACAACAAATTATAAACTTGTTAATTCAATATAGATTAAAGAATTTGTTTTTTTGATAATTCTATAACGGATTATGAGTTACCCTCCTAGTCGCGAAAGGGACATAGCCCAATTTTTGTGATGTTTTTCTTTCCTCCATCTTGTGTTGTGACATGATCCTTTTTGGGTGTTGTGATATGTGGGGGCAAAGAAGACTTTTTTTTCGGCAGCGGATGATGCCTATATTAGTAAGATGCATTGGTTTGTGCATGTGGGTGTCAGGGAGGACATCACGGATAATGGAATGGGATGGATGTGATTGTTGGATACTTGTTGATTCTTCGGTTGATTATCTACTTTACTTTTCCCCACTACTCAAGGCAGTTGGTCATGCATACCCTTCTTCCGAAACAGGCGAAGACGTGCGAGGTATGCCACGTGCTTTCTGTGTTTAGCTTCTCAAGGTAGAATGGGTCTACGCTCTTGATATGGAGGCAATGATTTGACGGGTAGTATATTTACTCACCTTGTTGTGCCCCCTTGTGTTAGTAGCATAGAATGTTTTTCTAGAATTCCTGATAATAGGGGAATGTAATTCTGTAATGAATATTTTAATAAATGATGTTAACCCATGGGGTTGGATTTCACTGGAACATAATGATGAGGATATTGTTTTAAAGTAATAGTTGATCTTGGGTGTGATGCTAATGATTTCTAATGAGGAATGGTTCATGGTGAATTAGTGTTAATTAATTAATTAATGTTAAGTGGAACTGAAAAGAAAAAGTGAATGAGGTAATATAATAAAGTTCTTTAAATGGTTCTTTTCTTATAGAATACCTAGTCTTAGAAGTTTCATCCTGGAGTCCGATAGATATTAGCGGCAGTTGAGTCTAAGACTAGGTTATGCCCACAGTTTGGTTGTGAGATATAGTATATTCTATAATTTTTGTGTTTCTTTATGCTACTCCACAATGTTATTAATATAAACTGACACCCTGGGGATTTTGAGCCCTGGGGGGTGTTTTCCCCAACATTATGATGGGTGTGTGAATGGATGAATACCCCCTTTGGCCCCGTTCTCTTATCGTGGTTGTTACTTATGCTGGTAGTAACATTGGTTTGTTTTCCCCATATATGTGGGTAGAGTGTTGTAATGGCTTGTGTTTATTCACGCAAATATATTCTGGATATAGTATCATATAGACTACTATAGGTGTAACATGTATAGTATATGATGGCTTGAGGGTCCTTACTCAGTGTATGGTTTGTACTATCTAGAGGTATAATACCCAACCTATGATACACATTATGCTAGTTGTGGTGGATTCTAAAAACCACCTAGTTACATATGGTTGAGAGGATGGTGTTGTACTTCGCCCAGATGTTTGCGGGAAAGCATTTTTGTTGCACAAGGTTCATATTGTAGTGCTTCACCCAGGTGTCTGCGGGCGTTCCTTTTTGGAGAGAGATTCATAGGACATGCGACTTTGGGGAAAAGTGGAAAACGAGTGGGGAAGTAGTAGCGGGGTACCAATGTTATTCTTTTCAATATGCTATATTCTTGTATGCGTTACTTGTTGAGAGTATCCATGGTGTGGTTGGGAACTTAGTATACATGTTTTCGTGATGAGTTAGTTTCACTTATTGTTTACTGTGCTTTATCATGCTTTCATTACATTTGCAGGAGAGGCTTCAGGGAGGATCCTACTGAGTATACTATTATACTCACCCTATTTATATATAAACTCTGTTTCACGTCACTTGGGGTAAGTTGGAGATTAAGTTGGTTTCTACTAGCTTGGGCTTGCAAGAGCTGTTCGGGCTTGTGGTTGCTGCTGGTTTTACTTTATTTGGGGTACTTGTAGTTTTCCCCTTTCAGTTGTAGTAAATTTTTATGACATTTCATATGTGTACATGGGTTTTATTTTATATTGTACACTGAGTTTTAGTTCATTGGTTTATATCTTATCTCTCTCTTCTTCATGTGTTCTTGTAGAGGGTAATGCGTCCCATTTGAGTGTTTATTATACCCTCAGTGCTAGTCGCCAACCTGGGGCCTACTAGAGGGGGGACTCAAGGGTCATTAACTCCCTTCTCACATTGTCGTCCTAAGAGTGGTAAACTTTGTGGGGAGGGGGTCGTGACACATGTACCAAAGTAACAATGCATGTGATGGAAACTGTAGTGGTTTTCTCAAGGAGAAAATGAATGAAATAGGATTTGGAATGAGAAATATTGTGGTAATTCTTAACCAACTATCTAGAGTCATGATTGACCACTTTAATCATAGTTATTTTTCTATGGAATCATAACTACGTGAATCGAATCCCAATAAAAGTTCAATTAATAATCATAAGGGTATGCATATTCAATATCTAATGTGTCAATGATGCGGAAATAAACACCTAGGAATAAGCCTCGAAGAGATGCGTAGATGATATAGATGTGAAAATCAAGGACATAAAGAAATAAACTTCCCTGAAAAGAGTAACCACTCAATAAACTCTAGGAAAGAGAAAGAAGTTATTTATTATTGTTCAATTGAATGTTTTAATTGTGGTTTTGATGGTCATTATAAAAATAGATTTCCAATGAAGAATTTTAGGGAATGGGATTGGCATGATCATAAATGTATATGTTTCCCAATTCCTAATGTCATTCCAATTGACGATGAGAAAATTGGCAATGAACTATGAATGGTATAAATTATTTCCTAGACGATGTTCTAATATTGTTAAATCCTAGGATATATGATTCATGATTTTGTTTTTATTAAATATTTATTAATTTATATGTTGGAAAAAATTGGTTAAGGTTTCTTGGATAATGCTGGATGATTAAGATGTATACATTTTATAAATTCCTGATTTATATTAGATAACTGGGTAATGAAATGTTTAAAAGTATTAATGCTCTTCTATTGATGGAATTTTTTAGATGAATTTTCACTTATAAGTGTAACCTGATGTTTGATACGTGATAATATTATTTATGTAAGAATTATATTTTCTTGTGTGGATATAAAATATAACCATATAGGTTTATGTAATCTTTTTTTAGGTAATTATGGGTTATTAATTTTTGGGATTCAAAATTTTATTTAAGAAATACTATTTCAGGTTAAAACATGATATGCATATTTTTTTATTCTTATCTAATTTTGTTAATTTTATTATAATTATATGGTTTTTGAAAAAGGGAAACATACAGACTGTGTGACAACCTATCACATCAGAAAATGCTTTGATAATCAAACCCACAACCAATGTGTGACTAGGATTTATCACCAACCACTGGAATACAGGAAGTCTCTGGTTAGAATGACTTATTATTTTTAGTGAAATTATTTTAAGATAAAAAATAAGTTGATTTTGGATCTTATTTTTTTTTCAAATAGATATCCTTAGTATAAGAAAATAGTTTTGTTATTAAATGATATATTATATTTTGGAATCCGTTCACTCTTTTGGGGACACTATATGCCTAAGGACAATAGAATACCATGAGAATACATTTTAAGAGTAATAGTGTAATTTTATCTATGTTTTTATTGAGTAAATATAGAGATTCATGTTATTTATGTAAAATATTAACCTATCTTATTGAATATGTGATTATGTTAATTTATTTTCTGTAGTCGATGTTATTTTGAGATTAATATTAATATTTATTATGGAACACTATGTGATCAAATTATTCTAAATTTTGGGATTCAATCTTAGTATGGATTACATTGAAGAATATTCGGGATAGTTTTTTATTGAACTTTCTTTGTTGAACTTTCTGGTATTGTTCTTTGAATTTAAATGATTAAGAGTAGTATTTATTTTTATAAATGTCCATCCTTTTGGGGGATCATATATTATTGTACTAACCATTTTGGTTTTGGATAATGTCTAAAGACATGGTTAATATATAGTTCATATTTTTTGGATTAATTTTTTTACTAGAATTTTTTTCTAAAGCTTCTGGTTCTACTATGTTATCACAGACATTCATCGTTTGAAGAAAAGATGAGTTTGTAGAAGAAAATCATTAAAATTTGAAATGCTATTTTAAATGTAAGTATATTTCTTTATGTTCGTATTAAATCATATAAATAAATTCCACAACATTAATAAAGAAAGAGCAAACAAATATGTTTTCAATTTACTTTTCATATTGGGGAATCAAGGACCATTGTATCCTATCAGAAGTTTATTGTTTTCTGGTAGTTAAATTTTTCTGATAATGTTATGTGTCATACTCCATCAGAACTTGATGGTTAGTTTATCTTCTATATCCATGTTATCCTACATAGAATCTTAGTATGGGTTATCTCATGTGACCATTGTACTTATATTTCTTTATTTTTATGTAATAGTTTTATTAAATCTTTTTCTAATTTAGGACATTCAATGATTTTTCCAAGACCAATTTTAAAATTGCAAGGTCGGAATTTCCAAAAGGGGGGAAGGTTGTAATGACCCAGGTATTTATAGAATAAAACTTTTTTCATTTCTTTTAGTATTTATGAATAAGACATTAAGTTAATGTTATATATTAAATTTTTCCGATAGCATACTGAACAGGCTAAATGGCTTTCCATGAAATATTTCATCCCATAAAACATTGAGGTATACCAAAAAAATAAAATTCTAATATTATTATTTTAAAATTTTTTTAATGAATATCAATTTTATTTTAGATATTGAACACAACTAACTAAATTATTATTATGAATTTTTGTTAAATTATTTTACATTTATCCAATAAATTTTATAGTCATAAAATAAGAATGAATCTATTTTTAAGCATGAAATACTTTAATATTACTTAAAAGGTCAATTTACCACCTTTAGATGGTGATCCTTTTTTAAATATAGGATCTTCTTATTTGTATTTAATATTTTATTAAATAAAATTATTCTTTATAAGCAAAAAATCAAAATTTACTTTGGATGTAATATTGGTATTTTTCTAGTAAAGATCATTTTTAATAAATTGTAAAAAATATCAGAGTTTAATTCAAAAATGTATTTTAATATAACTTATTTATATAGATAGAATTATTTTTAATTGGTTTTAATGTTTAATAGGATTAAAGTTTTATCATTTAATATAATTTTTGTTATTATCAGAAATTTCACATTGAAATTGGAAATAAACACATGCCATTTTTTGAATGTTTTTACTTCATATAAACAAGATTTTTGGTTTTGACAACAAGAATTTATTTTAAATTTGTTTATGCAATTTCTATGTTTGGAATATTGAAAAATAAATTCCATATTTGGAATCATGGTATACAAATTTTGAAAATATGTAACTTTTATTTTTAGATAGTATAAATAATAACATCAGTAATTAGTTTATTTACCCGAGTTAAAGGATACAACAGATAAATAAGTGTAAATAATAAATTTATAATAAATTTAACTACCCTAAAACATGTCCTAATCCTACCGGATGAGATATGTCTGACCATGGGAATCCTTGTGTCGATTTTGCGACATCCTAGATCAAGATTGATGTGAAAATTTCATTTTATAAGAATTTATATAATGTAATGAAAATTTTAACACATCCATGAATCTTTTAGAAAAAAAACATTTATATGTGGTTATATAAGTGATTGTTTCAATAAAAAATATTAATTATAAAGATAAAAATATTTCATACATCATGATATTTTATTTATAATTTTTAGACACCAGATATATAAATTTATTTATGACACAATGATGATGTACTGATTACCTTCATAATGGATTATTTAAATTAATGAGGTTTTAAATATTAAAATAAATTTATATTGAAATAATTTATTCAATCCATAAATTACAGGGATGATTTTTAAATGTTATATTTAATTTAACAATGTTTTTTGGAATTAATAAAGTCGTAATAGATTATTAAAAAATAATGATATAAATAGTATAAAAATTTACATAAATTAGTTTTTAAAAGAAATATAATTTTTTATAATGATATAACAGTCCAAAATATATATGATTCATACAAATTACTTAGATAAAGTATAAAATGTTATTATCTAACCACATTAGGTTCAATTTTCATTTTATACAAACAATATTAACTATATAGTTTGAATATACACAACGACATGGTAAGTGTCAAATAATTTAACAAAGGGTTAATGGTAAATGAGAAGGATATTTTTAAAACACAAACTGATCTAAAACGTTTTGGTTGAGAGTATTTAAAAAATCATCTTATCATATAATTAATTGAGTTTTGGAACTTAGGGAAATAGAAATTCAGTTTATAATAATATAATTTTTCAAACATTCATAATGTACCCACCATCATATAAAAGGCCACTGCCACTAACCCTTATTCACTCTTGTCAAGCCCCTTGGCTCATCCAAAATCTGCTAAAATAAACTCCCAACATCCCTATATTCCAACAAAAAGACTTACCTTGGGAATAAAGCAATTCAAGAAGGACATTTAGATTAAAACAAAAATATTTACCCTGATTTTAGGTAGTGTCTTCTATGAAGATCCTTTTTATTATTTTCTTTCTCCCCACCTTATGATCTTGTTATTTTTTTACATAACCAAACTAGTATTCTCAATATAATATGATGATGTGGTGATTATCTATTATTTTATATCTCGACTCCGTATGATTATGTAGTGATTATCTACTATTTTCCTTATCTACTCTCTATGCCCGTACTATTCTTTGATTGATTCAAAGCCATTTATTGATGATCACCAAACCAGTATCCTGGAGGAATTGTTTTTCCAGTCTTTTAACAATTATTCATCAAATAAACTATAATTAAATATAACCCAGATAAATATAATAAATACAATCGTTTTCCTTTCATATTTAGATCCACAAAATTCACCTTTTTAATCACGATATTCAAAATATTGAATAACCGAGTAGTCATACTCTCCATAATAATTGGTATAAAAATATCCTCTAAAATTTATCATTTGAATCATAAATAAATAGTTTTGAATCAGTCATAGACATGGTTTATAATCTCGATTTTAATCAGGATTAAAATCACCTTGTTAATCTACATAATGACTTTTACTCAATAAAGACGTGTTTGAATCTCCGACTCTAAAAGTAGGGTTGAACTACATAGAATACATTCTCTAAACCTAATGTTTACAACGAAAGTATGGTAAAAAAAGTATGATTTTATGATCCATTCTTCAAATGTATGGTTGGTCTCAAACATAAGGTTGATCATCCATATATTTCTCTTCAACATTCAAACATACAATATATAATAAATACATTTACAAGCTTCTAAACTTAAGATACATGATTAAACACAATGGTTGTTTACAAAAGATAGGTTGTTGAACCATACTTTTGAGAAAAAAATATGACATTACATACAAACATAGGGTTCTTCTTACATACACATATTATATCCCAAACACGAGGTTCCTTAAAAACGTTGGGTTCTTATTCTATACATTTTTCCAACACATATGGTTTGATAACCATATATTTCTTATTACCGATAAGTGACAGATTGCATACTTACGCTACACTCCTCAACATAGGGTATAAAAAGTGTTTCTAGAACATACTAAAGTTATTTTTGAACTCGTAGAGCATGGACAATATTTCCAGAACAAGATAATACACTAAAACAATTTCTGAATACTCTATCAAATATTCCACATGGATTAAGAAACTATAATATTATTCCAAAATAGAGAAATAAATAATATTAATTTATAGAAATATACTGAAATTTAAATCATTTGAATAGAAAATAAGGGTATTTGTGAACATTAAAATCATTTTAAAGAGAGAGAGTATTGTTCTAAATGTTCTCCCCTTAAAAATATAGTGTATTCTTGAAAACAAAACTTTTCCAAAAATCTCCCCTTTTTCGATGATCTCAAAACCCATAAAATAACAAAAAAAATTATCTTACAAAATTTATTTCATATAATTTAGAAATTTTCCATGATAAAAATAATATTTTATTTTAACAAAATCATTTCATATTTTTTACATTTTATCCCGCTTTATAAAGTAAAAAATATATCATCCTTTATAAATATTTAATTTTTTGTAGTTGTGTTTATCCATAGTTCTCCCAAAAAAATATGAAGTGATTATCCATAAATCTCCTCTTTTTGTTGTATCAAAAATTACGATAGAATAAAAAATATAACACATTTTAATATTGAAAATAAACTCAATTATTTGTTATGATAAACAATATATCAATATCAAAATTTATTTTACTGGCATTCAAACATAGACATTATAGTTAAAAAATTTAATATATAAACCTGGGATGAAAATATATTTTGTTAAAAATATAATTACATGTTTAATAAGGACAGTGAGAATCAAGGATAGACTAAAAATGATTGTGAAATGGGTCTCTGAGCCTTTGAAATATATTTTTGAGCTCTAACATCTACAATATAAAACTATTCCTCAGTCCAACACCTAAATGGACTATGAGTTCCATTATTTCCTGAGTCAGATAGATGTATTCAATAAAATATACACTAAAAAACTCATGTAATAGCTCTTTCTTCTCTATAAACTGATTGAGTTTTTATGTAAATTTGTATAAAAAAACACTAATCTCTAGTTCATCTGATGTAAAATGGTCAACTAGATAAATTTTATTATATAGGATAACTTATAATGGAGCATAGTTACACTATTTTTTCTATAGTCTGTCATTCATATTGCTCATTGCTGCAGTAATGACCTATAATCTCTTTATCATATCAGGCGATGTACCTGAGGTACATGCTTGACTATCCGTGACAGTTTAAAACTTCTTCCAAATGAAAATTCTAAAATCTACAATGTTTTACATCATTATTATTTTATATTCCATTTATTCAACTTTAGATAACATTTATTTCATAATAACTTCCACTTCAATTTATGAAACTGTACTATCATTCACGTTATGAAACTTTTTTTCTCTATTTTTCAAATTCTGTTCTCAAATGTTCATTTTCAGTTTAATAATTATTAAATTTTTGGATTAACTTCTCCACATGATCATTATTGGAATTAGAGGCACCGTTTCCCTGATTCTCAGACTGAACATCCACTGGATTTATCAGATCTAGGGGTAGGGATTCAGAATCTGAATTCTATTCATCATTCCTCTGTACTAGCTTCTCTATTGATTTTTACATTGAGTCCTTTTGGGACACATCCATAGGGAAATAATCACCAAAAAAATTTTGTTTGAATTACATAATGGTTATCAGCTTGATTCATATTCATAGGTTCATGCTTGTCCTGATCAAAATTTTCATTGATTTCCTCCAAGACAGGTTATTCTAATATAGGTTACTGGTGAACTAAATCCTCTTGAACAATTTCAATAGGTTGTACAATATCATATCTATACACTTCAACTTCTCCAAGATTTTCAACTATTTTATGCATATATTCTTTCTACTTCGGGGTCTCATCATTCTGAGAAACTGTTGGTTGTGCAATTTCATGTACCGTTGATTCTATAATAATTTTTTTCTTAAAAGAGGTTCAGTTGCTCCAACAATTTCTTGAACAGGTTCTTCATCATCTTGATCCAATCGATGTCTTTGCCTATGATGTTCTGCTTGACATTACTCATCAGAAAGAGTAAAAACTGTCCCAAATCACAGTCTACATTAGGTTCCACTTACTCTAGATTCTGCCATGCCTTCCTTAGATTTAGTTGTTTCTCCCCCGGATTCTATTCCTAGTCTTCCTCATCTTCAATAGGTATATTCATTCATTTCACAGTACTCTGGAAGAATCCAACCATCCTTAGAGTTCTACCATTGAAAATATTTTTGTGATGGCATCTTACTGTGGTTTCAATTTATCTCACCATATCATAATTAAACAGTAATTTGTAAATTAATATTCTATTGGGATAAAAGTTCATTCTAGCCTCTATGTGGTATCACTAAATGATATATAATACCATATATCTCAGAAATTTCACTTGATTTAAGTTGTAGAAAAAAAATTAAATACATGTTAGGATACAAAATCATCTCCATCTCTGACATCCTACGTGCAATCCCCGTTTTCAGAAATTTAAGAAGAATCTTCAGATCAGGTTCCAGATCCTTCAGTATCATGTTCCTTATGCATGTAGAACCAAATAAAAAGGAAATAATTTCCTTTTAATTATATTTATTATCTACAATATTCATTAAATATAAACGGTAAAATCCCTCATGAGGGAAGTTTAAGATTGTATCTATTTCCACATTTGAAATTAAAAAGTCTATATCTTTATTTTTTCCAAATATTCTGTCTTTTATATCCCTAAGGCTGAACTGAAAAATATGAAAAACGGATGAATCTCCACTTTATATAGAAACTTTTTATTTTATATATTGAACGATTTCACTATATTTTAAAATAGAAGGGATTTTTTTAGCATTATTTCCATTTGATACAGCCATTCTAGGTCGATTTATTTTCCATGTAGAATGTTTCTTCTTGTCATGCATTGATGCTTGACATTAGCAGCTTCTTCTTCCTTGATTCACTTTGTCATTTACATTTCTCTTTTAATGTCCTAATGGCTTGAATTTTTAGGGTTTTGAAGGTTTAGTCAAAGGTAGATGAATGATTTAAGGGTTATTTGGTGATTCGAATGGTTTTTAGAAAATTGAATGGGTTTGGAATTTGAAACAGTTTCTGACATCCTTGATAATTGTGTCATTATGCACATAGTAATTGATACATTACATAAAAGAAAAAAACATAGGTGGAAAATGTTTAAATCATAACTGATGAAGTTTTTAAATTATTCTAAAATATGAAATAATATAAACAAATAAAATAATAATAAAAATAATATATTTCAAATTAAAATTTCATTTAAATATAAATAAACATAGAAACCCCTTAATAAAATCAAATCATGAATAGGGATGTGGTTTAGTTAAAATATCAGCTCATTAAATTTCATTACTTACAAATTCTAATAATATATCATTTTTAACAACATCATCTATTAGAAAATGATGTCTGATATCAATATGCTTAGTTATTGAATGATTAATAGGGTTATTTGAAATATTTATATCACTTTTAATATCACATAAATTAGGTTCATTATTAAAATTTAGTCTAATGTTTATAAGTGTGTTTTTCATCCACAAAACATGTGCACATTAACTGCATGGAGATACATATTTTTCCTCAGCTGTTGACAGGAAAACTGAGTGATGTTTTTTACTAGACTATGAAACTAATGATTTTACAAAAAAGAGATAACACCCTGAGGTTATTTTCATATCTAATCTATAACTTCCAAAGTCAGAATATGAATATGAAATAAAATTAAAATCATATGTTTTGGATATGGAAGAGATTGAAAAACTGTTCCCTTTAAATATCTAAAAATTATTTTGACAACACATAAATAATTATTTAGGATCATATTGAAGTCTATCACAAAGAAATATTTAATAGATTATTTATGTCATGCTAGCAGTATGATATAATGAATTAATAATTATACCTCTATATAACATGTTGTCAACTGATTTTCTAGTTTCATTTATATCATGTAATATATTTTTACATATAGGAGTTGTATATGTCTAGCGGGTTTCATGCGCCTATTTCATTAATAAATGAGTAATGTATTTTCTTTGATCTAAAACAGTTCCAAAATCATTTTGATAAATTTATAATATTAATAAAATTTAATTCTTCCATCATACTAATTTCAAATCATTTTTTCAATAAATTTGAAATCTCATGAAAAATATTTTTATTTGTTGCACCGAAAATTACATCATCAATATAAATTTGATCCAATAAAATATTAGAGTTAACAATTTTTCTTAAAAAAAGTTGGATCTTCCATCCCAACTGTAAAATCATTATTCAATAGAAAATAAATTAATATATCAAACCGTGCTCTAGGTTCTTGTTTTAGTCCATAAAGAGCATTAGTAAGTTAGAAAATAGAATCTATTTTTTGTGAATTTTCATAACCAGAATATTTCGCAACTTATAATTCTTCCAATAAATAGCTATATTCAAATTCAGACTTAAAATCTATTTGAAAGAATGTAAAGTTCATATCAAATATATAGGATAAAAGGTTCCTAATGACATCTAATCATGACACATGTGTAATGGTCTCATGATAATATATAACTTCTTCCTGATTATATCCTTTAACAACTAGTATTACTTAATTTAAAGATATTATTCCTTGATCGTCTTGTTTATTTCTAAATACCCATTTAGTTCCTATAACTCGATAGTTCTGTGGTCTTTCACCTAAATTCCAATCATCATTTCTCTTGAAGTGTTTTAGTTCATCTTTCATTGCATTAATCAAACATTCATAAACTACGGTTTCTTATAATGTCTTAGGTTTTAATTGGGATATAAAGGCAGAGAATTCAACATGATTTCTGTCATTTATTCTATTTTCTATTCCAATGTCTAGGCCCCCTATAACAGTTTATAAAGTGTGATTATTTAGGGTTCTAGAATTTCTTGGTATTATACTATTAGGTTCTTTAATGTCACGTTCTTTTAAACTGGACATAATTTTATTTATATAATTTTCATAATCATCTTTCATTTTCACAAGACTCATGTTATCCTTAGATTCAGATTCATTAATTTGGTCTTTCTTTTTTTCAAAGGGATCATATTCATCAAATTTCACATGAACTTATTCTTTAACAATCCTTTTCTTTTTATTAAAAAATCTATATGCATTTGAAGTATCATAATATCCTAATAACACGCCTTCAATAGATTTTGGATGAAACATACCAAAATTGTCCTGGTGTTTAAGGTTTAAACCATGCATCCATAAACATTAATGTAATTTACATTAGGTCTTTTGTTATTATAGTGTTTATAAAATATTTTTAAAAATCCATCTGATTAAAACACTATTTATTATATAACACGCTATGATTATAGCTTATTCAAAGAAATAGGTACGAAGACTGTATTCACATTGTATAGTCCAAGCAATTTATTTTATATTCTTATTTCATATTTCAATAATACCTATTTTTTAGGAGTTATTGGTGCTGAGAAGGTGTGTTTAATACCAATATATAAGAAAAAATAAATAAATTCTAATTTCTCAAATTATCCATAATGATCACTTCTTAATGAAATAATTTTGAAACCTTTTTCATTTTGAACAGCATTGAAAAAACAACCAAATATAGTAAAAGCTTCATTTTTATATTTATTAAAAATATCCATGTAAAAATAGAATAGTCATCAACAAAAACATATACATAAAATCATCCAAGATAAATTTTTATTCTTGATGATCCAAACAAATACATATGGATAAGGTCTAGAGGTATAGATGTAGCAATTTTGTTAACTAGTTTTAAGGACGATTTGTGCTGGTTTCCATGTTGACAAGCATCAAAGAATCTATCACATTTAAATTCGAGACTACTCAAATTAGAAAGTATTTTCTTCTTAGATAACTTATGTAAAACATATAAATGGCAATGTAAAAGTCTTATAGGATATATCCATGATTAATTTATCTCATCAGTTAAATAGTTTACATTTTGTTTACAAAAGGAATTGATGTTTATTATATAAACATTATCAGTTCTTGGTGCTATAAAATTATTCAATTTATCATTAAAAATAGAACAATAGTATTTAGAAAACTAAATAAAATATCAATCATCATGGAGTTTAGAGATACATATTAGGTTGTGTTTCAATCCTTTTACATAGACTAAATTATTAATTGAGACCACTTCTGTATCTCCAACACTTCTAATGCTAATAATGTTACCTTTGACATTGTCACCAAACATGACTAATCCTCCATCCTTTTGAGATCATTTTCATAAATTTGATGAGTTTCCTCTCATGTTCCTGGAGAATCCACTTTCCATATACCAAAAATCTTTTCTTCTTCTATAACCTACTCCCTACAATGTTATAGAAACAAATGATTATTTTGGTACACATATTATGTTGGATATAGCAGTGTTAGTTAGCAATGATATGGGAATCCATATTTGCTTAGTTTTTCTATAATCAATTGATTCATATAAACTACATGCAATAAAGGCTTTTTTAATCCCAATAATGTGGTTTCCTTAAATAAAATTCTTTAGATATGTAACATTTTTTCCACAATAATTTCAAATTTTTCCTTTTATACTTGGTATAAAATAATTCTTATACAGTTTGGGCTTCTCACCATTACTGCATATTCCATATAATTCCTTTTGAATCACATTTTTTCTAAGAATTTCATTTAGATTATTTTTTACATTTTTAAAAACAAGAGTTTCACTTTTTTATGTTTCTTCTTCTGTTTAAAGAGTTTTTATTTTAATTTCATTATCTGTACAGTTTGTGTTTGATGAATTATAATTTTCAATTAAACTTTACTGTTGTTTTAGAAGGGTGAATCATTATCATAAAATAATAGTATGAATATTTTTAAATGATTAATGTTTTTTAAATAAGGAATCCTAATACTTCTACTGCATATTACAGAAGGCAGGAAGTTTATCATTTGAACATCTAGAACTAGAATCCTAAATAGATGAGTAATAAGATTGTACATCATCATCTTCTGCCATAAAGCACATATTTTCATTCATATTTGATTCTTTCTTTTCTGAGTCAGACATTGATGCATTGTAGTAGTCTTAAGAAACAATCCATGTAGAATTCATTGCTCTTTTATCATTATACTCATATTCATTTTTTTTAAAAAAACATTCTTTCTCTTTTCACATTTTTATTGAGGGCAATGAGGTCCAATGTGACCCATCTTTTTGAATTCATTTCATGTGACCTAACTTGGTTATTTTTCATCCTTTTTGAAGGATTTAATGAATACCTTCCTATTTCTGTAGAATTTACTGATCATTCTGTCTAGTTGTTCCAGTTCCACATCAAAATTTGATAAATCTGGATTCTTTGATTTCACTTTTATTGTATTCTTCACATTTCATCTATTCCATTAGGATGTTGCATTAAGATTAGTATTTTCTGTATTGATCAATAATTTATTTTCATTTTCATCATCATTCATCTCATCCTAATACATCATAAAAGTTCCAATTAAATCATTCATTGTATGATTTTTGACTGCTGATGATTGCCTAATGGCAGTCAAAATTCCATTCCATATTGGTGGTAATACTTTTTTAACTTTCACAGCCTGATCTTCTTGTTTGACATGCTAACCCAAGGCCATGATATTATTAGAAATATAGATATTCCTTACATTCATCTCGGTAGTTCATTCAACTTTAATCATTTTGAATGTGATAAATTTGAATTTTGCAAATCTACAACTCATCTGTCTGACATTGTCAGTTCCTTCATATGAAACTTCAATCATCTTCCACATTTCATAAGCCATTGTGCATTGAGATTCTTTTTTGAATTCAACTTGTCCAAGACCACAGATTATGGAATTCATAGATTTCATGTTTATGTCGTACTCTACTATTATATCAGCACTGTGTGTTTCAGGTTTCCCTGGAATCACATAGGGAGTTTTAGTTTTTATGTAGAATCTATACCCAAGGTTTATTGAGTATATGATCATCCATTATTTTTCGAATCCATAATTTTTACCATTGAACTAGGGAGCACAAACCATTGACATACCCACCAGTGTATCGGTCATTGTGCCCTGTATAATCCATAAAAATTCATATTGTTATAGATTTACCAAAAGAACCACCTCTGATTCCAATTATTAGATCAGGTTATACCAAATACGAACAAGGGGGGTGAATTGTGTCTTTTAAAATTCTTCATGAATTGTGGAAATTACAGAGTATGTCATTTTATCATTATATGGTTGTTTATGAAGTGGAAAATAAATAGTTAGAGAAATCATGGTTGTATAGTGGTTTGGGGAATAAAAGGCCCCGATTCCAATCTACCGACTCTCTACTCCACGAGCATGGTGATTTTCACTATGAGGTCCTTTTATCAACAGACCATCCATAGATGAGTATAGGAAGTTGATACCTTTACAAGATAAGGCTAAAAATAGAACATTCTATTTCATACATAGAACCAAATACAATGCTTAAACCGAGAAGCTTAATAAAAAGTTTATTTTTCTTGAAATACATTCCAATTGTTCTTCATAGTTTCAACAACACACAACTGATAGTCAATCTATCTTCATATTCATAATGTATGAACATCATGAGGAAGTAGTTCTAAGACAATCCAATTTCAATTATTATATAAGAGAATTCAGAAACTCTAATAATAATAGCTTCACAATATATATGTTTTGTAAAAATGATGATTCATTAATGTGCTTCATCTTCTTTATAAAAAAAATAGTTTTATAGATCAAGGTAGCATCATATATGTGTGACTCGTATATCTCTATAAAATTGTAGCAGTGAATAAAATAAAGGAATTTTTCTTCTAATTTTTTCTCTATAATTCATTAAGAACACTGTAATTGAAAATAACACAGATATATATAATAAATTCAATTGTTTTTCTTTTCAAATTTAAATCCACAAATGCCGCCTTTTGAATTGCGATATACAAATGATTGAACAACAGAGAAGTCGTAACTCTCCTTAATATTCTGCATAAAAAGCTCCACTTAAATCAATCCTTTGAATCCTAAATAAATGACTATGAATTAGTCAAATATGTGCTTTATAATCAAGTTTGAAATCTGGATGATAATCTGCATAATGACCATTGCTCAATAAAGACATGTTTAAATCTCTAATGCCATCCTAGGGTTGAGATTCATATCATACATTATCTGAACGTATGGTTCACAACTTAACATTGATCATGAAAGTAATATTTGACAATCCATTCTTCAAACATATGATGGATATCCATCATATGGTTGATCATCCATACTTTTCTCTTAAACTTTCAAATGAACAATATATAATCCATAATTTTTTCAGCTTCTAAATGTAATATACATGACTCAACGTAAGGTTGTTTACAAAAGTATGGTTGATGAACCATATTTTTTAGAAACAAACATGACATTACATAATAATGTAGGGTTCTTATTCCATACTCTTCTTGTAACTCCCCAAGCTTTCGTGGTACGTTTCCCTTTAAATAATACAATAGCTTGCATTGTATGCAACTTTGAGGTTCAAACACATTAAGACCAATCAAAATAGCTGTTATGATTATTAATACACACTTTTTAAAATTTATTAAATTATATTTTTCAAAATCATATATTTTTAATTCTAAATATCAAAATTATCTTTGGTTTAATTTTTGGTATTTTTCTAAACACATATAATTTTTGATGAATAGTAAAAACACTCTGATATTGGTTAAAACCGACTTTTTTATTTGAATAATTATTTATATTATTTAAATTTATTTTATGTAAACCTGGATACATAATACCTATATATGGTTGATAGTATTCATTGGAGTCATTTTATAATATGTTTTGAAATAAAAAAATTTATTGAACGTTTACCATCATTCACTAACCTCCAATGAGCATTTGCAAATTTGCATAAAATATTATTATACCTCTTCTATTAGTTGAATTTTAAAAAAATGAGTGACAAGATTAATATCATTATGTAAAATGTGGTTCAATAAGATGAAAATAATTTTTGGTGAATAGTAACTGTTTACTTTTATTTACAACAGTTAAAATATATAGGGTAATTTATTGTTAAAATGATAACATCATTACACTAACATATATAATAATTCAGTTGGATAAGTATAATTCAACCAAAAACTACCTTAGCAATAAAATAGGACCCCTTTTGTCCAATTGGATTAGATTAGGGCATTCATAATTATTTTACTTAAAGAAGAGTTAAAAGAGTTAAATTCAATATGTAATAACTAATCCATTTTTAATAAAAGGATAAAAACAATATAAATTTGACTATAAATATTCATTAGAAATATAAAAATATTTCCTACATAATCTTATTTTCTTTATAATTTTTATTCATTAGATAATATATTTTATTTATGAAACAATGATGATGTAGTAACTACGTTATTAATAAAATATTAAAATAACTGATATTATAAATATCCAAGTAAATGTAAATTGAGACTTTGATGAATTCAATTAATTTTATAGATTAAAATTAAATGTTATGGTTAGTTAAAAAAACTTTTTTGATGTCCCATAGTTCTAATGTAATTAAAAACATTCAAATACTAAATAGTGCCATAATTGACATAATTGAGTTTAAAAAAATAGTATATTAATAATTGATATAATATTCATAAAAATATAAGGTGTTAGAATAAAAAATTATATAATGTTATATATAGAAATAATGAACCACTTGTGGTTCCTTTTTCATTTTATATTATTTTCATTAACCATATAATATAAAATTACAAAGAGACATAGTAAATGCCAAACTATTTAACTAACAGTTAAGTCTAAAAGATAATGATAATATGTTTACCTAAAGTAGTATAAAACGATTTGGTTTAGAGGGTTTTGACCCATATACATCTTATCCTCTAAATAAATTATTTTTTAGCAATTATAAACCTTAAATGATTTTATTAAAAAATTATATTTCAATCATTTCCTAAGGTGCCCCACACCTCTCTTATAAAAGGGTACTTCCCCTTCTCTAAAAATCACACCTCCAAATCCATTCGGCTCTTCCAAAATATTTCCAAATATCCTCCCAAATATCCTCCCATCATCCTAGATTATTTCCTTTTGTAATAAATCCAACCTATTTATCCCTTTTGTCAAATCTAATGATAGAACCCGAAGAATAGGTAAAGATTTCATCACTTCTTTCAAATTCATTTCTTCTTCGACTTCTTCTTTCTTTGCTGTTTCAATACCAAAATAATAAATCATGTAACTTATAAATAATGTGATGTTATTATAAATATGGTACAACCACATCTTTATCTGATACATTCTATAAATGAAAAAGTCACCTTACATGCATACGTATGACATACTGTCTCCATGTCGTGCTGTAGTTTGTTATTCAACCAATTCATTATTTACATGGGTATACTAATTGGTATAACTAATGTAAATAATAAATATAACACGTTAAGGATTATATATATATATATGATATAACATACAATTACATATGATTTCTCTATCAGTGTAATGATATTATCGCTCGTGCCTATGTAAGGATTACCGTATCCGCAAACATGATGATATTCATTTCCCCATCGTAACAATTCAAGAATAATTTTTAGTTGATGAATAAAAAAAATTTATGAACATAATATCATTATTTATATGATTCAAATACATCCTATCCATAACCACATGGCTTATGTAACCAATCATATAATGTAAAATGAATCATTCAACACATGGAATGATGATACTACTAAAATATTATTAACAAAAATATATTAGAGGATCATATATGATATCATATTTATGTGTATATATCTTGAATAATTTGATAAAAACTATTTAACTATTATTTAGGTGGTTAACATACCCTCGACCAAGGAAAACTACAAGTTAAGGTTTAATTTCACAATCTCTTTATTATCTGAGGTTATTTTTATGTAAGTATCTAGTAGGACCTCTTTGTCATCCACATCTCGGTTTTCTTAAAAATCTATTTAAATAAAATTATTCTATTTACTAATTTATGTGTTAAAGTCATTTATACAACTATTTTACCTAATTCTTTTTGAAATTAATCATTCTTTCGTTTTCCAAACAAGGTACTTTATGACCTTTTTGACAAAATTATGGTAATAATGTTTGTATAAATTATACGACAGATGTAGCTATTTTCTGTTGTTATAACATCATCAAATATTCCCTTAAATGCTTATAAATTTTTTTTCAAAATAAATGTTTTCTTTTATAATTATGTGACTCTTAAATGATTTCAAAATAGAAAGATATATTTTTCACAAATAGTGTTGATTCCCTCTAAGTCAACATCCATTGATAAAATTGACACTTGTTTAAAGTTGAATTATTATTATAAAAATATTCCATATTGTATTTAGGGTTTTGTGATATGCTCGACAATGGATGTGTTTTATTTTTATACCATTAATGGTTTATCGTTAAATTATTGACATTTAATATGCTAGTTTTAATAAAAATGCATATGTTATGTTTCATCCTTTTCATATGAGGAATTTATTGGACATTGTATGTGATGGGTGGAGCCAACTATAGCTCCTCGGGGCATTAGAATGTCTCATGACACAATTAGACATGTAATTGGCGGAGTCCTTTCCCAATTTGATATAAGGATTTGGTCGAGGCCTAAATCAATTTTAGACATCTTGGATGAGACAATGATATAATGTTTCAGAATGTATGTCATTATGCATTTTCTCATTATAAAAATAATAATGATTGATCATGTGGTTATTTGACAAGTAAAATACACATGACTATGCTTTATTTTGAAATTACTTACTCAGCTTATATTACTTCCATAATGTTTTAGTGTTTATTATTTGTAAAGGTATGTGATTTTAGTTATTCACCATTCCTTCTGTTTATATTATCTTCCGCAGTATTTCTTACCCTTATTGAGCATTTGATATCCCCCAATTCTCATGTTTCATTTTCCCATGATATAAGAAAGTTAGTTATGAGAGATGTGGAGGCATAATCTAGGAATCCTGGATGTTTATAATGTAATAAATTAATGTCGTATTTATTTCAAGATGTAAGGTTGAACTTATGTATGTATCTTGTTTCCAATAATACTAAACTGATCCGTATTTCAGTACCTAATTCCATGTATCATTCCAATTTTATGTAATAATGAAACAACTCTAGGTAACTGGGGTTGGGGTGTTATTTTTGGTTTCAGATGAAGTTTAAAACAAACCTTAAAAAATTTATTCAGAAAAACTCTAATTAGAGAACATTACCCTAAGATGTACATTGAGGATTAGTATAGAAGAACTCCCTAGAATTTTGGTACTATATAGATTTTGTGTATTTTCCATGAAATACATCCTTGTCTCGATACAAGAAGGTTGAGGCGGCTCTGGATCAGATGTATGTAGTGGTAAAACTAGAAATCACCACTTTGATCTTAACTCGAGTGGGAAACAGTGCACGACAACAGGCCTTGCTGCACATTTGGTTGCAACACTCCCAGGGGATATGCTTAGGATAAATAGCATTTTATTTACTAACCATTATGATTGATTTATGAGTATATACATCCTTAAGGAATTTTTTTTTATGATTATGGATTATATACATAAATTATTCAATTTATGTTATGTTTTTTACAAGTTCAAAATTAAGTATGGTGATTCATAAACTAATATATTGTATGCCATTTTTTAGAAATGTTTCCTATTGGAATGAATAGAAACCATATCAATGCACATAATCCATGTAAATATTGCCTCCAACTGAAGATAATTATAGTGGAGATGGTGAGAAAATTGGTGTTGATCAGCTTATCACCATACTCAGACAACTCACTCAGGTTATGAAAACTAACATTACCCGTATGGAGCACCATTATCCACAATGCAGATGATCAATATTGAACCAATTCATGAAGCAAAAACCACCAAAATTTAATGGGAGTAAAAATCCATTAGTATTCGAGCAATAGATAATTTCCTTAGAGAATATATTTAATGCTCTGGGGAGTATCGAATGGGAAAAAAATTTAATGATGGTTTATCGCCTCACGTGAGATGTAGTTCAATGGTGATCATTGATTCAAAAAAAGGAAGATGAATAAGTACCAATCATAGAATGGAATATGTTTAAAGATATTTTCATAGAAAAATAATTTCCTCATGACCATAAAGCAGATATGGAAGAATAATTTCTGAGTATGAGGCCAAAGGAAGATGAGAATGTCACAAAGTATGAGGATAACTTTACAAGGATTACAAGGCTTGGTGAAAATTATATACGTAACCGAATAAGTAAGTTTGATTGTTTCTTTAATGGGTTAAAACTATTTCTCTGTTGAGAATTAGTCTCACAATCCTTCTCATTGTATGAAGATAATTCCTCACGTGCTATCATGACATAAAAGTAATTCTTTATGTATTAAAACTTTATAGAAAAGAAAGAGAAGAAGAGATCTGTTGAACACTATGGGAATGGAAATAAGGAAACATGGAAGAAGGAAAGAGTTGAATTTCCACCCTGTGAAAATTGTGGAAGGAAGCACCCTGGTGCCTATCTAAAAAGAAAAGGAGTATGCTACAAATGTGAACAGAAATTACATATTTCGAGTGATTGTATGGGGAATAAAGAATCTACCAATATTTAATGATATAATTGAAAGAATATGGGAAATTATGCAAATGAATTTTCTATGCGTTAGGGAAATTTACCTCAGAAAAGACCATGGGACGAAGGCCAAGATTATGTGATCACTACTACAGAGGTTGATGTTTCGAATGACATAGTGGCCGATAATTTAATAGTTTCCTAAAGTTTATCCAAAGCTTTATTTTATTCTAGATCATCACACTGATTCATATATTCCCAGTTTTCTATGAAAATTATATATTTCCAATTTGATTTAACATGATTGTTTTCAGTTCAATCACCTAAGGGATGTATCATTGCAATAAAGTTCTGTGAATTAGTCACCATTAATTAAAATAAACGATATTTATATGCTGATCGAATCTCCATACACATGATTTAATTTGATATAATCCTCGGTTTGGATTGTCATTTATGCCATGATGTGAGAAAATTATTATAAGAAGAATGAGTTTACAATTCTCGATGATGATAAATAGTACTTTATCTTTAGAGATGAAATGTCACCATCTGATTCTTATCTAGATTCACCACATATAGCTCTACTAGATTATGTTATTTGAGAGGATGAGAATGAAATAATTATGGTTGAGGAAAAAAATGATTTAATAGAATACGTACCTATTATTCCTGAATATGTTGATGTGTTTCCAGTGGAATTACATGGACATCCTCCAGAATGAGAAATTGTGTTTTCCATTTATTTAATTCATGTTTCAAGGCCCAAATCAAATACCCCTTATAGAATAGCCATTGTGGGATTACTGTATCTAATGAAACAACTATAGTAATTGAGTAATAATGGATTTATTCTCCCAATCATCTCTCTATGGGTATCCCATATACTTTTTGTTTAAAATAGTGATACATCCATGTGGATGTGAATTGACTATAGGGATATCAATGATATAATAATAAATAACATGTATCCCCTACCTCAAAATGATGATTTCTTCGACCAACTTCATGCTTCTCAAAATTTTTCTATGATTGACCTTCAATATTGATATCATTAGTGAGTGTGAAGAAAAAAGGCATTCTAAAAACAGCAATTCGAACCAGGAACAAGCATTACAAATTTATAGAAATGCCATTTGGATTGAATAATGCACTCTCTTCCATCAGGGATCGAATGAATTTAGTTTTTAATGAATATCATGATGAGTTTGTAGTGGTATTTATTGGTGATATATTGGTATACTCCAAAATCTACAAAGATCATGAAAATTACTTGCGCAATATTCTAAAGACTCTTAGAAGAAATTAATTATATGTGATGTTTATCAAGTGTAAATTCTGGCTTCATGAGATTTCTTTTATTGGCCTTATTATCTCTAAGGATAGAATCTATGTTGATCCTTTAAAGACTACGGCAATCCCAGAATGGGCATCACCGATGAGTATAATTGAGGTATGCAGTTTTATTGGTTTATCAGGTTATTATCGATATTTCGCCCAGAATTTTTCCTGGTTGGATAATCCATTAACCATGCTCACACGTAAATGGGGTAAATTTGTTTGGACAAAAGAGTGTTGGGAATGTTTTGTAGAAATGATGAGAAGATTAGTTAATTTTCATATCTTGAATCTATCAACGTGGAATGATGGGTTTTTATTTATAGTGATGCTTCAAATAAAGGACATGGTTGTGTCTTTATACAGAATGATATAGTTATTTCTTATGCATCACGACAACTAAAAATTCATGAGAAAAACCATAATACTCATGATCATGAGTTACCATCTGTAATCTTTCCTATGAAAACATGGAGACACAATCTCTTTGTTGAAAACAATGAGATTGTTACTGATCATAAGAGTTTGAAGTATTTTTTCTCGCCAAATGAACTGAACACGAGGCAAAGACGATGTCTCGAACTACTCAAGGATTATTATTTCAATATACACTACCACCAAGGGAAGGAAAATAAGGTGGAAAATGATGTGAGTAGAAAAGGACATGAAGTTTTTAATAAGAAGAGAGTAGAAAGGGATCAAATATTCAAGGGTCTAGTAAATATGGATATGGGAAAACCCATGGGAAGTGAAACATCAATATTTTTTGAAATGGATTCCAAACCATCATTATTAGACAGGATAAATTTCTTTTACACTAATGATGAGGAGTTTGAAACGAAAATTAACGCTGTTAATGATGGGAGATTTATTGACTTTGTATATGAAGATGTAATTTTGAAATTTGGAAAAAGAATTTTTTTTCTTGCTACACCTGATCTAAAAAGGGAATTGTTGGATGATGCTCATATATCCAATATCTCTATACAACCCTGGTAGCACTAACATGTATAGATATTTGAAGGAACATTTTTTGTGGGACAAAATGTAGAGGTAGATTGTTGATTATGTGTCTAGATGTATGGTTTATCAACATGTGAAAGCTATAATTCAACATCATGGTGGAGTCATGCAACCTCTTTCCATACCTGAGTGGATATGGGATGATATTACTATGGACTTTTTCTTGGGACTACAAAATACTCTTAGAAAGAACGATGCAATATGGGTCATTGTCGATCATCATACCAATTCAGAACATTTTTTCAATAAGAAAAGATTTAACACTTGAATTTATAGCAAGAATATATATTAATGAAGTTGTAAGACTTCATGGAGTACCTATATTGTTTGTTTCTGACCATTATCCCTATTTTACATTAAGATTCTTGAAAAGTCTTGAAAATGTTCTGGATATAGATCCTTGTTTGAGCACTTCCTATCGCCCTCCATCAGATGGACAATTAGAACGGATTATTCAAACCATAGAAGATATGTTGAGGTCCCTCTCACATGACTTTCAATGTATGTGGTATTTTAATTTACCTCTAGTATGATTTTCTTATAATAATAGATTCCATTCAAGTATTCAGACAACACAATATGAAGCATTATATAGAAAGAGATGTTGCACACCAACCTGTTAGGATGATGTTGGTGAAAGAAAACTCATTTTCCCAGAACGTGTTGAGGAAAAAATAGAAAAAGTGAAGATTATCCAAACCCACATCAATGCAGCCCAATGTAGGAAAAATAGATATTCCGATAACCAATAGATGTATTTGGAATTTCAAGTAGGAGACCATGTTTTCTTAAAGGTATCTCCGTTGCAGGGTGTTATACATTTCAGTATGAAGGGTAAATTGAGTCCCAGGTATATCATACCATTAGAAATTCTAGAATGAATTGGATTTGTAGCTTATTATTTGGTAATGCCTCCAAGTCTCTCCAAAGATAATGATCTGCTCCATGTATCACTGTTGAGAAAACACATGCCTGACCCAATGCATGTACTCACATATGAGGAAATTGAACTAGAACTTGATCTATCTTATTGTGAAGATCTTGTCAAAATTCAAGCCACCAGGGAACAAGTGCTGAGAAACCGAATGACTAATCTGGTAAAAGTTATATGGGGAAAACATACAATGGAAGAGGCAACGGGGGAACCCGAGGAACTTATGATGATGAACCACCCAAATATATTTTTGTGGTAGTATTCTAGAAACATAGAGAACGAAATTATTTAATTGAAAGAATAATGTAACACCCCAAACATCCACAATATGTTTCCCTTTGAATGATGTAATAGCTATCATGTTACGCAATTTTGATGTTCTAAAACACCACGATGAATCAAACTAGCCTTTTTAAATAGTAATAACCAGATTTTGAATTGTATATTTTTTTTTTCAAAATGGACTTCAATTTTGAATTGTAATATCGAAATTAGATTAGGGTGAATATTTGGTAATTTTCTCAAAACATTCAACTTTTGATGAATAGAAAAAAACACTACATTATTGGTTTAAAAGAACATTTTATTTAAATAATTAATTATTATATTTAAATTTATTTTATTTAAAAATAGATACCTAATACCTATATATGTTCAATGTAATTAATTGGAGTCATTTTATAATATGTTTAGATATATAAAAATTTTATTGAACTTTTTATCATCTTTTACCCACCTCCAAGGAGCATTTAATAATATTCATAAAACATAATTTTTCCTCTTTTGTGAGTTTAATTTCAAAAATTTGACAGACACAATTAATATCATTATGTAAAATTTTCTTCAACAAGATTAAAATAATTTTTAGTGAACAGTAAATGTTGACTTTTATTTAACACGATTAAAAGTTAATATGGTAATTAAGCGTAAAAATGATATCATAAATACCCTAACACTTGTACTAATTCTATTTTATAAGTATAATTTGACCAAAAGAACCTTAGGAAAAAAATATGACCCATTTGGTCCACTTAAATTATATTAGGACATTTATTATTGTTTTATTTAAAGAAGAATTAAATGTGTTAAATTCAATGTTTAATAATTAATCAATTTTTTAATTTAGAGTTCAACACAATATAAATTTGACTATAAATATTAATTCTAAATATAAAATTATTTCCTACATAATTTTATTTTATTTATAATTTTTATAAAGTAAATAATTTAATTTAATAATGACACAATGATGATGCAACAATTACCTTTTTAATGAAATATTAAAATAATTGATATTATAAATATCCAAATAAATATAAATTGAAACTTATGATGAATTACACTATTATTCATGGTTAATATTACATGTTAGTGTTGGTTAAATAAATTTTTTTTTAATTTATAATGTTTTAATGGCTTTCATAAAAATCAAATACTAAATAATGTCAAAATTGATATAATTGATTTTTTTAAAACAAAACAATATTTTTAATTGATATAATATTATGAAAAATATAAGGTTTGGCAAAAAGACTTACATACAGATATATTTAATAAAAATGAACCACTTGGGGTTCTCTTGGTAGTTTATAGTATGTTTATTAACCATATACTATAAAATTACAACGAGGCATGGTAAATTTCAAACTCTTTAACTAAGATTTAATCCTAAAAGATAATGTTAATATGGTGAACTAAACCATTATAAAATCTATTTTTGAGAGTTTTTTGACCCATATACACCTTATCTTCTAAATAGGTCATATTGGAGCCATTTGAAAGTGAAAATTATTTTATTATAAAATAATATTTCAATCTTTTTCTGAGGAGCCCCTCACCTCTCTTATAAAAGTGTACTTCCCATTATCTCAAAATAACACCTACAAATAAATTCATATCAGCTATAATCTACCAAAATATTCTCCCAAGATTCCTTCCATAAACCTAGAGTACTTACTTTGGTCATAATTCAATCTTAATTATCCATTTTGATCAAATCAAAAGGATGAACCCGAAAAAGAGGTTAATATTTCCTCACCATTTTCAACTTCTTTTCTTCTTCCACTTCCCCTTTCAATGTTGTTTCCATAAAAAAAATATAGTACCATTTACATAATGAAATGTTATAATAAATATGGTACAACCATATTCTTTATTCTATCCATCCTATAAATTAAAAAGTCACCATACGTGTGTACGAACGGCATACCGTCTCCACGTCGTGGTGAAGTTTGTTATTCAAACACTACCTTATTTGTATGGGTACAATAATAATTATAACTAATGTAAATAATAAATATAACTTGTTTAGGATTTGTTATATATAATATAACATGAAATTACATACGATTTCACCATCAATAAAATGGTATTGTCGCCCTTTCGTACGTACAAATTACTATCTCCACGAACACGATGAGATTAACTTCCCCATCGTAACCTTTCAAGAGTAATTTTCATTTGATAACTTAAAATACTGTTTATTAACATAATATAATTATGTATATGAATAAAATATATACTATCCGTAACAAACATGTCATACATAAGCAAACATATAAAAGAAATCAAATCTGTTAACACCCAAAACAATGATCATACTGAAAAACTAATAACAAATCAATATTAGACGATCGTATATGATATCATATTATTGAATATAGTTCTTGTATAATCTAATATAAATAATTTAATTATTATTCAAGAGGTTAAAATAACCACGAAAAATGAAATGTGCAAGGTAAGGTTTAATTTCCCAATCTATTTTTTCTCTGAGGTTGTTTTTATGTCAGTATATACTGGGACCTCATTATCATCCACATTTGTGTTTTCTTAAAAATTTATTTCAAAAAATTTGTACTATTTACTAGAATATGTATTAAAGTAATTTATACCCTTATTTGACCCTATATTTTTTAGATTAATCTTTCTGTTTTTTCCAAACAAGGTACTTTATGACCTTTTCAACAAAATTAAGGTAAGAATGTTTATTAAACTTATACTGTGGAAGATGTAACTTTCCACCATTATAACTTTTTAGAATATTACCTTATAAGAATATAAGAATATTTTCAAAATAAATATTTTCTTTTTTAATTATCTGAATATTAAATGATTTCAATATAGATAGATATATTTCTCTAAAAAGGTTTTGATTTCATCTATCTCAACATCCTTTGATAAAATTTCACTTTTTCGAAGTTGATTTATTGTTATAAAAATATTACATATTGTATATAAGGTTTTTTGAAATGTTTGACTATGGTTGTGTTATTTTTATACCATTCATGGTTTATGGTTAAAGTATTGACATTTTGAATGCTAGTATTAATACAAATGTTTTTGTTATGTTTCAACATTTTCATATGGGGAATGTATTGGACATAGTATGCAATGGGTGAGGCCGAAAATAGCTCCTCAGTGCATCGATAGGTCTCATGAGACAATTAGATGTTGAATTTTCCGAGGCCTTTCTAAATTTGTATATTGTTTTGGTCAAGGCCTAAATCACTTTTTTACGTCTTTCCCAAGGCCTTGACATGATGTTTCATAACGTCCGGAATTATACATTCCCTCATTATGAAAATAATAATGATAGTTCATGTCATTATTTGACAAGTAAAATACACATGACTATGTTTTATTATGAAATTATCTACTCATCTCGTATTCTAGCCATAATTTGTTCATTTTTTTATTTTTAAAGGAATTTGTTTTTAATTATTCACCATGTATAGTGTTTGTGTTATCTTCCACTGTATTTCATACGTTTAATAAGCATTTGATCTCACCCCTTTTTTATGTTTCATTTTCCAAGGATTTAATAAGATAGTTATTAGAGACTTTCATGCATAATCTTGGAGGCATGTATGCTTCTAATGGAATAAATTATTGTTGTATTTCTTTTGAAGTTGTAATTTAGAACTTATATATGTATATTGTTTCCAATATAACAAAACTGATTAGTATTTCAGGACATTATTGTTTGTATCATGCCAATGTTATGAAATAAAGCACTGACTTTTCGTAAATGGGTTTAGGGAGTTACTCTTCTAATATCCCAAATGTATGGTTCCTTCCAAATATAAGGTTCATCTTCCATGCTTTTTTCTAAAACGTATGAATTCTTAACCATAATTTTTAAATAACATGTAACCGACAGATTTCATCCTTACGCTACGCTCTTCAACGTAGAGAATGAACACTGTCTGTAGAACATACTAATAAGATAAAATGGTTTCTGAACACTATATCAAATATTCCACAAAGATTAAAACTCTTAAATTTTATTCCAAAATAGGTAATTAAATAATATTATTTTCATGAAATATTTTCAATGTAAAATCATTAGAATAACAAATAACGGTATTTGAGAAAATCAAATTCAAAATAAATATATAGAGTGTTGTTCTCAACGATCTCCCCA
The DNA here is from genome assembly GCA_963277665.1 of Viscum album. Classification (NCBI taxonomy): domain Eukaryota; kingdom Viridiplantae; phylum Streptophyta; class Magnoliopsida; order Santalales; family Viscaceae; genus Viscum; species Viscum album. The sequence goes on from OY728151.1 coordinate 121,862,811, forward strand.
TAATAAAATAGATTGTTTTTTAAAACACCACTTTCTCAATAATTATGTTTTTATTTCATTAACTATGAAATTTAAATTAATGTTGCATTCATGCGTACGTACAACTTATCATTTCAATCAATGGGGAATTTCTTTTCTTATATTCAAATGTAATGGAATATTATAAATACACATATAATAGATATATATGATAAAAAATCATGAATACCATTCTGTATATAATGTACTTTTGACGACATGGATAATTTGTAATTATAACAAGATCATTTTCAACACAAGTACCAAATATCGACAAAACTCCAGAAATTAACTTAAATAATTATTTATATTTTATAATGTGGTAATTAGTGAGATTAAAGAAATAAAAAATGTGAAAATTTTATGAAACAAGTATAAAATAACTTATGTTTATTATTCTGAAAATTAAAGAATGAAAGAGTCATGTCAGACAAGATGTAAGGGAAATCATAACTCAATCTTTATTCATTGAGTTAAATATTTGTTTCATTTGTTTTGTTTTTAAAAGAATATGATTGAATTATCTCTGATTTTTTCCCCAAAATATCAATTTATATTTGTTGTATCTATATTTGTCACATATTATTATGAAATTGATTTATCCTATGTCTAGTACTATGACATTTGTTTGGGATCCTTTCACCCTCCCCTTTTAGTTACTGGCTTATTTTATGTTATGTATTTTATTATCCATTTTCTTATATTTGGATATGTTACTATATATCATTATTTTTGTAAATTTTATGTAAATGTGAAAAGATACCCTTTTCTCTCTCAACAACCCATTATTTGAATTTTAAAATGACGTAGTTAGGCTGTCGAATTTTCTTATCGGATCTTCTTAACATAATTTTAATTCATTGGATGAATTTTTTATTTATATAGTATTTCATGTTATGACTATGTGAGAGATGAATTCTGATGTTATATATTGTATTTATACTTTTTTTATGTGTATATATAGTGAATGAAAATAATTGATACATTATTTTTACAAAATAATATTTGTAATGGATTTTATCTCAATATCCATTGATTGAGGCATATCTTTTTGTTGTGAACTTCTATTATCTTGTATAGTATATATATTACAATTTTTAATCTTTATATCCCGCATTAATATATTCTCATGATAATTAATATTTTGTTTGACTTTATTCCTTAATATTTTTTATTCAATATTTTATTAAGTGGTTAGGGACTCTTTAACTAAAACATTGGTTTAAATGTTTTAAATCTTTATTCATTTAAAACATTCTATTTCATGTCCATGTATTCAAAATGGTTTTTAATAATATATTTATGTTTACATAAATTTTTTGAAATGATAATTTCTTTCAATATTTTTAATGAGTTATGGGACCCTTTTATTCAAAAATATATTTATTAAATGTAGAAAAATCTTTTCGAAATAGATTGAGTATTTAAAAATCCTAAAATGGGTTCTTGTGATTGTAAATGAAAAATTATTAGTCAAATTTTAATAATTGAAATATTTTTTGTGATATAATAATATTTTGGTACCTGGAAATTTGACGGGTGGTTACGTGATAAACCAATGATTGGTGGTCACGTGATAAACCAAATGACTTGTGGTTCTGTGTTAAAACAAGGAAGGGTTGTTATGTAATAACCTCCAATGCATTGTGTATGGAATTCGGTGGATTGGCTATTCTATATAGTGATATGTTTGGATGTATACCATAAGGTTATTCCATTTATGTATGTTTATGTACCATGTTATCATTATACACTATATGTTTCATTCTATGGGATTCATTGTAATCATTCAGTTATCAAAAGGGTAAAAAAAATTCTTATATTTAGTGAAGTGTTTTTGATACCTCTTAAAGGTGAATGGTGTTAATTTATGATAATTAATTCATTGTTTTCTTGTTGTTTTGAAATCAAATAGTTTTCCTTCTTTATTTATCCCTAAATGAGGTTTTTATGCTCATACCATGTTTTGAGATATTATTCATAGGACATAAATATGAATAGGTTCAAGGATGGGATGAAGTAAAAGCCATGCTTTCTAAACCATGGAACAATAAATGTATAATTTTAAATAGTTTTTGTTTTGAGAAATGATATATAGTGAGTATAAGTGTCTACTTGTAATATTCAAGTTGTTATGAATATGTTATGTCCTAATTTATATATCTATAAACCTGAAATGATCCTTAATGTGAATTATTAACTTAATTCAAGATAATGTAATGTTTATGGATGTGGAATTACATAAAATGTCAAATTAACTATCAAAATAGGCTATGTAGTCTATATAGATCCAAAAAATCATGTTTTAAATGTCTTTATGTGATTTTTATATTTATATTTTTTTTTATTCACAAGTAATCTCATTTTAACATTAACCACAGTAATGAAATTTCATGGAGTTTACTATTATTTAGGGTCAATGAATAATTTGACCATTTATAAAATTTTAAATTTTTTGATTACAAATATTTAGTCCTCTTTTAAATATTCAACTCAAATAAGTATAAATATTTGTTTAAAATTAACCCCACATGCTTGAATAAAAATTAGTTTTCCAATTAGAGATGTTCTAAAATATTAAAATAAAGTGTATCAAAATTTCATATTTAAATGAATAAAATGAAATGAAATAAATTTAAAAAGGGATAATTTTAATAAAATGACTTTTATTACCATATTAAAATAAAATTCATCTTGTTAATTCTGTATATGAAGAGGATGAACTTTAACAAAAACCATTATTATTAATTATTCATAATTTATTAAAAAAATTAAAACAATTCTTAGTAAATTAACATTGCATATATTATTTATAATATTAAATTCACTTTTTAAAATAAATTTTCTTAAATATATCAGATTTAATATTAAAATAGGCACCCTAAATGAGAAAAAACTCCCATTTTATATAAATATTTTTTTATGTGTAAAATAGGATTTATTCTTATTGTATGCATAGATAAATATAAGATGAATGTTAATTTTTTCCGAATATATAAAATTGATATTTAAATAAAACTATTTATTAAAACTTATATATTTTATATATTTAGAAAAAACCATTTTCTGTGTATAAAATTAAATTTTATAAAAATATTTCATAATTTCTCAAATTGTTCTAACTTTTATACATAATTTATTAGTAATAAAATAAATAATTTTATATAAATCATTAAACCATATATTTTTATAAATTTTTTGATACAATTATTTCCCTATATTTCAATGTCTAAAAGATAATATTAATATTAAATAATAATATAATGATAAAAATTTTCATTTTGGAAAAACAAGATGTTTGGTCTAATGATGACTATCAAAAAAATAATCTTTTTTTCAAATAAAAAAATTCACTGAATCTAATGGAGTTACATATATATATATATATATATTGATATAATTGATATAATTTTTTATTTTAATGAAATTATTTCTCTATCTACTCTTGATAAACTATTAATTTTTATTATGGGATATATCTATTTTTATGTTCTTATGATATATATTTGTTGGTATTTACTACATTAACTATGAATTAAATTATGTTTTAGTATTTATATTATGATTTTTAATAAGATGTAGGTATGAGAATTTATTCTTATCTATTATGGAAATAAAAATTTTTATGTGAATATTCCAATAGGACCTTTGTGAGATAACTTACACAGATTTGGATATGTCCTAATGGATTTCATTTTGGAACATTTGTTAATAATTATTATCACATTATATAATATATTTCCTTGATGTAGTGTTACGAAAAAAAAGACAAATATGTGTTTGATTGTTCCCATAAGGGGGTTATTAGATCTATACCACAAAATGTATAGCAGTATGCAAGTTGGGATTGATCATGCACCTCCACTATCGTTTAGGCAATGTGACCAATTCAGTTTGAAGTTATTCTGTTCATTCCTATCCAATGAATAGGATTTATGAACCATATTTGAGTTTTATATGTTTATCATGACTAGTATGATTAATCCTTTTATGGATCCACAGGTCCTCATGATGTTGATTAATGGGATGAGATCATTCTGGAAATATATTTCCTATTGGAGAGTCCAATGGAGAATAAGGTTATGTTAGATGCATTTTTACAGCTGGTGCTACCCATTATTTAATATAAGGACAATTTGTGGATTGAAATAACATAATGTTATTTTTATATTTAATATTCCTCACATTTATACAATATTGGGAAAAAAATATAACATCATCGATGATTCTGAGAGTGTCCTCTTAGATTCACCTGTTTTTGATACATATGGATCATCACAATAATAGATATGTTGAACATGATGTGATTATCATAAATTAATTACTAATTAGATCTCCCAGATCACATTGATAGCAATCAGATACAAATTTTAATTACATTTCATAAGGGTGATCTATTTTTGATGATATGATAATTGAAATTGTGATTAGGTAATGTTTTTCCAGACATGATTCATCTCTGGATGCTCACAACATTAATGGTGGGCATGGAACATTTAGTAGGATTAGTGGAACCCCCCATTAACATTTCACATTGAATTGGATATCTATCAATACATATTTCAGTATGACTTCACATGAGTTCTGAATGAATGAGTTGAATTTGAGATAGAGCATCGACTTGGTGTGCATCCTTATTAGATACTACCACTGCATATAGTTTTAACCTTATTAAAGGATCTATTAGTGAATCTCAAGGAAGTAATGTAGATAGAATTTTATAGGCCATTTACATCATCATATAGTGTACCTATCTTCTCCACTAAGAACACATATTTTTGTATTCGATAATTAGTTAAATTTAAATGGTTGAACATAGTGAAGGTGAAGGAAAATATATCATTTTCCTAGGATAGATGAAAATTTTCTCAAGTTATGGGGCGCTCATGGGTACTTCACGATTGATCTATGGTCAATCTGTCACTATATATCGTTTAGAGAGGATGACATACAAAATTCATAGTTTCAACATTGGATTATTCTAAACAAGTATCTGATGTTCTTGTCTTGTCTGATGACCAATACTATTAATGGATAAAATGAAAAAGATATTTCAATCATATATAGATTCATTTATTATGGTTTCCATTAATAAAATCCTAACAGTATATTTATGGTTATAGAAACATGATAGATACATTGATATAGTCTTCAGTATGATTCAGGAATATTAGATTAACATCAATATATCATGTTGTAAATAATGTAAATTTATTTATGTTTCTTAAGAATTTGGATCTGAAGATATGTATATTTTTGGAAAATGATAGAGTATAGGATATTTTTTCAAGCCCAGGTCCCTAAAATGTGTTGAGTTTTACGAGGGTTATACTATATATAGTATACTATTAGAATTTTTCCATGATTTTTTTACGTCTATTAGAACATATGACTACACTAAAAAACAATGTAGTAAATTTCCATTTTTTTTAAAATTTTTAGGAATTATTTGTTAAACATATGAAAACGATGACTACATCTCCTGTTCTGAAAATCTTAAATCCTAATATCAGTTAAATCATTAACTATGATTCACTATTCATTATTTTTGGGGAATCATGGAAAAAATATATATTATGTTGTGGACTGGCATTCATTTCTACTATAACCCCATAAAAGAAACTACCTAAATCATGTCATGGTGTTGTATGTTTTGGTTCTCCCTCTAAATTGGTGATGATAAAATGTATCTAGAAATGATATTATTGTCTACCATGACCCAAAAATAATTTATTACATCTTCACTAGAATGACCTGATCATGTGGAAAAGTAACTTAGGGGAGTGTCTATAGATTCTTGACACTGAAATTGAGATTTCACATGGAAATCATAATGCCTATACAGATCCAAGAAGTCATATAATGATGTTATCTCATGATCATGGTCCGTAGACTTATGTAGATTAGATATTCTTCTTGAATGTTTTAAATGACTGAGGGGTGGATGATTTTAAGGATCTAAAATTGAATTTTTTTCTCCCGTTGTGTTAAATTATTACCTATAATTTAATATAAAGGAAGGACATGAATCTGACCCGGAGTTTTTTATGATGTTACTATAGATATTTCTAAATTACCCAATTTTTTTTAGTCATTGTTAAATGAATATTTGATGGTTGTTAATAGGATAGTAGTAGTCATTTATAATTATTTTTATAAGGCCTTATCATAAAGAGTGTAAAGTACGAGAAGAAATGTCTAATAGGAAAATCAATATAATTAAATTTCTATTGAATAATTTAGAGGAAATCATTATTGAATTTGTGACTAGGATTCCAATGACTCCTAGGAGTAATGAAACTATTTTTGGGACAATCCCATTGATTAAAATAATTTCCCTTTCCTACAAATATAAGAGAATCACTCTATAGATGTGATGGGAAATATATATGTCTATGATATCAAATTAATAAATAAAGTTACATTAAGAAATGTATCTAATAGAAACTCATATTTTACATTAATGTTTTAAAAGACATGTTAAAAGAGATATGACTCTACTAAGGAAGAGCATATCTTCACACTCTTATATAGATTGATGGTCAGTTTCAAAAAATTTCATTCTTTGGGTAATTATGAAAGAATGTGTTCTATAATTAGGTGGATATTTGGATGAGACCCTATACATTGAAGTGTTTAATTATAATAATTTATTCTATGTATCTTCACCAACGTAACCATTTTAGGATCTCTATAGATCGTTTTGAAACATAAAACTTTTTTCATGTTGAAGATGAAATAATAGTTTTTGAGCATATAATTGTACATGAAATCCCATAAAGAGTTAATATTTTCAAAAAAATCGGTGATCATTCCTAGAAGGTATTGATAATATTTATACACAAGGAGGAAACTTATAGAGTTTATTTTTAGTGAAAAAATTTCATAAAGGTGTCACATGTTTTTTGGTATCATCATTTCTAATGAAAGGGAAAATATAATAGTTTTTTGTTGGAACCTTCTTGAGAACCTAATATGGCATATATAGTAGAGTAACATATTGATTGTCATACATTTTATCAGTTCTTGCATACATTTCTCACATTTGGACGTATATACATACTACTATGCATGTTATAGTTCATGAAGACATTTATTTGGAGTTAAATTCATCATTATAGGATCATCTTGTTTTGATTATATACAAGAGTGGGAGACTATTAAAAGGAAATTTAGTACCTATAATATTGATTTTTTCATAATAATGGATAGATAAAAGATAAAATTTGGAGTATGAGTCTGATGTTCGAGCTCATTATCCATAGATGTTCATAGAGGACTATTAGAGACCCTCCTCAAGGATGAGAAGTCGTTAATGTTGTAGTATTGAGACATTCTAAATTGATTAATATTAATTAAACCCATTATTATATTTTAATTGTCTTTATTGTGAATTTTTTACAAAAATATTCTACATTTCAATAATTACACTTGGAATAGGTCGAACATGTATGTAATTTTCTTTTACACATAAAATGGTTATTTTGGAGTTACATGTGCGTAATTAATCATTTAAATGAGTTGTGCAAGGGTATGTGATTTTTCAATATGTGGTGTAAGGGTATGAATTTGTTTAAGGATAAATAAGGGAAACCCCCTATATCTGTGGATTTTATAAGAGTACATTTTGATTTTTATAAGGGTAACATAGGCCCTATGTAAAAGTATTATCCACTATGTAAAGGTATATGTGATTATTCTATGTATACATGATGTTATATCCTTAACTATAAAATAATTGAAACCCCCATGTTGCGTAATGGTATGTTTAATTCCATAAATCATACATAATTGTATATTTTTTTATATATAAGTATAACTCATGGTTTCTAAATTGTGTATGGGTGACCTAACCTATACGAAATGGTGACCATATGTTTCAAAATGATGTGTAAGGGTATGAATAATATGTCTAAGGTAATGAAGAATCCCTAAATGGGTAAATATTTTTAAGAAGAAAAATTTAATGAGATATTGGATATGAACAAAGAAAAAACTAGTTTTTACCTTGAGAACACTCTTTTTAGTATGAATGTAATTAAAAAGCTTCTTTATTAATTGTCCCATCTTGAAACTATAACTTCTTTCCTTGGGTTTTGAAGTCTAAAATCATGGGGAGTAAATTAATTTAATAATTTTAATTCCTCAAACCCATTTATGTCTTATTTTAAAATATGTAAATTCAACATTTTCATCCAAGATAAAAAATGGTTAATGAAATTTTTGGGATTTATGCTAAAAAAATATATATTGTTTAAATTATTCAAAATTATAAGAACATTAATGATTTTTTCGATACCATATGATTCTTTTATGAATACTTAATTCCTCGAATGCCTTAATTTTTTTATTTTTTCTAACACCCCTTTCAAGTTATGAGGTGGAACCCTTACAAGGCCCATAGGCTGAGAGATTATATGGCACATTGGCTTAAGAGATTACATGACCCAAAGGTATTAGTGAATTCAACTAGATTATAACTACATGGAACATCCCCTCCCCAACATTTGCATCGTTATAGTAGCTCTTCACCTTCACATGGCCATCTAGCTAGGATTCCCATGTAAGAATAGGCTACTCACAATGGTGTAGCCATACCCAATCATTATTCCCAATCCATTTTCTCTTGTGACTTTTCATTCCCTGAATCCACCTCAAGGGATTCTCCATTTTTTAGAGTCCGTCTAGGGTAACTGAACTGATCATGTGGCCTATAGGCCTTGAGGTGGCCTGAAGGCCTTAATGGTTTCCTGAAACCCTTACTGACCCGAAGGAGTGGGTGTTTTCAAGGCCCTACGGACTCCAACCCCAAACTGGTGTCCCAATGACATTTAACACTCCATTAAATTATATTAACAATTCCAATAGTCTTCAAACTTGGAAATAATTATTTCCACTCACATTTACCTAATGTTATGTGTTTTAAGGCATATTCTCCATGTGTTATTATTTTTATCTATAAAATTATATTTTATAATATTTCTAAAAGTTAATGTTGAATTATAATATTTTATATAATATATTACCAAAAAATTAAAAATTATAATTTTTATCATTACCATTGATTATCTTATAAAGAAATAAAATTAATAAATAGGAAATTAAATTAACTATTTATAAGAAACTATAATGAATATTATATGGCTTAAATAAAAAACTAAAAAATTATAAAGGAGATATAAATTTTTTCTCTTGTGTGATGTGTTTCTTTAATTTAGAAATAAAAAATCTTATCTAATTTCAGGGAAACAATGGTGAGAGATTCCATCCGACAAACACATGAGTGTGGAAAAAATTATAATTCTTTGATGAAGAATGAATTTATTTATTAAAAACTTTCCTTATGAAGATACATACCTTTTAGGGACCCTATTTATACATTTTTCCATGCTGTAATAATTTTATAGGAATACCATTTCCCCGATACATACAAGTGATCCCATGTGGCTATGTGCAGTGTGTGACATCCATTATGATATTTGATTCCATGATAATTGAAATATTCACTTATTCAGTTTTTTTCCTATTATCACCTATTAATATGAATTTATACAATATTCTCATGATGATATTGTATGCTTTTTTGTCTCTTCTCAACCATGATTTCTATATTGTAGTGTCAGGGTGGTTTTTGTTGGTAATTATGAGCGATGTACCATGGAGGGATGTATATCACTTTGATGGGGTGTGTTTTCATCTTACGATGATAGATATGTTGGACCTGATCACATTTTTCATCCATGAAGGTCTCAGGGACTAACCTGAGACATTATGTTGAGGGAATATGGTGTGTGGGAAAAATACTAGCCATGGGTATGTTATGATTGTTCAGATTCTTAACCTATTATGGAGGTGGGATATTAAATTCTATGTGCATGATTTGACTTCATTCCATAAGGCAGCTGTTATATATGTTACAAGACTAGTTTTTTATTTATGATCACTCACAATATATTATAGTAGTCCTACAAGAATGGATCTAAAGATTAAATGATTTAGGGACTCTGGTGGTACGGTTATTACATGACCTCTTAGAATGTGTGGTAGGATTTGTTTTTATATTTACCATTTTTTATTACCATGACATACACCTATTATTCTTGATAACACTTATTAATGATACATTGGTGGTATACAATTTGGTTTTATACTAAAACTATAATCATGTATTTAAATATGTAAAAATACATAATGTATAAGAATCTGTGTACGGAAAAGGGGAATTTATTAATGTATAATAAATAGAGCATGGAGTAGGTGGAAAAAAGGGTAGAAACCAGAGTAATATGTAATATTTATGTACTTATTTATCTATTCTTGGATGGTATTCGACATTGGGATCGTATTTTTCAATTAGTTATATTACATTTATGCAATTATATAGTATCCCTACATATGGATTTATATCCTCACTTATATTAATTTTCCTCAGGCATATGGGGAGGGGTGCATGTGGTGATGGGATCATCTACCATAGAACTAGTGGTTTGGGATAGTGTTATAAAACATCTATATATAAAACCATCCTAATAAATATTATTTAATAATTTCATATTAATTTTCGTTTATATAAAAAAGTTACAATAGTAAAACATTTTCACTACATTAATATGCATTAATGTTTAAAAGGGTGATTAATCTAGGGGATGTGAACATAATTATAACCAATCCATTTATAAATCCTGTTATATGAGATTTTATTCACTATATTTTATCCTATATTCAAAACATGTTCCATTTTCATAATTATTTAAAAAATTACATTATATTATTATAAATATTTCGGTGATTACAAGGTTATCACTGCCCTCCCTTATAAAAGGGATCCTTCTCTTCTCAATTCTCTAATCAACATCTGTACTATATACCATCATAACTCTAACGAAATTCCATACCAAAAATTTTATATAGGACTAGGAGTGATTTGTATTTCATAATGACACATCCATTAATGCTTATTGTGTTTCCAAAAAGAGATTATTATTGAAAGAGTTATATGTTACTACTCAGCTTTTTAATGTTTTATTTTTCTTAATCCTCCTTCAATAAATGAATAACTATACTTAAATAATTTAATATGTATAATTTCTTTAAATAAATTAATTTATTTTAATGGTACTACAATTTTCTGTCTCTATTAACTCTGAAGAAAAATGAATGTTTCCTTGATTCTTATGTGTGGACAATATTGTCCATAAAGTGATGTCTTGAATTATCTATTACCATCACTCAGGGATTTTTATAAAATAGAATATTTTGAACATAAATTATATTAATTAAATTAAGTTAATGTCACATTTATAAATTTTTATTTACCTTCAATTCATTTTATTCATTAAAAATTGGAAACATCACATGATTTTAAGTGCAAACTATACAATCCAAAAAGTAATGTAATACATTTTTTTCAAAATATTACATATATGGTAATAATATTTTATATATTATATATTATTGATATTTATAATAATATTTTTAATTTTTAACCATCACTAAACCGAATGGACCAGAACCTTCAAAGTAAAAAAATCTTGAATGATGGAATAGTTAATGAACATATATTGATTTTAATGGATAATTTTTAATTAATTATTGTTCCAAAATAACAATAGAAGGTTAAATATTAATATAATTATTAAAATGGTTCATTTATAGAATTGTAATATTTCTAAATTATCATAAATGAGTTTAGAGGTTTTATAATGAAATAATGATCATCGGGTAAGGGTTTCTTATCAAATTCCCTACATTGAGATTTGTTTTATATTTTACACATATTTTATTATACAGTGTATACGAAACCCCATAGAAATATTATATGATGGTTTTAATATTATTAATGTTATTTAATTATTAATTTATAATTTGTTTCTTAAAAATTGGTTTATAATTAAATATTACCAGATCTTTAAGGTTCTCTAGTCTACATTTTATTTATTTGTGAAAAATTTCATATTCACAATTATGTATCATAATTTTTTATTGAATATAAATAAATTGAAATTTTAATATTAATTCTATGAAATTAATGTTGTTTTTAATTCCACATCATGTTACACCTTTTATGTTATTTCTATTCAAGATATATTAATGATGAAAGGGTTTCAACTATTCAATTTCCTATCATTGATAAATATTACACATTATTCATGTTCATTATATTTTGGGATGTATATATTAAATATTAATTTTTTATGTAATTAAATTAATTAATGATAATGGGATCCAAATATAATGATATGTTTTTTTATTTCATGGTTTTGGATACAATTTTTACCAAAGTGGTACGTGTTTATATGGAAATATAACTATGGGATTATTTTTGATTCAATTTACATTGTGGGAAAATATATGTTCAATGTATAATAAAACAATAATAGTCTATTATTAGATAAGTATTTATTGGGTTTTAATGTATTATTTATATTAACACTAACATAGGTTTTGGAACAGAATGTAATAAAGTTATAATAAAATATGACAATATTAATAATTTTACATTTTGCAATATTTATCACCAGTATTCATGTAATATAAATAGTTTTATAGATTTTTGAACTATATAAAAATAGTTGATAAAATATTTTTCTAATCACATATGATTTTATTAAAATTAATTAAAAATAATCATTTAAAATATGTATAATAAATCTCACATTTTTATCTTTACAAAATTATGAAACAACTTTTTCAATCATTTTTTGACCACATTTTTCTTTCATAATGAACAATATTATTTATAAATAATTGATTAAATATTTCTATGTTGTTTCAAATAAATGTTTATTTCATTTTTTTGATATAATTGGTTTTTAATATATACCAAATGAAGGTGATTTTTTTCCATATTTTCATAGAATTATTGAAAATATTTTTTTAAATTTATAATTTATATATGTAAAAATATTTTAATGATTATTTTGATTTAGTGGGATTATTATATTATAATAACATCATCATTTATTTAATAGATAAATTATTATATCTGTTTTATAATGATTCATATGGAAATAATATTTCATTCTAGGGGATTAATTATGCTTTGATGGGATGAAGAACGTCATTATGATACATTGGAACACATATTAATGGTTTTAATTATGTTATAAATGAGATCAATATTTTATAAACATCATATACATGAAATAAATCTTGATATTTAATTAATGGAATCAGTCTTCAACATTACGTCTTTTAGTTTATTTGAACTGTTATTCACTTTCATGCATTTTTAAAGAGATGTTTGGTTTAGTGTTTTATTGAATTTGGTCATATCTCTTACCCAGAAAACCCATACAATAAAAAGTTTAAATCTATATTTTATATCATTTTACCAATAAAATTAAACATTTAAAATTAAATGCATTTTATTTTCATAGAATATCCTCATAAAATTCAACGTGGCTTCTATTAGTTCATACACATAATTAAACCCTATAAAAACATTTAATTTCTTTATGTGATAAAATGATATTTGAGGGGAATAATTGTAACAAATATGTAGTCCCTTGAAAATTTTATAACAAATAATCATTTATCATTTATCATAATATTCAAAGAGAATAATATATAAATATTTTCCATGTGAACAACATACACATATTTCATAAATATCTAATTAAAACCCATACTATCTAAATAGAACCCCATTATGAAATTAGGGAAACATATTCTTAACACATGTTGACTCGTTTCAAGAATAACTGAATCCTAGATAAATCTAGATGGGAAACCCTTGTTTTTAATTCATTCATTTATACATTTTAAAAATATAAAGATCACACAATATATTATAGATCGATATCTAGGTATAATATTCTTATAATCTAGTTCAAAATCACCAAATCAAATATATATTTTTGGCATCATCAATTTGTATAAGATGTATTATGCTCACTCATTATTCATATATAATGATAATGTACAATATCATGAATAAAAAATTAAATATTTCATGACTTTTCATCATTAAATCCTTGAAAATGACTTATATTCTTATAATGGAAACATTTTCAACTATACAAATACCCATCACATTTAAAAATTAGTTTTTAAAAAATTCCAAATTTGAAGTTAAGATGGTTATTTGTTTAATGATATCATTGAAACATTTAAAGAATTGAATAACAAAAATAATGTCTAGTTAGGTAGGAAAAACGTTTTATGTATTATATGTTAAAATTGACCATTCCATTATTCCTTTTGTTATGAAAGTGAATAATTACCCCTGTTAAATATAAAAACAATATTTTTTAATAAAAAAGAATAAAATTTAAAAGAGAAATAAAATTTCCCTATTAATTAATTAATTTATACAAAAAACATAATTGAAATAATTTTAACATCATGGAAATTGAACATGATGATTTATGAAATAAAAATGAATATCATTAAAAAAGAATTTATTAAGGAAATTTTTCCTTAACTCATGTCTAACTAATCACGAACATTAATTATCATTATAACTAATAAAAATTTGTTATTTATTAAAAAATTTAAAATACTATTAAAATATTTGAATTAGTTTTATTATATTTTTTACTATGTTATATAGAATAACTTAATCTTTTAATATTACATAGGATGTTTTGAAGATATTTAGTTTATATGACCGAAATGAGTTTGGTAAATTTACATAGATTTATGAAATAATTATTATATAATATATATAATTATAACAATGTGATAATTATAATTTTTTTTTTCCAACTAATTTTTAATAATCCTATGAAATAATGATATTTAAAATTAACTACATTTCCATCATGGAGATTGTATATCATATATGAGGATATGTAGAGTTTCCATATTTTGAGAAATAAAATTTAAATAAGGTAATGTTATTTTATCTTTACATAATTATTATTATATCATAATTATAATATTATTTCACTAAATAAATTTATACATATCATCATTATGATTTTTTTCTAAAAATGAACCACATCACTTTGTGAGGTGGTAAGAAACAAGTTATCACTGACGATTTTATCATTTTTCATTGGATGAAATTTTATTAAAATATATGATACCATATAGTTAATAAGTAAAAATTTATTCATCAATAATATATATATATATATATATATTCTTACATTAATTATGGAAATCATTATAACCAGGAATTTGAAGTGGTGGTATAAAATGAATTACTTCGTTTCAGATGATGTTGGTCTATCATAAACATAAACGATGGATTTATTTCCTATTAGATGAAAGATGATCAGGGATATAGGATAATAAATTTAAAAAACAAATTATCATTACCATTATTGTATTTATGATATTATTTAAATCTTCTTTAATATAATTTTAATGATATAGGATATTAAACAAAACATAAACATTCTTTGAAAATATATACATATTTAACAAACAACCTCATTTTATTCACAACATATTCCCTATAAGGATAGTATTTCTCTATAAATAAGGAATTTCTATTATGGGGATGTATTTTAGAATGTTTTTTATGTAGTTGTTTGTTGATATTGTGTTCTAAAATTTTTTGATAAATAGATTATATGTGAAACCTATAATAAGTTAATGGATGGAAAATCATAGAATTACCTAATGTAATAAACTAATGTAAATTTAATTTATGGAATAGATGTTCCAAATTTTTAAAATTAAAATATTATCTGTTTAGGTGTCTAAATATTCTCATTAAATAACATTTGGATAAGTTTATATTATTTTATAAATATTATCTCTTTATTTTAACCCTTTTAAACCCTTACGAAAATAATTACAATATAAATGTTTGTTAATATTTAGGTTGTCGAAATTAAATACAAATAAATCATTTCCCATATTTGGACCATTTTGATATTTTAAACAATATATCAGTCACTTCTTGAAATATATGGATTTTCGGGACATTTAAATAATTTAATAAAATATTATTTATTATACAAAACATTAATGTCAATTTTGTAAATTATAATATAATATGTGTCTAACTCATGTAAAATAGTTCAAACATTACATTGAAATGAATAACAGTATAACACGTTATCAATATAATCATCCATTACAATTTATATTCTTATATATAAAATTATAAACCATATCATGTGGTTGATACCCAGATTTATCTAATATTATCCTTAACCATGATAATGTCTTATCATTATAAAAGTGTTTATATTTTACTTATTAGGTGAAAATTAGACTATAAATCAATAATTAATGTAATTTTTTTCCATTTATAAAAATAATGTTCCTGTTTAATTCAATTTATTATGTGTTAAATAATATAATAAAATATAATTAATATAAAATACTATTACTAGAAATTATTGAATTTTTCCTATAGTTTAAGTTTAAAAATCATCAATTTATTGTAATTTGAATATAAAAATTTGAAAAATATTTAATGTGTTATATTATTCATCATAATTCATGGGATCCACTAACTGACCCCCAAATATATAAATTTTAGAGTTTTAAAAAAATTTACTATAATTTTCTACTACATGAACAAGAACTGTGTCATTATTGTGTTTTTATATAAGGAAATTATTTTTCTAAAAAATATTAGAAATAAAATAAATTCAAAAAAATAAACATTTATCATTTAAATTAAAATGTTTTATCGAACATATGTTTCTTTTATACCTATTACAAAATATTATAGATATTATAAGGAAATTGATTACATTTTAACTAATATCCTTTATTTAATATAATGAAATGTTATTTTCAAGGAAAATTATTATGCATTGGGTTATATTGAATCATGATTGGTTATGGTATTAGAACACATACCACATGAAAGAATAATGTTTGTTGGTTTTCTAAAGACTTATCCCACACTTTAATCTTGTCTTACCCATTTTACTTTTAATAAGGTAAACAATATTTATAATGTATAAAGTTCATAGTGGCCAAATATAAAATGAAATTTTATTACAAATTAATATACCGTAATTATAAATATAAAATACATTTTTATAAATTCTATTACTATAATTTCTAGAAATTAATTTTTTTAAACAAATCCCGTAAAATTTTATGAGATTTGTTTTTAAGAAACAAAATAATTTTAAGTCCAAAGTAAACTAATTATAAATGAAGTGAAATTTTGTTTTAAATTTATTTAATTAGATTATATATAATTAAGTAACACAAAAATATCATTTATGTAAAAGTATTATCAAAGTGGAAGTTTTAAATTAAACGAAATGATTTTTTTTAAAAAAATTCTGTATTTTATTATTTACACTTAAAAATTAGTCATCTATAAAAATCTCAAAATGTTTCTATAATGTAATTATGATATAATGATTCCTAAATTGATATATTTTTTTAAAAATTAAATTTCTATAAGTTATATAAATTAATTAATAAACCCTTTAAAAAAATCAATAAAATCCATTTTATTGAAATCATATTATTAAGCATGAAATGACTATTATGAAAATTTTAGTACATATATCCTATAAATTAATAAATTATTTTTTTTATTAGGAACATTAATTATATTTATTAAGGTGTTTAATATTATTCATAACTACCAATATAATTTCTATGTTGTAACTATAACATGTAAATATTAATATTTTTTTAATTTTGTTGTTGTGGGTTGTATACATTATTGAATAGTGTGATCATTTTAAAAATTCAATTTGTTAAAATTAACCAAAAATTAAAAATTATGTTCCAATTATTTTAACCTTAAATTTTTAATCATGGTTTTGACATTGAATATACCAATTTAAAAATTTACATAAACAATTTTGTTCATAAAACATCATATTAAATTTTTTAAAACAGAAATATTATGGTATTGTGTAAGAATTCATATTTAGTATTCCTAATAGATAAAATTAGTGGTAATAAAAAATTTATACATATAGGGGAAATTAAATGTCAAAAATAGTTATGTTGAATGATATAGAACATCAATCATAATAAATTGAATAATCATGATTAATGATTTGAACTAAAATCCATAGAGCATTAAGGTGTAAAAAATGATTTTAAATTCATTAACAATGAATGTAATATGATAATATATTTTTTAAAGACACTTTTCTAAAAGATAATAAATTTCATAACCTTATAATCTCAAAACATGATGAAATATATATTTTTTATAATTATAATTTCACACATTATTCGTTTTCCAACTAAGAATCAATTTTTTTCTAATTAATGAGCATCAGAGTTGAATTTTTCAATCTAGGATATCTAAATTTTACTTCAAATCTATAAAATGATGCCAAAAAATGGAAAACATGGTATTCCATTTGTCATTATAAAATATAAAAAAAAATTCTTAGAAAAATATATGATAATTTCCTATATTTATTATCCTTATTATAATGAAAACACCAAATTTTCAAATTATATCATTACAAAAAATATATGTAATTATATATCCCAAACAAACTAAAACCAGAATGGGACGATGACCATAAATTTTCAATCTATTTTTTATAATACCCATTTTAAGGGATGAATGGGAACCCTATCATGGCTAGTAGGCTTCGTGGCATTACAAGACCCAAGGTATGAGAGAAATTAATCCTAGACAATGACTACATGAAACCTCTACTCCCAAACATCTGCATCATGATCATCTCTCCACATTTTTATGATATTTTGGGTAGTTGTCAGGTGCATATATTCACAATTTATCTCTTAGAATTTAGTGTACATCACCATAAAATGTGACAGTATTCTTCCGATAAAATGCTTCAATTTAAATAAAAGGCATATATACACTTCAAACGAATAAAATACCTTAATAAAAATATTATTAAACATATTAATATACATAAAATTGAAAAAAACTATTCATTTAATATTATCAACATTAATGAAAGTAATATATCTTAATCATATTTCTCAAATAAACTAGGAAAAAAATTTCTAAAAGATAACATTGATAGTAAATAATTTTATATTCATCACACAATAAATATAATATTTATCTATTAAAATAGCTAAAAATATTTCATACAAACTATGACGTCATGTCATATATTTGTAGGAATTTAACGCTTATTTCTTTCTCATTGTTCGTTCAATAATCGCATCCTTACTGGATGTGAGAAGGTGTCTCTCAGCCTACATGTTCTAATTTTTTTTAATAAAGTATTAATTTATTTTCATTATAAATGTAAAAACATATTTAATACTCATATATATATATATTTCCTCTTGAACATATAGCATTCCCAAAATGTAATTATTCATTTATCCTAATTATCTACTATAACCTCAACATGAATGATAATATTAATCGTAATATATATCAATGCCTTTAAACTAATGTCCATAATATATAAAATCATTATTCCCCATATAAAACATTTAATATAAAACATACTAATCCAAAGGGTTATATTACCCTAAATTTCTCCTTAAATATTCATGATATCCTTAAAATCCAATCACATATGACATTAATAATAGCATTTATGTGTATCAAAATATGATCATCCATTATATTATAATGCCATGAAGTGATACAAAACACTTATGGTATCCTCACATTGAAACATCTTGATATATTAGGTTATATAAACCCCAATGCAATGACATATATAAGGAAATATACTTAAAAGTAGAATAATTTAGTTTCATTAAACTGTAATTAAATATGTTACATTCCCGATTTTCTATTTGGTATGTAGTGTTAATTAATTATTTTATTATTCTTGTCACGACCTGCCATAGAGGGGCCCATATTGTGACTACCCCGATTCCACATTCGATTAGATAGGGGTTTGCGACCAGTACTGAGTGTGATTATCCCACAAATTGGAGGCATTTTCATATGTATCTATACACACATAGACATATCCAATCCCAAAATGTTGAAACGTAAAAGCCCTATGTAAACAAGAATGCATACAACTAATATACCAAGAAGTTATTATGTAAAAAAGGACAAATGGAAAGTAAACATGGCTATAATATAAGGCCACCAAAATTAATGTCTACCAATGTGAATGTACAAGTTCCTAAAACACATTCACGGAATACCCTACCTAAACGGTAGGTATAGGATTATCATTCAAAAGTCACTGAAGAACACCTCTTCATTCACACCTCTCTCTAAGCACTACATGGACCCATTCAACTAAGGAATCCATCAAAGAATCTATTATCAATACAATACATGAAACATGCGAGTGTAGCCTGTGGAGGTGGGTGTAAAACAATATTCAATTGGGGCCCTAAATACACAATGAAATAAAAAAAGTAAACCACAAAGAAAACACTTGAAGTGCAGTCAATACAGTCATATCACACATGTATAATTCCAATCATCAAATGGATGGATTGTAAATTTTAGTCCATAGATCTACTAATATCAATGACACTAGAAGTGTCGACATTGAACTGAACATCCATCGTGTAAAAAGCATCATTGGATCATGGAGCGTTGATGGAGAATGAAGCGTCAATGAAGAACATATAATGAATAGTACACAGAGAAGTGATGGTTCTTGGGATATCGATATATCATAGAGCTTCAATGGTGAATAGTGTGTTTATGGGACACATATCAATGATGGTTCCTGGAATTTTGATGATTCACAGAGTTTTTATGGTTTATAGAGTGTTAATGGGTCATACAGACCCCAACTCACATGGTCACTAAGATCACATAATCACATCCAGCCATAGGATTCCACCTATAGCACACTCTTTCTGGGAGAAACTATTACATAATCCATTATGTTTTAAAACAAAATCTAGAAAAACATGCATAGAGTATCTAAAAAAGATGACCTCATCGCTGGGGGACCACACCAGAAATGGATCATCAAACAGACATATAGTTTGAATGATATGGAAAATTTTGAAAAAGTGGTCCGGTATTTTCAGTGTTCGACCAGTCTTAGTCCAGTAGTCCTGACCCAACCCAGTTCATATCTTCTCATACTATCTCTATCCTATGGGTTCGGCCCACTAGGTTATGGTGTCTATCCCATTTGACCATTGGAGCTACCACGCTTCCTTGGTTCGGCCAGCCACATGCAGTTCAGTGTGTGATCACTGGACCCATTATTCCTTAGTAGTGTCTATTTGGTCATCACAAAATTGGACCACGGTTCTTGTTGCATCCCTACTCTTTCATGAACTCATGCTATTACCCTTTAGTAGCTTCTCACAAATCATGCTTTCATGGGTCCTACGTGGTCCGTTTGTGCCTCCTATGCGGTCATGTCACCACTGGGACGACTACAATCATTCAACACACCCACAGGTGGCCACCTCCACATGATTTTGTTTTCCACCTTCCACCTTCATCGGTGTCCCTGTATCTGAGGGTCACCTCCACTCATCCGGTAATATTTTTTTTTGATACCCAACTCTAATTCTTGGTTCATTTCCATCACAACTCGGTGATTTAATCCAACTCTCTAGCACTCCGGGGATACGAACACATTTAGAAGCTCCAAAGAAATTTCATCAGTAACATGATGGTACAACAATGAGGGACAACATGAATGAGGATATAAGGATCATATAGAACATAAAAAAAATAGATCATGTCATCGTTTATGCCATCCATTTCCATTCTTGTTATTATAATCACATAGAAATAATGTAACAATATTATTTTGAAATAATGCTTCATATTTAAATAATGGCTTATATAGACCTCAAAAAAATAACATACATCCAAGAAAATATTATTCATTATATTAATATATGAATACTGTAAAAAATCATTCTTTTAGTATTATCCACATTCAAAAAAAGAATATATAATAATAATATTTTCCAAAAAAATATTGAAAGTAATTTATAAAAAATAACATTGATGGTACATTATTTTATATTCATCCCACAATCAACTTAATCTATACCTGTTAAAACAGTTAATAAATCCATACTAATTATTACATCATGAAGTATATTGGTATTCATTTAACATTTATTTCCTTCTCATTGTTCGTTCATTACTCACATCCTTACTGGATGTGAGAAGGTTTTTGTCATCCTACATGTTTTCCTTTTTTGTAATAAAATATTAATTTCATTCCATTATAAATAGAAATAATATTTTTAATACTCGTATATATATATGTATTCATGATCACATTGTAATTTGAAAATTTAATTATACATATATTTCTATTAACTACTATTACGTCAATATGAAAGATTATATTAATCGTAATGTATATCAATGGCTTTAAACAAATATCCATAAAATATAAAATCATTATTCCGTATAAAAATTTTATTAAAAAAACATACTAATCCAAAGGGTTAAATAACCCTAAATGTCTCCAAAAATACACTTTACCACTGTAAAATCTAATTACTTAAAACATCAATAAGAGTATGTATGCCTATGAAAATTTGATCATCCATAACATTATAAACCCGTGACATTATAAAAAACTCATAAAGAATCATCACATGGAAGCATAAAAATCTATTATGTTATATAAAACGAAATATAATACCATATATAAGGGAATATACTTAAAAATACAAAAATTTAGTTTCATTATACTATAATTAAATATATTACATTACCGATTTTTTTGGTATGTGGTTTTAATGAATTATTTAATTATTTTTGTCATAACACATCATAGAGGTTCTGTTGTCATGACTACCTAAAAGCCACCATCGATAGGCCTGGTGCTACCTCCTAGAAGAGAGTATGAGTATCCCAAAAATGGGAGCCATTTTCTTAAGTACCAGTACACACAAACATCTCAATGCCCAAAATTCTGAAATGTAAGAACCCAAAGTAAACCAACATGCATAAAACTAATGTACGAACAATATTGAATGTAAATAATATAAATGGTAAGTGAACATGGATATAATATAAAGGCCACAAAAAGTAATGTATGCAAAAGTAAATATACATGTTCAAGAAACTTATCTGTAGAAAACCCTACCTAAAGGGTAGTTACAGGAATAGAGTTTAGAAGTAACTGAAGCACAACTCGTCTATCATACCTCTCGCTAAGCACCACATGGACCAGGTCAACCAAGGACTCTATGAAAGCGTTGATTATCTATATAAGACATGACACATGAAAGAATATCCTGTTCAGGGGTGAGTAAAACAATACTCAGTAGGGACCCTGAAACAACAATTCAAAATACCATATTGAAATAAAAAAAAGTATACCACAAAGGAAACACATGTAGTACAGTTAATAAAGTAATATCACACATATAAAATTCCAACGCTCAAAGAGATGGATTATCATTTTTATTATATAGATAAATAAATATATATCGGACTAGAAGTGTCTACAATTCATGTAGCATCCATGGCGCACGAAGAGTCATTGGTGCATGGGGCTTCGATGGATAACGAAGCATCAATGGAGCCGAGTGCATCAATGGAATTTGGAGAAGCATTGGTGCTTGGGATATTGATGGCATGTAGTGATTCAATGGAGAAAGGGGAAATTATGGGACATAGAAAATCTATGTTTAATATAATGTCAATTGATTATGGATATTTGATGGAGTACAGTGTGTAAATGGGTCATACATCCCCCAGGAAACGTAGTCACCAAGATAACATAGCCACAACCACCCATAGGATTCCACACAAAGCACACTCATTCAAGGAGAACATACTAAATAATCAATTATGTCGTAATACAACTTCTAAGAAATCCCACATATTGTATCAAAAAAATACAACCTCATCTCAAGGGGCCAATACCATAAATCGCTTGTCAAATAGACAAATGGTTTAATAGAAATGAATAATTTATTAAAAATAGTTTAGTATGGTCTGGGACTGACTCAAGTTAGTCGAGTAGACCTGACCTGAACCAATTCACCTCAGATAGAACTGGCTTGACCAGCTGGGTTCGGCCCACTGGGTTTGACCCACTAGGTCATGGGGTCCATCACGATTGACCATGGGAGTGGCCCCGCTTCCTCGGTTCGGGCCACCGTGTGCAGTTCAGTTTGTGGACTGGACCCATCCCGAATTGGCAGTGTATGTTTGATAAACACGACATTGGATCACATTTCACATGGCCGACCCTCTTTCACCACAGGAACATGTAGATATTCCATAAGTCCCTCCTTTGATGTGTCGTTCAATCACATACCTACTTCGACATGAGCACATGTTGTGGCCTTTCAGTGTTTTCCCATCACTCCTATTTTTTCAGGTCCTACGTGGTCCAATCACAATGCATGTGGGTTTCCGTCCCTACCGAGGTGAGCTCAATCCTTTTCCTCACCAACATGAAACTTCCTCCACGTGCTATTGTGTGTCAACTTCCTCCTCAACTGGTGACCACAGTTCTATGGGTCAACTCCACTGCTCTGTTGATCTTTTTTTGAACAGATCCACTTTTGTAATCCCTAGGTCACCACCTTCACTACTCTGGGCTTTGATCCACCTCTCTAGCAGTAGGAGGGTTCGATCACATTCAAATAATCATAAAAAATTTCATTATGACCATGATGGTACAACGGTGGGGAAAAACATGAACCGAGATAGTATTATCATATAGAACTCCCAAGGAACATATATTGACATTGTTCATGCCATCTTGGATCCATTCTTGTTAGAAAAATCACATGGAAATCAACATCCAAATAATCACCAATATATATTCCATTTTATCCTTCAATAAATACCCATAATCCAAAATTATATAACTATGGATCAACCTATTTTTGGATTGGTCTGTGTTCATTGTTTGATTCTATGATTGGGAAATGAAATCAAAAATACATAATAACCCTATCACGATGATTAGTTCAGACGTGGATGAAGAATAGAGGTATGTTTCATCATTTATCCAGAATTCATGGGTGTTTGTCATCAAGAGAGATAATCCTTCTCTTTATCTCAAAGGAATTATAGGGTTATAGAGATAACCCTTAATTCCTCTAACCTTGATTAATAAAAAGGGAAACAACTAATGCATCAACCTGTAACATTCAATAGAATATTTTTATTATATTTTTAATGAAATCATCATCCAATATTTAATTTTCACCAATGACCCATGATGGTCAAGGTTAGGCCCCTCCTAGGCTAATACAGATTTTCTATACACAATGGTTCTCTTTGATTTCTGATTCAGGCACTCATTTAGAAGTTATTAGCGTTTAAAAGTGACCCCTCATGATCATTTTTTTGAAACCAGACCACTTATTGACGTATCATTCCAAGAACAATGGGAATGATAATTTTATGTTGTCTCCGTGCCCAGTCTCATAATTTTCTCAATTGATTTATTAATATAATACCATAAAAAATACGAGTTTTTACAATAATACAAAACTAGAGTTTTATAGTGCAATAAATGAGTTTTATGTGCTCTTGGAATGTGTTATCAATGTGAGGGGCATTAAAATGCCATGAAATTTTCTAGTACTGAAAATGTGTTGATAATGATGTAATTTATCCATCTAGAAAAAAGATCTCATAAATAGGATCTTTATCAGAACTTTTAAATGGGATGAGTAAATACCCATTTATCAGTGCTTTAATTTAACACAGCTAGATGAACCCTTTTTAAGATCTTTTAAAATAACATCTAAAGGGTCACAGTGTATTCTTCTATAACAACACAATATAGAACAAGATACACACCAGAAAACACCTTAGATATAAAGAAAATCCTAATACATAATTTCAATTGAAATAAAATTAAAACAAAAAACCTGAAATAAAAACTATATAATAAACCTTTAAAATATATTTTTATGAAATTATATAAAAAACATTATAAAAAACATTAAAAAACTAACTTCCAATGTTACCATGGTATACTTGGATATTATTTGTCGAAATACAGACATTTCTCAAGTTTTTTCGAACAAACCACCTTTGTAAGAAAAAAATTATAATTAGTAACAATAAAAATAAATAAATTAAACATAAATATGAAATAATATATTAATTATATGGAAAATTATTTTACTTTTAAAATATCAAGATTACATATATGATTGAGTAGTGTAGGTATATTGAATGAAAGTGAAAAATGTCAACACTACATGTATGAAATGTTTTGTGATAGAATATTTTTGTCGATTGTTTTCATGAAAAAACATATGAATGCTTGACAAGGAACCCTCAACTCAACCAAAATAATCCAACTATATATGAAAAAAAATATTATGCGAGTAATAATAAATATCCATAAATTAAACATACATATAAAACAATACATTATTTATATAGACAATGATTTATTGCGAAAACATCTAGATAACCTCTTTAATTATGAAGTGATACTGTCGTTGCTCTTCTAACCAAGTAAGTGGATGTAACCTAAAGGAAAGTGAAAAATTCATCACTATAGGGGTGAAATTATTTTTAGGGATAGTGTCCATAAAATTTTGACAGAGAAAATACAACTTAATCAAAAGAATACACCTGTATAAGAATCCATTTATTATGTAAGTTTACATAAAAAGAAATAAATTATACATGCATATGAAATAATAAATTAATTATATGGACAATGATTTTCTCTGAAAACATCAATATTACCTATGTAATTAAGAAAAGTTAACATCATTTTTCTTCTTTCAAATAAAGTGGAGGTAACTTGAATGATTGTGAAAAATGCACCATTATAGGGGTGAAAATATTTTAAGGGGGAATAAGAATGAAAGTTGAATATAGAAACCCCAACTCCATCAAAATAATACACCTATATATGAAAACAATATTTATGTGACTAATAATAAAATTAAACAAATAAAACATACATATGAATCTATATGTTAATTCTATGGACAATTATTTAATTATGAAAACATCCAGATTATATCTTCAATTTAGAAAAGGCATTATTGTTGATTTTCCTACAAAGCTAGGGATGCAAGATGAATGAAAATGATAAATACACCACTATATGGACGAAACAATTTAATGTGAGAATGACCATGAATGTTTACAGAGATCCCCGAACTCATAAAAAATTATCCACCTATATAAGGAAAAAGTTATTCTCTCAGTAATACAAATAATAAATAAATTAAACATATATATGAAACAATACATTAATTATATGTGCAATGATTTTAATGTGAAAAAATCATGATTACGTTTGTAATTGGGCAGAGTCAATGTTGATTTCCATCATGGAAAGGCATGACATAGTTAAAAAAAATATTCTATAATATACTAACTCTACAAGGAATAATGGAAATTAAATTTACCATCCATTGAATATATTTTTTGTAAAATTGAGAAATTATATCATAACAGTGCCAATGTATTTATCTAAATGTTTTTCTTCATTATAATTTGTTCTTCCGAGTAATTGGTAACATCATAATTTGGAAAATACATTGTTGGCATGAGTAGTAAAATATTTAATTTATATAATGCTATTGTAGTAGAGAACATATAACATAATGAGGAAAAACATAATATGTTAAAAAACTCATTTACCTTCTCATTTAGCTCTATTACCTTCTTAATGGTTTAAAGTATTATATTCCTCTTTTGAAGATAAAAATCCTCTATTTGTGGTCCCTACTAACAGACAAGACATTTTTAATAGTGGGACCAACATGGATTGATTCTGATTTCCCAATGAAAAAATCATCATTGATTAAATTTTCCTTTATCAATACATTTGTTTTAGTCTCTAGTTGAGAAATTGACCAATTATTTTTTATTGGACCAGATACATAAAATACATATAGTACTTGTGATACCATTATGAACAACTCATCATTTTTCACATGTACATTGAAATTCACCTTTAGAAATCCAATATCATCAAGTTTCACTCCATTAATATTTTCAACCCATTTTCAATGAAAAACAATCTCATGAAATGTTGTATAATCCTACACATATATCATCCTAGTAATGAAAAAATATGACATATTTTAATAATTTTTATTTCAATCCATGGAACAAGTCATGTCCATCGCTTCATTCTCAAGGGTAACACAACTATATTGTAATATACTAAAGTCATCATGTTTTTTGTATAGAACATATAACTATTTATTACAAAAATAGTGTCATTTATTACATTTTCATTTAGTCCTCTAGTTATCCATTTAATATTTTTGGCAATTGAATTAATATTTTCTGTGAAATCCTTCTAAATTTGATCCTTGAACCATCCTATAAACTATTTATTATGTGTATCTAATATACATATTTCATCCCATGATAGGTTAAAATCAATGTTAATTACTTATTGGACATTAATTTATGGATCAACCTCTTCACTATTATGTAATTTTTAAATATTTTATTTCTTCCGCTTTGTCATGTTAATTGTAACAACATCTCTTTTGGAAATCCCTTTTCCTATATGGTGTTCTCTATAACGTAACATTGGGAAACTGATTCTTTCAACACCTGATATTTAATAGGTATATAATGAAATATCTTCATCAAAAATATATAATTTTGTAATACAACATTATAGCTGACTTCGATTCTTGATATACCCTTCCGAAATCATCATAAACAATTCAAAATGGTACATACTTCAATAATCAACAAGACGACACAGTTTAACCCCTATGACCACGTAAGCCCTAAAGTGACCATTATATCAAAAAATGTTGGGAACAACATATAAAATTCACATAATATCATTGAATTGTATTTATTATTGATGAAAATATTTGCCTGGTATACAAATTTTCTATATATTGATTTGAAAAACAAGAAGAATATGGTTAATGTATGTTGTACATTTTGACGCAGAATGCAATGGAAAGAAACAAGCATCAAATAATGCATCAAAACAATGCAATAGTTTTATTTTAGTCATTGTAACATCAAATTGGTCTTTGAAATGACATTCTTGTTATATGATGAATTCCCCTATGGAACTTTTACACTCTTAAGTGAAATGTATAAATTTAAATTTTTTTCTGTCTGGAGAGAGTGTGAGTTTTTAGAGGAAGAAGATTCTACATTTTACCCTTCACCGATGCGAACTCTTCCATTATACCAATTTCAATCATGTAAAACACAGTATTGATTACATCATTAGTTTATTCATGAATATTATGTAATATTCCATTAACACTATCAATTTTTTTTCTACATTCATGAAATCATGAAAATGGATGAGAAACAAACAATTCAAAATAATTTAATACATTAAAAATTGGTTTCTTCCTTCGACCTGATTTTGTATGGTTTTTTTAAAATGTTTTATAGAATAAAATTTCAATATCTTTATATTTTTTTGTCATTTGATCACCCATTACTGTATTTTATGTTATAGCTTGTTCAAAAATTCCCAATGAATGATATCGTCAATAATCAATATTTTTTTCATCGTGGTAAAGATATTCGATGTCATAAAAGCACATTCTTCAAGGAATCATTCAACCATACAGAGTATGCTTGCTTTACACATATGGGACACCCAAAAATAACTTTTATGATATATAATTTTAAATTTCCATAAGTGGGAGAGTCATTTATCATTTTGTACAACAAGGCCCTCAATTTAAATTCATTACATTTATGAGAATCATACAATTTAACACCTGTATCACATATTAATTTCAGATCTTTGATCTATGGGGCCAAATAGACATCAATATAATTTTTTGGTTTCTTTGGTTCATATATAAGAAGAGTCAACATAATGTATTTCATCTTTAATAATAACCATGGATGTAAGACATACTTTACCAACAATACATTCCATGTAATATGAGTACAGCTCATTCCACCAAATGGATTTATTCCATATGTAGACAATGTAAGATGAAATTTTCTCTTCTCATATCCAAATTTAGAAAACTCATAATCATTTTTCTTCCATTGAGGATAATATGATTAATGGTGTAGTTTCCCATATTTAATTCCTATATCTTCCTTCCATGTTAATTGTCATTTAGTTTCAAAGAATTCATATTGTCTTCTAAACATGTAAATGATTGGAATGTACCATATATATTTTAACAGACCCGATTCATTTTTCTTATGTCAATATGTGCCACACATAGGGGATTTGTTTATTGATTCATGGTCCTAGAGAAACAATATGAAATCATTTGGAAAAACATGCATTTTTTTGATATCATTCCCATGGAATGTAAAATAAATTAGTATCATATGTTTGTCAAGGTAGTTTATTTTATTCCGGTTTCATTTCTTTTGGAATAAAATGTAGTTTTTTAAAGATAGTGTCGCTCCATCCACTGATAGATTTAAAATTTTACAACTTCAATATCACTAAAAATGTTGGGTATTTAGTAAAACTAATATAAAATGGTCTCTTAGAGAAACTATTTAAATCCTTAAACATAATTGTAAAATCACAATGTTTATCTTCAATTTCGATTACCATTTCTTACATGGGACCCCCTTCATATTTTACAATGGTATTCATATCAAATAATTCATAAAATGAAGTATCATCCTAATCAGTTCCCACATTCATTTTTTACCATGTTTACTCAATCATTTATCGCTTTTATCTAATCTATGACAAATAAAATTTTCATCTAAAATATTTAGGTGAAATTTGTCTCAAAAAACAAAAATTTAAACAAGAACAAAGGATTATAGAAGGCTCATCTACATGGTCTCTTAAAATCGTGATGAAATATTTTACTGGAACATCATATTAGTTTGCAAAATGATTAGCATGCGTCCATTTTCTGTTCGTACCTATCCAATTTGGTTCATAAAATATATATTTAATACAATATAGAAAAAAATACACATAAGATATTGATTATAAATAGTTTATGTTATATACATTTCTAATAAGGGAAATATGGATAATTTCATCTAGAATATATTAGCACCTAAATATTACAAATCCAATAAAAAGGGTTGTTGTAATTTGAAAAAATAGAGGGAGATAATGGTAAATATGAAATGATATTATCAGCAATCATTATAGGTTTAAACCAAAACATGGATAGTGTAACGAACATAGCCCAAATTACCAAAAGAAACCTAGGTCAGATCAACTTATGTCATCTAACACACCACCAAGTCACTAATGGTTTGTTTAAACATTGGGTGTAAAAACCATAAATGGGAGGTGGTCCTTCCCACTAAATAGATCCAATTTGTATTAGAGGTAAAAATAAATTATGTAATAAACCTTGGGGTCGATGGACATGAAAACCCAAAATAATCGTCAACAAATATAGGAAAACATGTTAGACAAACAACTATGAAAATAAATGAATCAATAGCTATATAGACACACATACCAGTAACTCTAGTATAAAAATCTCTATGATACAGTATATAATAAATATCAAATAGATTAGTATCTGATATTAAAACATAAAATTATCTAAAGGTACTGTAATGATTCAAAAAATGAAGTCTTGATGTGATAAAACCTCAGGTGCTTAACTGGTTTGGCCCCATTGAATTTTATCCATAAGAAAACTGAGGACTATATTTATTTCTAATAGGAACTATAAAATAGGATACATATAACCAATAGAGGACCATACATCACTCCACAAATTTGGATCCTAAAAAATAGCATCTAATGCTACATGTCCACTGAGATGTCCATTAATGAAGGAAGTATATATATAATCATTATGAAATCACCAATTATTTTCAAAAAAAGTATTCTGTAGACACAATTATACATAAAAATTTATATATATTTATATACATATATGAAAAAATTATTTAGTAAGTAGATATAAAACATAAATATATAAAATAATGAATAAATTCTTGGTTCAGTTTACGATATAAAAATGGATCATACATCAATACTCAATTAAAATATCATACCAAAAATCATTCCATAATACACAGATCAAAAAAAATGAAAACAACAGACCACAAATTATTCCCTAACAAACCGATCACAAAGAAATAGCAAACAAAGGATCATAAAAAAATAGTGGAATAATAAATCATAAATGAGACACAAAATACACAAATATAATATGAAGGACTACGAATCTAGGTTGAAGAAAATCTGATTCCCTCGTTGGATGTCAGACGAGATGTTCAAGGGCAGTCAAGTAGTTTTATTCATCCTTTGATTCACTGAGGACGAGTACCAACAATAGGTGGAATCCCCAAAATGTTTCAATATCCCAAAAATATCAGAAATTGTTCGGGTTTTCAAAAATACAAGGATAATTTTTTCTGCACTAAATTTATAGATCTGAGAATTGTAAATTTATCAGCACTTTATTTAGCACTGATAAATCCTCCTATTTATTAGCATAAAAAAGAACTGATATTTATTCACTTATCACCTTTTATTACTGAAGTTTTGTTAAGTTATTTATAATTATAATTATAAATCAAAAATGAAAATATTTATTAATACATAATAAATATATATATATATATAAATATAGTAAGCATATTACATTTGAAATATATTTATTATAATTTTATAATTATTTACATAAAATCATAGATATATTTTTTAAAACAATATTATTTATTTCATTACATATTTATATAATTATATATATATAATTAATTTATATTAAAATAAATATTTTAAATATATTTATTATATAAGAAAATTTGTTCAAAATGTAAATATTATTAAAATATACATAATTATTTATTTATAATTATATAAATACTTTATATAATATATTTATTTACTTATATTTATAAATATATTATTATATAAATATTGAGAATTTACATTTATAAATATATTTATTTGAAAATATTTTATATAGATATGTTTTAACATAATTAATGAATATCTAATTTTGAGTGCATAAATATAATTTCAAAATGAGTGAAATTAAATAAGTTATGAATATATGTACACATTAAAAATATTGAAAAATGGATGTGTTCTCTGTATGTGCATATTTTACATAAAAATGAATTAATCATTCAAAAAATATACAATAATTTACTATAAATTACATTATTTTTTTCTAATTTATAAGAACATTTATATACCATTATACCAATCTATATATTTAATGTAGACAATTTAATAACATTTATTATAAGGAATATCTAATTAATAAAATGGATAATAATTAATAATTTATAATCAATCAATTCATTTATATCAATAATTATTTAATTGATGAATTTTTAACACTTTTTAATAAAAAAATTACTTATTTATATGTTTTTAAATTATTTCGATTAATCCAACCTAATAATGCATTGATGAATGAAATATTTATCAGTTCTAAATATAAATTAATAATAATGTGTACTCTTGATCAACACAAAAACTGAATCATTGATAAATGATACTATTTATCAGCACTAAAAATAAGGCGATGATAATGGATTCCATTATCAATACTAAAATTAATGTTTTAATAAAATATATAATTTTTCAGGGCTCTCATTATCTCTGATAGATAATCCATTTATAAGTATTTCATTTTATCACTAATAAATAAAATCATTATTATAGGAAAATTTTGTAGAAGTGTTTCATTCTACCCACCATAGGGTTTCCTGTCCCTAAAAGAGAGAAAAGGAAACTAAAAAATATTAGGGCACTGAGCATGAATATGATCCTCCCTCCTTTGTTTACTCTACTAGAGATTCATGTTCTTCTACAAAAATCTTACCAGAGGAATAGACCCCCCCCCCCCACAATGGATCCTCTCATATCGATCCATTATCTCCACCGAGTACTCCAAAAAAGTCACCCCTCCTTCAATATCCAACACTCCCTAGTCAATGACTTGTGATGAATCATGAATTTACCACCATAGTTATGACATGTTGAAGACATAATGCACCTAGTGTAACTATGGTGGTAGATCTAGGTGGTATACCATCTAGGAAATTCTACTCTGAATCTGAAAAGGGTCAATTTATCTTAGAGATAACATGTCACCCAAAAAAAATCTCTGCAATCCCTGTCTTGTTGATACCTAAAGGAACACATGTTATCTCTCCTCAAACTCCAAAGGACTCTATCATATATCATCATAGGACTTCTGAGAACTCTATTAATTCTTCATCTACCTCTTGATGACATTCACCTTCTATATATTTTAATGCACCAACTTCAGGCCTATGAGTGTTGACTCTCCTGGGTCTGTCCAAAAATTTTCAACCTACAAGGTGGCCTATAAAATGAAAAAAATGGTGCAATACTGATGGTTGAATGGTATTTGTTGTTTTAAAAAAAATATACTGGATTATGGTGATCCTCTTAATTGCAGTTAATTCTCGAATGTAAGAACATAACATGTCCTATAGTACCTGAATTCTATTCTCCGTCTGGCCATTCGAATGGGGATGAAATGTTGTTCTCAGTCACAGTTGAATCCCAAACTCCTCCTACAATCCCATACACAATCGGTATGTATATAGATCATCATAATTTAATAATAACATCGATGAGACTCTATGGGTTCAGTATATCTCATGCACATAGAGTAATTTCATTATTTGTTTTATGCTCTCTTCACAAATAGGATAGAAGTGGGCAGACTTGGTGTTTTGGTGGATGATCACCCAAATTGTATCATATCCTCTTGACATACATGGTACACCCATAAATATTTATATTGATGTCAAATCCAATCTACAATTTTTCACCTCAAGTGGTTTTGTTAATGAAACAACCAAGCTTTCACAACATTCTTTTTTTATTAAATAATTCTATATCATGCACTGTACGCAACATCGACTTCAATCACACCATAAACTATCAAACTAGCTATTTAAAAAAGTCTTTAAGAATTTTATTAACCAAAATTTTAATTTAATATATCCTATATAATTTTAATATTCATCTTATGTGTTTCATAGACATAATATAATGACAAATACAATTTTATTGATAAATGAAGTATGTTTCAAAAAATGAAAATGTCCCTCCTTTTATTGGTGAACACTTTTTAAATCCAATATATGAAAATTTTATATATTAAATTTGATGAAATTCAGTAAATATTTATATGAGGGACAAAATAATTCTGTCTGGAATTATTTTTGGTACATTTCTAATAACATACATTTTTTGATGTATGTTTAATTAAAAACATCTTTTTTAATGAAAATTATATTTAGGGTTAAATTATAAATTTGAGTGGTTTTAAAGTATAATTAGATTATATTATTACCAATTAATATACTTTAGGTAATTTTATGTAATTACACATTTAAACTGGACATAAACACATATAAATCCTTTGATTGTTTTTACTTCATAAAAACTTGATTTATGATTTTTGAAACATGTATTAATTTCAAATTAATTTCGTCCATTTATGTGTTTTGTATTTTGAAAAATGAATTCCATATTTTGAATATGAAGATTCACATTGTGTAAATAGGTATCATTTTTTATTGGATTTTATGAATAATAATTTCAGAAATAAATTTTTTTTACCATAGTTAAAGGGTAAATCAGGTAAATAAGATTGAAAAATAATATAATAATAATCTATAACCAACAAATCAAATTTATTAATCCTATTTATTGAGATATATTCTTCCATGAGAATCTCTCGGACTAATTTTTAGAATTATGGGACCACATGGGTCTGATAATGACATGTTATAAGAATTAATTTAAATTAAGGACAATTATAACATAAAACAATAATATTTACGAAACAATTTTTTATATAGGGTTATATGACAAATATATTTTACTATAAATATAAATTATAAATTGAAAATGATTTCCTAAATCATGGTATTTTATTTTGTAATTTTTAGACAATAATTCATTAGATTTATTAATGAGACAACAGTGATGTAATATTTTCCTTATTAATAAAGGAATCAAATAAATGAAATTATAAATATTAAAATAAAAAAAATTAAAAGTTTTGATTCCTTCCAAAAATTTTATGTATTAATTTTCTATATGATGAATGAGATAATGACTTTATATCTATGAAATCATGTTTTATGACTTTAAAGAAACCAATTACAAAATAGTGTCAACATGGACATAAATGAGTTTTTAAAACAAATACTAATTTATTAAATGATATAAAAATCCAAATAAACTAATATTACATAAAATTATTTATATAATGATAAAAATTAAATTAATTATAAACTAGATGTATTCCTATAATTTTATTGAAGCTAAATTAATCATACATTATAAAAATACTTGAAGACATGGAAAGAGTTTAACTATTTAACTATGGGTTAATCCCAAAAAATAAAGATACTATTATCACCTTAACATTACTAAAACCCATTTTTTGAGAGTATTTATACCTATCATATTATTATCCTCTACATATATAAATTTTGATCCATTATAAACCGAAATTTATTTTATAATAAATTAATATTTGATATTTCTCTAAATGTGCACCTCGCCTTTCTTATAAAATGGAACCTCCATTTCTAATTAATTCACACATCCATAGCAATTTTTCTGAGATAAAACATGCCCCAATATCCTCCCATATTATATAACTTCATCCAATATGAATCAAAATTGGGTATAAATCTAACATAAAGTGTTATTTTCTGCATATTATATGTAGACTCCCGAAGAAGAGGTAATCATTCTACCCCTTCATTAAAGGTAAATTTATTATTCTACTTACTCCTACTACGTTGTTACCAAAATAAAATAATAAATCTTGAATATAATATATTCTGAATTTTTTGAGATTATGGGACAACCATATTCCTATTTTTACCCATCCAATGAAAAATAATAACACCATGCGAGCGTACATACGACATAATGTCTCTCCATCATGGTGTAAATTTTTTTTCATATAGAAATTATTTATATGGGTATATATTTCTTCTATAATATTCATATTCCATCCAATTTCATACCATTTAACCATTAAATAAATGATATCATTGGTCTTGAATAAATACGGCTTTCCATTTCATTGACGCGATGAGACTCATCTTTTAGGTTCACCATCCATGAATGATTTTACGAATAAATATTATTAATAATTATGAAATATATAACATGATAAATATTATTTAATGATATATATATTTATTTTCATATATTTCATTCACATATATTTATTCAATATGATAAAAAAACAAAATCATCATTCTGCATACTTACTGTCTACCATCTCCATGAATGGTTTATTCCATTTTGTAAATATATCTAATATATATATTTATATTATTAATATATATGATATATAAATAATTTTATACATTATATAAGTAAGTAAATTATTATTTATGTAAATTGATAATGAATAACTTGTTAAAACAGTTACGATAAACAATGCGATATTA
The DNA here is from genome assembly GCA_963277665.1 of Viscum album. NCBI lineage: Eukaryota > Viridiplantae > Streptophyta > Magnoliopsida > Santalales > Viscaceae > Viscum > Viscum album. The sequence goes on from OY728151.1 coordinate 121,899,958, forward strand.
CCAGAAATATTGAATTAACTATGAATTTTTTATAAATGCTTGTTATAATGTCATAAACAAATCATATATGATATTATAAATATTAATTTAATAATGATATAATTTAACAATATGTTTAAAAACAATCTACAAGAGTATCAAACATGTATGTAGATTATCTGGTATATGATAAGCGTTAATTCCTCAATCTCATTATTATTCGATATTGTTTATGTGTAAGAATCAACTGGGACCTATTTATCATCCATGTAAATTTTTCTTAAAAATATTTTCAAAAGGAATATTTTTTGTTTTTATGGAATGGAAAATTTAAATATATAATCATTTTAAATGTTTTAATGAACTATTTTTCTAAATCTTTTGGATTAATGTCCATGTTTGCAAAATTGATTTTAAGGATTTAATTATGCGGATATTATCATTTTAATAGGTAATTTTATTTCAAAATTTTCCAATTGGTATGGGAAATTTTGATTAAAAATCCCATTTAAATGAATTAATTTATAAATTTAGAAACATTATAATTATTTCAAGAAAAAGATATATTTCCCTCAAAGTATTTTACTAACTATTGTCATATAATTCAACATCTTTATTAGATATTATAATTGATTTAGGTTGTTTTATTATAATACAATCTTCCATATTGTGTTGAATGAGTTTTTATATGTATGAATATGGATGTGATATTTTTATACCATTCATGGTTATTGTTAAATTAATTACATCTCGTATTCTAGTTTCAATATGAATGATTATGTTATATATCGCCCTTTTCATATGCAGAATCCACTGGACTTAATAAGTGATGGATGAGGCCTGCTATAGCCCATCGATGCATCGATAGGTTTCATGAATCAAACTAGTGTATACGAATATGACCTTGATAGAATAATTTTGAATTCTCTTCGCACATAGTTTTGATGTAATAGTTTCTATGTCCAACATTATGCATTCCTTCATTATGAAATTAGCAATTACATGTGATTATTCAACCAGTAGAATTTCATTATTAATTTTTATATGGTAACTTTTTATGTTATTTACGATATTATATTCGTGATTTATGTTTACAAGTATGATATTTTATTATACATCTTCCCTTAAATGATTATTTCTTCTATTTAATTATGTACCCTTACAGAGCATTTGAGCTCACCGCTTTCTACTGTTATAATTTTCCCAAGTCTCCATGAAGTGAATAAAGATTGATATATAGGGTTAAGATATGGGAATAATGGAATCATTAAAATATTATCTATGCTATATTATTTTCCAGAAATGTTAGTGTTATGTTCTTGTATGTAATATATCTTCTATGACAGTTAAAATGATCAGTCATTTGGGACTTGGTTCCTTGTAATTATGCAATGTATTAAAATAATGTACTACCTCATTGTATCTACTATAGTAGAATTATATTTGGGTTTATTTAATATTTACCAAAAACATTTAAAATATATTTTGAAAACATATATTAGTGATAAAAACCCAACGATTGACATTGATGACATATATAGAAGAAACACCATGGATTTTGGTAATGATCATGTATAACATATGATTAAAACAAAGATGTTATAAATTGAATATTCCTTCCTTTGATTATTCGTTTTTCATTAATGGGGTATATTTCTCTCCCTATGATTTTTGTTCTTAGTTAATGGAGGAAACCAAAAGTAATTAGATTAACATTTAGTTTGATGGAAAATCAGGTGATTTTCAGCAATAAAATCGAATAATGACTAAAGAGAAAGTTATTATGATTATGCCAAATCAGTTGTCATGATATATGATTAACAATGTGATCTTGGATGAATTTAATAAAAAAAATGTGTATGAGGTATATTAAATTTTCTAAATGTACACATTTTAAGAAGCATAGAGTAAAGAATAATCAGGTCCCTACATGTAAGAGGAAGGGAAGAAGAACCCTGAAGAATACCTCAAATGGAGGGTATGATTTTATCTACATGGAAAAAATGGTTATAGTGTAACCAATTGTTATAGAGATCATTTTTTCATATATAGAAATCATTGGCTTTACCAAAATCAATTCTCCAACATAAGAATATAACTCTAAACCAAGGAACGTCTTATTCCATGCCAACCATTAAATTGGATGGATTGAATTATATATATATTTGGATCCATGAATTATGAATAAGTGAATAAGATTAAGAGTATTCATTTAATGTTTTTCGCTAAGGATATTCAAGAATAAGTCGAATAGTTACGGTGGATACGAAAATTGATTTAAGGGTAAGATTTTATTTAGATAGCATCTAATTAAGGTTATGATAACCCTTAATAAGATCCTTATGTTAATATAATAATATTTTTATAAAGATATATTCAATTTGAATAAGTAAATTTGATGATGATTGAACTGATTTTTTATTTTTCAATAAGAGGGTTATTATATTATGGATGAAGTGTACAACTATTTTAGACATAAGGATTAATCCAATATGTTTTGGAACAAGAAAAGGTATATGTTTTTAATAAGGGTATCTGATAATTCATGTTGTTACCATGAGTAATGAGAATAAAGGATTTAAGTGTTCACATGTTTGGAATGTGACAACCACGAAATGACCTATGAGATATGGGAGACAAATGCTAATATGATTTGATTAACCTCTTTCAAATGATGTAGATTGTTAGTTTTTGTAAGGATTGTAAATTTTTCCATTTATGTACTGTATAGGTTGCACTCTAGTTAAATTTTGTAATATTAATGTATTATCTTTTTATAGGTGGGCTTATGAAAATGTTATAACTCATGATACTTTTGTTGAGACAAATATAATTACCTATAAATCTATTTATAGATCACATTATCTTATAATAATTTGGAAATGAAATATTCAACTTCATTTCCGTGAATAAGAGATAAATTGGAAATTGTTCAAGGCATGAACAATGGTGAGATTGTATTGAAATAAAATAAGTATTTATTCTCATGTTATTCAAATTTATGGAATGAATCATGAAAATCAAATTTTATTCCTAGTACTTTCTTTTGAAATGAATCAAATGGTCCCTTAGATCATCATATATTTATAGCTTTATGGTTGTCAAAATTATCCTAATAATATTCTCTATCACTATACATCATAAATTTATGGTTTTTTCCTTTCCACATCCTTGTTTTCATACATGTAACCCTAGTATGTTTTATTTCTCGTAACCATCACACAAACTAATCATTATTTTAAAATTGAGGCCTCATTGATCCATATATCAATGTGGGATTTCATATAAAATATTTTTAAATTTAAATCCCCTATTTTTCATTTTTGAGTTTATATTTCCAGGATGAAATTTCTAGAAGGTGGGAATAATGTAAAGCCCAAGCATCCACAATATGATTCCTTTTTAAATATTTAAACAGTATTTATTGTATGCAACACCATGTTCAAGTGCACAATAACTTATCAAACTGTCCATTCATAAAGAGATTAGGAATAGTATTACCAACATTTTTAATTTTATATATCCCATATATTTTTAACATTAATATTTTGTGTCTCATTGACATAATATGAAGAAAAAATCAATTTTTTAAGTAAAAGATTTATATTTAAAAAATGCAGTTTTGCAGCCTTTAATGGAGAACCATTTTTAAATGAAATATATGAATTCTTTATATGTTAACATTGATGAAATTAAATTATATTTTATAAAATGGATATTAAAATTTATTTTGAATAAATTTTTTGTACATTTCTAAAAACATTCATATTTTGATGATTAGTGAAAAACAAAATTTTAATTTAAAAAAACTTCTTTAATACAATTTATTTTTAGTGTTAAATTATACATTTGATTGATTTTAATGTATAATATGATTTATTTTTATCATTTAATATAATTTAGGACATTTAATGTAATTTTACTTTTAAAATTGACATAAACACTTGTCAATCATTGGATAGTTTTTACTTCATAAAAACTCGCTTTCATAATTTGACAACATGAATTAACATTAAAATAATTTATTCTAATAATTTTTTTTGAATTTTGAAAAATTAATTCCATAATATGAGATATATATAAGGTACAAATTATGTAAATAGGTAACATTTATTTTTCGAGAATCGGATTAGTATCTTCAGTAAAAAAATTTATTTAGAATCATTAAAGGGTAAATCAGGTAAATAAGAGAAAAGAATAATATTATAATAATATAAAAAACCCTAACATATGTAATAATACTATTTGAAGAGATATATTCTACCGTTTTCACCATTAGGATAGATGTTTTTAATTTTGGTTCCACATTGGTGGGATAATGACATGTTATAAGAATTAATTTAAAGTAATTATAATTATAACATAAAAATATGATATTAAAAAAATAGATTTTAATATATTTTCATAAGAATTAATTATTTGAATATAAATATTAATTAGATGGATAAAATTATTTTGTACATCATGGTATTTTATTTTTATTTTTTACACATTATTGTATAAAATTCAAATATGACACAATAATGTTGTAGTATATTCATTATTAATGAAGGAATCAAATAAATGATATTATATATATTAGAATAAAAAAATTTGATTTTTTGGATTCCATCTAATGTTTTTTTGTATTCCATTGACATATTATGTAATATTAAATTGCATTGGTTCGATGAAATCAGGTTTTGATGACATTAACAAATATCAAGTACTAAATAGTGTCAAAATTTAAATAAATGTGTTTTTAAAACTAAAAACTTTTTAAATGATATGAGAATACTAAAAGTTTAATATTAATCCAAAAAAACATATATAATGATATAAATGTCATTAATTATCCATTGGATTTCCCTTTGGAATTTTATAGTATCTAAATTTTCCATATAGTATTCAAATACGAGATGACATGGTTAGAGTTAAATAGTTTAACTAAGGGTCAATCCCAGAATATAAGGATAATTATTGGACCTAAATATGTCTAAAACCTATTGTATAAGAGTATTCGTACCTATATTAATCATATCATCTATATAAATCATGTTTTAGAAATTATAAACAGAATATCATTTTATAATAAATTAGTATTTCAACCTTGTCCTAATGTGACCCTCACCCCTCTTATAAAATGACTCCTCCCTTTATCCTTAATTCACAACCCCGATTCCATTTTTTCATCCAAAACATACCCAAATATTCTATCAAGTAAAATACCTTAATCCTATAGGAAATAATATTGGAATAACACCAACTTATGGAGTCTTTTTGTGCAAAACAAAAGGAGACACTTGAAGAAGTGGTAATCATTTTATCCCTTTTTAAAAGTTTATATCTTATTCTAATTCCTATTACTAATTTGTTACCTTAATAAAATAATAAATCTATTATATTATATATTTTGATGTGTTTTTAAGATTATCATACACCGTATAATCATTTTACCAATCCTATGAAAAACAATAACACCATGTATTCATATGTACATATTATTGTCTCCACGTCGTAGTGTAAATTTTTTTCAGGTCTACATTTTTTATATGGGTATAGTGGTGAATATAATCAATTTAAGTAATAAATTTAACATTAGAAATCTTATTTAAAATTTATATTCCATCAAATTTCATACCATTTTACCATTAAGGAAATGATATCGTCACTCATGCGTACGGACAGCTTACTATCTCCACAATGCGATGAGACTCATCATCCATTTCACCATCCAAGAATGAATTTAAGAATATTTATTATTTATGATAATTACATATATGATATAATAAATATAATTTAATTATTTATATATTTATTTACATATATTTCATTCACTTACTTCAATTCAATATGATAATAAAATAGAAAAAATGTTCATGATTATGTACGACCTACCGTCTCCATGAACAGTTTAGTCCATTATATATATATATATATATATCTATTTTATATACTTATATTATGAATATATATGATATTTAAATCCTATTATACATTATTTATGTATTTAAATCATGATCTAAGTAATATAATCAAGAATAACAAGTCAAATCACTTACGATAAATAAAGCGATATTACCATAAATGTTGCATTTACATGGGATTGATAATAATTGTTTAATAAAAATTAATAAAAAATTCATATATGATATCATAAATTTTATTATGATACATATATAAGTTAATATTATGTTTAAAAAACCTATACAAGAGTTTCAGAAATGTATAGAGCGTATCATATCTATGTTAAGGATTAATTCCTCAATGTCATTATTATTCGTGAATGTTTATGTATAAGTAAGTATTAGGACATATTTATCATCGATGTCCATTTTTCAAAAAAAAATGTTATCAAAAGTAATCTTTTATATTTTTATGGAATGTAATCTTTACATGGATATTTATTTTAAATGTATTAATGATTTAATTTTCTAAATATTTATAAATAATACTTATGTTTTGAAAATGATTTTAACGATATATTTATGTTGACATGATTATTTTAAAATTATAATTTATTAAAAAAAGTTTCAAAGATGTATGAGACACTTTGATTGATAAATTTCTTTTAAATGACATCTTTTATCAATTTTTGAATCATTAAAACGATTTCAAGAAGAGCGGATAAATCTCTCAAAAAGTATTACGGACTATTTTTGTCTAAGTAAACATCCATTACTAGATATTATTCTTGATTAATGTTGATTTATTATAATAAATATCTCATATTTTATTGAATTAGTTTTGAAATGTTTTCTTGTGGATGTGATATTTTTATACCCTTCACGTTTTATGGTTATATTATTGACATTTCGTATACTTGTGTCAATATGAATGATTATGTTATATTTCACCATTTTCATATGAGGATTACAATGTATTTTGTAAGTGACATAAGGGGCCCTCTTTATCCCCAAGATACATCGGTTGGTCACATGAGAAACACTAGTTTCTTGACACAATGAATTGATATAAAATTTGTGAATGTTATTGGAACATGGCCATGATGTAGTAGTTATTATGTTGGGAATTATGTGTTCCCATGTTATGAAATTAGTTATTACATGTGATTATTTGACTAATATAATATTCATGTGCATTTTTATATGGTAATGATTGACTTGTTTTTACCATATTATATTCATTTATTATATTTAAAATGCTCTTATCTTTATTATACATCATCCCTTAAAAGTTTATAGTTTTTGGTGAGTTATTTGACCTTTTTGAGCATCTGGTCTCACCCCATTCTACACATTTTTTTCCGGGACACCAAGAAGTTAACTATGATTGATATGTAGGGTTAATTTATTACAATAGTGTAATACATAAAGGATTATGTATGTTTTATTTTATGTTATAAATTGTAATGTGATGTTCTTATATGTATTCTATTTTCCAAGGAATCAAAACTGATCTGTCCTTTAGGACGTCATTCCATGTAATCATGCCAATTTATTAAAATAATGAAATATATTTGGGCTTTGGTGGTCAGTGATATATAGTCAAGTCCATTAGAATATGGTGATTCGCCTTCAAATCTTGACAAGTGAGGCACTGAGAAACGAACTATGCCACCACCTTCTTCATCCCCTTTCAACAGAACATAAGTTTGAGGTCCCGATATATCTTTTCAACTCCTAGAGTTAATAATAATGGGGATGTATGGAACTCCGTCCAGAACACATCCCTCAACGTTAACGGTACTGTTATAAATCATCTAATGAGAACATTGTTCTTCCCAGCTATAAAATATCAATTAGGGTATACCTAGTGGAAATTTGAGTTCATAAAGTCTCATAGTCAGTGTCTCTGAGCTATTTTTCTCTGACTCACTGTAAAAGTGGTGGGATTAAAACCATCGACTGGAGGTTTGATTTTCCATCTCAATCAATATGGTATACCTGTAACGCAGTCCACTACTCTGACGCCATTCAACGTGACTCCAAGATGGATCTCATTTTGGGAGTGTATTCCATTCTGTTACCCATCCAAGGAGCCTCTATAATCTCAAATTCATAGTCTTGGAAGTAACTATATCCATCATCTCTATCTCATGTTCGAATCACTCTGAGTGAAGACATACATGAGACACTTATGGATAGCGTAGAAGGTAAACTTCTCTCCCATCCGTTCATGTTTCCACATATTCAATGTTAAAACTACTTCTACACGGTCAATATCATGGTTTGTGTTGTTCATTACATCGTTCCTCGACTTGATTGAACCATATGCATAAACCACATTCCCATAAATCTGGTCCTAACAATGCATGGTCTATGATGCATCCCAAAACCACATTTATTGAACACACTCATCTAGTAATCTCAAGATTGGGATTGTATTCAATCTATTCCTTATATCCTGAAAGAACCTTTGTCACTCTTTTCCCCCACAATAAGTTTCTCTTTCTATGTTAAGACCATCAAGGGTGATTCACATTTGAAAAAGTTGCATACAAACATATGATTATCTCCAAAAATTCCCTAGAAACTCTCCCCCACATTAAAACTCTTTTGTGGCTCGCAAGAAAGAGTTGCTTTAATATTCTAATGATCTACTGCAACTCTAGCATCTAAAATGGAATGTCCTAGAAAGAGGAAATCACAAATCCTAAACTGACACTTCATGGGCTACCCATAATTCAATTTCTCTTAGAATGTGTCCTCGACCATCATGAAGTGTACCACGTGCTCCTCCTAAGACGTCGAGTACGCTATGATTTAATCAATCAATACTGTCCTATGGATGTCTAATTAAATCTTAAAGATCATGTTCACGAGTCCCATAAAACTATTTTCGGGCATTCGTCATGTTGAACGTCATCAATAGGAATTCATATTGGTCGTACCGATATCTAATTTTTGCCTTCTGTACATCATATTCATTTACATGAAACAATTTATATCCATATTTGATGTCTAACATTGACAACCAACTCGGTCCTTTAATCTGACCATAGAAGACATCAATCCTTAGAAGTGGATAATTGTTCTTCATGACATCAATTTTTTATGTTTTTTTCATGTATGTTCTGTAAAAGTGCGAGTGGTTTTTTATAAATTTTTAACCGATGCTCAGATTTGAAATTTGAGGGCATATTTGAACTCACAACACTGGTATTCTCTTAAGAAGACTATCACCTCGATGGCAGTTTTTCAAGAATAAATTTATGTTTTGAGTTTTCATGGAAAAAAGTAATAAAATAAAGTGAGCGACACTTTAATTTATTTGAGCCTCCAAGTGAGTGTTTGGTGGTTAAAAACTCTATGTGGAGGTTGGAGGTGGGGACCGCCACACCATAACCTACCATGAGAGGTTATGGTTGTGGGTCCCACACGAACTCAACATTTCATGTGAGGATTAAATTAGTGAGGACCAACCAAGTTTATATCCTCTTGGACTCCCCATTATGTGAGAAAAAAACCCCTTGAGATCCCCATTATATTGTGACAAATCTAATCAATTAATTATTTGAACATCAATTAATTATTTTGAATATTTTTTATTTATCATTCAACCATTAAATAATAGGTAAGATTAATCTATTATTTTGTTGGCATTTTTTTGGGGAGAAGGGTGTACTTTATAGAATGTTCCCGACGAAGAACGCTCCACCCAACGAAGAACATCGACCTCAATCCTGACTTAGACGTCCTTCCCCGAATCCTCTTCGACATAGTATGATTTCATCTACAGCGAATCGACATCAACCTTTCCACAACTTCAAAATCGATCAAAAAACAAGGTAGGGGATTATTTCTTTTTTGTTTCACGTTCTTCATTTTTCTTCAAATATTATGAATCGAAGAAGCATGTTATCACCCTAACGCAGAGGGTGCGAGCCGAACAAACAGGGCCCAACCCCTCTACCTTCATTATGGAATTTTACGTTAAACAAAGCCTGAGACTGAAATGAGTGACTCTCGTTATCATTGATTGCGGATTGAATGAGGCATCTTGAGGAGAGTGTGACTTCTTCTATAATAAGAATTGGGCCACCGGAACTCGTTCAGTGGCCTACGGAAATCTTGATGGTGGATGGAATGGGTGAGCATCACCACATGGCGGTGGTGGCGCAATCGCGGCATATGTAGAGGATCCCACGGCCGGCGGGCCGCGGTGATGCATCGGCGGCTGGCACAAGCTCAGATGCGAAGGAGATTGGTGGCTCGAGCCGCCGGGGGGCCGACGACGGCATGACGCAACTACACTGCATGGTGGAAAGAAGGGGGACCACAGTCCATGGCTGCAGTAGTGCGGCAGTGGCCTGCACAAGTCTGGCCGTAAGGAAATCCGACAGCCCGAGCCGTCGGGTCACCTGAGGGAGCACAGTGCATCAGCGTCCTGCGGGAGTGGGTTGTCCCTTGGCCAGCTGTGAGGATCGGGACCCCCCGCTGGGTCCCGTATGACCGGGACCGGTGCCACGTGGCACCAGTTTTTCTTCCACCTGAATGGAATAATCGTTCGGGATTTTCAGGGGCATGGCCTCCCCCTGGACACTGTTAGGGCGGACCCCACGGGGCGCCATGCCAGACCCATCGAGGGCTGGACCCAGCGCGGGTCGGGCCGCCAGTGTGGTTCAGGCCACACTCGCAAGCTGGACCGCCTCCATGGACTGGGTCAGACCCACAGAATGGGTCAGACCCACAGACCGAGTCAGAACCCAGTCCAGACCCGAGTCGAGCCAGGTCGGGACTACTAGGTTGGACCGGACCGGGACCCATTTTTTCATGTTTTCATACTTTTTCCCATAGCTTGTTCTACGAGCATCTGATTGACAATCCACCTATGATGATAAAAACCTTGGAAGGAGACGGTTCAATTGGTATACCCCACTCAATGTTTGGACATATTTTGGGTATTGCCGGGTTGGATAGAACATAAATCCAACCGGGCCCTCAGAACGAAAATGCCAATAACTCTCAAAGAGGGCGTCTGATTGACGCACTGTCTGTCGTGTTGAGTTTATAATGTCAATGTGGATATTTTTGATACATAAACTTGGGAATTCATGGATGTTCATGTATATCCACTTGGATTGATGAGCGGACCCTCCTGGAATCAAGAATGCTTTGTGCGAAATAATGTGGCTGGCAGCTCTCTGATGATTGTTCCTGGATCCAGTGTGGGTTTGACCGCTATGAATACTTTTCTTGGATCCTCTGTGGGATTGACAGTTATGGAATCTATTCCTGGATCTAGTGTGTGTTTGAAATCTTTGACTACTGTCCCTGAATCTTGTATGGGTTCGATACTTTTGACCAATGTTCTTGGATCTTGTGTGGGTTTGACAGTTTAGATTTCCGTTCATGGAGCCTGTGTGGGTTCAAGAGAATAGATGATATAATGGGTTCATCTGATCATCTCTATCACTCTACAAATGTTTTATAGATGTGTGAGATGAGTCAGTAACATTCGATTACCTCATGATGTAGATGGATTACTTGATATCTTAGGTATATGTATGGGAATATACCTAAGTGGGGTTATCTGTTCATTTCATAATTTTTGGTTTATCCTTGTTGGAATTTTTGAGACCTTGAGGATCTTGGGGTCCCTACTAAGTATCATTATACTCACCCCTACATGGGCTATGCCTGCACCTCATAGTGCTGGATTCCAAGGATGGACAGCACTGACCGTGGCTGAGTGTGCAAGGACTGTACGGTACCCGGAGGTGGAACTCCCAACGACTCAGTACCCAGAGGAGACTGACGGATATAGAGTGTGGGTGAGGCTATTTGTACCTACCCTTCAGGTAGGATCCGTGGTGGATGATCCGAGAGTTTCTATTCACCTTTCAGCTATTTTTTTTCTTTTTTAGTTGTACTTGTACTTTCAGTTGGGAATTTATTTCTGGACCCTTTATTTTTCATCAATCTCTTGTTATAAATTTTTAATAGTGTTTTGTATCCATATTTGTACTCTGTTGTGTGTTTTTTAGGTATAAAGGCAATGCCTTCACAGTTTTGGGATTTACGTATATGGTGCTAGTCGCTAACCCCTGGCTTATGGAAGGAGGGCTTGGGGTATTCACGACACTAGCCCCGGGGGATGGGTCGTGATCATTTAGTATCAGAGGAGTCGGTTCTACCAAAAAACATAGGACTCCAATATTTTCAATAAAGAAATAGTGTTATGTGTAGTGATCGTGATTTTCAGTTTAGGGAGTGCAGTGTTTGTGCGGCATCTGATATACCCATACACCGAGTCCTAGACTTCTGATTTCTATCTCAGTGCATGAAAACACTGATTGCGTGTGTGATTCAAGAGTTTTCTTAGTGATCTATTTGAGTCAGCTCACCAGGAATAAATTATTGACCATGGAACACCAGTTTCATTACAGGATTCCTCCACGTAGACATCCATCCAGGGTTCTAAGAGTTATACGAGGTGGCAGCCCACCGAACGACGAGGCCTCGGTTCAGGTCCCAATTATAGTGAAGGCTCCATCATTACTACTACCCGTTTGGCCACCGATGCCTCTATCCCCAGTAGCATAGAGTGCACGCCACCTGAGCATGTTTCACGAGTTACAGTGTCAATGGTCACCCAGGTACAGGGGTGAGACAGACCAAAAGTCTGCTGAGGATTTGATAGAAGCTGTGGTGAGAGTCTCCAGATAGGTAGGGACACCAACAATCCTTATGGTGACCATTGCTGCGAGTCTCCTTCTGGTAGAAGCAGGAAAATGTTTGATCCCGATGCTCAAGGTGCATGAAGAGGCAACACTACACTAGGCATACTTCGAGAGCCAATTTCGGGTGCAGTTTTCCCCAACCACCCTACGTGAAGTGCAGATACTAGAGCTATTTCTTCTACTGCATGGTAGCATGATAGTATCTCAGTACGCGGGGAGGTTCACCAACCACTTGCGCTACTCCAAAGATATGGTATGACACCTATTCTTCAGGGCCCGGATATTCGATTAGGGGCTTATGAGGGAGATCAGTGATTCGATGATCTCCATCATCATACCAACACAGTCTGGGATGTTGGAGTGAGCTCTCTTTGTGGAGAGTTTTCTTGCATAGTAGTCACCAGTAGAAAAACCCTCCACCGGGTACCACGTAGCGGAGTTTTCTATAGCTGGTAGCAGACATATGTCGCAGAGGTCCAAGTGGACCATACCATCTGGTGAACGACCTCAGGACTCGGGTTTGGTTGTGAGAGGCACATGAGACAGAGCCAGTCCTTCGGGGAACATGCAATGTTTCACATGTGGCAGGCAGTGTCTCATGGATCGTGACTATCTGACCCACCATACGGATGATCAACAGACAGTTGAGGGACCTCCCAGGTAGAGGTAGAGGTTCGATCGAGGTGATCCACAGGGCACAGGTGGACGTGGCAGAGGATATGATCATGTAGCTCGAAGTTGGAATGGTATCAGGATGTTGCCACCACCACCCCCTGGAGGTCCACCCCGATCGCAGGTAGAAGTTTGACAGGCGGGAGCCCAGCTCCGGGTAGCTCAGGATTATAATCATGGTGCTCCGGAAATGATTTAGGGTACGGTCTATATCTAATCCACCTTAGTTTTGCTTCCTATAGACATGGGTTCCAGACACTCATTCATTTCCACTACCCTCATTTAGATCTCGGAGTTTCCGACAGAGTCTTTGCCTTGATCATTACGTCTATAGACTCATATAAGAGCTGACTCGATGATCACACACTGTTGTAGGTAGTGTGATAATACTCTTGGAAGAGATTCCTTCAGCTAGGATCTCCTCGTAGCGGCGTTGAGGCCTTAAGACATCATTGTGGTTATAGATTGGTTATCTACTATCCTTGCACAGATCGACTGTATTAGGTGAAAAGTGTGTTGTGTCTGCACATATGGGACCAGGTTCACCTTCACCTCCAAGAAGGGAGCATTTTCAGTGTAGGATGGACTATCTCGGAGGAGGGTGAAACCGATCACTCATCAATTGGCTATCCTTACCCTCAGATCAGTTGATGTGGAGAGTCTGACTTGCTCTGTAGTGGTGGACCAGTAGGTGTATGTTTTCTCTAATGATGTCACGGGTCTACCTACTCTTAGAGAGGTGGAATATTACATTGACATGTACCCTGTGATGACACTGATATCTACACCATAATATTGGATGGCTCTTGATAAGGTTCGTGAGTTGCGGGTGCAACTAGAAGACTTGCAGGGGATGTGATTCATCCAACCCAGTGTTTCACCCTGGACAGCCCAGATTCTATTAACCAAGAAGGCAGATAGAATCTTGAGGCTTTGTGTCATCTATTTTCACCTAAACCAGGGGACCATGATGAAAATGTACCCACATCTACGGATTGATGGCCTCTTTGATCAGTTTAAGGGAGCTTAGTGGATCTTGAAAATAGACCTTAGATTAGGCTATCACCAGCTCCGAGTTTGAGATGAGGATGTGCAGAAGATGAAATTCAGAAGTCGGTACGACCACTAAGAGTTCATGGTTATGCCTTTCGGCGTAACTAACGCTCCATCCGTGTTCATGGGTGTTTTCAACAGAAGCATCCAGCTATACCACGACCGCTTTGTCGTAGTATTCATCGACGACATTATGATTTACTCGACTATTGAGGAAGAGCATGCCTATCATTTTTAGGTAGGACTAGAAACACTCTGAGAGCACCATATTTATGGTATGCTCTCGAAGTGCCAGTTTTGGATTCGAGAGGTTCACTTCTTAGGACATTTCATCTCAGAGGTTGGAGTTGTAGTGGATATGGAGATGATTGAGGCTGTACATTCTTGGGATCCACCAAAGAGTGTGACAGAGGTTTGGTGTTTCCTATGATTGGCTGGATATTACTAGAGGTTCGTACGAGACTTCTCAAGAGTTGCAGCACCACTATCATCCTTGACAAATAAGGGGCAACCATTCGTGTTGTCGGCGAGATGCCAGCCGAGCTTTCAGGAGATGAGGCAGAGGCTGACAAGTGCCCCCATCTTAAGTCTTCTACAAGAAGGTGTAGGGTATGTAGTCTACTATGACTCATCAGGGATCAGAATAAGGTTTTTCATGGTACATGAGCGAGTATTGATCATGTATGGTTATCAGTACCATGGAGACGCAAACTGTGAGACAAAATGTGCTCAGATATCTATATTTCATGCACTTGATGGATTTTATAATGGTGGGGAGCACTTCATCCACTTCAGAGGACGTACTATGGTTCCAGTGTCACTTCAGGAGTATGTGTTGAGGGAGTTCCACACATTCCCTCTATTGGTATATTTAGGATTGACGAAGATGTATTAGGACCTTCGACGACAGCACTGGCGGCCATGTATGAATAAGGCAGTAAGAGAGTTTTTCTCTCGATGCCTATTTTGTCAGCAAGTGATGGCGTAGAATCAGGTTCCATCAGGATTGGTTCAACCTATAGTGGTACCAAAGTGGAAGTAGGATGGGATATCCATGGATTTAGTGACAGGTCATCCACGTACTTTAAGGGGACATGACTCTAATTGGGGGATCGTTGATTGACTCACCATATCGGTCCACTTCCTACCGATTAGAGAGTAGGGTTCAGTAGAGATCTTGGAACGCTACTACGTTCAAGTGATTAGGTGGATAAATGGATTACCTTATTCTATTGTTGCTGATCGTGATGCACGATTTACTTCCCGACTATGGAAGGGGTTGCAAGAGAATTTAGGAATTCAGCTTCGTCTGAGAACCACCTTCCATCCTTAGACAGATGGTCAGTCTGAGCAGACCATTCAGACCCTCAAGGACATGCTACCTGCTTGTGACCTCGAATTAAGTCATAGTTGGGAGGATCACATACCATTGGTGGAGATTGCATACAACAACAACTATCACTCCACCATTTGGATTTCACCTTTCGAGGCATTACACGGGTGACCCTGCAGATCACCCTTGTGCTGAACTGACCCTGGGAAGTCAGCACTAGTTGGACCAGAGATGGTATGTTCTACTACAGAGAAGGTGCAGATCATCCAGGAGCAGATGAAGACTACACAGAGTAGGCAGAAGTCATATGCTAATAGGAGATAGAGTCCTCTAGAGTTTGAGGATGGTAACCACATCGTTCTATGTGTCTCGCCCCAATGAGGTTTACGTAGATTTTTCCATGTCAGCAAGTTATCTCCACGATTTATCAGACATTTAAAAGTCCTCAGCATAGTAGGTGAGGTGGATTACCACCTGGCTCTTCTACCTCAGTTTCACTAGTTTGATGATGTATTCCATGTATCCCAGCTGAGGAGATACGTGCATGACCCTTCTCACATCATCGATCATGGTGAGCTAGACGTCGATGATGGGGTGACTTTTAACGATGATATAGTTGATATTGAGGATTGACAGGAGAGGTTCCATCAATAATAATTATTATATAATAAATATAATATTATTTATTTTAATACTTTTATACTTGAAATCCATTATATGTGGTTATGAAAAATGAATAACAACACTTTGAGGAAGTGGTAATCCAAATGTTTGGACAAACGATGTTATTGTTTTTTAAGGGATTGATGTGAAAGAAAATAGATGATAAATTATATTTAAATAATGATAAATAAGTCAAAAATATCATATATATATATATATAATAAATCTATCATTATTACTATACATGAGAAGTCATGATGGAAAATCAGCTACATTAGTTCGATAGGTTGTAGTCCTCTGAATATATGAACGATGGATTCATTTCATGTTTGACTTAAGAAGGGGTGGATATATATTATTAAATTATCATTAAATAAACGATAAATATTAAAATTCTATGTGTTGTTATTTAATCATGTTTAAATATGTTATGAATTAGGTAAAAGTAGAATGAAAACAAAATTATTCAGTTAAAATGTATAAATCATCTATAGAAATCATCCTTTTCTTTACATGTTATGCTTTATATGGATTATATTATGAACAAAATATATCAAATAGAATTCATGTAATAAATATTGAATATTTTTTAGGGAGGACATAGAAGAACATATGTTCTAAATATTTTCATAATGATATCACAGGAGGTCCCTTTTATAAGTAAGGGTAGGGGAAGCCTTTTAGTTATATAAATTTATAATTAAAATATATTAATTTTGTTGAAATATCTATACCAAATGATATAATTATAATATAGTATGATGTTGAGTATAAATCTACCAATTTAATAAAAATTTAAAATTTTTAGATTATTATTTTATCATTATCATTTTGAATAAACCCCAAGATAACACATATGAAATTTTGAATGATATCATGTATTTTTACACAATAGCGGTCAAGAAAGTTAATATAAAAGAAAAAATGAACATTAAATGGATAATTTATGATATTGTCAACACCATGAAACTCATGATTCCAAAAATTGGATTTTTATCAAATTTCTATTATATAATAAAATATTATTTATTATAAAATCTAATTACGGTCATTTATATAAATAAGAATATGAAACATTTCTAAAAAATTTCAAATTGATCCAAAATGACATGAATATTATGATATGGAGAATATTATATCTATTTAAAAATAAAATCATGTTTATAATGTTTTATAAATTATTTTAAACCTTATATTATTTTTTTATCAATATTTTCCCAATTTTATCCTTAACATTAGTAATGGAAGTTTCATTATTAAATACTTATAATTTAACTTTTAATTTAAAAAATGTCCCAAGAATGGATGTTGGGTGAAATTTTCAACCATTTGAATTCGTAATTGTCATATTTTAGTGTTTTTTTATTTGAAATACATAAAAAATATTCTTATCCTAAAATAATATAACTGTTGTTTTTAGAACAAGTCTGATAATATGTACTTTAAATCAATATCCTAGTAATTAGATTTAGATAAAACCCATTCAAAAATATTTAATGTATTATATTAATAAGAATAATCTATGGTAAAAAATTAAATGAAACAAAAAATTAATATTATTTTTTTCACATTAGTTATTTTAATATTATACTGCTTGTGCATGAAATGTGCCTATATTTCAAAAGCATTTAATGTAATTATTTAACAACTAACAATTACAAGTATATTACCTCAATAAAAAAATTCATTTATATTTCATATAATCATTTATATATAGAAACTAGTTTTTTTATCCCTCTCCAAAAATATAAAAAAATTTATTGCATTAAAGTGATATTTTTAGCTTTATCCATTACATAAAATATTATCAAACTCAAAAGAAAAAAAATGTGGCATAAAATTACCCTATGTTTGATATAGTATTTTAATGGAAGAAACATCATCCAAGGAAATATTTTAATTTTTTTGTGTGATGTTAAGGTCATATCCCGTTGTTTTAAGCGTGTTTTCCAATTTTTCCCATCGAATTGTGACAAATATTTTCTATAGTTACTATTCATGATGACCAAACATAAAAGGGGTTGTGGAAATATTATTATCCAAAATGATTGTTGTATTTTAATCTCAAACACATTTCGCGAAATTTGTAACCAAAATTTTAAATCAAGGCTGAGATTCATAGAAGGATCTGCTTAAGGGCCTACATGGGTTAAACAATTTCACTTATTAGATTCCACATTAGCCACATTGAGGTAGATTTTTCCTAGATCACCATCCTCACAACCAATTTGAAAAACCACTTTATATAATTTTGTGTAATTCTTAATAATTTCAATTGTTCATTTTTTTACATTTCCATTCACATAATCTTCATTATAATGTTTTCCATGTAAATATCAAATGAAATTTATTACCCATTGTCATCATTTTTATTGGAATACCAAATTTATGTTAGTTTCCAGTGAGATTCTATGAATATGTTTGACAAAACAACTGAAAAAGGGAGTATTAATTTGATAAACCATATTAATTTGATAAACTACTTACATGGAATGATCATATGGTAGGGAAAAAATGCACATTCCATTTGGATCTAGTTCCTCATAAGAAAGTATGTCAGGGACCTGTACTTTCCATGTGGTAAGACAAGATATCTATGCTTAACTCTTTGGGGTCACATTCCTTAATTTCAGAATCATACTCTCTGTATTCTTGAACATGGATTCATTGACATAAATAATAAAAACTACGAGGGTCATGTGTCGGGATATCCGTTATGCTAGACCCTGTAAATGGCCATTTTACATGTCATTATAAATCTTTTTGTCATAAAAGATTTCTTGGACTAAAACCATAATGAGATATAAAATAGTATCAAATTAGATGATGTTTTATTTTATTTAGTCTGCATGGATTTTATGTAATATAAATTCTACACTATGGAATATAGGAACATTCTCCATGATTCTAAAATATATTACTAATGGGGTGGCCTCTTTTGGGTGAAGGAGAATCTAGCTAAATAAAATATATTGGACTCGACAATATTCAACAATAAAATACCTTCTAATATTGAGGTTAATGTAAATAGAATTCACCTAGAATCTAAATACTCTGGTTTCCTGGTTCATAATTAGGAGTCATCCGTGATTCAATTTTTTCAAAGAGATTAGTTGATGATGATATCGATCAATTTTGGAGAGTTCACTTGTTTCAAATCACCTATATATTCTATAGACTACTTCTATTATAGATGGTTTTGTAGTGAGGGTAAAAAATCTAAAGAATAAAACACACAAGCACCGCTTATTTTCTAGTTATTGGTGTATATAGGAACTCATGAATAATATCCACTATAATGGATCCCCATTTTCCATAAGATATTTGATTGTGGGGTCCTAATGTATTATCATTTATCTATCTCACTGATGAAGTGATGTGAGGATGCCCCTTCCCATAAGAATATTATAGTGAGACGGTCTTTCACGAACTGAATCTGGTCACCATTAAAAGCAGCACCATAATCGGCCTATCAAAAGGCACGAAAGGTGTTACTGATCCCCATGGACTAGTATAAAATGTCCCCAAAATTTGAAATGTGTGGGAGGCCGTATGGTTAGTCCACACTGTTTGGGAAATCGTTCCCTAACTGGGGGATCATTCTATTTTCATGGATTCCTTGCACACGGTCACTACTAATCATACACAAACCATGTGGTCAACCTGTGTTGCCAAATTCATAACCATTAACTAAAAAATAAATAGAAATAACAAGGAAAAATAATGACATTTTGCGGTAACATGGGCACGAGGCCCTTCACATCTTTCCACCAAACAGGAATAATAAGAGCAAGATGATGACACAAGAGGTATAAAATATCCCAATATTTCATACTAAGGATATGACTTTGTACAAGGGATTTAATAACCTTGTGATTTCTCCTAAATATGAATTAGCTTCACTCCATAACCTATTTGTATATATAAAATGATTGAGGCATATTAGATATCATTGTTAGGCTTTTGAAACTGCTTAAACGGATTATCTTCACCTGGTGATACAAACAGCTACATCACAACCCCTAAAATGATTACCGAAACATAACACAACTAAAAAATCCCATTACTGTAACCCAAAATTTAACTCAAAAATGGGCTTATAAGATCCACACACATCACACTTTGTTTCTTCATGTGTGAAACAATAGAAGGAAATGACACATATAAACACCTTCCTCTAAAATAGAGGATTTTTTATGTCATTCCACTGGATACAATCTCCCAAAATAAATGATACTCTTACAGGATTTCATGAACTCCACATTTACAGAAAAATGAGCACATGAAATCACAAGACATCACCGAACAAGATAATTATGATGAATAGATATAGTAAGGGGGGCTTGTACAACGTCTCCAAACATCCTATAATTATATAATGTTTCTATAATAGCCTCTTATGGCCATATTCTCTATGCTGGTGGTTTAACATGAACTCCTACTTCTAAGAGACTATGAAAGACACATAATACCTCTTAGACACTATCCAAATACACATCCATACTAACAACCCCACAACACATCCACCTTCAACGAAATAAGAAGCTTAAAAAAATAAGGCCTATTTCAACATTCCACGAGGACTCTCCTCCTGTAATAGGATCTACAAAATCATGAATGGAAATATTGAAAACTCATTCTCCAAATCTTGATAAAATGATTCCTTATATTGTTTAACATGGGGATTTCCCAATGAAAAAAAATCTGGGATTATCTTTAATAGTTCACTAACCCTTAATGGGTGTGTACCTTATCAAATTAAGGACCCCAAGAACAAAACCAATCTGGTACATTGGTCAAAAAATTCCAAAAACCAGAAACAAACACATTAAGGGAACCACATAAAAGGCATCTAGAAACATTTCTCAGAAGAGACCACTAACCGAACCTTCTACCCAACTTACAGACCAAACACATACCTAAAACACAATTCAAACAATATAGGTTCTTGGAACAAAAAATCCCACAACATCAGCATTTAAAAAAACACATAATTCAAACCATCCAAATCAACACATCAAAACATCATTATTTCCATACAAAATTTTCTTAGAAAAAACTATTACATCAGTTAGCATATCCACCAATGGTACCCCATGAGCCTCACCAATGAATGAATCTGTGCACACTAGGCACCCTTCTCACATCCTTCGCATCACTCATTCTAAAATTCCATCAACCATCCTTCATTCCATATAAATCCATGCATGAGATCACTCATGGAAATAAGAAAGGTTAAAAAAATTCATTTCCACTTTTCAAAACCAAAACAATCAACATATACATCCTTTTTATCAAGACCACTAACGACAAGGTTAAAATTCTAGTTTACAGATAACAAAACATTTCATAAAGACACAACCATTCTGCTAATAAATCGATTTCAATTCATTAACATTAATTTTAAAACATCTCATCCCATTAAAACACTTTTCAATTGTTTAGATAACTCTATTGGAAACACTTTTACAAAACAAACAATAACATAAATTCCAGAATTCAAAAGTGGTGTAAACACAAAATTTTCCATTTCAAAACAACTCTAAAAATTTAGATCAACCATTTAAAATATCAAAACATTCCCTCTTTTTTATTAATCATCTCAAAAAAAATATTCCCCTCTTAAAACCATGTCATTTTTTCTTTAAAACTGATCTTGTGAGATCTCAAAACTAAAGGACACAAGACAATGCATGAGGAGACTAGTTTCGGTGGGTGACATAGACATATGGTGAGTGTCCACGCACCAATCACTTCACTGTCACAAATTTTGTTCTATGGAAATATCCCGGTATCCACATGGATTTATAAACCATGCAATCTCACTGAGTCCATTAACCCATATCTATTTTTATTTCATATAATCATCATCAAACCAAGAAAAATCAAAGAAATTAGATAAACCCTAACTTCCCCTGGAATCTCGAATCTAGTCATGGGGTGTGGTGATTAGTAATAATAACCATAACATTATTTCTATGTCCATACAATCACAAATATAGGCTATCCCGACTATTCCCCAAATAACATGACCCCAAGAGTTAACTTGAACCACCTTTGATACCATTTTGTCACAATCCTCCTTTGGATGCCATCAAAACTAACACCGACCTAGCCTGTGGAAAGGCCCAAAGGGCATTCCCGATCCACATGGAATGGAACAAGATCCATGGTATCCCAAACCGAAAATTTAGAATGATTTACCTGATTTTATAAACATAAAATTACAAAAAAATATATTAAAACGAATATGTATTTTCAATCAAAATCATCTTTTATGAAATTTCATAAATTAATTACACAACCAAAAATAGAACTCAAATACCATTAAAATGGTACAATAGTATAATGGAAATCCCATGTACTTCCACATATTGAGCGGAATTTCCCTTAGGCCATCTCCACAACAACGCATCATGATGGACTACTAAAAACACAAACTGTTAGCACAAAATTTGTTCCCAAACCTCTAAATAAAATAACCATGTGTACTTACACCCAAACATGTATGTAAGGTGTGAGATAAATACCATTAGGTACCCCAATTATGAGATTCCATTTAATAAACATTCAATGAAGAAATCATGCAATATTTTATAATATGAAGTGCTAGTAACCGTTTCTAAATTGGATGCATCTTTAAATAATGAAATTTCTATTTAGGCTATTTTAAAGAAAAAGAACATTTATAAATAATGAAAATGATACATAATTTACCAAAAAAACATATCGTATAATGACATTAAGAACAAGTAATTAATGAGTACAAAAAATAATAAATAACCCCAAGGTACTTGGTTGTTGTGGGTCCCAGGTACCTCGTATCTCTGTTAGAGTAACCATCACAATATTCATTCTCGTTCACGAGCAATTAGTTGGGAACATACCAATAACCCAGTGGTCCTAAATAATTTTCATTGTCATAGTTTATTTAGTGTTTTATGAATCCAACTTTATATGTGAAACAATGGAAAAACCCCATGATATCACTAGCATACTATTACATGTCCACCCACCTAGATACTTGGGTTTCCCTCTTGTTCTCAAAAAATTTTATCAAGTCAATAAATATACTTTTCACATTAAAATACCACATAAAATTCAAAAATAACCACAAATCCCCCATGTATATTACACATGTAATATAATCCATTTTCTCATTCAAATGCATTTTGAAATCATACTCACACCAAAATAGCTGACATCAATTTCCATATTTTGTTAAAACATCCAAAAATACTTTAAAAAATTTTAAAAACTATTCTATGAAATTATAACTCATAAAAAATACAACACACATATCACATAATACCCTTCCCACCTTAAAATATCATTTTATCATAATACTCACATGAAACAGTCCACAAACATGTTTTGCACACACATAAAAATTTAGTAAAACATTTCACCAATTTTTAAATCATTCTAAAAATTTTTCACATATTAAATCACCAATTATCCTTTCAAAAACCAATATTAGGTTAACACACTCACCCAATCAGTAAATATACACCATTTTACTGCATTTTTTACCAAATAAAATAGTAACAATTTTCACAAAACAATCCCAAAGAGTGTGACCATGGCTTGCACACAAAACCCATTTCAAAAGGTTCCTTCAAGTCCAAAAACAGACCAATACCATTCCAAAATAGAATTGGAATCCCTTGAAATATTTATTAAACAACTATCACATTCTATATAAATACCGTAAATAATACCCAAAAAGATACACATGAAAAAGACATATTTTCATAAATCAATTTCTACAATTTTAGCGTGGTTTTTCACATTGAACCCACTAAAAACCATCTTTAAAACTCAAAAGTACAAAAATTTCCAAAAAACTAAATTATCAGCCTAGAAAACATTTTCTAAACGACATTCCTATGTTAGAGAATGTTCCAAATAATACTACAAGAGTATCATAGGGAAGGACAACTAATTTATATTGAAATGAAACTATAGAATTTTATGCATAACCAAATCCATCAAAAATAGTTATTTCACAATAAAGAATATATTAGGAGAATAAAAAATGAATAAATCCAATATTATAACACATCAATATATTCATACACATGCAATAACGTACCTTTTGTGTCGATACACTAAAATCATGGTGCAAAACAAAAAATGCAACTTTATCGCACCATAAGAAAGATAAAAGATACCTAAACCCACATGATTTACCAAAAAGACAAGAAAATAAACCCTATTTGATAACTCTAGTTGCTGAAAAATTTAGAACCCAAGAAAGAATAAAAAAAATCTATGGAAAGGGAAGAAATCAAAAGGATAATTACCTACTTACATAATTTTGATGTTTTCCCCATCAAATTTCCCATCAATGAAGAGGATCAAGGTAGGGTGAGTGACTTTAGAATATGAAAATGGAGTTAGAAATTTAAATGGGGAATAAATTAGTAAATTTATATTTATTCCATGATATTATTATTGTAATTATAAACTATTTTTAATGATATAGATATCGCGACACAGTTTGGTGGCACTGTTTCAAAAATTGCGCGGCCAAACCATGCGGCCTGTTCTAGCCACCATAAAACATGCCACTATCCTATAATTTTATAGGGGTATAATGTACAAACAAAATTTTAATTATAGACCAAGTATATAGGATAAAAAGTCTCAAAAAATCATCATTTTCACTCCAAAACTCATTCAACTAATGGGTAGAAACCACCTCAACAACTCGCCCAACAAGTGGTCCACTAAGAGTGTCACTAACCCAACTACAAAACACCACAATATCACTCCATACATTTGAAACAAGTGGAGGAAAATTAAAATACAATACTCCAAAGACAAAATTTATTGATCTAGAACACATGAGTTGCAAAAATTTGAAACCCGTAACCCTCGAATGCCAAGAGAAAACTATGAAACAAAAGGGGATTAGAAACTATGCCTGGAATTGAAAATAAAAGTGTGACATGGTCCAATTACCCTTATTAGACAAAGTAATAATATGGATATTTAAATAATTATTATAATTCAATAAGTGTAATAAGTACTATTATTGATGTCTTATAATATGATGGTTACATGTTGGGGGGGTTGACTATGAATTAAATGCATTCTTGATATTTTAATCCGTTGAGTTATATAGTATTGGTGATTCACTATGTTCAAAGGAAAATGAATTCCATTGTAGCTTTGATATTTCACAATATAAATTTACTTACATGGTAATGTTGGACACTCATTTTAGGATCATATAGGAATCTCATAGTGTTTTTATATCCACTCATTAGAAAATTAATTATTTGATCTGTAAATGAAATTTTTCATCACATATGGGATTGAGCATATAAAAAATTGGTACAATGAAAATAGTGATTACAAAATTATTTAATCAAATGGTACCTAGGATTCCCACATCATACCCGTTAATAAATTTTTCTTCCACCCCCTATGATATGGTTATCTTTTTATGAATGATGCTCTAGGACATCACCATTATATGGACTCTTGATCATCCCCTCTTGAATAATCCCGTCACTGCATTTTAAAAAATTATAACATTATATATTGTTAAATAAATTTATTATAAATAATTTCAAATTTTATATATATACACCTCAAAGAATAAGATATAATCATACCAAAACGTTGGTCTTTAAGATGGAAATTTGAGACAGAAAATCCTTAAATCTTTGGTATGAGTTGAAATGAAAAACCATTTTAAGATAGATTCTAAAATTAACATATAAATAAAAATAATTTTAGTTTAAAATGAATAAAATAAATTCAATTTATGTACATATAAATCATAAAATAAAAATGTGTAAAATAGGGTATTTGTCTCATTGAGGTAAAAAGTGACTCAAAAATCATTTTCTGTATGTATTGACTTCTTTCATACACATTAATAACTCATTTTAAAAACACTAATGTTATAATAAATTTATTATATAACATTATATATATATATATATTTTAATTATGAGCTTTTATTACCTTTTATTTAACAATACCACGTTAATTTTATGTTTTTGGTAGTAACTATGTTTGTTTTGTATGTTTTGATTTGTTTTCTTCTTATTACTATGATCATAGATCATTCATATCATAAATTCAAAAACATGAAATAAAACTCATAAGTATTCATTAGACAAAAAATTATTATGGACCATAGAAGTTAGTTTTAAATACACAAATACATCATTCACAGAGATGGTAGACCATATATACCGATGAACGTTGTTTTGATTTTCTCAATGGAATTAATGAAATAAATTTGTTTAATATATTAACATTTCATAATATTTTTTTTCCCACATATATCACTTTAATTCAATAAAAATCTTATTTATTATACATGTAAAACATGAAAGAATCACATCGCTTTATGAGGAATAAGTCCACCATACACATGGGTGATGTTATCATATTTCCATGGAATTAAAAGTAATATGCAATATGTAATATCATGATTTAAAAAGAATAATTATATCATATATATCTTTAGTAAAAACTAAATCCGCCATTATATGTAGTCGTGAGATGTATTAGTAGAAAAATTAATGACATTAGTTTAGGAGGCGGTAGTCCAACGTACAAAATTATGATGGTATCACAACCCATTACATATAAGAAGAGAGAGATAGATTTCATGAACATAACATAAAAAAATATCCATACATTTAATATAATGTATTTTTAATATTATAATGGTATAGAGATAATTTGAGTATTTGGAGGAAGATATAATATAAAAATTCTAATTGTAAAACATTACCTCTTTTTTAAGTAACCACATTAGGCTTGTAGAAAAAGTCATGCAGGGAAGGATTTAAGACCAAAATAAGGCATCTAGGATTTTTTAGGGAATTACATATGTGGTCATTTTAGGGTTTGGAAGAACCAATGGTTTATAAAATTGTGAAGAGGATATGATAGGGGAAATATTTTTATAAGTGAGGTGAGTGGAACAATTTTAATTTTTTAAAAGTTGTGGAATCCATTTTCAAAATATAAAAAAATTGGTTAATTAAAAATATTAAAAGATAAATGGTTTGTATATAACTATAACATGTTTTTTGTAAATGTATTTGGTAAATTTAATGATTAAGGTTTCTTAACCCCTCTAGGTGAAGCCATAATCCGCATAACTATGGTAAGTAAATTTATATTGTTTTTTATATTAATTATGTTAAAAAAATTATGTCAACATTATTTATTAATATAAATAATTAATATTTCAAATTTAGAATCCATTTTATAAAACTAAGTTCACTTATCTAGAAAATTATTATTCAAAATTAATCTCACAGATGGGATGAGAACGTAGGTTTTCAATGAAAAAATGGTCAAATGTTTAAAAATTTTATATATTAAAAATCAATATAACAATGATTAAAATTGATGAATTGTAAAAATTGATATTTATTTTTTTTATTTTAGTTCTAAAATAATATTAAAATAATTTTTTTAATAATTTTAAAATAAATGAAAAATAATTAAAAAAATTAGTGTCGGTCATTATTCATCAAAAATATTATATTCGTAAAAAATTCTACAAAATTAATCAAAAAATATTTATCAAATAATTATTTCGTATTTGGAATATATTTTTACAAAATAAATTTTATAAATAATTCAAAATATAAATATAAAATGTGTTCATAATCTTAAAAATATTTTTATATTGTTTTAAGCATAAAATAATATTTATTCATAACCATTTTCTAAAAAATGGATATGATTACCATTAGATAATTTATTATGTATAAAATATAACCATTATTAAAAATAATTTATAAAAATCTACTTTTTAATTTTATTTTTGGAACATATATTTTATCATATATGTATTTTCTCATAAAATTTTTTTCCTTTCATTCTTGGATTTTTTTATTTTTAATTCTAATTAATTATACACCAAAAAATTCATTTTATATAATTATGTAAAAAATATGTTTTCAAATTTTTTTAATCTTATTCATACACTTCATTACAATGAATATGTGATACCTATTGTATAATAGTATTTAGTATTATATCCCAAGTTTTTCTAAACATTCTGTTATGTGTAATGGAAAATAAACTCAGTGTTTTCAATAACAAAAAATAAACTCAGTGTTGTGTGTAACATGATCTATCAAAAATATTAAGGTTATGTAAAAAATATTTCAAAAAGGTATCAGGGTGTTTCACTAAAAAAATATTTAAAATTAATTCCCCCACAGATATCCACACTATGGTACCAAAAAATAAGGAAAATTCGGCCTCATTATATCTTTGGGTATTCAAGTAACTACCTAAAAGTGGTGTATTCACCCAAAAAAACATTTAATGTGTATGTGGTATTTTTTCAAAAAACAATTCTATATGATCCATAATCTCCACCATTTTTTCCTTATAAGAAAGATTATTCTCCAATGGTATGATCTCTCTGTTAAGTAATTGTGATGGATTAGTTATGTACATCACGAGGAGAGATAAATGAAAGACATCATGAACTTAATAGAGCATTAGTGGAAGAATGAAAAGATGATACATTATCCAGATATGATCAAGCTTCTCAAAGGAACTAATCTAACAAGGGTATATAATTCTATAACTTCATCCCAATATAAATTCATAGAAACAAATTCTCACAAAATTAGAATATTATATTGCATCGTTGAGTACAGTCATATTTTTATTTACTACTTTGTTCTTACTTTATGTTTTTTTGAATGGTTAAAACATTTTTTCAATTTTATCAGATACCTACGGTCCCAATAACCTTCTTTATACAAATTATTAATAAATATGTTGGAGTTCTATATGTCCTACCATGATGTTACAAATAAGTGTCCAATTTAATGCTCATGTTAATTATATTGTTGAATGAAAACTAAACTATAAAATTATGTTGATCCCAACAACACTTCAAATAAATAGTCAAATAATTAACCATACTCACTAGATTTTTAATTTTTCTCTTAAAATTACAATAATTCATAGGTTGACCCATGGTTATAGAACTTAATTCCATATCAATGGTGGTTGATGACTTTTACAAAACGTCTTTTTAAAATTCATATATTAATCAGATAAAATTTAATATTCTGCACTAGTAAATCGTAAAACCTACTAAATATATGTGGATATGATAATATCCAAAGTGAAATATTCTATAATATAATTTAAGTGTGATAACTTCGTAATGTGATAAATTATAACCCATAATTACCACAACATCAAAGCTAAAATTAATTATAATGGTTACCAGTAACATAAATCAAATTACCAAATTGGTAGAATGAATTCACCCTCTATGTTTTTTTTCAATAAAACATATACAAAAACATATGGTCTTATTATCATAAATTTCATTTAAAATATCCTCATTCCCAATAAACACTTGTCACATGAAACAAAAAAATATGGTTTCAATGACATTGGCTTTCGATCAAACATAAAATCACAATCCGATGATGTTTTCCAATAATATTATATTTATATAACTTTAACATATTTATTCTTCTAAAATATAATTCATGTTATATTATTGAAATATTCCCGTATCATATATAAAAACACTTCCATTTCAATTTTGGGTTCAACCTTGTACCAATATAACAAAAACTATGATTTCATTATTCCATATTACATGTAAAGGGAGATACTAAATCCTCAACATGACATAAAATATCACTATAAGTTGAATAATATTGTTCTCACAGGGCTCATTCATGCAGTATAAATTATTAAATTCTCTACTAGGGAGTAGAGGACATGTGTTCCCGAATTAAAATGATTCACTTCAACCATCGTTATTGAATAAGATATCACTTTTTTATAATGTATTCATAGGATTTTGTGTCTAATAATTAACATTTTTCATATGATTAGGGAACTAATTCAAATTATTTTCATACTCCTACAATTTGAATAATAAAAGTGTGTGTAGTTTATTCTATGGAGATGTCTATCTATTTGATTTTGTGGAGAAATTGTTCCCTAAAAATTTTAATTCATCTTCCCTATGAAGTTTCATACGAAACCAAAAAACATTTACTGGTTCCGTCAAAGTATTTCATCGACATTACTTCCAAAATTATTAGAATTAAGTTTGTATAATCATTCTCTATACATGTTTTTTTATTATCAATTTAATTCCATTTTATCTTATAATCAAAACCATGTAACTTATATATATCATTATCCTCCATTTCATCATTGATATCACATAAAACTATCTATTCATATATATTGATTTATTTTATTCCTAAAACCCTTTTGATGCTTGGTTTTTTGATAATAAGTATTTTATCTTCCATACATATATGGTGTATTATAATAAAAACCATACCTAATAAGTCTTATAAAATATTCATCATAAGTTCCAATTGATTAATCATCTTATTTCTTTATCTCACAGAAATCCTATTCCATATTCGTATAAAGAATATACGGAATGTGTTTATTGAATAATATGTTTTTAAACTCATCCCAATCCATGTATAAAATTTCATCATATTGTCTCATATTGTTGATAATAGTACACCTATAATCTTCTACACCGTCCAAATGGTATATAACAAAAATGTAGATCTAAATCTCTGAATATTGGAGGTTAGAAAATATATTTTCTATGTTTATATTCCATTTCTCAAAAACTATTTTATCAAAAGGCCCAAAACACTATGTCAGATGATTCCATATAATGGAATCAATAGAATATTGTTCCCTCCACTTCATGATTTGAATCTCATCACGATTCATATCTTTAGAATGTTGTGTTTTAAGAGAATGATGTATTTCATTATAGCTTACTTATCATATGGTAATTCAAAAAAAATCATTTCATTTTCTATCACAATGAATACTAATATGACATATTTGTGTTCCATATGATGACCAAAACTAAATGAATTTTTATAGAAACACTAATCGTAGTGGGTAAGCACATGGTTATTAAAAATCTCACAAACGAAGTTGAAATCATGAATCATTCCTCTTAATATTTGAAGCCATATGTTGGTACATGGTTCTTTCATTTTAATCATCTATGTAAATCCTTCATGATGATATTTAAAAGGTCTACGAATTTTTAAATAATATCTCATTGGAGAGTTAAACTAGGTGTGCAGAAAGGTCCCTTGTCATTCACTAATAAGCAATCCTGTCTAAATAAATGATCCCTTTTTGGTTTAATTACATATAGGAACCAATATTCATGTTCCATAACCACACGAGGTATGTAGAGACAGATTTAATTTCCTAGAAACAACTCACTCTATTCCCTCCCAAAATTCCATGATCATTTCATATACTTTTACTCAACATTATACATATCCTAAAAACTATACATAGAGTTATCAATAATGTTTTCCCATCTGAGATTCTATTGATTAACAAATAATATCCTCTAATAACAAATATATCAACCTAGTATTTAATTTATAGATGTTACAAATTGTTAGATGAATATTTATTACATTACACAAATAAAAACCAGAAGATCAAAAAGGTATAATTCCATTTGAAACATTGAAACATAAACAACTAGTCCGTAAGTGAGCTATATCATCTCCCACTTTGTTATTCATAACCATGACCCTTCATATATATTCCATACATAACTCCTCCATTTATATATAGGATAAATAAAATATAATAAATGTTGAGATTATATGATCAGTAACGGTAAATAAGAGAGATATTGATATAACATGAGATTCTTGGAATAATAACCTAAGAATAAAATATTAACACTAAACATTCCATATCATAGATCATATGTATAATTCATGGAATTTTTTTTTAGAATTTTATTATACGTGAATCAAATTTTAATCAATTAAATTGATTCATGATAGAATAATAAATTATTAATCTTGAGACATTCATAAAATATTTAATCATAAAAAGCCACAGGTCAATCATACCCATAATGTCATTCATAACATGTTAGGAATGTGAAGACCACATGGGTTTCAACATCTGAATTGGGATTACCTCACATGTACCCCAATTTTGGTATGGGGTAACCACTTATGTACCCTATTATAGGGTTTGGGATGTCCTCTAATATACCATCTTTTGGGTTTTGGATAGCTTATTCTATACCCTTGGATATCATATAACATTAATCATTACCCAATGTAATAGAATAAGATATAGGTCCCTCCTATCAATGAATAAACTCATATATTCATGTTCCATATGATCATAAACAATTAATCATATTAAAACCCAAGAAATTAAATAGTATACATAATCATTTTATTATTTCTTAAAGCATAACCTAATGAAAAAGAAAGTGAGTTGAGTAATCATTTAATCATGTTATAACCTATGGAAGAGAAAAGGATTACATAAATATATTATCATCATAAACATAAATAATATATGTAATGATTAAGAGTGGTGTTATTTTTTCATATCCTCATTAAGTCATAATTAACATCCATGGTTATCATATTTTAAAGAAATTTATTTTTAATGAGAAATCAAATCAAATGATTATTGTGGAAAATTACCATTCATTGAAAAAAATTTGTTTAAGTAAATATAATTTATAATATAGCTAAGATATCCTTTTCATGGAAAATAATATTTAAAATAATATTTTTGTATAAAACTAATATTATAATCATGATGGTGGTAAATTTAATTCATGTTGTACTCATTAAAACAAATATTACATTAAAATTATCTTTATAAAGAAAATGTGAAATGTTTGAATGAAAATATGAATATAAATTTAAAAATAAATTTGTAGAAAAAATGGGTAAAAATTTATTTATCAAATAACTTGAATAATTTTAAAAACATATTTGATAATTGTTATGAAAAACATCATGTGCGAAGAAAAGGGTTTTTCGGCCGAAGAGAGTAATAAAAAAAATTATTAAAAATATCACTAAGAATTCATTCATGAATAAATATAATAAATCTATGGTAGTCATGTATTCTATAAAAATAGAAATAAATAATGAAAATTAATTAGTTTCTTGAGAGAGATATCATTATATTTCATCATTGTGAGCATAATTAAAAAACAATTTCAAATAATGATCACATTATAACAGAAAACAGTGCCGAATTAGTCAAATTATAATCATAATCCCCAATATAGAATAAAATTCCATTAAACATATAATATCATTATCTAAATTATATTCATTATATAAAATTTTAATTTGGAATAATATAAACTACATAATCGTATATGGGTGCGTTACATATCATAGGTCTCCAAGAAGGTAAATTTATAAAAACATCTCTCACCGCATTGGTAATATTGGAACTATATGACCCAAAAAAGAGATATCTTAAAATGTATATAAAAATAACCATAATATGATGGATAATAATCTTAATATAGATTCATGTTTGTATATACACCACAACATATAAATAGGTTGTTAATATTATATGTGTCTCATATAAGAAAAAATTGAGTTGAATATCCCTTAACCTAAATCTCAACTTCCTTCATGAGCATTCAGAAAACATGTATAAAAAATATAATATTACTATAAATATATATAAACATTTATGATCTATTAATGACCTTTTAGTACTGTTTTGTTAGAAAATACAAGTTAATGTTTTGCTTTATCCTATTTTTATTACATTTATAATGGATCCATAATTTAAATAATATTAACCATGATATAAATATAAAAAATATTATTCATAAATTTATATTATTTGATCCATAAAAGGAATAAATATAAACTAAAATACACCATTTGTAGAGATTATATGTTGTATGTACGCATGAAAGTGGATTAAATTTTTCAAAAAGAATGAACAAAATAATTTTATATATCATATTAAAATTATAGAATATTTTTTTCATCTTATATATCTTATATTTTCATTAATTAATTATTTTTTTTAACTTCTATATAAATCATGTAAAAATCACATTACTTTTTCAAATGGAAGGCCACCGTACACATGAGAGTATTTTGTGTTTTACTATAGAGAAGACACAAGATATTAATATTTAATTTAATCTTTCCAAAAGAAAATTAATATCTAAAATATTTAATATAAAAAATAAATAAATCATTATATACTTCTTATTGGATCAATAAAGAAAAAATTAATGATATGTGTTCATGAGGCGGTACTCTGTCACACACCCAAATGATGATTTCATCACCCATTTGATAAAAGAGAATATAATTTATTTTAATTAACATAAAAATACAACATTGTATGTACAAAATACTGATTTTTGACATATCATTTTGTTTTAATAATATTTTAATTAGGCGATGGAAGAAATTAAAAAAATACTCATTGATGAATATTACTTATTCTACAAGTAGCCTCCCTTGGCATTCCCCAAAATCCATTACATGTTGTATATATTAAAAAAATAAGAAATTTAGGATTATATATCAGAATTTAAAAATTTATTTGGTAAGAATATGAAAAATCAATGGTTTTGGAATGTGTGTAGAGTTGATAATAGGGTCTGGCCTTTTATAGGTGAGGTGAGTTACACACTTGTAATTTTTAAAAAGATAAAGGTGTGCCCCCATGATGCAATTTAAAAAAGGCACCATTATAGACCATTATCATGAATATAATATATATGTAAAATATATTACGTTAAAATGGTTCTGGGAAATGTTTTTCATCAATTTTAATACTTATATTTTTTTTAACACACCAATAATTCAAATTTTCATTTACAATAATAAATTTTGTTTTTTACTACTTTAACAATTCATTATCGTTAAAAATTTAATATGATATTATTATATAATTAAAACTATTATTAATTTCTGAATGCAATAAATTTTTGAATATTCCATTCAAATAATCTGAAATTTTCAATTTAAAACCAATTCAACATAGGTGATGAGAAATGGGGTTTTAAATGAAAAATATCCAAAATTTTAAAAATATTTTATATCCACATTTAATATAAACAATATTATAAACAACTAAATTAGATTAATAGAAATGTAATTTATAGAATTTCATTTTAAAACGATCTAAAATATGCTTTTGAATTTAAATATTTTAAATGAGATGAAAATTTTTATTAAGAACATACATTTTTCACTATTTTTTCATAAAATTTTGTTCTTACAAAATTCGCAAAAATTAATCGTAATATAATTTTAAAAATATGATTTAAAAAGTTATGAAAAATTTTTTAAGTAAATTTTCAATAAATGTAATAATTATTTTTTGAATAAGTGTGAAAAATTTGAAAAAACTATTTTAAAAAAATCTACCATTCTGTATATATTGGATTTAATTTTATCTTTTTTTATAAATTACCAAGAATATCGTAGCTAAAATTTTAATTAAATAAAATTTATTTATATTAAAATAAAATAACTAAATTTTTCATTTCAATTAATTATCATATTAAAACGTGTCTTTTTAAATAAAATTGGTATTTTAGAAAATGATTTCTATTATTTTAAATTAGTTTATAGATTTATTTTTGATTAAATTTTCATTAAATAATTTATTTTTATACCCATTTAAACCATATAATTTCATAGTTTATTTAATCCCTTTCAAACTCACTATTCTAATGACTGTGAGAATAATAACATACTAATATTTTAATAGTATTCTATGTTTCTTTTATACTCATCATTACACGTAACAGAAAAAAATAAACATTACATGTAACAAGAAATAACGAAATAATATTATATTTATTTTAAAAAAATTCATCCCCTAAAATATCTGGTGTTACATAATTTTTTTTAAATTCAATGGACATGCATTATATTTAAAATCTAGATCTATGGAATTTTATTATTCTTCCATTTTTATTTCCAAGGGTTCATTAATTCTAATCAATGTAATATAAGATTTTAAATTTTATTTTCATTAACATAGAATAGGAAAAATTACAATATTGATAAAAATTGATGATGAAAAACATATCATTATGTTTTCCTGACTAATTCATCTGACTATTCATGTTTGTGTGAAGAATATCGACTATATTTAAATAAATTTTCATCTTTTTTATATGTTTTTTAACCCTATCTACAATCATCATAGAATCAAAAAAAATCATGATCTCACATCAGAATTGGAATATCCACCCCATCATTTAGAATGGATAAATGTTCTATAATATATTTTAAATCTATCTATAACTCTGATAGAAATTGTTTTTCTCGGCATCAATAGTTATGATACATTGGTTTTCATTCATATCATCATGCTAAATATTAACACCTTTCCTCCATCGGTAATATGGTTAGTTGCTATTATTTTTATAGACTAATAACTTGTTTTTATTAAATTTGATGTAAAGTACAGATTAAATATGTTTCCTCATATATAATTGTTCACTATTTGTTCTATATAAAAAAAGAATATCAGTTTTCATTAATGAATAACCTATATATCATCTATTACCACTCAGATTGGTTTTAAAATATACATAATCATTGAAACATATCGTTTTCTCAACTATTTCATTCAGATGAATTATTTGATTCAAATTTTTTATCATGTAGAATAATAATCAACTATAAAGTGTTTTAGTTCAACTATTATATGTGTATCCAAAAAATGGTTATCCATTACACTAACAGTCTATTATAACAATGAGATTCTTCTTCGTGTAGGGTAATGTGATTTAATCACCTCATTCTCTTGAGGATAAGAAGAACAATAAAACATATATTATCATTTTAATTGTATATAAGAAACTATTTATAAAATATTTTCATTTATTTCATTTACATGAATTTTACATCTTATGTGACACCCTATCCCTACGACCACATGATAGTGACCACATCATGGGAACCATATGCCCCCAAATACCCCTACTAATACACTAGAGGCCTCCAAATTTTAGTGAGTGACTAATAAATATGATTGGGAGAATATAATTGTAATGACCTCTAAAATTCAAGGGAATTTTTTTTTCTTAATTTTCCTTGGGATTTTACAAGAACGCAGTTTCTGACGGCGCCTGATTTCAAGGCCCGGTGTGCTCGGAATCAATTTCCAAAGTTAGGCTTGGGTACGTTCATGGGATGAACATGCGGGTTTTTCTAACATTTAAACCGGTGCTCGGAATTGAAATCTGAGGGCACCGATGAACTCGCAGCACCTGTAATTTCATAAGAACACCTTTTCTAAAGTTGTGATTGCTCGGGTGTGGTTTTAATTTTTTTTGGGTTATGTAAACGAATAAAATAAAAAAATGGGCACCCAAATTATTTTATTTTAAGTTGTTTAACCTAAGCTAAGTGGTTGAAGCAGGACCCACTATATCCTATTTCACTAGGCAAGATATTTGTGGGGTGGGGCCCACACGAGCCCCACCTTTTCAACTTCCACAAACCCCCCCACCTTTAATTAGGTAACGCACCCGCACCCCCTTTAATTGAGATTCAACTCTTGCGTTTAACTTAATGTTTAAACGCCTCATTAATTTGGGCGGTTTAAAACTTCTTAATTAATTCAAATTTTGATTTTCAAAACATGTGGCTTGTGTGTTAATAAAATAAGACAATTCTTATTTTATTATAGTTGTTCGTTGTGCGATAGTGCTTGGGATAATTAACTCAAAGCCTTGAAGAAGTCCTTCCTCGATGAAGAACGCGAAGAATGCCAACCTCCGACGAAGGTCTACAAGAACTCCAGATCCTCGGAGATCACCGACACGACGCCGACAAATATTTTCTACGTGACGTGACGATAATCCTTCCATGATTCCTTCTTCTGCGATGTTTAATTACGCGACGAACCGTAGTTCAATCTTTTCTATGAGGTAGGGGGTTTAGTTTATTTAAATTTGTTTGGATTATATCCCATGCCCTTGATTAATTTGATGAGAGACGTTGAGCTGTCAGTTACTGTAAAAACGGGAGGAGGTCGGACCGCATGAAAACGACCGACCCTCCTCCCCCTTTTGTTGGTTATTCTTGTTGCGGCACGAGAAAAGGCGGCGCGGTGCAAGGACACCACATGGAAACAATGAAGAACGAGCGAATAAGCGTCGCGTCGTCGCACCGCGCTGATGCTGCGTTTCAAAGGCTCCAAAGTATGATTAATTTACGGCGGATCATCGGGCGACGACAAAGCAGGTGGAAATGGAATTTTTTAGGTCTTCGGAGTGAAGATCCAGTCCCAGGGGGACTGCTGGCGAAGACGGAAGGCAAAACGGACAATCAGAATGTGTCTAGTGGTTCGTAGAAGACCCCACCGTCGTGCCCTGCCAGCATGGCGGTGCCGGTGGGCGGAGGCGGCGGTGCCAGGCGCTCTGCCATGAAGGGCCGCCGCGGCTTCAGCCACGGCGGCAGGCTGCTGGTCCCACGGCCACGCGGGACCAAGGGAGATGCGTCGCTAGCCGCCCCGTCGCTGGCAGGGAGCGGCCCCCACACGGGGGCCACGACTTCTTTCACGGTGGGGCGGGGGGGAGGGAGGGGTGAGGGGGGGAGGGGGGAGGGGGGTAACATCATCCCCTGTTCCAATCAGTCGTATAGACGAGCAGCCACGCGGCCGCGCCAGCGCGGCAGGCCAACCGGCCGGGCCATGACCCCTAGGCCAGGCCCCGCCCTATTGGGGCGGGTCGGGCCGGGCCCGAACCCCCTATTTTCAGGAAGTTTCTGTTCAAATGATCATACCTTGGGCCATGGACCTCTGATCGACAAACCACAGTTGTGATGTGATTCTTGGATTGAGACGGTCGTTTTGGTATATTACACTCAGGGTTTCGGCGAATTTTGGGTATGGTCAGGTTGGTTCGAACACGAAACCAACCGGGCCCTCGGAACGGAAACACTTATATCTTCACCTCCGGACGTCCGATTGACGTGTCATTGACTTTTTTGGATTCTTGTTGATGAGACGAAACTTTTTGCATGCTTCTCTTGAGGTTTGGATGCATATGGATAGTGGACGGGTTGGATTGAACCCGAAATCCAACCGGTCCCTTAGAACGGAAAAGTTGATTACTTTTAGACTGGATGTGTGTTTGACAAACCATCAGTGGAATTGGTGATCAAATTGAGAAACAGTCCATATGAGTACACCCTATGAGAGTTCGCGGTGTAGTTGAGATATGGCCGGGTTGGTTCGCACACGAAACCCACCGGGCCCCTGGGACGAAAAGGCTAATAACTCACAGACCAGGTGTCCGTTTGACACGACGTCTGTTGCATAGAGACCCCTATGACGAGACAGTCCTTTGAGATACATCTTCGTGGGACTTTGAGATACACGGAGTATCGACCAGTAGATCGTGGATAAGACCCTCCCAGAGGTGATCGTACATATTACGGAGACCGTGTAGCCGGCTGAGACCTGACAACTACTGATCGATCGTCTCGGAGTGATTCAGATAGCCTAATGGGGTGCGCTTGGTTGTAGCGGCATACCCACGGTGAAGGAGCGCTTGTTTGTAGCGTCAGACTCACGATACTCGACAGAAGGATTACCTTTGTAGGCTATGAGGGGGTGCGATTGGTTGTAGCGGTAGACCCATGGTGGGAAGCGCTTGGTTGTAGCAGTAGACCCACAGTACTCGACATGTGAGGTACTTCAGCAGTATTAGGTTATTGAGCAGTAACTCAGAGTCGTTATAGGACCATTGTACACTCCAGATACAGGGCTCTTTAGTAGTTATGGTTTCTATAATGGAAATCCTGGTTTGAGCTGAGTCTATGACCTTTGTGTTTACCTCATGATTGAGATGGGTCACTTGATAACTTAGGTATATGTATGGGCATATACCGTGGTAGTGGTTATCGATTCATTTCATAATCTTTGTGTTTCCTCATGATTGATATGGGTTACTTGATAACTTGGGTATATGTATGGGAATATTCCTAAGTAGAGGATATCTGTTGAGATATTCCTTATGGTTATCCATGTTGGATTTACTGAGACCTTGAGGGTCTTGGGGTCCCTATTGAGTATCATTATACTCACCCCTGCACGGGCTATGTCCGAAGCTTGTTGTGTTGGTTGCAGATGACGGGCATCGCTGAAAGAGGCCGAGTGTTCGAGGCTTGGATGGTACCTGGAGGTGGAACTCATGAAGAGTCAGTATCTGGCGGTGGACTTCACGATGAGACAACACTCGGAGGAGGTTGACGTGTGAGAGCGTTATGGAGGCTATATGTACCTACCCTTCAGGTAGGATCTGTGGAGGACGATCCAGGAGCTGCACTATCTGTACCTACCCTTTAGGTAGCATCCAAGGAGGACAACCAAGGAGCTTCTTCCTTTCTTCCAGCTTTTTTCCTTCTTCTGTTGTACTTTCATTCAGTTGTAGTTGTACTTTCAGTTGGGTTTGTATTCTAGCCCATTTACTTTTTACCATATTCTTTTCTACTTTGTGTTTTACTTCCTCTTGTACTCTGTGGTGTTTTGTTTTCTTTTATAATGGAAATGCCTTCCCAGTTATTGAGATTTATGCCTTTGGTTCTAGTCGCCATCCACTGGCCTATGGATGGCGAGCATGGGGTAGTCACGACACGTGCCCCGAGGACGGGTCATAAGAAATTGGTATCAGAGGAGTCGGTTCTACCACAGAACTTATAACTTTGATATTTTCTTTCTGTGAAGCAATAGTATTAAGGGTAACAGTTGTGGTTTTCAATTCAGGGAGTCCAGTGTTGGTGCGGGCGGCCGACATATCCATACACCAGGACCCTTACAACTGATTTCCAACTTTGTGCACGAAAACACTGATTGCGTGTGAGTTTTCAAAATCCATTCCCCTTATAATAGCTCAAACCAAGTAACCTCACCAGGTATAATCATTTAACCGTGTCACGTATGTTTCATTCAGGATGACTTTCCACAGAAGACCAGTTAGATCCCAGAGGGATGTGCGTACTGACAGCCTGCTGAGCGACGAGGCTTAGGTACAGGGCCCTCTTACAGTAGAGGAACCAGCGGAAGCACCAGCGGTACTACCATACGTTGGGCCACTGATGCCACCAGCTCCAGCATTAGGCGGTGCATGTCGCTTGAGCCCGATGCACGTGTTCCAGCGCCAGAGACCACCTGGGTTTTGGGGAGATATGGACCCACAAGCGTATGAGGATTGGATAGAGGCTGTGGTGAGAGTCTTCAGGCTAGTGGGGACACCAACGGACTTCATGGTGATCTTTTCTACCAGCCTTCTTCAAGCGGCAGTAGGCTGCTGGGTGAGCCACTTGTTCCAGTTTTGGGACAGGATGACATTCACATGGGAAGACTTCATGACCTTTTTCAGGGAGGAGTTTGTGCTAGTAGATCTACACACCAAGTGTGTACAGGAGCTGCCTCCTTTGCCGCATGATTTTCGATCAATAGCTGAGTCATATCTGGGAAGTAGACAGATGATGAAGAGGTCCAAGAGGACCAGAGCCAATAGTACGAGGAGTAGTAAGTGTTATGAATGCGACAGGAAGGGTCACCTTGCACGTGACTGTCCGACCCCCCGCACAGTTGATCC
Source organism: Viscum album (assembly GCA_963277665.1). Taxonomy (NCBI): domain Eukaryota; kingdom Viridiplantae; phylum Streptophyta; class Magnoliopsida; order Santalales; family Viscaceae; genus Viscum; species Viscum album. The sequence goes on from OY728151.1 coordinate 121,941,709, forward strand.
ATAGGCTTTAGAGGGGCCACCAAGGCAGAATCAGTGAGGGGTTCTTGAGAAACAACCTAGCATTGGACAAGGAAGTAGAGTTCTGGGAGTAGGTGTACAGGAGCGGAACTACTGGATACTTCCCTTGTACTTCTTGTTCCATGTTGATGTTGTATTCGTGTCTTTGTTCTATGAGATGAAATAATAATGAAATACACATATCTTTGTTATGTTTGTTTTCCTATCCTTTTGTTTGGTTGATACTGAGAGGTCCTGGTTAAAACTGTTGACTTGACCATAACTTTTGTGATTTCTTATGGAGGAGACCCAGTGACATCACACTGATGTCGATAGTGTGACCTGACCCATGGAGGATAGAGTGACAGTTGGATCTCTTGGTAATAACGTCGAGGCCTTACGACATCATCCAGGGGATGAATACATCATTCATGTCAGGATTTACTGTATTATGCAATGGGTGTGGTTCATCTAGGGGATGAGATCGAGTTTCTCTTTTCGGAAAAGGAGGAATATTAGCATCTCTTATAGGTCATAGGAAATGATGGTGCAGATCATCCAAGAGTAGGTGAAGACTGCACAATGCTATTGAAATAGAAAACTGGTGCCAGTCTCAGAGACTTGGGCATGCGAATGATTCAAAAAGAGGAAATATTAAGGACATATAAATCTGCAGAGCAGTAGATGTGGAGGTAGAGCTAGGAGAGCAGCATGAGGTGGTGTACATTTCAACATGCTACAACCACCCTCCTTAGTCATCCCCACCAGGATCAGTGAGCTAGAGAGAAGGGAAAGAGTACAGCTGCATGTGGTCTAGGAGTGTGACCCCATGGCTCTAAAAATGATTCAAGGGACAGTCTGTGTCCACTACTAGCTTTCGTAGTAGTAGACGTTGATATGAATCATTCCTTCCTTCCACAAATCTTTTCTCAGACCTAGAGTTTCGGGTAAGCCGTAGACATGCCCCTCACATCTGAAGATACCTTTGGAGAAGACTCGATAATCACATTTTCGCCGACAGCGTGGTCAGACCCTCGAGGCGAGAGTTTCAGTTGGAATCCCTTGGTGTCAGTGTCGAGGCCTTAAGACGTTGGTTTGAGTATGGACTGGGAAATAAAAATTCATACAAAAATTGAAAGTATTAGGCAATAAGGTTGTGTTTTAACTACAATGTCCGGATGATTTTTCCTTGGTCTGCAAAAAGTAAACCCCAGGCAGCACCAGATAAACTCATGCATTGGATGGTGCAGCCAATCACTATTGAGTTGGTTAACCTTACCCTCATGACAGTAGGAGTTTTGAGTTTTAGTTCTAATAGGAATTGGAGACCTCTAGAGTTCGAGGATGATGATCACGTCCTTATACGGGTCTCACCTCGATGAGGTTTACGGAGATGTGGATGAGGCGACAAGTTATCTTCTAGGTTCAACAGACCTTTCTAGGTCCTTAGTAGGGTAGGCGAGGTGGCTTACCGCTTGACCCATCCACCTCAGTTCCACCAGGTGCACGACGACTTCCATGTATCACAACTGAGGAGAGATACGAGATTAACCCTTCGCATATCATCGACCTTGGGGAGCTGGACATGGGCGATGGGGTGACATTTTTGTGGTTCTAGTAGGAGTTGAGGATTGACAGGAGTGGTCCTACGAGGACGGTCGTTTCCCCTGGTGCACTTCCATTAGAAAAACGAGAACATCCAGGTGAGCACATTGGGGCGGAAGGCTCAGATGTGTGCTCAGTACCGATTTTGTATCCCTAGTTTGTGTTAAAGCTTTATGAGGATGTAAATCCCTGAGGTGGGAGTAATATAAAGACCCGTAAAATTCAAGGGAATTTTTTTTGATAATTGTTTTTGGGATTTTTCAAGAACGCGGTTTCTGACGGCGCCTGATTCCGAGGCCCTGTGTGCCCGAAATCAATTTCTGAAGTTAGGATCGGGTACGTTTAGTGAAAAACTGAGCGGGTTTTTATAAATTTTTAACCGGTGCTCGGAATTGAAATTTGAGGGCACCAATGAACTCGCAGCGCCGGTAATTTCTTATGAACATCTTTTCTGAAGTTGTGTTTTCTCTCGTGTGGTTATAAATTTTTTTGGGTTAAGTAAACGAATAAAATAAAAAAAATTCAACCAATTTATTTTATTTTATGTTGTTTAACATATGCTAAGTGGTTGAAGTTGGACCCACTATATCCTACTGCACTAGGTACGATATTTGTGGTGTGGGGCCCACATGAGCCCCACCTTTTCAAATTCCACGAAACCCCCCACCTTTAATTAGGTAACGCACCCGCACCCCCATTAATTGAGAGTCAAATCATGCGTTTAACTTAATGTTTAAAGGACTCATTAATTTGGGTTGTTTAAAAATTCTCAATTAATTCAAATTTTTATTTTCAAAACGTTTTTCTTGTGTGATAATAAAATAAGACAAGTCATATTTTATTAGAGTTGTTCGTTCTGCGAGAGGGCGTGAGAGAAATCACTCAAATCCTTGAAAAACTCCTTCCTCGATGAAGAACGCGAAGAAGGCGAAAAACGCCAACCTCTGATGAAGGTTGACAAGAGCGCCGGATCCTCAGAGATCGATGACGCGACGCCGACAAATCTTTTCTCTGCGACGCGATGATCCTCCTTCCGCGACGCCCTCTTTCGTGACGTTCCATTCTGCGATGAACCTTCATTCAACCTTTTCTACAAGGTATGGGGTTTGGTTTATTTAAATTTGTGTGGATTATATCCTCAGCCCTTGATTAATTTTTTGATAGACATTGAGCCGTCTATTTTATTAAAAACGGAAGGAGGTCAGACCGCACGAACACGCCCGACCCTCCTCCCACTTTTGTTGGTTGTGCTTGTTGTAGAATGAGCAAATATGGCACGATGCAACGACACCACATGGAAATAATGAAGAATGGGTGAAGAAGCGTCGTGCCATCACGCTGCGCTGCTACGGTGTTTCGAAGGCTCTGAAGTTTGATTAATTTACGGAGGATCATCGGGCGATGAAAAAGAAGGATGCAATGGCATTTTGACGTATTCTTTGTGAAGATCCAGTCCTGGGAGGACCTCTAGCGAAGACAACAGGCAAAAAGGACCACCGGAATGCATTGGGTGGTCCGCGGAAGACCCCGCCGGCGTGCCACGCTGGCACGGCGGCGGCAGCGGCCAGAGGCGGCGGCGGCCGGCGCGCTTCTGGGAAGGGATGCCATGACTGAAGCCGCGATGCCATGAGGCGGGTCCCGGGGCCGTATGGGACCAAGGGGGACACGGTACTGGCCGCCGCCTCGCTAGTAGGGAGCGACCCCCACGCGGGGGCCTCGACTTCTTTCCCGGGGGGGGGGGGGACTGCACCCCCCTGTTCCGCTCATCCGGATAGCCGAGCGGCCACGCGGCCGCGCCGGCATGGCAGGCCAACCAGATGGGCTGGGCCACACCCTATTGGGCCAGACCTGGACCCAGTTCGTGTCGACCTGGTTCGTGCTGACGCAGAGGGTCTCCGGCCGGGTCGTACCGGGCCCGAACCCCCTATTTTCAGGCAGTTTCTGTTCAAACACCCATACCATGGGCCACATACCACAGATCGATGCACCATCAGTTTCAATGTGATCCTTGGATCGAGATAGTCATTTTGGTATATTAAAATCATGGTTTCGGCGAACATTGTGTACGGACAGGTTGTTTTTAACATGAGACCAACAGGGCCCTCGAAGCGGAAACACTTATATCTTGAGCTCCGGACGTCCGATTGACGTGCCGTCGACTTTGTTGGATTTCTATTGATGAGACGAAATGTTTGGCATGATTCTCCTAAGGTTTTTACGTAGTTGGATAGTGGCTGGGTCGAATTGAACCCGGAATCCAACCGGGCCCCTGGAATGGAAAAGCTGATAACATTCAGACAGGACATATGTTTGATAAACCGTCAGCGGAATTAGTGATCACATTGAGAAACGATCCCTATGAGTATACCCTATGAGAGTTCGGGGTACAGTTGACATACGGCCGGGATGGTTCACACACGAATCCAATAGGGCCCCGGGGACAAAAAGGCTAATAACTCACAGACCGGGCGTCGGTTTGATGCGTCATCTATTGTGTTGAGACCCCTATGATGAGGTGGTCCTTTTAGATACTTCTTCGTGGGACTTTCAGATACCTAGAGTATCGACCAGTAGCTCGTGGAGAGGACCCTCCCGGAGATGAGCATACGGAGTACGGAGACCGTGTAGCCGGCTGAGACCTGATGACTGTTGATCGATCGTCTCGGAGTGATTCGTATAGCCCAGTGGGGTGTGCTTGGTTGTAGTGGCAGACCCACGGTGGAGGAGCGCTTGGTTGTAGTTGCAGACCTGCGGTACTCGACAAAAGGAGTACCTCTGTAGGCTATGAGGGGGTGCGCTTGGTTGTAGCGACAGACCCATGGTGGGAAGCACTTGGTTGTTGCAGCATACCCACAGTACATGATATGTGGAGTACTTCAGAAGTCTTAGGATAGTGAGTAGTACCTCAGAGACGTGACAGGACCACTTTACACTCCAGAGACGGGGCTCTTCTTTAGTTACAGTTTTGATAATGGAAATATTGGTTTGAGCTGAGTCTATGACCATTGTGATTACCTCATGATTGATATGGGTCACCTTATAAAATAGGTATATGTATGGGCATATACCTAGGTAGTGGTTATCCATTAATTTCATAATCTTTCTGTTTCCTCATGATTGAGATGGGTTACTTGATAACTTGGGTATATGTATGGGCATATACCTAAGTAGAGGTTATCTATTGGGATCTTCATTTTGGTTATCCTTGTTGGATATAGTGAGGTCTTGAGGGTCTCGGGGTTCCTACTGAGTATCCTTATACTCACCACTGCATGGGCTATGCCCGCACCTCATTGTGTTGGTTGCAGACGACGGGCAGCGCTGAAAGAGGCCGAGTGTTCGAGGGATGCATGGTAACCAGAGGTGGAACTCAGGATGAGTAAGTATCCGGAGGTGGACTTCACAACGAGAAGACACTCGAAGGATGTTTATGGGAAAGAGCGTTGTGGAGGCTATATGTACCTACCTTTCAGGTAGGATCTGTGGTGGATGATCCAGGAGCTACGCTATCTGTACCTACACTTCATGTAGGATCCGAGGAGGAAGAACCAGGAGCTGCTTCCTTTCTTCTAGATGTTTGCCTTTTTCTATTGTACTTTTGTTCAGTTGTAGTTGTACTTTCAGTTGGGTTTGTATTCCCGCCCATTTACTTGTCAGCACATTCTTTTGTACTTGGTGTTTTAATTCCACTTGTACTCTGTGGTGTTTTGTTTACTTTTATAAAGGCAATGACTTCCCAGTTATCGGGATTTACGCCTTTGGTGCTAGTCGCTAGCCCCGGGCCTAGGGAAGGCGGGCCTCGGATAGTCATGGCACGGGCCCCGAGGACGGGTCATGACAATAAAATTGAATTAAAGAGAAAAAATATGTGTAACATACCAAGCATCCTAAACATATAGAAACACATGTGAAAGTAGTATACAAATATAATAAGAAAAATACAATTAAAAATGATATTTTATAAATAAAATACACAATGATTTCTCATTGGTCTGATCCAATATAAAATATAAAAAAAAGTTTTTAGATAAACACATAAACCAAATTTCTATTCCTAGGCCTCATCTGAATCCTCCATTGCCGATCAGGCTTCCCCATCCAGATATACTTCACCTCCTGTGATCTGATATGAAATATTGAAATAAGGTCTGTAAGAATAGTGAGATCTGAATTGATGATATAAGAATATTACACTATATGGTATTTGAAGTGTAGAATAATATTTTAATTCAGATGTTTGATAATTCATGGGGGCATGAAATATATATAAAACATTTTCATCTAGTCATTATACACTAATTTGGACCTTATAAAACATTAAAATATACAGAAACCCATCTAGTCATTGGTCATTAACTGGGTATCCAAAAAAACTAACCAGACACTCATTGGTCATATTTTACAATACACTAACTACCTCACACGACAAAATAAAATCAGATTCACATCCTACATTAGAGTTTTAGACAACCAATGTTTTCCATTTTAGAGATTGAGATATTTATATATATAATTATAGTGCTAGGTTCTAAGAAACCGTAAAATTCTATGGCTTTGTGTGTCTAGATTTAATTTTATAATAATATTAAAATAATTTTAAATTTCATATATGTAGAAACAAAATGAAATGTGTAAACTATTAAACAGTTTATCAAAATTTAAATCCCATACCACAGTTGTGTTCGAAATGTGGCGCTACACATAAGAGTGAAATAAAATTATTTGGCAAGGGATATTTGGACCCTTAGATCATTGGAGGTGCATTTAAGTTGTTTAAATAATTTAATAATTTAATATTTTAATTAATTTTACCTAAAATAATATAACTATAAGTTCATCCTTATAGAAATTTTTTTAGGGGTAGCCTCACATTCATCAAATAATCGATCATCTCCCCCCTTCTCTATTGACAAATCCCGTGGAGAATGATGATGAATACATTGATCAAGGATAATTATAGTTATATGAATGAAATAGAACAAACCTCATCTTTGAAAAGAGATTTATTTATTAGTGACTGATCCAAAATATATGTAAAACAAATTAAAGTTTGAATTAATCCATTATAATTAAATTATTGAAAATATTTCCCCTAATTTTTTGATCGGTGCCATGTTCTGGCCTTTACATTATCCCATGTATGATATTTTAATTTTTTATCAATTATTAATCAGTCTCCATGACACAGTTATTAATCTTCTACTAGAAATTCTTTGATGTTGACATATGGACATTGTTATTTATTCCTATCTCACGAATCTTTTTCAAATTATTTGTTGGTTGGATCCCCGCTATACCAGCTTGATGTTTACGGGTAGGAATAATCTCGATCGAGCCCTGGGATCTACAACATATCTACAAAATGAAAATTCGTTGTAGTGTGAAGCATAGATTAAGGATTGTTGTGAGGAAAAGATGTACAATTCAGTGTTTCTATTGCGATAAATAGAATGGAGGATTATTGGCAGTTCACAGAATGGATGGCAGAACACCCACAATTAATGATGACCAATTTCTAGTGTGAGACAATTGAGATCCATATTTTTTAAGATAGATCCACTATTTTCATGAAGACTATAAGAGATATCAATAAATAATTTATCTGATTGGAATGTAGGAATAAGATATTCTGTTTCTAGAAAAATCATGACTATAATCCATGTTCAATGAATAATATATTGCACGTATAAAAAGTCTACAGTGAAGGTTGATATTTTTTAATGTTATATATGACACATCATGTAGCATGACTAACACATCATGTAACATATTCTTGTATGGATAACACATGTTAAGGGTAACAGGCATGATAACCCATTTAGGAGTATATGTTGTTTGATACATGTCTATGTACCCAAGAATATTGAAACAGTGTCTGATAATCTAATATGGGAGCAGTTAAAAGAAAATAACCACTATGACTGGACATGATATCTTATGGCATGGACACACCATGAATTCCACCTATACATAGTGTAAGGACACATAAACTATGGATGATTCGCCATCTTGGGACATAGTCATGTACTAAAGTAGGACCATACACCATGTTAGTCCATTCACATGTTTTTTCCACCTGGCCACCTTTGAAAAATATTTTATTTAATGTATCTTCATCATATGAACTCAAATTTTCCCTATTAGTATCCTATCCTGAGTATTGATTTTTTATGATTAATATGATGCTTCCCTCAATTTTTTATTTTGTGATATAATGTGAAATGATATTGGAATGACACCTGATGATAGAAATGATCATTCAAGGTAATGAGGATCCTATTTAGGCATTACCCTATATTATTCATGGACAATGGAGTTTCCCGAGGGATTATTTCAAGTATATCATTCCAGAAGTTCTAGAAAAATAATTTATATGGGGGATTCTTCCATTTGTTACCCTCCAGAAAGGTTGTGTTGTGAATTTCTATGAAGACTTCTTCCAGAAATTACCCTTTATTCGGTTACAGAAATGGTTCTCTTAAATATATTCTTCTGGTATATACCCTCTAGTAGGTATGTGAATTTTAGTAGACTGATACAAATCTTGATCCTCACTCCCTAGCGGGGCTAGGCAGTGGAGTTCTTCAATGAATAGTTGAGTAGGACCTCCAATTTTTCTTGGTTATAGGATCCATGCATATAATTTTTGGCTCCAATACTAAGTGAATTAGTTATGATATGTGGTTTGATGTTGACTTGGATGCTAAGGAAGAATAATGATTTCCACACATAGGTGAATTCATATAACACAACCAAAAACCATACATGAAAGTTAGTGGATCCCAAAGCGGAGAGTTTTATAGTGTGATGATTGAGTACTTATTAATTATTTGATCAGAGAAGATGCATGGGATGTTTGGTTTTGTTCATGGAATTTTGTAATATTTGGATACTCTTCTACCTAGGCTATTATGGGTGATGGATATTCCCTTACTCTCTTGTTTGGGATTCTTTTACAGATCTTATATATATATATATATATATATATATCCTTATTTGGTACCCACTCCTTGGGGTTTCATTACACACCTTCTAGGATAAGAAAAGATGAGTTGGGTATTCCATGAGATTTATAGTTCTAGATTTTCATGGTTGGGTGAGTCTAGTCACCTGATATAGGTGGCGATGGATCGACATGTAGATTATCTACTAAACTTATCTAGCCTCTTATTCATCAAGGAGACCATTTTCACACCTAGTTCTGTTGACATGTACTCGTTAACCATACCCTTTTCTATCTTCTGATTTCCCCATTCATCATATCTCTTACATATTCTACTACATTGATTATTTAATTCTAAATGGAATGTATATACTCACAAATACATGGGATTTTCCCACACATGTCATGTATTTTTCCGGCTACATACATGATGATCGTGACATCTGAGGAATGTAGGGATACATGATTCTTGGATCGTGTATGTTTTTCATAGATTTGTATTCATACGATAGGAACTCACAGTTGTATTACTTATTTCATTTTTTGTTTGGTTAGGTTACATTTCCTTTCAGTCGATTATTTTTTCCATTTATTGCAGTTAACATTATAATACATTTTTACTATTTAAAGGTCTATGCACATTTTATTTTCTTATATTAATGATTCATCATTTATTTATTTACCTCGAAACTTTTACATGGATATGGTTGTGTGAGTGTTTAAAGGTTCTTATGTAACGGCCTATCTATTTTAGTTATGCCTTCATCACATGTTTTCATCCCTAGTTCAATGTGGGTGGGATTTGGGTAGTTGTGGCTCCATCATCGACTTAGTTCTAGTCATGAAAGATTAGTATCATTGAAATTTCATATTGTGGGACATTGTTTAAAAATTTACCCATATGAGGATTTGGATTGGGTTAGGGAATCAATGTCAATGTTTCTAGAGTGCAGCTCTTATAATAGGGTGTTTAAAAATTGTATGTGTAGCCAGAGTATCCATTAACATTAACAGTGACTACCTACATTTCGACTCATCATTCTGAGACATTTTTAGGGATAATTGATATATTAATTATATACTATTTGTCCATTCAACATCCTTATTGAGTCATATTCGCATTTTCTTATAAATATATATGCTCATAGGAATGTGGAAGTCCTTGATAAACATTACGACGCCTCCACAATGATATCTATTTGGGATACTAAAAATGGTTCGAGAAAATGACCCTATGAGTGATGAGGCCTCATATTAGGGTCCATTGAGTGACACATTTTCTCATGGTTGAATGGTTGATGTTAGTCCAACTATGGAGAAGCACATCACCCTATTAGAGTAGAATAAGGACATGTGAAAGATTAGCACAATCCTTGATTTGTAACATTAGATACCACTAATGTTCTGCCACGATCCAGATCATTAAAAAGAAGAGGTTTGGATAGATTTAGTGGTCTATATCTCCTAGCTTATTCGGATCCCAATGAATCTAGTAATGGAAGTGGAATCCAGCCTTTATTGTGGAGTATAAGGGAATTAATAGGTCATGGTTACGTATATTCATGATCAGTGGACAGTCTCATGGGACAACATCCAGAATGTGTTCTGTGAGGATAGCTACCAATCATTCTTACACTCAATCATGATACATGATACTATAGAGCTTTTGTAGTACGGGATGATGGTGGATTAGTATTCGTAGAGGTTCGTAGACCTTACACATTACACCATTGATTTTATCACGGATGGATAATTCTTTCCTTAAATGTTTTATAATGGACTACATACAGATATTTGATCAATCATTGTATCATATTGCATACCTACATATGTTGTAGTTGTTGAGGTAGCACTGGTGACGAAGAGATTTATGTCATTGGGGTGATATGTAGTTACAACTGTCTATGGTAATCCTAATGATGAGTCATACGTTGAAGCTAGCATGCACCAGTTGATGGTATCACAGAGCATGAGAACCTTTCATAAGATTGATCATGCAGGTATTCGTATGGTGTTGTGACATCACATAGTGGATGTGCAACCCCATGAGGGTTGTTTATTTACATGTAATGGGAGACTTCGTATAACACATGTTTTCTCGAAAATAGTTTTTTAGAATCTAAGGGTGATAGATGATGGACTATCATGATAGAGGGAACATCCTGATCAAAAATCTCCCAAGATGGGATAAGGTGATCCCCATAGAGGTAGTGTTAGAAATAGATCATAAGGAGATATGGATTTTTGAAATATTTATAACATCCTTCCACCAACATCACCTAGAAAACCATGATATGCTTAGGAAGATACCATTCGCGGCAGCAGACAATTTCATGCATTATAGGTTTATGATCCTAACCCATATGAGATGATTCAAGATATGATATTTTTTAATTTTACTCAAGATTTAGTATAAGTAGAGATATGTTCCAATCATATATTCATCATTCGAATACTTCTGAGATATGTAGATCTCCCAGTTGAGGTGCTAGCACAAAACATTATTCTTACAATATTCCCAGGGAACAATTCATCTATATCATTCGGCTACCAGTAGTGAGATATATCACCTGATAGAGATAGTTTCACATGGTAAATTTTGGTCACCATGATGGAACCTAATGATGATATATTGTGTATGCTTTTGATTTCCATTTTCTAATAACAATTTGATTTTTATCATAGAGAAATCATATGTTAACACAATAATGGATGAATATTATCCCTTTCTAGAGAGAGATTTGTCACAATATGGAGAGTTGGTTTTCATGAATGATGTTTCATCCTATCAACCTTCAATTCATGAGTGTCTACCATGATGAAATAGGATCTCCATTCATCTATGTTCGTTTAGTTGTATAGGATGTTTGGATGTCATCCCCAAAGATGTCAATGGACTAAATATGATGTGGCAGAGGAGTTTTACATTTCATTTCATCACGGGAATAGCCTAATATATATTTCATCACACCCACTTTGTCCCCCTGGGAAGCTCCAGTGATTTTCATCAAAAAGGGGGACAATATCATATAGATTTATGTGGATTAACATTTTTAGAATCAGAAAATAATAATAAATAGAACCAATTATCAAGGACTAACCATATCTTTCGATAGATGTGAGGATTGAGATGCTTATTAATGGTCAATATCATAATTGAATACCACGAGATGCCAGTTTGTGAGGTTTATTTTCAAATTTTTGCTTTCTGATGTCTTTATAGACACTATGAAATCCAATTGGTTCCATTTGGTTCTTTGAATGTGCAGACTGTGTTTATAAATTTGATGAAAAAGGTCTCCAAATGACACATAGAGTATTTTTCCCCACGAAAAAATCACTTGTCAACATTGCAAAAGTGGAGGAACATACAGGGCACATGAGGATGGTTCTTTATTTCCTTCGACATCATTAGCTTTATGAAAATATCTCGATTTACCATTTCTAGAAACATAATATTCTCCTTAGTTTGAATGATATTTATGAAATGAAATTATCCATGTATCCATCGATGATCAATGTAATGCCTGCATGGGATTCTCCCAAGAACATGTATGATGTGCAGATATTTCCTGGGCCGATAGTGTATTGCATAATAGTATTTGTGGACTTCTCCTGAATCGTTTCCCCTTTTACCAAAATGAAGTGTAATGGTAATATATTTACCAGGTTTTAGTATTATCAAAGGGTATTTGAGTAATTTATACAGTGGATGATGGACTAAGTGTTGATACTACTAGAGGAAGGTGTCTAATTCATAGTTTATTATAATGCATGTGGAGTCAGGATCAGTTCTAGGTTGATGTAACAACAACCATATATTTAATAAAGGTCCAGATAGTTGAGACTCCATGAAAAAAAACATGAATCATGACCTAGATGTAGAATTTGTAGTCTTCTCACTGAATATGTCGAGACAATACCATCTTGGTATGGACATTATGGTTTACTCAGACCTCAAGATTCATTGGTATATCTTTACTCATAAAGCCCATAACCTAACATAACGACATAGGTTGGAGTTCATGCATGATTATGTCTTTGAGATAGTTTATAATCAAAGTATGTTAAATGTTGTAGATGATTCTATTTGATGGAATTTCCATGATCCCTTAGTACATGAATATATAGAGAAGATAGATTCCCAATAAACGTCTGTGGGGTAGATGGTGGGTACAACATTCATTCAGTTGATGGTGTGGAATACTTCACTCCTCGATCATGTTTGAGATTCCTATATGGGATTCATTGAATAGGATGTCGTACATGATCATATATCCATAGTAAAGTCACCAAATGTATATTTTTATGGAGGGAATAACATAATCTTGTTATAAGAGAGAATAGTGGTTCAAGTCACGTTACATGAGGATGTGATGTGGGAGTTCAATGTTTATTCCTTTTATCTATATCTTGGAGTGTGGAAGATGTACAAAGTTATTCATTGGTAGTTTTGGTGATATGTCTGGATACAATGTGTGTCTTTGTTCAAATTTTGAGGAATCACTTGTCTGCTGGTTTTGGGTGAGCACCATGTTCCAACAGGTTTTTTAGAAGGTATTGTGATCCCAGATTAGAAATGGGATGTCATACTCATGGACTTATTCAATGGGATTCCAGGAACAATGAAGGTCCATGATTCTTTCTCGAAGATAGTTGATATTCTAACAATGTCAGTGTACTTCCATTCCATCCAAAAAGAGAGTTCAGTGGAGAGTTTGTGACATTTGTACATATGAGAGATCATGCTTATTCATGGGGTTCCCTTGATGATTATCATTGACCATTATTTGTGGTTTATTTCACAATTTTGGAGAGGCATTTATATAATTTTTGGGAACTAGATGTAGAGGTGTAAATCCTTTCACCCCTAGACAAATGGGCACACTACGTGCACATTCCATTTGTTGGAAAATATGTGAATGGATTGTGTGTTATATGTTGGTCATATGAATGAGGATCACCTTCCATTAATAGAGTTTGCATACAACAATATATACTACTATGCGAATGACATGGAACATTTTGAACCCCTATATGGGAGGCCCTACAGATCACCTTTTTGTTGGAAAGATATTGGGGAGTCATCTCTTGAGGGCCTAATGGTTTTGAAGGTGAAAATGGATAAATTCTAAGTCACACATGAGTGGTTATTGATGAAAGAGAGAAGAAAAATATACAATTAATATTATAGTATTTTTCCTTGGTAGTTAAATCATGGATACCATGTTTTCTTACTAGTATCTACATGTTAAGGAATGCAGAGTTCTGTCCAGGTATGAAGGATATCCCAATGTTTCATTGTGCCATTCAAGATTTTAAAGAGGGTTGGTTAGGTTTCCAACTAACTCACCCTACACCCAAGGATGGAAATGGTTCACAACGTCTTCCACATATCACATGTAACAAGATACGTGCTTGACCCTTTGAATGTTATATGATGGAATGAACCAAATTTATGGAGAAACTACTGGAAATTGAGGATCAACATGAGTTTTACATATATAAAAAGACCAACCCATTGGTTTGTGTGTTGTTGATGCACCAAAATATATAAGAAAGTACTTTGGAGTGGATTATCCAGATGTCATCTTAGTATCCTGAGTTATATTCATAGTTGTTTCTTATGAGTTTCCAAAAGGATAATTGAGGGAATTATATAGAGACCTGGTTCAATAATACATTGCAATAATTCTATATATTTTTCTATAGCATGGAACTAAGGCAACATGCGATTTCGAGTCCCAATGTTCCCAGAATTAATTTTATAAAACCAGTGTCTATATTTTATATTGCGCACACACAGATCCTTAATGAAAATGTGATAACTCATTAATAGTAGATTATATCGTAAATAAAACACCATGGATGGGTTTATAATGTGGTGTTTACCCTATGAGAAACATAAATTGATTTATCCCCAGGGGTTCACACACATTTCAAATTGGTGATGTGTTTAGTAGGATTAATTAATTAATTAATTAATTAAATTCAATGAACCTAATTTAAAATGAATATAATATTATCATTATGGAATTTGGAATGAATATGAATCATATTCATGAAATTACTGGAGAGCTCTCCCTCCCTCTTCAATTAAGGAATCCATTGTCAAATTACGATGAATCCTTAGATCAGGGAAAATTGATGTACAATGAATGAAACAAATCTTCCCTCATCATTGTCAAGTGTTATCTTCATTAGTAAAGAATAAAAAAGTTAGTTAAGCCTCATTATTTGTTATTTAATTCACTTATATTTCAGTTACTTATTAGATAAATCTTGATTATTTGATATACACCATTTTTTGGCCTTTGTATGTGGTCATGTTCAGGATTTTCAATTTATATCAATTTTTTATCTAAGACCAAAAACATTTTCTTTAATCATAATCCATGAACTATTGACTGGTGTTGTATAAACATTATTTTTGGGTCCTTTACCCTGTATATTCTTTAATTTATTATATGTTTGGATACCCGGGGTCTCATCTCATCTTTTCCGAGTGGCAGCGATCTCTATCGAGCTCTGGATCCATGTCATATCTATGAAATGTAAACTCTGGTGCGAGAAGCATAGATCTATGATCATTGTGAGATGTGGATAACCAATTCAATAATCAAATATCATGAAATAAAAAGGAGGATCATTAGTGGAGTGCATAATATGTTATGGAACCCCCTTGACAAATGATGACTGATTTCTGGTGGGAATCATTGGAGATCCATATTTTTTGGTTAGATAAATGATTTTTATATAGATTCCATCAGATATTTATTATGGATCAATCATATGGGAGTTTGTGGATTGAAATTGAATAATCTTGGAAAATCGTGACTACACACTATGTTCATTGAAGAAAAAACGATGTGTAGACCCTTTTAATGGAATCATATAGTGTTTGATATTGTTATGGATTAAATTATTTGTCATCCCATGAAGACAACTTGCATCCCCTTCCAGACTGGATTAACCTTGTGAAGGGTCACATGGATTGGAACCAGTTTTGGAGTACGCAGTCCTTAATACCTAGTTGTGTACTCTAGTATATGGACACAATGTCTGGTATATGGACATGGGGTTTGCTACACCCCATTTGGTATGTACACTCCATGTATTCCTACGACACTGCATTTACAGAGACACATACATGGATACATGTACCGACATGAGACACAGGCATGAAGTGAAGTTTGAACACATGGCTTGTTTGGTCCCCTCACACATAGTTTTCCCCTTATGCTTCTTTCATGAATCTTTTATCATCTATATATCCTTCTTTTGAACTCAGATTTTGTCGCACAAGTAGCCAATCCTGAGTGTCATTCCATGTACAATTCAATGGTGCTCAATTCATTGGCTTCTGAGATATGATCTAAATTTTTCTAGAAATGAATCCTAATGAAAGAAATGATAGTACATGCTCACGGGGATCCTTTTTAGGTGTTACCCTCTATCATGGCGGGGTAGTGGAATCCCTTGATGGATTCATTTGATCGTTACCCTCTAGTAGCTTTGGGTAGTGGAGTTCCCTGATGACTTCTTCCAGGTATTCCCCTTAAGTAGGATTCAGTATTAGAGTTCCCTAATTTCTACTTCTATGCCTTACCCTACAATAGGGATGAGAATTAGAGTTTCTAGGTGGATTTTTATAGTAATTACACCCTAGCAGCACTGTGTAGTGGTCTTCCCCAATGATAATCCAAAGTGTTAACCTCTAATGGAGCTGGAAAGTGGAGTTACTCAGTGACTAGTAGAGTTGATCCCTCCTATCATACTAGGGAGTACGATCTTTTTAATTTTTGTGTCCTTTAATATGAAAAATACTAAAAATATGTGAATTGATTTGGACTTTGACTAATGAGGAAGAATAATGATTTCCACACTGAGGCACACTCATGTGACACAACCTAAAACTGTATGGAAGAGGTAGTTTTTCACAAATTGCATAGTATCGTGGTTTGGTGATTTAGTTACTTAGGGAAATTGGTTCATTAATGCCCTTTGGAATTAATGGTTTTGATGATGGAATTTTGGAAAAGTTGACTAATATTATTCTTAGGCTGAGCTGTGAGATGGATATCCACTTACTCTCTTGTTTTGGATTCATTAACATCGAATATATATACATATATATATATTATTTTGGTACCCACTCCTTGGTTTTGACCACTCTCCTTCAAAATAGGTGACGTCTCACATATCATGCCATGTACATTCCAAATAAATATTCTCGTTGGTTGATTGTTATACTCTCCTATTATAGGTGGTGATGGCTTGATGGTTAGTTCGTATACTCACAATTTTTATCTCCTTGTGCTGGGGTGAGTTTACTTTGGCTCTTGGGTGGGTAGATCTGTACTCTTTCACTTTTCCTTATTATATGTACTACTTTCCCCTTTTATCATATCTCTTGATACTTCCCTTTAGCTTTAGGGGTGTTCTACTGGGTATCAATATACACACCCCTGTATGGGATTCTCCCTCATTTTTTGTGTCTTTTTCAAACGAAATAAGGTCAACAGTTACATTAGAGTTTCATATAGATATAGGTTTCTTAGACCACATACAATGGTCATAGCATGGAATTTAGGATCTGGGCTCTGTCACCTATTATACTTTTTTTTGTTTTCTATCATATTCAGACACATTTCTAGTTGACTGTGTATTTTCCCCATTAAATTTTTAGTGCAAAGTACCGTGATTTATAATTATTTAGAGGTCTATGCATGTTTAGTTTGTTTATACCATTGTTTCATATTTTTATCTTTCCCTTTTAATTTTTTTATGAAAATTATTATGTTCTTGTGAAAAGATTATTGTGAAATGGCGACAACGAGTTAGTTATGCCTTTTTTTCATGTCCCCATCCCCTTGATAATGGATGCGAGATTGTGGTAGTTGCATCTCGACCCCTAACATGGATTGGGTCATGAATAAAAAATTGAGGGTAGAGTGTCTTATAAACCAGAAAATAATATAAATAACAAATTGAAATCTTTATACATCAATTTTAATACCCAATACATGATCACTCCATTAAAATTTTCTTTTTAATGTCTCACAAAAATAATTGACACACCCACCCATGTGGTCCTTGACCTATTCCTAATTAATTATGGTGTACCTAGATCATGACATAGTCCCCAATGGTTGTACGTGAACAAATCCTCTAATGAAACAAGTTTATTCATGAAATCTGATCAATCCCTAGAGATGGTTGGGAGGTTAAAAAAGCACACTAAACCAATCTTCAAAATAAAGGTCCAAATATCATATGAATAAATTTTTTGGGTCTTCAATCACTAACATTTTTGAGTTTATAACCCTGGAGATCATGTTTCTGATGAATTATATATCCTTCAAAACACATCTCAACATGTTTTTAGGGAACTCAATGGGTCCACTAAACCCCTTATAGTCACCGTTCATTGATATCATCTCTCACCCAACAACCGATGGTGACCCCATAGCCTATAATCCACACTAACTAAGACCACATTTTCTACTCAAACCTCTCCAAATACCCTCATCCATCATAGTCATGCTATACAAGGGCTTCCCATGCCAACAAATTATACTTGACCATATAATTATTAATTGTTTATAATACCTAACAAGAACTCCCATGGAATCAAAAAACAATGTCTCAAATGACTCCTATAACTCCAAGTAAAAATCATGAATAACCTCAAATTTTTACATAGAGCACCACATCACTCATGTGGTATAAAAAAATCTCTACCATCATGACTCAGCCTAAACCCTCTCAGAAATTCCCATAATCTGTAGAAAAATAACCTAGTCTGTTTTGAATCCCATGGCCTCTTATATGCCACTCGTATGATATTTGAAAGTCTTATACCTAATGAAACACTATATTAAGGAATCCCAATGTTCATCTAAGTTTTGAAGATAACGTAATTTAGATATATTTGGCCTTGAATAATACAACATAATCTACCCAATCGACCCTTGATTCCTATTTCATTTCCTCGACCCACATCAAGTATACATGCATGAGAACTCATAAATATAGATGTAATTAGTTTTATAACATTTTGCATACAAACATGGAGTATGAAGTTAATTGCATGGAAAAATCTATCCAACAACATCCAAGACAAACAATACACAATCATGCTACCTCACACATATCTCATGTAATATGACATAATCAATTAAATATAAAAATTTACAATTTAAAACACAATTTAATTTAAAATAAAAATAATATCCAAAATCACTTTAGGAACCATATTCTCCATAAAAAATAGGAAGTAATATATTATCCACCCCAGATACTTTCTAATAACAAAAACTGAAAAATCCCAAATTAATACTATTAATTAAATTTAGTATTTTTAAAAAAAAATTCAAAAAACCATTATAAAAATAATGTGGGGATGTACTATAACTAAGGAATATTATAATGGAGTATAGTTACCTTCCCTTGTCTTCATGTACACAAGATATAAAAAAAGATCCATCAAAATAAATTGATTCCACAGTGCTTTGGTGAAATAATGACAAATCCCAAAACAAAATCAATTTTAAATAAATATTTTAAACAAAATGGAAGAGTAGTATGAACCTGATGAAGATCACACATTGAATCCCGATAAAATTTCACCCATTACCACCATAAGAAGTTGGGGATCCGAAGGGAGGGAAAGGGAATGTCATCCAACCTTCCATGAAAATTGAAATTAACCAAAATGTAATTGGGGAAATGATTCTTTTATAAATTAAAAACAATTATGTTCCCATTATTGGTGTGAACAGATACTTCATTTTATTAAAAAATAATCATGCAACACACTGAACCAATGACATGAAAATTCATTTCATTATAGACTAATTAATGATGTCGTTATACTATATTGGCTCCCTCCCACACCTCAATAACCCCAAAACCTACCTATTTCACACATGAAACCTACTAAAAAATGGGATATCCAAACCTATTTTATAACACCATATATATATATTAAAACAATAATAATTACATTACATCTCCTAGTTAAAAAAACTTATACTAGATAGAAAATTCAAATTCATCTAAACCATAGTGAAAAATATATCTATAAGGAATTAAAAACAATACATAATAAATATTCTCTTCCCTAAGATTTCATGGTAGTCCATGAACTATTTCTATTATTCTATATCAATTTTTACATCATAGAAAACTCATTGTATTCTATATTTGAACGGTAAACATGATTTTGTTTTCAAAACTCCAAACTCCAATCTTAGATACATTTTAATTTTTCCAAAATACCAAGACGGTCCTAAATCCTTTTTCATTACACCTCATGGGAAATGAATTAATATGGTTATCATCTCACCACATCCAACTCCTACGAAAATTTATCAGTCATACTACCTCTAACTAATATTTCCAAAAACACAATTTAACAACCACTAATGCATGTTAAAAAGAAATTATTTCATCAATGTTATGATTTTTACTAAGAACCCACACAACGTTGACCTCACACATTACAAAATAAAAACAACCCATAGAAATTTATTATATATGATATTTTGTACCATCTATTTCTATCTGTATAATTCACCAATTGGATCACCCTTGAATAGCATAACAAATCACAGTTCACCCCCACAACCATGCAATGGACCATTCTTCACCCACTAAGCATGTCATTAACTATATTTAAACCTCTAAACCATTCTATGAATCATGTATATCCTCATGATTGACGTCCTAAATCATGGTTCACCACATGAACCGATCCCCATTCACAATGAAACCATTGATATCCGAATGTGAATAAACTAACTCACCTAACACTAGATCTGAATATGAAATCATATCTTATCAATTGGACAAGAATTTAGTTTCTATTATCACAAAATGATACCCTAGTTTCATATTAACCATACATCAATAACTTTCATTTCCTCTATTTCATTTTTAATACAAGACTCATTCACCTGTGAATGATCTAATACACCTCATTATACTATAGAACCAAAATTGATATATGTAACCATTCATAAACTTCATATATTTAATGAAATCCCTGATTTTCAACAATCCAAATAAACATGGATAACATCCACAACTGGAAAATATTTTCCTTCCCATCATATAAGTTCTCTTATAATTTTCCTCATGTCCCAACCCTTATGGTTTCCAACACCACACACATATCTCTCCTACTAATCCAAACTCACATTCCATATAGTTATAACACCACACCTACATAAAATTCTATATAATAGAATATATTTTGGAAAATCATAACATGATAACACATCCATTACCAACTTCGCCCATCACAACAAATTATGTTCTATGAGAATCATAATCACAACACCTATGAGCATCTCATCACTACACCACCACAATACCATTATTCCTATTAATATAAAACTCGATCATTTACTATATACCCCCAAATTTCCCATTAACCATTTAATTAAAAAATAGTCACCTAATTAAACTAGGGTGTACTATAATTCGATAGTGAGACTATTACCACAATTCCTTACAATGATAACTCTCCTTCTAAAAGATGATTAATTTATAGGGGACCCAAAAAAATTCCCACCCACTATCCTACTTGGTGTCAACAACACAAAATGGTTTCATGTTATGGTGAAACCTAATGGAACCTCCTGACTCATTCTATGGTAATTAATTTCATATCAAATCAAGGATCACATTTCTCACACACCTACCATTCCTAACACTCATTTCAGTCTCACCCCATAAAAAATGTATTCCCTCATTCCATGTCTATGCACATGATCACCGACCTCATGAATATCATTCGAAAAATATAAAAATATACCAAATCTCCCATTATGTGACATGAAACCACATCTGAAAAACCATTCAAGGATATGAATCAAACATTATCACTCACAACATAACCATGATACTAAAAAGTTTATAATTTATGTTTATTTTGAATGTATATTTCATTTTTCATAAAATTAATAATCATTCATGTTTGTGTAATTATAATACTATGAATAGTTATATAGGAAAAAAAAAATGGAATTTTGTTAAATAAATTTAATAACCAAACTGTATTCCCAACAACCTACAATATTCCATCATTCTGAGGGAATAATATTCCAACCATTAGATCACCACTTCTGAATTTGATACCTTCTACATGTATATCAAGGGAATAACTCATGTACGAACCGATTATGGGCCTCTATACATCCAATATCAAACTGAATATTTTTATGACAAGAGAACCCTTCAACATAATAATAAAATGAACATCCATCATAGTAAAATACATTGTGGTCCAAATAAGTAGAATGAAACTAATATGTCATAGGAAGAAATTCCAATA
This sequence comes from Viscum album, assembly GCA_963277665.1. Taxonomy (NCBI): domain Eukaryota; kingdom Viridiplantae; phylum Streptophyta; class Magnoliopsida; order Santalales; family Viscaceae; genus Viscum; species Viscum album. The sequence goes on from OY728151.1 coordinate 121,963,596, forward strand.
ATTATTTACTAACATATTAAATATTAAGAACCCTCATTATTATGTGAAATAACATTAAATTGTGAATATTTAATTTGTTACAATGTTTTAAATATGATAACTGTACATATCTCTCTTTATAAAGGTCCATGAGAAAAAAATTATTTATCATAAATCCAAAAAATGCATCCATATCATACAAGGTAAAATCAAGTAATATAAAAAATATATAAAAGAGAATAATTTCCTACTATATTGTACATTATAAAAACAATGGTGTTCTTGATACATCAGTATCATTACAATATAAGGATCTTATAAATTAATAGACCAACTATATACTGTATCTCTATATGATAATAACAAATTATTCTCTGATAACACATTTTGATTCCCTTGTATTAGTCCCACCCAATAGTCCTTGTGATTAGGGATCCACACAACATAAATACGCCTCCTCATACCCTAGATGTTTGTAAATATTGATTAGGTCAACATATAATTAAATGGAAAGATTATTAACTAAATTTTGTGTGTAAACAACATAAAAATTAACAACATAACATAGATAACAGAAACAGAGTAAATAGATTAAATAAATCACAAACCGTATATAATAACAACTAATTTTTAAATACATAATTATCATTGATATTCGTGTTGTCTAATACGTAATTAATGATAAAACAAGGAACAAATATAGACAAGTTATCCTTAAAAATATCCCCAAGACTAAACCAAATGCTCTGACACCTATAAAATTATTCTAGATTGATCCACTATATGTCATATTCACCAATCTGAAATGAAGACATATGATCAAAAATCTTGTTCATATGCTCAAGCCTGATGTAAGAATATAACTCAATAAATGCCTCACCTAGGATACTATACATGTCACATTACATCCAATGACCACCAATAGTTCTCAATTCAATTCAAAAAAATCATTCTTTTCTTAGTGAAATAGAAATCAGGTGACCCTGTGATAATTTAAGTTCTTAATAATAATTGTTTCATGTATTTAAAACCATGAGTAATCTTATCCCATATAAACAGGGCACAATCTGCTCATAAAATTTATTCCCTAAAAACATGTATATTTAATATAATAATACTTTTAAATATATATACTTATTACTTCATTTATTACATGGAGAACCTCCTAGGTTCAATGTGTTATCCCCTCACCAAACACGTGCAAGACTGGTCCAAGCCTTTTTTACCTACCAAAAACATTCTCAACAACTCTAAATTAAAAATTATATTTAAATATTTTAAATTTAATAAACCATTAAATATAAATATCAATAAATACCTAATAGCCAACCAAGAGTCATTATGTTATCAAAACCTCAATGAACATGGTTTTTTCCACTACGGACACATGATAAAATGTAATCAATGAATATCACAATTTAAATCACTAAAAATGAATTGTTATCACCAAACATTACCATATACGCATTGAAACATAATATTTTGAGATATATTCTTAAAAATATCATTCAAAAATGAGAATAAAATATTTAGCGTACTACTCTACTAATGATGAGAAATAAACCCATCGAAATATATTAATTCCACTATAATCTGGTGAAATTTTAATTGAAACCAAAAATGAAATGACGTGTTAGTTACTAAAAAATTGAATCAATGTAATGGATGATAGTGGCGATAGGAAAAAAATTGAAACAATATAAAATAACATCAATATCAAAATGAAAATGTGAGGAATTGAAAGAGATGGGGTGAGATGCACATTCAATGTTTTCAAACATTCTTAGTCAGCCAATACAATAAGGGTCTTGTCACACATTTTAATTAATAATAATTCCATCACCAATTTCGAGGTTGAACATACATTTCACATTGCGAATCACCTCAAAGGGGACCCCTTGATGCACTATCTTGAAAATTCATACCATGAAACCAAATTTCATAGTGTGGATGAATTGTAGTATCTCCCTCCAACTGATTTTCCAATTTTGATATACTCTAGTGCACTCCAAAACACTTGGGATACTACGATGTCTCAGACCATGCTTGATAAGACCCCTTACATATTTCAGAATTTTAATAATACTAATTATAGTCCAATTTATCAAAATAGACCGTCAAATATATATAATATATATGTTCATTTAAAACATAACAATCCAATAATCCATGTGTAGTTACATTATTTATGGTAACATTTTTTTTTCCTAAATTATATTAATTTATAAATAAATGTAAAATATTTTTATAAATTATTTTAAAAAAAATATATTCTCTATGATGAAGGATATGTACTCACTTATAATTGAAAACATCCTACTATTTATATATTTAGATAGTCCCTTTATTATTCAAGGTTTAACATAGTTTTTCTATGAAATAAAAAATAATAATTTTCCAAATGAGGAAATATCTTCTCTACATCATTCCTTAGTATGTCTCAAACCATTATAATGGTTTTTATATGATGATTAAAACTATATGATTGAATTTTTTCCGCTAACTAATTTAAATTGATTATAGCTATGTATATCTGAATAAAAAGTGACTTTATATAGGCAATAGAATCAAAATCAATATATATCAATTTTTTATCAATCACTATTAATATTAATTGTTTTCTTGATAATATAAAACTTTAAATTTACCAGAAATCATGCACCAATATTCATTCAAAAAAATTTCAACACCATAAAAGCCTCAGTTGGAAATTTCTAGTAATTTTCCATTTGAAAACCTCTTGAAGTGAATTTTGTTGATTAAGTCACTTGATTTCACTTAATTTATTAATTTAAATCATAATGAAACAACTACATATTAATTTTTTCATCATTAATAGATATAAAAATTAAAAAAGAAATATTTTTAGTAGATAACATATCTTATTATTCAATTTTTAGCTTAAAATTATGAAATTAATCTAAATTAACTTATCTATGTAGTCGGTCATCATGTTCACTATATAGTAGAAAAATAATTGCATAAATATTATTCACATATTTGATAGATTCATTAATTGTCATTATAATATATCTATTTTTAATTAATTTTACATTTAAAACTTTGTTGTCCAAGTCATTTTCCCCATGGGAAGAACCAAAAATTCATTTTGATTATATTATTCCTATTCAGATTATTCTTTTTTGATAATATTAATCCTAAAAATCTCATTATATTTTTTAATTCAAATTCATCATCCTTTATAAGTAAATAAATTTAATGTTCTTCATTACTCTCCAGGAAACTCCACTAAAACTTCTTTCCTGATTAATTTCTATGTATTAAATCTATATTATTTGGAAAACTATTTTTTGTATTCTATATTAGTTCATAATCATCTCTATATTTATCACATATCCGTAGATAACTTCATATGATCTATTTATGTAATCCAATGATGAAACAACAATAATGTATATTAATTTCAAATCAAACAATTTCTATCATGAATTTTATTTTTATAAGGGACATAAATCCATTGTACTTATCATTTTTAACACTAACATTAATGATGTTGATATGACCAAAATATATAGGTTAAACTTTTTTATCAATTTATGTAGTATCTAAATTAAATTTAATGATGTACTAGGTAATGGAGTGAGTATCTAACCATTTTATTGATATTAGAGTTTCATCCCACGTATTGGTATAGTGTAAAATTAGTTACCCCTGAATAATAATTACAAATGACTATTGAGTGTATCCAATACTCAAAATTAATAGATTAAAATATATGTCATTAATGGATGAAAGTGAATGGTAATTGTGGAGAAGTTTAAGTATTGTCCAAAACTTGTTTTATATGAATGTTGGTTGTTATAGTGTATGTCATGAACATACCCAAGTCATAAATGAAACAAATTCCTTAGTATTTTGAATGGAATTGCATAAACCAAATAGCTGGTGACGAGAGGATGATCTCAAAAAAATACCTTAATTAAATGATTCACCCATTAATATAATCCAAATAAAATGAAAATACTAAAATAAACATTAATTCAAACATCATAAAACCTAGTCAATGATGGAAATATAAAACAAGTACATGTAAAAACATGTTCTAGACAAACACATATTAACTCTAATACTAAAAGTGATAGACATCCAATATCCACATGAACAAGTTCATATACAATCTGCAAAAAAATGATAACATTGATAACTAAACCATATATTTTCATTTATACCATTACATTTGTCAGATAAGACAATATCATTACAAAACTATAGGTATGAGTGAGGTATGAAAAAAAAATCAAGGTGGGATCCCACCAAGTGATTCATAAATTATCATTATAATGTAAACCAACTATAATAATTACCAAAAACAAAGTCATGATATACATTTTTCTATATTTATAACAAATCATGCATATTTACCCTTTTAAACAGTTTTTCAAAACCATTCTTAAGTAACAAATTTTAATATAACATTTAGTGAAATCATTTAACCCTTAATGTAGATTAATGAATTAAATTTATTTCCAACATTAAAAATATTAAAATAATTATGTAAAATCATATCATAAAGATCATGAAGATTGAAATTGAGTCCTTGGATATAGTAGGTATGGGTTATCCTGGATCATGACACCACATTGAATGACCATGTCTAGTGTTCCCCACATGTCTCTTTGCTAAAAAACATACATTGGGATAGAATTGAAGCCCTGTAAATTCAATCTATAATGGTTTATCAAATCCATTGGATATATAGAATTTTAATAATATTTTTTATGAAAAACATATCATGATGAATGTTTTTATCCTAATCCCCCCCACTAATGTTACCATGATTCTCATGTTCACTAGCTATGTCGAGCCCAAAATATTCTAGGAAATGCACATTTTTTTACCCTTTTAGGATATTGAATTTCATATACCACACATTGATATCACATTCCTTCAAATATATTTTTTAATATAGTTAATTTATAAATACAAAATGCATTAATATAACATTCCATCTAGATACTAAAATCATTAAAATCAAATTCATAATAATACCACATTCATTCAAATCATGGTACCTAAAAATATATCAATATCTAAAATCAATTTTCACCAATAATTTCTTTTTGGGAATTCCATTTCACTTAGATTGCTAAAATCAAAACATTTTCTTGACATAAAAATCATGTCATAAAAAAATATAAAACCATTTTGAATTAAAAAACATACATGGAAAATAAAAAAATGTCTATTTAGGAAACCAAACCCCATGATTCTCATTGATATCTCAAAAAAGTCATGAAATCCATAATAATTGTAATGATAGTTCTATTATTTTTGGAGGAACACAAGAAAACAAAATTAATAGTCTATAATAAATTAATTCATGTAACAATGAAAAATCAGAGGAATCACATACTAAAATGATTCCAAAGTTATTACAGATTTTCAATAATGATCCATAAAATAATTTTCAATTTCATGAATGATTTTATGAAGCCAAAATAAATATTTTCATATACCATTAATATAGAATCATTAAACTCTATCTGTTGTTTAATACTAATATAATAGAGTGGATCTATGAGAACAATGAAGATCAAAAATGGATGAGAATATACCATCAATTCCTTTTATCTAAGTCTCATAGCTCCAATATATTTTCACTATAAAAGGTAATAATTTCATATAACCCATAGGTGTGCCTCTTAAGATGATTGATTATTACAGAAAAAAAGGAATTCGTTTAAATTCATGTGTTTTTTGTAAAAAAAAATTAAATAAACATTAAGTAATTCACATCAAATGGATTGGCATCATTGTTAAAAAACTCAACACCACATTATGTGATACTAGATATGTTTCATTTTTTGGACACAGAAGTTTTAAATATATCCAAGCCTTTTATGAAACACCATTGTCACATCCTTCAAATATTTGAGGAGAATTACACATATTTAAGTCTCACTATGCACCCTATTCTAGAGCTCCAAAAAAGATTGATAATTTTCTTCAATGACCTACACAATTAGTCTTTACCATGATCCAACCACGAAAATGTTCAGAAAACACAATCATTTTAGGAAAAATAAATGAAATATATAAAGAAGAACATTATAGGGAATATAGTAAAAAATGAATATTTTTACCTAAAAATTTACATATGAAAACTAACCCGACCATATATATTTCATAAGTCGGAATTCTAAATTGAAGAAGGATTAACTATAATGTGTTGTGGTTACTAATCATTCATTGTAGTATACTATTCCATTAAATAATCGAAAATAATATATATCGTGATACTAAGGTATCTTGAATACAAAACATGATATGAGTTTGGGTTAATCATCATGCATTGAAACCCATGAAATCAAGAATTGATCAAATTAAATTTTGATATAATATACCAATGATAAAAAATTATCCCAATATGATCAATTATCTCATATAGACACACAAAACATATAGTTAACATTTACTGTTTCCCAGGTCAATGATGTCCCAAAAAAGGAATGAATTTCATGAAAACCAAATAAAAAAATAGAATTACAATGAAAAATTTCAATGATCTGTATAGTACACATACTAATTTTTTTGGTTCTGTAATCATTGAAAATTATTATAGATCTTAAATTCGAGAAATTGGACATGGTTTTTTAAAAAAAAATTGGCTTTAGATACACATAAAATTATAAGAGGGTATTTTCATTGTGTTCTATAGAATCACTCAATTGTATCGATTTTATTGGATGACTGATAACTACTGTTACTAGAAAAAATAAATAGTCATAAATGGTGATCCCAATGAAGTCAAATTTCGATGACAAAAAACAGCGAGTATCCTCAAAAATTTTAAGAGTGTGATAAATCCTCACATCTTTATTTGAATAGTAGGAAGCTCTTTTCTTGAAGTTAATAATCATCTCCTCTATGAGGAAATTATAAAAGAAAAAGTTCTATGGGGGTCTATATATAAGATGGTAGATAATGGAATCCCAATGTTTCCTCACAATCACATCAACATACAACTATATAAAATCCACAACATTATGGTGTACCAAATGAAAATGAAATTTGTAGTAATATTTAACTAATTTATCCCAACCAAAAATGAATTTGAATCCTCAGAGGAACCATTTCACTCCAATAATGAATTATTTGGACACCAAAAAACACTTCTGTGTTTGAATAATATTAATATGATATATTCCAAAAGTATTTCATTACTCATAATAAATTTACTAGAAGGTATATAAATGATACAAAAAATCTAATATGTCAATATTCATACATGTCCACATTAAAAATTGTTTTTGTGAGTATGAATATTTTTAGATCCTCGGTGAATGTACTATCTAGAATAATTATAATCCTATGTCACATCCATCCTAATATATATTTGAAAAAAACTATTTATTATAAAATTTAGACCATTATAATGTGATATTAAATTTAAGAGTGGTCTCCTAATCATATAAATAACATTAGACATCCCTAAAATTTTCAACCATCTAGTATTCTATAATAATAAACACATGAAAATATTTCCTAATAGAAAAATAAATTCCAAACTCTACATTATTTCAATTAGGTTCATATAAACATATATTCTCATATATTCACACTAATTCATTAACGACACTCAAACCTAGAATAAAAATTTCATATAAAAAATATAAACAGTAGATTAAACATTCTTAGGGAGTTATTGATATTAAAGATAATGGTTTTATGGTTCTCCACCAATCAATTATTCATAATTATCAAGTAAATATGACAAAATTTAAAATAAAATCCTAAAATCAGAATATATTTTGAGCCTTTCCACAAACATTTAATTCTCCCAACACTTATGATAATGCATTTTAGAGGAATTATAAACGTCATGTGTGCCATAAATTTTTAAATGAGGTTAAATATAATAATATTAATATACCACAACATGATCTCCATCCATCAGAACAAATATAAATCAAACATTGAAAACATCATAATAAAATAAATATACTTACCATAATTGAATGGTATAAATTTTTTCTATGTTCAAATAAAGTCCAAATAATTAATATATTTCTGAATCATAGAATCTCTTATATGTTTTACCGTTTTTTGATAACAAACATCAATGGAAAATTATATTTTGATAATTTATTTATAAACCACTAATTTAATCCATCCATTCCAAAAGTAATCAAATATCTAATATTTTTTTTATCTTTCCATGAAAAGTCAACATTCACCTTCTGATGGTCAACATATATTCCTTCTTATGAAACCATATATCAAAAAATATCATATTTAGTCAAAAATTTGAATGAAGAGAAATTAGAAAAAAGATTTTTTTCCATATAAATAAAGAGAAAAAAATTATAGTGAAACATGTACTCTTCCTCAGATATCTAATTTACCAAAATATCCTACCACTATAAAATGAAAAAGGAATCATGTGACTGCTAGAATATATAGTTCTTTAAATCCTAGAAAAATTTGATGAATTATATAGGACACATAATCATAAAATATACTAATATTGGTATATACTACTCTTAAAAGTAATATTGGGAGTGTGTATGTCCTTAACATATATTTTGTAAAATCATTATAGAATGACGTTTTTTTTAAAAAAATCACTTTTAAAATGGTAAAACATGTCATTAATATGTTTAAAAGGGTACTTATTCATAATATATACCTAGTTTATCTCATAAAAATTAGCACAATGATGAAGATTTCTATGATCCTTCTTTTCAAATAACACAGTGGCTGCCCAAGGATCCTGAAAAGTAAAATTTTAAACATTATCCTTAAAATAATTCAATTGTATTTTCAACTCATTAAATGAATTCGACAATATGATTTAATATTAAACTGATATCATTTGAGATTTTGGAACAAAATCAATTGATATATCCACGTATCATTACATAGGAATAAAAAAATAATTAAGACAAACTATATAAAATTACCTACCCATCCATGAAATATAATATTATGAGGGATAATCAATATTATTAACCATCAATAAAGATATAAAAATTCAATTTGATGATAAAGAATGTTCTTCTCAACAAGACATCAAAACCCACTCTCCAAAAAATACCTATGAGCTCCATTAAAAGATAATAAGTGATTCACTATACTGAGAATAATAAATCCATTATTTAAGGGAGATGATCCAATCCATGATAATAATAACATTTAATAGTTATATTTCATGATGCCAGAAATATCAAACCATCTCAACTTTTAACATCCTGAAAGTGAATGATGGAGATTAGACACCATTATCCAACTTTTTATAAAGAGACATTGCACGATCCATTACATAATGAATTAGTTCCATTGTAATTTTAATAAACTCCCAAAAAAAGATTACATAATGGTTTGGAGGAACCAAAATCAAATAAAGTGGTCAATAAAATAATAGAAACACATATACCAACTCTCTCTATTACTAGACCTGCATCAAACTCCATCATCAAATATTACACTACCTAAAAATTATTTGTTCAGTATCCTTTATTCTATAAACCTTTTTATATATAATAATACTAAAATATATCTAATTATTTTGGTAGAAACAAAAAAAACCTAAGGAGGATTATAAAAAATTTTAAAATATCATTACATGGGACCGGCCATACACATGTGTTATGATATTTTAGAGGCATAAAAAATAATTATTTATAAATGAAGCCTTTCCACATTAGTAAATGTCAATGTAATAATATTAGGCACATGAAGTTTTTATGATCATTCCATGGATTTGGAGGAACTTCATCCTCCCTTAGTAAATTCATTCAATTTATTTTTTGTCTATTGAATCCAATAAAACAATAATTTCATATAAAATTAATTCTGAAAAACACTATATTTATGACATATTAAATATATATAATAAATTATCTCTCATCCAAATTAGAATAAATGATATGAATAAACCAATAATCATTATTATGGATATCTACTAAAAATCACATTTGGATCCTTAGATCATTCATCATATCAGTCAATTCCACCTAAAGAAAGAAACATACTAAATTAGAAAGCATGTTTGTATAAAGAGTCACTGCTGAATCACCTTTATTGAAGGTGAGGAACCCAATATATTTTCCTATCATTATTGATTTTGTATTTAAATATTAGAAGTTAATATGTTTGTTACTTAATTTATGATACCTTGTGTAATCAACTGCATATTGCCACCATATTTTAGTTCCTTTTAGATAATTGGTGCTGTAGTTTACAATAATAATATAAATAAATTAAAAATTGAAAAACATACATGAATATAAAGAAATATTATTCCTCTTACAGAGGATTATTCATTACTCTTAGGAATGTTTGTTTCTTATAGATAAAATTTTGTACATGATATTTAAGTCATATAGTGGTTTATTACCCCTTCATGGATTGTTCTATGGTAGGTATATAATTCTAGTTCTTGGAATGGACTACCCGCCTAGCCACTTAATGAAGGATCTAAAGAACAATATGATTTACTCATGGAAGTCCATCTACAACACCATCCCAAATAACACAAGGGAATTTTCTAGGTGGCATGGTTTGATAGAATGGAATTAAAAGTTATCTTAATACAAAATAAATATCTCATTTTTAGTAATGATAACACACAAAATAAAGAGATTATATAAATACGTAGTATGTGATACACTATTCCTTACATAACACGATAACATATGGCATATAATAATGATATATTGGTAGGAAATCGCTTATAAATTTCCTCTTATGTTCTAAATATCATATCACATATCTACCAACAAGTCTTAAGACCATATGATCATTAGAATTTATAAATAAAGTTCCTCTCATTTTAATTATTCATATCATTACCAAGGTCATATCAAAATAAAAAACCTCTGAATGCTTATAGAATGGACCGATTGGTATTAAAAATCACCCATTTTTATTAAAATTGTTTGGTCATCAATATATATAATTGGGCATGTTTTCTACAAAAAATATAAACAATTAAAAATGAGATTTGAATTTAAAAATGAATTTCAATATGGCAAAAAATTTCTATATATGAAATATAAAATGAGTACAAGGAAGTTAATGTGCTAAAAAAATAGGTAATCCCATGTTATAAAAATGGGAGACACCCCACCTACATTTTATCTATATCTTTATCGAAATCACAATCCCCATTGATACAGATAGCTTATTTATATTTTAAAAGTATTTCCATTACCTCTATCAATTAAATCCATGTCTATTGACACCCTGTATTATGTATTTTTTAAAAAATAATTCGTATTGGATCCTAACACATGTCACATAAGTATTAAATAACAAATTAATCATAAATTACGGCCCAACAAAAAAGGCATGAAATAATTTTTTTATAATTAATATTAAAAAATGAAATTAATTAGTTCAAAATTATTAACAAGTATAATTTCAAGGAAATCAATTTTCAAATAAAATATAATCAAATCGTTTTCCTTTAGAAATATTTAAATAATTACAATAAAATTAAATAATTTATAATTTATAAAGAATAAATAAAAAATCATTTCATAGATTAATAGAATGGAAGGTGTTTCCTACGATATAATAGGTCTTGGCTTTCTAGGATCCTTAACCATATTGAATCATCATGAACAGTATGTACTAGAACTCTATAGATCAAATATTATGAAACTATATTGATGAAGACCCTGATATGTGAAAACAATGATAGTTTCAAGAAATAGATATTTTAGTTACAGATGATATAAAATATCATTGTTATCAAAAACAAAAAAATGTATAATTATTCTCTTAATTCCAACCCCTCATAAGTACCATAGAATCTATTTTGATCTAAATATACCACGACCAAAAAATTCAAATAGTTTATCATTAAACACCTACACATAAGGACCGTTCAGTTTCTCATTACATGAAATGAAATCAATTTCAATCATAATACCACAAGATTTAACATAACATTCCACCAAAATGTATCATTATTTGTGATAAAAATAAATCAGGATTCCACATTTATTGAAAGTAATTTCTATCCAAATAAAACATCAATTAAAATCAATATCTATTAAAATAAAACATGCTTTGAAATTATTTTTTACCAAAAATACTAAGGATAAATTATATTTCTTGAAAACAGTAAACACCAAAAAACTTTAATAATTTAGAAATAATTTGATCCAAATATTTAAAAAAAACATTTAAAAACAATAAATAGTGAATTTAAAATAAATCAAAGGATAACTGTTAAGAAAATAATACAAAAAACATGGAACTCTCCAACTAATACAATATATCCAAAACCAATTAGAATGGTTGTTCAAAGATGAACTAAAAAACCCTAATCTAATAATCCCAACTAAAAATTTCCAATTCATCAATTTCAACAATAAAATAAATTTTATGAATCACATACAAAAATAATTGTTTAATAATTTACAAGAATCAATAATGTTTCAGATAATAATTTCCAATTCTTTGATAGATTTATAAGAAAACATATTATATTATTCCAAAAATCATAAATAGGGAAACATTATCTCAAATATATGTTTATTTTCAATGATAATATATTAGATCATTAATAATTCTTATGAATGAAAAATAAAAGAAAAAATACATTAATGTCTATGATCTAGAGCACCTAGATCCAATTGATTCTCATTCCAAAAGGCATGAAAATTGACAAATATCCAAGTGTATTATCTTATATCGATTTCCAAATTCATATGAAGAGGAATGGAAAAAATGAGTTTGTTTTGGTATTTAAAATAAAACATTGAATTAATCCCTTACATTCATGTTATATCACCACACGGTATTGAATACTTTATTCCATATGTGCACCCTTTTTTTGACTACTAGAAGAGACACATATTTTAAAAATCTATGTATGAGTATGTGTAATTATTTAATACCATGTTTCATAGATTGGGGATAATGACATATGGTTTGGAAGAAATGTTAACGGACCAATGACCTTCCTCTAAGACTATAAACATGTTTATCACATTATTGTGTAGACCTAAATGGTCCTCCTATACTATGATGATCCCATTCATATGAAATAAAAATTATAAACTTCCATAAAACTCATAGAAAAACATAAATTGGAAACCAAAATGGATGATATTAATGTCAAATGAATTTATGTACCTGAAACAATTTCAAGGATGTGAAAATACCTTACATCAAGGGGCCGTAATTATCATTGTAAAAAGCTAGATGAAATGAAGTCTGAAGATTTAAAGATATGGAATATCCATTATTATGTTTTTTTATATCAATTATGTTATTATTGAATAAAAAAAATTTTATGAAATATGTTGTGGGAGTTTTAGTACATGATATTATAGAACTCAAAGTGGTGAGTTTTTCTATGTTACTAAAGTTTATGGGAATATTTTTGATTTTTTTATAAGATTCTTGAAATAAAAATATAGTTTCTAGTTTATATATATATTATATGATTTTATAGATATGTTCTTGGGGTGTCATAGTGTAAAATTGAATGAAATATATAAAAATTAATTATATAGATATCATGTATGTGATGTCTCACATTAGTTATTCATTATATCTAATGTCTCTTGGTATGGAAATATTTTCATACTTGAAGAATGCATGTATTGTATTTTCATGAATGTATATCAATAATAATGAAAAAATATTATACAAAAAATAATAAATAAATAATAAAATATGTGAATTAAATTATATATAGTCAAATGAATCATTGTAGTTGAATTCTTCTGGTATGGGGTTTACATGGTGTCTCTCAAAACCACCATGATTTGTTTCATATACGAATATATATCCATATATGTGAATGAGTAATTGTAGAGTAAAATTTTCATTGTGTAACCATGTATTAATCATTTGATACATGAAGTTACATGTGATAGAATTATTCACATAGATACAGCTGTGTTGGGGAAATTAATTATAAGACATGTTACGAAATATAAAGAATAATGTTATATTGGATGATTATTGTTCCCATTATGAAGAGTTAAAAAATCAAAATGAAAATATTGTTGTGTATTAAAATATCCAAGATGAAATAGAATCTGGTCAAAATCTATGGACTTGTAATATCAAATATAACTACAAAATTTAGATTATAATATTTTGAAATTATGATACAATTAAACGAGTTCATTATTATGTATTTCATTATAGATCCAAAAACCATAAATCATATTTATGAAATAATTCAAGAATGTTTGTTGAAGGATAAAATGATAGGATCTATGTTATTTATTCTTGATGGGAAAAATGGTTTTATCAGGATTTCATGGGTAATATAGATATATATTGTAACACCCCGAGATTTTAACAAGGTAGATTATTTTGATTTCATTGATTTGTAGTGTTGTATTTTACAAAAATACAAGTTTTTTCTACATGAAATAATGACTTATCACGCGGTATACACAACACCATGTTTGGCTTCTATTACATTAAAATTCAAGTTATTTTTGGCAGAATTTATTTTACTCAAGACCGAGTATAAGAGAATAACTATATATTATTATGTTACAATCTAACCTAACCATTATAATAGTGGGTATTAAAAATAGTAACTGAATTATGAAAATATTTTTTACACTTATATATATAATTAATTCTTTCATGAGAAATAAATTATGAATGGAAATAAAACCATTTTAAATAAAAGGAATCATTTTTCTCTTAAATTACAAATAAGTGTGTTTATAAAATAGTAAAACCAATAATAATAGATTTTATTAAAATAATATATGAAATATTTTCTTTATAATGTTTATAATTCAAATTATATATTTTTGTGAGTCTATATAAAAAAATCTTCTTTTCAGATTAAATAAGGTTTTTTTCCAAAAAAAAATATTTTTGTGCCTTTGGATGTTGCAAATATTTTAAATTTAATTTTTAACCCATTTTTATATAATATTTTAAAAATTAATCTTCTTATCTAGAAGAAGTATATAAAAAGTATACACTATATAAATTTTTGATATTTTTTTGGTCGATTTCAAATTTTGATGATAAGTAAAAATATAATAAATTTTAATTGAAATCAACTATTTTCATCAAGATAATTTGTACTAATAGTTTATATTAATTAATTTTTTTAAACTAAAAATATATTATATTTTTATCATTTAATATAATATTTTTTAATTGAAATAATTTTACCAAGAACTCATATTTAAAAACAATTAAATCTTTTGCAATGTTTTCACTTTTAAAACTAGTTTTCTCTTTAAAAGAATGGGATTAATTTTATAATAATTACCACAACATATGTGTTTTAAATTTTTTAAAAATGATTCCATATATTTAAGTAGTGGTTAAAAATTTGTAAATATATTTCTTTATTAGAACAATGAATTGTCAATTTTTTATGTTTTATTAAACGGTAAAATGATAAATCGTGTAATTAACTGTAATTATAATATTTTAAATTTTCCATAAAACTTTTACCAATTTAATTGGATTTGTGTAATTCAATGTAAATAATCCATAGGTAAAATTTTACACATTGAATGCCACATAGATCAGATTAGGACATTTAATATATTTTATTTAATGAAAAGTTAAATATGTCTTACTAAAATTTAATTATTAATACATTTTTAAACAAGGTTTTACAGAAGATAATTTCAAATATAAAAACTCAATTTAATGATATAATTTTTTCCATTATCATAAAAATTTAGTATAAATTATTATGAAATATATAAATACATTAAAATCTTATACAATGGTGATGCAGAAATTATTTGATTGATTGAAAATAAAAAAATTTATTAAAATGATAAAAACCATTAAAAACAGAAATACATGGCCAAATTATATTTGAAGAGTTTATATATTAATTAATTATATATGGGTATGGTTATTGGAAATTTTTATTTAAAAGGAAAAAATTATGGCACATATAATATATTTTGGTGTGATGTTAAATTTTCCACATTCATGTTTTAATACCTATAACATTTTAAATATACACTTTTACAGGATATATATTAGAATATAAGTTTTCTTAAGAAATATAGAGGCTTTATTATTGTCATATTATTATTTATTAAATTTTTAACCCTTACATTTGTATATTAGATTAGTAAACAAAACTGATGTAGTGATAATTTTATTAATGGAAATATCAAATAAATGATATTAAAATTACTAAAATAAATATAATTTGTGAAAATTAGTATTCCCAATTATTTTTATATATTAACATTACTTGGAAATATATATATATAATAAAATATTTTTTCTAGGTAAACATCATATTTTGATATTTTTAAAAATCCATTGAATGAATTGTGTCAATATTGACATAATGATATTTTATCAAAATAATATATTTTTAAATTATTTAAAAACACTAATACAAATTACAAAATGTTGTATATTTATCATATGGTGTAAAATGTTCATAATTATTGATTTATGGTATAATTTAGATCATATGAGTGAATATGGAGATCTTTTTAAATTGAATTATATGTCACCTTACATAAAAAGTAAATATAATATCAAAGTGTTAATTAATCAGATTAGGGTTAAATTCACATAATAACACGTATGAAAATTATTGGTTGATGATATTACAGTCATATATTTCTCATATTTGATTCTATGTTATTTTGAAGGTTTTTCATTGATTTTTTATTTTAAGATAAATTAATAATTTTTAGAGATTTGAAATGTTCCCTTCATATTATTTATAAAAGGGCACATCCTCCCACACTACATTCCTTTAATTTGAGCATTCAATCTTAGACATTCCATGCTTGTTTACCCTATTAAATTTGATATTCACATTCAATATGTTTTTTATACTTTAAAATATCATCCCTATTTCCATTAAGAGAAAAACTAGAGGGAGCTCATCAAAGAAAAGGTAATATTTTTTACCGATTATTCTAAACATATTTCTTATTATAATTACATTTCAAGAGTTATATCCACTCTAATGTAATAAATCTAGTTTAAACTATATTTTTATATGTTATTATGATGGTGAAACAACCATATTCAACCTTCAATCCATCATAAGAAAAATAAAATCACTATGTGTTTGTACCTATAACTTTCTATCTCCATGTCGTGGTGTAATTTATTATTCACCACCACCTTAATTGAAGAGATGTAATGATGGAAATAATAAATATATATTATTATTATGACAATATATTTGTTGTTACATATTATATACACAGTAAACATCAATACCATTCCTTGATTATAGAAATTATATTGTTGCTCATGCATACGTATAACATACCATCTACACGATGTGATTCGATTTAGTCTTCATGATCACTATTTGTAAGGCCTCGAACCCAGTTACCTAGAGTCGGTTCATTATTACGTATCATTGGAATGATCACAAGAAATATCAAATCTTGAAAGACTGATTAGTTTAGTAGCCTTGGAATAACAAGATACATTCATAATTTTTACAATACATCCTAAAGTGAAAACTACTACAACGACATATTGTCTTAATATCCCCTCATACTATCCCTATAGGCCATTCATAAATTACTTATTCACATCCTGGGAAAAATAAAACATTGAAATAGGTGATCTCAGATGCTCAGTAAGGATAACAATATAGAAAAAACTTTCATAAATAAGGATAATCATTTACGACAATGTTTAACTAAAACAATAGCCTTTTAAACATGAACTTCAGCATACAATGGAAAAGATAAAATTAAATAATTCCATTTACTAATTCACATGGATAGTATACTAGTATAATAGTCACATGAAATATCAATAACAACATTCATAATGATGGAATGCATAATTACAGACTATCATAACCACATAACCAAGGCCTCGTGCCAAGACTACAAATAATATGTTCTCAAGGACTTGTTACAAGACACTAGTTTGTCTCATGAGACCTACCGATGCATCAAGGATCTATAGCAGGTTCCACCCGTTACATATTAAGTCTAATGTATTCCCTATATGAATATGTTTAAATATAACATAAACATTCTTATTAAAACTAGAATACAAAATGTCAATAATTTCTCCATAAACCATGAATGGTATAAAAATAACACATATATAATTAAAAATATCACAAAAAGTTCAATGAAATATGGATGTTTTGTATCATAATAAATCAACATCAAATAAGCTTATAATCCATCAAAGGATGTTGACATAGATGAAATCAAAACTATTAGAGGGAGATATCTCTTTTTTTGAAGTCATTTAAAAATCACATAATTATAAAATAAAAAATTTAATTTGAAAATATTAATATAAGCTTTTATGGGAATCTTTGAATATTTTATAATGGTGGAAAATAGCCGCACCCAACGTATAACTTAAAAAAGACATTCTTACCTTAATTCTGTCAAAAAGGTTAAAAAGGACCTTGTATGGGAACTGATAGAAACATACCATTATAAAAATCTTATAAAAAGTAAACAAGTTTATAAATGAATTTATCCCATAGAATTTAGAATATTAAGAATTATTTGAAATACTTTTCTAAGAAACATGGATTTAGATGATAAAGAGGTCCCAGTTGATAATTACATAAAACAACCTCGGATAATGAAGTGATTGTGAAATAAACCCTTACATTGTACTTTTCCTTGGTTGAGGGTAGGATAACCTTCTATATAATGGTTGAATAATTGTTATTAAATTATTCAACAATCATATACATTAATATCATATCATATATGATCATTGAACATTGATTTGTTAATAATATCTTAATATTATTGTTGTTCTGGGTGTTAACTTACTCGTATTATTTTATATGTTTTGTTACGTAAGGCGTGTTTTTTGTGGATAGGTTGTATATTATTCATATACATAATGATATCAAGTCCTTAAACACTATTTTTAATCATCAAATGAAAATTATACTTGAATGGATACGATGGGGAATGAATCTCATCGCGTTCGTGGAGACGGAAGTCTGTACGTACTCAAGTGCAATAATATCATTAAAATAATATATAATTGGATGTTATATTATATATAAAGAATCATTATAATGTTATATTTATTAATTAAATGAATTAAACATCATTATTATTCCAATCCAAATAATAATTTATTGAATAAAAATTACAACATGACGTGGAGACGGTAAGTCGTACGTACGCCTTTATGGTGACATGTCATTTAGAGGATGGATAGAATACTGAATATGGTTGTACCATATTTATAATAACATCAATGTATATAGAAGATAGTTGATTTATTATTTTATAATGGAAATAATAAAGAAAGAGGATGTGGAATAAGAAAGGAACTTGAAAGAGGGTGGTGAAAACATTACCTCTTCTTCAGGTTCTTCTTTTTGATTTGATCAAAAGGGCTCCATAGGATGGATTTATGACTAAAGGAATGCCTCAAGGTTGAATTGAGGGATGTGGAGAGAGTATTTGGTCAGGATTTGGCTGAGACAAAAGGCTTTTAATGTGTGAATTTGTGATAAGGGGGAGTTCCCTTTTATAATAGGGGTGAGGGGAACCTTTGGAAAACCTAAAAATATTTTTTTATAATAAATTAATATTCAGTTTCTAATGGCTAAAAAGTGTATTATTTTAATATTAAGGTGGGTATGGGTTGAAAAAAAATCATCCAATAGGTTTCAGACAGGTTTGGGTCACTATATTAACCTTATGGTTTAGTTTTTACTCTTAGTTAATTAGTTTGACATTTACAATGTAACTTTATATTTTTATATTATATTGTTAATTAACATAATTTAAACTTCCAACCGACCCCCAAGTGGTACATTAATGATACATATATCATTATAAAAGTCCTTTGGCCGAACCATAGATTTTTGGAATAGAATATCAATTAATAATATAATATTTGTTTTAAAAACTCATTTATGACAATTTTGACAGTATATAATAATTTATTTTTGTTAAGGTCTTAAAAACTTTATTAATTCAGATAAAATTAAGTTAATAAATCTTAACACAAAATATTAACCAATAAAGTTCGTGGATGGAATGAAAACATTCAAATTATATTTATTTTAACTTTCATAATACAAATTTTTTAATTCTATTTTTAATAAGGAAAATACTTCATCATTATTGTCTCATAAATAAATTTAATTATTAATTGTCTAAAAATTATAAATAAAATAACATTATGTTGGAAACATTTTTATCTTTCTAATGAATATTTATAGTCTAAAATATAACAGTTATAACCCAATGTAAAAATATTTTTTCTAAAAGATATATGATTAAGTAATTTTTGTATTTACTTTAACTTAATTAATATAACGTGTCCTTATCACATAAAATTGGCTTCATGGGGTCCCAAAATAGACCTAAAGATGGTCATGGTCGGACATGTATCAACCAATAAGGTTAGGACACGTTTTAAGGTAATTTATTATTATCATAATATTATTATTTTTACCATTATTTACCAGGTTTACCCATTAACCATGCTAAATTAAATATTTACCTATTAATTATTCAAAATGTCTAAAAATAAACGTTACCTATTTAAAAAATTTGTACATCATTATTCAAAATATGGAATCCATTTTTCTTTATTCAAAACACAGAATTGGTAGAAATTAATTTAATATTAAATCCCGTTGTTAAAACAAAAAGTGTGTTTTTAAGAGATACTAACTATTAAAAGATTGATACTTGTTTATGTCCGGTTTAATTGTGAAATTATGTAAAATGACCAAAATTATATTAAATGGTAAATATATATTATAAATATACTTTAAAACCACTAAAATTCATTATTTATCATGATAAGTTATTTCGATTAAAAATGTTGTCTTTAATAAAAATTTAGTAATTTTCACTATTCATCAAAATATAAAAGTTTTCCAAAAAGATCCAAAATATTACCATTGGCTAATTTCGATATTCCAAATCCAAAAATCAAGTCCATTTTGTGATATAAAATTTCTAAAATTTAAAAGGTGGGTATTAATATTCATAACGTCTAGTTTGATTGGTTGTGTTGTGTGTTAGAACTCGAAGTTGTGTAAAACACACGCTACTGTATTATTCAATGAGAATCATATTGTGGAAGCTTGAAGTGTTAAATTCTCCACTACTTCAAATAATTTCATCCTAAAAAATTATAGAATACTACCATATGAAAAGACACGGGTGGTTGTTCATCATAAGCTCATCGGGTTCCCAAGTTGCCTCTTCCATATTATGGTTCCTCCATAGAACTTTTACCAGACGAGCTGTCCGGTTTCCCAGCACTTTCACTCTTGTATCAATAATATTGATGGGCTCTTCTAAATAAGATTAATCAGGTTCCAATTCTAATTCCTCATAGCTGAGAACATGTGTGGGGTCATGAATGTATTTCCTCAATAGTGATACGTGGAACACATTGTGAACTTTGGAGAGACTTGGCGACATTGCCGAACGGTAAGCTATAGCCCCAATTTGATCTAGAATTTCAAAAGGTCCAATGTACCTGGGACTTAATTTACCCTTCTTACCGAAATGTATGACTCCCTTCCATGGAGATACCTTCAAGAAAACATGATCTCCTACCTGAAACTAAAGTTCCTTTCTTTGGTTATCAGCATAGTTCTTCTACCTACTTTGAGCTACATCGATGTGGTTTTCGATCACCTTTTCCTTTTCCATCATTTCCAGCACCAGTTCTGGGGCCACAATTTTTATATCACCGACATAATCCCAACAGGTTGGTGAGTGACATCTAATTCCATATAATGATTGATATGGTGCCATCTGAATACATGAATGAAAGCTATTTTTATACGAAAATTCTACCATAGGTAAATATAGATCCCAAATACCCTGAAAGTCATGGGAGAAAGATCTAAAAATTTCTTATATGGTATGAATAGTCCATTCTGATTGTCCATATGTTTGAAGGTGGAAGGCATTGCTCAAACGAAGTTCAGTATCTAGGGATTTCTGAAGACTCTTCCAGAATCTTGAAGTAAAACGGGGATCACGATCAGAAACAATAGATAGGGGTACTCCATGAAGTCTCACAACTTCATTAATATATATCCTTACTAGATTTTCAAGTGGTAAATCATCCCTTATAGCAAGATAATGTACTGACTTGGTAAGACGATTAACAATGACCCATATTTCATCGTTCCTTCAAGGAGTCTTTGGTATTCCCATGACAAAGTCCATAGTGATATTATTCAATTTCCACTCCGGTATGGGAAGAAGATGCATGAATTTTCTAGGATATTTCCTTCTAGTATTCACTTGTTGACAAACCATACATAATGACACAAAATAAGCAATCTCCCTCTTCATGTTGTCCCACCAAAAATGTTACTTCAAGTTTCTATACATTTTGGTTCTCCCAGGGTTTATATAGAAATTGGAACTCTGAGCATCGTTCAACAATTCTCTTTTTAGATCAGGTATGTTTGGAACACAAATTCTCTTCCCTAATTTCAAAATTCCATCTTCATACCCAAAGTCATTCAATCTCCCATAATTCATAGCTTTAATCATCTTTTGAAACTCCTCATCACCGGTCTGAGAACTCTTTTTCCTTTCTAGTAAAGATGGTTTATAAAACATTTGAAGAAGTATAAATGATTCAACTTCAATGGTAATTCCCATATCCATATTCACTAGATCCATAAAAATAGGATCCCTTTAAATTATCATTATGTTTAAAACTCCATGATCTTTTCTACTCAAAGCGTCTTCCACCTTATTTTCCATTCCCGGGTGGTAGTGTATTGTGCAATAAAAATCAATTAGTAGTTTAAACCATCTCCTTTTCCTCATGTTGAGTTCTTTCTATGAGAAAATATACTTCAAACCCTTGTGATCAGTATAAATCTCACATTTTTTACCATAGAGATAATGTATCCATATCATCAAGGAAAACATTATAGCAGTTAACTCAAGATCATGAGTAGGGTACTTTTTCTCAAGAATTTTAAGCTTTCGTGATGCCTAGGCAATAACCCTATCATACTTCATAAGGACACAACCAAGTCCTTTCATTGATGCATCACTATAAATAACTAACCCATCATTCCCCGATGGTAGAGTCAATATAGGAGCATTGACTAGTCTTCTCTTTAGTTCTTCGAGACATTCTTCACACTCTTTTGTCCAAAAAAATTTAACCCCTTTAAGTTTGAGCTTTGTTAATGGGTTAGCCAATCGGGAAAAATTCTGGATGAAATGTCGATAATAACCTTCTAAAAAAATAAACTTTTGTACCTCATTTATTCTCATCGGTGTAGGACATTCTTGGATTACCTTGGTCTTAGAAGGATCAATAGAGATTCCATCTTTAGAGACAATATGGCCAAGAAAATAAAACTCAGGAAGCCAGAATTCACACTTGCTAAAAATCCCATAAAATTCATGTTTTCTTAGAGTCTTCAATGTAATGCACAAGTGATTTTCATGATCATTGTAGATTTTGGAATATACCAAGATATCATAAATAAATACCACCACAAAATCATTGAGATATTCCTTGAAAACTCTATTCATTAGATCCCTGAATACTGATGGTGCATTAGTCAATCCAAAAGGCATTTCTGTAAACTCGTAATGCCCGTACCTAGTTCGAAATGATGTCCTCGGAATTTCTTCCTTCTTCACACACAACTAATGGTATCCATATCGAAGTTAAATCTTTGAGAAGTATTGATCTCCATGCAGTTGGTCAAATAAATCATCAATGTGAGGTAGGAGATAATTGTTCTTTATTGTTATATCATTGATTTCCCTATAGTCGATACATAAACTCATAGATCCATATTTATTTTTTAAAAAAATAATAAAGGCTCCCCATGGAGAAAAACTAGGGTGAATAAATCCCTTATTACTCATTTCCTATAGTTGTTTCTTTAGTTAAAAAAAATCCACAGTGGCCATTCTATAAGGGTACTTCGATATAGGATTTGATCCAGGAATTAAATCAATGGAAAACTAAACATCTCGTTCTGGTGGATGTCCTGATAAATCATCCAGAAACACGTCTAAATATTCATTAACAATAGGTACATCCTATATTTGAACATTCATTTCCTCACCCACATTCATTTTATTATCTTCCTCCCCAATAATTGAATTTAGTTTAGCTACTGGGGGTGGGTCTAGGTAATAATAAGGGGGAGATTATTTCACTCTAAAGATAAGTGGTTCCTTATCATCATCATCAAAAATAGTAACATCCTTTTTATTAAAATAAATTTTTGCTTCATGGTCTGAAAGCCAATCCATACCAAGGATTATATCAAATTCAATCATTAGTATGACGATGAGATTAGCGGATAAAGAACATTTATGTGCTCTAATGGGGGCTGATTAAAAAAACATTGTCGCAATGATAATTCCCTTAAGAGTTTTAACTGAAAACTCTATTGTTAAATCAAATGAGAAATATCAAATTATCTTATCAAACTGGGAAGATATGAAATAATGCGATGATCCAGAATTAAATAATACATTTCCTAAACTTGAAAAAACCATTAAATTACCTGCCACCACATATTTCGGGGCTTCTACCTCAGTAGTAGTGATAGCATAATCTTGGCCTTGATTCCTTGGACTATTTTGAGGTAAGATCCTCTGATGCTTAGGACATTCATTTGCATAATTTACCATTTCTCTGTAGTTGTATCATTGAACATCAGTAGCTTCTTTCATCCCTTTGAAATCCTGAGATTGGTGGCCTTTTTCACCACACTTGTAACAGACTACCATTCCCCTCAAGGAAGTACCAGGGTGTTTCTTCCCACATTTACTGGAGGACGAATATTCAAATTTTCCTTCCTTCCCTTTATTTCCATTCCCAGAGTGATCAGTAGATATCTTCATCTCATGTTTTTCTTTAAAGTCATATGACATAGGGAATTCTTTTTCTGTCTTGATAGCACATGAGACAATATCTTCGTACGACGAGAAGGATTGTTACACTAATTATCGATGAAGGAATGGTTTTTTCCCATCAATGAACCGGTCAATATTACTTCTTGGGTTACGTATATAATCCCTAGTATACCTTGCTATCCTTGTAAAGATAGCCTTATACTTTGCGACATTCTCATCCTCCTTTTGTCTCAGACCCATAAATTTCTTTTCCATATTTGCTCGATGGTCATGAGGAATGTATTTTTCTATGAAAATCTCTTGAACTCTGTCCATTCCATATTTGATACATCATCATCTTCCTTTGTGTTTTTTTATCAATGACCACCATTGATCAACATCTCTAGTGAGGCGATAAACTACAATGATAACATTCTCCCTTTCACTACTCCCCAAAGCCTGAAATATTTTTTATAAGGAAATTATCCATTGCTCAGCTACCAATGGATTTGTACTCCCATTGAATGTTGGTGGTTTTTTCCTCATGAAGCGGTCTAACATTGATCCTCCACACTACGGATCTGGCTGCTTCATACTGGTAAGGATATTATTCATAACCAGAGTGAGTTTTCCCAGTATGGTGATTAGCTGATCAGCACCAGTTGCATCACTAGCTCCAATATAATTATCTTGAGCAGGAGGTAAATCCCTACATGGATTGCGTACATTGACACAATTTTCATTCCTTCCACTAGGATCCATTTCTAAACAATGGCATAAACAAGATCATTTTATTTATCAAAATACATAATTCCACACTTGCAAAACACTTAACATAAATTGAACTATTTTCAGATATGATCCATAATCATAAAAAAATGTTCTCTTTGAGGATGTATATACTCATAAACCCTTCATAATAGTTTTTAAAGAAAATGATAATTATCCTAAGCATATCCCCTAGGAGTGTCGTAACCAAGAGTGCAGCTAGGCCCATTGTCGTGCACCAGTTCTCGTTCGAGCCTAGCTCAAAGCAGTGTTTTTGGGTTTTAATCCTAGGTACATCTTTTCTAGAGATGCCTCAACCTGCTCGTATCAAGAAAGGGAAGTATTTCTCAGAAAACTCACAAAGTTTCTACAATACCCAAATTCTAGGAATTTCTTCTATACTAATACTCAAAGTCTAACTTAGGTCTATGTGCTCCAATCAGAGATGACCTAAATCTAGCTTGCAAGGTTTGTACAAACCATCCTATAATACCAACTGTAACACCCTGACCCCAATTACCAAGAGTCGGTTAATTATTAAATATCATTGGAATGATCACAATAAAGATCAAATCTCGAAAAACTGATTAGTTTAGTTGCCTTAGAAGAACTTGATTCATTCATAAAGTTTACATTACATCATTAAGTGAAAACTACTACATAAAAATCTTGTCTTCATATCCCATCATACTATCCCTGTAGAAAATTCATAAATTACTTCTTCACATCCTTGGAAAAATAAAACATTAAAATGGGTGAGCTCAGATGCTCATTAAGGATAAAAATATAGCGGAAACATTCATAAATACACATAAACATTTAATGAAATGTATAACTAAAACAAAAGCCTTTTAAACATGAACTTCATCATAATATGGAAATGATAAAATGAAATAATTTCATGTACATATTCATATGGAAATTCTACTAATCAAATAATCGAATGCAATATCAATATCCACTTTCATAATGATGGAATGCATAATGTCAGACTATCATAACCACCAAGCCAAGGCCTCGTACCAAGACTACAAATAAGATTTTGACAAGGCCTTATGCCAAGAAACTAGTTTTTCTCAGGATACCTACTGATGCATCGAGGAGATATAGCAGGCTCCACCCATCACATATTAAGTTCAATTCATTCCTCATATGAACAGGTTTAAACATAACATAAACATTTGTATTAAAAATAGAAGATGAAATGCCAATACATTCTCTATAAACCATGAATGGTATAAAAATAAACCATACATAGTCAAAAATATCACAAAACCTTCAATAATGTTTGGATGTTTTTATCATAATAAATAAACTTCAAATAAGATTAAAATCCATCAAAGGATGTTGACAAACATGAAATAAAAACTATTTGAGGGAAATATATCTTTTTTTTGAAATCATTTAAAAGTCATATAATTATAAAATAAAACATTTACTTTTAAAATATTCTTATAATATTGTAATGGAAGCTTTCTCGATTTTATAATGGCAGAAAATAGCCACACACTCTGTATAAGTTAAAAAAATACATTCTTACCTTCATTCTGATGAAAATGTTAAAAATGACATTGACTGAAAAATGACAGAAATATTCCTTTATTAACTTCTTATAAAAAGAAAAAAATGGTATAAATGTCATTATCTGATAGAATTTAAAATAGTAATAATTATTTGAAATACATTTTTAAGAAACATGGATGTGTATGATAAAGAGGTCTTAGTAGATAATTACGTATAAACAACCTCAGATAATGAAGAGATTGTGAAAAAAACCTTTACCTTGTACTTTTACTTGGTTGAGGATAGTTTAACCTCCTGTATAATGGTGACATAATTTTTATTAAATTATACATGAATCATATAAATTAATTTGATATCATATATGATCTTTTAACATTGATTTGTTAATAATACCTTAGAATTATCGTTGTTTTGGGTGTTACCTTACTCATTTTATTTTATATCTTTTATACGTAAACCATGTTTGTTATTGATAGTTCATATTGTTTCATATCACGAATGATATCAAGTCCTTAAACATTATTTTTAATCATCAAATGACAATTAGACTTGAATGGATACGACAGGGAATGATTCTCATCGCGTTCGTGGAGATGGTAGTCCGTACGTACACACGAATGATAATATCATTAAAATAATATATAATTGGATTATATATAATATATACATAATCATTATCATGTTATATTTATTATTTACATGAGTTACACATCATTATTATACAAATCCAAATAATAATGTATTGAATAACAATTACACCACGACGTGGTGATGGAAAGACGTATGTATGGACGTATGGTGACTTGTCATTCAGAGGATGGATAGAATTCAGAATATCATTGTACCATATATATAATAACATCACAGGATATAGAAGATACTGGAGTTATTATTTTAGAATGGAAATTACAATGATAGAAGAAGTGGAAGAAGAATGGAACTTGAAAGAGGGTGGTGAAAACATTACCTCTTCTTCAGGTTCTTCCTTTTGATTTGATCAAAAGGGCTCTGTATGTTGGCTTTATGACTAAAGTAAGGCCTCTAGGTTTAATTGAGGGAAGTTGAGAGAGTATTTGGGTTGGTTTGGCCTATCCAAAAGTCTTTGAATGTATAAATTAGTGAGAAGGGGGAGTGCCCTTTTATAAGAGGGGTGAGAGGCACCTTTGGAAAATCTAGAAGAATTATTTTATAATAAATTCATATTTAGTTTCTAATGGCTCCGAAGTATATTATTTAAAGGTTATGTTTGGTATTGGTCTAAACCCACTCAACTAATAGGTTTTAGACAGGTTTGGGTCACTATATTACCCTAATCTTTTAATTTTAAATCTTAGTTAATTAGTTTGACATTTACCATGTCACTTTTTTATTTTAATATTATATAGTTAATAAACATACTATAAACATCCAAGAGACCCCCCAAGTGGTCCATTAATGATACACCTATCATGATACAAGTCCTATGGAAGATCCGTATATATTTAGGAATAGAATATCAATTTATAATATAATATTTGTTATAAAACTCTTTTATGTCAGTTTTGACAATATTTAATAATTGATTTTTGTTAAAGTCTTAAAAACATTATTAATTTGGATTAAATTAATTCAAGAAATAAAAACACGTAATATTGAACAATAAAATTCGTGTATGGCATAAAAACATTGAAATTATATTTAATTTAACTTTTATAATACCAATTATTTGATTCTTTTATTAATAAGAAAAATATTTCATCGTTATTGTGTCATAAATAAATGTAATTATTAAATGTCTAAAAATTATTAATAAAATAATATTATATAGTAAATATTTTTATCTTTCTAATCAATATTTATATTAAATAATATAACTTGTATAACATTATATAAAAATAGTTTTTCTATAATATATATGCTTCTGTCATTTTTGTATTTACATTAACATAATCAATATAAAGTATCCTTATCACCTACAAGTGGCTCCATGTGGTCCCAAAATCGACAAAAAGATTCCCATGGTCAGACATGTATCAAAAAATAAGGTTTTAACACGTTTTAATTAAATTTATTATTATTATAATATTTTGTTGTTTACCCTTATTTAACGGATTTACCCTTTAACCAGGGTAAATAAAATATTTACTGAAGAAATTAATCAAAATGCCTAAAAAAAGTTACCTATTTACACAATTTGGACATAATTATTCCAAATATGGAATCCATATTTCCAAATTCAAAACATAGAAGAGGCAGAAATTAATTTAAAATTAATTCCAGTTGTTAAAAAAAGTGTGTGTTTTTAAGATATAATAACTATTAAAAGATTGACACGTGTTTCTATCCGTTTTAATTTTGAAATTATGTCGAATGACAAAATTTGTATTAAATAGTAAAAATATATTATAAATATTTTTTAAAACCACTAAAATGCATAATTTATCACTATTAATTATTTTGATTTAAAAAGTTGTCTTTCAAAAAAAATTAGTAATTTTCTCTATTCATCAAAATATAAAAGTTATTCGAAAAGGTCAAAATTTTTACCCTAGGCTAATTATGTTATTCCAAATCAAAAAATGAAGTCAATTTTGAGATATAGAATTTATAAAATTTCAAAAATTGGTTATTTCTATTCATAACAGCTAGTTTGATTGGTTGTGGTGTGTGTTAGAACTCGGAGTTGCGTACAACACACGCTAATGTATTATTCAATGAGAATCGTACTATGAAAGCTTGAAACGTTACACTATTATATAATAATTATATAATATAAAATAAATATTAAATATGATACATATTATACTAGTATCATTTTTGAAATGATAAAACTATTATCTAATAAGGGGGATAAGAACTTATTTGACAAAACCTGTAAACAAAAAAATGTATTTAATAATTGATGGATGTGTAGTAATTATATTAAAAAATCGGTAATAATATGATAACTAATGATATGATAAATGTGAATATGATTCTTAAAAAAGATAAGGAAATTATTTAAACCCTTATACTAGAGGATTGGATATGTACAAAGGAACCTAGACCTAAGGTAATGGATAATTTTGTAATATCATTATTATCTGATATTTTTTATATGTTAATATTTATGCATGTATAATAATAAAACATGTACATGATTATTAAATATGTATACCAATATATTCTTTTAAGTCATCAAATATTTTATAATTTCAATTTTTCATTTTGGTAAATTATTATTAAATTGTATGAAATGACTCTTTTGTTGGTTTCATTAGGAGGAACTTTTGACTTATCCAGTAAAAAAATGAGAATAACATTTCCTATCGACATGTACATCATGAAAATATTTTTATGTTTTTTAATGTCTCATTTACATGATACATACATTAAATGATTTCAAATTTATCTTCTAATAAATTTATTTATTATTAATTTACATTTTATTTTAAGAGGAAAACATATTCAGAGAAGAATAGATACTTTCCCATGAAATAATATCAAGTGTTCTATAAAAATTATTTTCCATCTAAAATTTCATTATTAATAATGTTATGATTTATGTATACTACGCCTATTATAGATTGATTATGTTTATTCTATTTATGAACTTCTTTTTACTTGGATTGTGCTAATATGAAATGATATTTAAGGAAAACCATTTTATCCCTTGGGTGATTATTTGATGAATGATTTATGTTTATATGGAAAAATGTGTATGATTTCATTATAAGAAGGATGGGAACTATATATCAATCAATTTCATTATGTATATATTTTTCTCTCATGGGTTAGTCAGGTCTATAATTGGAAATGATCTCAGTTAAAAAAAAGAGTTAGAACTTGAAATGTTCTTGGTTTAGTAATACATTGATAGAACGGTAAATAAAATATGTTTAATAATAAAAAGGAAGAATGATGGGAGAACTCAGTTCAAAATGAGGACATTGCCAACTATATTGGTCTTGGAAGTGATCCTTGGCTACTATGGAAACGATATTATATGCTTATGTGTTTTCTACAGTTCCATGTTTTATGTTAATTCTATATTCTCATGGATTGTGTTCCTTTCTTATTTATAACTTATGAGATTCCATGATTTATTTCATGACTCATGATTTTGGAATATGTTATATGTGATATAATTTTCAAAAGTAATTTTCTTATTTTATTCAGTATTATTTTCATTTTTGGATTTATATTTTCATTGTACACCATTACTAAGCATCTGAGTTCATCCTTTTCAAATATTTTTTTTACATAGGATATAAATAAATGTTTTTGGTAGGTATAAAAATGGGTAAGATCATTAGGAGATATGTTGAAGATATTTCACCCAATTTGATGAATATGTTAAATGATTCCAATTTCCCAAAATTAATAAGTTATTTGTGAATGATTTTGTGCTATGTATTATGTATTCCTCCAATGTAATGAAATGTATATATATATATATATATCATCCTTGGGACTTTATAGTTGGTATTAATGTGAAGGTTTATTCATCCTTTGGAAACAAGGATGAAAAAACATTTGTGATAACCCTATAAATATTTCTTTTGATATTTCTAGTGATGTCCATAAGGGAATGTGAAAGTATAGTTTGCAATCCTTGAATTTTAGAAGTGATCACAACTTACCTTAGACAAAACCAAATATGTTAGAGATTGATTGTGCCAACCCTTGATTATTTTTTTCATGTATAATTTTATCCTCTCACAAAATTATTTTTTGGGTTTTACACCATATTTGGAACCCGATGGAACCATGCTATTCAGAAATGAAATAGAAAATTCAATAATTTTTTCCTTTAAAAACAAAAAGTTAAGGGATATGGAATGAAATATTTTGTCACTATACTTTCAAAAAGATATGAATCATTAAGGAAATAAAAATGAGGGAGAAGCAAACCACATTATGTTGAGTCCTTTATGAGGTAACATCCACATTCTCTATGTGTGTCCTCTAATCCATATGTTTATTAACAATGGATCAACACCCCAATTATGATATTTTCTATAAACCACTATTCAGAAAATGAAAAAAAGTATTTTCTTTGTTTATCATTTAGAAGTTGAAATTTTTTTTGTTCAATCTTAATAATGAAAATGATGTCGTGAGATGGAATTTTATACATTGAAGGGAATGAGTTCAAGAACTTATTTTTCAATAAGTAGATTTTCCGTATTCATTGTACAAATATGGAATAGGAGTTATTTTATCTTAAAAAAGAGAATGAGTTTGTTGGTATGAATGAGGAAAATTTCACAAGACCTAAAAGGTACAATTCTAGCATTTTAATCCACCTAGAATGTAAGGTTGATCTATTTTTCATTAGATAAAAATCAATTATTTAAAGGGTGTAATCCATAATATAAATTAGTAGCTGTGAATTTATAATGTCATGTTTTATTAAGGAAGAAATTGAAGTATGGGTTACATACCTATATCTTAGTTTTGACAAGATACAAAATATAGAGTTCAAGTGAAATTCTTAGAACAGTGGTGAAAAGATGATGATGGTTTCCTTATTCTAAATGTGTGGAAAGATGTCTAGTGGAGTTTTATTGAAAGGTACTATTAAATTTTTTATGTGTTTAAAATAATATCATCATGATGTTGAGTTCCTAAGTAATGATATATTGTAGATAATGATGTATATAGATAAAATGACACAGATAATAAACATCAGACACTTTAATGCTTCAAGTGAAATTTAATCAAGAATTATGCTAACTAGTTTCCTAATTCAAGGTCCATCGAGAATGAATAACCCCATAAACCTCTTAATTGTATATAAAAAGGACAATCACATGGGATCACTATTTAAGATGTATAGTATGAAAACATAGTGGAGGATTGAAGGAGTATTTATGTAATGGGATTCGAGAATAATGTTGTAGATTCCCTTTTGATTGTATTATGGAATAGTGAAATATCGATGTAATAGTCCACTATGGTTTTTTCAACATGTAATTAGGATTATATACTAAATTGAATTGGTAACAATGAAATTTGATTGAGGTAATAACGCGATATGTTTCTAAAAGACATTATTAAGGGAAGGATAACCCTTAATATAAAAATGATCATGCGATAATGATATTTGGATAATGATATGTTGGTTATAAATAAGCAAATTAGAGGATACTTGTTTCCTAGTAACTAATTATTTATTATTTACAATAGGTTTAACTGTCATGGATGTAGATTAAAAATATCTATTACTTATGTTATATATCCAATAAGCTTTATAATATGAAATAAATCATGTTTTCAAAAAGTATATATTGAAATTCATGTAATTACCATGACTCAATAGAAAACATGATGAAGGTGATCACATGTTTGGAATGTGTTTAATAAGAGATAACAAATGACATATGGGAGATAAATGTTAAACCTTTTCAGTTCAACACTTTTTGAAGATTTTTATATTTAAATTTTAAAATTATTATATGGTTATCCATATATGGAATTTTTATGTAATACTTTTGTAGAAGCTTTTTAGAATAAAATATTTTCTCCCCATTGTTGGATTTATACATATTTGATAACTGATGCTAACCATTTTTTTATAAAGTCATATGGAATGACCTATAATTTAATTTATGTATCACATTATTTTATAATGATTTTGGAATGAGAAACTCATCTTTATTTTAGTTGATAAGAGATAAAGTGTATATTGTTTAAAGAATGAACAATAGTGAGATTGTACCAAAACCATGTACGTATATGTTCTCAAAAAAATTCATTAACCATAGAAAAAATGTGTCATAATGTAAAATGGTGTCTTATTATCATCTTTTTTAATTAAATTAATTACCACTATCATTATTCTTTATTTTATGAATTTCTAATTTTTAACATTATCTAGATAACGAAAATTCGAATGATCAAAAATCTTTATTAATGTCTATGATTATTTATTTTTTCATCTATTTCCAAATCTTAACCTACGTTCTAATACAAAGAGAGATAGGTATGATTTACATTGGGAAACAATTATTTTACAACCAGTACTTTTTAAACTATATTTTTTTATTTGTACGATGGGGGTTTCTATCCTTTTGAAACCATGAGGAATTTCGAGGCCAAAATTCAATTCTGGGGCATAGAATGTAACACCACAATATATTTATATGATATATTCTATTTATTTTCTTTGATGTGTTGCATTCTATGATACACCAAGATAATATTTTTATACATGCAACACCATATTATCTTGAGATATATGCAACACTATGCTTGTATGGTGTTATACACATTTTCAAGTTCTTTTCACTATATTTCATTTTATGCAAGACTGAGTTTAGTGAAAAACTAAATATTATTATGTTGCCCTATAGCATAACCATTATAATATAAGGTATTAATATTATTAAATTTATTATGAATATATTCACTATAAATAAATATATAATTAATTATTTTTTGAGAAGTAAATTATAAATGAAAAAAAAGAATTTTTCTTCTATTTAAATAAATATAAATGAGTTTATAAACTATTAAATACACTATTATTGTATTATAATATTGAAATATATATGAAATATATTCAATCTAATGTTAAAAGTTTAAATGATAGGTTTTCAATATATGATATAAGAACAAATTCAATTTTTCTAATAAAAGAACAAATTTTTAAACAATAATTTATCTTGCATTTTGATTACACAACAATATTAAATCTAATTATTAATCAATTTTTATATTCTATTTGAAAAAATAATCATAATAATTTAATTTGGGATATTAATATTTATAGTAGTTTTATTTTTGATAGGATTCAAATTTTGAAGAATAGTAAAAATATACTATATATTAAATAAAAACAACATTTTTAGGGAAGTAATTTATATGGATAAGTTAAATTATTTAATAACATTAAATATTAAATATATTATATTTTTAACATTTAACATATTTTAGATCATTGGATTCAATTTTACCATTAATTTATATGTAAAAACAATTCTATCTTTTGAAATGTTTTAACTTTTAATTCTCGTTTTCTCATTCTGAAAAGGTGATTGATTTTAAATTATTTTATAAAAATACATTGTTTTCAATTCTGATAAATATATTTCACAACTATATTAAGTGTGTACAAAATCATTAAATATATTTATTTTATTTTTTAGCAATATGAACAGTAACATCAATATATTTTATTATTACAGTAAAAAGGAAAATTTTTTAATTACAAGTAAATATAAAATTATAAAATTATCCTAACAGTAGTTATAATTTAAATGGATCCACATTATTGTACCTATATCATCTATAGGTCAAAATAGTATCCTTTTTATGTAAATTGGATAAGATTAAGACAATTACTACATTTTATTTATTAAATAGATAAATATGTATTACTCAAATTATGATAACTACTTCATTTTTAAAACAAGGTTATACCAGATCTAAATTAGACTATAAAAAATTAATTGAATTATTATTTTTCATTAACATGAAAATATTTTTTTAATTTTTATGAAATAATGAATTACTTTAATGACTTTTACATTGATGATTCAGAAATTATTTAATTGAATGAATGTCAATAAAATAATTTTTCTTTTAATGAAAAAACCATTACAAGATCAAAGCACAATACCAACAGTTTTTGGATGATTACATCATGATATTAATCATTGAAGGCCTTGTTATTGAACATTTAGAGCCATATTTAAATGATTATGACAGTTATGATATTTTATTTAGAATGATAAAAAAGATGTCACATTTATGTTTTAAAACATATAACAATTTTAATGTAGGGTTTTACAGAAGTTATATTCGACTATAAGATCTATTATGAAACATAGAGAATTAATTTTCTTCATAGTATAATATTTTTTTACCCTACACATATGTATATTAAATAATTATAAAATATTAATGCAGTAAATATTTTATTAATGAAAATATAAAAGTAATTATATTAAAAATCGAAAAATAAATAAAAAATGGGATAAATAAAATATCGAATGAATTTTAAAGAAACAATTGACCCCTTAGAGATATATTAAAGAATATATTTTCTATTATAATATCATATGTTGATATTTTTTCAAAATTCCTTGAACAATATGTGTAAAAATTGACACAATTAATATTTATCAAAATAAGATATTATTAAATTATTTAAATACAATTTTTTTTAAAAAATATATTATAATTATTATATGGGTTAAAATAATCGAAATTATTCATTTATAGTTTAATTTAAAATATATATTGGAATGTGGTTCCCTTTTAATATTGAAATATTCGTTATCTTATATAAAACATTAATTGAATAACTAGGTGATATTTAAATGGATAAGGATTAAATTGATAAAAAAAGCCTATAAAAAGTATTCGATGATGATATTATAAACTTATCACCTATAATATTTTGAACTAGTACATTTTTTATTCTTTTTTATGGTTTTTTATTTTCTTATAAATTAATAATTTTGGAGATTTCAAATGTGCTCCTCACCTCAATTGTAAAAGTGTGAAACATGCCTTAGAACATTATTACATATTGACCCTTCAAACACATCCATACCCAACCCATTTCCATTATGAAAACCCATATTTAAATTATATAGGTTACAATATTCTCATAAGGGTTTCACAAGTTCCATTAAGAGGAGATATAGAGGGATATAATCGAAGAAGATATTATCTCCTCTAAAAATTCATGCAAACATATTTCTTATTATACATCCTATTAATGATTTTTATCCATTATAAATTAATATATCCAATATATCATATATTTTTATATATTATTATGAATAATATGAAAACATATTCCACCTTCTATCCATCTTATGAAAAATGAAGTCAATACACGTGCGTATGTATGGCTTACCATCTCCATACCGTGGTGTAATATGTTTTTCACCACCACATTAAATGGATATAGGAAATGACTGAAATAATAAATATGTATGATTTTTATGACACTATATTTATTTTTAACTATTATATAATCCATACACAATAATACCATACCAAAATTATGGGAATGATATCATCACTCGTGCGTAGGTACGACATACTGTCTATAAGATATGATACTATTTAGTATACATGATTGTCGTTAAATAATTTTTTATTAATGAATTGAATGAATAAATGTGACATATATTATAATAGTATCATTTTTGAAAAGATATAAATATATCATAAAAATAGGAATAATAAGTTATCTAAAAAATATATATAACAAAATAAAGCAGTTATTACCGAATGTTCCACTAACAATATTATTATCAAAATTTTAACTATAGGATCACTTATGAAATTATAAAATCGATAGTGATTCTATAATATGTCAATGAAATTATTCGATACCTTATTTAGGAGGTTCATACTTGTATGATGGAACCTAGGCCTTCGGTAAGGGATAATTATTCAATCTCATTATTATTTGAGATTATATATACGTAAGTATTTACTATGCTATATTTAACATCATTTTCCATGATTTTGAAATATTTATTCCATAATATTATTTCTATTATTGTATAATTTTTTAAAGAAATTTTTTCTATTTGATTAGTTTATATTAAATAGTATTAAATGAATATATTTTTTTCTTTATGAGTTACTTTTGACTCATCTTGTGAAACTATGAGATTAA
Organism: Viscum album; assembly: GCA_963277665.1. Classification (NCBI taxonomy): domain Eukaryota; kingdom Viridiplantae; phylum Streptophyta; class Magnoliopsida; order Santalales; family Viscaceae; genus Viscum; species Viscum album. The sequence continues at coordinate 122,001,258 of OY728151.1, forward strand.
TGATTTGGATTAACTTTTATGACATGAAAGGAATCTTATGTTTTTATAATGAATAATTTTTTTGATAATTTCATTAAAATATTTTTATTTTATCTTCAAATAAATTATTTTCTTTTAAAATATCGGCGTATTTTTTGAATATAAATTTTTTTTAAAGATGAAAGGATATTTTCCCAAATAACTAATTTCAAGAGATTTGTCAGAAATATTATCAATTTATTATAAAACTATTTACTAGGGTTTAGTTTGAATTAATCAATCGAAATTACTATTTGATTGTATTTATTCGGTCTATGAAATTCAATATTTTTACATGGATTATTCTATGGTGAAATGATATTTAAAGAAACCCATTATATCTGTTTGTTTATGATGTGAGGAATGATTTATGATATTGTGGAACACATATGAATGATTTTATTATGATACAGGTGGGACCATTATCTCCCTAAAACACATTGGGTGATGATTTATATCTCATGATATATATAGATCTATAATGTCAAATGATCTCAGTTCAGTAACAAAGAGTATGAATGGGAAATGATATTGGTTTAGTAATACAAGGATGGAATAATAACTAAACCTAGTTTGGTAGTACATGGATAGAAAAATGAGTGATGTTTTATTAGTAAAGGTTATTTTCCACTATAATGTTCTTGGTAATGATCCTGATATACTTTGAAAATGTTTTTGTATTCATATGTGTTTTCCCCAATCTATGTTTTATGACAGTACTATATTCTCATGGAATGTGTTTGTTTATGAGTTTTACCTTATAAACATAGAATATTTATTTAATGACTCAATATTTTGAAATATGTTATATGTGGTATGATTATGAAAAATTATTTTTTTTGTTGTTAAATTATAATGTTCATGATTTGGATGATATTTATTTGTTTACTCTTACTGATCATTTGATCACACCCTTTCAAATATTTTTTTCACCCCATAAATAATGAAGGGATTTAGATTAAAAAAACAAAGGGGGTATATTTATGGGATATATTGATGATCGTTTACCAAATTCAGAATAATGTGTTCAATGTTTCCCAAGAAACTAAATAAATAAGGTACCTGGTCCTCTTTTTGTGTAATTTATTAACAATTCATTAAAAGTAATGTAATTTCCATGTACAACAAGATTCTGTCCTTTCAAAAACACATCAAAGTCTTAATATCCATCAAACATCAAAATTATTGGAATTCAATTCAGATTGAGTGAGATTGAAATAAGGGTGAATCTATTAAATCTTTTTATAGATTCAACTTGAATATATATAGTATTTTCATAAATAACTATAACAAAACCAAAAATAATTCAACACCACAAGATATATTTTCTATAAATTGCTTAAAAATATGGAAAAATATATAAGAAATTTACATGAAATATTTTATAATGAAGAGGTCAAGTATTCTGGTAATGTTATTTAATTATATATTTTAATAAGTCTAGGAAAATTATATTGAAGAAGATGAGGGGATGTTTCTTTATTTTATTAATTAAATACATTGATAGAGATTTTAAACTAGGGATAATCTAGGTGAATACATGAAATCTAAACTGGAATAACAAATAAAAGATACTGTGTTGTAAAATAAGGGAGGTAATATAAATGATCATATCATAGGAAAGTATTTGATGAGGATTTTCATTATTTTAAATATGGTAATTTTTTCAATCATGCTTGAAATGAAATTGATGGAGATATATGAGTACTTTTTCCTATTTAAACCAAGATAACCATGTTGCATGATGTCCTGGGGCACTTGAAGAAGAATAAGAAGAATATGGATATGTATAGATGAAACCTCTCGATATTAATAAAGGAAATGTGATAAATAATATTAAACTATATATTATTGGTATAAAATAAAATGATATTTGATCCCTGAATCAAATATTATTTAAAATCATGAGAATAATAAAAAATTTAATGTCTGATATGTTGTGTTTAATTTTATATCGTGGTGTTGAAATAGAATAATAATAAAGAGAATATATTAGTACATTGAAGGAAATATATTTTGTTGATATTAGAAAATAATACATTGAATTGTTTATCTAATTATAAGGATAAAAGTCATCATAATAGATGATTAAATATGGAATTAATCTATAGAACATATGTGAATAATGGTATGCATGGAGATTACTATGATATAGTCTGAAAATAGTGTGGAGGTGTTGAAATATTTCTTCTACAATTCTGGAATTATAATTATTTTGAGAATCATGAATTTTGAAAATTTTGTGACTTGATATTGGTTGATAAAATCCACCAATTATATTAATTATCATATTATACTAGAAATTACTTGACTTGAGTGAGAGACCAATAAATTCAAGGATTTTTCCTTTGTTCTAAAGATTATATAAATACCATTTTCCATTATTATCTTTATGTTCATGAAAATGTTAAATAGTTTCATTGTTGAATAAGAACTAAATACAGTTTTAAAATTTTAAAATAGATAATAAATTCTAAAGGGGGTAAAATATTCAATAAAGATTTTATAATTCTTAAAACCATATGAACACTAGATTTACCCCTCCCCCAATGGTGTCGATGTCAGTCCACTTGGCTCAACAATTAGTATTAGAGAAATGTTCAAACGTGATTGGATATTTTTGAAAATTTAAACTAATATAAAAAAAACAATACTCCATAAAAAATGTATGGATAAATTTACCCATATGAGTTCAATATCATATATAAATATTTACGTATATATATAGTATAGATTTTATTGTTTTGTAGATGAGACTCAAATAAAGAAATCAATCATCACCCTGTTGAATTCTCAATTTCCACTTTCTACCAATATAGTAAAAAATAAGAAGAATGTATAGGCTAATAAAAAATTGAAATGAATACATAATTGAGTGTAAATATAATAATATAATGATATTTAAGATTATGATTATATTATTTATAAATCTATACATTGTTATCCCTATGGTGAATGTTTCTCAATTTCAATTGATGATTTCATTTAAAAAAACAATTACTATTTCATTATGGATAATGATTATGTAATTAATCTAATAATAAATGTAAAATATAAATACTTATATTCATTAAAGTACTTTATAATGAATATTAATAGCTAGAAGAAGAGGCTAATGTAATGTAATAACCATTTGAATAGAATATGATGTTTTTCAACACACTCAGTAATCTATTTAAAGAAAAGTAATATTCCATTTATTTATCATTGAATGAATAAAATTAATATAAATTTTATTAGAATGGTATTATTGTAATAAATTAATTTATTTGAACCTCTGTAACTATATAATATATGTATTAACAAATCATTGGAATGTCTCTATAGATATTGAGACTACTAGGAACAATGTTAAATCAAAAAGTGTAATTGATTGTTATTATTACATAGTGATAAGTGATCATATGTGAGATTATCATAATTGGATTATAAATGGATAATGGGGTACCATTATGAGATCAACTGATTATAAAAATATTGATTTTAATTTGATCTACCTTGACCATGAAATTAAATTAAATATCTCACACTCAACCCATGCGGGAATGTCACAATCTGCTTAGAAAACATGTACCACCACATAAATATAATAATTGATAACTTCATTAATTAATGATTAAATTTGTTTAGCATATATATATATAATTTGGATAAGATTCTAACTATATAACTTCAAAAAGGATTACTCATGGTGTGAAAATATTGTAATTCATAAAATCTGAACCATCTACAAGTGTTAGAAAATCAAAAAGATGTATATAAATGTTCTTGTAACAATAATTATTGTATAGCGGAAAATATATCAATAATATGGGATATATGAATATTATTATATATTTAATAATGAGATACATAAAACATAGGCTTGAATAAAACGTCACCATGAATGAATAACAAGAAGGACATCACCTAACAAGAAGAGAACAATGTTAATTATATGGTTCTTATGCTACTGTATATTTTTTAAAATTTTTATTTAATAATCGATCAATATATTATTATGTTTAAATTAGAGAATCATTAAATCAATTGTTATAAAAAACAGAATATTTGAATCAATTTCTTTTGTCAATGTGTAATAACTGATTGAATTTCATGAATCTTATGGTAAAATATAAATTTTATAGATGGACAATTTTCTATGGAATTTGTAACATATGTTGATAGAAATATAATAAATAATGGTACAATACTAATAGATGTAAATTATATAATGAATAGAATAGGTTATCATAAAATCATGAGAAGTATATTAATCGTTTACGTATTTATACCCTGGGTTAATAATTTTTAAAGGTTATTTGAACCAACAACCCAATGAAGTTAGAAAATTATGAGAATAAATATTTAGATAAAAAGTGAATAAATCATAATATGATAGATTAATCAATATAACATTAAAAAATAATAATTAATCATTACAAATAATATTTATATATATATATATATTATGCGTACAAAATTCCATAAAATACGGAGATATCTGAATTGTACTTGGGGTTGATATTCATTTTGAATTATTAGAATTTTTCACATGAACCACATGATCAATGATGGTAAACAGTTGTATATAAGGTGAAATATGGGATTCCACAATGTTTTTAGATATAAAATGAGGATTCATAACCAATAATAACTATTTTATGATAATAGGAATGAATAAATAGTATCATTGTGTAAAATATCATCCAAAATGAATAAATCTAGAAACATAGACAATGTTGAGAAGGTAATTTAAGGTTTTATTCCCATTTAACAAAATTTTCATGGAGTTTTTTAGTAAGGAATAGAAAATAGAAAATGAAATAATTCATTTAATATCTTTAGTAAGGAAGACTACCCTATATCTGATGAATGTTGTTGATGGAATAATGTCCTTACATTAAAAAAATAACAGTCCTAGAGATTATAGGGTCTTAAATTGAAGATGTTTGGATCATAATTTCATGGTTTTTTAAATATATCTCAGCCCCCCTTCTGATTTATTTGATATATTGAAAGATCCAATTTATTATATATAATTTTTGATGGTGATTTAATGTGGGGGGGGGGGGTTACAGTCAATCAATAACGAAATTATCCCATTATAAGAATCTACTAATAGAAGATAATCTACTATTGATATATGAATTTATCAAAATCTTGAATTATGATTTTATTTGACAAAAAATAGTGTTTAAGAATGAAAATTCACTCTCATATCATAATTTTCATATATATTATTTATTCAATCAACATGGATTGATTATCTAAACAAATAAAGATTACATTTCAATTGAAATCATTTGATATATTTTGTTTAAGTGAGTAGAGGTTCATGAATTTTCTAGAAAATCCCTATTTGATACCCCCAAGAAGAAATGGTATCACATGAAATAATGTGCATATATTTATTTAATATACTTGCTAATATTTATTTTTATAATGCTTTATACCATGTAAAACTAATTTTGATTTACTGATGGAATGTTTCAAATAGAAATGTTATTCCAATTAATATTCAAATAATTTTAGGCTAGTCATTATTTGTAGAAATATTCTTTAAGTCTTAAGTAATGATTCAAGATCAATTATTTATCATATATATTTTGATTGGGATGTTTTCTAATGTGAAAAGAGATTCCATTTTTTAATCCCAAATGGTATCCATAAATATTTTTCTAAATTCATATTAATAATTAAAAATATCATGTAGTTTTTAAAAATTACACCACATTCATAAGAAGAATTGGCTATGAGGAAATAGTAGAGGTGATTTTTTTAAATCCAACATGTGGGATTTTTGAAGAGAGTGTAATTTGAACATGTAACTCCCCATTTATTTCAAATAGTATCATAATTAACCTCAAATGTTATCATTTTATTGTTATAATATTTTTAATTCTAAGGAGAACCCCTCAATTTCACAACATATCAATTATGGAGATAGTAAAGTGACCCTACATTTATGGAGATAATAAAGTGACCCTTACATTTATGGGGAGAAGAGTTTCCTATAATATTGATTTCTTATCAATTATTGGGAGATAAATTACATTGACAACTGAATTTTATTTTTATTGATATTTGAATTTACAGTAAACAAAAAGGTGAGGTTTGATGTATCAAAGAGTGCATGGTTTAGTTTCATAGAAATCATGTTTTTCATTTTGACAAATGAATATATGAACTAGGAGATATGGTATCTGTCCACACATTATATAGGTATTCTAGTTTTAGAAACTATATTAGGGTGTGATTAAAATGGATATGTAAATCCTTGATTACACTCTTTTATTGATTCATGTGGGTATCCCTTACAAGATATTCGGTGATTGAATGAGCTAATATTAACGGAAGGAAAATAATAGGTGATGAAGAAGGATTCATTGGACTATCTAAAAGAGGATTTAATATAATGACTTTTTTATATTGTTGAAATAATTAATTATGTATAATTAGATTCATTAAATTTTATAATTTTTTTTTGAAATAACACTATAGAGAATCCATCAATATGTGCTACAACTTTTGATTGTTGATATTAATGAAGTAACACACATAGATAAAACATCAATATGAATTTGAAATGTTTGATACCATATAAATCAATATGTGATCATAAACTCCATAAACATTTTTTAACTATCATTTATGGCATTCATTTTGTCCAATATTTAATTTTTTGTTGTGAAACTCGTCAATTTGATGTAAATCATGTTTAATCAGGCTCCAAATAAATTATAATCCTATTTTTAATAAGAATAACTATTTATATACATGTTTTAGTAATATATATTTTTAATATATCATTTAAATGAATTTCATGTAATTTTTTGGTGAGATCACCTAAGAAAACATATTATAAATGATCTATCAATATAATCTACCAGAAATAATAATTTATTCAATTGAACTATGAAAATTGGTTTTTCATTCCCCTTAACCACCATAAAAAATACTTTGGAATGGGAATTTATTTTATGAATCCTCGGGTATAATACAAAATTTTAGAACCCTAAAACCCAAGAAAGATGTGTGATAAATTATTGATTGAACCATTCAATTTCATTATAATGTATCTTATTCATATGATTTTATGAATAGAATATATATTCCATATTTAATAGTAATCATCTTTTAAGAAAATTAGGAATAGAAAAAGTAATAATGATTTGACATGTTTTTCCAATAAGAACTATTTTGTGGTGCATATGCGTATTGTTGCATGATTTACTAAAATTGTTAACATTTACAATTTTAAAACATAGTATTATTTTAAAATAGATGGTATATTCTAAAGAAAATTTTTTTATAGCATAATTTAGGGTTTATAAAACAACACACATGGATCAATTCCATTAATTAGTAATCATCCAACTATATTTGATTGATGTCGACTACATTTTTGATCATTTAGGTTGTTTCCATATCATTAGGAAATAGTTATTTTCATTCCATAACGATGAATAAAATATTCTACTCAAATATAATATATTATCATATATATATATATATATATATATATATATTTTTAATATTATACATAATTATTTCATTTCCCACAATAATGTTCACTATGGGTTCCAAGAGTAATGATTTATCAAAAATATTTTCCCAACACCATTCATGTCATGTAAATTATATAAGAGAAATAACTAAATTTGGGATTGCACACATGTCAACCCTATGTTGTTCTCATCCAGTAAGGCCACAATGAACAACCTTCAATCAACCATTTTGACTAAACAGTGTTTGTGAATCATCCATCAATCATACTCAATTTGTAAAAAATTTCAAGAGAAACACAATTATCATATGAATGGTTTCTAAATAATTGGTCACTAAATAATTAAATTATAACTAAATGACCTATTATAGGTTTCTGAAGTATATTTTTTAGATGTTTTTTCCCCTATGTTATCCTTTAATGGAAATAGTCACTATATTCCATCCCTAAATAATTGGTTTAGTCAAATAATTTTTGGAATGAGAATATTTATATTTAACCCAAAAGAATCATGTAAATAATTAAAATCACCCATTCACGAAATTTCACTCACACATCATGTCATCCCAATGAATTACTAGTTTGATCCTACCTAAAATCATTTAAAAATACTTGTGTTCATCTACCTAGCAAGTATAACACCTAATTATAATACATCAACTTTTGTACAGTAAGACTATCATGATAAGAATGAAAAATCATATTATAGTATGAACATATGTTAAATTAAAAAGAATCAATATTAAAATCCTTCTAATAATATTCAATACTTCCAACCTTCACCCAATTTATTCACTCAATAACCATTTACACTATAACTGGATTGAAAAAAAACACAACATAAAATAAAAGCATGAATCACCATTTTTACATTTTCATTTTACATGTCTAATATTTTTTCAAGATATAATTTATTATCAAATATATTTAAATAAAAAGGAAAATTAATCTTTATTTGAGATATGTGATTCATGTTTATGTTAATGTTTTTACATCATTTTTTTTGAGATTGTTGATGAATCCCCCATATAAATAATGAACCTGAAAGTGAGAATGGTCACTAGGATGTATATTGATATATAAGTTATTAAAGTGTGTCTTCTTGTATTTTAATGTTTATTTTGTATTTTTGTCCAAGATTAGTGACTGTTGTTGTAGGAAGAGTTGTGATTTATCTTTATCACCAGAAGGATTTGTTTTAGTATAATGTTACTATTTGAAAATAAATGACATGTAATTTCACAATAATAAGTAGTATATGGTGTATTGTTTGACATTAAATATGTAGAACCTATATTATATTCATAGTATTTATATATATATGTATATATATATTTGGATATTGGTTATGGTTTTGTCATACAAGTGTTCTGAGAGTCGGCCTATGTCTGTTATAACAAAGTGATAGCATGGGGTTTTCAAATCATTGAAAACATAGAGGTTGACAATGTTATGTAGTGTAAGGGTAGAAATGAGAGTAGGGTGGAACTCATAGCTGATTCAACCAAATAGAGTTTTGAGTAGATACTTATCATAAATTAATTCCATTAAGACATCACTTTTTGATAATAAAGTACTTCCATTGAAAATTGATGTATTTTCTTAGTATAATTTAACTTACCATGTCCTTTATTTGATATATGTGTGTCATATTTTTTATAAGTTTGGGGTATTATTTTCATATAGTGTAGTCTGTTAAGTATTTTTATATACAGGTATGAATCATAACACCTTTGGGGATGTGTTCTGATAGATTTTAATGATTTGTTAACAAAACCATCTTGATTTAAAAATATTTTTCATGATGAATGGGAGGTATGATAGAAGGTCATTCCCCCTATTATATAAATGTTACAAGGTTTATTTCATGAGGAGTTTTAAAAGTAATATGGTTCCATAAAACCGCATTCTATGATATAATTCTAGATATAAAAAAATATTCATATTATTTGATACCATGTGAGAAGATCCAAGAATAATAAACATATATACAAAAAAATTTGACATAAAAAATCACACACAATCCAAAAAAAACATATGGTTTAGTGTCCTAATTTATTATAAACATGATATTATCATTTTTAAAAAAAATTTAAGAATTTATTATAAAAAACATCATGGGTGATATCATTTTAAAGAAATCTCACATAATATTATTCCTCATAACATGGGGAAAAGAAATATTGAAAGTGGTGAGATTATATTATTGGTAATTGTAATAAAATGATATATCTTCTTCAAGATCATAAGTGACAAGAAGATATTCATGTAGCTATTAGTACATAATTAATGTGAATTATCATTACACATGGTAATCATGCACTATAAAACATTGATTATAAATCATGATTAATGAATTAAGGATTTTATAATAACATAATAAATTTAAATTGGTGTGTGTAAATATGAGAATATAACGACGAGAGATGAGAAAATAACAATGGTATGTAGCATGAAATATTGATGTGGTGAAGTTAAATGAATTTAAATAAAATATAAGTAAAATATAAAGTCAAAAATATTAACATAATTATTAGAACTTCTAAAATCCCTTCCATTTCATTGTGGACATGGGTTAACAAACCAAATCCATTTACTAAATGTAACTTATGTTATCACATTACATACCTTAACATATTGCAGATGGTATAAGAACCCTTATGCTCTCCTGATATTACAAAATATCAGACATTAATCAATATATTTATTTTTTATAATTGAACCACTTATCACATAATAATGAACCATATATATGATTTCAACAAGATCAATAAAAATGACAAATTCTATTATATTATCATTGAACATATAAAAAGAAAAGGGTGTAATGAAGTAATTAAGATAGTATTATAAAAATACATCTATAGAACGATATTGTATTACATCAATATAGAATATACAATGTGGATAACGAGAAATAAAAATGGATATTAACATGGTAGAAAAATACATTTTTAAGAGTGTTCAAAAACTTCATTGAAAAATAAAAACAAATTTTAATTTCTATTAATTAAAATGAACATAAAATTTATAATTTCAAAAAAATTGATATTAGGTAATTTATTTTGAAATGAAAGAAACCATAGAGTAAAACATAATGAAAAATGTTTATATTGTTGGGAAATTTTTTCGATTGCATGAAGTGAAAAAAATGATGTTTCATTAAAAAAAGTAATCAAACTAAAAATTCATCAAGAATAACCAAATTTATAATGATAATATAATTTTACATGTGTAATGTAATTAAAATGAATTGATAAAGGAAAATAATTATTTATGAATATGTAATGACATTTAAAAAATAATAAATAGGATGTTCATATAATAGACTGAATTTAGAATGAAAAATAATATGAAATGTTTGTTTTTCTTAATAGAAACACATTCGGTGAATTATAATCAAATGGGGAAGTGATCTTGTAGGAAGTAAATTATCCATACATGTAACCCTGACAGAATAAAATATTTGGATTTAAGAGATATAGAACAAAAATTCTAATCAAATGGATGTTCAGAAAAATATTATCTTCATATAAAAGTTATATTGAAGATAAAAAGAATATAGATTTGGTGAGTTTTGGATCACCAATCATTTAAAGAGACAACTAGATATAAATATTTATATTCAAATAATTTTCTAAAAATTATGATAAAGCACATATGTTTTTCATTATAATAACCACAAAAAATAAAATTGGTTTTGAATATGAAATGTATCTAAATGAAATGAAAATTCGGAAAATAAAAACCATACCAAAAAATATGATTTCAAAGAAATTTTTTTTGCCTCATATATAAAAAACACAATCGTCTAAAAAAATATTTCATAAAATTATTAAGAAATATTACATTTTTAAAACATTTATTAAATTCATTCATTCTATATATGATAGTTAGTTATAGATTATTATTAACAAATTATGTTAATAAAAATAATTGTTCCATAGAAACATCATAAGATAGATGATTGTCTCTATTTATTAGTGAATAGTATATCAATAAAATGTTATTCTATATAGTGAACAATTTTTTATTGATTCATGAAATCCAATGTTCTCTTTATGAAATTCATGTGTATGGCATGAGAAATGGAAGAAGTGACGATCATGTTTCAAGTAGTTTAAAAATATAAACAACTTTTGTTATATTATTCCTTTTTTATTCATTCATCTCTATAGAACATTATTCATTACATATTTTAATTTGTAATATGATTTATTTCAATAATTTTTCTAGTTATACATATTAAATTTGAAAATAATGATGTTGGTATAATGTAGTTCATTTATGTGGTTAAAAAGACATGAAACAGAACATTCAATGCTAGAAAATGACTCACAATATAGTGTTTTATAAAAGTAATATAATATTATAAGATGATTATTTCTTCTATTATAACACCAATTATGTGTTGTAAGAGACTTACAGTGAGCGTATATGATAAGATAATTAAAATATTGTTGAATTAACTTATATAATCTCTTGATCGATTTTATCTATATCAACATAGGACCTATTGGCATGTACAACATTGGATGCCATCATTGAAATTAATGATATAATATATCCATAAAGGATTATTTATTGAAAAAATATTCCAATATTCAAGAATAACTGGAATTATTTTAGTGGTTTTGAGATGTAGTGGATGAGTTTTTTATATGGTGAGTTTTCACGTTCATATCAGGAAATATTTATGGTTTAATGTATATTCTGTTCATTTAAAGATGAAAGTTCATAAACAGAGAGAATTTATTGATACAACATAATTTTTTATAATATATCCCTCAAAAAATTATAGAGACTATTTTTGTGAGATTTTTAATCGTTATAAGTTTATTTATCACATTTCACATTATTTTATAGTTATGATAGTAACACATATTTGACCTCAATAACGAATTTTTATACCCAAAAGTTAAATTTTTTTCAATAAAAAATTTGTTATTTATAAAATTATGGAATATTATTAATAAGGTAATAGATCTAAATTTGATAAATTTTAAATTTCAATGAAAATGAAATAAATATATATATATATAATATTTTTTTAAAATAATAAATTTTAAAAGGATAGGTATTTTGAAAACCTTTATTGTAAATTTATAATTAAATGGATCAAAATAATTTTTTATGCATTGAAACATTTTATACTAATAATTTATAAATGTGTTCAATTTAAATCCTTAATAAGAAATACACAATTTTTAAAAAATATTCATTTGAAAAGTGTCTCTTTTTAACAATGAATAATTTTATTATTATCTCTAAAAATTTAAAATCATTGAATCAAATATTAGTTAATTGTTATAAATTTAATTTACATTATTATGGTTCTATTGGTAAGAGAAATATAACTATTAAAAAATCAATATAACTTTTTTTAAAATAATCATATATAGTTTCCCAAGAATAATTAAATTATTTTTCATTGTTGTTCATTATATATTTCATGGAATTTCATTTTTTCTCAATCAATCATTCATTTTCTAATCTGTTTGATTAATATAATATTTACTAATAATCAATATAATAACATGAAACACATATAAATATATTACAGAAAGGATCTTTGTAAATTTTCACTCTCTCTTTGAGTACATAAAATACTTGAATTACATCATCATAATTTTTTCAAAAAAAATTAATCTAAATTTATTTATCTAATGGATACATTTATGCAAAAGGTTAATATATCAAACTATTATATTTACAATTGAAATATTTAAAATTAACACATACATATATATAATGTTCATGTTTCATTTCAGAATCTAGACTTAAAATCTAAGTCTTTCATTCAATTTACTTCTCTATAAATGTGTCTATTATATTTATAAATAATTAAATTACATTTTTAGTTAAATCTAATTTCATATTATTATTATAAATCAAACATGGTAACTATTAATTTTTGAAGTTATTTTTATTTACATGTGGAATTATTCCACTTGTATTATACATAATATTGTTTCATATTGGAATCACACAATTTTTTAATGTTTACCTTCCAATTAAACATTTAATCTAAATAAAATGTATTTATTCATTGATGTTTTTCTTCTGAAAATGTATATACAATATAGTATTTATTTAAATGGGAATTCTTACTAAATACTTCAAATTTTATAGGATACAAAAAAAAGAGTTTCTATTTATAGTCAAGAATATAAATTGTATATAATGTATATAAATTTGTTTATAGAATGTTTACTATAAATGATTGATATAAAAGTATTTAATAGCAGGCAATAGATAAATGGGAAAATTTGATTGAGTGAATCCCCTTGGGGTTATTCTGTATTATTTTCAATGTTGTAGGATGGATGATTATACTTGTGTGTTGATTGCAAAATAATGAAGCAGGTGAAAGTTATGACCCATTTATTTTACACATATTTGATCCAATGATATGCCTTATATGGTTCTCTATGATCATTTTTAAACCATTACATTATTCTTTTATGGTTATTCCTTCTATTATTCTATATAATACTTTAAGGTATAAGTATGACATATATGTGTATCTTGTAATATCATCCATGGAAATGAATGTATGGATAGTGTTTGTGTCTTGATGAAGGGGGTCTACTATATATATTTATATTACCTTTTGGATTTGTTTTTCTAGAATTTTCTATTTTACACTAAATTATGGTATACTCAATGTGCTCCATATAGAAGTCATTTTGGGAATGTTTGTTGAGAAATTGATTTACAATGAATATTATAGACCCATGGGGTTTTCTTATTATGGAATGTGATATTTGAGGAAGTAAATATTAGTACACTAATAGAATACAGAGGCTATAGTTTCATAAAAGTGATCCATGAATTCCTATAATACCCATTGATCCATTTGATTGGTAGGTCCCTACAAGAAGATTTTCCTGGGAATTTCATAGCTATATGAGTTAACGACAACACTAACCAAGAATTGGATAACTAGTTTTGGATGGATTTTTGTGAGTTGTTCATCATGAGTAGAAATATAGGTTGCTATTTCGATGGTATGTATATTATACACTATATTTTAATTCAAAAGGTGTCTAGATAGCGGAATTCCAAATGGAATTTGGGTTACTGGTTGCTTATTAGTTTAGATAGCTAAGGCCACATGAGATAAACCAACAAATGAATATTCTACAGATGAAATTAGTAGTGAATAGTTTTATAGTTTTGTATCACTACATTGTGGTTTAGAGGGCGATAATGTACAATAAATATAAGATATACTATTATTTCTTGTTATAGATTTATTTGATCCTATGGTAGAGGAGTTCAGTTGAGAACCTTTTTTATGTGTTATATACCACAAATATGGGTAATAAAGTCACATATAACCATGTATTATGACTATGAAATACTTGTTAAAGGATGATATTAATTGGTGGTATATGTTGTCATACATTATTTGGATGGATCTTCATTTTAATAGTATTAGGGTTGATTACCCCTTAAGTCATTTACTATTAACTCCCCGTGTAAAATGAGGCTTAAGAAGAGTTAACTAATAGATTAATATTGTATAAATATGAGGGAAAATATATATATATTGTATAAAAAACATTATTTATCATTGGATTAATAAAAGACAACCCATATAAAATTTCATGTGTTAATTTACATGATGTAGCATATTGATATTAAATCTAATTTATATGCATCTATATGGGTAGAAAACCTAGGTCAGGCACATTATTATCGTAATATTATCATGTTGTACTAGTGAACCAAAAGGAAGTGGAAAATAATGGATTTAATCATGTGGTTGATGACTAGTCATAGGATATGACTAACTGTTATTGACCAATCAATCTTCTCCCATAACAACCCATTCCCATTAGATGTGGGACATTGTGAACATTTATTTAATGATATTATTGAATTGGTATCGTTATGTTATTGATAATTTATATGAGGTCAATATCTCACGTATACATTTTTTTTTTCTAAAATACACTCATTTAATTTAATATATATCAATATTTATTACTAATTTAGAATGTTTTTTATAATTATAGCTAGGATGTGTAAATTTTGTTATACTATAGTATAATAAATATGAGACAATATCAATGAATAATTAATTATTTAGAAAAGTAAATTATTTATAGGAATACTAAAAATTAGTCTATGTATTTGGTATCCTATATGATACCAATCCATACATATGGAGGATATTTTGTCGAGATTATAAAATTCAAGGAAAAGAACCCAAGTGATGTATGGTGCATGGAGATAAATATTTTTTGAGATGGTGATAAATGTCTATAGGGGAAAAATGTACAGTGGGTATCTTGATGAACTTATTTGATAAGAATAAGGTATCTATTCAACATATGATGTATGGTTGTGTAATAATAAAAATAAACATCACAAAAGAAATTCTATTATGGGAAATCTAATAGTGGATACCATTTATTTTAAAAAATATTTACAATTATAATAATATCAACAATATATTTCTCCTTTTTTAGATATTACACATATTCTTATTATATCAAAACTACATTTTTTGGGTTCTAGACCTCCATGGATGATGTTCTTATGATTTAGATAGATAGTCTGATGTTCAGAATGACCCTTTTTTATTATAGGGATGCTCATGTGATCTCAAAATAATATAATTTCAAGAGGGGTATTAAACACATAAAATGAGGATACATAGATCAATTAATGATGTTTTATGAATTCATGTTATGTATATTATGATTTATTAATTCATCAACCTTTCAAATTACGCTTGCACTATTCATTGCATTCATATAATTGATGAAGATGCACATATCTAAATAGGGTTTCTTTAGAAGTGCTCATTGTTCACTTACCTATTTTATGTCTTGAAGAATCATTGCCCCTATCACAAAGTGTAAAACGTGTGTAAATAATATTCAATATAATAGATCATAAGAGTTAATACAATTTGAAATTTAACATTTTTTGAAATAATTTTGGAATTATATCACTCTTTAACAGTTTTTCTGGCAATTATAGTTATTATAGGAGTATTTCATGATAGAATAAGAACTATTCATGTCATTAATGATTTTTGTTAGTACTGAGAATTTATACAAAAATGATATGGTGGATTTTTGTTTATGGTACCTAATATGTGGTATATTGGGAGTGGGCATATCAACATAGGATGAATAGTCAACTATGAGTGTTTTTTTCATTTCATAAAATAATTATCTTGTAGTTACTGATGTGGAAAACCAACTCATAAATTATATAATTTTAGAAATAATTATATAGATCTCTTATAGGGCTTAGATGTGGTTTATTAGGTGAATATTATTGGGATATTTATTATATAAATATCATACCCTAGAAGAATTTATGCATAAAAATAAAATGGTTTCAAAGATGCTAAGGGATATATATTACTAGTAGATTAATATCATGATAATTCTCTCCTATTATTTACTGATTTTATTTTAAAAATATTTATTTATACATAATCTACAATTTTTTAATATTTTCTATTTGAAGTTGACATGTTTTATTATTGTTGTGGAATATATTAATGAAGGGTTTTGGGAATAATAAAATGTATAAAAATATTATGTGTTAGATGGATGATAGTAAATTAACTTAAAAACTATCCATCCTGATGGATCTCAAGATGGTAATCTTGAAACTATCCTACCTAGTTCATATAGAGGGAATTATATGAAGCAATTGGGATCATGATGCAATGGGATAACATAAGTTGGATTTGGAAAGAGAAGATATGAAGATGCACACATATAAATTTTCATAGTGACATACATATCTAGGAATTCTTATTTTCATCAAGTGGTCGATGGTGTGTTGATGGATATAAAAAATATCCTTTTGAAAATAAATTTTTATTTGGAGTAATTTAATAGTTATTTATGTTCATTTAATATAATATCATGTCATCCCGGGATATTAATCACATCTTCATATTGGAAAATATCATCATCCTATTTGTTCTGCATCACTGAAAATCACATCATGTACCAAAAAAACATTGATGAAGTGCTCAACAATCAGTTGAATTTTTTTTTTTTTTTGTGAATTATCATGGACTGTTATAGGGAAGGCTATGATATCTCAAACTCAATTGTATGATGTAGGGGAAAATCATGAAAGGTTGAAGACTCCTTAATAAAAGAAAATCAGAATGAAAGTCAATTATATGATAAATAAAATATGTTTCAATAATTCATGTCACACATACCTTTTTCATATGATGAATGAAATATAAGAAGTTAGAAAGAGCTTCAAATATTTTCACAAGAAGTTTTTGTGTCAAATTTACATCTGTAATTCCAAAGTGACTTATTATCCCATTTTTAATGCATTGAATAGTGATTGATTATGGGATATTTGGATGGGTATGAAATGTAAATAATTTATACAAACATCATTTAAAAATCTATATAATATGTCTATTTCGTGATAGATTAGTTCTTGATGTGGTAAAGTATTTATGATTATTTAATGTTTCCTTAAAAAACATTTGTGGCATGAATTTTTAAGTTAGTATTATTAAAACATTCATTAATGATATATTGATTTTTTGGTTGTGATCTGTTTTGGGATGAGAAATATATATAGTGTGGTCAGGGTAGATATGCATGGTCATGTTATTGTAAAAAATGATTAGTATCTAAAATAAAATTAATGTCATGAATAATGAATTTTTTCATTAAAATCTATATGTTTCATATTATAATTGGGGAAGTCATTTTAAAAAGTGTGAATCTGTTTCTTTTGGTTCCTAATCACGAGATATTACATAATGTAATGTTTAACCTCTAATGAATTATTTTCATAAATTAAATGTTTTTAGCCTTAGATAAAAAAATAGTGACTATATATCTAAAGGGTATAGTGATGTTATACTTCTATTCATTGTAATTTTTTTGATGGTTCTTCTGAACATTTATTTTAAATTTCTCCACCAAGGAATAACATGAGAATATATCATTTCATTTTTTGCTGGATTTAATGAAGGTGTATTGTGTTAATAAAGTGACAGTATATTCTTTTCCATTCTTGTATTGTAACAAGTATAATTCATGGAAAATTTAATTTACATCCCAAAAATGTGTGTATTTTTTTACTTGAATAAAAATTATGATTTTTTTGACCAAATAGGGGTTTAAAACTTCTATTGATCCTTAAATTATATATGTTGATTATGATTTAATATGTCATTCATTAACAAGGACAGTTAATGAACAAAAGAAATTCAGCAATGGAAACGAGGGATTTTTTAGTCGGAGTGTATTTATATATACTAAGGACTCTCATAGACTCATATCTAATAAAATGGATAATAAATTTATTTATTCACTTCACTAACACTATGTAATATAATTAATAAAACTAGAATGATCTCTAAACATATGATTTCAAATTCATCTCTTTATTCTCATTCATTTAATTAATTTTATTACGTATTTCTTGTTTTTTAATAATCAAGTGAAACTCAAACATAATACATAATATGCCTTTAATTTAGTAGATGGTTTGATAGTTTTTATATTAAAAAAGTGGTTCCACTAATAAAATTTAATTATACACTATGGATGATCAATTTTTATTCCATTATTGAGGATGGGTTCTGTGTGAGCTTAATATATTTTTATGTTTTTAAAAATAATTTAATATTTTAGTTACATTATCTTTAAAATTTTCTAATTTTATGGTTAACAGGGTTAGTTTTCTATACATGATTATTCTATAAATGGAAAGGGAAATGAAATACATGATTGTGATTTTCAGTTATAATGATGTGTGAGAAAGAAAAAAAAATCAAGAATCCATAGCTATTGATGTGAAAATAGGAAAATGAGTAGATAAATATTTTCCAAATTGATATAAGGGGAAGGGAACAATAAGGAAATATTGGAAAATTCAATGTTTATGGATTCATCTAATAATATTTGTTCAACTCGTGGTAGATAATTATTTTTATATAAATCATTAATTATTTTAGATGATCTCTAACTCAAATTAACTTACTAATCTACACTATAAGGATCCTGACTGAACCATTATATTTTTATGGAATGGGTTATCTGTAACTAATTTAAAAATGTATCCATTGGTGCATTTTAGTCCATGATGTTCATATTTTCCTTAAGAATAAAAATAATGTAGTCAATTTAATTCCGTACCCTTCATTTCATTAATTCATGGGATTATATGTAAATTACTTTTATACACTAATTCATGTAATTATGAATATAATAATACATTAATGTCAAAATACTTCATCTTAACTGTTTGTATGGTAAATCGATATAAAATTCTTCATTTTGATTTAAATATTTACCAAAAATATTTCTGTATATTGAGAATGAAATTTAGTTTATAATTATCGTTTTTTAATGGTCAAACAAAAGGTAATAGGTTGATAGTTTATGTCATGATTGGTGGTTCTCTAATAGGTAAGTCACTGGAATATTGTTATAAACTATTAAAACACTTGAATAGAAAAATAATTCAATAGAATAGAAAAGTATTTAAAATGATATTAAGTAACATTATAGGAAATAACAAAGTGTGTATGGATTCATTAATTGATTCATTGATGAAAACAATGGTTTTCCTAATAGTCATATACTAACCTTAATATATATACACCGAGGATGTTAATTATTTTGAACGTAAATAAAAAATTAGTGTTTGAGGCCTCAATAACATTTATAAGGGGATAAAAAATCCCCCATGATATCATCCACCCCATGAAAGTACCTATATAATAGAAACTCATGATATATCTGGTGTGAAAGAAAATGAAACATTGAGAAATAAATCCAATACCACTCAAAAGGTAAATCACATATATTTTGTTAAGAGATTTATATAGGAATAAATATGAACCATTTTTATATTAATTTTGAATAAATATTAGATATAGTGTGTTTTATAAGACTTTTTTTATTTATGGGGGATGTAAACATAAATTCATATACCTAATTCTTTGCCCTGTTATTGGTATACATGCATACCATTGGTTCTTTTCTTTAGCTAGAATATGTAAAACTGATGTGTTCCTGAGGCATGTGTGAATTCATCATGGTTAAAGTATTGAATTTTATTTCTTTATAAATTTCAATGTCATTGACAAAATTTTACCAAAAAAACACTTATACTTATATTAATATCATTAGATATAAAATGTTATCTAATAAATTTACAAAGTTGATAGATTTTCATGTGAGTTATCTCTGATAATATTATGTTAAAAATTCACTAGGCCTTGAAAAATATAATGAATATGAATTGGATGTGAAGGAAGATAGTAATTCATAGAATGAATATGTTTCTTCCATTATTGAAAATAGAGAATAGCATATTTTATATGAGAAATAAAATCATGAAAAAAGGGGCAGTGAGGTATTGTACAATATCCCATATGATGGAAGAACCATAGTAAATAAAATGATTAAAGTTAAATAACATGCTCATTTGGATCAATAATATTTTTATTTACGATACTAAAAAATTTCTACTCGGTTGGTTTGATTGATATAGACAATGTATTAACTAATTGAATAGTTATGATTTTTGGATAAGAGAAGAAGTTTCAAATACAGAGTGGAATTATATTTATGAAAAAAAATTTATTCAGAATTGGAATTCCCTTTCACGACATATATTACATATATATATCATAAATATAGGATTTTTTAATGATGATATGGAAATAATTTTTGGGAGAACACCATATTTTTAATATTTTTTCCAAATAAATCAATAATTTTTTATCTAAGTGTTCTTAAATCCCCTTATAAATATTAATATTCAATTATTTCCTAATGATTATTGATAAGAATATTGTTGTTTTTTATCTCATTTATGATGAAATAATACATGAGAACAATAGTATAATAATGAATTATAAAGAGAGGGTTTATTAATTTTTTTACATTTTCTCTCAACAAACTATTACTTTCAAACTTTTTGTCACATAAAATGAAATTTCATTCACCAAGTGAAATGTTTCAATATTTTTCAACCAAGGAGACTATTAAAATTTTTGTTACCCGAACTTTTTTATCTTAAATTTCTTATTCAATATGATTTGATTATTCAAATATAGGATTAAAATGTTCAATTTTGAATAATTGAATGCATTTATTGAATAATTTTTTAGTGGTGCATATATATTTGTTATTAGAAATATCATTCAGATTTAAAAATAGTAGAATTTATAAATTTTTTGGATTTTTTTTGTTATTATGCATTACATGAGTAAATTTAAAAATTATATATTCCCATTAGATATAGGTTTCTAGAAAAATATTTTCTATTTATTGTAATACCCATTTTTGATAGAGTGGTTATGCATTATTTCCTACTAGATCATTTTTTGAATCTTATAAAATATATGAATTAAAAAAATTAAATTAACATGGTTGAGGGAATTTTTTAATGGGGACATATTTTGACATTGAATATATCTATTTATCCCATATTTGTAATGAATGACATTGGTAAAATGATCATGAAAAACAAGACCATTATTTCCTTTAAACACTTGTTGGAGTATTATTTCATAATATTCATCTATCTAATTTTAAGTAATTGTTTTACCATGATGAAATTTATTTCCTAAAATTAATCAATTATGTGAGGTTATATTTTTGGGTAAGGGGGAGGTTTCATTATTTTGTATTATATCATAGTATTTCCCTTAAAATTTTAATATCTATTTGGAAAAACAAAAAATGAATGAAAAAATTAAAATATTGGTTTTGTCCAAGATTGGTAAACCTCTATATCTCAAACCCTTGATCATGTAATAATTATTTATATTGAAATTTTTAGGAAGAAGAATCTAGGTTTAGTAAGAACAATAAAATTTAAACCATGTAATGATTTTAGTAAATAGAAAATAAAACAACAAGAGGGAAAATCACTCATTATATTTATTACAATTAGATTTTACAATGTTTTGGAAATGTGATGTGGTTTAATACATAAAAAAATGGACCTCTATATTGGTTATCACTAATTATTCAGAAGTTTTAACTTTCTATTTTAGAATTATTGTTTTTTCTTACAAATTACCAACTGAAAAAAATATTACAAATCTTTTAAAACATAACATGATGACATCATGATTAACTGTGATATTAGTCATTATGATGATATATTATCCTGAATGTTTCATAGATATGTATCATTCTCAATTTTCGGAAATATTTTTTTCTTTCATGGAGATGATTTTTACAATGTAGAGGTTTCAGTATAACATATGGAATTTTTTAGGGTTTTTGGTAAGTGCATGGTTGGCGGACAGTTTTCCCATACGATTCTTCCCACAAAAATAAAATGTTCAATCCAAAATATATGGGAATCTCGTAATTGGAGAATGATTTGTAAAATTATTCTCTCTTATAGTATTAATTGTGTGACCCCTATGTGTGTATCATGGTTAGGGAACACTGTTTTGAAAACCGTGCACCCCATCCTATGAACCTTTTTACAGAGACATTAATCCCCAATAAAATTATTTTGAAATTACTAGGCCCCTAGTAATCTTCCAAATTTACCCATGATGAAAATAATAAGTTATACATCATTTTAGGGTTCTTAATAGGATTACAAGGCATTGGGACTTTATTTTTAATCAATTAATGATAGGATTGAAGGGTATGCACCTATCCTAGTAAAAATATATTATTATGTGGTTTTTGTTGTCTCCCATCAGTCTTTATAGATAAAGAGGAATTTTTATTTTTTTCATTAGTTATATGTTTCAATCTATTTTTTAATATTTATAAAATAGTTTCATATTCGATCTTGTTTTTGATTCTAGACCATGTTCTTAATTGTGGAATTTGACATTCTGCTACAATTTTGGGATTTTTGTTTTGATGAAATCTCACAAACAATCTGGTAGTATGTTATAAAAGCAGAAAATTAAATATTCAGGATTGTAATAATGTGTATATAATTATGAAATATCATATTTCATTTTTGGAAATTTCAATTTTAATTGGATTATTTATTTGGTAAATTATATAATGGAATGTTGTGATTATGGAATTTATTGGTCATTGGGATTATGAATTTTATCAATTAATGAGATTCAGTAATTGGATAATTAATGGGATGTGGAATTGATTGATAATTGGAATAATGGGATGGTTTCATTAATAATAAATGTTAAATGGTACATTTGATTAAATGTTGATAATTTGTTTATTAGTGAAATTTTTATATTATTTCATTTGATTAGTGTATTAAACCATGTTTATTTTAATAATTTACATGGTACACCATGTTGTTAAATGATGAAAAAATGGTTAAAAATTATTTAAATAGATAAATTTAATATATATGATATCTGTGATTGATTGATAAATGGGTTTGTGACACAAACTAATGCTGAAAACCCATAGGTTTCTAGACATGGTGTTTTGGCCGAAATGAATGAATGTGGATATTATTATACAGGACTATGATATATTATCCAAATACTCACGTAATGTGGGATAGATAATGAATCCCATAATACCCATGGGGTGTTAGACATGATGTTATATGTCTGTGAGATTGGCATTGGAACATGGTTTCATGTGGTCATGCTATGAATTTAATTGGAATTGGTAAAAAACCCATATTATAATGAATTGTGTTTACCTATGTTTTTTGGTTCATACTCCAACACTAGTTGAAACAGGTAATGGTGGATCAAGTGTCATCGTGAACCTAGGGAAATGGATGTAGTTAAATAACAAATATGTAAATATTTAATCTGAATAGATTAATGATTTTTCATCATTATTTAATAAAATTAATACAATGTTACTAATAGAATGTTGTTTTGAATACTTTTAGTGGTCCCTGATTTATTTTACTAACACCCTACTCATTCATCATAATTGGTACAGAAATAAACATCATGTTTGTCCGGAAGAAGAAGGGAAAGACCCCTCTGTTGGAAATAAGTGTCGGGATGGATCATGGATGAGGGAACTAGGCATGGTGTTATGAACCACTTGGTTGTTCTAAATGATGTTATTTTTTTTGTGTTATTTATTTTACACAGAACACATATATGACATTGCATATATAAATCTTTAGTTATGGATATTATTTTATGTTTTTGAATATCATGTTATATTAGTTTTTCCTAGTTAATGTATTACCTTGACTTTTTATTATTATCAGTTCGTTATTGATTATTTACAATCTATTTTTGATCAATATTAATATGTTGGTAATTGTCTTTCCATTTTATATATTTTACCCTCACTGTTAGTTGACTACTTCTGAAATATAGAGAAGCATGCCTAAGGATATGTGATGAACTGGATTGGGGCTCTGGTTTATGGTACCAGGTTCGGCACGTCATAAAGTTGTGTTAGATGGGTTTTAATTTCATTTGTTTCATAAAATTTGTGAATGTTCGAAACAATATTTTTATTATTAAATCATCACTTATAATCATGTTAATAGGAGTTGATAACCCAATCATGGGAGTAATGTCTAAGTTCCTCGGGTGGAAATATTTTAATTGATGTGTGTTGTTATAGTTGGATGATATTTCTCCATGAGTGATTCACATGTTGGGTGATGTAATTATTTTTTATAAATTTTTTTGATATATGACTCATGGCCATGTATGGAACTATGTTTTATTATGAATACATAATTCTAGGCACTCTACAGTTATTGTAACATGAATCATTTTTTAGACTGGACAGAAAATAGTGTTCATGTAATGTTGTTGAATTTGAAATGTTATTCATTTCTTGTGTAATTTAATTCTAAAAGGTTCATAATATGAATTGAAAAATATAGAATGATGAATAATGTGGAAAATGGGTGTTTAATTAGATAATCGGTTAATGAGAATGTGTTTTCCAATAGTTACCAATGACCTAGATGATATGTGGTTAATAGTTGTGATAGCACCCCTTTTTGACCAGGTTGCGGGTTATGTGGGATTACTTGTTATGGACATATATTAATTCTTATAAATTTGATAATAATGTTTTATATCATGTCCTAAAATGTGTTTTTTTAATTTTAGAGATATTCCTTCATGACGATGCTTGTTGAGAAGATGATAAGAGGTAGTTTCTAGAAATGATCCACTAATCGGGGATGATTAGGAATAGATTTTTCCAGGAGAGGAAGCTGGATATGATCTCTATGAGAACTAGGATTATTTTATAATGATTATCAAATTTTACATAGATTGATTTGTGAAGAGTATATATGACATGACATGGTACATCCAGTGGTATCACCATTCGACTTTCACTAATGTGTGTGGACAAAAGGTAGCCGAGTTATGGATTCAGTATATCCATATGATTCTTGAATACACAGAGACTATGGTATTAAAATATTCAAAATGGAATTTTATATGATGCCATTATCAGTTATTCATTTTTGTTAAATCTATACTAGGGATGGACAACTTGAAAATATGGTATGAATGGACATCCAAAAGAAGTTCATGTATAACTTTTTCACTAATATGGTATGAATAGAGAGGGAATTTTAGTTTATGATGATTTCCATAGAAATTATGTCCATTATAGAGTATGAATGTTTCATTGGGAAATTTATGTTCATTTGTCTATTACTGAAAATAGTTGATACTACTATTTTATTCCATTATTAGGATGGTCATAAATTTTTTATTAATTCCTAATTTAGCATTATTTGATAATTGAATTGTGATGAGGTTTGGGATCATAATATTATATAGGAAGGGGGATTTAAGGAGGATTATAGCAGAGGATGGGTAGTTAATATTGGATTAAAATGAGATATCAATTTTGACAGTGTGATGAATCGCTATAAAAATGTTGACCAGAGTATTGGAAATGAGGACTCATTATTGGGGAAGGATCGGCTACGAAAGATCATACATGATTGATTTACCAATAGTGTGGTATATGAAGAAACATTAATAACTATTATCCCACATCACTATTAGAGTTATGATCTTGAGTTATATTTGTAAATATATCTTGGATCTAGAGGATCAATTGAAATATAGATTAGGATGAAGATCATAACATAATCATAGTTCTATAATGGGTTTTAAGACCCCAAAACACTATGGATTTTAGAATTATATTTTCCATATAGGTTAATGAAATATGAGAGGTATCTATGAGAATGGATGATCATATCTGCAGAGTGGAACATATTAGGGAAATCCGAAAATCTATAAGGAAGTGGGGTATAACAGTTACTTCAAAATCATCCCGTATATTTGTATTGTGAGATTGGTCCATCGATAGTTATATGTACTATTATATATACATATATATCATATATTCTCTGTAGTTATTTACATGATTTTTGGGCCTCTCTTAACCTTTTTAAAAAAAAATATTTGAATGGGTTGAGTTGAATATTAGATTTTGTGAGTCGGGTTATGATGACCAATACACCCTTTGGGCTATGGTTGAGAGATATCTATTTATGAAAGGGTTGTTCTATTAGGGTTGGGGGATATATTTTTCTTTATGAGATATATGTACATGATATGTCACACTTTGACTTGATTCTAGGTGTGGAATTCATGGTATTTTACCAATACCACATGGATTTTTTCTTCATATGAGTGACCTTTATGTAACCTAAGGGTGAATGTTAGGTGCATATTGTTTAGTGGGACATACATGTAGGATGTGCAATGTTGATTCATCATGAACAATGGGTGATCACCACCATTGTTTCAAGTCTATTGATAGATTATGGGGTTGTAAATAAATAAGTATTTCCACTCATAGTGGATATGTTCTACTATATATGTCTGGATGACTACACATAGTTTCAATATGAGAGTAATGTGGAATTTATGATTAAGCTCTTCTCTAGGGATGAACTAGTTTATATTCGACCCTACAGAATAGAATCAACAGAGCACAATGATCATAATACTCAACTAGAAGTGTTTTTGGATAAGGGTATTATCCATAAGATTTCATCACTAGGGTTTATCTAGTCTTGTTTTTATATAAGGATTACTTGACTTTTTTCTCGTGTGCTGATTACTAGATGTTGAACAGGAATGTAGAGAATAACTATTATCCTCTTCCAAAAATATATGATTTCTTTGACTATTGGAGAGGAACTTCTATTTTCTCTAAGATTCAATTCAAATCAAGGTATCATCAAATGAGATTCCGAGATTCTAATATACCACAAACTATTTTTAGGAGTCTGTATGTCCTTTATGAGTTTTTCATAATGCTAGTTGTATTGATGAACACTAATGTTGTGTTTGTGGACATTATGAACAAAATATTCCATGTGTACCTATTTCAATTTAGGATGTGTTTTTGGATGAAATCATTGTGTCCTATATGTCTGATAATTAGAGGTAATTAATATATCTCTTGTGATGGGTAATGTTAGATGTGTGGTACTTGGTTGGGCCATGTAATGTTTTGTATATTATGGATTGGTTTTAGTTGATCCAGAAGAGATTGATCACTATAAATAGTCATCAGAAATATTATGTAGAATTTCACCACTATCCACTACATTTGTATATTTGTGATATGATATTTCATTGAGTTTAATCATTCATAGGAACATCATTGTTTGGTAAACCATATGTATGTTGTAATCAAGGTATGTATTCCCCTTTGAGACTGTTTGATGACTTAGAATGATTTTCTATTTGATGGACTTATCAAATTGTTTTACTACCATTTATGATGTGTTTTACATTTCCCTATATAAGTGGAAATTAAAGATTATTACCTTATTATTTAATGGGAGGATGTCTATATTCTGCCCAAAATTATGATGGTTGAGGCAATTAATTATATTATGGATCATCGAGAGAAGGTGTTAGATGGTCAGATGATTCCTTTCATCCTTATATTTTGGTTCTATGTACAATATTTAAATGTGATGGGGGTGTATGAATTATTGGCGAGTCATTGCTCGCCTTCACTTTTTTTATTAATATATCAAGAGGAATTTCTTTGGATAGAATGTTTTTATGGTATAGAAATTGTGACAACCAATTTCCTTCCTTTTATAAATCTTTGAATTTTTTCTCTTTTTGTTTTTGTGAATGTTTGGCATTAATGAATGGAAAATATCTAATAAAAAAAGTGACCTAATTATTGAAGATGTATGTTTGTTTGAATTAATGGTGTCCATGTATAAAGGATTATATAAATTTATTGTGTACTCTTTGGTTATAGATAGAATCAATTTTGGGGTCTGTGTTTTTTTCAGAAAATGGGCTTAGTACTACCTGTTGGAGACATACACATCATGAATTGTTTATATGAAATGAATATGTTTTAGGGAATTTGTTAGGAATATTGTCTGGGGAGTAAAATTTTAACAATAAATGAAATTTTATACATGTCATTAAAATGTTGATTGTGATATAATTTATTCCGGGGAAACACCTTTTTTGATATCTTTTATTACGGGATATTTCATGCCATGAAAGGGATTAATGACGTGAACTTCTCTATTCCATTGGTTTTAAAAATTCATTATGATTAAAAAAATTTCATTTGTTTTTTTCCAACTTTTCTATGAAATCTTACAATAATTTTGGAAATTTTGGGTGGTCTACCATCGTCAATATTTCTCAGTTCAGTGTTTGTTTCATGTATTGGTTTTACTACACATCCATGGTATGTGGCCTTTCTTATTGTTCATTTCATTTGGTCACAGTGGTAATTTTTTCTATGTTCTTGTTTTATATTCATGGTCAATTTGTGTTATCTATAAATCTATTACTATTTCTTATTATTCCATACCTTTAGAGGGCCATTATGTGATTTATTTATCTTGATTCTTGAATGTAGGTATGTTTCCACAGTTTTTAGATGGGTGAATATATACACATTTTTCTAATTTATGAAGAAATATATATTCATATTGATCCCTTTTTTGTTCATTTATTTGAAATTTATCTAGGGAAAATGGATTTAATTAATGATTAATATTGATTTTAGAAGTTATTTTTGAAAAATGTAGCACTTTGGGAACCTTAGGTTCATCGAGTTATGGAAAATTTTGACCCTAATGTGTTATTAACCATTAGTGGGTTACCTTAGTGAAATCAACAAAGTATTTAGAAATTGATATTGGATTGAAACAACTTATTTACGTGTTAGGTTTACTTTTTTTCTAGTACATAGTACCATAGGCTAGTGACAAATAGTTGTTCTTTGTTTTTTATAGGAGGGTTATTGGAGTATGATTTATTTCATGTATATTTTTAACAAATTAAATTTATCATTTGTTTAAAATAGATAAATACCATGTTTTGGAGAATATTTTTGTATTTGTGTAAAAAATAAATTTTAACAAAAGTTTTTCTTCATAAACCTTTTTAGTAAACTATATTTTGTTTTAAATATATATATTTTCATTATTGATATTATATATTTTATTGAATCATTAATAGTACACTACTTTGATCTTTACACCACATTAATATTTTTATTGGGTAGTTATATACCCTATTTATAGGACTCATGGAATGGGAAGGGAATAATGTAGCATTCCAAATTCTATATTTTCTTGTCTCCTTTATAGCAAGATTGTTTAGTGGTGACATATGGCCACATATAGACATGTTTGGTCTTGTCTTATCATAATTTTTTGTTCAATCATATTTGAAATTATTTGTATAGATAATTTTATATCCCTTTGTTCACCTTTTATGTAATCTATATTCATGTTCTGTACTAGTTATAAATAATAATATTTTACATCATCTTTTTCATATCTCACCTTGTGGTAGCTAGTATGATTCTATAGTTTAGAAGAGACATGTGTTTTCATTAAACTAATTAAATGATAGTCCATTTATAATCCCATGATTTCCTATGAGATGTTGTTATTTTGAGTATCAGTTTAAAAACAATATTTTGACCAAATTTAAATAACTAATGTGTCCATATCAGTTTTTGGTGGGGAGTCTATGAGGATTGTTCATCATGTTATGTATCAGTTTATTAAAATTGAATTGGGGAAACACTATCAATACAAAATATGTGACCTAGTCCACATGGTTTGAGTAAATTGTGATGGTTTAGACAATGAGTATAAAGGGGTCTGTGGTTTTCTATAATCGTTCTCTTTGATCTACTACAACCATTCTTTAAACTCTATAGTTTTTAGTAGATGTTTAAAACATGGTTTGCACATGATATCCCAAATAGTGCCCATGCACCATGTGGGGTCCTTGTTATGGTTGTGAGGGGTTCATAGATGGAACAAATTTTAGAAAACAGTGTTCCAAATATGTGACCCAATTTTTTGACTGAAATTGAAAAATCAACCAAAAAATTTTTTAAAACATATTTTTCTGTTTCCTCCCTTCACCGTAGTGAAAAATGTAGGGGATTTTTTCATGTTGAATCACAAATCCAACACTTTGACCATGTTTCCCAAGACAGTCCATGATTCAAACATTGTTCAACTCATTGGATCTACACTAATGATTTCTTCTTACAGCTTATATCTTTCATCATTTTTCATCATATCAACATGGTTATTCTTGTGAACAATAGTATAAAATATTTCTATGGTTTTCTACTATTCATCATTTTTATTGAAATATAGACTAAATTAGTGGTAGATATAACATCATTGGTCTACCATTGATATACAGAAGGTGTTAAATATCATTTCCCTTAATGTTTTAGTGTTTTATTGGTATTTTTAGTTGTCATCTATTCTAGAAAATGTAGTGATCCTCCTAAAATTAATTGAATTACATGATTAAATTTAGTTTAACAAATTTAGGTTTTCCACTTAGCATCTTTATATCGATATAGGTAATTCATCTCAGTTGATCCACACATGGATTGTGTTCATACCTTTATAATGTGATTTTTACACCAATGGGGTATGCTAATGCTAGCATTATATTTATGTAAATTTAATCAGTTATATAATATTTTTTTATGACTCATTTTCAAGAAAAATCTAATGATTAAATGTTTAAATTGTAAAATAGAAGAATGTGGAATGGGTTAGAAGAACTTAATGTATGTAAATAATAATGAGATGTGTTATGAAATGAGAAAATGAATTGATAATGGTAGTAGATTCCTATGATATTTTTACTTCATGGATCATAATTACAATGGGTGTTGTATAAATATTTACTCTATGTTTTCTTATTGATTAATGTAGTATAAGGATTTAATATTTCTAAAAATATGACCATGATTACATTATATTCCATGGATATTTAAATACGTTAGACATGTGTTTCTTATAATAGTTGATTAATTAGAAGTTTAGACTCTATGGATCATGATTCAATTGTTTTGCAATGGAATTTCTACCCCTTTGATCCGACATGCATGGAATTTCCATAGACATGTACCATGGAAATTCCCCTTGGGATCGACTTTATTCTTTACAAAGATTCCATTGAGATTCCCCATAGACTCTATAAAGAATACTTGTTTATTTATTCCTTATATTCCACCATTTTTATATATGAAATATGATTTTATGTTATAGGAAACTGTAGATTAATTATCATTATTTACTATTATCCATTATTTAATGACCTTGATTAATATTCATATGAATCTATGTATCACTAGATAAGATTAAATCTGTATTTGATACATTACATTTTATGTTCTTATACATGTGATATACTAAAAACTACTTCATTGTCTATACATAGATGTTACATGATATAGACACCATTTGTGTTGTAATACTCAGTGTTATCCCACACCCTATTAGAGATGACATTGGGTACCATGACATACTTCATGTATTCTGCTACGCACAAGAGAAAGATCAAATTTTATGATTCTTCAGCTGGTCATTATATATGAGTAGGGGAGAAATGGACTGAGATATCCTCATGGCGATAGATTGGGAATGATTATTTTTTTTATAAATTTTACCATTAAAACATGTATATTATTGGATTTCTATTTCTATGTATGTGATTAAATTTTTTGTTGACACATGAAATGCTTATTATATTATATATGAAATTGATTCTAGGTATATTATTATTAATATTATATACATTATTATCTTATGTCCTTGATTATAATATTCTTCTTCTTATGTATTCATCTATTTCAATGATTAGTTTCTCTAATTATGATGATATAGTATCGCCACTGTACAACCTAATAACTTAACATCTAGTTGGAAACCTCTAACACTTGGGTAGGTGTACTTGAGGCCATGATAACCCATAGATCAAGGAACATTTTAGTGGCTCATGGGTCAGGATGTATGACAGTGGTATTATATAATTTTATTTTATTTTAATTTTTTTACTTACCAATTGGTATTCTTGAATAGACAAGTTGGAACGTGTTTGGGTTTAGTAATTAGTAGTCCCTGAGAATACTAAAACATAAATGAAAGAATCAATTTTCTAATGTTTTGGTATGATGTTAGGATATTTTTAATTATAATTGATTTGATACCACCATTGAGTGTTGCATCCAATTTTATTTTTATTGTTATGATTGATGGAGAGATTTGAACATTGGACTGATATGGAAAGGAACTTTCAGCCTCATGCATCATTTAAGGAACCATACAAGATTAACATATCATGCATATGACAGGACATATAATTTTTTTTGGATGTGTGATAATATTTTTTCCTCCTTGTGATATATAATTGATACTCAATTAACCATTTCATGTTATTTTGAAACATAGATGTTATATATAGTGAATTCAATAACAAAAATAGTTTTTTCATGCAAAATCTACATCAAACACCATATGTAGATAATTATGGAATGTTGAGTCATGGTCCATTGGTCGCATAGACTGGAATAGTTTATTGTATGAAATAAAAGGATTTAATACTTTTGTTTATAATGTTTATGGCCCCTTACGGATCTAATGTCGTGTCACATTTGGATTAAAATTCTAATAAATGTTTTTTAAAAAAATTATGTGAAATAGAACATAGAAATTTAATGGTCACAATTTGATATAAACATGAAATTGTGTTATGGAATAGAAAGCTTGGACAATACCAATAT
This sequence comes from Viscum album, assembly GCA_963277665.1. Classification (NCBI taxonomy): domain Eukaryota; kingdom Viridiplantae; phylum Streptophyta; class Magnoliopsida; order Santalales; family Viscaceae; genus Viscum; species Viscum album. The sequence continues at coordinate 122,034,768 of OY728151.1, forward strand.
CTATACGGGGTAGTAGGAAAAGTCACTAGTTATTTTAATGGTAGTTCTAGTAAACGAGTCAGGACTTTGTGATTATGAATAGTGGCAGATTTTTTATATGAAGGATTAATAATTTATTATGATGTCATCTCTAATATTGTTGTTACCTAATCTATACAGAGGTGAAATATTGAAATTTTAGTGATATTACACCAATTAAACATTGATACATACACCTAGAAGGAGTAAACAACCATTCTTTAGTGGTGGTGGTCCCTAGGCTTCTAGTAGAATCCCATATGGTTCTTGTTTTGGAACCAATAATTGTACCATATATGGGTTATTATGCAATGTTTTATAACGGTTTCAAACACTAAATGGATAAATTTTGGGGATCATTGGGGAATTACTTTTTTGTGTAAGATCTTATACTTGTTTTCCAGAAGAAAAATTATCCAGTGTTCTTAGGGGATAGTTTTCCAAATGGTTATGATCTTTGTATTGTGATTGTTTTATCTGTTTTTAAGTATCACGTGAAACCTCATGATAGGAAGATGAATCTAAAAATAAATATTCCTTGGAGAGGAGCTATGTACTAGTGGGATGTTTGGAATACAGATGATAAAATTCATGATATTGTATGGGGAGATCACCAATCAAGATTTGAAAACTACTTCTTCCTGGAGACACTAAGAGTAGAGAGGAACAGTGAGTTAAACCTTCTAGAGTAGTATTTGGATGACTGTAAAAACTGTTCAGAATGATTTATAGTGATTTATCATTATGAACTGATATTGGTTGTTAATGATCCATTTGGTGAATGATGCATTGATAAATGTCTAATGAATATGTTTAGATCATTTAGAAACATGTTTCCATTTAATATTAGTACTGAGATAAATAATTACAAACATATTAACGAAAAAATTAGAGAGGTCTGGGGAATAATGAAGGGTAGTGTATATTCCCCACAAAATGGTTCGGTGTCCAGTGGAAGGAATGACCATTTAGTTAATTCTAATGAAGGGAATACTAGCCAAGAATTTATTACTAGTAGTGTTTTATTTATTCCATTAGTGTAGGATGATGAGGCCTATGAGTAACAAGTTTAATAGTGAAAAATTTGAGTGTCAAGCATGTTTTTGGATGGGGAATGTATAATGTTTTTTAGGCCCATACATCAAAAAATCATAGTTATGTGGTAAAAACGTTTCTGGAATTATGAGTGGGATCCATATGTATTCTTCAGGATTGGATTTATAGTAGAATTGGTCAATCCAGAAAAGGTGTTATTCATGGTTGAGGAATCCATGAACCAGTATATTGCCAATGATGATTGGGCTTGTAGTTGATAGTGAGTTTTTTCACATAGCCATGGTTATGTATACTTATATTCTATATAGCCTACACCTAAAGAGAATATAGTCGTCCCATATATAGTGAATGGTATAATCTTAGTATCCATCATTCCGTTATCATATATTTTTAATACATGCACATCTTTTGACTTTATTTGTGTACCTAATGTGTACATCATAGAAATAATTTGTTCATTTTCGGACTGTGTTATGACTTTGGATACTCTTTTTGGTATTATAAAGAATTGTGTACACTAGTGCGGTGAATATCCCCAAGAGATAGATTGATGTTTCCTCAAATAAAATATATTCCCCTAATAATGAAGGGATTTAACATCATACACAAAATGGCATTGATAATTTCTTATCATGCTTTGGTAGTGTATTATTTTTAGATGTTGAACTTCACCTCATTAAGAGGTGGGGTTTTTATTCACAATGCTGAATTAGAAGGGAATGAATGTAGAATTGGGCCTAATCATCATGGGCTTTGTAGGATGGCATCCCATAACGTTATTTTAGATGTAGACGGTTAGCGAATTCATCATGTAGATTTCCCACCAAGGTATGATCATTTCAAGGAAATTTTACCTGATGCCATTTATTATCTATTGTTTAAGAGAGATAGAGTTTGATTTCATTATAGAGACGATTCCATGATTTAGCCCTCCATTCCTCCTAAATTTTTTGATTATAATGAGTTGTATGAAATCAGGATATAAATAGTGGAAATGGATTATTTTTGGTTTATATGTCTCATCAAATCATCATGTGGCACATTATTGAATTTTGTAAAAAAATGAGGATCAAAACCTTTCACTATGCGTGGATTATTAACAATTTTACCTGTTGAAGTTTCAGAACTAGTATCAAATTACATGAATGTATGATCTCATTGACTATTTGTAAGGGGATCATGTGTTTTTATGATTTATCAATGATAATGTTGTAATCATATATGTGTTCATACTTCATACATATATCATACATTTTTTCATTGTATGTATTGTTTACATTAGTATATATTAATTCGGTTCGGCCATAAAAATGTTCCAGATGTTTTATGGAACATATGCATATATTTTTCAATCCATATGTGGATTCATTTGTAGTTGTATTCAAGGATGATATGTTAGTGTATTCTAATAACTGACCCAACAATGATAAAAAATAGGATATTATTATTGACACAATAAGGCATGATTGGTTATATTTTAAACTAAAAAATATCATTTTCAGATAGATAATATTCACTTCCTAGGTCATATGACATCATAGAAATGAGTATTAATTATCCCTAAGAATGTGTGATTTGTGGCTTCTTCAGTTCATACTATGAATGTTTTTAATATATAATGTTTCTAGGGGATACATGATTATTACAAATTATTCATAGAAGATACATATGTTTATAGTAGGTATTGTTTATATAGTTATCTAAAAATTTAGGTCAGTTATACAAATGTGCCAGAGGTTTTATTTAACTAGTTAATAGAGTTTTCTATCCATATGTAGATTCATTTGTAGTGGTATATAAGTATGATTTATTGGTGTATTCTCATAACTGACACAACCATGCCAAAATCATATGATTGTTTTGGATACACTAAGATATAATTGATTATATTCTATGATAAAAAATATCATGGTTTAGATAGATAATATTCACTTCCTAGTTCATATAGTCTCACAAAAATGAGTATAAAAAAACCTAGAAAAGATTATAGTTGTGGTTTCTTGGGTGAATTATAAGAATTCCTTTTATATAAGACGTTTTGGTGATATATGGTTATTAAAATTGTTTTGTACATGAATTATAACACATAGAAGGACCACATACATGTTTCAATATAATGTCTATGATGTATATATTATTATATACATTAGAGATAGCTTTTCAAGATCTTATAGGGAGCCTCACTTTTGGGCCAGTCTTGATTCTCCCAAATCTAGGAAGAAGCTATAAATTTTATTATGATGAATCAAATATTGGGATAGTATAATTTTAAATGAATGATGATAACTTCATGAAGAATGAGTCTTTTCATTGAGGCCTAAAAAATGGAACTACTGGATGCATGATCTCTTGTTAGCCTCTATTGTATATACCTGCAACTATTGGAGCTATTATTTATCAGGAGATAATTTTTCACTTGAGGAAAATAAATGAATTATTTATATATTTTCAAAATGTTTTCTAAATTTATGGAAAAAATTGGTTTGAATACATTTAATCATTCGACTATATGATTTTTTATGTTATGGTAATGGGCAATGTTTTTCTGATTCAATGAGAAGGAGGACATAGATATAAGCTACACAAGAGGCCAAGAGAGTGTTGAAGATTATGTAATTATATTAAGATATAAAATCAAAGTATGATTATAGTATTTGAAATTATTTTCTATCGTACATGGTAGTAACATTCACTCTTCTTGAAATTGTAATGATGAAAAAATTAGCTGATTTAGAGGGCCTAGTCTTATAGGAGAGTGTAGCATGTGTGGCCCTACGTCGTGGTTGGGCCATGGGTGAGGATAAAATTATACACATATATAGTAACTTGTTTTATTCTAGTAGACCTATGTGACTAGTAAATGTGAGAGTATAATGCGTCATATTTTTAAGTATATTTCAATGATACTAAGTTATATCATGACGTCCGATATAAATACTATTGGTTGGTTATAAAATGAGAGGTATTTGGTTTTTGCATGAGGTGTTACTCCTTTCATGAAGTGATGGTTGGCCACCAATGATTATAGTGTATTTTTTAGTAGTTTACCATTCAATTGTAGAAATTGAATGATGTACCAATGTATTATTAACTTGGGTTTTGAGGTCTTCTCAAGGTAATAATTTCATATGGGACATTGTGTACATAATCACAATGGAATCCCACATCCATAAAATTAAGGATACATTCTCAATAGATGTTTTTGTGAGACATTATACATATGATATAGGGAACCTTCCTGGGGATCCACACTCCAGTATATTAATTTGGGATTCTAAATTTACATCGCATTTTGGAAAAATGTTACTTATGGAATTCTATACATCAGTTCTATTGAATATATCATACCACAATATAATTGATATCTAGTTAGAGTGCACTCTAAAGGATATAGATTACATGATCTAAGTATACATATATGATTTTGGGTTCTCTTGGGGAGGCCTATATCGCTTGTCATGTTCTCATATCAAAATAACAATCAATCAACTATACAGATGGCACATTTTTTTGATTTGTACGGTAGGCCAGGTTGATCACATCTGGTCTGGTTAGACATTGAAGTGGTCACACTACCTATAACACATATTGTTCGGGAGACTATAGACAATGCATTATTTATTAGAATATTGATCGAAACTACAATGTATAGACATAAATTCAAGGATTATTGCCATCGATGGATTCTTGTGTTTTAGGATGAGGGCCAATTTTTTTTATATATGTCACTAAGGTTGGGGAATAGACATTTTATGATACATTGTATGATTTTATAATGATATTTATGGACATAAAGTATTTTGGAGAGTGTGATATTGGGATCCTATCAATTTTAGATTCCTCATAGGTACCCAACCTTAAATAATATATTTCATGTATCGAAGCTCGACCGTTATCACTTAGAACCATATCATACACTTCATCCGTATGATTTTTAGTTTGATGTATATGATTCCATATAGAGGAATACTTTTTTTTATCATTTAATAGTTAATGAAGGATCTCTGTGGTTGGTTAGATCCTATAGTATGGGTCATATTGTAGCACAATCATTTACAGAATGTGACTTGTGATAGGGTGGAAGATGTATATGCTTAGTGGTTAGAGTTATTCTTATGTAATTTTCAACCACCCATGGAAGGGTAATGTATGGGTCCAATTAATTTTATGGGAATATTTTAAAGTATTAGGTTGTCCTATGATTAATGGATATTTTTATATTTAGTTTAAATGACTATGTTTCAACTAACGTAAGTTCTTAATGAGGTCACTGGTGTTTTAGGGCACTCTGGGGCTTGTTCCAACAATGATGGATTGTTTTTTGGAGAAGGTTATATTGGTTGAATGTTTAGAGAAAATTGGTCATCCCAAGAATCAAATATTTTTTAAACCATATAGTGTTATATAGAGAGTATAAAAGGGTTCATTATTTTCTGTAACTGTTTTCCAAGGGCCACACACCTCGGTGGGAATCTCATCTATTTTTAGAAAATTCATTTCACAAGGCTTGTTCTCAATTTCGAAAACCCTGCGCATGAGCGATGTGGGTTATATGTTTATGTAATGTGGGGAATATGTTTGGCACATTGTTTGGACTAACATGAAAAAAAACTACTCAAACAAATGTTTTTGGTTCAAATAAACAAATTCCCTAAAAAATTTAATAAAAGATAATAATTTTCATCCAATTGAAATTATTGTGAGATTCATGTCCTTTTCTCCTTATTAATCTTAAATCAGATTCTTTGATCCCTTTTTGGAATCAATACTCTCATTTAAACAACATTCCTCTTATTGGGTATGCACCATATATTTCATTTTTTTTATTACACCTTTAGTGTTCTTCTTTATATTGATGGAGTCAGTTCTGGGTAATCTAATATTACCTATTTATGTAGGTTTCGTCCAATCTTATTTTTCATCATAATAGAGACCGAATCAGAAATTTATAATAGAGAATTGTTTATCCATGGGAAGATGGTAGGTGGTATATACAATTTCCTTTAATTTTTGTGTGTTTCATAGCTAGTTACAGTTGGGCTGCATGATGATCCTTCATGCATTTCTCCAAAAATTAATTGAATTTATTGGTTTAATTTATTGGAAACTATATAGGTTTCCCACCTATAATCGTCATGTGTATGAGGGTTTACAGCTCACCCAGGCTACCCATGGTCTGTGTTATATCCTTTTTTAGGTTATTAGGCTACCTGTAGGGTGTGCTGAGCTTGACCAAATATTTATTACAATTTAATGTGTTGTACGAGAAATTTTCTGCCTCATTTTCATATATACACCTATGATTAAATGCTTAATTAATCAATTGGGAAAATTTGGATTGTATTGATGTAACTCATGGAATGTGAATGATAAGATAATGAGTTAGGAAATGTGATGATTAATTGATAAGGTTAATGGATTCCTTGGATATTTCCAATCATATGATTCTTATTCTATAGGATTCCATGGAAATTTATACTCCATGAATACACATTCATTATGGTAGTGGATTACTTGGTCATTTCTACTTGTATGATCTTTATTACATAAGATTCCAGGAAAATTTCTACTCAATGGTTCCTAATTCTATAGATTGACATGGGAATACATACACAGTAGATCTCCCTTTATTGGATCCAACTTTTATATACTCTATAAACCCACTCCTTTCGATCCATCCAAGTCTTTATAATGTTTCAATTATGATGCTCCATGGAATCCTTGAGGGTTCCTTGGTCATTTATGCCTCTGAATCAACACTTTTAAGCGATATATATGATTATAAGGAATAATTAATTAAAGACAAATTAGCATGATTCAATATTTTCTATGATTTCAAATTAATCATTATTGTTCAAAAAGGCCCATGATTTACTTGACAAGATCATTTCAACATTTGAAACATTTTTTTTTAATTTCTACGATACTTGTGATATACTACACAATGATTAATTTTTTATATAATAACTTTACTTGTTAGAGACCCAATTCGGGGTGGCCTATAGAGTGTTATCAAACATTTTATTTGGTCCTCCAATGGGTTCATGGATAGGATTCATGGATGTTAGTAGGGATATGGGAAATCCACAACTTTAAGGTTCTTGATTTGATCATTTCTTTGGATTAGGGGTGCATTATTTTGTGAAATACTTGTGAAACTTGGCGGTGATAGTACATTTTTGTAGTTTTTGTACTTTGGATACAATTATTCTATTTGAATCATATTTCAATGTACTATAATAACTTTTTTATAGAGACAATAAATTTTCATCATATTGAATATGATAAAGTTTTTGAATTTATTATTATTACATTAATCTGAATTTTTTTCATCTATCATTGATTGTATTACTTGATAAATGTGGAAAATTTTATCTATATTAACTAATAGAAAACAACTACCAGGGAGAGGAATGTGGTCATAAATGATAAAATTCTCTCATTAAAAAATAATAAATTTAAAATAAACATCAATAATAAAATCCAAGAGGATTAAAAACATCATAGTCCAAGTCAAAAACATTATATAATTGTATAAAATATTATGTTGATTCATTCTTCCCCATGAGAAGGATATATTCCACATAATGGGTTTCATGTAAAAGTAATCCTTCTTTTTTACTTGGATTATTCAATTGATCATAATAAGTAACATTAATAACCAAGTCGAATTTATCGACAATGTGTCAATAAGATTTTTTTACTGGAGATTTTTAATTCTTCATGTCAGTAAACCTGCCCCCAAATTTGATTCAACGCCACTGCATGTTGAGTTGATAAAAAATCATATAGAATAATTATTATGAAAAAACTCCCTTGACATCTTCTCTCTATGTTTTGGGGACTAATACGGGATAATATATTGATTATATTATTCATATACTTACATATTTATGTATTTAACCTCTATGTTAGTGTATTTATTGGGGTATAGTCTACCCATTTTACTACCGTAGACAATCACCAATAGTTGGAAGCTTCTAGTGTATGGTATGGCACACATGAGGACATGGGATGCACCAACTTTGGGAACCATTTAGTGTCTCCCAGGATGGGATGTTATAGTCCAAAATAGATGAAAAATTATGTAATTGTAGGAATGTAAAATAAAATCGTTATACCTATTTAAAAATATATAATTATTCTAAAAACATAATAATACATGATTTACATAATTCACAAAAGAATAAAAAATGATATTTTATGTATGTACATGTAAACATTACCATGAAAGTGGGATGGTTCATCATATAACATGTCAATAATATTGGAATAATGGATGAGGAAAATGTGTAAATGGAAAGAGATGATATATTATATGTGGATTGTGAGATCATACAAAATCTATCTATTTTGTAAAATTATTGATTCTAGAATTGGAAAATAAAGTATCTTATTTTTACCATATTTTATTTAATATATCATGTGTTAGAAGCACATGAATAATATATTTAAAATCCTAAATCTACTGATATAATCAGAGAATAAGGAAGGGTTTATTAAATGTCAATAATTGAATGGGATCATGATGGTTAATGAATTATTATCTTATATGCTAGATTTGGGGATGACCTGAAAAATTTTATATGAATGAACCCAATGTAAATACTAGTTTTCATAATATTGTTGAATTTTATTTTATTCCAAATATTTGTTGATTTTCATTATAACGTTCCCATATAAATATAAAAGGGATTTCACATTAATATTTTGAATAATAATATGAATATTTATCAACAAAATGTTTAATATAATATTTGAATAAAATTTTCATCCATTATATTTTTATTTATTTTTATTACAAATGGTTACTTATCAAAGATGGTTGGAAATAAGATCAACATCAATGTTATTATTGTTATTTCTGATGTTTTTAATGTCTTTTTGAAAGTTTAATAGTCACCCTATGAATCCAGTATTTTAGTTTTCAGTATAAATAATACCTAATACTACACCTATTAAAAAGGATACTTATATAATGGAATATATTTAGATTTATGAATTAAAGAAAAAACTTATAGATAATCTTAAATATGAATTATTTCAACTGAGTGCATCACCATGTCAGGTGCTTAATATTTTATTCACTTGTAATTATGTATCAATGAGAATATTCATTGATTAATAGGAGAAAAAAATATCTTGTTATATAATATGTATCACCAACAATATAATGTTATTTTTTAAGATAATTAAAATACAACTAATAGATTGAAAGTCATTATAGATACCATATATTGAGGGTCCAAAGTGATGAAATACAAAATACATCATACCAAATGAATTATTGAAATTTTGAATTTATATTTATCACATTTTTTACTACTATACATTAATTATAGTAATGGATTTTATGAATATAGTATTCTGAGATTACTTCCATCAATTTGTTGTTGAATTTATAGATGAAATTCTTACAAACATGAATAGAAATGATGAGCCTAATTTTCAGTTGATAATTATATAAAATACATGAGGGAATGATAAAATATATTCAAAATTAATAATGTGTGAATTATTTCTACATATAATATAATTCATGGGTAATGTGATCACTATTGAGGGTATATTAGTAGATCCTTCTAACATATAAGTCATTAAACAATGTCATGGACTAGACACTATGATTATGATCCTTTATTTTATTGTTTTTATTTTTAATATTACTGTTGATTTGTAATGAATTTACCAATAATTGATAATTACCTCACCATTTAAATGATGAATAAAATCTTGTTTCATTGATAAATGAATGTGAAAAAATGTCAATGATCTTGATAGAAGACCAATATGTGAACTTCTACTCACATTTCACTACCGCGGACAAGGACTTAAGACCAATAGTGACCCATCTATGATGGTAATGGGATTTGTTCTTCTATAGAATGAAATATTGATAGATTATATCTCACATAGACTAATTTTTCATGAGTATAATTAAGTATCCCCATACATAGAGTTATTAGTAATTAAATTTATATAAAATATATGGAGGAATTACTTTTAACAAAATGATGTGACATATATTCTAACCAAAAATTCTTAATATATATATATATATATATATCTAGAAAGAGTTGAATATTTTTTTAGAGAATCTTGAATTTTTTATATTAATTATTTATCATTACATTACAAGATAAGTAAGGGTTCAAATCGGTTGTTTCTTTGAATCAAACGTATCATGCTATCAAATATGTGATTCAAGTGAAAAAATAAATAATTATTGAATTTGAAAGGATATAACACTATGTTTTTATTAAAGGTGTGAAATATGATCATACCCAAATGAGTTCTCAATTAAATATTTATTTGATGATTAAAGTTGTTCTAAATGTTGATGTAGAAAAAAATGTTTAAAAATCTTCATGTTTTCAATATTCATTTTAATGTAATGATATTTATAATGAACAAAAGATGATACCGAGTTAAAAATTAATTAATGGAGTTATTTGATAGGGATCAGAGATACCATTATCAATTCATATTTTATGTATAATTATGAATAGTGACCTTATAGAAAAATTCTAGTGGGATAACATGAATAGAGATATTGAAAATAATGAATTGTTGTTCATGGTGTTATAATAAGTTAAGTTGTAGTGTTATAATTCAAGGGTGATGTTACCAAAAGTACTAATACCAATATTGAAATTGAAAATCATCGATGTGGGGTTCTTCGAGTGACAGTCCATGACATAAAAATGTTATGCATCAATTTTTTTTGGAATTATTTTTCATTACGTAAAAATAAAATCATTTTTATCAAGGAATAATACTCCCTTGAAATTATTTTCTTATTATACATTATGTATGTGGTAAAGTTAAATTGGGTACAACAATCATTTATATATTTTCATGATATGAGGTTTATAATGGTGATATGGTGATGTCCTTAGAATTATTTGGATATGAAGTTAACTTTTAGTATTATCTATCATAGTTAGACAAATAGTTAGTGTGAGGGAACTATTCAAAATAGGGAGGATATTTTATGATCATTATTTATATATTTTTAAAGTGCTTTTTATCAAAACCCTCTTATTATAAAAATTTCATTTAACAAATAGATTTCACTCAAGAATTTTAATATGTACATATGAGTCCAATAATGAAAATTTTTTATAACATTAATATGTTGGGTAGTAGTTCCATAACTAAATCTATTGTAATAGAAGATATGAAATAAAATAACAAAAACAAATAGACACATTCATCAAGACAACATTGAATCTCATATTCAACAATCCAATTCTGTTGAAAATTACTTTTGAGATCTTTGAATCAATGTTGGTAAAAATATATTCATGTTAACATAAAAATATTATAATGTTATGATATTCATTAATATGTCCACTATGATCCCTAGGTATATTATTGTCATCGAAATTCATCATTTAGTAGTGAAATTTTTTTATCATTTGTTCCCTCCACCGATCCACTCTCATGTAAAATTGTGTTCTATGTGTCTCTTATAATTAGTTACATACCATCTAGGACACATTTATTAAACATGGAGGTTCTACCATAGTGGAATAATATTTTTATTAAAATAATAAGTGTAAAACTCACATCATAGAGATATCATTCTACAGAACATGACTACTCAACTTATTAATGATTTTGAGGGTATATAAAATTTTAGGAAGCTACATGGAAACCCAATGATATTATGTATCAAAATATCATAATTTATTACCTTATTATTGGTGTAATTTGAATATAATATGTCCTTTTTTGTTGTATTATTCCCAAAAGTGGATACGATACCCTAAAAGGTGTATAAATCAAGATATTAATGTTTTTTTGGAAATTCATCCAATTCTTATAGATCTTTCCATCATTTTTATATGTGTAACTTAATATGATATTTTTAAATTTATGTTGATCTTATAAATACCAACATTATCAAATGATTATTCATAAATTTATTTTCATTAAATTGAGAATAGGGATACTATGATTTTTATTTGGTTCACCGATATGGGATATCATAAATATAATGATTACAACATTGTGTTGGTGAAAAAAAATTAAAAAGAACAACGATTCATTGATTATGCTAGTTTAATTTTCATGGGATCAACACCCTTAAAATTCACAGATAAGACTAAGTACACTTCCTGGTTTATAACTAATCATAATTTGATATCTCATCACTCTCCAAACTAATGTGTCACAACTACCCCTTCAAATAACTCCGTTTTTGATCCAATGAATAAATATTTAATACACTTAATTTGGTGAAATGTTACATTTTACATTCACACACTAGTTTAATACCACTTTACGGAAAATTTAATAGGTAATCCATTCTCAGAAAAATCATGTTGCTTTCTGATTTCGAGAAGATGAAAAATCGGTCAAGAAAATATCAATAATTTATTAGAATAAATTGATTTTTTGAACCCCACAATATTTGTGATTATTGTAGAGCCTTAAATAAGAATCATCCTTCCAATAATATCTCATTGTATTCAGGAAGAAACATCCTTCATAATATTTATTTATCCTTCATGACAAATACTTTTTTCAAAATGATTAATTTCCCTTCACGAAGCTCAATATTGTCATTTTTATTAAAAATTATTATTGGATTACATACCCTTCATGAAGATATCTTGTTCTAAATCTTTTCAAAATAAATTCCATTGTGACTCACCTTCAAAAATTTAGTTCCATAATATTTTCATTGGGACATTCTATTTTGGAATTAGAAATAATGTCTTATTTATTTTCATTTCCACCGGTTTATGAAGCTTATATTATCTCCACCGATGATTCATGAATATCTCCTAACTTATTTGGGATCCTCCATATCTTCATTAAGTAGGAGGGTGATTTTCGATTTTTTAATTTCTCTTAGTTGTAGAGATTTACAATCAACATTTCACGTATTCGAAGGCCTTAAAATCATCAATAAACATTACATAATGATCTAAAAAACCTTTTCAAATCAATAAATCATTTAATAATACATGAAAATTCCATATTTATATGAGTAATTCATTGAAATATAAATTATTGATTAATCTTTTGGTACTTACGGTAGAGCATCCATCCCTTTTTCTCTTATATTTTTCAAAATACCATTTAAACAACTGTCGTGGAACTCAAAAACTGTCCTTGGAAAGAAAATTATTCATCCAAAAAATCAACCAAAAAAATGAAATAATATGGTTTGGTATTGTTTCCCATAAATGATGGTTGAAGGTAACACCTAATGATATCTTTTGTATTCCTTACAAATTAAATTAAATTATCCGATTTCTTACATTATATTTAACCCCATGTCAAAATGGATAATGATATTTTATGGAAATTATGAAATAGACTTTGGGTTTTAGGGTTGGAATATTATTAAAAATTTTATAAGAATATATAGAAAATATTATTATTTTATTTTTAATAATAAATTAAAAATAAGTAATCATTAAATTTTAATAAAATCATTTCATAATTAAAATAGAAATGTTTCGAATGCAATATGTTTTTCCAGGTGTCATGACTTTTATTATATATATAAATATTAATCACTATATAAGAGTTTTTAAAAATATATTTATAGAAAATTACAAAATAATAATTTATTTATTCATTATCTAATTGTTATTAATAATTGTAAAACCATTTTACGAAAAATTAAAGTTATTTTCTATAAAACAAATTTTAAGATTGTATTTTGTTTTTATGATAATAAATTATATAAATGCCAATTTTATGATAATACTACTGATATATTTATATTTCACTCTACGAAATTTAATATTATTCATAAATTTTTAGGATTATAATGAATATAAACATTGTTTTATTCTTAACGATGAATTTTATGTAAAAATAGATTCATATGCATTTCCAATTTTTATTTTAATTTATTTTCCCATATATTTAAATTTAATTTTATGAGATTAATTGTGTATTTTTATTAATAATTCCTAAATATGGTAAATAGTATATGTTCAATGTTGTTCAAAAGTAATAGTAATAAAATATAAAATGTTGCACAACTGTTATGTGTAAAGAGGTTTATCAAGGTGTTAAAACTAAGAGATAAAAACTAAAAGAACACATAAAAATTTATAAATATGACTATATTTATATATTTATATATTATATTTACTTTCATTATATGTAATTTCTATTTTTTAAACATATTAGGATACTAACATTATACTATTTGAATCATTTTTGTAATCTAATATATATCCCTCCCGCAAATTATAAAAGGGAACCTCTTATCTTCACGTATTATAAATAAATTATCCCTATAGAATAAAAATTGTCTACCAAATTACAATAATATTTTATTTATCATCATTCATGATCTTACGATGTTAAACCATTCCTATTATAAGAATTATTAATGAGTAATCCATAGATGGTATATATAAGAAGAGGAAATTATATTACCTAACTCGTTCACAATTTATTGCATTCTATACATCCTTTAAAACTAGTGTTTAAATACAAAAATTATGAATATATTATCAAAAATATAATTATTATATATTATGATTATGGTACAACCTTTTTTCACCTCCATTCCATCATGTTGTAAATAAAAGTATCATGTATGCGTATGTGTGGACTATAGCCTCGATGTATTGATATGATTAATTTTACATAAAACAATTTGATTAATGGTTATACCTATAAATTTAGTGAATATATATGATATAAAATATCTATTATTTATTAATTAATGATATAATATTTTTTAATCATTATTTCATATTCATCATAAAATGAAAACATTGATCGTTTATACATACTGATTACCATTACAATGAATAATGAAATTAATATATATATATATATTTTTATGTATGGTTATACATATGTATCTATTTATATTATATAATATTTATACTATTACTAATATTACTTATCTGATGGAACCATGATCATCTTTCGTGTCCTTAATAGAGGAATTGAAACATGCATGAAAAATGAAGTAATCAACACCTAAATTTAATATGGTATTTATTGAATGGTAGATAATATAATAAATTAAAACCCTCTATTGTATTATATTTTTTATTGTTATTCTATTAAAAAGTTAATATTAAATCATATTCACAATAAATGGGAAAAAACAAATTTTAATAAAGTAAGACCTTATGTATAGATTTTTTGCCTCACGTTTATTTCTATTTGGAATATAAAATATTCACCAAATAATTCATTAATTTAGGGAGTATAAAATTTTATTGATATGTTATATCTAGAGTAATTTTATATTCATGTTATTTAATGATTCATTCTATTATTTAATTTTATGTGATTGAAGATGCAAACGATTCAAATGTAGTATGGTTTTTATTTTACAATCTCACTATTTACTATAATTGATTATGATTAATTTTATTGTGATAAAAATATATGATATATCTCTCATAAATAATATATATATTATTCTAAAATTATTATTTTTTGAGATTATAATATTCCTATAAATTTACTCCCTTTATGTAATACAGGTCCAGTAAATTTTTTTTATGGAAACGGACTTTGTATCTCTATTCAAGGAGGAATATTTCTCTTTCATGTAATTGTTTTAATTATACACATTTATAGACTTTTTATATTCTCTAATGCTTGATTAATGTAATTTTATAACATGTTAGACATTATTTATAAAATATTAAAAGTAATCTTTTTGATTTTTTTTCTAATTATGTTCTTTTTAAGAAAGATGTTAAAAAAAATTATTTTCCTAATTATTAAACAGATGAAATTCCCACTATAATGACTCCAAATTTAAATGAATCATAATTTAGACGATTTTATGATTATATTCAATGAATGATTATTCACTAATATCAATGAAATATTTATCTTTGAAATATATGATTTTAAAAAATAATTATCTTCCATAAAAAAATTTGTAGTTATTTTGAATGGTTTATTCATCTATGAAAACATCCATTGAGGAAAAATATATATCACATGGTATATAATCAAATTACACCATCATTATTTTGTTTCTATACGGTTATTGATTATGATAATGATATGTTTATGAAAATGATATTCATTTCCATTGGTTAAGATATGTATATATATTATATTGTTTGATATTATGTCACACATATGAATGGATTATGAATATGTGATGGGTGGTTTTGTTTATTCATAAATATTATTTGGTAATTTATGAAGTTTTATGATATGAAATCATACCAATATAAGTTATCCTTAGCCTAAAATAAGAAATAGTAGCGGTTATTCCATGCCCGATGTAAGTACATAGGTAGTTTTTAAAAACAAAACATGCGAAGAATGTATTGTAGTGTACCGAAGTTGTAAGATTTATATCATTATGAATATTATAAAAAAATTATTCCAATCCCTCTGAAATTTTCTTTATCTTATTATATGATCAACTGGAATGTTATCATTGTTAATTCTATGATTCTTCTCTTATGATATTACCATCACATATTCTAATAATATTATATATGAATTAATGGGTTTTATTTTAAAATATTATGCTCCTTTTCTCATACCAATATTCTTATGTATTTTATACAAACTATACATTTTTTATATATCACATGTTTACCATAACAATATAATTAGAAATTTTATTTTGTTTCTTTTCAATATGTTATGAATAATTATTTTCTATAGTGTAAGTGAAAGAAGTGTACTATATTAGATGAAAATTAAGGGAGTTGTTAATGATATTTTGTTAAATAAGACGATTATGATTCTATAACCCAAATATTCCAAACCCATACTCTCCTAAGGGGTCTGTTATTATGAGATGCATTGAATATTCACCTAAAATGTTGTAATAGTTTAAATTTAAATTTTTTGTGTAACCTTATCTGATATGGGTCAATGATAAATATAATGGAATATAGGAAACAGACAAGTAGGGTGAAATACTAAACCAAATACTAATTGAAACTTGTGGAGTTATTCGACCATATTATATTAGATTACAAAATAACCATAAAGAAAAAAATAATAATTTGGGATAATGTAATATTAGGTATTGATAATTTTGTGAAATATGAAGCCTTATTGAATTATTAATATCATATTCTTCCTTAGATAGAAAATCATATTGTTTGTGTCATGTCGTCACTCTCTATTATATATACCTCAACAGAATGTTTGATGTTCTGGAGATCAATCAATCCATTGTGATGTTTGGAATGATCGTTGATGATTACATAATCACATAATTGATCATTTGAACATCATTATAAATGAACAGAACTCCATTTAGGTGAGGAGGAATATTTGGTGAATCCACCATGATGTTGGAATAATATTTATTGGGATGATTGAGTGTTGATTCTTCAATAGTTAATTCAAAATTTAGTATGTTCTTATCAAAAAATAAACGTATATGATGATATGTAGAGCTAACTAGTTTTTCATGGGATGTGATTAGGTAGATTATAATAGACTCTTTCATAGATGACTCAGTGGTGAAGTACAGTTGGGTAATAAGAGAGTTCAAAAGACAGATATAAAGATTTTGTTTGAGTCAATGCAGTTCAAAAAATTAAATTTATATTCAAATCATGGATAATAATTGTATGATATGACATTATAGATTATGACATGAAAATTGTTATAATATGAATTCATTTCGACCAATGATAATTTATTTCCTTGATGGGTTTTGGTTTGTACCATTAACATATTCAGGGGGAGATAATGATATTCGGGTCCACATTCATGCCATGATGAATATTGTTTATGTTATGATCTACAGAGGCATGGAAATTATTATATGAGTGCAGATTATTCGTTGCATGAAGTACCATTCATCAAATTAATATTGTATTTATATAAGAATAGAACCAACTATGTCCCCTATTTGACCAATAGTAATACATATATCACAAACCATTTTTATTATCACGAGATGTTAATGATAAACCATATTCAACATCATAAAAAATACCCAACAGACAGCTTAAACGAACAATGAATTGTTATTTTTTAAATATGAGCATTATAACCAAGTTGTTGAATTAAAATGTATATATATAATAAACTAATATTTCAAAAAAAATAGGCCATGATCAATGAAAATGTCTTTATTATTTATTATTATTTGACCACTCGACATATAGTAATGTCCATTTGTTCTTAAAAAATTTTAATTATTCATTTTTATTTTTGATGAAAAATATAATAATTACTTTCTAAATGATTATGATAATTTATTTGATAAAATAGAAAAAAATTAAATCAATATTTAAATATTTTATTTTGAATTAATTTTAAAATTTGATGATTTTTTATGTTTTAATGAATAATGAAAAGATGGATTTTTTTTGAAATCTATATTTTATGTTAAATTATACAAAATAAAAAAAAATTACCAGTATTAAAATTTAATTTGAATATTTTGGAAAAAAAATAATTTATTTTTTGAATGAATTTTATTCATGAATTTGGTATAATTTTTTTAAAAAAATATACATTTTTTGAAAAAATTATTTTACATTGGTTATTAATTGTTTCATTTTAATTTAAAATTTCAAAATTGTTTTATATATTGAATAATTGACTCAAAATATTGATGCATGGGGGAAAATTTTCATAAATAAATCCATTATGTTTTATATAATTATAAATTTAATGTTTAGTATTTTATTTCCCCCTGGTAAAGGTAAATTTGGTTATTTCTGGTAAATATTATGATAATGACCAAAAAAGACCTTGAAACATGCTTCGATTTTTATTAAATTCCTATAACTAGTTTAGAGACTTACAAAATTGGAATATATATATACTTTTTTTAATTTTTTCATCATTTGGACACTTTTATATTTTTTATAATGAAAAATCAAAAATATCAGTCTTCTATTTTTATTATATATTGATTTCTAACATCTATATAAATATCTTTCATGCTAAATTATAAATATAAATGTTAATAATAATTGATATTTTTTTATCAAAACTAACTTTTTAGATATATATATTTATCAATTACCTCAAATACATATATTATACTGAAACTATGATTGTGTGAGCTGTAAATAAAATAAGTAATCTAATTCTAAAAACCCTAATGGTAATATTATTATATTGAGTTTTTTTGTTAAATTTTATTTAAAATAAAATATTATAGATTTCTTTATATATTTTATTTAAATTCAATTATTTCCTTGTAGTTTTAAAATACAAATTAACGAATGTTTTCAAAAACATTAAGTAATGATATAAAATTATAAATAAAAATTTTAAATGATTTCAAAGTTCCAAAAATTTATTGTTTAGTTCATAAAACAATGAAAATATATGGGTCATTTATTCATTTATATTCATCATAATTACATTTTAAATTTAAAAAACCTTTCTATAACGGTAATTCTAAAAAATATTAATGAATTGTTAAAACAAAAGGATAAGGGTACATATGAGGTCAAATAATGTCAAAATTTTATTTTATGATAATATATCCATTAATATTAACATTAGAATCATATATTATTAATTTTTATCCATTTTTACCTCAAACTTAATTTATATTAATTTAATATTTTTATTAATACAATGAGTACCCCTCCCTAATTTAATAAAAGTTGACATTTTCTTCTAATTTCATTACTCATTGAGAACCATTTGTATAGTACCAAATATACAAAAATAAATTCTTTAAATTCCTTAGATCATTCTTGATCCTTTTATAATAATAATAACAATATACAAAATATTTAAGTATAATCATTATGTGGGTGTTTGATCATGAAGTGTCATTCTTAATCATGATATTATTATCTTCTTAGAGATACATAAAATATTAATAAACCATAGTGATATATGTATATAAGTATCTAAAAAATAATTTTATCTTCTAAAATTAAATTTAATAACCTATATTAATATCCACTTCTATCAAATGGGAAATAAAACATACATTCTTTTGTATGGAAGACTACGGCCACAAAAACAATATAATTTGTTTTCATCAAAATATCTCATGGATTGTTAAAGAGATTTATTTAATTTAAATACATTATAATCAAGAAAAATTTATTATTTTATAATTATAATATAAAATTTAATTATTTACCTTTTTTATTCAGCAAAAAATTACAATGCCAATCTTATGTACAAGTGAACTAACACATTCATTAAGAAATGTTATTCATTTTTCATCAAACCATCACTTGGATTATATATATATAAGTTTATTTGAATAAATAATATGGTATATATGATTTACCTGTAACAATGAAAACATATAATAATATGTTACATCTCTCCATAATGATTATTGAATCATTGAATCATTTCTCATGCATGTGTCTGCTCTGCCATCTATGTGGTTGGAATGTAGTTTATTTTTTATAACCATCATTCAGGATAGGTTTTAAAATTATTATTGTTAAATGAAATTACAATTAATTCTCAATTATGTTTATAGATATTATATAATAATTTCTCCATATATAATATTCAACCTACATTATTTATGTATCATACACGATCTGAATTTCATCAAAACATCCAATGTGATCATAGATCATTAAGTGATACTATATATCATGTTATTATGTTAAATAAAGGAAATAATAAAAATTAATTTGTTTATTAATAAAATAAGAAATTAAAATTAATTTATTTATTATTGAATATATGTAATACATATCAATATTAGAGCTCAAGGTGAGGAACTTTCTCTTAAAAAAATCTCCATTTAAATATTCCCTTCAGGCACATATTCATCAATGTACCTATTTTTTAAATTAAATAATTGTTTATTTATGATAAAATAAAAGTATAAAAAAGATTTTATTATGTCTCTTTTGAATTTATTTTAACAGTTTTTAAATAGATTTTTTATGTAATGTTTGTAATTTTTTTGTAAAAAGTCTAATGAAAATTTATATTTTAACATATATGGAGACACTTATTTTTTCCACAATAATATCTAGTATATTATTATTTTTAATTATGATTTTTAATATCTTCTTCAAAAAATTTCTTTCCTTTTATTTTGTTTATTTTAAGAAAAAATCGTACATATATTCAAGTATAAAAACATGTTTTCTTATAGGTTAAATCAATATAACACCTTCTCAAATATAAAAAATTAATATCTTTTAGGTGTTTTGATAATGCTATAATTCATAGTAATTGTTATAATGATGGTTTATTCCATTATAAACCCTAGATATGTTGTTACATTATTAGCTAATGAGGGGTGGAACCATGATAATCCAAGGATGGGTGGTTCAGTGATATCCCACCAGTATATTGGGTATGGAAGTCAAACATATGATTACTCCATTTGAAAGAGATATTATAAAAATGATATTTAAATGATTTACCATGTTACCTATATGTTTTTTATTATTTCATTTGGTTTTAATGGAAATATTATGATTTATCGAGGTAAGATATTGATCATATATTTAATTGAAATTTTTTTCGACTTCCTAAGGGGGAAATCTATAACTTTTTGAAAACTATTTATCAGATATAACGATTTAAAAGAAACCATTATGAGTTTTATATTCCCATTAATTTATATGGTGAATTGATTTATAAATATTTTAGGGAAGATAATGTTATTTATTGGGTAAAAATATATTTATTTTGATCCCATTGTTTATTTCGGAATAAAATATATTTATTATTGGAATAACCAATTTATTTTTTACATATTTTTTATTTATCTTACTAAGAGTTTTGATCTCATTCCATGGTTTAATTTTATTAAATAGAGATTTAGGGAAAATTATAATCATATATTGAAAATAGATATGATGTGTCGCGAATGGAAAATATATTCTTTTTAAAAGTTTGGTTTTTTGAGAAAATGGATTGTGAATAAAAGTCTCCAAAATATAATATATGGGATTTTATTAATGTCTTCTATCATAAATATCTAATCTAAAAACATAATAGTTTATTTTTTATTTAAATATTTTAATTGTCGTTCAATGTCACTATAATATGTTTGGATTCTATGTAATTCCTAAATTTAAGTATCCAAGAAAAGGTTTAGATAAATTTATTGGATAGAATTATATTTCAAAATATGTTATAAGCCCTCTAAAAAAATATTAGTATCTTATGGAGAATTAATTTAATTTTTCTCATTGGATAATAACCTAAATTATATTATTTATACTCTTATTTATGTATCATAGTATTATAAATTTTCAATATATATTATTAACCCATGTGGAATATTTTAATTTCATTAATTAATATCACGAGGTAATCATCAACAGATTAAAGATTTTTTTATCATAATGGATGGATAAAACGAAAACATGATCCACATTTCTATACTCTAGGATTCACTTGAAATAATAAATAAAAAATCAAGTTCATGTAACAAAGAATCATTATAAAACTTTGAGCATGAATGAAAAACACTTAATAATATATCCCAATCATATTATATCCTTTTATATACTAATGAACCTTTGTAATGATTTTATTATACTATTTTAAATTAATATTCCTATCTTACTCATTTTGGTAAATATAATATGGGATATTATATTGTTTTTACAAAGGATAATTTAAAAGAATAGATTCTAGTCAATTGATAAGCTAAAAAATACATTGATCATCATACATTATATAGATTTATATTATTTTTTTATCAATGGAACAATCCCATATTCTTTAAAATACTTCCAGAACATATTCGAATGTATTTAGGAAAACTACATTTGGATGATGATTCAAAAAACATTGTAAAAAACCCAAGATTTTTGAAAAATATTTATTTATGTAAATAACCATTTTAAATAATATTTTATATTTTTTCACATATAAAATATTGATCTGAAAATTAAAATGTTATTATGTATTCTAATATCATAGGGTCTACACCTGGCATATCAATGGACCCCAAACTCCCAAATTGGGTCTAGAATGTTTGGTGATAAAAACTTCATTGGTCAGGATTATTTTATTAGTTGTGTTTTTTATGATGAATATTAATTTAAAATCATGGTTGAATTTATATTCTTATGATCAAGGATATGAAAATATATTTTAAATTTTTTTACAATCATGAAATAATAAAATATTATAATGTATACATTATTTGAATTAACCCCATATAAAATGTAGCATTGAATAGTAAATAAGTTCTAGATTAATTCATTTGAGGTCATATTCTTGAGGGGTAAATTACCCTTTGGGTTATAATATTCTTGATATTAAGGAAATATTATTCAATTATGATTATCCTATTTTTTGGGAAAACTAGTTTTTCTTGAAAACCAAAGAGGTTAAATATTTATTTGATCCATAATATTATTTTTTATCAATTTGATCATTTTTCTTATAATATAGGATTTTTCATATAAATAATAGTTAGAAAAATAGATTTGGTGATTATGTGATTAATTTTATCTCATAATTAGTTCACTATTATTGAAAACATATATGTTTTGTGAAATAAAATATTATTGGATTTTATTTTAGGAGTAATGTTTAAATGAACTTTTCGAAAAATATATAATCATAATTCATCAGTAGGGATACAAAAATTATTATTGAAAATGAATAACTTATTTTAGATATTCTATTATTTGGGAATATAGATTTTTTGTTATATAAATAAAAATTATTGATTAATAATGAATATTAAATTAGTATCAATGAAATATGTGATTAAATCCTTATCCTTTTGGGTTTTAAAATTGTTCATACATATTTTAATAATTTTAGTTTAATTTATTAATAAAATGATATAACAGAAAACATGTATGTTAGTAATATTGTTTTAGTGATTAATATTGAATTTTATCATATGAAATTATTTTCATTTTGGGAAATATCGTACCTTATTATATGTATTTTGGGATTGTTTAATATATTAAGTTAAAGGGAATTAATTTTTATCCTTTAGTGGAATTATATGATCCATTAGAAGTTTATTTTAGTTCTTCAAGAAAAAAAAATCATTGAAAATACTCTACATTTGGAACAATATATTAACTTATTGTGGATGTTGACTGAATTATTAAATTATACATATAATGTAGTGATATTTCCATATGTTTTTTATATATATGGAAAATTAATTTGATGAAAAAATGAAAAAAAAATCATTAAATTAAAATTTTATCTGTTTACCATAATTTCAAATTAATTTATGGTCCTTTTCAAACATCTTTAGGTTAATGATTTTTTTCTTTATCATTATCATGATCATTCACATTATTTTTATCTATGAACGCCATCACTATCCAATATTATATTGGTGAAATTATTTTCCAAAATTTCCACATATTCACTCACAATAATTTCTTCAAATTTATAATTCTTGAAATTTTTTAATCCAAATAGCATTAATTTTTCTCTTTCCCTCTTTTCAAGAGGATGTTTTGTTTAATACTTTGTTTAATTCTAGTTCTCATAAAAATAATTTTATTATTAAAACCATTTCATTTCCAAGATAATGTTCTAAATAAGAGTTTGTAATTTATTTTTGGTTGGTTGAATAAAATATAACATTTTTTTAATATAATTATTTTGTATGATACCAAACAATATTAGAATCACTAAGATTAAATCCATGACTAAATATTATTAATCAAATGATATATTTTTTGATTAAATGATTAATTATTTTGAATAAATATGATTAAATTAATTTTTTATATTATATAAAAGACCTTATCACTAAAATTTTATCGAATAATTCCTATAGAATGAATACACTTTTACTAGTAATGTCATTATTTATTCATAATTTATTTTCCAGAAAAATTGATTTAATTTTTTATTGATAGAGTATATTAAAATTAATATACAAAAAATTTATTAAATTTATTTGAAAAAATAAAATTCATTTATGAAATTAGCATTTCTCTATTATATTTATATATTTTTTAAAAAATTATGAAAAGTTTGTTTTGTTAATGATTGTTGAAAAACATTGATTTATTTATATATATAATATTTTCACACAATATTTTAAATAATTACTTTTTTTTATTAATTTTAATAATTTATGTAATGTTGTGTTACCAAAATTACAGAGCCGGTGTATTCATTTATTATATTGGAAGGATTAAAAGGAATAAAATACCAAATGACTAATCATTTTTGTAGTATTTCAAAGTCATATTACGTACATGATACCCATAATATGTTGGGAATCTAAAAAAATGGAATACATAATAAAATGAAATAAACTATGTCAATGAATGGTTATACAATGTTTTATTTTTTATAACATTTATAAAGGAATAATAATAATGGTGATCTAAAATGATCAATAAAGGTATATAAAGTTGAATAAATAATTATTAAATGGAAATAAACTAACATGAAAATGTAAACAACTATTAACATATACCATTTAAATAACTAGGTAAGGGAACAACCATATAGAAAGGCATATAACTGAAACACATTCCAATTAATAATGTCACTGAGAATGAAATGTATGTATAGTTATAGTGATGATAAATATAATTAATGAATAATAAATGAATATAAATTATGAAAATACATAATTTATGGATTTCATGTTTTCTTGCTACAAGGAACCATTGCCCTCATTACCATTAACCAGTCAGTTTAGTAAACATGGTAAAAAGTCATCAATTTTGGCCAACTATTTCATTTCATGAGAATACAAATGCATCATGGTGCTATCAATAACCAGTCACACTTATGTCATACTTATACATAACATTCCTCACATCGAATATTCAATTAATTTTATAAGCAATATTCATTATCAAATATATATATTCATTCAATGATGGATATTAATCAATTATTCCCTATTAAATCAAATAGTTATTAAAGTGAATATTGTATGAAAAAATGATATATTGTTTAAGAAATAAAATTATCTTGTTTATGAGAATATTTATGTTCACATAATATTTTTTTTCTAAAATAATTACCAAAATATTATTGATTCAATATAACTAAAAAAATCATAAATATGAATTTATAATGAAAATAAAATACCTTAGGATGTTCGTGAGTGAATTATTCTTTATACATTCTAAAGTGTCACATACCACTTTAATACATATGAATCCAAATCACCCTGATGTTATGAAAACAAATCAAACATATCATATAATGAGAATAAGGATATAATTTATACAACATTTTAAATATTATTATATACACTATATAAAGTTGATGTGGTGCATATCAACAGATAAGTCTAAATAGAATGTAAATGGGAACGAAATCCCTTACCTTAACATTACTTTATATTATGTCATGTTTATCCTACTATATGGTGGTTTATAATATGTTAATGACTTTTACCAAAACCATTATATTTTTTATAATATGATAAATCATCTTCTAATAATATCATAATACCCATTTGTTAATAATCATTCATTATTTTCACTATTTCTGGTGTTAATTGCCATGTTATTCGAAGTATGACTTGACTTATTCTTTGTTGTTACTATTAAAGAAATTATGATTTTATCCTCCGAATATTTTAATTATTAATTAATTATAATATATATTCATTATATATGTATTTTTATTAATCAATATTAATTAGAGATATGAAATGAAGTGGACTGTTTAGGGAGATTATTGGTTGTACGTTTGCATGAATAGTACATATACTTCCTTTTCATATTAATATTTTGAAAAATAAAATATACATATGTATAATATAGTTAAATTATCATATATATGTCATATATGTTACAATTTTTATTAAATTCATCTATAATGCATTCCCTACATAGAGTGAAGTAATCACATCTCCTTGAGATGACAATAGTCCACACTTATACAAACATTGTTATCATAGTTACAAAAAAATTTATAAAGGTATGTATTATAATAGAATTAGATAAGAATAAATAATATATATATATAATATATTTATATAAATAGCATTTTTTTAAACGTAACTATTTCTTTGAGAGGTGGTAATGGAAAAATAAACAATCATTGTATCGTGTGGTCGTAGTTTGCCATACACATAAAAATTATTTTTATTACACATTAGATTGATTTGTGTGATAGTGAATGAAAAATATGAAAATATCAATATAAAAGTATATTATTTTACTTTTTTTGTAAAATATTCACTGAATTTGAATATTTTATGGACTGGAGAATTGAAATAAAATTTAGGATCTTGAGGAAAGATATCAACTCTCAATCGCGTAAATTATTTTGGCATTCCCCAAAGGGATTGATTAGATGGATTTATGAACAATGTATATTATTATTGTAAAATTTGAGGTTTTTTAGGTACTTTAATTATTTATTTTTCAATCCAATTTAGAATCAGGGGTGTGAGGAAGTGGGAGGACATAAAGACCTTTTATTGTGGAGGACGAGTGACACTATTGTAAATTTTTGGAAAAAGAATTCCACACACAGATTCCCAATATAAAATGCATAAAATAAAAAAAATTATATAAATTAGATAATATGGTCAAAATATGTATATTAAATTTCTTTTGGACATGTATCACGGTCATCCTGGGATTTATGTTTATGGTTTAGTCCCTTGTAAATCTTAATTTAGTCTTAATCATTGTAATTAATTTCAATCACCTTCAAAAATATTTTTTGGTCAAAACTAAGTTAAACATAAAAGAAATTATAAATTATTATAATTATATATTATAAATCTATTTTATCATATTCTGGACAGAATAGTGGTACAAATAAATTTTAATTTAATCCCGTAGTCAGGATGAAATTGTGCATTTTTAATGTAAAAATGTTCAAAAGTATGGGGAGTTTTTATACCCAATTTAAATGTGAAACTTATTATATTGAACTAATTAGATTAATTGATAAATAATTTATATAATTTGATTTTAAATTAGCTCAATAATATAATTTCACTCTATAAATAAATTATATTTAAAAGTAGTTTAGAATGGAAATTTATAATTTTTCACTATTCATTAAAAATGAAACTTCACATAAAAATACCAAAAAATAACCATAACATAATTTTATTCTGATTCTTCAATGAGTAATAGTATTTGGAAATATAAAATCTAAAAAGTTCCAAAAATTTTATTTAATGTATATTATTTAATAAAATCTTGTAATAGTTGGTTTATAAAAATGTGGAAGCCAGTTTTCAGGGTCAGCAGGAGGATGAAGTGAATGAGGAAGTGGATAATGGTTTTTGTGTAGGTTAGAATGCAGATGCAGTGAATGTAGATGTAATAAATGGTCATTTGAAGGTCATTTTGTGATGGACCATCCGAGTTGTCTTGTAATGATTGATATGAATAACCAGTTTCAGAAAAATAATATTATGGAAAATAAGCAGATGCAGGTCTCGAGTAAATGGGGATATATTTCTGAATGTGAGAAATAAAATGTGGGTGGGGTTGGAATCTCATACCATGACATTGTTCAGGGGTAAGTAATATTTCTCATGGGAATCGAGAGGATATGATTTTCACGCCATGAAGATGATCAAGGAATAATTATTCCTTTAACTGAAGACAATTTCAACTAGATCCTTTCTCCATAAAGTAGGTGGACTAGTTACCAGGGAGACTAATAATGCGTTTATATCATTGGAGCGACTGAATCTTATAAATATGTATGCCAATGTCATGAAACACTATTAAAGCTCAGAGTTGGAGTCAGTGACTACAGATGATGTTTTTTATCATAGAGATGGTGATGGGTTTGGTTTTGATGTGGTGTAGCTGTTGTGTTTGGTCTGTGGTTCTTGTTTTCTGAATATTCCATTCTTAATAAATGATCAGAGGCTTTAGCTTCGGCTATGATTTTCTGGTATATATATTAAGTTAATAACACACTAAAGTTAATTATTTTTATTTTATTAGGCTAAAATAGTATTTTTATCATAAAAAGATTATTATTTTTACATATTTCCTTTATATTCAAATGGTTCTTATAATTATTTAACTATAAATATATTTATAATATTTTAAAGAACTCTTTTTGGATTACTATCAACCTTAAAAAACCCCACATCCACATAAACTACAAAAACAAGATTGAAATTCAAATTTTTAAATTCCAAAATCATCATTCAAACTAAAGTGAGAATCACCCCTTGGGCCATCACATATCCTATGATGCATAACCTTCTTTTTTATTGAAACATTAAATTTATTAGGATTCCCATATAGAATTTGATTTTCATCGTCTACATGTAATATATTAATTATGGACAATTACTTCTCCATCATGATGTCACATACAACTATTTCATGTTGTGATGAAATATTTTGGGATACTACTTCCATTTAAATATTTTTATAAAGAGATTCAATTAAATGGTCAATATTTAAAATCATGGGGAATATGAAATACATATAAAACCTTTTTTAACTTATAATGGTATCTTCATCCACCATTACACTTTATTCCTACTTTTTAATTATTTTAATGTACTTTTTCTTCATCTCATTATATTGATCTTGAGGGATGTATTTATCAAATAATGTCTCTATTAAAGTTCTCCATTTCATGAATTATATTTCTTTTTCATCTTACCTATTAAATATCAATTACCACCACTGATTGAAATCTCCATTAACAAATTATACTAAATTTGTAACCAATTTTTTTCACCGAACCATAATTCGATGAATATATTCTCCAATGTCTTAAACCATTTTTCATCATCAATTTGGTTATTAGTACCAGGAAATGAGTGGTTCCTCTGATGCATAATAAGATCTAACATGAGGTAACCTGGCTGTGTAATAGGTTTCTCCATTTACGAAATATTATGTTTCATAACTTGATTAAAGATACATAATATCTCCATAACATTATCAATTCCAATACCAGTTTTTTCGGTTATTCAAGATGGAAATATTTACATTTTCAAAGACTATTAATATCATTCATCCTTCTGGTGTCCATTTATAAAAATTGGAATACAATGGATGAGGTCATAAGATTATGTAACATAATTTATAATCTTAAAACTATTGAAACAATAATTGTAATTTTATTTTTCCCCATAACTAGTATAATAATAATAAACATGGTTTATTTTGGGATTTCATTACTTTCAAATCCGTTATAATGATTTATAATGAAAATGTGAATTATCCTGAGAGTACCCTTTAGAGTGTCGAACTATGTGCAGAGTAAGATTAATTATCATTTACTAGGTAATTACAAGTCCGTCTCAACCAACCATGTCATAGTTATTACTCATAGGTATATTGGTACCAATTTCACATGCTCTTGTAGTATTCTTATAAGGATGTACTTCTAGGAATACCCGTATAATTATACCTTATAAAAAAATATTCTTCTACACTTATATTAAATATCTTTCTTAGGATGGTGTTTTTTGATATATATTATAAATATATTTTACAATAATGGTTATAAACATCCCTTCATTCCATCTATAATGTTCAAACCCCATAATCCATTTGCTGGTGCATTATTTTATTATGATGGCATGATTACAAGGAATTAAATAATGAAGGACTGATCATTTTAGTAGAAATTGAAATCCATATTACATACATGATTCCCAAAATATAGGGGAAATTTTTAAAATAAACACATGATAAATAATATAATTAAATAAAAAGAATCCATGAATTCTTATTCAAATATCTTTTCATCAAAATCTTGGGGAAAAGAAATATAACAAAGGTGAGATGAAATTATCAGTAAGGGTATGTAAAATAAAAGAAATAATGTATCGATGGAATTAAACAAACATTTAAAGGTAAATAGTTGATAACTAATGAAATTAAAATAACTAGATATAAAAAAGTATATCTGGAAATGTGAATAACTAAAACACACATCATTTAATCAATTGACTGATAATGAAATGTATCCATAGACAGTTCAAAAATAATTCATTGATGAATATTTACTGAATTTGAATGAAAAAAATGATTAATTATTACAATACTTATTTCCATGGTACATAGAACAAATAACATCATGAGTTTTCACAAGATTATTTAGAATATTAGGTAAAAACCCATCTATTCTAGCAAACAATTTCATCTCATGAGACTATTGACACATAGAGGGAATATCTATACTTGGGTCCCACTCATGTCATTCAATCCCTATAATTATTCATAAATAAAATAAAATAATAATAATATATAATATGACTTATCAATTAATCGTATTGAAGGAAGGTATCAAATTTATCAATTATTCTTCTTTTAATCAAATAAGTGTCATAGTGAACACCATATGTATAAATGAGATACATTTTTTGGAATAAAAAAATCTAGTTTATGATAATATGAATTTTCTATTTTGTTTATATGAGAAAATATTTACTATAATGTTTTATATTCATGATATAGTTAAAAATCACAAAATCTATGTGAGATTGCAATGAAAATCATTAAAGACAATATAGAATAAATTATTCTTTAATCATGCCAAAGTGTCTCATACCACATTAAAACAATTTACTCATTGTATCTATAATGTTTTTAAATTAAATTAATCTTATAATATTATGAAAATAACTATATTCCTCATATAAAATTTAAAATGGTATTTTACAAACCAACTAAATGTGAATTTGTATATAACAACAAATGAGTCCCAATAGAATTTAAATTGAATCAAATACTCTTACATTAACTCTAATTTTTGTTTTTTGGTCTTCAACCTCTTCTAAATTGGTTTAAAATAAGTTACAAATATTTACCAAAACATTAATAATATTTATAATATCTTATCTCGTCTTCTTAAAACATCATTTTACTTATTTGTTAACAATCATTAATTATTTAAGCTACTTCAGCTGTTGATTTCCTAGTTTTCTCAAGTATGATTCAACATATTATTTGTTGTTTCAATAACATATATCCAGATATTATCATCCCAAAAATATAAATAATGATGTAATTATAATATATATTAATTATATATGTATTTATAGTGATCCATAATATTTGGATATAAGAAATGAGGTGCACGATTCATAGAGACGGTAGATCGTATGTACGCATGAACACTACATCCATTTTTTTGTCATAATAAATTAAAATAAAATAATATGATATTAATTATTGTATTAATTATATTATCATATCATTGTAATATATTTTAAATATTTATATTGAAATAATATATCAAATTTTCCATGTATTGTGTGAAAGAATAAAATAGTTTGAGCACACTTTTGCAAAAAAAGTTATCATATTTACACAAAATAAAATGTAAAATGATATCATTTATAAATGAAATAAAGAAAAATAAATACATTATAATTATAATATATAAAGTATATAAATACATTTTCCATCATAATGACCACCATGAGAGGTATTAAATGAAAAAAAACATTAATCATTTCATGATGTGATAGTTCACAATAAACATAAATTGTATATTCATTACCCAAAAAATGTATCTGTGTGTATGTATATGTATAAAAGTCAACAAATAAAATTATATTAAAATTATGATAATATTGTTATAATTTTATCATTGAATTAAAATAGTTTATGGTGTTTATAATGGAAATAAAACATAAATCATTATGAAATATGTTACCTCTAAACCGACTAACATCTTTTGAAATCCACCATAGTGATTATGTGGATGTATTTATGACCAAGGTGAGGCTTCATTGTTATGGGAATAGATATTTATGATCTATTTTTGAATATTTTTTTAGATTAAATGTTGAATGATATGTGTGAAGAAGTGGGTTGAGATGAGGCCTCATTATAGTGGAGGAGGAGTGACAAATTTAAAAATTATGGGATAAGAAATTCGACAAATGATTATAAAATTTAAATTATATAAAATAGTGGGGAAATGTATATATATGTGATATAGGGTGTAAATATATCCAACCAAATAATTTGGGATAGGTTTCTCAGTCATTAGGATATTGAGATTAAATATTACTCAATTTTTTAGCTTAATGTTTCATTAATCGATGTAATTATGTTTAATCACTCTCACTAATATTTTGGTCAAATGCCGTTTAACATATAATAAATTATAAATTATTATGTATTGAAATATGGAATCAATTTTATACAATTACAATCAAATTAGTGGTAGAATTTAATTTAAACATAATCTATTAATCAGGATGATAATACGAGTTTTAAAGTAAAAACATTCAAATATTTATTATGTTTAAATACCAAATTTCATGGGGAAATTGATTCAATAAAACTATATTTTACAAATTGATACAATTTTACATTAAAAAGGATTAAAAATACAATTTATTAACACAAATTAGTTAAGTGTAATATTAGTTTTCAATTGTAATCATCTATTTTTCATTATTCAATAAAAAATGAAACCTCGTTAGAAAAATACAAAAAACACACCCTAACCTATTTTTTTACATCAATTAATAAGATTATTTTCAAATATAAACTCATTTAATATTATAAATGTATTTTTTAGATATTTTTTTCATTAAAATGTTTCAAAGTGCCTTTATAAAAATATATAATTTTATGTTTAACATCAGAGTTCCTTTAATCATATGTTTATAAAATGTATTTGATGAGTGTAAATTTTTATTATTGAATATATATTTTATATATCATTAATATGAGCTACTAATTGGTGTTAGTTTAATTTATTAGTGTAAAATTTCTTTGTGAGCAAAAAAATAGTTTTCTAGAAGAATTTTATATTCAACTTCAATTAGTTCTTATATTCAATTCGAATTATGTTGTAACCAATGAAATAGTTTTAAATATTTGTAAAAAATAAATTTTAATAAGTTATTTAAAAATATTCTTAATAAATAATATGGTAGAAAAGTTTTTTCATTATTATATTAAATAATAATAATTAAATAATATATTATTTTTCATTCAAACTCAATCTTGCGTGTAAAACATTCCACTGTGGAAACTCAATATTGTGTGTCTAACACAGTATCTAGGTATTGCGTTTCTTTTCGGATATATCATATATATAATTTATTTAAAAAAGTAAATATATTTTAGTGTACCATTGCATAATATTTCCCTACATGCATGGTTTTGTGTGTCAGAATAACTATTGAATACAATGTTCTAAATTTAAAATTTCATAGTGTTACATTTCTTTTTACCTTATTCATAAGAACAATAAAACTATGGTATTTTATGGAATTTTATTAATGAATATGTTAAAGACATTAAAAATGTACTTTCTTCTATAAAATAATTTTTCACACTGTATGGATGGTTTAATTTCATTTTAAATTAACCAAATTTTTTATTGAGAATATAGAAAAATGGATTTTAAATTTTAAATAAGGATTTCCAAATTCAGTAAATCAGTCCCTTTTATTTGTATCATTATTAATAGTATCATTAGTTAATTGAGGTACCCATGTAAGGGTAAATCATGTAATTTAGGTTATAAATAAAAATATGGGGACTAAAAAATTCTCCTAACACATTATTTAATTTTGTTGGATGAATATTACTCATTTTTAACCATCGAAAATTATAATATGTGGCCTTTTGTTTTAATTTAGCCATGTTTTTGACAAATTTTATTATTATATAAAAATAAATAACTAAAAAAACATGTGTTACCTTATTATCCACATATATTTGTTAAAGAGATATGTATAAACTATGTTTAGATATAAATAATAATTTGTAATGTAACACCCCAAGCTTCTATGGTACGCTTCTCTTTGAATAATGTGATAGCGTGTGTTGTACGCAACACCGAGTTCTAACACACCGTAACCAATCAAACTAGCCGTTATGAATAGTAATACCTACTTTTTGAAATTATATATATTTTATATTTCAAAATAGACTTCATTTTTGGAATTGGAATATCTAATTTATCCTAAGATGAAATTTTGGTACTTTTCGGATAACTTTAATATTTTGATGAATAGTGAAAATTACTAAATTTTATTAAAAAACAACATTTTTAATCAAAATAATTAATAGTGATAAATTATGAATTTTAGTGGTTTTAAAGTATATTTATAATATATTTTTACCATTTAATATAATGTTGGTCATTGGACATAATTTTACAATTAAACCGAACATAAACAAGTGTCAATCTTTTGATAGTTATTATCTCTTCAAAACAGACTTTTTGTTTTGACAGCGGGAATTAATTTTAAATTAATTTCTACCCCTTCTCTGTTTTGATTTTAGAAAAATGGATTCCATATTTTGAATCAGGATGTCCAAATTGTGTAAACAGGCAACTTTTATTTTTATACATTTTGAATAATTACTGTGGTAAATATTTTATTTACCATGGTTAAGGGTAAATTTGTTAATTAAGGGTTAAAAAATAATATTATAATAATAATAAATTACCCTAAAACGTGTCTTAGCCTTATTGGTTGATACAAGTTAGACCATAGGCATCTTTGGGTCTATTTTGGGACCCCATGGTGCCACTTGTAGGTGATAGGGACACTTTTTTTATTTAAGTTAAAATGAATACAAAAATGACACAAGCATATAGCTTTTATAAAAACAATTTTTACATAGGGTTATATATATTGGATTTTCAACTATAAATATTAATTAGAAAGATACAAAGATTTTATACATGATGATATTTTATTTTCAATTTTTAGAGATTAAATAATTTAATTTATTTATGCCACAATAATGATGCAGTAATTATCAAAATATTGAAAAATTGAAATAATTGATATTATAAATACCCAAATAAATATAATATGAAACTTTTAATGAATTAAACTAATTTTCTAAGATAATATGATATATTAGTATTGATTTAATTGACTTTGTTCTAAGTAATAAATCTTTTATGAGTTTCACAAAAATCAACTATTGAATAGTGTCAAAATTGACATAAAAGAGTTCTTAAAAAAATATTATATTATTAATTGATATTAAATTTTATAAAAATCTAAGGTTCATCCAAGAGACTTATATCATGATAGTGTCATCATTAATGGACCACTTGGGGGTCTCTTGGATGTATATAGTAAGATTATTAACCATATTATATAAAAATACAAAGAGACATTGTAAAAGTAAAACTAATTAACTTAGAGTTAATACTTAAAGATAAGGTTAATATAAGTACCCAAACCTGTCTAAATTCTATTGGTTGAGTTGTTTTAGACCCATCCCCACCTTAACATTTAAATAATCAACTTTGGATCCATTATAAACCGAATATGAATTTATTATAAATTAATATTTCTAGCTTTTCCAAAGGTGCCCCTCACCGCTCTTATAAAAGGGGACTCCTCCTTCTCATTTCTTCACATCTTAAAACAATTTGGTTCGGCCAAACTCTGCCCAAATACTCTCCCAACTTCCCTCACTACATCCCAGGGGAATTAGATTGATCAGAAAGCCATCCAAAAGAGCCCTTTTGATCAAATCAAAAGGAAGAACCTGAAGAAGAGGTAATAATTTCACCACCCTTTTCCAAGTTCCTTTCTTCTTCCACTTCTTCTTCCTTTGTTGTTACCATTCTAAAATAATTACTCCAATATCATATATATACTATGATGTTATTATAAATATGGTACAACCATATTCAGTATTCTATCCACCCTTTGAATAACATGTCACCATACGTGCGTACGTACGGCTTACCGTCTCCACGTCGTGGGGTAATTGTTATTCAATATAATATTATTTGGATGGGTATAATAATGATGTGTAACTCATGTAAATAATAGATATATCATGTTAATTATTCTATATATATGATATAACATCCATTTATATATTATTTTAATATCAAATGAATGATATTGTCGCTCGTGCGTACGTACGGACTACCGTCTCCACGAACACGATGAGATTCATTCTCCATCGTATCCATTCAAGTATAATTATCATTTGATGATTTAAAAATGATGTTTAAGGACTTGATATTATTATGGATATGATTAATATACAAACTATCCTTTACAAACATGTCTTACGTAACAAAACATACAAAAGAAAACAAATAAGTTCACACCCGAAGAAACGATAATACTAAGATATTATTATAAAATCAATATTAAAAGATCATATATGATATCATATTAATGTATATTATTCTTTTATAATTTAATAACAATTATTTCACCATTATACAGTAGGTTAACCTACCCCAACCAAGGAAAAGTACAAGGTAAGGGTTATTTCACAATCTCTTCATTATCCGAGGTTGTTTATACGTAATAATCTACTGGGATCTCGTTATCATCCACATCCATGTTTCTTAAAAATGTATTTCAAAACATTTTCACAAGAATATGGGTTGAATTCATTTATATCCTTGTTTTACTTTTTATAAGAGGAATCTTTCTGTCGTTTTCAAAACAAGGTCCTTTTTAACCTTTTCGACAGAATTAATGTAAGAATGTTTTTTTAACTTATACGGCAGGTGCGGTTATTTTTCGTCGTTATAAAATATTCAAAGTTTTCCTTACAATCTTATAAGAATATTTTAAAGAAAATGTTTTATTTTATATGGATCTTAAATGATTTCAAAAATAGAAAGAGATATTTCTCTAAAAAGTGTTTTGATTTCATCTATGTCAACATCCTTTGATGGATTTTACGCTTAGTTGAAGTTGATTTATTATGATACAAAACTTCTATATTGTATTGAAGGTTTTGTGATATGTTTGACTGTGGATGTGCTATTTTTATACCATTCATATTTTATGGTGAAATTATTGACATTTCTTATGCTAGTTTTGATACGAATGTTTATGTTATGTTTAAACCTTTTCATATGGGAATGCATTGGACTTAATATGTGACGGGTGGAGCCCGCTATAGCTCCTCGATGCATCGGTAGGTCTCATGAGACAAACTAGTGTCTTGGCACAAGGCCTTGAAAAAATCTTATTTGTAGTCTTGGCATGAGGCCTTGCTATGTGGTTATGATAGTTTGGCATTATGCATTCCAACATTATGAAATTGGTTAGTGATTTTGCATGTGATTATTCGATTAGTAGAATATCCATGTGAATGAGTAAATGGAATTATTTCATTTTATTTATGCCGTACAATGTTGAAAGTTCACGTTTTAAAGGATGTTGTTTTAGTTTTACATTGCCTTAAATGTTTATTCTTATTTATGAAAGTTTCCGTTATATTGTTATCCTTACTGGGCATTTGAGCTCACCCCTTTTCTATGTTTTATTTTTCCCAGGAAGTGAAGAAGTAAATTATGAATGACCTTCAGGGATATTATGTGGGGATATGAGTGTGGATTATGGAGACATTATATTGTTGTATTAGTTTTTCATTTTATGATGTAATGTAAAACTTATGAATATATATCTAGTGTTTCCAAGGCTACGAAACCAATTGGTCTTTAGAGATTTGATCTTTCTTGTGATCATGCCAATGTTATGTAATAATTCACTGACTCTGGGTAACTAGGGTCGGGGCGTTACAGTTGGTATCAGAGAAGTTTAGTACAAACCTTGGAAGCTAGATTTAGATAAACTCTGATTATAGCACGTAGACCTAAGATGAACTTTGAGGATTAGTATAGAAGAACTTCCTAGAATTTTGGTATTGTAGAGATTTTGTGAGATTTCCGAGCAATACATCCATGTCTGGATACGAGCAGGTAGATGCGGCTCTGGCACAGATGTACCTAGTGGTAAAACCTGAAAACACCGCTATGAGCTAGACTCGAACGGGAACTGGTGCACGAAAACAGGCCTTGCTGCACTCTTGGTTACGACACTCCCAGGGGATATGCTTAGGATAACTCTCATTTTATTTACAAATCATTACGAAGGGTTTATGAGTATATAATTACTCAAAGAAAACATTTTTATGATTATGGATTATATCCATAAATAGTTCAATTAATGTTAAGTGTTTTATAAGTATGGGATTATGTATTTTGATTCATAAACTGATCTAGTTTATGTCATTGTTTAGAAATGTCGCCTATTGGAAGAAATGGAAACAGTATCAATGCACGCACTCCATGTAGGGATTGCCCTCCTGATCAAGATAAATATAGTGGAGCTGGTGATGCAACTGGTGCCGATCAGCTAATCACCATACTGGGACAACTTACTCAGGTTATGAATAATAACCTTACCCATATGGAGAACCCTTATCCACAGCGTGGAGGATCAATGTTAGATCTATTCATGAGGCAACAACCACCAACGTTCAATGGGAGTACAAATCCCTTAGTAGCCGAGCAATGGATAAATTCCCTAGAGAAAATATTTCAGTCTTTGGGGAGCAGTGAAAGGGAAAAAGTTATCATGGCAGTTTACCGCCTCACTGGAGATGCTGATCAATGGTGGTCATTGATTCAAAACATGAAGGAAGATGATGAAGTATCAAATATAGAATGGAGGGAGTTCGAAGATCTGTTTTTAGAAAAATACTTTCCTCCGGACCATCGACCAGATATGGAAAGGCAATTTCTGAGTCTGAGACAAAAGGAGGATGAGAATGTCACAAAGTATGAGGCTAACTTTACAAGGTTAGTGAGGTATGCTGGAGATTATATACGTAACCCAAGAAGTAAGATTGATCGTTTCTTTGATGGGTTAAAACCATTTCTTCGTCGAGCATTAGTCTCACAATCCTTTTCGTCATACGATGAAATTGTCTCATGTGCTATCAAGACCGAAAAGGAATTCTCTAAGTCTTATGACTTTAAAGAAAAGAAAGAGGAGAAGAGACCTGCTGATCAATCTGGGAATGGAAATAAGGGGAAGAAGGGAAATGTTGAATATCCATCCTATGGTAAATGCGGGAAGAAACATCCTGGTACTTTCTTGAAGGGAATGGGAGTCTGTTACAAGTGTGGTGAAAAAGGCCACCATGATCGTGATTGCAAGGGGAAGAAGGAAGATACAAATGTTCAGTGCTACAATTGCAGGGAGATGGGGAATTATGAAAATTCATGTCCTAAGCGTCAGGAGAACTTATCTCAGAAAAGGCTAAGGGATCAAGGCCAAGCTTATGCTATCCCTACTGCTGAGGTGGAAGCTCCGAAAGATGTGGTGGCAGCTAATTTAATGGTTTCCTAAAGTTTAGCAAATGCATTATTTGATTCTGGATCATCGCATTGTTTCATATCTTCCCAGTTTGCTAAGAAAATTTGATATTTCCAATTTGATTTAATAAGGGAGTTGTCAGTTAAAACTCCCAAGGGAAGTATCATTGCAACAAAGTTTTGTGAATCTGTCCCCATTAGAGCACATAAATGTTCTTTATCTGCTTATCTCATCGTCATATCTATGATTGAGTTTGATATAATCCTCGGTATGGACTGGCTTTCAGACTATGATGCGAAGATTTATTGTAAGAAGAAAGAGGTTACGATTCTTGATGATAATGATAAGGAACACCTTATCTTTAGAGCAGAATCGTCACCACCTAATTATTATTTAGATCCACCCCCACTAGCTCAACTAAATTCAATTATTGGAGAGGAAGAGAATGAAATAACTATGGGTGAGGAAAGGAATGTTCAAATAGAGGATGTACCTGTTGTGAAAGAATTTGTAGATGTATTTCCGGAAGATTTACCTGGACATCCTCCAGAACGAGATGTTGAGTTTTCCAATGATTTAATTCCTCGATCAAGGCCTATATCGAAGACCCCTTATAGAATAGCCACTATAGAGTTAGTTGAACTAATGAAACAACTAGAGGAGTTGAGTAATAAAGGATTTATTCACCCTAGTGTTTCTCCATGGGGAGCCCCTATTCTTTTTGTTAAAAAGAATGATGGATCTATGAGGTTATGTATCGACTACAGGGAGATCAATGCTATAACAATAAAGAACAAATATCCCCTAACTCGCATTGATGATTTATTTGACGAACTACATGGAGATCAATACTTTTCAAAGATTGACCTTCGATCTGGATACCATCAGTTGTGTGTGAAGAAGGAAGACATTCCGAAGACAGCATTTCGAACCAGGTACGGGCATTACGAGTTTACTGTAATGCCCTTTGGATTGACTAATGAACCCTCTGTATTCATGGATCTAATGAATAGAGTTTTCAAGGAGTATCTCGATGAATTTGTGGTGGTATTTATTGATGATATCTTGGTATACTCCAAAACCTACGAAGATCATGAAAATCAATTGCGCATTATCTTGAAGACTCTGAGGAGGCATGAATTATATGGGAAGTTTAGAAAGTGTGAATTCTGGATTCAGGAGATTTCTTTTCATGGCGATATTGTCTCTAAAGATGGAATCTCTGTTGATCCTTCTAAGACCAAGGCAATCCATGAATGGACAGCACCTACGAGTATAACTGAGGTACATAGTTTTTTTGGTTTGGCAGGTTATTATCGACGTTTCGTCCAGAATTTTTCCCGATTGGCAAATCCATTTACGAAGCTCACACGTAAAGGTGTTAAATTTATTTGGACAAAAGAGTGTGAAGAATGTTTCAAAGAACTAAAGAGAACATTAGTCAATGATCCTATATTGACTCTACCATCGGGGAATGATGGGTTCGTTATTTATAGTGATGCATCAAATAAAGGACTCAGTTGTGTCCTTATGCAGAATGATAGAGTTATTGCCTATGCATCACGGCAGTTGAAAATTCATGAACAAAACTATCCTACTCATGATCTCGAGTAAGAACCTGTGATCTTTTCTTTAAAGATATGGAGGCACTACCTCTATGGTGAAAAATGTGAGATTTATACTGATCATAAGAGTTTGAAGTATATTTTCTCACAAAAAGAACTCAACATGAGGCAAAGGAGGTGGCTTGAATTACTCAAGGATTATGATTGCACGATACACTACCACCCGGGGAAAGCGAACAAGGTGGCATATGCTTTGAGTAGAAAAGACCATGGATTTTTGAACAATATGAGAATTGAAAGGGATCCAATTTTCATGGATCTAGTGATGATGGACATGGGAATAACCAGGGAAGGTGAAACATCAATTCTTTTTCAAATGGTTTCCAAACCATCTTTACTAGAAATGATTAAGAGTTCTCAGACCAATGATGATGAATTTCAAAAGAAGATTAAAGCTGTGAATGATGGGAGATTGAGAGACTTTGTGTATGAACATGGAATTTTGAAATTCTGGAAGAGACATTGTGTTCCCGATATACCTGATCTAAAAAGGGAATTGCTGGATGATGCTCATAGTTCCAATTTCTCTATACACCCTGGGAGCACCAAAATGTATAGAAATTTGAAGGAACATTTTTGGTGGGACAACATGAAGAGGGAGATTGCTGATTTTGTGTCAAGATGTATGGTTTGTCAACAAGTGAAAGCTGGTAGGCAACATCCTGGAGGAGTCATGCAACCAATTCCCATACCGGAG
The DNA here is from genome assembly GCA_963277665.1 of Viscum album. Classification (NCBI taxonomy): domain Eukaryota; kingdom Viridiplantae; phylum Streptophyta; class Magnoliopsida; order Santalales; family Viscaceae; genus Viscum; species Viscum album. The sequence continues at coordinate 122,077,060 of OY728151.1, forward strand.
TGGAAATGGGACAATATTATGATGGACTTTGTCATGGGGCTACCAAAGACTCCTATAAGAAACGAGGAAATATGGGTTATTGTTGATCGTCTTACCAAGTCATCACATTTTCTTGCTATAAGAGAAGATCTACCCCTGGAACGTCTAGCAAGACTATATATTAATTAAGTTGTGAGACTTCATGGAGTACCCCTATCGATTGTTTTTTATCGTGATCCCCATTTTACTACAAGATTTTAGAAAAGTCTTCTGAAATCCCTGGATACTGAACTTCATTTGAGCACTGCTTATCACCCTCAGACAGATGGACAATCATAATGGACTATTCAGACCTTAGAAGACATGTTGAGATCTTGCTCACTTGACTTTCAGGGTATGTGGGATCAATATTTACCAATGGTAGAATTTTCCTATAATAATAGCTTCCATTCGAGTATTCAGATGGCACCATATGAAGCGTTATACGGAAAGAGATGTCGTACACCAACCGGTTGGGATGACGTTTGTGAAAGAAAACTTGTAGGCCCAGAACTGGTGGAGGAAACGGTGGAAAAGGTGAAGGTAATCCAAAATCACATCAAAGCAGCTCAAAGTAGGCAGAAGAGCTATGCCGATAATCGAAGGATTTGGAATTTCAAGTCGGTGATCATGTTTTCCTGAAGGTATATCCATGGAAGGGAGTCATACGTTTTGTTAAGAAAGGTAAATTGAGTCCCAGGTACATCGGACCTTTTGAAATTCTAGAACGAATTCGGGCTGTAGCTTACAAATTGGCAATGCCTCCAAGCCTCTCCAAAGTTCACGATGTATTCCACGTATCTCTTTTGAGGAAATACATGCCTGACCCAACGCATGTACTCACCTATGAGGAATTAGAACTAGAACCCAATATTTCCTTTTGTGAAGAGCCCGTCAGGATTCTTGATACGAGAGAACAATTACTGAGAAACTGGACGATGCGTCTGGTAAAAGTTTTGTGGAGAAACCATAAGACGGAAGAGGCAACGTGGGAACCCGTGAAACTTATGATGAAGAACCACCCGAGTCTTTTCATGCGGTAGTATTCTAGAAATTTCGAGGACGAAATTATTTGAATGAGGGTAGAATGTAACACCCCAAGCTTCTACGGTACGCTTCTCTTTGAATAATGTGATAGCGTGTGTTGTACGCAACACCGAGTTCTAACACACTGTAACCAATCAAACTAGCCGTTATGAATAGTAAAACCTACTTTTTGAAAATATATATATTTTATAATTCAAATTGGACTTCATTTTTGGATTCGTAATATCTAATTTATCCTAAGATGAAATTTTGGTACTTTTCGGATAACTTTAACATTTTGATGAATAGTGAAAATTACTAAATTTTAACTAAAAACAACGTTTTTAATCAATATAATTAATAGTGATAAATTTTGAATTTTATTCGTTTTAAAGTATATTTAGAATATATTTTTACCATTTAATATAATTTTGGTCATTGGACATAATTTTACAATTAAACCGAACATAAACTAGTGTCAACCTTTTGATAGTTATTATCTCTTAAAAACACGCTTTTTGTTTTGACAGCGGGAATTAATTTTAAATTAATTTCTGCCACTTCTGTGTTTTGATTTTAGAAAAATGGATTCCATATTTGGAATCAGGATGTCCAAATTGTGTAAATAGGTGACTTTTATTTTTAGACATTTTGAATAATTACTGTGGTAAATATTTTATTTACCATGGTTAAGGGTAAATCTGGTAAATAAGGGTTAAAAATAATATTATAATAATACTAAATTACCATAAAACGTGTCCTAGCCTTATTGGTTGATACATGTTGGACCATAGGCATCTTTGGGTCGATTTTGGGACCCCATGGTGCCACTTGTAGGTGATAGGGACACTTTTTTTAATTAATTTAAAATGAATACAAAAATGACACAAGCATATATCTTTTAGAAAAACAATTTTTACATAGGGTTATATATGTTGAATTTTCGACTATAAATATTAATTATAAAGATAAAAAGATTACCTACATGATGATAGTTTATTTTGAATTTTTAGACATTAAATAATTAAATTTATTTATGACACAATGATGATGCAGTAATTATCATAATAGTGAAAAATTAAAATAATTGATATTATAAATACCCAAATAAATATAATATGAATCTTTTAATGAATTAAACTAAATTTCTAGGATAATATGATATATTATGATTGATTTAATTGACTTTGTTCGAAGTAATAAATCTGTTATGAGTTTCAAACAAATCAACTATTGAATAGTGTCAAAATTGACATAAAAGAGTTCCTAAAACAAATATTATATTATTAATTAATATTAAATTCCTAAAAATCTGAGGTTCGGCCAAGAGACTTATATCATGATATCTTAATCATTAATGGACCACTTGGGGGTAGCTTATATGTGAATAGTATGTTTATTAAACATATTATATAAAAATACAAAGAGACATTGTAAAAGTGAAACTAATTAACTTAGAGTTAATACTTAAAGATAAGGTTAATATAAGTACCCAAACCAATCTAAATTCTATTGGTTGTGTTGTTTTCGACCAATCCCAACCTTTAAATTTAAATAATAAACTTTTGAGCCATTAGAAAACGAATATGAATTTATTATAAATTAATATTTCTAGCTTTTCCAAAGGTGCCCCTCACGCCTCTTATAAAAGGGCACTCCTCCTTCTCATTTATTCACACCTTCAAAGCCTTTTTTTTCGGCCAAACTCTACCCAAATACTCTCCCAACTTCCCTAACTACAACCTAGGGGCCTTATATTGATAAGTATGCCAACCTAAGAAGCCCTTTTGATCAAATCAAAAGGAAGAACCCGAAGAAGAGGTAATGATTTCACCACCCTTTTCCAAGTTCCTTTCTTCTTCCACTTCTTCTTCCTTTGTTGTTACCATTCTAAAATAATAACTCCAATATCATATATATACTGTGATGTTATTATAAATATGGTACAACCATATTCAGTATTCTATCCACCCTTTGAATAACATGTCACCATACGTGCGTACGTACGACTTACCGTCTCCACGTCGTGGGGTAATTGTTATTCAATATAATATTATTTGGATGGGTATAATAATGATGTGTAACTCATGTAAATAATAAATATAACATGTTAATGATTCTGTATATATGATATACCATCCATTTATATATAATTTTAATATCAAATGAATGATATTGTCGCTCGTGCGTACGTACGGACTACCGTCTCCACGAACGCGATGAGATTCATTCTCCATCGTATCCATTCAAGTATAATTGTCATTTGATGATTTAAAAATGATGTTTAAGGACTTGATATCATTCTGGATATGATTAATATACAACCTATCCTTTATAAACATGTCTTACGTAACAAAACATACAAAAGAAAACATGTAAGTTCACACCCGAAGCAACGATAATACTAAGATATTATTATCAAATCAATATTAAAAGATCATATATGATTTCATAATAATATATATGATTTTCTAATAACTTAATAACAATTATTTCACCATTATATAGGAGGTTAACCAACCCCAACCAAGGAAAAGTGCAAGGTAAGGGTTATTTCACAATCTCTTCATTATCCGAGGTTGTTTATACATAATAATCTACTGGGATCTCGTTATCATCCACATCCATGTTTCTTAAAAATGTATTTCAAAAAAATTTTACAAGAATATGGGTTGAATTCATTTATATCCTTGTTTTACTTTTTATAAGAGGAATATTTCTGTCGTTTTCAAAATACGGTCCTTTTTAACCTTTTCGACAGAATTAAGGTAAGAATGTTTTTTTTAACTTAAACGGCGGGTGCGGTTATTTTTCGCCGTTATAAAATATTCAAAGATTTCCTTACAAGCTTATAAGAATATTTTAAAGAAAATGTTTTATTTTATATGGATCTTAAATGATTTCAAAAATAGAAAGAGATATTTTTCTAAAAAGTGTTTTGATTTCATCTATGTCAACATCCTTTGAGGGATTTTACGCTTAGTTGAAGTTGATTTATTATGATACAAAACTTCTATATTGTATTGAAGGTTTTGTGATATGTTTGCCTGTGGATGTGCTATTTTTATACCATTCATATTATATGGTGAAATTATTGACATTTCAAATGCTAGTTTTGATACGAATGTTTATGTTATGTTTAAACCTTTTTATATGGGAATGCATTGGACTTAATATGTGACGGGTGGAGCCCGCTATAGCTCCTCGATGCATCGGTAGGTCTCATGAGACAAACTAGTGTTTTGGCACAAGGCCTTGACAAAATCTTATTTGTAGTTTTCGCACGAGGCCTTGCTATGTGGTTATGATAATCTGGCATTATGCATTCCAACATTATGAAATTGGTTAGTGATTTTGCATGTGATTATTCGATTAGTAGAATATTCATGTGAATGAGTAAATTGAATTAGTTAATTTTATTTATGCCGTACAATGTTGAAAGTTCAAGTTTTAAAGGCTGTTGTTTTAGTTATACATTTCCTTAAATGTTTATTCTTATTTATGAAAGTTTCCGCTATATTGTTATCCTTACTGGGCATTTGAGCTCACCCCTTTTCTATGTTTTATTTTTCCCATGAAGTGAAGAAGTAAATTATGAATGACCTTCAGGGATATTATGTGGGGATATGAGTGTGGATTATGGAGACATTATATTGTTGTATTAGTTTTTCATTTTATGATGTAATGTAAAACTTATGATTATATATCTAGTGTTTCCAAGGCTACTAAACCAACCAGTCTTTCGAGATTTGATCTTTCTTGTGATCATGACAATGTTATGTAATAATGCACCGACTCTGGGTAACTAGGGTCGGGGCGTTACATGTAATATAAATTATTTCTTTTGATGAAAGAAATTATTAATTAATTTTCAGGGAAGAAACAATATCTTTTAATTATTATATAACACTAACACTATTTTTTGAATGCAGTATAAATGACTTTGAAAAAAATAAAGCTAATTCCCCATTTTTAGTGGCTTTATGTAATGGTTATAAGGTGTGGGAAATCATGTATGGTGATAAAATCCCATCAAATGTACTATTAATCCAAGGTAATTTCAACCCCTTTTTATTTATCAACACAAAAGTGTTCGGTATCATGGGTAGGACAGTTTTACATATTTGGGAAATAGGTTTCATTCGATACACATGGCCTCGTACACCCATTGGGTATTGTGATATGCTTGGAAGAGTTTATATTGTATAGTTCGGTAAGGATTTATGCCCAAAAAAGACAAAAAGTAATATTATTTGTGTGATTCTATGTTTACCTTTATTTTGGTACTTCAAAAAAACAAATATTATAGATTTTTATGGAGTGGATTCAAATTTTGTTCTTTTATTGTTGTTTTAAATCTCAAATTAAAGGAACACTTCCATAATAGAAATTAATAATATATTATAATAAATTTTTATTTAATGTTTTTAAAATTTCTAAAAACAATATTATATTCAGCCATGTGAATGGTATATGGTTAATGATATCAATCATGGTGCATGTAAGGGGTTTTTTTAATTTTTGGAAGATATATTAACTCCTTAATTGTAAAAAATAGGGATGTCCCTATTATAGTTAAATAGATTAATAAAGGGTAAAAAAGAGAAAAGGTTTAAAATATGATTCATATAATTTGAAAGTTTATTTTACAAGAGGATTTAAAATCATTATATTTTATATTATAAGGATATAAATTTGCAACCATTTTTATTCAATGTTAATTTATATTAATTTAATATATTAGAAAATTCTATGAGTCTAAATCCCCTCTCGTATAAATGTAACCAATTATTATCATTATTTACAATGAATAATTTTTTCGGATCATCCATAAAATTATAAAAAAAAATAAAAGCATACCTACCAATATCTCATAGGATTTGGTTACATCATAAAACTATCTTATCAAGTCATTTTTTTGTAAAACTAAATAGGTTGTTCATTGAGTATGTATCGTTATTAAAATAGTGTTTTAAATTTATTTCCACTTCCTCCTCATTCAAATTTATGTAAAAAATTTTAATATAAAAAAATCTATATCCCCATATAAAGATATGTTACAATGTTAATTTTATTAATTACAATCATTTATTCTTCCATAAAATTGAAATTATAATAGTCATTTATGGGTATGGAAGACTATCACCTCGTGATCTGATAAAATAAATTTTATAACACCACCAATCATTGATGGTTAGAATTATTTATTTAATGTATATATATGATATTTATGAAATATTTATCTATATATAATGATTATATTTAATTTACTTTCTTACCATTTTATTCACAATTAAATGATAATATCATTCATGTGTATTTGTGCACTACAATATCTAGGATGTAATATAATTTATTTTTTATCACCACATCAAATTGATTATATATAAATTTATATTTATTGAAATAAAATTATATTTTCTTATATTATTAAAATTCATCCAATTTTTATATCATAATTACTTTTTATCAGTACTATTCATTAAAAAATTGAAATGTTAGTCATTGTTATGTACGTACTACAATCTCTAAGGTTGTAAAGTAGATCATTTTTCATAACCCAAAAAATTTGTGGTTTTAAATTGTTAATTGATGAATAAAAGGATAATAAAATTATTATTATTATTATAGAGATGATCAAATTATGAACTCATTCACCATATTCAACCTGAAAAAATCATTTTGAACATAAGAGATGAATATCATTAAAACAGATGAAGTGAAAATAGTTGATTAAGTAATTGTTTATAATATTTAAATAAGTTAAATAAATTTATAAATAAACATTAAAAATGTTCTCTTGAAATTATATAATAAAAATAAGATTATTATTTTGGATGATGTGGAATTCATGCGATGAGTCGAGCACTTTCATCTTTCTGTACTTCCCTTAAAAAATATTCCATATAATTTTTTTCCAAATTATATTATTGATGTAATTAAACATATATATAATAAATATAATGGAAATTATAAGCCATATTTTATATTCTTTAATATTTATTTATAAGAAATATTTTTACAATTGTTTTTGTTGTTCATTACAAAAAGAAAAACAGAATGTTCTATTTTAAATGACATGTCAACAATGAATGTTTAAATTCCTCTAAATGTTATTTTATCCTAGACATAATTTATATTATTTCATTTTTTATTCAATGCAAATACCAATTTACAAATATATATTTTTTATTTTCAATAAGGATTTTATAAATTATTGGATATTTCATTATTTGAAAATGATTTCTTATATAGGTAAATTATTTTTTTATAGTAATGTTAGAAATTTGATTATTGTATGTCTTCGGATTATTTTATGGTACATATTATTTGTTATATTGATGGGTATTTCCTTTATAAAAAATTGAATTTTTGTATTTTAATGAATAAAGAGTGGTTCTTCGAAAATCCAAGGGTGGGTAGGTTTGTGATAGCCTTCATATGTATTAGGAATGGAAGTCAACAATATGGTTATTCAATTTGTATGAGTGATTTTAATTGTTATATAGAATTTATTTCCAAGGCTATATAATTTTTTTATATTATTTCTATTCTTATAGTGGAAATATTAATAAATATTATTGTCTTATATTGATATTATGTCTAAAGTAATTTATATGCAACTTTTGACTGTTAAACATATAACTTGGTTAAATTCATTTATGAGTTTTCCTTATTGAAATGAAAATATTATGAGTGTCTATTTTAACATAAATCTTTATTATGTATTTTTTTATGAAATTATGTATTTATTTATGGTAATTTTTTTGGGTAATAAAAAGTTTATTTTTCCCATTGTGTATTTTGAAAATTATTTTTTTATGTATTCATTGACTATCGAGTTTAAATAATTATTCATTTCATGGTACCTTTAAGCATATTTTTTCTAATAAAACATTTTAAAATGTTTTTCAAAATATCAGTAAGGATATGGGTTATGTAAAGATGAACATTTGAATGTGGTTTCATGAAAATAAAGCAGGTTTCTTTTAAAAGGGTTTTTTTTTGTGGGAAAAAGTTATGATAAATAGAAGAGTCCAAATTATAATATATGTGATTGATATACTAGATTTAGGACATAAATCTAATAAAATAGACCTAAATAATATTTGGGAATGTAATAAAGTGATTTATAGTTGAAATTTATTTTAATATAAAATTTCTAATTTGGTTTCCTTACACAAATCCTACCACTGACAGTCTAGGGTCAGAGACTAACTTCGAGTACGCTTAATAAACAAATAGCGGTTTCTCCTAATAATGATCTCAAAAATGAAATAAATACTAAAACCCAATAAGTATTAAAAAACTGAGTATATTAAAATGATGCCAAAAAATAGAATATTCATGTACACCTAATAGGAAACTTGGAGAGGATGACAACCATTCCACTTCATCCATAGACTGAAACCTTTATATAATATGTTTCCCTCACTCTGAAAGCATCAAATCTATAGTAAAACTTTTGAGAGGCCACCAATATAAATTTCATATTTACAAACACACCATTTTTTCATAAATATACTCTTTTAAGGGTGATTATACCGAAATAGAGTAAAACCCAAATAAAAAATTATGGAAACAAGGACACATGTTAGGAAACAATCATGAACAATCCATATGGACAACCAATGAATCCCATGGAAAACACATCATCGAAATAAACAATAATAAAACTCATAGATAATAAGCCTATATATTATTCATGGAATCCAAGGACATCTTCAAATTTTTGGACATCCTCATTACTGGAAAACATCAAGAAGGTTTTGTGCCTCAAAATAATAGAAATCCATCATGAACGACCACCATATATGTATATTTTGATCTGTAGAGGAATATAAAAATACCACAAAACTCAATAAATATACCTATCATAATCGATTAGATCACCCATTAATAAAAAGTTCCACAGTCTATAAATGATTGATTCCCCACTATTACCCCTCCAACATGATGGGGGAGGAACTAAATATAATGTCTATTTATTTCTTTATCAATGAGGCCCTTTAATGCACTGAACTCTCCATAGTATATAACTTATTTCACAAATCCCTTTTCACATCAAACATAAGACTAAAATTCACAAAATACTGATGGAATTATAAAAATCATCCAAAAAACTGGAGGTTGGAAAAAAACATCATGGACACTATTGATGGTTAAAGGAATCCAATTATTACTACTATGAAAACAATTGGAACAAAATACTCTTAGGAAAGAAAAATATATGGTATTTAATTGATGAATCCCATGTTCCACTATCTTTTTTATGAAATGACCATACAATATTGTTTATCCATGGTCATCACCAAGAATTGAAATATGAGAACCATCACTAGAGAACCTCTCTTCATTGATCTAGGATAATTTATAAGGAGTATTAAACCATAAAACCAATACATATCTTGTGGTAAAAAAACATCACACCATAATAAAACAGTACAACTTTAAATGAGGGTATTCTGTCATTCCAAAATAAATGGAAATTCCTTTTTAATGTTGAATATTGTATCACTGAATATCATGTATCATACCAAAAAATCATGAATGAGATAGTTGCACTATGATATCCCTACATTGAGGATCATGATCCCTAGGCTATTATGAGGGAAAAATCCCAACATTATTATTGTAAGAGGAAAAATTTATTAAAAAAACCCCTCTGTTTTGGAAACTACCAAGATATTCCATGATTAACTAAAACTATCTAATTTATTAAAATTAAGGATCATGATCACCCCATAAAATTTTTTTTCTTTTAACGAAGGATTTGGATCCCTAGAAACACATTTACAATGCCAAATGTTCTATAAACTATATTACAATTGGATGAGAGATACAATTAGTTATATGATATTTTTCCCTCTACCTATTTTGTAAATCTATATGTTTCACTAGAGGTCCAAATCATTGACTATCCCAATAAATACTATCCATGAATTACCCTTTTTCTATGGGTTGAATTTGAGAAACAATAATCCTATGAAACCATGCCACAAGAACCAATATGAACTATGTGCTGAATGAAGTGAAGTGGGATTAAACTACTAGTTTATAATGTAACTATATATATTCCAAACCTCTACCATAAATATAACAGTAGTCATTCCTGGAAAATAACTGATTTCTCCTTCCATCTATCCCCTATGTTATATATTTAATACATGGTTATTTATAGTTGTAAATGTTCTATATTTTGTGTTTATTTTCAATAAAAAATGTTTTTATTAGGTCTTTTTCCTACTATGTGATCTTATAGTTATGGTGGATTTAATGTTTAATTAGGAATCATTTCTGAGATTTTGGAAACATATTTTGTCCAAACAATCCACAATAAAGAAATATATTTTAAAAAATATGGATTCACATTAATAAAATTTTAAAAATATGTTAATGGAATTGATTTTTTGATTTATCGTGTTTTTTTAAGGCTTGGAGCTTCATGAATGAATATGTTTTGGTGATGGTTTGATGGTTAATTAAAGAGGTTCCCTAAAATTGGTTTCCTGTGAAATGTAAGAGGAATAAATTGAAGAAGGTTTGGTACATGATTACAGTAATCATCATGAATTTAAAATTTCACTAAATAATTAAAAATAATACGAGTATATTGAAAATCAATTAAGAGGTTCATGATAAGGCCTTTGTGTGATAGAAATCTTCAAAAAAGAACAAATTCAATAATTTGGTAACCACTAAAAAAATTATGCACTGCGATAGTTTTAAAATAAGTGTAATTCAATTATTTCCATGATTATTTATGAGAAGGAAGTTCATTCATGAATTAGTATCTCATTGTGAACACTACCATCATTAAAAAAATTTATCATGAACTAATTGAATCTAAGGATATTAAAAAAATGAGTTTCAAAAAGACTAAGTGTTTTGTGATAGTTTGATGTTACATGAATTTTTTCAACATTATGAATGTTGATATAGTCACAAAGGTATTCATATTCCTAAATGTTAAATGATATTTAAATCAAAATGGTTGTTTTATGAAGGTGTGAGTTTCATGAATGGTGCTTACATGAAAATCTAGTCTTGAACATTGGGATTGAGTGAAATGTATATTCAAGCACATCATGTCAGGAGTATATTTCAAGATGTGTCTCATAACTATACGGGGAAATGAATTCTGTTACAAATATATTTCTTAAACATTCATGTGGATAAATTGAGTAAGGCATCACCCATGGTAGTGAACATTGTTGATTCAACAGAATTATTATGAGGGAGGTAATGTTTCATCCCTAAAAACTTTTTAATTGTTCTATTCAATGAATAAAGTTTCCATTATGATATTGGTTTCCAAAATATTAAGGTAATATTTGTGTATTTTTTTTTGATGGACACATTGACAACATATTCTAGTTGGAAAATCTATCAGCGGAGAACCTAGTAAAACTGTTATGTTTTGATTCTACTTTTGTGTGTTGGTATTTAATAATTTAACAATTTTTTCAGAAATCATAACATGGTCCTACTAATGTGGAGAAATTTTCTATCCCATTAAAAAATGTTGTTGACAACCCTAATCAACTATTTCTTATATGTTTGTTCCTTGGTCCCCCATGTGGTACAAATTGATGGTTATTTGTATTAAATTTGTACTATTTGTGTTTATTTTATGGATAATTTAATTATTTTTTGCGGTTTTCCCATTTATTATGTAACCATATTTAATATTTGTAAGAATATAATGATATCTCAAATATGATCTCTTGGGATGAATGTTTCATAATCCATATTTCACAGGATTCATGTCTTTAATTTGAAATGTCTATATGTGAATAAAACATATTGGAAAATACATCATACAGATTCCAAATCACAAAATTATCATACTAATGCACTATATAGTCAATTTTATTTCAAGGTGATATGGTTCAATATAAAAAAATTCCATATGGTAGAAACTGAAAAATATATTTTAGAAAGAGATAATAATATGATTGAGGGTAAACAATAATTTTTTTCCAATTATTTCCACGATTTGAAAGATAATCAATATAAAAATTAAAATATTTTATTTAATTAAAATACTAAGGTATTTAATGCTATTTTAGTAGTTTTGGATGAAATTAAAGTCATTTTAATTTTGATGAAAATATAAAGAGCGATCCCACCTATATAATATGCAAAATATTATCCCCTTATGTAAATATATTTTTCTAGGGTTTCCCTTGATGATCTACTAAGTATTCTACTGGCATATGAAATGGAAATCAACCCATAATATAACTTAGTTTATGTATAAAATGAAATGTATTCATAATACTTGTATGAACAAGAAAATTCCAATGTTAGTTATAATTGAGATGATACGGATGAGGAACTTAGTTTTCTAATTTTCCAAAAACATGATGATATGAAAATGAATATTTAATGGAAATGTTCCTTTGGATTATATTGTGGAAATGTAAGAATTTTTTTTTCACATTTTTCCAGGAGATCTTATGATGTATAACGTGAGTTATAGATCGTACAAGGGACTCGTAAGAAGATCTTTTTAAAGGGATACATCAGATAATGAAATAAATTAAAGATGAAGATATATATATTCATAGCAGAAAGTGATAAAAATAAAATTTTGAGGGATTGGGAACAATGTTTAAAATAGATATTTATGATTTCATAATGGTGAAATCTAAAAACATAGAACCCATGAATGATTAATATAATCAGTTAAATGGTGTTCTAGATTTAAAGGTAGAACGATAGGGTTCTCATGATGTGATTTACCTTCAAATAAAGAAAAAAATATGGGATATTTTTTAATGATTAATCAATGTATTTGGATTATCCTGAATAATTTTCTAATCTTCTAGAAGAAGTGGGAGAAGAAAAATAAAAAATCTTGAATTCATATAATAGGTTGAGGAGTTCTAAAATGGGATTAAATTAAATTAATAATTTATCAAGGGCCCTACAACAATAATGTAGTTAAAGGAAAAAATATTTTAGTTACTTGATAATGAAATCATTAAATAAAAGAGTGAATAATAATCTAAATCAATATCAATGGAAAATAAGAATAAATAATATTTTGGATGGTTTTCAGATATAGATATTTTGGAAAGAGTAAAATATAGTTCTGTAGGATTAGATAAAACCATGAACTATAAATGATCAAAATTTACTAGAAAATGTGGAATTTATGGGATAAATAATAATTAATGGATGGAAATAAGATTATAAAAAGAAAAGGTAAATATAAACATGTAAAAATAATAAATTAAAGGAATTCCTTATAGAGACACATTCATACCAAATAAATAATTCATATATAAAAAACATTATTTACCCAGAGAGGATCCCTTCTAAAATAACTATAATAAAATTGTATATTTGGAGGAATGAATGTGAGAATATACTTCCACTTTTGAAATGTAAATTATATCAATTTTTTATCATAACATGTTTTATTGGGAAGAGAGAAGGGTATATTTGGATGTGGAATTACATGGATGTTGAAAAATGATAATGAGACAATATCGTTCATAATATTAATGAAATAAAATATATGGTTATTATTTTCACTATTATGAAATTATAAATAATGATATTCATTATAGTAAACTGAAAAGAGGGAAAAATTATTATAGAATTCAGGGACAAGTGAATATTTGTCAACTAAATAGAATTATGCTTCAATATATATATCCTCTTCTAGAATATAAATTAGATTTTAATTCAACCATTCATATTGAAATGTTATGGGAAATTCCATCTTCCCCCCAAATCAATTATAAATATCATGAAAGGAATATAAAAATATTGATAATGACAACCTGAAAAAATATCTCTAAAATCTAGAAAAATAATAGTACCACCTAGATTCTTTATATCAGATGACCATCCATCATGATATGAAATTCATTATTATAGAAAAATTCTATGAAGAGGTGTTATGGATTCGTGGAAATAATTAATGATGGAACCATAATGATCTATTTTAGTGGAAATACAAAAATTAGATATTTGGGATCTAAAGAAAACATATGTTCCCAATGGAGAAATTTTTCATCACAATGTCATGTTTTTGATTCAACTATCGAACTCAAAACTAGTAGTGAAATTTAATTAAAATAGGTGTACCATCCAAGAGATGATATGGAAGTTTTTCATGAAATGATTCATGAATAATAGTTATTTACACCTGGTATTTAGTAAATAAAATAGTGTTTTCTTAACAAATAATGTCAAAAACATCTTTTAGAACCATATTTTTGGTAATATTAATTAACAGTGCATGGAAAACAAATCGAAGATAAAATATATTTTTTAAAATTACATTATAAAGTGTGATTGACAAATTACATGTTATGATTTCATGCAATGAATGATCATTCCGAATAGTTATCATGTGAGGAACAAATCGGAATTTATTCTTATTGATATCGTCTACGTAGTTATGTGTGGTCTAATGAATACAGTTTATACATATTAAGATTGTCACTAAATTATTTTTATTGATTAATATAGTATAATAGATCCCATAATGTTTATGAAGTGAAAAATGTATTTTTTTTGCTGCATGTTGAGATATCATTGATAAATAGGAAATAAAAATCGGCTCACAATCAAGATATTATTATATAATAATGGAACCTAATACAAATACATCTAACTAATTATGAAGTAAAAATCATGCGATCTATCATTTTGTGTCTTCAGAGAGAACACTTAAAAAATTGTATCATTGAATGTAAAAATTGACGTGAGCATAATGTTGCAAAAAAATATTCTAATTACGAGTTTTATTTGTCATCATTTTTAGAAATAGGATGTTCATGTTTTGATGAACACTCATAATCAAAAAGGTTATTTATACAAGAGTAAAAGACACATTATGAGATATAAAATGGAAGGAATGCATCACTAATGAATTTTTATTATTTTATAAGTAAATTTTTCATCAAAAACAAAGAAAAAAATGATGTGAAGTATGGAAATATTTCAAATGGGAGAACGTTTCTTCTATAAACAGTGAAGTGTAAGACTTATAATTGATATAGTAATTGTTGAATAAATTATGAACTGTTAAATGATTGAAATATCATTGAGGATAAAACAATTAATAACTCCGAAATGGGATATATTGATATGAATGAAGAAGTTGAAGAAGTTGGAAAAGAAAATTATTGGAATATAGAAATCCTTGATGGATTTACCAATATTTAGAGCTCTCAAAATGGTTTGGATTTAATGTTAAAATTAGAATAGGATAGAATTGATGAAGAAAATATTCCATAAACTAACAAGATAAATTTAATAGTATAAATTGGTCAATATAATTTCATTGGGGACATGACCACACCATACATATAACGATACTGAGGAATTAAACCCATTATGATATCCTATAATTTTTCAAATCAAACTATTTTAAAGAATACGAAAATGAAGAATCATGGGTTAGTGTCATGAATGATTAACAATATCATATTGAAAAATATGAACATGTGATTATTTAATAGAGAAAAAACCAAAATGTTATTGGAACATTGTGGGTCTTCAAAAACAGATTTGATGAACTGGGAAATGTGATTCTAAATAAGAAATCCTTGGTATTCCTTGTCAATGAAAATATTTAAGGCATTTATGTGGAATAAAATTTTGTCCCCAATAGAACATATTGTTTTCTTTTATATCTTCCTAGAAATGGAAATTCAAAGAAAGTACAAATATTATCATATGGATATCAAAATGACATTTTTAAATATTGTTCTTAGGGAAGAAGTATACGTTAAACATCTAGTGATATGATTGATTTGAAATGATAAATCACTGTTTTTAGATTAAAGAATGATATTTTATGGTCTAAATAAGGAACCATGATTATGGTATTTATTACTAGATTCATATCTAAAGAAGAAATAATTTAAAAGAGATAATGTTGGAAATGAATTTTTTTAATAAATTAATATTGAATTCTATTTAAGGTGATTAGTTTTGGTGATGATATTATATTTTCTTGAAGTAGGTATAGATAAGTGGTGTATATTTTAAAAACGTCAATCAAAAAATGAAATTCCCATGATTGGATATCATATGTACATTTTGGGGGTGTAATTGATTAAAAATAAGTAATTCATCAACATTTATTAGAGAATGTATGGAATAGAAATTCATAAGAAAACATACTTGACTCTATAGCAATGTCTAATCTGATTTCAATTAGTGGAAAACATAGAAAGAATGAGGATGTGAAATCATTCGATCCAATCATGTACATGATGATCATTTGAAGATTGTTATATTTAACTAAAAAGTGATCATATATAGTTTTTAAACTATTATTAACAAATTTATTCCGATGCAATCTAAAGGTTGATAGTTTTATATTAGTTACAATATTCATGTTAAATATTTTTATTTTTCTCAACATTGAAGTATAAATTTCAGTTGGAAGATATATTTATTTGTTATAATTATATGGTGTTGATTGGGCTATAGATATGATGGATCTAAAGTCTACAAGTGAAGTTCATTCATCATTGCAAAAAATGTGCAGTATGGTTATGAAAGAATCATGAATTAACTTTTCTTAGTATGGCTGAATTAGATTCTATAACAATGAAAAAGACTTTCACATGACTGTTTTTGATGAATAAATAACATACATATATTGGTGATGAGGTGAACCAAACTATGATGATACACAGTGATAACAAGCATGAAATCACGATTACATGAAATTTGTTCAACGCTCTCGTACTAACATATTAATATCAAATATCATGTATTCAATTAAAATGTTTAATATGTTTGGATGAAAATGATCATGTTAGAACTAATTATCAAGTGTTTGTCATCTTAGCTATTACTTTTTAGGAACTAATGATTGAGAATCATTGGTTGAACCTTGTTCTCTGTCAAATACCAATTCAATTATAATGTTACAATTTGACAAACCCCTTTTATTAACAACTTTATGATATTTTTTTATTTGATGTAGATCTATGGTGAACATACAATAAATGTGGGTTTTTCAAAATGAGTTCCCTATACCATTTCGTTGTGTTTCATTCCAATTAGATACAAATAAATTCAATGAATTATATGATTCCATGATAGGTCAGTGGTATCTCATGCCATGAAAATATCTTCCACCTATCATGATTTATAGACCATTATTTTTTCACATAGTCTTAGAGTAATGAATAAGTTATTTCATGACCGACAAGTTTTTGGTCATGGGTGGTATTTATTAAATTTATCTTCTGATTGTGAAAACCCAAGGTGGGGTGGGGGTGGGGGTGAAAGTATAATTTTTTAAATATGGAAATGGATTTTATTTTTCTTTATTGTCAATACACACTGGTAAGATAAAAAAGTGTTTAGGATAAGTTATCATTGGGATCATGTTATTTTACAGTTTTTGGTGGTAGAATTTCGAAGTGTTGTAACGGCCCGGACCTCTCTGGCCCATTCCTTTATCGAAAAGAAGGTCATGAAGTGTTCTGGAGTGTAAAATGGAAATTTCCCACACTTTTGAGAATTTTGTAACTACACACCATGTAGTGTGAGTACACTCTGTGTACCACCTCACCGGGTATACCCTGTGCTAAAGCCATGTCCTTTCTGTGTGAAATAAATGTGTACATACCATGTATCCCATCTTACATGCCGTGTAGTGTCTCCCCACATACGTTTTACCATCGAACTGTGTGTTGACCAGTCAATGACCGTGTGTCATGTTGAATCAATGTCCTTGCCATGTGAAATAAATGAGTGCACAACATATAGCCCTTCCTACATGCCATGTAGTGTCTCCCTGCATACGCATTACCCTCGAACCGTGTGTTGACCAGTCAATGACCGTGTGCCGTGTGGACTGTCACATTGGAAGCTGCGTGGAGACCATGTGTAATGGACAAGTACACGTTGTGTACTATAAAGTACATGTCATGTACTTTAGTTTTTCTCACCTATAAAAGGAGGGGGCCTGTCCTCCATTTCAAATCATCCCTCTACTCCCCATTCCTTCGAACAGAGCACTCCAAAGATACTCTAAGGCTCTTTTCATCCATAACATCTTCATTCCAGCTCTGATTTATGATCCGTTAGCGGCCACACGATCGTAACAATGAGTGGGAACTTCTGAGCAAGGATATGTTTCATCCCCTCAACCTTTATTTCCCAGCTTCCACATGAGGATGTTTTTTCGGGTTTTTATAGAAGCAATGGGCGCCGACATACATCTTCTAATGTTGATCCAGTGGAGCATTGTGATCAGAACCTATTTACGTAGGGATCTTACCTTCGTCTCTCTAAATTGTGCATCATGCGGGATGTGTGTCCTCTATCTTTCACGAGACATAGTTGACCCATTTTAATGAAGATAATTACTGGATTAAAGAATGAGTCTAGGGAAATTGTTATGTTTATCTTTGTTTATCCTCTTGCTATATTGTGAATTGAATAGGCTTAAGCCTACTGAAAATCATGGTCATTGGGGGCCCTTGCATGCACAATTAAATGATTCCCTATATTTCTAGACCGTTTATGGATGGAAACTTTGTGGAATGTGGGAACTGGTTATTCATGTAAATTTGGATGATTAAATGAATAACTGGAACACTTATGTGGTCACGTCGGTTGAATAAAATTGAAATAATAAACATGTGGGTGCTGGTTTGGCTTTATTTATGTGAAGGGGGTGTTTTTTGGGTTGTTTTGTATTGGGTGAGAAGTGGGGATGCAGTTGGATCAGTTGTGGGTTGGTGTGAATTCTATGTTGGTGATGGGAAGAAGGGCTACGATAAATGGCATCAAGGGATGATGATGTACGAGTTTCGGTGTGTTTGTGGTTATGGTGGTTGGTAGCGGAGCTGTAGGGATGGGTTTTAATGTGAATGAATTATGGGTTCTAAATAATAAATTAAATTTAAATAGTTAATGAATGGTGGAGAATGGTAATGGAATGAGAATAATAATCAATGGGGTTGGTTGGTTAATAATAATGGACGTGTTTGTGTTGCTTGTGTTTTAGTGACATGATTTTTGGATGACAGAGATATGTTTTATGAAGGATTTATATGGTTGGTTGTGGATAATTTCCAATAGTTAGGGAACTAATAAAATAATACTATTGAAATGTGAAAACCTAAATGGGGTTGGGGTTGTTTGTTGTATTCATGCTTCGTAGTAGCAGTGCCGAGGCACGTGCTCAGTTTCTCTGTTAAGAAGCCATAGGTTGGGCTATGTTTTTGGTATACATATATATATATATTTGTGTTTTGTCTTACCCCACCCGTGTTGAGAACATAGTGTCGAACACTCCCATTTAATAGGAGAGTGTGTTTTCCCCTTAGTTACTAGCTCTTTCCTTCTCCTTCTTCCATAGGAAGTGATTGCTTGAGGTGACCATACACCTAAGACTATTCTGGTAGGTTCCAATTCGGGTGGTTTTAGCCCAAGACTCTTCGGGTAGGTTTAATATTTCCAATGAATCGTCAGGATGAGGCCCATGTGTGTGCGGGGGGGGGGGGAAGAGGGGATATGTGGTTGTGTTGCCCAGGTTTGTGCGGGTGGGATATGTGGTTGTGAGGCCCGGGTGTGTATGGGGGGGAAGAGTGTGGTAGCGTTAGGACATTCGTTGTTAGGAAGAGCATCTAACTTATGGGAAATGGTGTGGGGTACCCAATACTCTTGTTCTTAAATACTACTACCTTTTGTATTGTGTTTTGGTGAGCATGGATGGTGAGGTTGGGTGGATATAATTCCTTGGTAGGTTTTTGGTTTCTTCTGTTGTTCTCACGGAACATTAGGATGTCTCCCAACTTGTGCACGAGACCTTTAGGTTTCCCTATTGAGAATACATGTATGCTCACCATACATTTACTTCCAGGCTTCTAGGAGGAC
The DNA here is from genome assembly GCA_963277665.1 of Viscum album. Taxonomy (NCBI): domain Eukaryota; kingdom Viridiplantae; phylum Streptophyta; class Magnoliopsida; order Santalales; family Viscaceae; genus Viscum; species Viscum album. Next base: position 122,096,980 of record OY728151.1, read on the forward strand.
TACCTGGGCCGTGCGGGACACTACTATTTGGACAGTTGGAGTTGTTGTGGTTTGTTGTACTCTTATTTCTTTTGGAATAGTACTTGTGAGCTTTCTTGAAATTGTACTTTGTTTCAGAACTGTTTAAACATGCATTTGGGATTGGTTTGGTTTTAGTTACATGATCCGTTTTCTTTTGGTGTTTGAATGATCATATTTCCCGATCTTAAATAATAATAAAAGGGAAATGATTCACATATTTGTAAAGAAACTCGTACCCTTGTTTCTAGTCGCCACTCCGGGGCCTACTGGAGGCGGGACTCGGGGGTAATTATCTCTCTTTCACCATTTCCATCTTATAAGGGGAATATTTGGGTGGAGGGGGTCATGACGGAATGGTATCAGAGGCAGGTTGAGAGATAGGATGTAGTCTGCAGTTAGGAACAAGGAGGATTGCATGAGATGGTAGGGTAGTAGTGTTGGCTGATCTTGGTGCATGACATATTCCCGGAAATACCTTCTAGGAAATGGGATTTTAGGGCCCCCCGTGATATGATGCAAGGACTCTGAGTCTACCGAACAACCATATGGTACTACACTGAATGCAGGGTAGAGACCTAAGGGAAGGTACATGCATCATTATGTTTTTGTTTTACCTAATTTGGGTGTTTTGGGAATGGAATTGAAATAAAAAAATTATAAAATAAAACCTTTAGACATTTTCCTTACTACTTGGGCTTAGGTGATCTTTGTTTACCATACAGCTATGTCACCTGGACTTGATCCACGGGTAACTCAAAAAGTCGAGGCCTATTAGATTCAGGTGGTCGATCAGTTGAGGATTGACCAAGAGGAGGAAGATTTCCAGTGGAAGAAGACTCTCTGTTCTTTACAGCAATAAAACATCAAGAAGCACGAGGGTAGTAATTCAGATATGGAGACGGAGGGGTGGAATGAGGAGATAAGGATCTCTTTTACTTCGATCTGTGCTCCGAGGGAGTACTGGGTTCCCCAAGTAGTCAGTCAGCTGAGAGGTGCGGCGCGTCAGTGGTGGACACTCTACCTCGGGGATAGGTCAGAAGCATAGTTTCCATGGACTGTCTTTGAGAAGGAATTCCAAGATGAATTCCTTTATTCTAAGATCAAGGAAGAGAAGTGGCAGGAGTTACTATCCCTCTAGCATGGGAGTATGTGAGTATGAGAATTGGGTATCAAGTTCAAGGATATCCAAAGCTTTGCTCTGGATCTCTTTCCGAATGAGGAGTCTCAGGTGAGGCATTTGGAGGAGGCGCTTCGTCCTTCGCTCCAGTATGCTATCACCCCTTCACTCTTTCAACGTACATGGAGGTATAGAAGAAGCAATAGGTTGTAGATAGGATGAACTCGTAGGGAGGTGCACCACAAGAGGGGATCTAGCTGGGTCTGTCAAAGGGGAAGGCAGTCAGCAGTAGGTCTCTTGCGACAGGACCTTCCAGATTCAGGCCAGTAGGGAGTAGGCCCCAACAGTTCTAGTTCAGAATTTTGGTTCCTCTTCCCTTTTTCACGAGACCGTGATCAATGTGTTTCTCTTGAGGAGGTTTCGGTCATATTCAGAGTCGGTGCCCAGCCCGATCTCAGTAAGGTGGAGGTGGCAAGGTTCAGTGCCTATCTCAGCAGCACCAGTTGCCGGCGAGGCCCTTCTAGTAGCCGTAGGACCCTGCTCCTTAGAGAGTATAATTTGCAGGAGGAGGATGACCTTAGGGTGATCCTCAGGGACCTCAACCAGTACGTGGTCGGGGAGGTGGTCGACATCAGAGAGGCAGAGGATCATGGCGTGGACAGTTTCACGTAGTAGAGTTGATAGCTCCAGCAGGACCAGAGGTGGTGCAAGGTACGATTTGATTGTTCAGCACTCTCGTTTATTCATTGTCCGATTTAGGAGCATCGTACTCCTTTGTTTCACCCAGTCTAGCCCATGCATTGGGTCTACACGTAGAGAGTATTTATGTACCCCTAGTGCTGAGTACACCATTTTGAGGACAAACGAACCTATCTTTCGTTTTTCGGTGACGTGGGCTGATGTTGGGACCGCATCGAGCTAGTGGGGACCTTCTTTTGCTACAGATGCATCCATACAATGTCATCCTTGTCATTGACTGGTTGTTTTCTGTTAGTGAAATTATCGACTTCTTCTAAATAAGGGTCGTGTTCTCCGATGTGGATGGGCTGTGTCTATCTTTTGCTGGCAAGAGAAGATATCAGGTGGGAAGCTAGAATGTGAGACCTCTCCATTTCTTGTTATGAAGGTTATCAGTGGTTTCAGCTAAAACAGAGATTATGGATGTCTCAGAGGTTTTTGGGGAGTTCCTTGATGTTTTTCCTGAGGAGGATGTCACTCTACCACCGCTCCCCCCCCCCCCCCGACGTGATGTTGTGTTCATGATAGATTTATAGCCTGGTGCCTTCATGATTTCGATGGCCCTTTATCAGATGGAACCTTTTGAGTTGCGGGAGTTGCGGATTTATTTTAAAGATATGATGGATAAGGGTTTTGATCGATCCAACGTGTTGCCATGGGGTGCTCCATTTTTGTTCGTAAAGAAAGAAGATGGTTGTCTCAGGTTATGCATAGAGTACCGAAGGTTGAATCGGGTAACATTCAAGAACCGTTATCCTCTTCCAAGGAGAGATGATCTCATAGAGAAGCTGAGGGGAGCATGTTGGTTTTATAAGATTGATCTACGATACAGATATCATCAGTCGAGGGTAAAGGATAGTGACATCTCGAAGATGACTTTCATGTGCAGTTATGGGCACTTTGATTTTGTTATGATGTCATTTGGAGTTACAAATACATCATCTATGTTCATGGGACATAAGAACCTTGTCTTCCAAGAGTTTCGGGACCAGTTTGTCGTTTTCTTTATCGATGACATCTTGATCTACTCAAGATCAAATGTGGAGCAAGTTGAGCATCTTAGGGCAGTGTTGGAAGTCCTTCGACACCACCAGCTTTATGGGAAATTGTCGAAGTGTTAGTTATTGACACAAGGAGTAAATTTCCTTGGGTATGTAGTGTCTCAGCATGGAGTGTTAGTGGACCCGTCGAAGGTGGAGGCAGTTGTTTCATGGGAATCACACTAGAGCGTGGAAGAAGTTCGGAGTTTCCTGTGTTAGCATGTTATTATTTCAAGTTTGTTTTGGACTTCTATCGAGTTGATGCTCCATTGACAGCTTTGACTAGGAAGAACTATGTCTTCCTATGGAGCGAGCTGTGCTAGAAAGCTTTCGACTACCTGAAGAAGAAGTTGGTCAGTTATTCCGTAATCAGGTTTCCAGAAGAAGGGTTGTTGTATGAGGTGTTTTGTGATGCTTCTGGCCTTGGTTTGGAGAGCGTACTGATGTAGAAGAAGGGTGTGATCTGTTATGATTCTAGGAAGTTGCGCCCTCATGAGCGTAACTATGTCACCCATGACCTAGAGCTTACATGAGTAGTGTTCGCACAGAAATTGTGGTGACAATACCTCTTTGGGGAGTGCTTTGTGGTCTTCTTAGATTAAAAGAAACTAAATTATATATTCTCCTAGGATGACCTAAACATACAACAGCGGATATGGGTCAGGTTTCTCCAAGACTAGGACTTCAAGATCTCTTACACTAAAGGTATGGTCAACATTGTGGCTGATGACCGGAGCAGGAAGTCACATAAGGAAGTGGTTCGGGAATCCGCTAATGCTTGGAGAGTGATGGGAGAGTTGGATTTCTTGCACTTGGATGTAAGGGAAGATGGTGTTAGAGGATGTTTTTTTCAGACGATGGTGCAGTCCTCCTTGTTGCAGCAGGTGGAAGAGTATTTGTGGGGAGACTCCAAGGTAGAAGTAATGTGGGGTCGTATCGATCAGGGAAACACTCTAGAAAGATGGTCTGAGGACAGTAGACATCAGATTCTTTTTCATGGAAGGATGTTGGTTCCAGAGGCGATGTGTGAGGGAGTTCTCCGTGAGTCCAATAGCTCAGCCTTGGTGGTATATCCATGGGTTTCAAAAATTTACCGAGGCCTGAGGGAATAGTTTTGGTTGCCCAGGGTGAAACATGCAATGGCTATGTTTGTGGGTAAGTGCCTATTGTTCCAGTAAGTGAATGTTGAACACTGTGTTCCCAGTGGTTTGTTGCATCCTTTAGATGTCCTCGAGTGGAAATGGGATGAAATCTCAATGGACATCGCCACAGGAATACCTAGATCTCAGGGTGGTTATGATTCTATCTGTGTAGTGGTGGATCGAATGACGAAATCAGCTCACTTCTTAGCAATTAAGGAGTCTGGACCAGTGAGTACCATTTCACAGCGATACCTAGACAAGGTGGTGCGTTTTCATGGAGTTCTGAAGACTATCATCTCAGATCGGGATTCTCAGTTTACCTCACGAGTATGGAGGTAGTTACATCATTCTTCTGGCACCCAACTACAACTTAGCACTACTTTCCACCCCCAGACCAATGGGAAGATAGAGAAGACTATCCAGACGTTGGAGGACATTCTTGAAGCATGAGTTCTAGATTTCGAAGGGTCATGGGTGCGACACTTTCATTTAGTATTGTATTCCTAAAACAACAGCTTCCACTCTACTTTTGGAATTGCACCATTGAGGATTTTTATAGAAGACCATGTTGTTCACCCATTAGCAGGGAAGTGGTTGGTGAGACAGGTGCTCCTGTGCCAGATGTAGTATAGAGCACCACGAAGAAAGTCCATCTTGTGCTTGAGAGGATGAAAGCGTTTCAGGACTCAAAGAAGTCTTATGCTGATCATCAGAGGAGGACATTGGAGTTCAAGGTGGGAGTTCATGTGTTCTTGAAGTTTTCCCCTCGACAGGGGAAACAGAGGTTTGGGAAATGGAGTAAGCTCTCCCCTAGGTTCATCGGACCTTCCGAGGTGCTGAGGTGAGTCGACGAGGTGGCATATCGGCTATCCCTTCCACCTCAGTTGGAGAAAGATCGTGATGTCTTCCACGTCTCCCAGCTTCATCGGTACATACAAGACGACTCTCACATTATCGACTGGGGAGAGTTATATATGGGAGACCACAAGACCATCGATGAACAACCAGTCAGAATCGAGGATCGTAACGAAAAGGTGCTTCATGGACGAACCATCGCCTTGGTTAGTGTTTAGTGGAGGCATGGAGGCCTCGAGGAGAGCACATGGGAGTGGGAGGCTAATATTCACACTCAGTACCCGAAGTTGTTTTGACTGGTGTTTTTCTTTTTTCTTATGAGTTTTGTTTTGATGTTATACTCTGTACCTTTGATATATGGAATGCTTAGCTTGTCGGTTGTGACCTATTTTTCCATGTTCTATGGAAGTGTGTAACATGTCAGGATGTGTGGGGAAAGGGAAAAACCTGATCCTTAATCGAGACACATTAATGCGGCTGCTATTGAACCTGTGTAGGTGAGTCAGCACCGCCTAAAGCAGATAATATCTTGACATACGAGATGGAATTTCTCCAAACCACATGTTCGGGAAGTTTGTTGGTTGTACGGTGTTGGGGGAGAGCAAGTTAAAAAAACCTAATATATGGATGTGTGAAGGCCCAATTCTTAATCAATACGAATTAATGAAGATGTGATTAAAACTGTGTAGGTGAGTCAGTGCAGCTTAAAGCGGACAATATCTTGAAATAGGAGAAGGAATTCCTGACACATATGATTAGGGTTGTTGGATGGGATCCTATTATAAAGAGATCCCTAATATGTATCTTGTTGGGTTCCTCTGGGTTGGATTTTGAATTCTCGGGGATGAGAATGTTTTAAGAGGTATCTGATGTAATGGATCGGACCTCTCCGGACCATTCCTTTGTCAAAAATACGGTCATGAAGTGTTCTAGAGGGTAAAATGGACTTTTACCGCACATTTCAGAATTTTGTAACTACACACCGTGTGGTGTGAGTACACACCGTGTACCACCTTTCTTGGTATACCCCATGTTGAAGTCGTGTCCTTGCCATGTGAAATAAATGAGTACCTGCCGTGTAACCCATCCTACTCTCCGTGTAGTGTCTCCCCACGTTTGTGTTACCCTCAAACCATGTGGTGACCAGTAAACGGCCGTGTGCCCTATTGAAGCCGTGTCCTTTCCATTTGAAATAAATTAGTACACATCATGTAGCCCATCCTACACGTCGTGTATTGTCTCCCAGCATACACATTACCCTCGAACTGTGTGTTGACCAGTCAACGACCATGTGCCGCATTGAATGTCGAGTTAGAAGCCGCATGACGACCGTGTCTAATGTCCGAGTACAAGTCATATACTATAAAGTACACGACGTGTAATTTAGTTTTTCTCGCCTATAAATGGAGGGGGCCTCTCCTCCTTTTCAAAGAAACCATCTCCTCCCCATTCCTTTGAGCAGAGCTGTCCTAAGTGATTCCAAGGCTCTTTTCTTCCATAACTTCTTCGTACGAGCTCCAATTTTCAATCTTTCAGTGGCCACGAGATCATAATGACGAGGCAGAACTTCTGAGCTTGGATCTTTTGCTTCCCCTCAGCCTTTCATTCCTAGATTCCACCTAAGGAAGTTTTTCCAGGTTTTTCCAGAAGCGACGGGCACTGACGGGCGTCTTCTAGAGATGATCTGGGGGTGCATTGTGAACAGAACCTGTTATTGTAGGGATCTTACCGTCATCTCTCAAATATTGTGCATCATTCAGGATGGGTGTCCTCTTACCTTCACGAGACATGGTTAAACAAGTTTAATGAAGATAATATCTGGCTTAAAGAATAGGGATAGGGAAGTTTTTATGTTTATCTTTGTTTATCCTATTGCTATATTGTGAATTGAATATGTTTATGCCTACTAAAAATCACAGTCATTGGGGGCCTTTTCTTGTGCAATTAAATGTCTCACTATCTTTCTAGAACATTTATGGATGGAAAATCTTTGGAATGTGGGAATTGGTTAATCACGTAATTTTGGCTGATTAAATGAATAACCGGAACCCTTGTTTGATCACCCCGATTGAACAAAACTAAAATAATAAACATGTATGTGCTAGTTAGGGTTTATTTATATGAAGGGGGTGTTTTTTTGGTTGTTTTTGATTGGGTGAGAAGAGGGGCTACGGTTGGTATGGTTGTGGGTTGCTGTGAATGGTATGTTGGTGATGGGAAATGGGGCTATGATAAATGGTATCAAGGGATTATGATGTACGGGATTCAGTGTGTTTGTGGTTATGGTGGTTGGTATCAAGGCTGTAGGGATGAGATTGAATGTGAACGAATGATGGGTTGTGAATATTAAATAAAAGAGGAAGAGTTATTGATTGGTGGGGCATGGTAATGGAATAATAATAATAATAAATGGGGTTGGTTGGCTAATAAAAAGGGACTTGTTTGTGTTGCTTATGTTTTCCTAACTTTATTTTTGGATGGCAGAGATATGTTATACCCACGATTTATATGGTTTGTTGTGGTTAATTTACTAGAAGTTAAGGAACTAATAAACTAATATTATTGAAACGTTAAAACCTAAATGGGGTTCGGTTTGTTTGTTGTATGCATGGTTTATAGTAGCATTTCCAAGGCACATGCTGAGTTTCTCTGTTTATAAGCCATAGGTTGGGCTGCATGTTTTGTATATATATATATATATATATATATATGTGTGTGTGTGTGTGTATTTTTGTGTTTTGTCGCACCCCACCCATGTTGAGCACTTAGTGCCGAACACTCCCAATTCATAGGAGTGGGTATTTTCTCCTTAGTTACTAGATTTTTCATACTCCTTCTTTCATAGATTGTGATGGCTTGAGGAGACCTTAAACCTACAACTCTTCAAGTAGGTTTCAGTTAGGGTGGTTATATCACAAGACTCTTCGGGAAAGTTTACTATTTCCAAAGAATCTTCGGGATGAGGCCCAGATGTGTGCGGGCTGGATATGTGTTTTTGAGGACCATGTATGTATGGGCGGGATGGGTATGGTAGCGTCAGGACGTTCGCCATTAGGATGTGCAGCTAACTAGTGGGAAATGGTGTGGGGTACCCAATACTCTTGTTCTTATATACTTCTACCTGTTGTTTTTTGTTTTGGTGAGCGTGGCTAGTGAGGATGGGCGGATAAAATTTTTGATAGGTTTTGGTTTCTTCTTTTGTTGTCACGGGACAATAGGATGTCTCCCCACTTGGGAATAAGAGCATTAGGTTTCCCTAATGAGTATACTTGTATGCTCAACCTACATTTACGTTCAGGTTTATAAGAGGACTACTAGGGCCGTGCGGGACCCTACTAGTTGGGACAGTTGGATTCTTTGTAGTTTGATGTACTCTTGTTTCATTTTGTATTGTACTTTTGAGCTTTCTTGAACATGTACTTTGTTTCAGAACTGTTTAAATATGCATGTGGGATTGGTTTGGGTTTATTTACTTGTTCCTTTTTCTTTTGGTGTTTGACTCATCTTATTTCCTGATCCTAAATTAAAAAAGGGAAATGCCTCCCATATTTGTAAAAAAACTCATACCGTTGGGGGAAGTCGCCACTCCGGGGCCTACTGGAGGCGGGACTCGAGGGTCATTATCTCCCTTTCACAATTTCCAGCTCTGGAGGGGCATCTTTGGTGGGAGGGGTCGTGAAAATTGTTTTGCATATTTTTTGAATCTCAAAATGTATTAGACTTAATATAATTTAAGAAATATTAATATCGATGATTGTATATATAAAAATATAAAAAATTAATTATTTTTGGAATGGTCGAGTTTCATAAAGGATGTGAGATTCACAAAGGAATCATGTTTCAAAAGGGATTGAAGGATTGAAAAGTGGGTTTTGTGATAAATTGAAGAGGTAAAAAGGAAATATGGCATGGTATGCAATTAATATAGTATTATAAAATATGAATTATGTTGTTTTTAAAAAATAATGTGGGGATCTAGAATGATTTTTCATTGAGGAAATGTCTAGAAAGATGATACCTATCATCATATAAGGAATGAAGATAGTTTGGGAAAATATAGAATTGGTCTATTTCTTATGTTCATAAGAGAAGTTATTTTGTTTGTGAATTTGTATATCTTCAAAAAAAATGAGCCTCATAAATATTGGTAATTAAAAAATTGATTCTATGGAATTTTACACATGATAATATCAAAAAGACCAATATTTTCATGATAATTTAGACCTCTGTAATGGTTGGATCTTTTTGATGGTATGGATATTTTATAAATTATATAGATTCATGAAATCTGAAATATATTTATAAAAAAAAATGGTGTTTCATGAAAAATTATGTTTTGTGAATGTTACTTATTTGAACAGGTTGTCTTGAACATTCTGTTTGAGGGAAAAATGAATTAAAGTGCAACAATGAAAAAAATTAGTTCAATAAATGTTTCATGGTATTATGGGATAATGTCATTTTTTCGCAATATACTGATTGAACATTCAATTTGATAAATTCATTAGTACATGACCCAATGTTTTGGGAAATCATGGATTTATGGAGGTGTTCTGATTGAGGTAGTGTGTTATCCTTAAAATCCTTTAAATGAGAGTGTAGCTATAATGGATTAAACATGTATGATATTTTATTATCAACAATATCTTGTGAATCCTAGTGTAATTTAGTGCGATTAAAAATATGTTAGTGTATTTTATTTTGACTATACCTTAAAGATGACCAAGAAAAACTGGTATTTTGGGTTTTTGTTTATACGTACAGGACATTAATATATACATGATTCCATTAGTTGGTTTTAAAAATTTCTTAATAATGTTGGGACAAGATCAATCTCATTAGAAGAAATATGTGTCTTCCTGATTAACCCCTCCCCTCTTATGGTGTTCCAGGGTCCTATAGTAACAGATATTGTAATATTACATGGAGTGAAATACTGTTAATATTCATGATAATTTTCCATACTTATTATCTAATTGATGAATGGGAATTCATAATTTCCATCATTTCTTCTCATCTCAATTATTTAACTATTTATTTTTTCATTTCCCAAGGATTATTATTTTAAACAATCACCAAATAATTACTCAAATGTCCTTTAAAAATAATGGAACCCTCTGCATAATTTTATAATTGTATTGAAGCATATAATATAATCATATTACATTTACATTTGGATAGAAGGAATGAGAATGTGTAACCCCCTAAGAAATGTTTAGTGATTCCTATGTAATAGGTGTATATGGTGTATATACCAAATTGAACATATGTGTTCGTGTACATTATCCAACTAGTATATTTCATCCCTTTTATACATAATGTTCATAAATATGTGAAGTGTATGATATATATGTGCATAGCTATGTACCCTAACCAATCTAATGTCTTGTTTTCTAACATGATTTGTACCATCATATGTCATGTTCTCCACATGGGTTTCTATAATAAACACAGACAGACCTGAGTCATGTTCCCTATGGTCAAACACATCATGTATATCAAGAAAACAATCCTTTTGGACATTATTTCCAACCAATGTCGGATCCAATTACTAAATATCTTTTGTTCTTGAGAAAAAATAATGAATATTATTGATTTCTAAATTTAGTACATTTATATCTACCAAATTCATCCATAACTCCATGTATTTGATATGATACAATTTAAGATATAGAAAAAATTCAATATAAATCACTAAATTTTTTGTATTATTGATATAATTTATATAGGGTTTACTTTAAATAAATATCACTGAAAACCTTGTTATGATTGGAGCTTCAAAACTAAATTTCATTATTCTATAATCCACATTCAATGTTCTTTGAATCCACACCTAGTATCTCATTAAGACGGATTTTCACATACACCATTCAGGGTTCAACTATGTCATCAATGATATGTTAATGGAATTATAATCATGTTGGAATGAATGGAGAGGGTGATATGGTATAAGATTAGTTTATTTAACCACAAATTTAGATAAATAGAATCCTTATTATGAGGGACCACACAGCGACCTTATTCCAAGGGGAGATTATAACTACCCTAGTAAAACCCTATGAAATTTCGTAATTCTAATATGGAGATTAATTTATGTGAAATAAAAGTTTGATTGGATAGAAATTAATTAATTATTATATAATATATATAAATTTTACTACCTCTAATAACTAATATATGAGTCTCACAGAATTCCTATCCTTTGTTAATTTCCACATTATGGTGTCACTAGAACCATCAGAACGATTTTTAGATGTTATTCTCCAATAAGAAATTTCTATTCTACAATTCTCATGGATATATGACTTGAATATCTAAATTACACTATGTTTTTCTAATGAGAAATAGTGGATAATTTCATTCTCCATGTATAATATATTTTTTACTTGAAATGGAATTACCACTAGGATCTTATGTGAAGAAATTGAGATATACTCATGTAGAAGACATGTAAGCCACCTCATAAGCTCCTCCATTATTAAAATATCAACTCAAATAGGTATCTAAAATATGTTGTACTAATTAATTCATCTAATATAAATAAATTTATCATGAAACCTCTATGATTTTATTTATTTCATTGTTATACATCATCAGTTCATCATGGGGGATGATTTCAATCCAAATACAATATTAATCATTCAAAATCACTATGGATTACAAATTTTTATTTAGGGTTAGATAAATTTAAATTATTGAACAATGTTATTGGTATATGATTTGTACACGAGGTATGTGAAAAACTTACAAAAACACCCATCATTGAGAATTTTCTCAAGCCAACTCAGCATGCACTTCCCATGTATATGGTTGTCCCTTAAAAAATTCATTGTGGGATAAATAGGTAGAAATATATACATTAAAAATTCATATTTCATGTTTTTTATAATAATTCCAATGGTATGTGTCTAATCCGCCACACACATGACTGGCCATGTACATGGCCCATCCCAAGGGATTTTATCCTAGGGCCCTATATTGTGTCTCTACATAGCCAAAAATACTTTTGGACATTATCTCCTACCTAAGATTCATCAACAAACAATATGGAATGAGTTAATGATGATGCATAGTATGTATTAAGGGATTCAAAAATATAGTCTTTACTTGATATACCCAATTCACTCAAAACTCACAATAAACTATCATAAACCATTCATGGGGCATAAAATATGAAATATAAAGCCCAAAAAAAATAACAACATTAAAATTAAATTTTCGGGGAATTTGAATAATTATCCATTACATTTAAGGATTTTTCAAACATTCAAAATCACTGGCCCTTAATATATGATCCATATTTAAATCACTCTGAATGTGCATCACCAATTTAATTCTAATGGATCCCCTCAAATTAAATACATTGCTCAAACATTATTTTAAATAAATGAAAAATGAAATACATCTATGCATAAATTATGATTGATTACAGGAGAAATATGGTATTCAAATACGAATTTAATTAAATGTAAATAACAATAAATTTGACCATCCTAGGCCCACTACTCGAATACAGATTATAACTCAATGAGGTAAAATCATACATTTTTTAAATCAACCATCAATGTATAATTCCAACATAGATATTTGTTTATCAGATATAACTTTTAAAATCCATGTAATATAATTAATAATTAGTTAATATTTACTAAATATCCCATTTTTATCAACTAAAAATAAATATCAATGAATTCATTTCGTAGGGTATATTCAATGAACAACTAAATTTGTTTTATATAGTTTTTCTCTAAGAGATAATAACTAATCTAAATTAAATATTATTTAGAATTAAACACTCTATAATCTCTACTTTATTCTAATTGGAAACATTAATTAATATTGTCATGTGTCTCATAAAAGGTATTATATGGAGATGATTTTGGAGGAAATTTTTATGGATTATCAATAGCCCTATGTAAAAATAGTTGGACTTTTTTTCGATGAATGGTGAAAATCTTGATAAATTATTTCCAATGAATAGTATGATATATCTTCTAGGTTATAGCCATGATTTTATGACAAAAGAACATGTTTTTATTTTATGGTAGTTTACTTAGAAAACTGGCATCTAGCTATTGGGTTCCATTAATAGGAATCTATTCATTAACAGAATCAGTGGGTAAGTCATCATATGAAAAGGGATATAATGAATAGGAAGTGTGTTAGTAAAGTCTATTTATAATTATTATCTATATTCAGATTGGTGTATGCATAATTGTTTCTAATTTAATTTTTTATTCATTTTGTATGACCATTGTTAATCATAATAGGAAATGAAATTTTAATTCCACAACTAATTGTCTCAAATTATGCATGACCATATCAGAAATTGAATTATTATTTTGAATTATTGTATTTAGTAATCTAACTAACAAATTTACCCAATTAATTGAATAGTTAAAATGTGTAATTTTTTATTAAGAGTTTTGTTACCAATAACAAGGTCTATCTATGACTATAATCTAAAAAAATCACGGATAATCAATAAATCACATCCCCAACATGTGAAAATAGAATTACTAAACATCGAATGAACTATCTGATTTTGATTTCTAGCTCAATAACTTCATAAATATTGTTTCAAATAATTTTATAAATCATTATGAAATCATCATTATTGGTTTGAACTCAAACTCACCATATAAAATCTTTCATAGTTATAAGTTAATTTCAGTATTTGTACATTTCCAAACTTCTTTAGACATTATGATTCAATGATTGATTTTTCAAAATTCGTATGGGTTATTTCCCTATGTTTTTTATGGATACAACATTTTATACAACTATCAGGATCTTAATATTCCAATCAACTTGTGGTATTATATATCTCTTTTGTGGTATATTTGTATGGTGTTCCCAAAATTATCATTTCATTCTATGATTCAAATTAAACATCACACTACTATATGTTCTGACTAAGGTTAGTTGATATACAAGTGTATTTTGGCACTACCTCCATTCATTAGATAGATCAATATTTTTAGAACTAAATACTATAAATGGTTGGAATCCTATTATCCAATGTCTATAATTTTAGGTAGATTCTAAGTGAAGAAGAATATGATTATGGTGTTTGACTATAACAATTCATTTTCAATAATTTATTTAGTTGGTGAATAATATAGAATTATATATAAGATAAAGTTCATAACCTCTACTACGGATACTATTATAGGATTAAATGGTTATTGGATAATCCATTCATAGTTTACATTGGAGAACATTCATCTAAACAAGAATAAATTAAGGAATATTTAATAGTATATAGAATTTATAACTATTGAAGCAATCCATTAATTTTATATTTAGGAGACCAAGTATATTTATGAGTGATAACATTATTGGGGAATATAATGAATTATAGAAATTATAAATTGGGATCTAGTTTTATTTTATTTTTTTCTAAAATGTTTTTGATCAATATAGATGAATATTTCATAGTTCATATTTAGTAATATACTATTATGAATGGGGTATTTAATTTGCCTCATCTAAATTCTATCATGCTAACCCTTCTCATATGATTAATTTTGAGGATAATGAGATCCATCCAGTTGAATTATTCATGGTGATCCTAATTGGAATAGTTATTCAAGGTCAATGATTTGGTGTTAGATTTTGATTCTCATAGTATGTGATTTGACAAAGAATGAGAATATAAAGAAGGATATATATAATCTAAATTATAATATGCAATAGTAATGTTGAGGTTTATTCACCAATGGGGATCAATCAAAAGAATTATAAATATGATCTACCCATGGTGTGTGGGATTTAATGATCCACATCTATGTAAGTTATTAATTTCTTGAAATTATGTAAAAAAATAATGTAAATTTATTTTATTATAATTTTTAAGGATTTATATGTTTTTGGAATATTTTTTTCCTAAAACAAGATCATTACTAGAGGTATATGTTTTATGAATGATTCAAATTGGAACCTATTGGTTTATACTAAGTACCTATTGGGTTATGTAGTTATTTTAAACCTCATTATGTGTCACCATATAACTAATGAAATAGGAGGTCATATATATTGGTGTACTATGTACTCGATGATGAGAAACGTAGTTCTGTAGGATTACCTAGTAATCTATATTCAATTTTTCAATTAATAAATTAATTTATCACTTAATAATTTAGTGAAATTCCCCCCATCTCTATCCATTGGATCATCCCAACCATCTTTTCCAATTCTAAAATCTCAGGTGTATGATTACATTTAAATGGACATGATAATAAAAATTCCATTTAAATAAGGTCTTTGTCGAGTAGTCTAAGATAAATTTCATGAACTCCAATTATTTCCATGACCATTCATTATTTAAAATATATTTGGTTACTATGACTAATTTAATAGCTTTTTTTATTCCAAATTACAACTATTTGTAAGTAATTTAGCTGTAGATATTCAACAAGAAATAAATTATTTTCAAGTTATAGTATTCCCCAATCATTTCCCATTGGATTATTGTGTTTTACATGTGATATTTGATATTCCAAAACCACTCATCATGTTCAAATATCATATTTTATACAAAAATAATTCTTTTTATATTTTAAATAATTATAATAAAATAAATATAAAAATTAATTTTTATTTATGGTTATTCTTATAGGTTAGGATGACTAAAATAAGTCACCATTAATAAAGGGGTTATATAAATGAAATCAGTGGAAATAATTAGGTGTGTCTACAATTATGGATTGACATTGTAGACCATGCAAGGTAATCATGTTTAAATTGGACAAATTGATGAATTGGATTATAGGTAAAAACGAGGGATTTATTGAATGATATATGGGGAAATAATTTTGTATGTCATTTTTTCTTATTTTTGTTTGATATAATTTTTTTATAAATGGTTGATTGACATTAATATATTGAATAATATACAAATAGAGGGTTGAAAAAATGTTTGGATGATGAATCAATGATTAGTAATAAGTTTAATGTTGGTTAGAATGCTCAGTTGAGTATAGTTCTAATGAATTATTAGATGATCCAAATGTATCAATAATGTACATTATTATTCGATTATAGTGATTTTTATGAATTTTATAATGTTTCATTAATGAAATTTCATTAATATTTTTATGAATATGATTTGACTGAAATAAAAAATGTGATTAGATGAGGGCATCATCAATCATATGGAATGTCCATTGAAAAAACATTCCAATGTCATCTTACATTGTGCATCCAATAGAAAATCTGTAAAGTCCAATAATTTGGAAGAATGTTTGGAAACCAAGGATTTATCATCCACACAAATAGTGGACTACTGTGACCCAAATTAGTCATCAATCCTAATATTTTAATGAAATAAGTGAATAATTAAATTCTTGTTCACATCTTTAAAATTATGATATAAAAAACAATATAATACATTCCTAATTAATATATTACCCTTATTAGGACATCAAAATTTCATATAGATTTTATTAAATATAAATTAAATAATAAAAGAAATATCCTTGAAGGGTACTCGAACTAGCTATGTTAAAAGGGGTGATTAAAGAGTGAGTGAGTCGTGTGGAAGTAAAGGAGGTTTTAAGTTAAGATATCCCAAAAATAATAATACATTTTGAAGAACTAATTGAAGATAAATTAATAGCTATATTTAGTCTATCATATGAATTTTTTTTACATAATGAGTTGTAGATTAATGATGTTGTAATGAATATATGAATGATTCATAGAAAAATTTATAACAAATTAAGGATGGAGTGATTTATAAGTAAAATCATTGTGATTCATCATGAAAAAAGTACTAAAAGAATTCTAAAATGATCAATAACAAGTTTTCTAACATGATAAATATTTATAATAAATTTGTAATGATCATGAAAAGAGGATATTTTTAATGACCATATATGATTTTCAGAATCATCAAAGAGAGAAAATATTTTATAGATGTTTTTCTACAATATAAATCTACCTATTGTTTGAATAATGGCGTTTTTAAATGATTAGAAAAAATTATCCTAAAAACTAAGTGAAAAAATATAAATATCATCATAAAGAGGTTATTGATGGTTTTTGGGCTAACTCATTGAAAATAGATTTTTGTATGAAGACCTAGGATAGAGGTTCCCATTATATGTTCATTATAATGATGTCTTTAATGAAGAATTAAATTTAGATAATGGTTATTAAGGTTTCTAAATAGATAGAATCTAATAGATATCTCTATGAGATGTCTTCATACACACAAATTTATAAAAAATGGTGATGAGTATTATAAAGACATTTTATAATTTTCTATGTGGGAATAAGATAAAATTAGTATTGATAAACATTGAGGGTTTACTAGACAGAGTAAAACTAATAAGCATTATAAAACAATGAGTGAAGACCCCCATAAATGTATACTATATAAACAACCCAAATGAATATTAAATAGTTTTTCAATATTAAATAAGTTATTTGAGAAAATTCTATGAATATTGTTATTGATTAGAGGAAGAATATTTTCAATGAAATTTTAAATTCTCATATGATGTTATAATGGAATATAGGATGATTTTTTCCAGAACATGTCACATTTAATGAAGTTTTATTATAATGAATGTTAAAAAATAATTATGAAAGTTCATAATGAAATCAATTTCAGTTATGAATAAATAGATGTTAGATCCTTTAATAATAATAAGAGGGGATTTTGATTCTTGAAAATAATATATAAATATTGAAGAATAAGTTTGACACTAAAATATTTTTATTTCTCTATGATGATTGGTCAACTCTTATCATTTAACAAGGTTAAATAATTTTAATAAGTAGAAAATTTTGAGTAGTGATGTTGACATATTTGAGTGGGATAATAGAAATCAAGTTTTTGATTTACCAAATAAAATATGGAGAACCACTACCTATATAAAGAGATGATGATTCATTATTATGGTGTGATTAATTAATGAACAGTTGCAAATTAGTCTAAATAATTTATGATCTGGAAGAATATTTTAGAAATATGGTGTGATATAAATTATCATTTGGGTTGAATTGTTATTTTAATAAGCACATGAATAATAATGGTGTATTATATGGAATAAAAGAACCATATAGACCATTGTTAGTTGGATGATGCACAAATAAAGTAATCTATAAGACACTATATGGATTTTCCATATTAATTTGTTATTCAATTAACTTGGTTATAAATAATTTTTAGGATATATATGTATCACAGTGAGATAAATATATTGGATGAATTTTTAGAAAAAGGTGATCATGTACTATATGATCAATTAGAAAATTAAGGGATATTCCAAATACTAGATAGATATTTCTGCCCAATTGTTGATCAAATGAACATGGTGAAAAAATAGGAAAAACGTTCAATAGAAGACTTGGTATTATATATATTATATTATATGATGTTACAAGAATTAAAATAATTAGCTTATAAAATATGTGATGGATTAAGAAGGATAGTTCTATAAAAACTATTGGGAATGTAACAAATGAAGAAGAATAAATTGGAGAACAATAACTAAAATTGTCATCGAATAGATGACTTATCTGGGGGAATAGATTGATAGTGTAACAAAGTATCTTTATAATAATGAAATGGAATTTTTCAAGAGTATTATATAGAATGATTAGTGATCTATAACTTGGACATAAAAAATCAATATAGGGATTATGTATTATATCCCTCTCCATTTTGACTTTATAGAAACACAAACATAGTTGAAGGAATGTTTTCTAGAAAAATTAGTATTCTTTTTACAAAATTATACTTGATAAATTATGTACTATTTATCGAATTACATGATATGTACTAGAAACTCTTATTATGTGGTGATCCTTTAAGAAATTTATGTTTAGTATCTTACATTATTTTACATAATTTAATATAATAAGGAAATTTGAATAAGAGAATTTATATCTTAACAGGTCAAAAAGTTAATGGGAAAAAAGTAATAATTAAACAATGTTCTCTACACTGTTTCACTGACTCCATATATTCTGGATTACATAACGTGA
The DNA here is from genome assembly GCA_963277665.1 of Viscum album. Lineage (NCBI taxonomy): Eukaryota > Viridiplantae > Streptophyta > Magnoliopsida > Santalales > Viscaceae > Viscum > Viscum album. The sequence continues at coordinate 122,115,891 of OY728151.1, forward strand.
TACTACCAATTGATATTAGATCCCTGGATCACATAAATTTTATTATATATGTTGAAGATATTATATTTTAAATATTTTTGTTTCTTTCATTTTTAACAACCTAGAAAATTATTTACGAGAAATAAGAAAAAATTTAGTCAAAAATTATTTTTACTAAGACTATATTTAAAATGAAAAAGAAAGTCAAAAGAAACCTGTAGAATTTACCATTCCTATTTGATGAGGATAATGTATATGTTCCGCTTTTTAATTTTGTCAATGATTATATATTATTAGTGGAATGTAATGAGTAGGTGGATCATGAATACTCTAAGTATGATAAAAATTATCTATCATGAAATTTGTTAATTATTCCAGAGTTTTTGGAAACATCTATTTAAATTGTCCAAAAAAACATTCTAGAGTAATTAGAGATGATTATCATCCAACCCCATCTCAAGATATATTATTTCACAGATTAATAAGTATTCTTAATTTCACTATAATGAAAATAACATACATCGTTTTAGAGCCCTTAAAATTATTAATCAATTGATTACCCAACTAGAAGTCAAAGTAGATAACATGGATAATTAATTTAATTAAAATTTTCTAGAATGTATAATAATCTCAAGGAGTGTTACAGACAGTAAATAATTAATGGTTGATTATGAAATAATTTCCTCAATGTTTGAATACTAATAAATTTTAGTAGTTTAATGGAAATATAAAGTTAATAAGACATTGATTGAAATGATTCATATATAAGAATAAATATTTAATGATACAAATTAATTCTTGGATATTCAATTTGACATATAGTATATGAAAATTAATGAACATGAATCATTATTATATAAAAATTATAATATTTTTACATAGGATGTTTAATCAATGGTGAATTTTTGTTTATATCTGGTTATTGTGATTGAAGACTAAAGAAATTACTCCATATGAGATGCATAAAAATGGACATCTAAATATATAATATTGAGAAGACACATATTGAGAAAATATAAAATAATGAGAATGTTTCTAAAACTAATCAATTATCAATATAGTATTATATACTTAAAAGACCTCTATTTTTTTATAAGAACCTCATTACCTCCTTCAATGATCTATCACATGATTATTTAAAAATTATGTACCATCAATATGATCTTTTGACAATGTATCAAAATCAATTTTCTTGAATAGTTCATGTTAGAAAACTATATATATATATATAAATGTAGATAATGAGAGTATTATAAAAATAAGAACATAATTTATATATTTTTTTAAATGATTAGTATGGAAGAACACACTCAATGAATATCAAAAAATTTTGGAATGAAATACAAAAACATCATAGATTTGATTGTAAATAATAATGTTGCAATATATTTGGGCATTTTATATTTTATTGTGGGTAAAATATAATAAATACATACTAAAAAAGGAATCCCATGTCATGGTGGATAAATATATATATGAAAAGGAAATAAAAAATTTAATAAAATATTTATATTCAACTAATGTTGTATGTAATGATGTTTATAAGAATGATGTACTGTTATCTAAAAATGAATCTAAATATATTAATAAAATAATACCATAAAAGATGATTTAGATAGAATAAAATATAACATCATAAATATATTTAAGAATAATATAAACATCGTCTCCTAAACTGATTTCCCAAAGGATGTATAAGAAGAAATCAAATCATAAATCCAAGATGGTAAAGAAAATTTCAACAATTAAAAGAAATTATTTGATGTATTACACTCATAAGAAGATGGGTAAAAAATACTATCTCATTTGCATTATGCCTAATGATATGTCAGTAATATGAGATTATGTTTTGGACAATATGTGGAGGAGGGAATACACATTAGGAATGGAATGTGTTAAGGGAATGAAAAATGTTCTAGAAAAGTAATTATGTTATATTTGTGAGAGGAAACATGGATTTACAAACTTTTATTTATTATTTTTATAAAAATTTCATCAAAATAAGTTTTCCAAAGGTATATAAATATAACACTAAGTTATAGTTGATCACTTAATGATATATGTGAATAAATTTTAAAAATAATGAAATTAATGTAATAAAAAGCTCCATGTATCGCTAATAATAATAATATGTTTTTTTAAATTTTCATGTATAAAAATTAATATAAATGGAATAAACTGATTTAGAATATCATCTGAATCTACATTTTTATATGATTATGTAAGAATGATCCACATTATTCCCTATTATTCATTATATTCAATTTCATCATTAAGAATATGGAATTTTTGGTGGGGAATGTACTTAGGGGATGGACATAGTTTCAAGGAATGGAATATAACTATGTTAATCCATGAAAATAATGATTTAATCAATGAATTCTTCCAATATTTCATCATTGATGATTATATGATGGGATCCTCTATGATGATGCTGTGGAAATATTCAATTATAGACATCCACATAAGAAAAGCTAAATTTTGGTGCATTTTCAACATGTTGTTTCCTTAATCATATATATTAAATAAATTTACCACTATGAAGGTCATATGAATAGTATCCAAAAGGGGGAGAATATATGATAATTGTAAAGAAAAATGCCGAATATTTATATCATACAAATCCATTATTTTATAAATTTCATGAGAATATTGGCATTTGAAATGGTATATTTTTAATAATATATAAATTTTGATTAAATATTCCAAACATAACTCAAAAATGGGATTAATTGATATAAATGATTTCATAATTGTTTTTAATGTTTTGAAGTTCTCCATGACATCATATCCATCTAGGGGACATGAATTTTTACAATCCATTTACTGAAGTCGGTGAAGGAGTTTTAGGTTTATTGATCTTATAAGTGGTTAAAATATAAATTAATATATATAGTATGTTATAAAATTTGATAATCCATTTAGAAAACATTATGAGCTATCATTTTATGAGGTGTTATGATCAGTCAATAATGGAAAACATTGTCACTCAAATAAAATCTTCTTATTTTCTTCACCAACCAAATAAACACATATAATAAGAGTGAAATGATGAATTACATATTTCTAAAAGTTAACTGATTTTCTTTTTCCCAAGACCATATTTTTTCATTTCAATAATGGGGAGATAATTTTAAATTAATATTTGAAAATTTATTTGGGAGAGGATCATTTAATCACATATTAATTTAGAATGGAATTTGAAATTATTTAAATGCAAAATAAAATATAGAATATATAAGATCCCACTTTCAATGTGAGTGATAATGGTTTTTAATGGATGTAACAGTTATTGAATGATTTATTTATGTCAATATATTGATTACATTATAATGAATATGACACTATAATGTTTAGTTGAATAATTGATGAATTCTACAATAGTTGATGTTTCTTACGATGATAGTTGGATTTTAATAATGATTATTAATTGGATGATCTTAATAACTAACAAATATAAATGATTATTGAATAATTATGTTTTTATCAAAATTATATATCTTTCATATGAAAATATCATTATTAGGATTATGAATCTAAATGGAATGAGATAAAAATAATGATCAGAAGAAGTCAAACATCATTAGGTAGAGTTTCCAATAGAAACCATTATATATTAATCTTACATAGTACATCCAATAGGAAAATATATAATGTCTAACATCATCAGATAGGGTTTTCAATAGAGATATTTTTTAAAATGCTATTGTGATAAAGATTTTTATAAAATAAATCTTATAATGTCAATAGGAAGTGTATATTATCTGATATTAAATAGTGTAAATATTCCATTATATGTTATTATATAAATGTTATTAATATTTCTAAATACATTACATATGAAAAATTCCTATGAATGATGTCATAAAACATAATGTGTTACAAATAAATTAGGTTGACAATGAAAATTTCATCTAACTGAGTTATAGGAATCCATCAAATAGATGGAGTAGACTAGATATTTGAGGGTTCTGAAAATAGAAGAAAATAATAAAATATAATATAACCCATTAATAGTAAGATACTTATAAAATTATAATGAATAAAAATTTATAGGGATGGTTGTGAAGAGTAATCATAATAATGAATTTATTAGCTGAATGAATTCTGAAGCATGTTATCGATCAGAGGATATATATTTTAATATTATTTTTTAATCATACTATGTATTCAATATGGAACCATGGATGAAAATTAAATAAGTTTAAGATATTCATTGAATCATTACAATATAGAAGGATTAAACAACATTATTATGTTTTCATGATGTTTTCATCTTTAGTGATGCTATGATAGACTTTTCAACATTTGAATAATTAAAATGGAATATTGGAAATGTAGCCGATATTTTAGGAATAATGATGAATAATATGGTTATTGAGATATAATGATATTATTATGTTAATGGTTGACTCATATAATATAGGAATATTTAATTTGGTAAATAAGATGAAGTATTCTAAGCATTATACTAGAAATATTAGAGAAAAATATTTGAAATCATAAAAATGTCTCATAAAAAATTATGGTGAACCAATGACAATATGAATGTGTATTTTTGTGTTATTAATGATTTGTGAATTATATAATGAATAGGTGTCATGATTTATAAATGAAGATATATAGAATCAATTTATCCCTAAACAATGAGATAAATTATCATTAGGTATGAAGTGTTGGTAGAGGAGGTACCATATGACATAGGGTGTTTTAAATTGAGCGTATAAATTGAATATTCCACCATGAATTCACCTAATGTAATGATAACTATATCATTAAATTACTGTATAATTATTCCTTTTCAATTGATAATTAGAAGATGATGGTGTTGAAGAATTGATGAGACAAACATGAATTGGCCCAATAAGAAGAAATCATGTGGAGATGTAGCACTGATTGAATAGGTACTATATGATCAAGAAAAATAATAATAATAGATATATCAAATATCTGATTGAGATTTCCTATCAATTAGTGAAAAACGAACATTTTGATGAAGAAGGATTCGATGATGATTTACTAGGTTAATTAACATTTAATAGATAAGATCATGAAATATTATCAGATGGACAATATTTCGGCAAAGTAATAAGTGAAAGAAGAAGAATGCATTTTTCATTACCACTATTATGAATTTAACATAATAATAAGAAGAATTTGTAGATCAACATTCAACAATGATATCCAATAGATGCAGCATCTGTTGGAAGACATACATAGTGATAAATAGTAAATTATGATCATGGAAAATATTACCTTTGAAAGAGTTATGAAGAACCATTAATGACATTCATGTTGGATAGTGTTATCACCAATACAATAATTAATTATATTTCCATCATGATCCTAATGTCAAGATACTAAAATATATATTAAATATTTTTTCTATGAAACCCAATTTAATTTTTATCAAATTTCAATATATAATTCATGTACTACTCATCACTATATGTGATAAGGATTTTATTAACTTATTGAGTAGTGAACCTTATAAAATTTTTATATATATGATTTTAATTTATTTTATATAATTTCATATGATAATGAATATAAAATGGTATAATGGATAACCAGATTGGTATATGAGGTAAATGGTTAATATTTGTTAATTTGATAAAAAGTATCCACAACTTATTCACCCCCACTATCAGTGTTGAGTATATCCAGATGTGGTCCTCTCATTATGATTATGGGTTAGGAATCTGTGGACAAAACTATTTTTCAATATAAATAATAATTTTGTGAGTTAGATATCCATGACAAACATTATACCAATTGAATTATATTCTATTTCACTATTATTATTTTCCATTAAATTTTGAAAACATTTATATGTAAGGACATTTTTGGAATTAATAGGCTTATTTTATGATATATGAATTTATATTTCTGTAATTAATATTTCATTGTGACTTAAAATTGTGGGTTCTATCTATTTCCATCAACATGAAAAAGAAATTAATTTTGTTCATTATATATGGTATGGATGGATTTTGTGGGCAGTTTGGGTGTAATTATAACCATTACAGAATAAAAAACTATTTAAATGTAATTCCAACCATGATTGTGTCTTGTGATATGGATTTGGGAGACATTAGAAATCATTAATTGTTGATCGGTTTATTGTTTAGATGAGATTAAATAAGAAAATGGTGTGATTTTGGGTTTAATATGGGTTTAATGATAATAAATGTTTTTTATCAGTTAATATTAACATCAATTAAAATAATGGAAATTAATTACGATGTTAAATTAATATATTAGAGTTTTTTATGATATTATTGGAATGATTATACCATGATAACCCTAGTTTAATTTATGTTACTTGTTCAGAATAATCTCCAACACTTGGTGATATAGGAATGGTCAATCCCAAGTATCATCGTTGAACATGCAGAATGATGTTGAAATATTCATATATGAATATAATATATATTTATTGTCATGTTATAATGAAAATATAATTTATTTATATTTCATATGACTATTTGTTGTGACCTATATAGTTATAGTCAACCCATTTAAGGCGTTGTGGGTACCTATGAATAATTCATGGTTGAAAATATAGCTAATTGAATGGGGATGATTCATAATGGTTAAGAGTGGATAGTGTGATAGATTTTGGTATAGGAAAAATACCTAAACATGAAATAAATTTTATAGTTATCAGTATTTATTATTATTTTCCCTTGTCGATGATTGGAAAACTTGTATTTTTTTAAGACTCTATGCCATTATGATAATTTATTATACTATATCATTGGGGATTCATTTTGAATTATTGATTGTATCTACGATTTCAATATTCTTATGATTAATATTATGGTGGATGTTTATGGTATTAATTATAATGTTAATTATTGTTACCACATATTGTTTGTATAGCGTTCTAATAGTGTTCTAAATCCCAATCCCATATTCGTCAAATTCTTATATAAGTGGAGGTGCGCCTAAGGTGTGTGGTGACCTAGTAATATTTTCCTTAAGGAAAAACATATTGGAGACATTATAGATATTTCAAATGAATAAATTGTTAAACTAATTGATGATATATTTATAGAATAAATAAATTATCAAAAAATAAATTAATTCTGAAGATAAAGAATGTTAATAAGATGAAGTTGATTATGATATTGTATTATTAGGAAAAGTATGATGATAATGTTTTTGATAAAATTAAATATAGATTGACCAATCCCATTGTGAATTCTTCTTGAAATTAATTTGATGTAAATAAAGGGTTAACGTCTGTCATCCATGGAATAAATTAAGGTGATAGAGACAATTGTATATTCATAAATAGTTACGATATCAGGGTAAAAATTGACTGTTTAATGAATATCATATCCTATTTAGTGGTGACTGTGGGATGATTTCCCTCTAATACTTGGATACATTACAAATATGCATTCAATTAATTTTTTTAGATTCATATTTGTATATCGATGTTATGAAAGTGATATAAGTGAAAAATATACATATATAGTATTATATAGATAATTATATGGCCCAGAATCATGACTATAAGAAATAAACAACATGATTCATATTTACTTTTATAGTAATTGTCATAATATGGAATCACATTTGAAAATGTGTTTTATTTTTACGAATATAGAGGATGATTAAATTAAATATATATCTTATCAAACTAAGATTCTATTATTAGTGAAATTTATCCTGGAGAAAAATTTTATTCGATAAGAATTAAAGGCTTTATTATTTTATTCATTGTTTATTGGTACTGTAAATGATGTAAAACTATTATTCATGAAACAATAATATCATAATTTACAAAAACCGGATTTTAAAAAATAATATTAGTTTCTAATAAGACATGTCATAATCAAAAAATCCAAAATATTGTTAATATAATGATAAAGTAAATAACTAGGGAGAAGTGGGATACATAAAGAAGTAAAAATGGATTACGACTAAAGGATCATATTTTACAAAGTTCAACATCCCATTACAATTTTTTGGATAGTGCAAACCAGCCACACTAGCCCCATAGATACTATATATATATGGCTGGTAGATTTTATCAATTTGAAAATAAATTAATTTTCATCGGTGGGAGATGTTACAGTTTAGGAATCATTATGTGTATTTTATTGGGATTTGATATGATATTTTTTACCTCCCAGTATGCCTATATACAGAGGTTTTGTGATTTTTTCTCCACTATCATATATTTTATATAGCTCATTGATTCTTAGAGAGAGCCTCGTGAAATTATTATCAATGAAATGGTGGTGGGATAAATTATGTTTTTAAAAAATCATTATTCTTGATATAATATTTCCCTATATTAATCCCATTTCCTTTTTTAGGTATTTTAAATTACAAAAAAAAACCTAATCCAAATTGGCCATACACTTCCCCCTTGCCTCATAATTCAATAAATACATATATAAATTTCCAAAAACGTACAATGTTTATGGTTATTCCACAAAAATCAACTATGAACCCTCATCCTATTTTTTCCTCGATAATTCATTGATTAATATATTTTTTAAATTGATCTACTAAAAATTTGTTTCTATTAAACCAGAATCTAACTAATAAATCTCCATTTTATAATATTATCGTATGTACCACACAATTTTCAACCATTAACCTTAATGTAAATTTTTTCAGTATTAATACTCATACCCCATATCATTTATATCATTAGAAGAATTTTTTCAACACAACCACTTCTCCAACTATTCTCAACACTAACCCAACTTGTTTTTTTCTTCTTAGATTTAGGTGTTGTCAATCAATTATGATCCTTTTCTATAGAATTAATTATAATCCAAATAATAAATCTCCTCCGGTCTCTTTTAACATTTCCATTTTTGATTAAACTTCTTCATGTTTCCACTAATTTGAAATTCTCTGAGAATCTAGAGTATTTTTTCACACATTAACCATCTACTTTTTTTAAAAATTTATAAACATATTTTTTAAAAGTGATCATGTATATTGATTATGTAAATTTTATCCAACAACGAATAATCCATTTGACTGTTCATTAAACATAATTGCTAACATTATGGTGTTAGAGGATAATCCTTACCAAAAGTACATTTCAACCATGTTTCATTGTTCCTTAAAAAATTAAGTTTTCATGCATGTTAAAATTAAATGATGATGAATTAATGTACATTGTTCATGTAGGGAAGGAAAATTTTCAAAGTACTTTTTTCAATTAAAATTTTTCCTAAATCATATGTATTATTTTTATAATGTTCTAGTAGGATCCTTTGACAAATAGTTAATGAAATCATGTGAGAGAACATTTAATACATATTAGATATTGATAAAATGTATACCACTATTGAATTTCACTCTCCCCTTTAACTATATATAAAAATGATTTATAAATATATTCATAATCATTGTATTTATTGTTAATTGAAATAAAATATATTGAATTAATTTTAAATCCCTACATATAATAAAATATTAAATTAAAACTAAATCAAAAAAATTAATATAAAAAAAGATAAAATAATATATTTTTACAAAATAAATATCGATTATTCTAAAAATTATAAATATAATTTTTTAAAATATATATACATCAATAATTGACTAATATGTAATCATTTTAATTGAAAATATTAAAAATTATATAACATTTTTTAGTTAATATATTTTGAATTTTCAATAACTAATAGTATTATTATAAAATTAATATTTTAGAATTTAATCTATAATATCTATGTAATTACATGATAAATTTAATAAATTGTATTATTTTAATTAATTAAATCTAAAATAAAAATAATTACAATCATACTAAAATAAAAAAATATTGAAAAATTATATAAAATATATATAGAATTATTGAAGTACTAAATATATTGAAGTAAAATAATCACAATAAAAATATATTAATAAAATAATTATACGAATTCCATTTCATTATATTGACGTACTAAAAAATAAGAAATATATTTGATTTAAAAATATGTGATAAAAAACTAGAAATGCATATAAAATTAAAGTAAAACCTATATGAAATGGAGTAATTTAAAACAAACTCATACTTTATTAATTAGTATTTCTTAATAGAATAATTATTCATAATAATCAAAATATTAATTTAAGGGAAAAATTAGAGTTATTAAAAAAATTATAAATCATCATATAAATCATATCTTAATAGAAATAAAATGTTTAAAAACATTTTAAAATTCATTAAAGATAAAATGTAATGACAGAATAATTTTTTTCTTTTAAAAAATAACAAAAACTAAGATCAATGTTGTGGATTAATAAATACTTTTTTGTATATTATACTCAAATACTTATTCTTTTCACAAATAATGATCAAAACCACAAAGCTATACTGAAATTACCTATAATTTAATACTTATGATAATTAAATCAAATCCCACATTCTTTAAATATGAAGTATACATTTAGTTTAAAGAAATAAACCATAATAATGTTTTAATAAAATAATTTGATTAATTAATTAATTTAAAACACATATTTCAAAACCATTAGATAGTGATTTAACAACAAGAAATATAAAAAATATGAATTAGAACATATGACCCTCATTATGGATCTCAAATTCCATAGAAAACACTAAAACATACAAGTTATTTTTATCAAAAATTTATTATTTAAAGAATGATTCAATTTGAATAAAATATGAAAAAATATATTGACTTTATCAAAATTAACTCACCCATACCTGTAAATCATCACATGTATTTTTGAAAACCTATGACTGTGTAAAAAGTTAAAAAAAAATTATAAGATATTCTGAAAAAATTAATCATTGTAAAATATGGGGTAAATATGATTTTGTGAATACACATTGTTGATATTTCTACCCAAATAGAAAAACATAAATTTCCCAGAATGTAAATTTATGTAGAGGATATTTTTGTGGTATAAATATTTTTTCTATTCTCAAACATATATTAATAGATCATCAATGGGATATATTGCAACACAGGTGGAGTAGTAAAAAATGGTAAAATATTAAAACTATATGATAACCATTTGTTCATTATTTATATATATGCGAATTTTTTAAAATTTATTGAAGTGGTTTTTTCTTTATAAAACATAGCATATGGATCCCAAAAGGAGTAGATATATATTTATATATATTCTCTAAAGAGGTCAACTTGATTGTTATCCTCAAAGTCATTTATCAATGAGGATATTATCAACATTGAATTATATTATCAATTAATATTTATTTGATCACATTTTTTGTGAGGTGATATAAACTTTATGGGAATTTTATTTTATGGAAAATATTAAAATGATAAAAATTAATCACTATATAAATTACACCTTATATATATTTTTGATATATAATGACTCTAAATTTCATTAAATACATCATCCCCCTAGAGCATCATATAGTAAAGAATATGTTACACACATCTTTTGAGTATCTAAAATATAGCTAAACATGAATCAATCATATATTCGTTCATTATTGAATGCATAAAAATCTACTATATAAAGGATGATTAAATGTAATGGATTGATAGAATATTTGATGATCAAATGGTTTAGTTGAAATCATGTGAAAAAATGTAAATAATCACCACCCCTATCCATAAAATCATTACCTCCCATTATGAAAGATAACAAACGTCAATATTTATTGAATTGTATATACACAAAAACTCTATAGTCTCCCTAGGGATAAAAACCATTATCCTCATTTTTATCCATCAAGTATATTGAGTATCATGAATAAAGACTCAAATGAATAAATGGTGGAATAAAAGACAGAAAATAGATGACCTAAATAACCAAAAAAATGTCAAAAAAATTAAATAAATAAATATAAAAGAATCAAAAGTATACATTCATGGTATAGAAGAAAGGACTAAAAATTATATATAACAGAATTATTGTTTAAAATACATCATTGAGTGTTTTAAATTATGAACATATATCTCCAACATATATTCATTAAAATGGGATCTTTCCTATGTATAGGTATTTTAATACATTTAGAGACTCTATAATTCCATAAAATAACCCATTTGATCATTATTTATACCACTAGTAGAAAAAATTAATTGAAAAATAATAAAAAATATGTGAAAATGTATTTTTCATAAATATATTTGATATAAATCATTGAAGATTCTATATAGTATCAATAGTAGTCACTTTATAGAATTTTATTGAGTTATGTTGCATGTCATCATAGATCTGATTAAATTCATATTGTTGTTTTAAGTGGGATGAGATAATTTTATAGTGGTTATAATTGTCTTATTGAATAATTGTGATATATATATATATATCCATTCATTTATATCCTAAGAATAAAAATTTTGTAATTAGAAGTAGCACTTGAATGGATGATAATATATTTTTTAGGTAACAATATTTATTCAAAGTCATGAACATTGCAATATAATTATTAGTAAATATCTCAGTGAAAACATCTATTTAGATATTAAAATAAATGAAAGCACTTGACACAATAATTTATTGTTATGAGATAATTCATCACAATAGCTACACAAACTCATGTTAATATAATTATAGAATAATAAAATCTAATATAATATGTATTTGTAGGGTAGTATACTACAAATGAAGTACAATTTATGTTAATCCAAAAAATAATATAAATAAAAATCTTAGTCATCTGTAAAAGTCCATTAGTATATTTTGACCTTATATTAACCATTATTCTTGTGAAAAAATAACTTCTATAAATAAAAAATTTGTAGAAAAAATTTCAAATTTTTGAAAATATATATATTTGAAATAAATAATAATAATATGACGATATAGAATAATGAATTTCTATAATTTCAAAAAAAATTCACAAATCACACAAAGAAACTAAATATGTTATAAATTCCATTAAATGATCACATTAATATATGGTAAATAGTTTATTTAAAATGAATAATTATGGAAAATATGAGTTTAACCACTCCCTAAAATTTAAATACTACACTATTGATTAATAGTCATATATCTAAATAAAATTCAAATATAATTTAAAAATGATACTAATTTTAAAAAATAAATTTATAATGTACTTTTATGAAAAGTATTTAACTTTCATTTTCTTCTTTCACAATGCAAATTTGGTCATCCTCATGAATGCATACCTAGCACAATCATTACCTATCTCATAGAGAAATTAAAATTAATTTTAACTATTAAAATAATAATATTTATTTAAGATAATACAAAAGTGAGGAATGGGTCACTATAACCATGTAAAAATAATCATTTTCAATACAATGAGATAAAACTATTTAATCATGTGGTGTATATTAGGCTTTTTTGTGTTTAAGAGTGGGAGGAAAAATCATTCCAAAATAAATGGTCAAAAAACCGGTAATACATTTAAATACAATTCACATACAATAATGTAAATATATCAAAATTTATCTATATATTACCCCTATATAAAAAATTCTCAATGAATTATTTTTTTGGTGAAGGCTCAGTGTCTAGTAAAATATAAATATCCTAATTCATCCATTTATTAAATGTTATTTGTTTTGTTATGTTAAAATATTTTGGATTTTTTCTTTTTTATATATTCTTTAAATATGTATATATATAAATTATAATGGAATAATTAAATATAAAAATGAATGTATCTGTATCGAGAATTTTGAAATTAAAATAATTTAGACTCAACTTTCATAACCCAACATTGAACTGATTCTTAAGTAACACACATAAAATTTCATCTCCCATACACTAATATTAAATATTCATTCAAAAGTTCTTAGGAGTGATGGTTTTAAGGGGAAATCAGATTTAAATGATAAATGAACGTAAAATGAAATTCATTTTATAGTGTGGAAATATCTTAGTTATTTGTAATAGGTGGTATCATTGAAAATATAGGTTATCTAGATATGTCCATCAATAAAATTAATTTAGACACTCAAACACCTTATAATTAATAATTTAATGCTTTATTTCAAAATATATCCAATTTCCCCTAATTAATGTGTGAGTATTATTATGTTTATTATGAAAATGGATTAAAATAATGCTCATGATAGGATATATACTTTTCATTCATGTCCCAGATCCTCGATTTCAATAATTTATCCAAATTATAAATTGTTTTCAAATATAAAATTCAATGTAAAGCTTTAATTAAAAATATTTTTTATAGATCAATTCCATCAAGCATCATGTTCAATTTTTTAAAACAAATCGAGGGTAATGATTAATAATGGAATTTAATTTATTTTATAATTTAATAATGACTTATTAAAATTATTATAACTGAATCCTGAAATAATTCACTTAATAAATCCAAAAAAGGTTTACAATCCATAGAATAGAAAAAAATAGAACAAATTTAATTGAGACACTATAATTATATATAATAAAATATAAAAAATAAATTGAAAAGGGGGATAGATAAATACATCCTTTTTTTTAGTTTCTAGTTAAATGATTTATGCTCCTAAACATAATCATATATAACATATAAAACCCAAAAAACAATTTCAAAATTTATCTAAAATAAAATGATATTAGAATCAGAGAAATAAATTTATATTTAAATTTTATAAAAGTTAAAAAGTAATACATATGGATATGATGAATCAATTATTGTGTATCCCCCCATTAGGGTGTTATGTTTTTACACCATATTAAATGGTTATAAATGTTTTATTTCCCAAATCAAATGGTGAATGTGTTTTATAGGCTTTGAAAAGCTAAATAAGTGTACCCTTAATGTTCTTGTGTAGAAACAACGATCCAAGATAGCCATAAAAGAATAATTATTAATTTTCCATAATAATATTTCCAAATAAAAATGTCAAGTGGGTGGATTAATGTAAAGGGACCCCGTTGTTGATAAATTCACATCCATATGATATGATTATTGATACTGGTGATTTTGATGATTCAAAGCATGCCTTGAGGAATCATATAATGTAATTACCACCACTTGGGTGTCTTTATATTCAGATTCAAATAAATTGTTCTTCTAGATAAGTGGATCCTAACCATTATAAAAACATTTGGTCATTCTATTAGGTAATATTGTAAAAAATAAAAAAAAAGTGAATTGGAATGATTAAAAATATAATGTTTAAACCATGAGATTCTAAATTAAAATCTCATAAAATATGTTATTTACCTCAAATCATTTATTTATATCTAAAATAATTTAGAAAATGTATTTATGATATCAAAATTATGTTTCATGATTTATATATCATTAAATCCTTCATAATATTCGAGATGTTTTAGAGGTACAACAAAGTATTCCTTATAATTGAAATTATAGAATCATAGAATGTAATTTGGAAAATCATGTAGATAATCTGAATGAAACTCTAAATATGGGTACTCAATTTCCACATGAAGAAAATTAATGAGCTCCATAAATACTTCCTTTTTAATATTTGAGACTTAGAATCATGTAACTTATCAAAATAAAATCATTTTATCAAGGTAAGATGGTGATTCATAAATAATTTTTATGTTGTATGAAATTTTATAATGAATATATATCATTACATTATATAATATTTAAGAACATTATAGAACAATATTCACAAAAATATTTCTCAATTTCCACAACAATAATTGTAGGGTTAAAAATGTTTTATTTAAAATTTTTCCTAATCATGTTTCATGATACAATAAATTGTTGTTGTATCTACGTGTTCATTTTTTTAATCACTGAATATTAATTTACTGAATTATAGTATGTATTTTTTATGATAACTCATTTAAAATATAAGGGTTTAGTATTTTAATGAAAATAAAAAAATTATTTTTTCTAACATATATTTATAATCATGAATAGAATCTAACCCCATGATGACCAAATATGGAATTCCATCAATATTTTCTATTTTTTATACAATTAGAAAACCAAATAAATATGATTCATCAAATAACTTTTGTTATATCTTTAAAAAATAATCCTCTGAGAGGATTCTCCTCTCTACTCTACAGAGGCTTAGGTATCCCCTTCTGCCTCACTTCCCCTTGTATCTCCAACCTGAATCTATCTCATATCAACTTCCTCCAGATCTCCTCGGCATGTCACTTCTTGGTTGGCCTAGGGATCATCTTGGCTTGATGCATCTTTATCATTATTCTAATGATCGTCTTAGCGTGACACAATAGATATGGTGGGGTACGTTGCAGTTTCAACGAGGTTCTTCGGTGTCTTCAGCTTCACTAGAGACTTATATCTGTGAAAAAATGGATTCATCTCAGATTATAGTGTTGTAAACGAAGCGTTCAGCTTAGATCAGCATGTCTAGGTCTCTGACATCGATGGATAAATCATTTTTTGGTCTGGAGGAGTTAGATTCTTCCTCTGGTGTGATTCTAGTGATGGCCGGTGCCGGGTCTAGAATTTCATTGAGGGGGGAGGTCATAGTTTCCATAGTATTTTTCATAGTTTTTGCAGGTTTGAAGGAGTGGTGTTTTTCTAATTTGGATTAGTTGGCTGTGATTTTATTATCTAATGGTTGTTCTGGCTGTGTGTGTTGGATTTGGGACTATGCACTTGTGTGACTCTGGTTTTCTAGTGACGGTTTTGGCTTCCCTCAAGCAGAAAATCATTGTGCTGGTTTGAATGCTTTGACGTTTGGATGATTCTTGTAATGTTCTAATGTGGAAAAATCTGTTGGAATAAATATTTATCTAAACATGAAATCATTGACCATGCCTCAAATGAGGTTCCAGAGCATGTTGTTCATCATTTTAGGGCTTTACAGATTTCGATGATTGAGAGAATATGGCGTTAGCCATAGGATTACACCTATTCTTTGACACGGGACACATGCTTTTAGTTCAGCAATGTAACAATAAAGATATTTTCCTAGATTTTATGGTGTGACGGGTGCTCAATTTTGTCATTTCGGTTTGTCTATCATGACCTTCAGGTAGTGATTTGTTTTACACCAATGATGTCTGTTTGGGTTCTCCACCTTATTCTCAAAAATTGGTGCTTGCTTATAATAAATGTTTTGGAAGGAATTCAAAATGTTCAGTTGATGGTATATTTTTTTAAAAACATTTTAGACTCCAAACCTATATAGATATATATTTCACCCAATTACACAAGTATTAATGAATAAATTACATAAATAATTAAATTGAATAAAATAACTCAAACTCATGTCCATCATTTATTGTTTCATCTATACGATTATATAAATTTGTCATTTGAAGTATAATTATGTGAAGGGTGGGAGATAATATGTGTTAATAAATGATATGGTATGATAGTATGTGAGAATTTCGGTAAAATCTCTATCCTTATATCATCAGTCTTCATTGAAAACTATAAATGGGAAAAAATCCATTATGTGTTAATGTGAAGAAACACATATACTGAATATAGTCTTATGGAATAAAATTCATTGGTAAGTGATCCTTATTTGAGGAGTTTTATTGGAATATATTGGAGAAACACATCATTATGGAATGGATAAAATGAGTGAAAAAAGAAGAAATTAAGTTATATATGTTGTATATTTATATAAAAAAATCTGATTATAATTGAATAATTGTTTTATATAGATGATTTTTAATCAAGGAATATATACAATATATAATAGATGCTATTATAGTGTGAAATAGAATGTAAAAAGAATATTTTCATTCATAGAATACATTACATAGCCTTATCAAAAATGGTATCTTCTCCCCATTCAAATATAATGATCTATGGAATGAATCAAAAATCCATTATATCACCCATTTCCTCCAAGATTCGTTATTATCTCTCAAAATAATATAATTTTGTCAAATAAAATATATGATAAATATTCATTGGTCAATTACCTCTCTATTAATGAAATATAGTAAAATAATATGATCGATTACGAATAACTTATATATTTTATTTTTTATCTTGTAACATATTATCAAAGAGAGGTGATAATTTATGTAGCTATATTTGGTGGTATGAATATATATAACATTGTTACTTATTTTTTTCAATGTTTCTATGATTTGGATATTGTCTCCTTCATTTAAATCATTAGTAGTAATTTGTGGTAATACTAAATATGGACATAAGGTTTGAATGTATGTCGGGGATACAATATAATTTTTTCATATAAATGAATGTACCATTTAATTTTTTATATATTTTATTGAACATTTTCTCCATTATCGTTATGAAAAAAATTATTTTCAATAAATTATCATGGATGAGTTAACCACACATTGCTTTTATCCCTGTTTGTGTGAATATTACATTGTAATAATTTATTCTTATGATTACATGATTTTAATTTTTTCACGTACAATTTGATGGTAATTTACGATTATAATTAAACATTCCTTCAAAAAATTATGGAAATAAAACAAAAAAATTGGTAGGCCATACCACGAGTACCAAACCTATTTTGTCTCATGAGAATAAAAAATAGGTTTATGTGATATTTAATCATGTCCCATCTAGTCACATAATATGTCAAATGTATTTATTAGGTTAATAAAGAATACATATTAGTCATATAAATGATTAAAAAAATATAAAAGAAAGAAAATTATTTGAAATCATTTATTGGCACTTGTAAGGTAATAATAAAGAAAAAGAATAGTCATAAGAGTGTGGAAATTTTTTTTTCGGGGTATTTAAAAAAAATTATTTTCAAACAATTAATAAAAGTAGAAAAATTTAGAAAATAAGTACAATGTCACTTAAATTATTTTTTAAATCAAATATGCATAAAATGAAATTATATTTTCATTACATAATATTAAAAACATTCATTAAAAAATTTGATGAAAATATGTACTTGGATGAAAAAGAATCCTTCTTGAATAAAAAAAGGTTGTCTTCCTTAAAAACATTCTATATAACTGTAGAATACATAAATAGAGGTAGATAAATGAAAAATTGAAATTATATAAATAAAATATGAGAATAAAATATGAGAATAAAAAGTATGAATTTTATGATAAAAACCATATATAATTTCCAAAATGAAAACCTAAAAGTAAAAAATATCGAATGAGATTGTGATTGTGAAATAAACTATAACCTCAGGTTTGACATGATTCATATTTAATTTTAACCTTATGAGTAATAAATTTAAATTTAATATAAAATAAAAAATAAAAAATTTACTTTTTTATATCATATAAGATATTATTATAATGTATCAACAATAGTTTTTTAGTAATTTCATAATAAAATCATCATGTTGTAGTATAGACAATTTTCATTTTCATGTAAATTATAGTTTGGTAGTTTTGATCATTACAAACTTCTCATGATTAATTATTCTCCAAAATTAATAATATATATATATATATTGTTTTCAATATATATATATATATATATATATATATTCATCCTTGATACTCATACATTAAAAACTAATCAAATCATAAAATGGTTGCGGTATTCCACAAGTACACATAGGAGATATTATAATTTTTCCCTATACATAATGGTAAATACGAAAATTATAAATTTTATATAAATAATAATAAATATTAAATAAATATAATAAAAAACATAATATGCATTATAATAATCATCCAAGAATTGGGGTTATGAAAACAAATTAAATACATCACTTCGCAAGGTCGACGTCTTCCTATATGCATAAACAATAATTTTGTTTACCATTAGATAGAGAACGAGATGTATAAGGGATTATACATTAACATAATTAAAAATATGTATGTAGGAAGAAATGTTTTATAATATTATAATGTCTGTTATATATTTTAAGTATCTATGACATGAAATGAAATAAAAACACCCTATTAAGAGGTTTACTACATTTTTGGATGATAAATCTTCATTTACAACATTAGATTTATATGGTTAATGTTGTTATAAATCCGAGGCCAATAGATAGCAGTGAGGATTTTAAAAATGGATTTAGTGTAGTTAGTTTCTGATATACATGTTTCATCATTTTTGAGGATGAGAGGATATGTGGTATCCTTTTATAAGTGAGGGAGAAAAAACCCTTGGAATATTTGAAAATGTAAAAACATTTTATTTGTTTTCATAAATATTGAAGTAAACCCCCTTTTAATGATAGAATTTATCATTTGAATTTTTTATATAGCATTGTTAGTTATAAAAATATTAATTAATTTTGTTTTTCAAAAAGAATGTTATTTAAAAAAATAATATTATATATAATGTTTTCTTTAAAAACATTTATAAAATATATAATTTGAATTTGATAAAATACAAAAATGAAATAAAAATTAGAGAAAATTTTAGGGTAAATTTTTCGGATTTATCAGAAAATAATGATATTTCATTGAATAATGAAAAAAATCTATTTTTGTTAAAAAAATCATTTTTTTGTAAATTATATAATTTAATAGTAATAAAATATTTTGAATATGATTTAATGTAAGCATATTTTTAAATAGTTATATGTAATCCATTTAATTTATTTGTAGTAAACTGTATAATGGTTTTTAAGTTATGTTTTTTGGTTATACATCTAGGTTTTTAGAAGTTAAAAAATTGAAATTCATAATGATCACCACTATTAATTAATTAATATAATAACTAATTGGAATAATTTAAATCAAATTTAAATATACTATCTTGTTATTTATTAATCTAATTTCATAAAATAATTATTATTAGTTATATATTTAATATACAATATTCATTTTCTAAAAAATCTACATCCTCAAAACCCACTCACTCATCATCTCTATGGTATTAATATTAAATCAAATTTTTCCAGTTCTATGATTTTAATTGGGAAAAAATAATTACATATTTCGAATTATCATAATTTATATTTTCTAATAGTGTAAAATTATGTTTTTATCAATGCTATTAGTTTCAATAATTATAATTAATTATAGTGATCAAGGTAAAATTAGTTTTACTCTGTTGTTAAACAATAATCTCAACGGGATAAAATGACAGAGAAACATTTCGAAGATTAATTTAATGGTCTTATTTATACCTAATAACTTCTATATTGAGTTTTTTTTGTTATATTTTTTTTAAAACTAATAGAACAAGAGGACGAAATTCACTCTTTCAATAAATTACATCTTTACCATTCAACCCAAAAATAAAAGATCACCCACTCTTATCCTATATTAATACCATCAAAACAAATTTTTTCATCCAACCCCTACCCAAATCACTCTTTCACTTCCATACACTCATCATAAAATAAATACATTGGGTATAAATACAACAATATAATTATTTTTTCAAACCAAAAGAGGTTACCAATATTATAGTAAGATAAAGACACATAAAATGAATCACATACAAGGTAAGGGATTCATCCCAATATCTGTTCATTAAGGAATATATTTATTTTATAAGCCTATATTCTATTATAATGTGTTAATAAAGCCCCTTTGACATTATATATCATGGATTTATCAACTCTAATGATATTGAATGTTTTTTATTATGTTATTATTTCATGGGTCTTGTGATTCAAAATTTTCCATGGTGGTAATGAACCTTTCATGAAAAGAAAAAAACACACTTTAATTTTTTCTTTCTAACTCCTCATTTTCTATGACTATTTCCTTATATAATTTTTTATTATTGTTTTTTTAAGGATGTAATTGATTTGTAATATACACTTTTTTTCATATTACAATTTTTTTAATTTCTTCTAATAGGTATTGTTTTATTTAAGATTGGTTTGAAAATAAAATGATATTTGGATATCTAAAAGTTATTTTCTTAAGAGTTTAAAATATTTTCACACTTTTTCATGAAGAAAACTTTCTAGAATAAATTTTTTTATTTATGATATTGTACATGAGATTTATAATATGGTAAATCCTAAATATCATTAGGAGATCCCGTTACAACATATATGATTGGATGACCTCGATAGTGCTAGGTGATCCAATTGTAGCTTATGTTATTGTGGTCTAAGATCGCAATGGGTAAGCACGATATTTCTTATATATTGGGAGAACCTATATTGATCTTTAATACATTTGATAATGGTAATGAATAAATACTTTTGTTTCATTAATATAAATAAATGGGTTTTAAATTGGATTTATGTGTATGATGGACTAAGTCCCCAAAAATTGGCTTTAATTACATGATATGCATTTTCATGATTTTTTGGAGAAAAATGTTTGTGCATTTCATCTGAATTTATTTAATTCTTATTCTCAATGAACTTTAATGAAATATCTAAATTTTATATTAGTATTCATGTTTTGACTAACCTAATGGTTTCAATTATTTTATTTCTCTTAATAATCATTTCTTACTAAACACATGTTTTTAGTTGATTTATATTATTTGTTTAGGGGAAATGATGAATTCAAGTTGACGGTCTTGATGGGTTTTCATTAATGATTAAATGATTTGTTATATTTTCTCTATATTGGAATAAATGGTTAGTGATCATAGTTTCCCACTTTTTATTATAATGTTTTGTAATGTATATGATATGGACTAATTATATAATACTATAAACCAAAAAAGATCCTCCAAGTGAATTAATATAAATCCTTGAATAAAAAAATTATTACTTAAACTTTAGGGTTAGGTCATTAATCTTAGTATCAGAAGAAATGACTAGAAAAAATTAGTGGTTAGGATAATGATAATATAATTACCTCGAAATATTTTAACTTATGGTCAATCTAAATTGATATATAATATTAATATTACCTTATAGCATTATGTAAATATTTACTTTCTGAAAAAAATTCACATAGGAATCAAGGAAGCTAATGTTGGAATTCACATAATGGAAATTAACATTCCAAATCAGTATCCTAGTTTGTGATGAATCAAAATAGAAATGATTATTTTTGTGATGGATTAGTTGGTAGCATAAATAAATTTTTTTTGGTATCCAAGGTTGAGATGAAACTGATATATCCAAAAAGAGAATTGATTTTCTGGAGTATTTCATTATAAAAAATCCCCTATCATTCAGTGGATAATCCGACCAAGTGGTACATAATGGATGTATTAAGTTATTAAAAATTATACATGAATTCATTGAATTTTAAGGGTTCTCTATCCAACCATTTAAAAAATACATTATCTTAAAAATAAATAAATTTCTTACGACCTTCTATAGTTTGAGATGATTTAAACTCAAGAATCCATCTATTACCATTAATAGTTTTTAAGGTGAACCATGTCAATTGTGTTCATTTTTTATGAATAATAACGTGAAATATGATCATGGTGTCTCATAATTAAAACAAATTAATGGATCTTTTCCTGAAAAATCACTTACCTATGTTTTTATCTTTGTATAGAAACCCCATAATTAAATTGAGTAAAAAATATGACTATTCTAAAGCATTTATGATGAAAGTCATATGATATTTTCTCTATATATGACATACATTAGTAAAGAATCTAATTTTTGAATTAATAGATCACACTCAGGTGTTAAACCAAGCCTAAAATCATCATTTTATGCACAAAAATTTAAAATTTCCCTCAAATTAATTCATTTGGTTAAGGATGTTGGGATAGATATTGATGACACATTTGTTCCTCAATAAGAAAATATTTGGAAATGGTCATTGTAGTAGGAAATGGAACTTCAACCATCTCTTAATTCTCGGGTTAATTCTTAAAAATTATCCTAGGGTGCCAAAAAATGCACTGAATGTTTGATGAAATCTAGGAAGTGTTTCTCTTGTGGTTAGATTGGTTACATGGATTGAGAATATAAAGAAAATAGTCCTAAAAAATTATTGGGTAACTCATAATCATCTCATGGTTAGGTGATCTAAATTAAATGAGTTAGTTCATTATACTCTATTATTATATAAATTATATATTCATGATGGAAATCATTATGATTAGAAAAAAGGTGTAGAAAATTGATTTTCTACTCATATAGTTTATGATTTTCCATAAAATAAACAAGTGAAAAGTATTTTACAAGTGTATTAATATTATA
This sequence comes from Viscum album, assembly GCA_963277665.1. Taxonomy (NCBI): domain Eukaryota; kingdom Viridiplantae; phylum Streptophyta; class Magnoliopsida; order Santalales; family Viscaceae; genus Viscum; species Viscum album. The sequence continues at coordinate 122,139,746 of OY728151.1, forward strand.
ACAATACCCTATTTGATAATGGTTCTTCTTATACATTAATATTTGAGGAAAATGGAAGTAAATTTGGAATATCACAACATGAACATATGAAATAACTTATAGTAAAAACAATGGGTTAAAGTATTAATAAAACTAGGATTTATAGAAATATTAATACTATTATTAGTGGAGTGGTCGTTCTAGAAAATCATTTCAAACATTAAATTGTAGAGTTTGATATTAGTATTGGGGTGGATTTGATTTTAATTTGTCATTCTATGATAGATTTTTGTGGTTTGAAAATTGTGTTCAAGGATTTTATACAGTTTATAATATATTAAGAATATGGGGGGTTTATTAGATATTGTAGTAAATGTTTCCTAGATCAATTTTTGGAAGAAAATGTAACTATCATATTAGATTTGTGTACAAAAATAATTAGTACAGAGATGTTTTTTCAGATGTTTTTCCTTCTTTTCTTCTGCATTGGGAGCTTGAGATTAATGAATACACAGTACCTAATGCAGAGAGTATTTGTAAAACACCTTATTGAGTGGATAAATTGTAACTATTATTATTTGACATGAAATTACTGGGGTTTTTAGATAAATGATTCATCTGACCTAGATATTCATCAATGGGTGCTCTAGTTTTTTTAAATAAAACTTTTTAAATAATACATTCCATTTATTAATGGAACTTGATCATCATCCCGGTTGGTGAGGAATATCTAAGTGAATCCATGAGGCCCATGATCGAATCTAATCAGAGTCATGTTTCTATGTTACTATAGAAGGTATTGTAGAAGTACCGTAGTAGGTACTATTGCAGGTACTTTATGGTATTGTAGTACCATGAACTATTAACATTCATGCCACTAGTTTTCACTTTAAGACATTAAGACCATAGGTCCACCAATTATGTTAGGTTAGTTAGGATTTTAGGCAACCTTGTGGCCTTTTATCCATCTCAAGGCCTTCGGTTCACCAGATTTGTTTTTGTAAACCAAAAAAAAATCTTCAAGGAAAATGTTCTCGAAGAGGATTAAAAGTAATTAAAATTTACTAGAGCATAGATAATGGATTTAAAATAATGAGAGGGTATGAAATTTTCCATTTTCACCAAGAATGTGAACCTCTAAATATGAAAACTAACTGAATAACCATGTAACGTTTGAGAGCTAATCATGATGGAGACACATGAGAAGGCAGTTTCATATTGTAGTAGTTTGTAAGGGATTCCTTTAAGATCTTCGGGTCCAGTAATGTCATGAGTCATGCTATACATGTAAGAGATACCATTAAACCATTTATAGGGCTTATCCCATATGATTGAAAAAAAGGCTTTTGGTTCATTCAGGAATTGATTATAGTTTTATGAATGAAATCAAAATTAAACACAGGTAGCCATTTGCTCATAACTATAATTTGATTGTTAAAATTTAGGGTCATGTTATTTTTTAAAATATTACCTAATATCGGAGTATTATCATTTCAATTTCATAGAGTAATAAATTTTGAATACTATGTTTTGTCTATATATGCTAACTATAAATTTGTAGTCATGTTCTATTTGTTTTCTAAAGCATTATATGTATCTGTCGATCTTCTGAATAAAATATTTCTTTACCTATTACACATATTTTTGGTTGTTTTTTTTATGAAATCATGGTTTCTCTAAAAGTCAGGATAAACCTGAAATCCATCTAAGGATTTTTTTTCAAACATTAAAATAAAAGAAAAATTTTGGGAAATTTTGGATGTGTGGTGTTGGGATGGAAAAAATATCATCACATGAACAATATGTATCAAAACATATCATAACAATTCACCCTAAAATAGTGTATCATAGGAATGGTTAAGTCCCATATATATCAAAAAGATTCATTTTTTTATCATATTAGTGGGTTACTAATTGAGGATTTTTGAAAACATTTCATGGTTTTCCATCACAATAACTATTCTAACTCAAAAACGAGTTATGTATATTTTGAAAAGATAGTGTGAAGATTTATTTTAGAAACTATAATGAAGATAGGTGATTCCTATAGTCTTTTCCCTACCTTCCAAAAGGAGATAATTTTCAATTTATAATGATACTTAATTAAATTACAGTGTTTTATCCTCATATTGAATGATTAGTTAGTTTCTTATTCTTTATATCAATTGAAGACATGTTAGGTACATTATATAAGGCCCCAACCTTGAAACTTACTTAATCATGAGTTATTACAAGATAACACATTGAAGATCTTTTCGGGTTTAGAGTTTTAGAGAATTAGGTCATAAAACTGTCATTACATTCCACATATAAACAAAGTGGTTACATAAAGATAGTATTCTTCATTCCCATAAATGGAAACATATTTAAAATAAACAAGGATTAATTTTTGACACTTCCTTGACACAATCATCACATCATGTACCTTTACCTTGACCTGTGAAAAACATTTCAAAAAAACTTGGGATGAGCATAAAAAGCTCAGTAAGGGATATAAAAATATGGAAAGAAAACATGGGTAAATATATATAAGTATGAGATCATACTTTACCCTTAAAACATAAGCACTTTAACATACCTCATCAAATCTTGAATAAATCATAGAAATCATAAGACATAAAGGTATCTTGAGGCATTCATAACATTTTTACGTAGGGTGTAACCATCTTGGTTACGTTTGGAATACCCATCACAGTATATTCCCTAAATCTCATCGGAGAAACCTTAACGTTTCACTCCTTCACGTTAACCAATGCATTGGAGAGCTATATCAGGCTCACCCACCCTTAGTTTATCACAGAACCACCCGTCTTCATAATAATGCCCAAGAACCATAACATAATCGTATCACATCAAACATGCATAAAGGAAACATAACATTTCCACATTTCAATCACAAGATATCAATACAACACATTGATATAATAAAAACATTGTGAAAACCATTTTCAATACCAAAATAAAATAATAGTAAAACATGGTATTTACTTTTCTTTTAAAAAGAAGGTATGGGTTGTAGAGGAAGTCGAAACTCAAATAACGGTCACGATGGCGGAGAAGATGTTGTCGCCGCATACGTACGAGAAAAACATTACCTTTTGTCATTTAGTAAATGACTCGTATAAAAAAGATTCCTTTTGAATAAATTTAAAAGTCAAAGGGGTTTATACACTATATAAAAGAAGGTTGTGTATAAAACAAAATATGCCTCAATGAAAGGAGATTGAGACGAAGTCCCATACCTCGTATCCGACTTGACCCGACCGTTATTTAATCTCCTGAATAATAAACTTGAGTTAATCTCTACTTGCTTAAGAACCATTTTCAAGTTCATTATTCCTTTTATACCATGTTATGAACATCATGTAATCATTTAAGTTAATAATGTTCATTTTGTCGGTATTTGGTTCTTAAGTCAAAAATAGACTTCTTACACTTACATGTTGTTAATTTGGTCAAAGTTTCATTATATCCCAAATGATATTAATGATTTGGATAACATATATATCATATATTCAGCATATACATGTATTTATAATATTACATCACATTTAGAGGTATGAAATGAAACGCACCGTTCATGGAGACGGTAAGCCGTACGTACGCATGAACAATACTTCCATTTCTATTTCGTATTTTCTTTAATGGAATCATAATGATATAAGATTATATTATAATTCCAGTATAATAACATATATAATATCATTAACTTTATCTTTTACAAATCCCACATATGGTATTAACGAATCAAATCACTTTCAGGGGGCGGTAGTCCGCACTTCCTAAAATGAAGATATCGTGTTTACCCATAATGGAAACAATAATGGTATGCCATAAATGAAAAATACAGAAGCTTAAGGAAAGAATAAACATATTATATATCATATATAAAAATAGTGACATTATAATGGCCACCTTTTAAGGTGTTAAATGAGTATTGAACAATCATCGTTTCGGGAGGCATAATTTCACCATCCATCGAAACCGTATGTTCTTTAACCATTTGATGTAGTTGTGTGAGAGTGTAGCTAGAATAAATCTTATAACAACATCCTAGTATATTGAAGATACTGGTGTTGTTACAAAATAAGTAAATAAAAAGAGTTTAGGGGGTTGGAGAAGCAAAATAAAACAAATGAACATGAGAGAATGAATCACCTTTAAAAGTGTAACTCCTTTTGATTTGAGCCTAAAGGCTTCCTTTGAAAGGATTCTTCCCAAAGGGAATCCTCTAGTATTAGTAGAGGGATGTTGAGAGAGTAAATGGGCATGGGTTGGCCGAGCCAAAGGCTTTAGGAGTGTGTGAAATGAGGTAGAGGTGGGGGCCTTTTATAAGAGTAGAGGAGAGGCACTTTTGGAAATCATGAAACTATTATTTTATTTTCAAAAGTGTTTCGAATTTCTAAGGTCCCACAATGATATATTTCTAATATAATATGATAAGGATTATAAATATCCCCATACAAAAGTTTTTGGACAAGTTTAGGTCATAGATTTTATTTTATCTTTTCATTTAATTTAAACTGTTCATTAATGAGGTCATCATTGCATCATCATAATGTCATAATTAAATTAATTTATCTAATGTCTAAAAATTATAACAAAACTACAATGATATAGGAAATATTTTTAGATTTATAATTAATATTTTTAGTCAAAAATAATATTAGTATAACCCCTTCTAAAAATTGTTTTCGTAAAACAATTTATGTTAGTGTCATTTTCACCTTTATTTAAAAATGGCATTAAAGTCATTATCTCACCCAAGTGGCTCCATATGGTCCCCTAAATCGACCCATGGGTTGTCTTGGTCGTCCATGACTCATCCAATAGGGGTAGGACAAGTTTCATGGTGTTTTCATATTTTTATAATATCATTTTTACCTTAAATTACACTAATTACCTCTAATCGCGATTAATGAAAAAAAGTTACTATTCACCAAAAAATTATTTTAATCCCATTGAACCACATATTACATACTAATGGCAACCATGTATGTCGGATTTTCAAAATTCAATACACATTAGTGGTAAACATTCATTTAACTGAAAAATCAGTTTGCTTGATTACCACTTAGTGGTTTCACTATTCATAAAAAATTTTAGTTTTTTCAGAAAAATACCAAAAAATCACCCTAATCTATATTTGATATTCTGAATTCAAAAATGAAGTCCAATTTAAAAAATTAAAAACATATAAGTCACATTAATTAAATTAATAATTAATTCCCGTTGTCAGAGCAAATAGCGTGTTTTTATAAAACAATAAGTATCAAAAGATTGACAGCAGTTTAAGTCTAATTTCAAAGTGAAATTGATTCCAATGACCACCATTGGATTAAATGGTAAAAATATATTCTAATTTCACTTTAATACCAAATAAAAATATAATCTAATCATATAAATAAATCAGATTAAAAAGCAGTTTTGATGTAAAATGCAATATTTTTCACTATTCATTAAAAAATGAACATTGTCCGAAAAATACCAAAAATTCACACAAAGTAAATTTTGATGTCCCAATCATAAAGAATAAGTTTATTTTGACAAACATAGTTTATAAAATTATCAAAATATAGATTCAAAAATGGTTTTCCATCAAAAGGCAGTAAAATAATCTTTTAAAAATATTAGTTTATTCCATGTTTAAGATTGCATTTATTTTCATTTTAATCCTTTAAAACACTATCTAGTTCATTAATAGACACAGATAAATAAAATATCTATTATTCATTACTTAATTGGGATGTTACATCCTTCCCCCCTTTAGAAAATTGTTTCCCCGCAATTTATTTACTTATCGAATAAATGGGGGTACTTATCCCTCATTGCATCTTCAGATTCCCATATTGCCTCTTCAGTCATGTGGTTTTTTCCACAAAACCATTACCTGGTGAATCACCTTATTTCGTAACACTTGCACCCTATGGTCAAAAATCTAGACCGGTTGTTCCTCATAAGATAGGTTCTCTTCCAGCTGAACTACCTTTGGACTCAAAACATGAGATGGATCTGACATATACTTTATCAACATCGAAACATTAAAAACATTGTGTACCTGAGATAAACTCAGAGGTAAAGCCACTCGGTAAGCAACTGATCCAACTCTCTCTTGAATTTCATATGGCCCAATAAACCTTGGACTCAGATTTCCTTTCTTACCAAATCTCATCACACTTTTCCAAGGAGAAACCTTAAAAAACATGATCACCTACCTCGAAAGATAGATCCTTCCTCCGGTTATCCGCATAACTCTTCTTCCTGCTCTGAGCTGTTCTCATGTTCTTCTGAATCAGCTGAACTTTTTCTGCCATCTCTTCTACCAATTCTGCTCCCATCAACTTCCCTTCACCCACTTCATCCCAGAAAGATGGAGTTCGACACTGCTTCCCATATAATGCATGAAATGGTGCCATCTGTATGCTGGAATGAAAACTGTTATTATATGAAAATTCAACCAAAGAAAGATGTTGGTCCAAACTTCCCTGATAATCCATAGAACATGCTCATACTGTATCCTCCAAGGTCTGAATTGTTCATTCTGACTGCCCATCTGATTGACGATGAAAAGTTGTACTAAAATTTAATTGAGTACCCAATTACTTCTGAAGGACATTCCAGAAGTTAGAAGTGAACCTGGGATCATGATCAGATACAATGGAGATAGGAACTCCATGTAACCTGAAAATCTCTTTGAGATACAAACGGGAAAGTTGATCAAGAGAGAAAGTGTCTCGTATAGCAAGGAAATGAGCAGATTTAGTCAAGCGGTCAATAATACCCCAGATTTCATTATTACCTTGAGATGTCTTCGGTAATCCCACAACAAAGTCCATGGATATATTCTCTCATTTCCACTCTGGCACTGGTAAAGGATGAAGCATCCCTTTCGGTAACTGCCGCTCTTCTTTAACCTGCTGACAAGTCAAACACTTCACAGTAAAATCAGCAATATCTCTTTTCGTTCCATCCCACCAGTAATACTCCCGCAGATCTCTATACATCTTAGTACTGCCCGGATGAACTGAAAACGGAGAGTTATGAGCTTCACATAACAACTCTCTCTTCAATTGTGAATCATAAGGCACACACAATCTCTTCCCAAATCTCAAAACACAATCATTATCAATGTTGAATTCAGGCAACATACTGTTCTGAACCAACTCTACCTTTTTCTGCAACTCACTGTCTTGCTTCTGTGCTTGCATGATTCTTTCTGATAGAGATGATATCAGTGATACCTGAAAGAAAACAGAAGAACTTCCTTCACCAACAACTTCTATACCAAATTTCATCAAATCATTAACCAAAGGATCATGTTCCAAATGCAACATTGCTAATGGAGCATTACTTTTTCGACTCAAAGAATCAGCCAATTTATTTGCTTTTCCCGGATGGTAATGAATTGTACAATCATAATCCTTGATTAATTCTAGCCATCTCCTTTGTCTCATGTTCAACTCTTTCTGAGTGAATATATACTTTAATCTTTTGTGATCAGTATATATTTCACACTTTACTCCATACAAATGATGCCTCCATATTTTCAAAGCAAAAAACAACAGCAGCTAATTCCAAATCATGTGTTGGGTAATTTACCGCATGTGTTTTCAATTGTCATGAAGCATAAGAAATTACCTGATCATTATGCATTAGGACGCAACCAAGTCCATTCAATGAAGCATCTCTGTATATAACAAACTCACCATTCCTGAAAGGTAGTGCCAAAACTGGAGCATTCACCAATCTTCTTTTCAGTTCCTGAAAACAATCATCACATTATTTTTTCCCGATAAACATAACACCCTTCCGAGTTAGCTTAGTCATTGGACTAGATAACCGTGAAAAATTTCTATCAAACCTTCGGTAATAGCCTTCCAAACCAAGAAAACTACGAATCTCGGTTACATTTGTGGGTCTTGGCCATTCTTCAACAACCTTTGTTTTTGCAGGATCAACGGTTATCCCATCTTTAGAAGCAATGTGACCAAGAAATGAAATTAGTTGCAACCAAAACTCACATTTGCTAAATTTACCATATAATTTATTTTCTTTTAAGGTTTGCAAGATAACCCTTAAATGTCTTTCATGCTCCTTTTTACTTTTAGAAAACACCACAATATCATCAATGAAAACCACCACAAACTTATCCCAGAACTCATGGAAAATTATATTCGTTAATTCCATGAATTCAGCAGGTGCATTGGTTAGCCCAAAAGGCATTACTACAAATTCATAATGGCCACATCTCGTACGAAAGGCTGTCTTCAAAATATCTACCTCCTTTACCTTCAGCTGATGGTACCCCGATCTCAGGTCAATCTTTGAAAAAAACTGAGCTCCCTGGAGCTGATCAAACAAATAATCGATATGGGGAAAAGGATATTTTTCTTAATAGTGATGTTATTCAAGGATTTATAATAAATGAAAAGTCTCATAGAACTATCTTTCTTTTTAACAAAAAAGACAGGAGCACCCCATGGTGATGTGCTAGGTCGAATGAAACCATTTTCTAATAAATCTTGCAATTACTCCTTCAACTCTAAAAGTTCAATTTGAGCCATTCGATAAGGGGGTTTTGAAATTGGCTTAGCATCATGAACTAAGTCAACAGTAAATTCAACTTCCCGATCTGGTATTATTCTAGGAAACTCATCCGGAAAAACATCAGGATACTCATTTACCACTGGCACATCATTAATCTGAACAGTTCCCTTGTTTTCAACAATGTGTGCAAGGTAACATTCATTTCCATCTTTTACAAGTTTATTGGCCTCTTGATATGTTATCAACAGTAAGGGTTCATTATTGTACACAAACTAAATGTCTTTCTAAAAATAAACTTCTTTAGCTCTACAATCAATCTTAGCATGGTATATTGAGAGCCAATCCATACCCAGGATAACATCAAACTCTACTAGAGGTAAAACAATAAGGTTTGCAAGTAGGTTCTTTACACAGATAAGGATAGGAAGATTCTTATAAATTATTTTTGCCTCAACATTTCCTCCAGGTGTTTTTACCAAAAGATCAGGAGTACTTTCTTGAGATGGTATTCCCATTTTACTAGAAAAGGTTTCAGAGATGAATGAATGTGTAGACCCCGAATCATACAACACACTAGCATAATCTGAAAAAACAAACAAAGTACCTGATACAACTTCATTTGATGGCCCAACATCTGCTGAAGTAGTTGCAAAGGATTTCACCACCCATTTCTGCTTGTAGTCTAACTACTTCCCATCACTCAAGCTCTTTGTCGAATACTCATTTGCATAGTGACCCATCTCATTGCACTTATAACATTTCACTAACTGTAAATCGAATTTGGTCTTACCTTCACCTTGATCCTTTTCAGTGCAATCACGAGCCTTATGTCCCATCTTACCACATCGGTAGCACTTCCCAGAATTTAGAAGACATTCCCTAGCATGCCTTTTTCCACATTTATCACAATCTAGAAACTTTGTTTTCTTACCATCAGAATTTTTTGATGAATTCTTACCTTTCTCCTGCCACCTCAGTCTCTTCTTCTGTTCGTTGTTATAGAACACTTGATCATCGACAAACTCCATTTCCACCTTCTCAGCACATCGAACAAGCTTTTCATAACTTTTAAACTCAAGAGAAGCTAATGGCCTTCGATATTTTGGCTTCAATCCTTAGTAAAAACTTTTGATTTTACTATCAAGGTCTCGGATAAAATTTGGAGAATACCTTGCCAATCGAGTGATCCTTTATTTATAGGTATCCATTGAGTCTTCCTCTTGCCTCAATTCCAAGAATTTCTTTTCCATCCTATGTCGAACAACCTTAGGAAAATACTTCTCACGAAAAATACCTTTGAATTCATCCGAGTCGAAAGCATCAATCTCATCAGCATCCCTGATTTTTTTAACCATCGACCACCACTGATCTGCTTCACCCTCCAAATGGTAAATAGCAAGACTAACCTTTTGATTGTCTGAACACCCCATGGAATCGAAAATCTTCTCTAGTGCTTTAATCCACCCTTCAGCTAGCACAGGGTCAGATGATCCTATGAATGATGGGGGATGTTGCCTCATTAAATGTTCCACCACTAACATGATCCTCTGTGGTTGATCTGGATAATCTCGTGTATGGATACCAACACCATTTATCGCTTGAGTCAACTGCGCCATTACTGCAACAAACCATCCAGTTCCAATTCTGACCATCTCAAGATGCTGATTCAGAAGGTTATTTCCTTCTATATGCCTTCCTAGCACATCTTCCATGTTTCCTCTGCAGAAAACCATTCTGAACAAACATTTCTTAGATAAAGCAACATGGTAATGTTTAAATGCTATATCATTTCAATTTGACCATAAAAAATTATATTTTTGGATAATCGTTTAATAGAATTCTAATTCCTAAAGTTATCTAAACTGACCTCTGATACCAACTATAAGGCCCCAGCCTTAAAACTTACTTAATCTTGAGTTATTACAAGATTACACATTGATGATCTTTTCGGGTTTATAGTTTTAGAGAATTAGATCATAAAACTTTCATTATATTCCACATATAAACAAAGTGGTAACATAAAGATAGTATTCTTCATTCCCATCAATGGAAACATATTTAGAATAAACATGTATTAATTCTTGAAACTTCCTTGACACTATCATCATATCATGTACCTTTCCCTTGACATGTGAAAAACATTTCAAAAAAACTTGGGATGAGCATAAAAAGCTCAGTAAGGGATATAAAAATATGGAAAGGAAACATGGGTAAATATATACATAAGGATGAGATCATACTTTACCCTTAAAACATAAGCAATTTAACATACCTCATCAAATCATGAATAAATCATAGAAATCATAAGACATAAAGGTAACTTGAGGCATTAATCACATTATTACGTAGGGAGTAACCCTCTTGGTTACGTTTGGAATACCCATCACAGTATATTCCCTAAATCTCTTCAGAGAAAACTTAACGTTTCACTCCTTCATGTTACCCAATGCATTGGAGAGCTATATCGGGCTCACCCGCCCTTAGTTTATCATGGAACCACCCGTCATCATAATAATGCCCAATAACCATAACATAATCGTATCACATAAAACATGCATAAAGGAAACATAACATTTCCAAATTTCAATCACAAGATATAAATACACAACATTGATATAATAAAAACATTGTGAAAACAATTTTCAATACCAAAATAAAAGAAAATCAAAACATGGTATTTATTTTTCTTTTAAAAAAAAGGTATGGCTTGTAGAGGAAGCCGAAACTAAAATAAAGGTCACGACGACGGAGAAGTCGTTGTCGCCGCATACGTACGAAAAAAACATTCCCTTTTGTCGTTTAGTAAACGCTTTGTATAAAAAAAGATTCCTTTTGAATAAATGTAAAAGTCAAAGAGGTTTATACACTGTATAAAAGAAGGTTGTGTATAAAACAAAATATGCCTCAATGAAAGGAGATTGAGACGAAGTCCCATTCCTCGTATCCGACTTGACCCGACCGTTCTTTAATCTCCTGAAAAATAAACTTGAGTTAATCTCTACTTGATTAAGAACCTTTTTCAAGTTCATTATTCCTTTTATACCATGTTATGAACATCATGTAATCATTTAAGTTAATAATGTTCATTTTGTCGGTATTTGGTTCTTAAGTCAAAAATAGATTTCTTAAACTTACATGTTGTTAATTTGGTCAAATGTTCGTTATATCCAGAATGATATTAATGATTTGGATAACATATATATCATATATTCATCATATACATGTATTTATAATATTACATAACATTTAGAGGTAATAAATGAAATGCACCTTTCATGGAGACGGTAAGCCGTACGTACGCATGAACGCTACTTCCATTTCTATTTCGTATTTTATGGAATGGAATCATAATGATATAAGAGTATATTATAATTCCAGTATAATAATATATATAATATCATTAACTATATCCTTTACACATCCCACATATGTTATTATCGAATCAAATCACTTTCTGGGGGCGGTAGTCTGCACATCCTAAAATGAAGATATCATGTTTATCCATAATGGAAACAATAATGGTATGCCATAAATGAAAAATACAGAAGCTTAAGGAAAGAATAATAATATTATCTATCATATATAAAAATAGTGACATCATAATGGCCACCTGTGAAGGTGTTAAATGTGTATTGAACAATCATCGTTTCGGGAGGCAGAATTTTGCCATCAACGGAAACCGTATGTTCTTTAACCATTTGATGTAGTTCTGTGAGAGTGTAGCTCGAATAAATCATATAACAACATCCTAGTGTATTGAAGATACTGGTGTTGTTACAAAAGAAGTAAATAAAAATATTTTAGGGGGTTGGAGAAGCAAAATTAAACAAATGAACATGAGAGAATGAATCACCTTTAAAAGTGTAACTCTTTTTGATTTGAGCCTAAAGGCTTCCTTTGAAAAGATTCATCCCAAAGGGAATCCTCTAGGATGATAAGAGGGATGTGGATAGAGTAAATGGGCAGGGGTTGGGCGAGCCAAAGGCTTGAGGAGTGTGTGAAATGAGGTAGAGGTTGGGGCCTTTTATAAGAGGAGAGGAGGGGCACTTTTGGAAATCATGAAACTATTATTTTATTTTCAAAGGTGTTTAGAATTTCTAAGGTCCCACACTGATATATTTTGAATATAAGATGATAAGGCTTAGAAATATTCCCATCCAATAGTTTTTGGTCAATTTTAGGTCTTAGAGTTTATATTATCTTTTCATTTAATTTAAATTGTTCATTATTGAGGTCATCGTTGCATCATCATGATGTCATAATTAAATTAATTAATTTAATGTCGAAAAATTATAACAAAAATACTATGATGTAGTAAATCTTTTTATATTTCTAATGAATATTTATAGTCAAAAATATGATTAGTATAACCCCATCTAAAAATTGTTTTAGTAAAACAATTTATGTTAGTGTCATTTTCACCTTTATTTAAAAAATGCATTAAAGTCATTATCTCACCCAAGTGGCTCCATAGGGTCCCCTAAATCGACCCATGGGTTGTCTCGGTCGACCATTACTCATCAAATAGGGGTATGACAAGTTTCATGGTGTTTTCATATTTTTATAATATCATTTTTACCTTAAATTACACTAATTACCTCTAATTGCGATTAATGAAAAAAAAGTTACTATCCACCAAAAAATTATTTTCATCCCATAGAACCACATTTTACATACTAATGACAACAATGTATGTCGGATTTTCAAAATTCAATACACATTAGTGGTAATCTTTCATTTAACTAAAAAATCAGTTTGCTTGATTACCACTTAGTGGTTTCAGTATTCATCAAAAATTGGAGTTTTTCAGAAAAATACCAAAAATTCACCCTAAGCTATATTTGATATTCCGAATTAAAAAATGAAGTCTATTTTAAAAAATTAAAAACATTTAAGTCAAATTAATTAATTTAATAATTAATTCCCGCTATCAAAGAAAATAGCATGTTTTTATAAAACAATAAGTATCAAAAGATTGACACCAGTTTTAGTCTAATTTCAAAGTGAAATTGATTCAAATGACCACCATTGGATTAAATGGTAAAAATATATTCTAATTGAACTTTAAAACCAAATCAAAAGATAATCTAATCATATAAATAAATTAGATTAAAAAGCAGTTTTGATGTAAAATGCAATATTTTTCACTATTCATTAAAAAATGAACATTGTCTGAAAAATACCAAAAATTCACACAAAGTAAATTTTGATGTCACTATCATAAAGAATAAGTTTATTTTTACAAAAAATAGTTTATAAAATTTTCAAAAGATAGATTCAAAAATGGTTTTCCATCAAAAGGCAGTAAAACAATCTTTTAAAAATATTAGTGTATTCCATGCTTAAGATTGGATTTATTTTCATTTTAATCCTCTAAAACACTATCTAGTTCATTAATAGGCATAGATAAAAAAATATCTATTATTAATTACTTACTTGGGATGTTACACATTATCCTGTACATTATTTGAAATTTTCTATTGTTGGGGTATTCATTAAAAATTTACAATTATCATTATTATGGATTAAAGTGTTTAATATATACTAATAAAAAATATTGAAGAAATATTTACCTAGAAATTATTTAAATGATATAGATATGATGTATGGAAAAAATCAGTGATGATTATTTTGTGATTCATTTCCAAATGATACAAAACTAATTGTTTGATGCATTGAGTTGGAAAATTATTTCTATGTTAAATATGTTCAGTTAGGAACATGAAACATTAGATAATGATTTAATTATTTTTTTACTAGAAGTTATGGATGTAGGGAAATCACTTGTTTTGTTTTATGGTTTTGTACCATCGACCTTTACATGAATAACAATGAAATATCAAAATGATGATTAATCATTGTATGAAAAGTTAGTATCTATTAATATGGGAAGGTAACATTATTTTAATATTGATTAATATGGTTTTTGATGATTTGTAAAAAGGGTATGTGTGTATTATGATTACATGTTTAGTAATGACTAGTTGACACAAGATCATAGATTTGTGTTTTATGTTAATCGATGAGTTTTGTGGAAGGATTTCCAAAAAAATATATTATGGTAATAATTCTATTAGAGATTATATTGATCAATTAAATAAATCTACACATTTACAGAAAATTATAGATACAATGTATTTAGATTATATATCTAGAATGTATTTAGAAGAGATTTTCATGTTACATTGAGTGGCTCTACTAATTGTATTAAAACTCGATCATAGGTTTATAAAAAAAATTGGAAAGGACTTCAGAAGTTGTTAGAAACCAAATTAAATTTCAATGAAATTATTCATCATCAATATGAGAGATAGTCTAAGAGAACAATTCAGAACATATAAGATGTCATTTTTTATTATTCAATGGATTACTAGGGATTTTGAGAATATTTTTATTTATTTATTCTAGTTTTTTATAATAATATTTTTCATTTTGGTTTACATATTGAATCATTTTAGTGTTTATATGGAAAATCGTGTTGGACAAGATCATTTCAGGATGATGTAACGGAAAGAAAGTTGATGGGACCAATATTGGTATAAGAAATGGGGATGAATATCTAGTTGATTTATGAACACATGGTTTAGTTTAGTGTAGGAAAAATTTATATGTGTCACAGGAGGAAAGATCTTATTTAGGTAGGTGATAATGGAATTCTAAATTTTTTTCATTAAAAATGTTATTGATTTTAGTATAATGTAGAATCTTATTCCATGGATTACTAGACCATATAAATTCTTATATAAATTTTGATTAGCTTTCTACCATGTGGTTTTTACCGTGAGTGAGTCTTATGTACACAACATAATTCATGTTTAAATGTTAAGGAAATATTTTCTAGATTTATATAATGTCATGATCCTTGAAATAGATCAATTAGAAGGGAATATATCATATTAAGAATATCTGGTTCAGATTCTTCATTGCAATGATAAATTTTCATACAATAAATTGATTAACTAAGGTTATGTTATTTTGAAAACCAATATATTTGATGAGGTAATATGGAAATATGAAAATTATATGAGGAAAAGATATTTATCATTGTTTAATAATAGAATACCATTATCATGGTAAAACCTATAAAAGGGGATGGATGTAAAAACCTAGGTATTGCTAGAATTAATCATTTTCAGGATTATATAGTTATACTAGTTTGAAAATGATTGGTAATATTTATTAAAATAAGAAAGTTCATTAATAATGATTTTTTCTTATATGTTTCTATTTAAAAGATTAATCTATAAATTTAATATTTTTAATTTGATAAAAGGAAAAAAATTAATTTAATATATCAAAACATACCTTGTATTTATTTATTCATATTTTTCTAAAAATAGTGATTATTCTGTGAATAATGAAAATACAGATATTTTTGAGAAAATGAAATTTTTTATAAATTTGAAATTTAGGAGCCCTGATATGTTTAAAATTTTATTGCAAGTAACAAAATTATTATTTATTTATATTACATCAAATTATTTACTTTTAGATCCAAATTATATTGGTTATTAATATAGTTTTGTTTTAGTGTATAAAGATAAGATTTTCTCAAAAACCTACATTGAAATGCAATATATTTCCCTTTTTCATTAATAAATAAATTTAATAATGTGGAATTTTTTTAATTAAATGTATATATATATATTTTTAAATAAAAATTATCTTCCATAAAATGTTTATTATTATTTATATATTTAATATGGAATTACCAATTTCTGAAAAAAATACTTTTCAAAAAAACCAGATGTCTCACCGCTTCTAGGAGATTAATATTATATATAAAAATTTAAATTAGTGATGTGAATTTCAAAAAATAGTACTATATTTGAAATCTACATAGTTTATTATGTAATATAAATTCATCATAATTTTTTTACAAAGTGATCTATGAAGATAATTAAAATTAACTTCATGGATTAAGTTAAAAACAAGTTTACTTTGTTGTTTGAATTTAATATTAATGCTCCAAATAACCTAGAAACTGTCCCACACCTATTTTCTTGTAATATTTCAAACATATCAATTTTTTAATTTAGATTTTATCATTATTGGGTCATGGAAAAATATTAAAAACTTAATAGGATTTCTCTTTTTTAAAACATTACATGAATTCCACTCACCACAATAATAAAAGGCAAACCCCACTCCTCCTCTCTTCATAACATAAAAAAATATATTTTCTCCAAAATAATACACAATAAATTATAAACTTTTCCCACTCATCCTAGAATAATATCATTGGGTAAGAATCCCACCAATGAAGGAATTTGGTTAAAACCATAAGGTGTTACATAAAGAAGAGGATGATAAAGACCCACAAGATGAATTAGACTCAATGAAAGGAACTTCATCTCAATCACTTTTAGTTGAGGAATATCTTCATTATATGCACTTATTTTGTCAAATAAGGTTTATATAAATCCCATTTGAAATTATATATCATTAATTTATCAATTTTAATAGAATTTAATGTTTTTTATAATATTATTATGTCATGTGTCTTATAAATAAAATATTTAAAAGGTGATATGTAACTTGTTAGAAAAAGAAAAAAAATACTATAATGTTTTCCTTTAAACACTTCTTTTTCATTTTCAATATACTTAAAATGTTTTATATTAATGTTTTTTATAAATATAAATGATTAAAAAAAATACTTTCTATATCTCTTTTACATTAATTTAATGGTTTTAAAATTGAATATTTTTACCTCATTTATATATACATTTTTGAAAAAATGATAAAAAATGATATATTCCTAATATACATGGAAACAATGACTTTTTTTCCTCCATGGCTATTTTTTGAGGCACATATTCTAATCATTCATGTTTTCATAAAATAAAACCTTTTTTTCTTTAAATGGTTATTGTGGTATTGAAAACGTTTTTTTTGAAAGAAATTGGTATTACAGTATTGAAAATATGTTTTGAAAAGAAAATTGTTTTTTGATATAAAAATTTTATTTTTTAATTTTTTAAAATACATTTAAAATTATTTGTGGTTAAAAAATTAAACATAAAAATATTATATTCATGATATGATACTAGAAATTTATATGATGGGGCTTCTTATATAGCTTCAGGTTAGCATGTTACATCTAATATAATGGGGTGTCCAAGAGTGTAGTGGGAGAACCCATTAAATAATGGATTTTCCTAAATATAAATTCAAGGAATTGGGTACTGGTAATTATGGAATTCATCCATATGGTTATTCCAATTAAAAGGGTTTTGAAATATTTTTTTGAATATGATGATCTAATTTTACAAATGGTAAAATAATTTCAGGTATGATTTTTAATGAATTTTATTTATAAAAATCTGTTTGTTTTTCATGTGACATTTTTGTATTTCATATTCTCAATGAAATTTGCAGGGAATGTAAAAAATTATATGTGTTATCATGTTTTCAATATAGTATTAGTTTATTTTTCTTTAAATACATTACTGATCTATTTGGGTTCATCACACATTTATAATTGTTTTTAAGTATGTTTTAGGGAAATGATATATTCAATTTGAAATTCATGATTAGTTTTCATGAATAAAATAATTTTTTTATTAAAAAGATATATAAGGTGGTAAAATATATATAAATATATATTCTCACTTTGTATTATATTATATTTTAATGTATATATTATAGCCTAATTCTATAAAACTCTATAACTGGAATGATAAACAAAGTGAAAGAATATAAATTCTTCACTAAAACTAATTCTTATGTAATGATTAAGGCCAAATCCTTCTAATTAATGGATAACCGATTACACAAATTTGTATAAGAGACTATATAGTACTGAAAAATGACCATTTAATTGTCTTTATAAATGTTTTAATATCTTGTTATCCATATATTTTTTTATTGTATACCCCTCCACCATTAATCATTTTTATTCTTCCCTAGGGTAAATACAAATTAATATTTGAAATTCAGTATTTCAAAAAAATAATTATACCTACTATATTATATAAACTATTATAATTCTTATCATTGAATAAATTTTAATAAATTATATTTCTATAATATTCAAAAATGGAAATTATTATCACTTTTTATAGCACAATAAAATCATTTTTAGAAAAGTTAATTTTTATTAAAAAAATGAATTTTATTTCATTAATATCCATGTAAAAACAATCAAATGAATACCTAAATATTTTATTTGTTAAATTATATATATATATTTAACTAAAATAAGTAATAATTTAATTATTATAGGTTTATTATGAGAAAATAAATTTATCCAAGAAATCCATTTTTTAGAACTATGTATTTTAATTTCCAAGAATTATCTTATAATAATATAAAGTATCAAGATGACTACTATAATTTCCTAACCCTAGAAGAACAAATTCTATGAATTATTTAATTACAATGTCATGATTATGATGAATTTTGGTCACAAAGGACCATATAGTTTATTAGTTTCGTAAAATTTGATACATATATTGGTTCAACATTACAACATAAAAGAAAAAACAATATATATGGTTTATTTTGAATATCCAAAAATTTATGTTTATTGAAAAAATTCATTCATTATCACCACTTTGGATCATGGGTAAAATAAATGATAAAAAATGGGTGATCATAGATGCTGTGTAAGGAAAAAACATATTAAAATGTCATAAACATAAACATTATGCATTGTGAATAAATAAGAAACATGCCACTAAAAATATATTTTTTTAGACATGTAGAGACATGAATTTGTCACCCGATTCATTCCCCAAGGAATTTATTAACATATAAAATGGGTACAACTAATGCTCTAGGTGTAGTGCATTTACACCAGCATAATGTTTGTGACAAGAACAAGAACAACAATAATGCTCAAAAAAGAAAAACCTCAGAGAAGAGAAGGGCCTACTTTGTGAATGTGATCCTGAAGCAATGAATCCGAGATATACAGAAGTCAAAATTCTTATCATGCTAATGCACAGAGAATTCACCATGCTCTCATAAATAGTGAAGAAAGAAAATGATTCCAATTAGAGAGAAAACCCAGGAGTAGAAAATATGTCTTCAATCTTTGGGTAATGAACGATCAAAGCCATTATTCATCATCAAAGTTCAGAAACTTTTTCAAAGAAAACACAAGCCAATAGAACAATGAAAGAAGTAGATAGTTCTGTTTCAAAAAATCCAAACAAAAACTGAACAGCAGGATTTAGAAGTCATGAAGAGAAGAACACAATGCATGCCATAGTTACATGTCACAAAATTCCCAAAGGCCAACAGAATAAAATAGAACATATGCATCAGAAGCCATATCCCCACAGATCATCATCCAAATAGTTAAAATAAATCAGAAACCAAAAATACTTTCCATATAATGTCCTTAAAATCGATGATTTGATCTTTCTTAAATTCCTCAGCCACTCTAATAAACAACTTATTCCTTGTATCAAGATAATAATTTGCATTCATTTCACCATTTTTATATTTTTAAAAGGTAGTTGTATAATTTTCCGTGAACCAGGAGTCAAGTTCCTTTGAGAAATTTGGTTCCTCATAATATTGATAGCCATCCTGATATGCAAGATTATTTTCATCATCTTCAATTGAGGAAGTGTCTGAATTGGAACAGTCAAAATATTTGGAGGGTTCAGGTAGTGGTTCAATAGGGATAGTCTATGGAGGAACCTCAAAAGAAATAAATCTGGCAGCTAATGATATTGTGATAATAGTTCTATCATAATTGATGTTATCTCTATGTTTCCTAGTTTTCCTAGGATTTGGAGTGATGAAACTATCAGCGTCAACAATGTCTTTGTCCCCCTCGAATGCTTTCTATGAAAATCATCCTCCACTTAAGAGATCATATAAACATCCTAATGAAATTAATCATCAGGTTACAACTATAAAACCTCATTATTCTCATGACCATCTTTGTTAATCACATGAACCTCAGGTATGGAGCCCCCTCCCCCCATGGTATGAGGGTTGACATTTTCACAGGGATGAACCAGTTGATGGTTTGGGTTATTCTTGGAGATCAATGTGAAATTATTATGCATATACATGCCCATATGGTCAGTAGTTAACACATCTGGAGAAGTCTTTTCAACCGAAATTCATTTGTAATGTGGTCATCGGTGAGGTGGATATATTTAAATCCCATATATATTAGTAGAATGGCCAATTTTAAAGCATTTCTTACAAAAATCTGGAGCATTCTCTAACACAACATTATTTATAAATCCATACTCCCCATTTTGTATCCAATATATCAAAGGAATTTCGTGTGAAATGTCAATTTCATTCCATATCCTCATAACCCGGGGGTGTGTCATGTTTAGTGTAGCATTATCAATTTAGAGAGGCTGACCAAATAGCTGAGCAATAAGAAATAACGAATTCTGTTTGAATAGGAGCAAAGGAAGACCCGGGAATCCAAGCCAAATAGGGACAATGGGGGGTTCAACATCAAAATCAAAATCAATTGACCATTTGCATACATTTATGAAAGAACCCCCAAAATACCACTAACCTCAGGTGGAAAATCTATAGTAGTCATTATTTAGGAAAAAATGAACCAGAATGTGTAATGAATTAAAAAGCCCGATATGAATGTTTTTAAATCCAGTGCATTCCAATGTTTTGTGAAGATAAGTCAATGAAGGAAGTTGTTTTGAGATTTTAACAACTAATGGAAAGGGAAGGTCCTTGAAAAAGAGATTTACCTCTTCAGGGGAAAATGAAATTGATGTTAAACTTCTATGCCTATAATATTTTGTAAATATGGATTCGAAGGTCCTTGTTTCTTTAAGTGGAGGTCGACATGAAACAATGTTCAAAAAGGATCTCGAATCTTGGTTCCCAGCACGCACTAGGGTTTTCTCCAAGATTGCTCGTAGGTGGCAGCTCTCATGAAAAATTCATCTTCCATTAAAATATATACATTAACATAATATCACATAAATAAGAGATGAATTAATAATTTCATACAAAATATAATCATGGGTATTCTACAAGTCAAATAATCACCTAAACATACAATTAATAGACTAAAAATTATGGAATTAAACATGTGGGAAATTATAACCATATAGTTAAGGCCTCATCCCAATACCATAAATAATCATACTATCAAGGCCTCGTGGCAAGTTGATAGTTTGCCTCATAAAACATAAAGATGGACTAGGGGGCTATAGTGTGCCCCGATTGACACTTACTAACCCCAATGATTTCCACATATGAATGGGTGTCAATATAAAAAACATACACATTCATATTGAAACTATATTATGATATTTAAATTATATTCACTAGTCATTATACATAAACAGTAGCCATTCAGAGTAATATGGTGAATGGTATCAAGATAGCACATCTATAGTAAACATGAACAAAAATCATTCAATAAAGCATGGTGTATGATTTCATTCAAGATAAACCTCAATGAAGTATAATATTATACAAAGGAATTTTACATAGACGAAGATACTTTCTAATTAGACCATTGAAAAAATCCTTGAGAAAATAATCCTAAATCCTTCCTATGTGTCTCATACCACCATGAAGCATTGAACTCACTATCCCTTATCATTTCATGATAATAAATATATTATTGATATGATATTTCTAAGGTATTTTAATACACCACAAGAACGATATTTGTGGTGAACAAGGAATATATCTCAAAAAAGATAAAGTGAGTTGATAATTTTCTATACTTTTGAAATAAAAGTTCTTTTGAAAAAACATTATTATTTGTCTGGAAATCATATATTATATATGTATATAGTAGAAAATAAAATGGAAGATAATTGAAAATATATTTTAGTATTAAATAAATTCTTCTTTAGGTGAAATCAATAAAAAGTGTTTTTAATGAAGCTCTAGAAATAAAACATTTAACTGATGTTTAAGGAAAATATTAAAATCTTTTAAATCACAAAGACATGTTTCCTTTCATTAAATCATAAATTAATCAAAATAACATTTCATGTTAAAATTTGAGTTTTTATAAATTTAAATATGGCGTAAAATAGATTTTAATGAGAACATCAAAATATGTATGAATTCTATAAGGTGTTTTAATTGGGCTTTCATTTCATATCAATTTTTTTGAATGATTCTTTTAAAATATGTAACTCCTCAAAACATAATGAATGATTATGATTAGTAAAAAAAATTGAACATTAAAAAATAATTTATGAGTATTATATAATAATAAATAATAATTTCATTGAGTTGAGTAAAGAATAAGATATTCCGGAAAGAAAATGGTGGTTCGAGTAGAAAATAAAAAAAACTTTGTAATCAATTGAATCATAAGTCCCAAAAATAATAATAATTAAATCATAATTGAATATCATAGATATAAATATTTTAATGATATGAAACATCAATGGGCTTTATAAATACACCATACTGATGTGGTATTAGTGTATATGAAATATCTTACAAAAAAGGATGTGAGATGAAGAAACCATTACCTTAAATATGTAGGTGTACTTTTCATGATCATAATGACCTGAATAATGAAATTTAGGTAAGATAATTAACAATACCTGAACCAAATATTCATTTATTTGATTTCTTATAACATTATAAAGTTCATTCATGTACTTTTTTATGGGTTATGATGTTCAATTTTATTGTTCGTGTCCATTTTTGGATTATTGGTATTCTTATATACAGGAATGAAGTATCTTGTAAAATGGGGATTGTTGTTTAGAATTTTAGATATATGTAATTTGGGAACATACATAAGCTTACATGGTTGTAAATTTCATTTTCTTACTTAGATTGAAGATGAATCATTATATAAATTATATAATGATAACTATTTGGTTTATTTATATGTTTTTGAACACAACAAACTCATTTTGGTTTAAAAATGAAAAATGTGTCTAAAAAAGATTCTAGAAACATATATGAGTTAAAAAACATATATTATAGTTCGTTTCAAAAATATTAATGGGTGAATTCCAATAATAGAAAAGGGTAATATAAATTCAATTTCCATCCTGATTGAATATGGTAAATTAACACATATCAGATTGCGTTTTTTACTACTAGCATAAATGAAGGGTAATGGAAAGATGATAATAAAATATTCCATAATCATAAAAAATTTACAGTAAATATAAAATAATATGGTTTTCATAAAATTTGGATGAATATAGGTGAGGATATAAATGAAAGCGAATGAACAATAAATGAAAGTAAAATAATTGAAATGAGGAATTTCCCCTTGAATTATTCTTCATTGATAGCCTCTTTCAGGGAGAGGATTTTGCCTTTTTAGGATACTAAGAGATTTTGTAAGTGGTGGGGATAGTGGGAGGAGATTTTGGTGGAATTTAGTCATTCTAAAATGCTTTATTGGAGTGAAGATAATCAGATAGGACGAGTGGTATTTATAGTGGAGGAGAGAAGGGGTGTCTCATTATTTTAATCAACAATTTAATATTGTTTCTCAAGAATATGAATATTATCATTCATGTGACCAAATATAGTAATAAGATCATTTTAATTCGATACATTTGTGCCTAAATCTTCCTTACATAACCAAATAATTAATAAACCATGTATTTAACAGTAATCATAAATTATCATATTTTACTTTTCATAAAAAATCATTTATTTTAGAAAAATTTAAAATATCACCCTGAATTATTTTTCACATGTAGAATAAAAAAATTGATTCCATTTTATAATAATATATTTCAAAATATGTAAATTTTTATATTTAAGTAAAATTAATATTTTCCTGAACAATACAATTTTTATATTTAAAAATAATTTTATAATACATTCTCAAATTAATTATGGAGTAATAATAACATCTAAAAATCGTAGGACAAAAAAATATTTATTTTTGAAACCTTTTTTTAAATTGAATTAATTTAATAATTTAAAATTTTAATTAAATATTTATCACTCACAAAATTATAAATATTAATTAATATTCTATTAAATATTATACATTATTTATAAAGTGACTATATTTTATTTATACATTACTGGGTGAGGTTAATATTCATAAGGGTATATAACTTTTAATAAATTTATGTTACTATTCAATAGGTTATGTTACTATTCCCCAAAAATTATGTTTGATATATCAAACTCGAAAAAACACCATCAAAAAAACCAAGTATGTCATATATTTGAAAATAAATCACAGAAGTGAAAAATTTTGGTTTATTTTCTTAGTTATAAGAAAGAGGTGGTTTTTATAGTCTTAAAGTATCATGAATTCAATATTATAGTTATTTTTAAATAATTGGGGTGCAATATTCTACCCTCCTTACAAAAACTTTTCCCTTGAAATTTTGAAATAGAATTTTGAAAGTTAAGATTCTATACAAGAAAATTCTATTTAGGAAAACTCACAACAAAAATATGGTTAAAATATCATCTTTATAAGAGGTAAATGTAAATGCCTCTGTCACAAAAAAAACTAAAAATTTTATTTTGATAACATGGAAATGGAAGAATAATTAAACAATTACGTTCTGATGGAATGTGATAGTGAACATGCTCAGTTGAAATATCATTACCACAAAACCGTAAAAGATAGTTATGGAAAAAAATTGATAATATGATTTCATTATTGTTTAAGACATGTTTTCTATAGTTTAGAAATTATTCTGCTCTATAATAGTATAAATATAAATTTCTATTTCATAAACTCAATTTTATCCTTTGTTTGTGCCTTGAACTATCTATACATCATATCATAGCAAATGTTTCATCATGTGGAGACATTATACTTCAAATCCTCCAATAATGATCAAACAAACATTTTATAAATGGTTTAACATTACAAAAAATCATGATCCAACACTTTAGAATAATTACCATATCCATACTTTCTAGATCCATGTGTGTAAGTTACTTGGAAATCTTCATTTTTTTGTGAACTCCATGATCCATTCTGCTTAATTAATATTCTAACTTATTTTCCTCAAATCAACACGATGTAGCCCTAAATTTTCATATTACATACACGTGAATATCCTCATCATGTATCCTTTTGAAATATGTTAGTAACTTAGATTACCATAAAACTATATTGGAACCATGTACACATCCTTAAATATTTTATTGGATATATTCCTTATATTAATAAATATTGTAAAATCCATCAATGGTTGAATAGACCACATGTAAACATGTTAATAATTAGTTTTGATGTAGTGAGAACTTATCCAAATTATGCATTTATTCAACATTTTTTTAATCATTTGGAATATATTTAAGGCCTTATTTCCCGCATCCATATACTTTCCCATGCTTTTAATTTTAAACTGAGTCAATTATCTTATGTAAAATTCATCATATGACATAGATTTATTAATTAAATATTACAGTAGTATAATCATTATATATTCTATAATTCGTATAACCAGAACATTGATGATAAAATATTCAAATAACAGGATTCTTGATGAGGAATATTAATCATTCCACTTTATTTGTATCTGTATCATGATGTTATCATTATCTAGTATCATCAACTTTTGGATTTTCCTTTAACTTGTTGGACATTGAGTCACATAGTGTCCCATTTCCTTGAAGATGAAGCACTATTCAATGAAAACCTTTTTCTTAACATTTAATCATGAAAATAGTTTCAATTTTTTCTACACTTTTAATAGAATCCCATTGAGTCGTCATTGTGTTATCTCAATGAATGATCATGATGTACCCATTATATTATTGATTCACCCCTTTTTATTATAGGAACATCAGGGGATTCATTGTTATAAGAAGGGGAAGTGGGTTCATCGTTCCTAGAATCACCCGGGAGGAAAGTCTCTTTACCTTTTATTTCCTCAAATCGAGTTGATTTCCAATCATGAATATAACTAGATTGGTTGTGAGGAGAATCATGCTTAGTGTTGGGATGCTTAGAGATCACATCCTTTTTAGGAATAGGGTGGGCATCACTATATAGGGGAGTATGACTATCAGAAGGGTCCCCTATTCCAGGCACTATAATGTCCATAAAATCTCCACTTTAATGGTTTTCCACATTTTAAATGATTGTTTCATTAATTTAAGATAATAGATCCATTCTTATCATTGTTATACACTGAGAATATTTATGCTCCTTCATACAATTGAGGGATAATTCTATATTCCTATTACATTCAGATATCATTTAAAAAAACATGCATTTCGTGCAAAACATTGGCCTCCTCTTATATTGTATTTCTATGAAGATAGTGTCATCACTTCTTGTTAACTAAACATCCTCCACAAGTGTGTTAGACATAAATACATCAACTAGTAACATCACATAATAACAGTAACATGAATTATCAGACTGTTTATCCAATTGAATTGGATTACCTGTAGTTGAGGTTATATCCGATAAAATACGTGAGTTCCAATAAATCTAATTAATATTGGAAATTTAGATTCAAATTAGTGTATGTGTGTTAGTTACCATATACATATCAATGATCCTATCCCACTATTATTTTTATAGGAAGCCATGTCCTAGATATATTGATATAAAGCATAATGGTATTAATTTGTGGTCATCACATGGGAACATAACATTGTTGTATCATTATCCAATTAATATAAAATTCAATTAATTGAAGCCCCCACACTATTTATATCATCCATGTTAGGTCTGTGATTTTCCATACCACATCTCCATTTTGAATTAACACATGTGTAATGATAGACTAGTTACATAGGTTCTACCTCTCCTCCACCAAATCATTATTTGGAGAGATGTGCTTCATTTTTTCATTTTTGAATTATTATCCCTAGGGTGGGATGATCCAAATCAGATAAATATGGATTTTCCATATATTTAACCACATAAACAAAATTACTCTTCATGCCTACCACATTATCAAGGGATTTATTTACATCATTATATTTTCTTTTAGTGATTAGAAACATATATTTGGGTACAACATATTTTGATGGTAGGGAGAATCTCCTATTCCCATCAATAGTGATCACCTTGCATTCCATAGAGCCAGTGATCATAGGGTTTTCATAACTCTCACATATATGTTCCATCATCTGGTATAAAATTATTTATTTTAAATTATTAATTACACATTAATCAATAAAGTTTCAATATTTAAAACATTTATACACATTTATCAGAATATGGTTATTATTGTTCATACCTTCCAATTTAACAATAGGGTTATAATAGTTGGATTTCAAAAACAATTTTTTTCATAATATATAATAGTTCACATAATGTTCTATGTTATGAGTTACTACAGCAATAAAATATTATAATATTTTAAATAATTTTTTTGGAGATAAATTCTCCCTCATTATTATATTTTATCCTAAATTTTTTTATCTATATAATTAAATGACTAACATTAGAAAATAAAACTACTAAAACAAACATCGTACAGAGGGATAACAAAATATCCAAGATAAGTGGAAGTTGGAATCATAAAATTTCAAAATATAAAACAAAATCATGTTCCCATAAAAGGATAAAATTATATAGAAATTAAAATATTTTAATATAGGAGAGAAATAATCTTCTAGGAATAGTATAGAGTAATAAAGAAAATTATCCTGATAAATTTAATACCCATAAAACCAAAAATCAGTAAAGGATAAAAATGACCACCAATTCAACAAAAATGATTGTAAAATATAAACCTTTTTTATTTCTAGATCATTTTTACTATAGTTGAGTGATTATTTTGTTATTAATATTGATAAAATGTGAATTTGTACACTGCTAATTTCATTCCATTTCACTAGTGTAATTTCATTATTTAGTGCTGCGTTAATAAATTTTCACTTCTATATTACTCAAGAAATTAAATATTCGAGATGAATTTTTCATTCCTCATACTTTAAAATTTATTTTTAATGGATCATATCATCGAAAAAGATGAAAAATTATTCCTAACATTTCTCTCCATTAAATAATTTTTTTATCACATGATGACATAATACCTAATATTAAAAGACCATCATGTGAATATATACGAAATTAATATTCAATAATACATAAAAAATAATGATAAAATAACTGAAATATTCTCTAAATTCATCCCAATGAATTGAAATAAAATAATTATATATTATTCCACAAAAATTAAATATTTAATTTTAATAAATTAATTTATCAACAAATTATATAACATATTATATTTTAACTAATCATATAATCTATCAAATTTACTATTATTTTCCAAAAATAACATGAATCACCATTAATCCACTATAAAAACACATATCCCCTATCAATTTATATCAATCATTATCCATAAATATAAATACCATCCAAAACATATATATTTTATTTACATTATTCATTTAATGTTCCACAATAACATTGTAAATTTATTTTTAAATAATGATAATCAAAAAATCACAAAGTCAATTTTCTATCACATGATGTCTACATTATAAATTATATGATACAATATTATATAAAGCACATAATTACCTTAACAAAATGTATCATATTAACCCTAATGCTTATCAATTCCATTAATGATATGTCCAAATATATTTCATGAATTATTCCACATTTCTACATTTCAAAAAATATTATATTAATCCTAAGGATTTTGTTACTATAAATTTATCCCAAAATTATATCATTCGTCATAAAATCCCAAAATAATATACATATAATGAGGTGTTTATACCTCTAATATAATGATAAACCACATATTTCCCACCCCATAACACATTTGATTTATTAAATATCAGTATATAATAACAATGTTTTACCTAGTTTTTATCCCATAATTCATCATAATTGTCCCTAATCAAAATATAAACAATCCCAAAAATTCACTAAGATTTTAAATCCATTAGTTTATTCTTTGACCCACCACCTTATGCAATAGTGATGATAGATTTATTATATAATATTCTACATTAAGAGTGGTTACCCAAAGGTAAATCTATGCAATAGTTATGCATATATTCTGGTAACTATAAATATATTTAATTCATAAAATAATAACATAATTTTTTTATACAAATGCTTCATTACATTACACTACAATTAGATTAATCCCTATAATAATTAATAGTTTTACATTATATAATATATTATTTCCTAAATACATTTCTGAAAAGTCGTACTAAACATTCATTAATAACAACTGAGACACCAAAACTCTAGTAAGCTATAATTGATTATCATTATATTATATTTCAATAAGATATAAGGAATCATATCCAACATATCAAATAGTTTAATTGTATTTGAAAAATTGATACATACTGAAATATAATAATACCTATGAAAATCTAAAATTAAACTTATTAAATTAATTTAAAATATTATTATTCCATTTCTCGTATCATTTCTTATCAATCATAGATCACTTTTTAGAATCTTAGCGATAAGAAACACAATTAATGTGGGAGATCATATTATTAATTAGGGAATATATATAACAGAAGATTTCATAGAATAAATAAAACATGAAATATACTGTAAAAATATATGATGATAAAATAATTCTACATAAAAAGCCCATCCATATTGAATACTATTAACATATAATATAACTATTAAAAAATTAATGTAAAAAAACATTTATTCTCATAATAATGGAAGTGAATCTATACCAAAAAATATGAATTCCATAAATATTTATATTAATTTTGATAATCCCATTTTATTATTTAATTTACAACCATACATGGACCATAGGCACAGAAAGAATATATTACCACTTACATGACCCTTCAGGACCCAAATATCAAACACCACAAGATTAGACCCCCATCATATTTATATGTTCTCCCATGCTCACATACATTTCAAGGATTCAAAACAAGAATTTCTTAATTCAGAGTGCACTATGATAGGAAATAATGGAAGGTGAAATACCATCTCACCCCTCCTAATCTAAAAGCATTGTGATGAGGGAAAATACTGCCCTGATCTGCATTTGGATATTACGGTGATGGTGGGAGTCTTCCTTTTTTCTACCATTAATAAATTCCATGACTGTTTACACCTCTTGAGTCAAGATAACCATCTTCATCCATTTGTTACACCATTGATCCTCATCATTCCATCACTCACTATCGACCATTTTCCACACCTTATATACCAACATCATTGAGTATTATCCCCACCAAATATAGGTTCATCCGAACCACCACAACATCTTCCCCACCAATGGACAATGTTGACCCATCATCCTTGCCATCAAAGAAACTCGTCTTCCAAACACATCATCATGACCACCACCCTTGAAGCACCCCAGCTGCTGAAATTCCATGCTTCACGATACTTAAAACCCAATAAATACAAAAATCATGAGACATATAGGTATTTAACCCTCAATGATGCATGATAACATGGAATTAACATCATAATATTTTTGATAATTCTTCATGCCAAGACATCATCTATAAATGTGTATGGAATATTTAATATTCCCAACCAATTTATTAAAATTATAGCTATAAATTAAATTATAGTATTAAATTTCATGTATAAAACATAACATAATAATACCAATTCTTTCATCATATTAGTGAAAAATACGACTTAATTAATATTTTATAATAATAAATAACAATCTATATTAAAAGAACTATCATTTGAAATTTTAATACCATCTTAAGTAAAAATGTCCAATTTCTATTGAAAAACATATGTTTGTTGTTGTCATGAGACTAAATTACTATAATATTATTGGATTCATCAACATATGTTGTCATAGAGGAAAACATATTTAATATCAAACGATAGTATTTCATGATGAATATATGATTCTCATTTTAAAATCATATGATTAAAATCTATAAATGTCCAAAAAAGTAAGAAAAAACACTTTATTTTAAAATAATCATGGAAACATGAAGAACAAAAATCATGGAAATTAATAGTCATGATATCAGAAATGGTTTTTTTATTGTTTGTGCTAAAAAATCTCATTATAACATTGATGAAATGTTCCATATTAAAAAAATAAAAAATATAAAAATATAAAAAATTTATTGAAAGTAAAAAATGGATATAATTATCATAAATAAGTCATTAAATAATATAAATAAAATTCAAACAGAAATAAATATTTGTTGGATGTAAGAAAGAAAATTTCCCTATTTAATAGAAAAATAATGAGTATTTTCATTTAAAATATTATTTCATAATTTTATGTACATAAATAGAAGAAAATGAAAGGAAACAAGTAAATTATTGAAATACATATAGGAAAATAAAATATAATGGTTTTAATATTAAAATAATTTATAAATATGCTAATTTAAATTTAAAAAAAAATAATATTGAACCAAGATGTTATTGTTAATTAATCCCTCACCATTGGTTCGAAATTCAAATATATTGTTTTATCGTATGATATAATAGACATAAATTTA
Source organism: Viscum album (assembly GCA_963277665.1). Taxonomy (NCBI): domain Eukaryota; kingdom Viridiplantae; phylum Streptophyta; class Magnoliopsida; order Santalales; family Viscaceae; genus Viscum; species Viscum album. The sequence continues at coordinate 122,171,609 of OY728151.1, forward strand.
TAAAAATTATATACTATACACATGTATTTTCATATAATATCACATATAATCTACCTAAGACATTTTAAGACTCCTTTATTAATAATTATTTCTGAAATTCATGGTTTAAGTGTTAACTATTTCACTTTCAATGCATGATTTTGTTTATATGTTTCAATTCCTAGGTTGTAAACTTTTTTACATCATATTGAAAAATTATTTGTGATATTAATACCATATATTGTAATTATATACATATTTAAATTCATCTACCAATTTTTTAAATGATAAATGTATGACATCAAATTTTAGAGGTCGTAATCAACCCATACTCATGACTGGTGTTGTACATTTTTAATATACAGAAGAGTGATAAATTAAAATATATAATATAATAAATGAACCGTATTTATTTTTTATATATGATATTTAAATTTTTGAAACATTATAATAACCATTCTTTATGGATGGTCCTGAAAAAAATACATTACTTTGGGAGGTGGTAGTTCACATTAAGCCTGATAGATGCTTTCATTTCCCATTGGTTAAGAGAAATAGATGAATAATGGATGAAAATTCAAAACAATATAATATAAATATCTCATGGAAAATTATAAAACTATATCCACATGTTCATTATAGAAATGAAAGAGTTATAGGATGAAAAATTGAAACACTCAGTCAAGACATATACCTCCTCTATGGAAAAACTCTTTTGTATTACTCATTAAGCCTTATAAGGTAATAATTTTGAAGCAACTAAGTCATAAAAGTAACTAGTTTGGATGTTATGAAAGTATTTTTAATCTCATGGATGATTTATAATGCTTATAAACATTGATTAATACAACACTAGTGATTTCATTTTATAAGTGGGGGAGAAGATACATTATGAATATTTAAAAATATTAATATATATTAACATCTTACTAAATAATAAATTTCTCCAAAAGACTCATATTTTAATCAGAGGAGATACATTTTGAAACAATTCTATAAATTCGGAATCATAAATGGTTTTTGTTCATTATGTTTAACAATCCATATTAATCCATTTTTCCTTCAAATGTCATAACAAAATTTTATTGGTTTTTCTATTCATTTTGAAGAAAATTTATCATTAAAAAATTATATTATTTTATTTAATAATCTTAAAAAAAATTGAATACATTTCATCAAATTAAATATATTCATTTTTTAGAAATTAATAATTAAATGAGTGTTAAAAATAAAATAAATCCCATTTTTATAAAAGTGTATTTTTTGCACGAAAATGAATTTATATTCCTTTTTTATTATAGGAGAAATGATAAACTGAATGTTGAATATTTTATTAGTTTAGTAACGTATAAATTTATATATAATCATCAATTGATAAAGAATTATTTAATTTATTATAATATATATATATATATATGTGTGTGTTTTTAAAATGCAAAATTAACATATAAAACATCAAGTATAATGTTATATCATATTTAATTATTGATATTTATAATAATAAATGAAAACATAAGTTACATTATTTCATAATTAACAATCATAATTTTACAATTTAATTATTATTTTTTAAAAAATAAAATTGTTGTTTTAGAAAAATATAGTTCTTTCACTCTTAATTGAAAAAAATAGAAAAATAACCAAAAGACACCCTAAGATAATAACATTATTTTTAAATAATAATTGATATGTAATTTCATAATTTTTATATCTAAATTATGTATAAAGAAATTATAATATCCATTTACATAATTCAATAATCTGTTTTAAAGAAAACATCCTTTTTGAAGCCTAAAATGACTTAATTGAAAAATTAAATAAAATCACTATAAATTATTCCATAAATTTTCATTATTTAAAACATTTTTTATCTTATTAAAAAATTTGTATCTTACTATTCTTATCTTCAAATTTATCAACTTGGTTATAATAGTTACATTTAAATAAAATTTTTAGTATATCACATCTCACTAAAAGCTCAATGTTTCATGTTATCCAAGATCTCAAACATAGAATAAATTTAAAATAATTTATTTAGGGGTGAAATAAAATTTTCATTAATCAAATATATTGTTGTATTTAAATTTATTTGTATCATTATCTAATAGATAAATATTATTCTTTAATTTCAAAGACCTTTTTTGTGGGATTTTCATTAATGAGGAAAATATTTATCATTTAGAAAATATTGGGAAATTTTATTTGTCATGCATATAATCATAGGAATTGGAATTTTTATTAAAGATTTATTTACATGTGATTATTTATTATATATATATGTTTTAATTTATCAGGAATTTATTAATTTATCTTAAAATTTATATAACTATATTATATTTCATATAAATTGATAAAATATCATGTGCATCGGTATTATGATTAGAAAATTACATTACCTATCAAAACTAATTTTTGGATTCCTTTTTAATGAATTATTACATTATTACATTATTATTGTTGATTTGATATTATTAAAATAGATGATATATCATAACAAATTCTTTATTACTAGATTGATATGAATTTTAATTTTATCCTTTTATCTTCAGTTCTAGGTTGATTTATTGTTCATGGATTTGTATCCTTCATTATCATCACATGCATAAGTGCTCCAGAATGATAATAATAATACCATAAAGGTGGTTTATTTTGTAGTGGTATTGTCTAACATTTTTAGGTGAGATTTATTCGACATATATAGTTCTATATGATTTTAGTACTATAAGGGAATTTTATGGGGATCCATATATTCGTAGGATTCTAAAATACCAAATTGAGTGGCTAAATCAATGTTTGATTTCACTTTTCCAAAGGCTAATTTTTTATATGGGGTAATTATTTGAATATTTAAGACAATAATTTTAATATTCAAAATAATATGGAATTTAAAAATTATATAATCATCTATATTAGAAAAGTATATTTTCACTAAATCATCCATCCATAGGCACAATGATCAATTTCATAGAATTATCCTTTCTACAACTAGATCACTAGAATATTTAGAATCAAGGAATGTGAAATTACATTCAATCCAAAACATTAGACAGATAAACATTCTTAGGTATGTGTCAGAATTCATGGCCTTATTTGGTTTTTTGAATCCTTTAATTCTAAAGTGTGTTTCTTTATACATATGAAACCTATCAAAATTTTGGGAATAATTTTAGATGGAATATATATCTATTTTGATTGGGGTTATTTTGATCTCGACTGGGTAAACAAATGGTCGGATAGTTCCACACTTATAGTGAATAGAGAATAGATTATGATATTTTCATGAATATGAAGTTATTCCTACATATATTGATTTTTTCACTCTTTATGTCTATGATTTAAATTTTTTTAATAAATTATATATAATTAAAATTAATAATTCAAAGACATTAATGGGTTATGATGAATGTAAAAAGGCTCTTACAGTATATTGTAGAATCAAACATCATTTTTTCCAGGAAACGAGTTTCCAGTCACAGAAGGATAACCTTTAAAAAGAAATAAGTATCACATTACACATATATATCAGGATGATTTTAATATAAATATATTTATATGTTTTTAGTTCATGTTTGGAAATATGAAAATATAAAATGTGTTTATGAGAAGACTCGTGGAGGTATTCCTATGACAACTAAGATGTAATTCATGTGTTGTGAATTAGATAAAAAATACTAGGATACTTTTTTGGAAGAAAAATAAAATAGACATTCCAGTCAGTATTAACCTAATTTTAGAAAACAAAATGAAGGTTGTTTATTGATTAATGGTAAGGATCCTTCTTAAGGGACACATCCTAATAAGGCCCGCACACTTGGGGAGAAAATATTTGATAATTTTTTGGATCATACTATGGAAATGATTCCTTCTTTGGGAGTGAACTAAAAAATGATCCTCATAATAATTATGGGTCTCCCCCTATGATAATGATGATCAATGGACTTTGGAAAATGTAACAATGAAAATTATTATAGAAAAAGAGGGAAAAAGGAATTATGATGTTAAACCCTTTATAGTATTCTACCAAAAATGTATCTCATTGTAAAAATGAAAATAAAAGGGACATAACAGTGCTAATTATTCATCATTTAATGGAAAAAAATTAAAATTAAAATTGTATATAAATTTAATTACATATATTGCAACTATCAGGGTTGTCTAATTCATCCACAAATTCCACTACAAAAAAACAATTTTTGTAAAATAATCCTATGATGATTGGAATTTCTTGACAAAAAATCATCTTAGATTTTAAAAATGCCTCAATTTTATCTCAATATGTTATCAAAATTGGGTGAATAATCATCATTATATGTTATGGAATCCCTTTTGGTACTAGTCTCAAATTTGGTGATAATCTTATTCATTTTAGGATCCACAGAAAATATTGTCACTATTATTATCAAATATTAAGGATACACATTTTTTCCATTATGAATTCTATAAATATGTTCTTCAGTATGACGGATTTGTGGAATGTTAATTATGTTATTACTAAAATAATTTATAACCATTGATTATTAATTTTTTTTAATGTACTTATATCCTCATGTGAAAGTAGGGGGATACAAACCTCTCCATTACAATAATAGAGATCAATTATTTTTTAACTATAAATTATCTGATAAAATTATCATTACATTGAGATTAATTCAAATGGAATTGTATGTAAATAAATTTAATTGCGCCAACATGATGGATAAATTTTTTTATGAAATTGAAGTGGAAAATTGGGAGTAGGTAAAATATATCCCTATAATAAATAGAAATATGGATCACCATAATATTTTAAAACCTATAGTATTAAATATTAATAATGGTACACTTACCTATGAGTTCAATAATTCTGGGATAAAACAACAAAATACTAAAAACATTGTTATGTATGTTTAGTAAAATAAAATTTTTGTTGATTAATTTTATGCTTATGAATCCAATAATAAGACTCTAAATCATAAATTGTTATAATGAATTAAGAAAGACATTTATATAATGGATGGGAAAATAGTGTATGTGGGAAAATAACAAGAAAAGATTCAAAATAATAATAAGTATGGGTTAGTAATGAATCACATTAGTAAAGATTTTTAGTTTGAGGATTAGTTTAAAAAATGGAATGAAAACAAATTAGAAATATTAAAATATAAAATCAGATTTATTTATCTTAAAGGGATGAACATCATATAATTAATCCAAAAAATTCATAAGGATAAAAAATATTCTAATATAATAAATTACATTAGGAATTTGTGTGAGATTATTATAGCGAGTATGGATCTTTTTTATCACATTGAGATATATTATAAAGTTATTTCCAATGGGGGTCGATATTTGATATCATCAATTTCAAGGATGTAATTACATAATTTGTTGATAAAACGAATAATATTTATCATATAAGGAAGCTGGTTTTTGTAGATATCATGAAGGAAACATTCTATCTAATCCTATGATGTGATCACTGACCTAATGTATTCACAAATATTTTAATTTGACAAAAATTGTATGTTATTAAATATTTTAATTATAGGATTATTTGAATTATTTAAACGAATGGTATCCTTCCTAAATTGGTAAGTGGAAAATTTTATTTGCTTATCCAAACATGTGAGGTGGATAATTATCTTGTATTGTTTGAACTATTTCTCTAGAAAACAAGTTTTCTAAAAAGATGAAATAGATATTGAGATGAATCATTGTAGTTATCATTGTAGAATTTGTCCCTCATTGTAAATTTTTTTTTTCAAGGACGAAACGTTTAGGATTATCCTTTAAATACTTATAAATGATATCATATTATAATTAACATTGGTAGAACTGGATTAATATCCCTCTTTCATTATATTATGTAGGAATATAACATGATTAGTTAGGATTTCAATGGTGATTTATTACATAGGTTCGATCTCAATGGATATTTACTTAATATGATATACTATTTTTTCTGATAGATAATATGATTTATTTAATAGACGTACTCATGTTTAATTTTCTAGTTATTGCAGATTATGATACATTGACCATCTATTAGGTATCATTTTTATTATTATATAGGATTATCATTGATTGTTTATAAATTAATTGGTTGAAAATGGAAATTTCAAGACCCTAATGTCTTAGAAAGAGTTGATGATTCCAAAAAATATATTCCCTATTTTGAATCATTAATCATATTTCATCTAATGTGAATCCAAAACAAAGATATCTTGGGGAATAATGATCAGTATAGTCTCCTCTTGAATCACCGCATTAATTAAATTAAATCTAAAAACTTTCCTTTAATAATTTCAATGATTGTTGATAAAACCTAATAAAGATGGAACTATGAATTAGTGAAGGATATTTTCAATTTAATTATTTGTGAATACATATATTCTAGTAAAGGGACAATGTTAGGGACATAAGGGAAATAATAGAAAGAATCAATATTTAACATGGCTATAAGAAATGAAAATCACTATATCTTTTTGGATGAATTCTTCTTATAAAATGTATGATTTTTCATCAATTTTACTATAGTTTATGTTTTACCACTATTGTAGAGACACCACCGAAGTTTTTAACTATAAATTCTTTAACATAATAAGCTGTGGAAGTATATTTTCAAACAAATACAACTATTATTAGTTTGAGAGTGTGTGGTAAGACATTTAATATAAATGGGACAAGAATTAAGAACTTTTTTCGTATATAATGATTGTTTACAATTATGTTATTATGTAGAATTATCTCAAAACAAATCCATTCACTATTTATTAATGGATACTTTTTAAAATGGTTAGTTTCTAGAAAGTATAATTTTCAGTATTCTTCCATGTTGTCATTCAATAAGAGGACATATGAAGAGGTGTTAAAATATAATAGGTGGATGGTTTCCATGAACACTACATTAAAAAATTTTTAAAATTAATTTTTAGGGTTCCACTTAGATTTAAAGCCTTCATATGGATGTGGATGATTGGAAAATAAGTATAAAAGATAAAATTCATATTTCTCTTCATGACATACCATCCTCTACAAGAGAGTAGAAATATGTTTATACAATCATTCCTATTAAATATTATCTATTTTGGGAACCAATGATATGTGGTGTGTTAGTTGTTATCTATATTAGCTAATCATCACTGAAAGTTCACCATAACATAGTGAATTGGGAGATCAATACATTAAATACATGATTACTCTCTCTAGATAATTACTATTATGAAGAAATACTTCCCACATGTTACTAATTTTTTCCATGAAATAGGTCATGAATCTCAATTCATGTGGTGTTATATTTTAGGTGGGAGAGTGTTCAATGAAAAAAATATCTTCCAGTTATCATTTGAAAAATACCCCCAGATTATCATTACATTATATTTTAGGTGAAATTATTTAATTATTATAATCAACCTTATTTTAATTGGTCCTTGACTCACACTTATCATTAGGTGTAGAAAAAGAAAATTATTTTTATTCTGTAACAAAGTGGATATCTAGGGTCGTCCAACTTGATGATCTTTTAAGGTTGTTCACAAACATAATCTAATTAACGTAAATTTATTATTATTTTTTTCCTTTTAATTATATGAAATCCATAGGATATAAGAAGATAAACTGAATGATAAAATTTATAATTATATACATTGATATTATGATGACTGAAATAAAAAATAGATTCTTTTCTGATTTGGTTTATGTATTCCATCAATCTCATTTTTTGTGTTTAAATATAGTTTGATAATTCAATAATTATATCTCATAAATGAATTATTATTATTTTATTTATTGGCATGAACAATAAATTTCATTTATAAATATTAATTCTACCTTTTACTAAAACCATTATTGATGAAACACCCCCAATCAAGTGTTTGACATCTCACCAGGATATAGCATTATAGTATTCCATTTCATCCCCTAAATATCTCAACTTCATCATATGAAGATATAATATCCCAAATAATTTAGGGGAATGATTTAATAAATTAATAGATATTCGTTTGAGTAAAGTGACATGGTAAAAAATTTCCACACACCCGTCCACTACTCTGTTTCTCACTAAAAACATAAATAAACATATGAATATTATGAAAATAATGAATAAAATTTCCCCTCACCTACCCCGTGATAAGACTCGGGTCTACCCTGTATTTTTTAGGTTAATAGGAATTGATGGTAAGATGATAAATAATAGAATAAAAATTGATAGATATATGGAGAGAGGGAATGAAAATAATTAAAAATAAACTATGAAAATAAAAAATATGAATGTAAAATAATATTATAGAAATGAAATAAGAAAATAAATAAAAATATGGTTATTAAAAATAAATTAAGATTATAATTAAAATGAGAAGAAGGAGAATTGTATATAGAAATACTTTTTTTTACAAACTCGATACTTTGTTATATTATCACAACAATATTTAAATACAATTCTAAAACAAATGAAAATAAATATAGATGATGAAAATAAATTTAGAGGAAGAAAAAAAAATAAAAAATTGAGTAGTATCTGATCGACAAGGCCTCTTCTCCCTGGTGGGTCCTATTATATTGTAAATAAATGAAAATATGACTATAGGGGATGACTGAACAGTCATTTTTAATTTTAATGACAAAAAAATCAGTTTTTTTATAAAATAATATACATATATAAATTTAGTGTTCTTTAGTGGTGCTATAGATTAAATAAAATTTAAAAAATAAAACATATATAGTTGTTCTAATAAAATTATCTATGTTTACAACTCATTATCATCCAATTATTAAGGAGATATGTAATCACTATGTAACTGAAATTTAATGGTCATGGAAATAATTTTACAGAATCTACCTTATGAACATCATGAATGCATAGCCTAGTCTTGATACCTAAGAACAATATGTTCTATATACTTAATATTTGATCATGAGTCACAACCCATACATCCATTTTGGTGGTATAATTTCATGAAATTAATAATGGATTTATTTTTATTCGAAAATATTAAAACAAAAGAAAATAAAATACAAACTAATGTTAACCAGTTCGAATGAATAAAAAACAAAAAATCCATAAAATGATCAAAATGTCAATTATGATTATGATTTTTTAGATTTGATCACTTCATGGAATTGATTTCAAATATAGACTCAATCGATGATCAATAAAATAGGATAAAAGTTATATAATATTATAAAAAATTTGGGGAATTAGAATATTTTTTAATTATTTCATGTGATCTCAATGAATGTATCAGCACATTATAATTTTTTTATTCATTCAATAAATATCATAAGCTAATAAAATAGGATCCTCTATGAGTGGATGTGTGTCCAACATCTGTATGACGCATATTACTACATGAACATATAATTATATTAATGTTATGTTTCGATTCTTAAATCTATTCTGTGTTAACATAAAATGATAATTGGGAATTATATTTGTTCATTATAAATAAATAAAACTAATATACTGAAAATAAATTTTTAATAATTTATAGTTATAAAATATTCAAAATAAATAAATAGTCACATAGATTATTTATTTAGAAATATTTCAGTAAAACCAAGAATTGTATGAACTTTAATCATCTTTTAAAAAATTATGTTATACTTATTATAATGCTCACAAAATTTATTTGAACATAAAATATTAAAAAAATTAAAAAGAGGATTTTTAATAATAGAAATTAAAATTATAAATAACATTTTAAAAATTAAATTTTTTACTAATAGTGTGTTGTTGGCCACCCCTTAGGTTCTGAAAACAATAAAAAAATTTCTTTTACAATATCACTTTTAAGTTAAAATCAAATATTTTCCTAAAAATTTAATACATTCCAATAATATATGTAGTGAAAGGATTATAAATATGTATTAAAAAATTTCTCTCCATTGGAATTCCAATGGTGGCTCAAAACCTACTATTGAAAAAATACAACGATGATTCTTTTACAACCATTTGGTTCCATTGGTATTTCATTGAAAACAATTGTTCATGATGGAACAAATGTTGGGTTCTGGTGGTGGGTATACTCACCCCCATTAAAAATTTTCCAATTGTGATTTTATTAACCACCATTGATATTCTTCATTGGTTACTCAACTCATCTAACCTTTGTATATTGCAATGGTGAATTCATGTCCACCATAGGAAGGATGAACCTGATCAGCAGGTCACATGGTGCACATTTTTTAACTAAAAATCCCAATAGAGATAAAGAAAACTACATACTAAACCAATTTAGGTTCCTTGTGTTTTAAGAGACAAAATGAAAACATGAGTGAATCATTTGTCAACCTTGTAAATACTTGTTGTCGAGCATATTCTGAAAGAATATGTTAAATATTAGATATGTGGGAGTTCAAAAAATAAAATATTGGGATAATAATAATATATGATAGATCATATTGAAAGAATCTGATAGAACAATGGTTACTAAATCTAGTCAATCTCACATTGAAATAGATAGTGGGGGCTAAGTAGTATAATAGAAAATATATGGGAAACAAAATTCATATTAAAAAACACAAAACACATATGAGGTTATCGACCTATTTTGGTGAACCACCCTATGAATTTGTGTATTTTTATTGGGCCTTACATATGTCCCCCCTGATATCCTCATGAATGCACTATGCATAGCCATCAAAACATCTATTTGTGGCTTCATAAATTAATTTATCCCTCGAGGTTGACCCTAATAGGTCTCTTATGGTGATGAGGGTCTTAATTGGTCCTCATAAGGATGTAAATAAGAATTTTTTAAAATAAGTTGAATACTAGACATATTTAGATAATAAATATGATTTTAAAAAAAATATCTTTTAATAAGTAATAAAAAATATATATTTCCAAAAAAAAATTCTTTTAAATAAAAAAACATCAATATATAAAGGATTTGGAAATTTAATTGAATTTTAAAAAGGGTAATTATTCATAAAAATTAAAAGTGACAATATATTATAATCACTTATGAATACTAAAAAACTACCCCTTTTATGAAAATTACAAAATAAAACATCTATTAAATATAACAATAATACACTCTATGTTTTTCAAATTTATCATAAAGTAAAAAAATAATATTAATATGAATTCCTATTTAATCAAAATAAATTAATGCAAACAAATTAAACATATATAATTTATAAATTATATGTTTTTAATAAATAATATTTAAATTATATAAAATAAATATTAATTAATTATTAAAGAAAAATAACACTTTCAATTATAGAACATAAATACTAAAATAAATAAAATCCAACTAACAAATATTTTAAACTTCTAACACACCCAATAAAAATTTATTTGAATCTAATAATTTTGTAATGATGACATTTAAATTATACATAATGGTAAAAAACAATACCCTTGATATATTTAATGATCTTATAAAACCAATAAGGTAAATTTCATTGGGGTTTGACTATAACCTATCATATATGAAAAAAATAAACATGGTTTCTTGTCAAGATGTAGTGATATGGAGTAGGTTTCCATTCATGCATCTATATTGTCTAATATAAATTGACTTACTAATTTTCTATTGTAACGTCGCGACCCAGATTCCACTAAACTGGTGCTCTGTTCCGGTTCTTCACAAGGCCTCATGTGCACCTCCCCGTACGCCAGTGGCTGCTGACTAGCAGCAAGAGCTTAGGGTGTGATTGTGGGGTGACTATGCCCTCATACCAGAGTTAGGAAACATAAAAAATAATTAGGTTTCATACACAGCGGAAAGAAAACAGAGTGAAGAAGCAGTAAACAACTAAAAAAGAACAAGCTATAATAGTAAAATGTTTTAAAAGTCCAAATAGAAATGTAATACAATACAACACTGGTCACCCACCGGGACGACCATAAAAATAATAGTACAAAAGAAACTGAATGTAAAAGTACAGGGCTCTGCTACTAACTTTGAGCCAATCCACGTACCTGATCTCTACATACTGCCAAAATGCAGCAGACAGATCAATAGAACCCCTCAAGCAGCTCCGCTCGATCATGCAACACTGGGCCTGAGCCCTATCCACCATGCAACCTATGCTCAACCTGAAAAGCATACATAATATATACACATACACTGAGGTCAATGTGAAGGGGTGAGAAATAATATCTATAAGGAACCCTGAAAAGATACCTATAACTGTGCTGTTAAAAGTGTATGCAACAACAACGTGCTCAACCACGCTAGAAAACAAAGAAAACCAAATGTGCAACCATAGTATAACTTAGGGTATGTAATCCCTGTCAACAGGGAAAGTGCCACCGTGGATGTCTATATCATTATACATACACATGTATAGTCACATACTTATACACATATACATAAACATGAATATTCATGATCAAGTGATTAAAATAACAAGAAACAACATCAACAATCGATCATTGGGACCACAAGCCTGATCTCTTGGAAATCCTATTCATGGGAATTGAGCTGGACATAGTGACACTCAAACTGTATACCAAATAAGTCAATCTCTATCTTGATAATGTCATTGACATGTACCTGATTCGGCTAACCCCAAATATAGGCCTCCGAATAATCTAAAAAAGGAGAAATTATACTCTAGTTGAACCAATCAAAAAAAAAATTAGTTAACACAACTGGTAACCCTATAGGATGTTCTAATAGAAAACACCTCTGGTTCTATCAATGAAGTACCAACAACCCTCTGGGCAGTGCACTCATCCTAACCCATCTGGTTTGGTTAGACGAAAATATAAGACTCTCTAGGGAAGCTCTCTTGGTCAATTCCCCTTATAGTCGAGGGTAGTCATGGACTCTCTGAGAATGATCACACGGTCTAAACCTCTTATATCCCCATGGTATATAAACTCTATGGGGAGGCTCTCTCAGTCAATTCCTCTTATAGTCTCAGGTCTATCCCAGACTCTCTAAGGAAGCTCACTTAGTCAATTCCTTCTCTAGTCTGGAATGGTTTTAAATAAATTTAAACAAAGTAAATACTCTCTGAGGAAGCTCACTCGGTCTAGCCTCATGTAGTCTATAATATCCAAGACACTCTTGAGTGCTCACTCTGTCTATCCGCTTTAGTCTATAATGTCCATTACTCTCTGAGGAATCACACTCGGTCTACCCTCCTGTAGTCTATAATATCCAAGACTCTCTAGGAAGCTCTCTCGGTCTATCCCTTATAGTCTATAACACCAAGTTCTCATGGTCTTGTTCTAGTTAGTGAATAATAATTCTATAAGGACAAATTACACCAAAAGAGCTACATGGATAACCAGTCTACAACATAACAATCATGTTAAGAATATCATTCCATCCTACGGTCACATGGCAATGAAAACAAGCATAACGGCCAAAAGCTAAACAAGACCCAAAGGGTTATAAACAAAAAAAGTCATGGAAAAAACATCCAAGAACAACAAATTATCCTCACACATGATCAAATTACCATTACACAAGCTTACACTCAAGGTAGGAAAACAATAGGGGCAAGAAGGTAAACACACAATACCCCGTTCATGGGTATTGTTGGAATTTTCACATAAAACTCAATGACTTTGAATGGTAAGGGAAAAACCACATAATAAGGCACACAAGGAATAGTAGGAATCCCAACAAACAAGAAAGACGACTCACGTCAGGATCACTAGCCACCGAACAGGAAGCACCTCTGGTAAACACTACAACATCTGCAATACAATGTCATATATAAACAAACAGTGAGGGTGGCATGAATGCCCAACACAACAATAAATCCAATGCACAATGGGATTTCAAGATGGCACGGGTTCTAGGTGACACCTGATCACCATCTCTAACCAAACCCGACATAACAACTCTTGTTTGGTCAAATATCGGGCTCCCACTGGGTCCCTCACGTCAAACTCTGAGGAGGCATCATACTCAGCATCCTATAGGTAAACATGAGCGAAGGCATCCTATGCGGGATCCTTATCAATTAGTAAGAGAGGAATCCTACACGGTATCCTCAAAGGAAGGAAAAAATAGGCATTTCATAACATGGTTCATGTCAAAGGAAGAAAAATAGAGAGATCCTATCAGGGACTTCCTAGGTCAACAGACAAGCAAAGACATCCCTCAGGGGATCCTTAAGAGTACCTGGGCTCAAAGCCTGATAGGCCATAAGGGAATGTCATGCAAGGAAAACATCCTATAAAGCATGGGTTAGGAGAGATATCTTATAGATCATCTCCTATTAATGGTCTCAATTATGTTGTTCTGAACACCCAACCTATCGTCCACACAATGTCTCAATCTCGGGTGATAACTAAACTCAATAAGGGGGGGAAGAACCCCTCCATTTAAATGAATCCTCCAAAACTCCATTTATATTACCTATTAATGTAAAAAAATTATTCCACCATTGCGATCTACTAAAAAAACACTCAGAATCGACTACTCACATGCCCAATTATGACTTCCAGTGCCCAAGATATCTCAAAATTACTAAACTGAAGCAGTACATGGCCAGAGTACATGGCTAGAGCACAAAGGGCATGCCTGTGTAATAGTACACGGCCTGTAAATTACTTTACATGGCCTGTACTATTCAAAAAAGGGTACATCGTGTCCATTTTCACATGAACACATTCCAATGTACCACTACATGGTGTGTACCTAAAGTACATGACCTGTAGTCCATAAAACCCACTATTCTGTGTTCTACTCCACACAACTAGCCAAAAGGCCACCCACTACACGGCGTATACTCAATATACATAGCGTGTACTTAAGAAAACATCTTCTTCCCCAAACGAGAAGAACACATGTTGTGTAATCCTAGAATACAAGTCGTGTCTTCAAGGTTTTCCGATGGGAAAACCCTAAAAACACACAAAACACCCGTTTTGCCCCCGAAACATTAGATCCGGCCATAAGAGGCCACAAGAAAGCAAAATAAGGATTTAAAGACATAAAAAGAAATTTTTAAGGAGGATATATGGTGAAAACATAAACAGACCTACCTTTGGGTGGAATCCACTGAAGCTTTGGTTGATTTCACGGCTCACAGTTGTCGCACGCCGAATCAGTGTGTCGAGAGCTTTGATTCGGTACCACATTCGCTATCCTTCCCTATCATTTTCTAGATCTCCAAATTCTCTAATAGGTCGCGGCCAAAGAGGAGAGGCATAGGAGATGTGTCCAAGGAGGAGGAGGAAAGAAGAGAGAAGAAAAGAAAAGGAAATAAGAAAAGAAGAGGAAGAAAAAGGGGCTCGGACCGGCCCCAGCGCTCGACATGATTTTATGCCTTCCCTAGGATAAACTCCCCATTCTGGACTCAATGACGCTGACGGAATCTCAATATTATGCTCTATTTAAAATTTATTTCCAACCGAACCTACATGGATAATTTAATATTTAATTTAACAATATTAAATATTAAATGTTCCGCCAAAATTCAAACCACTCAGATTTCCTCAAAACATCTATCCTATGGTAAATTCCCAATTTCAAGACCAACATAATTGTCAGAAAAATTTTCCGTGATTTGATGGTAGTGGAAAATGACAATTTTACCCCTCAAGAGAATCCAACAACAAAAATTAAAATTTCTTCTCAAAACGATTGTCCGGAGAAACATAGGTTCTTACAAACTCCCCACCATAAACCTTCTCATCATCGAGATGCCTAGTGGAAGAACCAGAAACCATGCTCATAACTCGAGCATCTACACAACAAAGTTATCTAGACTGTCCAACGACATGCCTTATAGCATTAACTTCCACCTTCTACATTGAAGAAATTCAACTACGAACAATTGGTACTCGCCACCATAAGAAAACCCAAGTCATCATGTTAAAATAAAACTCCATGCACAAAAGCTCACTGGAAAACACCGATGTTTAACCTAAACAAGGAAAACCACCCTCAAAGGCCAATGGTGCACTCCCCACCATATGGCTTTCCTTACACCGCTTCATGATCGCAACCCAAAAAGGTTCCATTCACAACAAGGATGAACATTAAGAATGAAAAAGGAGCTCTATGTAGGGTTGAAGCTCTCTTATCATACTCAAGACGAATCAATATAGCTCATGATCATCTCTTAAAATAGTACACTAAGATATCACTGAGGGTGTGTATAGATCCCTCTGAGCCACACTAAAATCCTACCAAATCCTGACAATGAATCAAGAATAGGTAAACAATTTCATGGTAACCCAAAATTTCATAATGTCATCTCTACAAGAGCAACATCAGAAACACTGGTCAACCCTGCCAGGCACCAGAACAGTCCTGCTCGTCAAAAACAGTCATGAAAACAAACACTGCCAAAATTCATTGTAAAACGCTTGCCAACCTTCTCACTCAGGTTTCCCTAAAATGGACCAAACATCGATCGATAAGGGTTCCATACAAAACCCAGGGTCTCTTGGTATTCCACCTAGACCTACTAAAAAAGCCTCACAACTGGGTCACATGGTCTTACCACCTAGACCAAAAGAACCAAAACCACTCAGAATATGGTAATGATCATAACGACCCAAGAAGGACAAAACCAAAACACAACCTACAAGGGCCTTGATCGTCTCCGAGCATCCTCAGAAGGAACAACTCCTTGGAGGTCACAAAAAATGAAATAGACAAGCTAAACTAACACACATTTGGTATCTGTATACAGTAATACAACAAGGAGGTCCAGTTCACAAGAAAAGCCTTGGTATCTATTGACATCGTTCTCAACAATCTGACTAGATAACCATTGTTTCTGAGAAACAAAAGCCAATAATGGGTTAAACAAAAAGGTATCACGTGCCACATAGACCAACTAAGGTCACTACAACACCTGTGAAAAAGGATTGATTCATTATCCCCATCCAAAACCCCTTAACGTAGATCCACATAACTAGCCATCACAGTAAAAAGCATGTTTAAATAGTCCCAAAGGTCACAGACGTCAGTAAAAACACACACTAGCATGCCTATATGCTATGAATCCTATGTGCCTAGTATGATTCAAGAGACAACTCTTTCCTTTGACGGTCAAGATTCAAAATCTATCCCTGGAATCATACCAATGTCCAAGATCTATAGATACATAGTAAATCAAAACACCACACAACATGTGAGTTGCTCAAGGAGAAAATCATATACAACCATATCTTTGCAAAATAAGAACAACAATCCCATACCCCAGAAACTAGGACTTCTTACCAGAACAAGTGTTCACGATGCACCAGCCCGATATCCATCACAGGTTGTGTCACATTCCTAATACTCATATCTACCATATACCAAATAGTAATAACCAAGAATGAAAAATCCTCTAATACCACTTTGTAATGTCCCGACCCGGAATCCACTAAACCGGTGCTCCGAGCTGGTTCGCCCCAAGGCCTCAAGTGTGCCTCCTCGTACGCCAGAGGCTTTCATCTAGTAGCGAGGGCCTTGGGTGTGATAGTGGGGAGACTATTCCCTCATACCAGAGTAAGAAAACATCGGAAATAACTAAGTATCATACACAGTGGAAAGTAAATAAAGTGTGGAAGTAGTAAACAAAAGAAAGAGAACAAGATGTTATATTAAAATGTTGTAAAATCCCGAATAGCTATGAAATACAATACAACACTGGTCACCCACCAGGCTGACCATACAAATACAAGTACAAAGGAAACTGAAATTAAAACTACAGGGCTCAACTACTAACTCTGATCCAATCCACGTACCTGATCTCTAGACACTATTGAACTACAGCAGCTCGATCAGTAGAACCACTCGAGTAGCTCCGCTCGATCATGAAACACTGGGCCTCATCCCTATCCACCATGAAACCTGTGCTCAACCTGAAAAAAAAAAGACATAAGGTCTACATGTACACTGAGGTTCATGTACAGGGGTGATAAATAATCTCAGTAGGGCACCCTGACAAGAACCCTCTAACAGTGCTTCTAAAATTGTATGTGACAACAATGTGCTCAGCCTAGCTTGAACACAATAAAAGTAAGTAAACCAAATGTGCAGCCACAGTTGAACTCAGGGTATGTAATCTCTGTCAACTGGTCAAGTGCCACCTTGGATGTCCATATAATTATACGTACACATGTATAGTCCCATACCTAGAAACATATACATAAACATAAATAGTCATGATGAAGCAATTCAATGAACAAGAAACAACATCAGAAATCGATACTTGATACTATAAACCCAATCTCTTGGACATCCTATTCAAGGGCATTGAGTTGGACGTTGTTCCACTCATGACGTATATCAAATAAGCCATTTTATAGGTCTGTAATCTCATCTAAATGTATCTGCTTTGGCCAATGATGGAGATATCCCTCTGAACAAGCTAAACAAAGACATGGTGTCCTCTTGTTCACACAATCAAACACAAACAAGCAGATAATACATCATGTAACCCTCTGGAATGTACTCGCATCAAACCCCTCTGGTCATATCTATGAAGTACCAATAACCCTCTGGGCAGTTCACTCAGCCTAACCACTCTAGTTTTGTGGTATGAAAATATAAGACTCTCTGGGAATGCTTCCTCGGTCAATTCCCCTTATAGTCTAGGGTAGACAGGGACTCTCTGAGAAAGATCACGCAGTATAACCCTCTTATAGCCCCATGGTCTAGAAACTCACTAAGGAAGCTCAAATAGGGAATTCCTCCTATAGTCTCAGGTCTATCACAGACTCTCTAAGGAAGCTCATTCAGTTAATTCATTCTCTAGTATGGAAGGGTTTTAAAGAAATTCAAACAAAGCAATGACTCTCTGAGGAAGCTCACTCGGTCTACCCTCTTGTAGTATATAATATCCAAGACTCTCTTTGATGATCACTAGTTCTATCCCCTTTAGTATAAAATGTCCAAAACTCTCTGATGAATCACACTCGGTCTACCCTCATGTAGTCTATAATATTCAATACTCTCTGGAAAGATCACTCGGTCTATCCCTTATTGTCTATAGCACCAGGTTCTCATGGTCCCATGCAAGTCAGTTCATACTATTGATATATTGCCAAAGTACACCTATAGATCTACTTGGCTAACCAGTCTACAACATAACAAGCATGTGAAGAATATCATTCCATCCTATGGTCACAATGTAAGGAAAACTGACATAACGGCCAAAAGCTAAACAAGACCCAAAGGGTTGTAAAAAAAACAAGGCATTGGAAAAACATACAAGGACAAAAAAATATTCTCACACATGATAAAATCACCTCTACAAATGAATACACGCATGGAAAGAAAACCACATAGGAAGGAAGGTAAACACGCAATACCCTGTTCACGGGTATTGGTTGAGTTTTCACATAAAACTCAAGGACATTGAAAGGTAAGGAACAAACCACATACTCAGGCACACACTGAATAGTATGCATCCCAAAAAACAAGAAAGATTTCTTGCATCAGGCTCATTATCCACCAACTATGAAGCACCTCTGGAAAACACTACAACATCAACAAAACCAAGTCAGATGTAAACAAACAGTGAGGGGGGCCAGAATACCCTACCCAACAATACATCCAAATCCCAATGCAATTTCATGTTTTCATGGGTTCTAGGTGACACCTGATCACCATCTATACCCAAACCTGACATAACAACTTAGGGTCGGTCAAACAATGGGCACCCACAAGGTCCCTCAGGTCAAACACTAAGGAGGCATCATACTCAGGATCCTCTAGGTAAACACGAGTGAAGGCATCCTATGTGGGATCCTTAGCAAAGAGTAAGAGTAAAATCCAACACGGGATCCTCAACGGAAGGACAAAATAAGAATTCCATAACATGGTTCCTATCAATGGATGAACAAGAGAGAGATCCAACAAGGGACTTCCTAGGTCAGCACACAAGCAAAGGCATCCCTCAGAGGATACTTAGAGGTGCCAGGTCTCAAAGCCTCATTGGACATAAGGGAAAGTATCAAAAGGAAAAATTCCTCTAAATAATGGATTACAGGAGATAGATCATAGCTCATATCCTATTAATGGTCTCAACTAAGTTGTTTTTAACACCCAATCTATCATCCACCCCATGTCTCACTCTTGGGTGACAACTGAACTCAATATGTCGGGGAAGAACCTCTCCATTTAGATAAAACCCCAGAAACTCCATTTATATCACCTATAAATGTAAACGAGAATCCACCATTGCGATATATGCAGGAAAACACTCAGAATAGACTACTCACACACCCAATTCTGACTTTTAGAGCCCATGATATCTCAAAATTACTAAACTGAAGCAGTACATGGCCAGAGTACAAAGGGCCTGCCTGTGTAATAGTAAACGGTGTGTACATTACTATACATAGCGTATACTGTTTAAAAAAGGGTACTCCATGTCCTTTTTCACCTGAACACTTTCCCACGTACCACTACAAGGCATGTAATTAAAGTACAAGGCGTGTAGTCCTTAAAAACAACTATTCTGTGTTCTACTCCACAGGACCAGCCACACAACCACCCACTACACTACATGTACTAAAAGTACACAGCATGTACATAAGAAAACATCATATTCCCCAAACAGGAAGAACACACAGTGTGCACTCTTGGAATACACGCCGTGTATTCTGGTATTTCCAACGGGAATACCCTGAAAACAACAGAAACGCCTGTTTTCGCCCCTAAAACATTAGATCAGGCCTTAAGAGGACACAATAAAGCAATATAAGTCATCAAAGACATAAAACTTCATGTTGAAACAGGATCTATGGAGAAAACATAAACGACCCTACCTTTGGGGAGAAACCGCTGAAGGTTTGGTTGATTTCACAGCTCACGGTTGCCGCACGCCGACTCTGCGCGTCGAGAGCTTCAAATCGGTACCACTCTTGACTTCCTTCTCTCCAATTTTCATGATCTACAATTCCTCCCATAGGTCACGGACAAGGAGGACCGGTGTATGAGATATGCTCAATGAGAGGGTAAGAAGAGGGAATATTAGAAAATGAATGTAGAAATGAAAAGGAAGAAAAAGGGGCTCGGGCCAGCCCCGACCCCCGACTTGAGTATATACCTTCCCTAGGCTAAACTCCCCATTCCGAACTCAATGGGTTAGAAGTAAGATCAATATGAAACTCCATTTAAAATTAATTTCCAAATGAACCTATGCAAATAATTTTGTATTTAATTTAATAATATTAAATATTATATATTCTGCCAAAATTCGAACAACTTGGATTTCCTCCAAACTTCTGTCTTAGGGTAAACTCATTATTTTGGGACCAATAGTGTTTTCAAAAAAATTATCCAAGATTTGATGGTTGGGGAAAATAAAAATTTTACCCCTCACGAGCATCCAAGAGAAAAAAATTAAAATTTATGCTCAAAACGACTGTCCGGAGAAACACGAATTCTTACACCTATAATTCCTATTTTGAATTAGTTCTCATAGATATTTTCACACCATTACTATAATAAATACCATCATTTACTTGATTCTAATCTGGTCTATAAGAGTTTAATAATATTCTAAAATTAAATATTTTATATGAATAGGGTATTCATTTTCCTTACACATAAAGTGTTTCATATCAAATATATCATTTATTTTTTATTTGGATTGTGTTTTCTATTTTATTTTTTTATATAGTCTCAATCCAAATAGAGTTTAAATTTTTAATGACAATTATTATAAATAAGGGGGAGAAAAAATGGAGACTATATTTATTAATATTGGAGTGTATATGTTTATTATGAGTATTGAATTATATATGTAGCTGAATATGGATGTTACCAATTCATATATATTAGTGAAAAATTAGTTTCTATTGAATTTAGAAGTCTTTAATATGTTTATATGATCAATATAATGTAATATATATATATTCAAGTAATAGTTTTTTGAACCATTCATCGTATTTATAAGGATTTTCAATTAACAATCTATAAGACATTATATTTTATTTAAACTAAGATAGATATATTCAATTATGATTTATATGATATTATTTTTCCCAAGAGTTTCTTTTCAAATTCATCTAAATCATATGCCTACTCATAATATAATAATTAATAAATTATGATAATATTTATAAGATGAATATAATTTAATGAAATTGACTGATATAATACTTAAGGGGTGTGAATCAAAATGGATCAATATAGATGATATTTAACATATCAATGAGATTAGACTAGATGATCTCATTAAAACCCAATTTCACTAGGAGATTTATTTCAATAGAGACACTCATAATGAAGAGAAGAAAAATATATTTTATGTCTATTCTTCTTCAAGAGGCTTAAAATACATAGCTAATAATGGAATAATTGGTAAAAATATATGAAACAATTTTATTGAATAGAGTGATGGAGAAATTGATCAATTTATCATAATATTTAATTTTTTTATTTGAAAAATATATTTCCATAGTGAAAAATAAAACCAAAAACATATTTATGAAATTATTGATTCATAAAAAAAATCTAAAATTATTTTTGAAATCATGGTTGTATAAAACTATATATTTATAGAGATTATGAAATGATATATAATGAATTCATAAAAAATATTCTAGAGAATGTAATAAAATGGTTGATTTCCATTGATATCTTTATTGTTTGTGGTGAATATACTACTACCAACTGTTCATAAGACAATTATGATGATAGATAAAAAAATTATAATATTCAGTCTCAAAGTGCTTATGTTAGAAATTTTCATAGTTTTTTAAAAATGATTAAAAACATACAACAAAATATATATCAATGATTCAAAATAAGAATGAAAAAATGAAGTTGAATGTGATGATCTTATCATAGATTAAACAAGTATGAATCATAGAGGTTTTGAAAAGAACAATAATATAGTGGAAAGGGAATATGAGAAACCAAATGAAGGTATTTATAAAATTTGTAGAATGTATGATAAAAACAAAAATGTGTCTATTAAATAGTAGTAAGAACTATTTAATTTTAATGGGGACCATTCTAAATTTATAAATATAAGAGAGAAAATAAATTTCAAATTATATGTGTTAAAAAGTATTTTATCTAATGGAACATATTTTAAATAAAGCAACATATTTTTTTAACATATATGTTAATATGATGACTTATGATAATAAGAGTATAAATCATAATAATAAATAAAATTATGTAACATTAATAAAAGATAATAATTAGGTTAGGTAGACTAATTTTAAGGTGGAATTTAGAAATATGTATTTAAAAAATATTATAATAGGGTAAACAAATTAAATATGATAGGTTATTAAAGAAAAAATTGGCTTTGTTGAAATCATAATTACATATAGAAAATGAAAAAATATATATTAATTTTTTTACTTATATGACAAACATTAAATTTAATGTTTCAAAGAGTATGAAAATTGATAAATAAAGGGTTTATTAATATATGTTCCAGATTTTTAATGAACTACAACATTTTTATCAATAAAAAATTCCTATTATGATTTTTAAAATACTAACTATATCATAGTACCAAAAGGGTTATTTGAAAAAACCGTTGGGCCTATAAAGTTATACATTCATAATATGTAATTTTAGAGAGATGAAATTATCAATTACAATCAATTGAATATATGTATACAATACCTAGAAACGTTTTCATTAAAAAAGTTAAAAATGTACATCTATTAAGAAATGTTCATATTTCTCTCTTTATAATTTTATCTATGATTTTATAGTATTTTTAATTAATTCCATCAATTTATGGTAAGTTTTATTCGATGATTGTGACTACATTTATAGGTAGTTATTGTTTTATTTTCTAGATGCATCGTATTATTTTACAATATAATATACTTAAAAGTATAATCAAAATTAGAAGATCATTCCAATCAATCTATAAATAACATTCATAATTTTTTCCACTGTATTCAAATATACTGTCCATTATTGATTTACCATTAAATTATGTTTAATTTAATATCTAATTGTGTTTTTTTATATGAATTTTTATGGAATGATGTATTATTATGGAAAAGATATTGCTGGGTAATGAAATCAGAATAAAGAAAAACAACTCATCTGGAAAAAATTTTAAAAAAATAAATCATTAATTTTTTATATTATTTCCTTATTAAGAGATAATGGTTATCATAAAATTAAAATATACTATGGTTTTCTTCTTATGATATATAAATATATATATCATGGTTTAGAACATATTATATCTGTTTAATTATTAAATTTAGTTTATTATTTGATGATTGAATATTGTAATTTTCTCAAAATATTTTAATCATTAATGCTATTTCATTCCTAAAAGGAATGAATATATTAGATTTCTTATTAAATGAAATCATGTAAAAATATTAAGGTGGAATAAACTACTCAGAAAATCATTTATCTATGATTCTATTTTTCTCATAATAATATATATTTTAATGGGGGTGTGTTTTGTTATTTCAAAATAAGAATAATTTTTTTATTCCATTATAAAATTGAAAAAGGTTGATACTTTTTTGAAATAATAAATAATCATCTTATTTAATAAAATAATAGGGACATTTTTATATTTCATAGTTTTAATAGTATGGGAGATTTACAATAAAATGTTTATTAATTATTATAGCATGTGATTTTTTTTAAATTTCATTGAAAAAACATTTTATAGATATTTCTCAAAGATATATAATTACATTGATTTTAAATAAAAAAATTAATTGAATATTATCATTAAATGGAAGAATTTTTTCATGGGATGTTATCATAACATTTAAATATTATTCCTTTAGAATTATATATATATATATATATAATTTTTTTTATGTTTTATTGAACAAACTATGTATTTCTCGTCCAAATACTAATATTATCATCTTTTTTGAATTTCACAATATAAAATGTAATAATATTATTTTTTTGTGCTATGTTTTAATCCTTTTTTGATGTTTGTGATGTAAAATTGGTAAATGTAATTCGTTATGTGTATGGTTAATTATAAAAATCATGATAATTCATGTATTCATAACCTATAAAATTAAATACATTTTAGATCATATTATAGATGATTGTTGATAAAATGACAATATCAGAATATAAAATGTGTTAATAAAATGATGATGTTGAATCATATAATTCTGTTGTAATAATAGTCAAAGTATTAATGTCACCATAATTATATATATTTTTTAAATACACATATTACTTCGTGGAATTTTAGTATATGTAAAACAAGAATCATAGATATACAAAAATTAGATGAATTATAGAAATTATTTTTATTCCATATCCTATTCTAATTCAATTAAATTTAAGTGGTTTTTTATATGAGTTTATAATGTCCTGATTTCCTTAAAAATATCTTATTACTCTCAATTCATCTTTTTTAAAATAATTAATAATTGAGTACTTCCTTGAGTAGGAAAACATATTTAAAAAATTCAAATAATGATATATTTCTTATTGAACGATAGTAATTTCTTATGTGGTTTCATCTAGGGATTCTAGGTTTGGTAGATTTATAACAAAAAAAAAGTCAAGGTAATTCAGTATTTGTAAGAAAATTACATTTTGACATGTCTATATTAATGGGATATTGGGGTTTGTATGGAATATAATATCTGATAGGTAATGTAAAAGATGATCTAAAAAATATTGATACCGGAGATCATGTATTTAATTTTATATATTTATTGAGTGAAATGTGTTATTTTATTAATTCAATTTAAATAGTTTTAAAACATCATATGGAATATTGGTTCTCTATACGTTCATTATTCTTTTATTTTATATTACTACATATATTATTTTTTATTTTTTTGAAGTTGTTAATGTAGGAAAAGTTTTATATCAACAATGTCTAACTATTTATATATATATTTTTATAAAATTATTTTAAATTTTTATTATTAAAACTTATCTTCTATCATTATTAAACTCGAGGTCATCAAAAAATTTATTTACTCAATAAACAAAAATCCACTCAAATCTTCTAGTTTACATGTTGGTATATATCTATGAAAACAGTATCAAAGGATAATGATAATGTGGCTTTTTTATAAATGAGAATCTCTAAAATTCTCCAATATCAGTATACAAGGGAAAAAAGAAAATAATTAGAGGTAGATTGTGGAAACATTGTGTTCAGGAAGGTATCTCCTTTCCATGAACTAATGTGGTTTATTAAGGTTGTAATTATCTTCGAAACCAATGTATTTTAGAAAGGCTTATTTTCACAATGAAATACCTCTATATGGGGTTTGAGTGTAAATATTCATCCATTTTTTTACATCGAGGAGTAATATGGATCACTCCCCACACATAACTATCTATTATGCATAGGATATCGAGGTTGATCCCAAATATTTTAGATTAACAATTGGATATTGCAGATCACCAGTAGAACCCTGTTTTGTGGGGGGCGATACCATTGGTGTGTGTCTTTTTATTTCATGATATTCATTAGAACATCATATAGGTGTTCAAAAATCATCATCAAGGATCATTCAAAAAAAATTGTGTGAGTTTTTGTTTTTAAGAAAAAAATAAATTATCTTTCAGAGGATATATCTATTCTAATTTGTTCTTTCACATTTTAAAAATTCTTGTTATTGTTTTTATCATAGATTCCAGTTCATATAAATATTATTTTTTATCAAGGTAATCAATATAAAATATTATAAATTTAAATACATTGAAATACTGACATGTATGTGTGTTCAATATCAAATCACTAATATCTCTTTGAGGGATCCCATCACTATATTCAATTTCCATTTTTTTTCCTTAGATTGAGGGAAGGGAGTGTTTAACCTGATATTTCACATTCAGAAATATGGTTTTATGCACTATTATGGTATCATTTATCATATAAAATATTTTCTGATCTTACAATTTTGGGGATTATCTAATCTTGAAAAAACCAATTACAATTTATGGATTCAAATTCATAAAGTGGTTAGCCTATAGATTCTTACCGCAAAGGTAGGCCCCTCTAGGGAGTACATTATTCATCATTTTCAATTATGTTATTAATGCTCTTAAATAATTTTTGTATTAATACATATGGATTCATAAATACTATTTTATATTTTTTGTTAATTTTTTTTAGAAATTAGTTTATCGTTGTTGTTAATTGGAGGATTATGAGGATTAATATCTGGTTGTTGGACTACTGACATCCATGATTCCTCTCAAAGCATACCTGATGAGTTATATTATCACAAGATATTAGATTACTCATTATTTTCAAGGGGAAACTGAGACAATCAAATAATTATGTGAACCCACTATCACATTACATTCTCTTCCCCACATCTATATCAA
Organism: Viscum album; assembly: GCA_963277665.1. Classification (NCBI taxonomy): domain Eukaryota; kingdom Viridiplantae; phylum Streptophyta; class Magnoliopsida; order Santalales; family Viscaceae; genus Viscum; species Viscum album. Next base: position 122,198,764 of record OY728151.1, read on the forward strand.
TATAAGTTGATAATATCAGTGGCTAAATATTAATATTCATAGCTTATGGATATATAAGTGTTTTATGGAATGGATTTATCATATATGTAGTATATGTGAACATATTGGATGTAGGGAGAATAAGTACAATGATTTTTATGGTTATAATAGGAAATACACATAATAGTTACATGGGAGGTGTTGAAAAATGTGGTACTGACATTGACCATATAGTGATTAACCATGTACAATTGATGATTATGGTTTCGGTGTGCCCAGATAATTGTTAGTAAACCCTTTGTATTAGGTCAAATATCGTAGATTAGCGGATCATCCATCAACATGATGAGTTGATGAGGGAATTGGGCCAGTGGGAATAACCCCATTAACAATCCACATGTCAACTCGCCATTTTTTATTTGACCTATACAGGTGGCTAGAATAACCAAGAAATCTTGTGGTGTCACTAGACTAGGACCCTTGATTGGAGGACATTTATTTTGTTGGACACCTTAACTTTTCCTGGCATTTGGTGAGGTAGGATAAACAATGACATGACCTCTTACAAATGTGGTATTGTTGACCATTTAACTGGGAAATAAGGGTAGGGTCTACTCTAATTTTACAATTTATTTTCCATTTTCCTAGACCATTAACTACACATAGGGTTCCCTAGGAAGCCATGTATACCACTCTACTATATTATTGTGTCAGGTGGTGTGCATTTGGGGATACATTTCTCAATAGTCGAACAACATCCATTATCTTCCAATCATTTCACTCATGTAGTGGAATCAGTAAATTATTTTTTACATGTTATGTGGTTCTTAAAAATTATAAAAATAATACAATAATATATCACAAAAATGCTAATTCTAAACAAAATATGGGTTTTTTGTACCATATTTGATGGAATTTTATTGTTACTGATTTGTATGGACGCTCCATGAATTTAGTACTATCTTAGAGGAATATCAGGATAAGATACTTTTCACATATAAATATAATGAGGTATTTTAATCCATAATGGATATGTGTTATGGTATATTATTTTAGAAATTAGGTCATATATTTCCTTTATCATTTCCCTCATGATATGGATTCTATCCCTAAAAAAATGACGGGGTACAGAACATTCCCATGAAATAGGGACAAGGTAATTTATCGTTCGATTCAATAATCCATCAATAAATTTGAAATCCACAATGATAAATAAGTCATTTTAATGATTTAGATAAAACAATGATATATATGATTAAATTAATGAGGTGGACGCCCCCCACTATATATTTTGATGTGTAATATGAAGATCCAGGATGTATGGATGTTTCTGTATATTGGATTTTTTTTATTTACTTGGTATCACTATTTCCTTATGAAATTTTATATTTTCAAGAAAATTTTATGACTTCAAGACTATAAATCATCATTTTTTACCAATATAATTAATAAATTTATTATCATCTATTTTGTGAAGACAGTTCATTTAGTCCACTATTTATTTGGAAATCTACAATATATTTATGTACTCGAACCATTATTTCAATTCAATCTAAAATTTCATTGATTTGTTTTCGGGTGTTCGTATATGTCCTGAGTTGATCCACAAGGTTCAACTCATGACTACCAACCCCCTCCATTTGACTAGTCCCTAGAAACCAGCACCATGTAGGGATATCTTAAAAATGGAAGGAATTATCGTAGAGTACCTATACACCTACAAAAATATTCAATACTTTACAATTATAAAATATAAATCTACTCTATAAAATAAATTTAATACATAATATCCCACAATAGGGTGTTATAAAAAAGTAGTAAATATAGAAAAAGGGCCTTATACAAGACCATCCAAAAATATATAAAGTCCAACATATTTCATTGGTGATTACTATAGTCAAATGGTAGCTCGTAGTAAACACATTGGTCTCTAAAGCTAAAGCTATGATCAACCATATTGATATCCTCCATCGACAAAGTTAAAAAGGGTTTCCTTCTACATAAAAAATTTCATGTGTGGGAAAAAGTAAATTCATCGATAGTATCAAAAAAAATAGTAGGACACCCCTAAAACACATATCTTAATGAATGAATTATTTTAATTTCAATAAAATATATAAAAATCAATGTATACGAAACAACACATAGATATACTGTGAAAATACCCCGCACCACTAGGCGGTCATATCCCAATTCCAGACACTAGATTCTATATTAATTAATTCAAATTCTTTGGGTGTAATATCTATGATTCATTCCATCAATAAGGGAAGTCATTGAAGTGCTCTAGATCATTTTTCCCTCCTCAATAAAGAAAACTAGTATTAGAAGGCCATGATTCTTAGGTAGGGATTCAGGTCCAGAACCACTCTCGGACACCATAAACCCAATCTAGATCAACGCTCTACATAAGTGGTCATACTATAGTTATACAATGAATCCTACAGATATGAACTTTTATATGGGGGATTGACACCTTAGTCAAGGTATAAAATTGATTCTAAAACCCCACAAAGGGTATTGTGATGATAGGGGACCTCACTCCAATCTCATGGAGGGATGGAACAATCTCTATTCAAGGATTATCCTCTACAATGGATCAAAATCCTGTGATGTGGATATAATACTACATTTTCCCTTCTTGTTACTGGACTAAGGGATCACACTCAGTTATTACCACTCCAAACAAAATAAATGAAAGCATACAAACAGCATTAAAGGGGTTACATGGTGTCTACTAGCGGTACACAATGTTTCTAGTTATCCCTATGTTTTACCCATGTGGTAAAGCCTCACATGGAGTGTATGTCTCAAAATAAGATATGAGTACAATAAGTATATAACCTACAGATATAGTTGAATACTTTACCATGACATCTAGATATATCTGTGTACATGGACTTACCTTATTCCGTCATTTTTAATTGTGGTCATGTCTGTATCGAGTACATGTAATGCCATTGTTCGTGTATTCTTGTTCATGTCCATGTACATTCTGAAGTACATGTGTAGCCAATAGGGAAGGTTAAAACAACATTTTATAGGGGTAACATGTTGTGAGATCATTAAATTCATCCCAGAACCCTATCCATCACTGAAGGGGACCTAGATGGTGTATATTAATGAAGTATACACACATTTAAATTGGATTATTTTAGAGATTCTGTCCTGCTTCATTCTCTATGTCATCGCACAACCCTTAGAAACATGAATTACTCACTATTTTGACTCTTTATCTCTAAATAAACATATTTTACTCACCATTTCCAATAACAAATCCTCTATCACTTTTCTTACACGTATCATTGAAACGTTGTGTTGGGGAACTACTGTAACAATCAGAAATCAGGTAATGAGAAAATTATTGTCCAAATTAAATACCAATTATGACTAACAAATAATCATTAACGATATCCATATTTCATAAAATGTGAGTAATAAACTAGGGCCTTTGATCATTTATCCTTGATTCATTATTGTATAATATGGTTAAAACATTTGAATAAATCCAAAGGAATAAATATAATTTCATAAAATTAAATCTACTAAAAATGTGTTTATCAATTCTATTTGTGAAATGGGTTTTCATTCCTCCATGATTAAGTAATGGGATGGGAAAAAATAAATCCTTCTATCAAATTTTTGGATTGATCATTAATTAATAATGGTTTTTCTTTTCAATCATTAATGAGATCCACCATCTCTGTTGGGGCAATGATCCCTGATTTGACCGTGACATTTTTTCATTCACCAAGAATCTTCTCGAGAGGTTTTCTAGATCCCTAGGGTTTTTATTGTCAACCAATATTAATTCCCAATGACAATATACATACTTGTTATCATGAATCATTGTTAAATAAAAATAAAATGAATTGTTTAATTTTTTAATGTTTTTAATTTCACGCATGTAGAAACATTTTCATAAATAGCAGCAACCAATAGTTTTAATATTGCACCAAGGCTAAATATCGTGTTTTTTACAAAATAATACCATTGAATTTAGGATCTGAGCCCCCATTTGTGAGTTATTTATTTTTTTATAAAATTTAGCTATGTGTGTTATTTAAAATATTTCAAATATTTCAAATATTAATTATAGGAATACTACGCCTCATAATCATTTGTTGATTCAGCACCTACTCAAAATGATAATATACATAACATCCAAAACTAATGCATGGAAAAGTAGTATCATTAAATTATCCCCACCTTGAATATTTTAGACTCAAAAAACCAAAACAAAAAGTCTATATAAAATTTTGATGTTATTGGGATTTCATCTGGGTCTCCCTAACCCAGTTTCCCTTTTGTAGATTCTTGGGATTCCACTAGAAATGCACATGGGGAATCAATATCACATTAAAGAACCCATATTTGTAATATCAATCTCTACAAGGTACTCAGAAAATGTAGCATAATTATAAATTTCCGACACTCCCCAATCAATAACATGAGACAAGATGCACACTTATATCCGTAGTCATGAAATGTGGAAGACATTGTGTTCCAACAATAAATACATAGGTGGAGTTATGAATTAATCTGACTCAGCATCTCTAATAATTATTTTAATGTTAAAAATGTATATCAGATTCAAATTCGATTAGTAGACAAATATTTATAACATTTTTCAAGGCGATACCCTCAATAACACATATTTTATATCTTCAAACACTAGAGGTCTCAATCGTTGTTCTGCAAAATACTTTTGATGGACCTGTGTTGTCTTCATCAATTCTATGATGATATGCATAATATTTTTTATCATATACTAGCATAGGGACCTTGAGTAATAAATTTACCAGACCATTCTGAGAAAGTGGTGTCTTATCGGATCACCCATTGAATGCATCAAATGGTTTCATACCAATAGTTTATTGTTAGCTATTGTGGGATGAAAACTACACCAAGGATAGATGATCCTCCAAACTGTAGAAATGTTCCAACAAGAAGTCCCACAACATGTCCTCTAAGACAAGAATAGGACTCTCTATATTTCCTTCAGTATGGGTGTTGAACATTATACTCAAGAGTTTCTATGTCTCAAAAACCTCATGAAGTCCTCTCCATAACCAAAATGTTAAGTTAACATCATGATCAAAGATGATCATCCTACAACCGTCATGGATTTAGACAATCTTATACATGTATAGGAATAACATTCCCAATACTAAAATCTCCTCTAAAATATATAATAATTGGAATTACATGGTCAGTTACTCAATGAAAAACCATTTAGAATAGTTTCCCATAAATCAATGTGGTAACCCAACATAATTTTCCATTGAGATACCACCCCACTTCTACTCATTCACCGTAGGGTGTTGAGATAAAACCACATAAACCTGGTGCTCAGACTAATCATTCTGACAATTTATCCATCTATGGAAAAGCTCTACAAATACCTTCTTTTTTCTATCCAGTATAACTTTAATTGGAGGTCTGATTACATTTTACATCATAGACATGTATCACCAAGGTTGATGCATGAAACTCCTATATATACACTTTACAACTAATCACATGTACCATCATCACTCCTTGAAAAAGAATAGTGTTCTCTACACCTTCATAGTATCTATCAGGAACAAGTCCAGTGGATATCAAAGTATGTAAGCTATTATAGTTGGTAAATCCTATATGGGCATCAAAACTATACATTAAAATTGGTGTGGTAATGTCCACCATATGTAGATATTAAACTCCATCCATATCCACCATTGACAAATATAATAATACTATCTGATCTGACACATCAACCAACAATTGATAATAATACCTCACCCTGAAAGCATCTTTCACTCCATTCCCCTTGTAAAGAATATAGAAAATATCAGATTCCTAGTCATAAAGGAACTAAATATATCAAATCTATCTCATGTTATGATATTTATATGATTATATAAACATGGTAATATTATTTTCAGGAGTAAATGATAAACTTCTCACACATCTGTTAACGTCGATGCATCTTTTGTATGAAGACTACTACATCTAACTAAAAATCATTGTTTTTGTAGTTCTTCTCATATGGCCTCAAATGACATAAAACATAGGCAATAAGTTATTAAATATTCATCAGAACAAAACCATTTATAGTCATTAATAAATCATATAACACTACGTACATAACACCCTCTTATGGAAGTCACATTATGGGATAACTCTGATGTTGTTACCTCATCTCCTGAAAGAAAAACTAGAACCATTCAACCCCCTGATTGTTTCCCCTTATTTGTAAATTAATTCAATAGATCTACCATTAAGGAGAAACTAGTTACAAACCTTCGATTGTACCATACCAACCCAACTAAAATCTTCACATCTGTAATACTCTTGTGTGGCATTGAAGTAGGAAATTATATAACCTCTTCTTGGTCTACTAATTTTCATAACATTGAGATAAAATGTCATTAGAAGTGGAACTCCAAAATCCAAAACTGACTCTTCCTGATTATCCAATAATGATGGAGTTATAATAGTTTTTTGATGACCATCATTAAGTTTCTAGAGTGCTCCTCCTTGAAAACATAATAAACAATGATGTCATCAATGATGACTACAACAAACTGAACTAAGAAGGGATGAATGATCTGTTTCATTAGTCCCATGAACACCACTGGGGAGTTCATCATGCCAAAATACATCACCAAATACACATAGTGTCCATAGTGACACATGAATACCATCTTTATTATATCCTCAAACCATACATGTAGGTATTGATAGTTTGATCGAAGGACAATATTTTGGAAGTATCACTCCCTTCTCAATTAGTCAAATAGGTCGTATATCATCTATAGTGGATAATTATTCATCCACGTCGCTTTTTTTAAGTTATGGAAGTCTACACATATCATCAATATCTCATCCAAAATCTTGGTGAACAAAACTGAGTTGTCTAGGGGTGAATATTGGGACTCGAAAATCCCTTCTCCAGCAATTCCTCCAACTACACCCTATGCTCAATAAATTCTATGGGATCCATCCTACATGTTGGTGCATATAGCTATGCTATCATAAAATGAATGTAAATGTAGAAGTCTATCTATAATGCGGGAGGTAAACTAGGTATGTACTCATAGATTACATCCTCATACTCCACCCATACCATAAGAATCAGATATACTATTGAAATCCACTAATCCAAGATCCACACAAGAGAACTTGTGAGTAATCCACAACACTATTATATTCCTAAGCTCATCCTTCACTTTTGAGGATTCTATTTCACCCAAAATGGATATCCTCATCTAATAATTGTGGAAACACAACATCCTACCCCCAAAATAGTCAATATGTGCCTGAATAGTGGATAATCAGTCTATAATAAAAATGATGTCGTAAGGCCTCATTACTATAATAAATCAGACCCAAAAAAATAAATACATATCAGATTCATAACTCACTATGGGAACAAGTGAGTAATCAATAGGTCAGACATGTCAGATTCGATTGCAGTAAGGGATGACCTAACGGCTCAACTAGAATTTTTATTCCTCAAACTAGATAGTTGAAACGTAATGAATGACTCACCTGGTGACTATCAATAGTGTAACTAAAATAGTAAAGACAAATATCATAACATGTATCATCCAAGGATTCATGTAGTCATAGGAACCCATAGCCAGCATTTGGGCTTGTTTCAAACCACGGGTTTCCTAATTATATCATGGAACAAATTGGGGGTGGTGTTTGTAATAGGTCGAATCTCTGACCTCCTCATGTTTCTTAGTTGACCTCTCTTCCACATATGCCACTCTCTGGACAACCTTGCTCCAGTTGTTATTTATACATCATTGGTCCCTCAACCATCACTTAATCAGCTATAAAACATGTCAAAAAATCCCAAGACATATTTTCTGAAACCATCTCAAGAGAATCAGTACCTCTATATTGGCTGATTTGAGCCACCATGGGTTCAAGGAACTACTGACCCATCGTCCTGGGTCATTTCATCAAGTGTATCACATTCATGGATACATGTTATTATATCTCGTACATATTGATGAGATCTCAGCTCTTAGTTTCCCCTAACAGCACACTCTATAAATGATTTATCTTCTAGATATGTCTCCACCACCAAGACATGCTCAAACACCACAACATATGTGTTAATGAAAAGTTATACCACTGTATCAAGGGTTTCCTTTTACAGGCCCTACACAATGGACAATGAGTTAATGAAATTGTCCCATACCATATCTATTGAGTATCATGAGAGACCATTAATCCTCCTTGAGTAGTATTCCATGCTCAAATTTCCTTATTGTAGAAACAAATTATCATGTATCCACATTGATCATAATGTGGAGAGATATAACTCTTCTCTAAAGAGACTATCATAGTCCAATGTGGGGTGATTATTTAAAACATGTGAATGAGTCACTAAGAACCACCATTACCCAACATATCCTTAACGATTACTCACCATTAGTTGCTACATCTTATAGACATTAATCCCCACATGGCAGAAAACTCACGTGAGTACATCTATTGGTTCCTAATCAATATGGGGTTTGTATCACCCTAAAAAGAGAGTGGTATCTTCCTTTGAATCTTTTGAAGGGTACTGATCCATTGTATAAGTTCAGGTAGTTCGTAAATCCCCAACTACTACTAAATGGAGATAGTATAGCTGGTTAACCACCCAGATTCTTTTTCTTCGGTAATGGCCCATATACTAATGCCTAAACACTATAAAGTTCTTCCTCGTTATGATGTAGTGTAATATTAGATGGATTTATATGAGTAGAAATCCAAAATACAAAAAATTTACCCCGTAGTGAAAAGAGTATATATAAAGAGATGACTCAAAAAGTACATAGAAAATAAAACTGATTCTTATATGATGAATTTTCTAATATTTTTCTATGAAACAAATTTTTTCATTATCGAGTTGAATTGGTGGTAATCAAAAACCTATTGTATAGATACGTAAGCTGCAACACAAAAAATAAAGACCCCTCCCTAAAATACAAATGGATGAACAAAGAACTATTTCCCGAAACAAACTCAATAAATCAGGACTTCTGGTAAAACATCGTTCTCTGATACCACTCTATTATGACACAAACCAATAGGGTTCGAACAATATCGACCCCATGACCACCTCCAATAGCCCTGAGTATTGAGACTAGCATCGAGTTGTTATATCCTACAAATGTGAGGCATTACCATAATAAATCAATACACATGAACACTTCTCAAATCACACAAAATGAAAAAATTTCAAACATAATTCGATTCATTTATTAATCTGAGAATCGAAAATAATGTACAATAATAATGTACTAAAATTGAAAAATGGCCAAATACATACTGAAAAAAGTATAAATAGTCAATCCTTATCCAAGAGAGAGGACAATAGTAATATAATAGATTATGGTCAAAAAAATCTGTATTTAAAGTTCATTATATTCCTCACCCACTACATGTCACCAAAGCACACTATCAAATGGGTCTCCATCTTCATAATACATGACACATGATGGAAATTACCTTGTAATGTTATTTATAAAAATACAAAATATAACAACCACAAATCACTAAACACAGGTCACCAATAATACTTATCTCAATAAAATTTATAAAAATATATATATAATAAAATACACCATGATAAAATTCAAAAATAAACCACTACACTATGAGATAATAATCAAATGAATCCTAAATGAGTCTTCTAGATGATACTATAATTATGTGAGAGCCCACACCATGATCCATTATATCAATGGAGACACACATAGATGAGGTCTACAAAATTTAGACCCACCTAAGAATGCTCCATGGTCTCATAATACCCAGATACTAATATATGTGGTAACATATAGAAGTGCAATGTGATACGAAAACCCCAATACTGATAAACCTGGTACATTGGGGATCACATTTCAATGAGATGACAAACCATTTCGATAAAAACTTAATGATAGATTTTTAGTTCACTTGTCATCGAGGTAAATCTGATTTTAAAAACACTTCCTATGGTATATATATGATAGTGGATCTCACTCCAGTATCAAATATGGATAAAAAAACTCTATTTGAGACTAATACTCCAGAGGATATCATTTTCTATTGATGTGGATGTAATTCCATGTTTTGCCCCCATGGGAATGGACCTTGGTAACAAACTCAACCAATTATACTCGAAACAAAATAAATGAATGTATTAAAACACCCTTTAAAGGGGAACATAGTGTGTACTAGTGGCACATGACCTGTCCAGATATCCCCAAGTTCTTACCATGTGTCAAATACTCACACAACATGTATTTATAAAAATAAATTTCATTTAGTAAATGTACTTGTATTGTAGAAACACAAGAAACGTTTACTTTTCATCCTATTACTGTTTTTGTACAAGGAATGATTTTATACCAACACATGTACATGGGGCCATGTCTGTGTCTGAGTACCTGGTGTTCAATGGAATTTGTAGATTTGGCTTGTCTATGTACATTTAGAAGTACACAATGATCCTATGAGGAAGGGTCCCATTTTGTGTAATAGGGGTCACACTCTGTGTTGTTCTAATCATCATCATGGGACCCTACATACCATAGATATTTCCAAACATATCATGTAGTGTCTAATTAAAGGATGTATTTATCAGTATTTTCAGAAAATATAAATCTAGTTCTCATGCCACCCAGATTTTATAACTCTGTCATCAATATCATCTGAGAACACCATCTATGGGTTTCTCAATCATTACCATATGTTATTTTCTGAGTTCCATCCACAAAATTGATTGGTAAGGAATCAACAACCATTCTTGTTTCTATATATCACTCAGGAAAATTAAGAACTCTTGATTCATGCTATTTATCTCTCGATCTACTTGCTATAGTCATCGATTCAAAAAATACAAACTTCATCGCGATCTATAACCATATCATAGATCCATTACAATGAAGTATGTTCTCACAAAAATTGGATTATGTGTAATGTTTGGACAATTTTCCCAAGTCAAACCCAATTATTATTGAACAATAAAATAGAATATAAATCCATAATCCATAAATCATGATGAATTATCCACATACATAATTCATTTTCCTCGATTTCTTCATATAAAAAGATAAACGATGGGGAATAAATTAAAATAAACAGATAATAATACTACAAAATTAAATCTACTAATGATTACTGTATAAATTATATTTTTTGAAATGATTATCCTTGATATGGGATTTATAAATGTGATGGAAAACATAGAGTAAAAGTCTTATGTAGAGTTTTGATCAATCATTAATGAATAATGGTTTGGTGTTGCTATCGATGATGTGATACACCAATTCCATAGGTGAAACAAATCCACTATACTATCCTAATCCATAATCATTTTCTAAAAACACTCTTTAGTGATCATATAATCTTCTAGGGTTTGAATATCCATCCCTATGAAAATCCTCTTAACTCTATACTTATAGGTGATCTGGTTGTTTTGAATAAATACAAAATAAACTATTTTATTAATATATATATTTTTTTTTCACCTGTGAGATTTTTTTCATAGATAACATGCTATGAGAAAATAAAGTCCTAGCTTGGGTGAAACTGATATCATGAACTCAATTTTCCCTCTAATTTATGATTTTTTCCCATGTTCGGACGATATTAATATTTTTATGAAAACTGTGTTCTTGTGCTATTTAATATATTTTATATATTTCAAATATTTATTTTGGGCACATTGTGTCTCAGAATCCCAGGTCGTCAAAGTGAATTGTCTTGATAATAATCCATATATTATCAAAAAACAATACATAGAACTTCAAATTCATTACAGTAGTATTTTTTGAAATTGTAGTGATTGTGATTTTTGGTGCATTAAAATGAAACCAATTATTAGACACAACATCTAGGCCTATAAGACATAATATTGGTGTTTAATTATTGGGCTATCCTTGATCCCCAGAAGGTCTCAAGTAGGATGGGTCTAGTATTCAATGTTTCCTTGTTCTTTCTATATTTAAAAAAAATAATAGATCATTATTTTTTCCCAACTCCACTTTTATTACTAAAATTTCTATATAAAAATACATTACACACATCACAATATAATTTATATTTTCATTATATTTCCCAATTTATAATTTATCAAATTTTTACAAATATTCAATTAAATTTATCTGACACAACCACATTAATTTAGTGTAAAAATATACTCGACATATGACTATACACATAGTAAATTACAATTTCATAGAATTAAGAACCATAATCAATAAAAAAATCAATGATATTAAATACACATGTACACTAATATTTACTCAAACACAATAATGATAATTAATTTTGATTTTCAGTAATCTCATATTTTATTTAATAATTTTCTTCTTAATCATAGTTTTTTCAATAATTCCCATAGATATTTTCAAAATATTTATATTTTAAATTCTCATGTAAATAATAAATTTTTAATATACTTGTTTTGAAATGATTCTTATTCCAAATTAAACTTTTAATATCAGATTTACTAATTCAAAAAAATTTGACACCACACATCTCAGTTGAATGATATTTTTTAAATAAAATTATGCTTCACTAACAAACATTTTCGTGATTATTGTTTCATTGTATACTTCTTATCCTTTTCATATTTATAGTAAATGTTCACTTATTAAAAACATTGTATTAAATTCACCATTGTAGACCACATATATATCAATTAAAAATTTATATTAATATTTTATTTATTTTTATTATTCATTTCATAATTATGTTGGTTCTTTATATTTGATAATATATTTTTATAAAATTAAAACTAATTTCCCATTTTATACAACAAAATATTTTTTATGGGAAGGTTGAACATTGACATTAAAACATAATTCCTAAATTGTTTTCTTAGATGGTGACATGTAAAATATATGTGTAATTTTATCTTATATGAAGACATAAACAAAAATAATGAATATAAAATTAATATAACAATCGATAAGATTATATTTAACATAAAAATGATTAGAATAGTATTATTACATTTCATTTTTTAATAACAGCACATTGTTTCATTTTCCATATGTATTTTTCAATTTTAGGTTCATACATTAATCTAATTCATTAATATTTTTATATCAAAATAATTTTATTTTTGGAATTAGTTGAAACCACATATTCAAAAACATCATTTCTTAAATTAAAATTATATATATTATTATAAAAATTCATTAAAAACATATTCCCAACAAAGAATATTCTATAGGATATATATTACTTATAATCAACATTACAGAAAAAGCATCAATAAAATTAAAAAGATAATATTTATCATTTCTTATGTAAAAAAGTAAATTATTTATTTTTTCCATTGAGAAACATCAAAATACTAATTTTGGATTTCATTTCATAAATTATTTTATTAAATTAAAACATTTTACATTGTCATAAAACACTTCAAATACATGGATACATTCTATTAATGCTTATTCAAAATTATCATAATATAACTCAAAAATTGTTTCTCTCATTCCTAGGTCTTACTCCAAATATTGTCAGTTTAGTAATTATATGGTACTTCATATTCAAAAAAAAATATCAATTGAATACATTACATATCATTGGTTATATTATTATGCATTTGAAAATTACATATCCTAATGATAATTTATGAATATTCTATCTTTGAAATTTCTATAATTTCAATCTTCTATAAAATAAGAATATAAAAAACATATTATCTATATCATGTTATTCTAGAATTTTAAATTATTAAAATAATATAACATATTGTTATAGATATTATATGTTTACTATTTAAACACTTAGATTATCAAAATATTACATCATCAAAAAAAATTTCAAAAATATATTGTTGGGTAATTCTTTCATTTATCATGATATTAATGACCTTAATTATCTTTCAAAAGTAATTTTTTCTTAATAATGAATAAATAATTTATTTTTTTTAAATAACTTCTTCTTTTGGATATCCTTTTTGGGAATTAGTATAAAACATGGATTTGATAGTCATTATTTTTCTATTAACTAATAATTTCAATGAATATTCATATATCAAAAAATATTTGCAGAGGATAAAATATATCCCTAATTAGATAAGAATAATTTATGAATATTGATTGTATTTTTTTCAATCCATGTTTCATACAATCATAGAATTTTATAAATATTTTTATTAAGAATACTATTTTAAAAAAATTTATAGGAAATGAATCCAAACACACTATTATGAATATCATTTCTCTTATATATTTAAATAATTATTTACTTTAAAAAATTTATTTATAATTCATATATTAGTATATTAATATAATGTATTGTGTCTTTTTTCACCTTTTTTGTAGTCTAAACATATACATTTTATTCACCAATCATGTTTTTACATTATAAGGGAATTTTAAATCACAGAAGTCTCTTTTTAGCGTCTTAAAATATATCCCTTCAAACACCACTAAATATAAATATAATTATATAGTATTATTATCAAGATAACATCAAACTATAGGTATTTCTTGAAATATTCATCAATTTAATCACTTTATATTCATCATCAAAGAGATATTACATAATCATTATGAACTTTTATTTTAGTTATTTTAATATCAAAATTTTTAAAAATATCTAATAATATTTTTAGAACCTTTAAACTTTTATAAAATATGGGTTCCCTTTGAATGTAAGTTCAATATTAATTTCAGAATAAATTAACAGATCATTTCCCTTTATCGTAAATATATTGAGAATTCCAAACATATTAAAATATATTGATGAAGGATTCATTTTAATCCTTATATCATTGGGGTTTTTAATTAGATTTTAAATCATCTATAATTCTCATTATATTTTTTCATAAAATATATAATGTAATGTTTTTATTTTTTCAAAAATTCAATTTCCCTTCTCATATAGAAATAATTTCTTCTGATATAAAATCTATAGGGTTTATAATTTCTTATAGCAAAAAATAATAAGTGTGTCCACTATAATATTTGGTATTTATCTGATCCCATAAAATGACTTTAATAAACACCACACTTTTCAATAGAGTAATTTATTTATTTTAAATAATTATCTAATGATCACATTTTTTATTATTAATGAATGAAAACAAATTTAATATATATTTTAATTAATTTTAATGGAATTTGATTCAATATAATAAAACCTTATGAATATAAAAATAAATAATCTCTTTTTTAGATGTCTCATCAAATACATATATTTTCCTTTGAAAATTATTATTTGTTATCATCAAATCTTTATTTTTATATTTTATCGTAGTCTTTCAGAAAAAAATTGAATTTTTGACTGAAATCTATTTTAATTTTCTACATTGAAATAATGAGTATTTTTAAATTAAATATAAAGAATAAATAGTAACAAATCGATATATATTTTATTAAAAAATTTATATCATATATTATATTAATAACATTTCCATTATTCATATATATTACACAATTCACATAATTAGTGATTTAAAATATTATTAAAATTATATTTAACCAATATAAAATTAATCTTCTATTTATTATTTATTTTTAGGTATCTACCAAAGGTGTACATAATCCTTTAATTTCAAAAAAACTATTTGATTCAAATAAATATTAAACCTTACTCCAATTATTATTGAGGATATGTTCTTAGAATTTTAGTGGTTATAAAAAATATAAAACAAGAATTGATGGGCCATCATTGTTAGAAGATAATAATACCACAACCAACAATATATGTAATTTATTTTCACTTCTATAATTAGTATAACATTAACAACATTCACTAATAATTATAAAATTCCATTTATCTTGAAAAACACCATCCCAGTGAATATTTTATTCAGGTCTCTAACATTATTTCTAAATTTATCAATTTTTTTAAATTTTAAACATCGAGATCTTTTTCACCATTATTATTTTAAAATTCTTATTTTAACCCTTATATCATGTTGACACACAATGAATTTATTAATTTTTGTGTTTTTTTAAAAACTATTATAATATAATATATTGGATTTATATCTATTTAAAAAACCCATATTTCTTTTCATTAATCCTGATCATTTTTATTATGCATATTCTTTCATTATATAATTTGATTCAATTTTAGATCTAAAAGGCGATCATTCTAATAAATGTTGAGAAATTATGTTTATATAAATTATATGTCTTCATTTTATATATAGTTGGGTTTTATCAAAATTTCATGAAATTTTATATTATATATAGACTAACAAAAAAATTAGTTTCTTATTTTTATTAGGAAACATAGAAAAATTATAAATTCTTTATATTGTTTTATAAAAATATTTTTTAGAAGAATATCCCTAGAATATTTCATTATATATTGTCATTGAGTAATACAATTCCCCTAAACCCTCTTGGTAGAAAACATTTCCTTTTAATTAATATTTTACTTCCATTATTTTATATGTAAAAAACATTAAAATTTAGTATTCATCATTTTTAATGACTATGAAGACATTAAGACCTTATATTAAAACACCATTAATATATTATCATTTTAAAAATAATCACCTCAATGATTATATTTAGTTTTAACATGATTTGACTCACTGGGTTGTATCAATATATATTTATTCAATGAATTCATCATGGTTACAAGTATCTTTTAATGTAGATCATAATGAGGTTATTTATATTCCGTATAGATTTGTTATCTTATTCTTCATTATTTGAATTATATTTTGTAAAAAATCCCATTTTCCTTGAATCATGTTGATAGTGTATAATTCATTGTTAGAATATATCTCCTATATAAAATTATCTTCTTTACTATCATTTATTAGAAAAAATAAGCTTTTTATTTTAGAGAAAATATTTTAATTAAATATTTAATTGAATTTAATTCCTTGTTAATTTTTCTTGTTCATGCCTTTTTTTAATTATATTCACACATTACTAATTTTATATTTTTTTTTTGTTTTTAGGTGTGAACCCATTTAAAACAATATTGAATAATTTATGATTATATATTTTTTAATTTCCATTTCTTCTCCAAATTTGTTTTGGTTGATATATATAGATATATATGTTTTAAAAACACTATTCATTATTATTTATTGAAAACAAAATAATTATATTCAAGAACTCATTATTTGTTTCTTAATTATGTAATTATTGGTCAGATTTTTTCTCAAATTATTTCAACTTTATCTTATACACTATGTTATTTCATTCTTATATAAATATAAATGATTATTTTAAAATATATTTTAAATTTAAATAATAATAATTTATTTAAATATATCCTCAATTAATGAATATAATGTGAAATAATCTACTATTTATATTTCATTAAATGAAAAAAATATAACATAATTTATAATATTTAATCCAATTAATAATTTGTATAGAATAATTTTTTCTCTTACTGAAAGAATATTTTTACCATTAAAAGTGATAAATTAATATCTGTTCATTTATTTTATATTTTAAAGGAAAAACTAAAAAGATTCATCACATATTGATATTCTTAGAATGAAAATTATACTCTTCCTTTTATAGATAAAATCATGGTGAACAAATATTTCTCTGAAACCATATGATCTTTTTAAGGATGTTATTGATGTAACAATAACTGGGAATGAACTGTTATTTCCCATATTTTTTTATTTTTTTTAAAACTATTTCATCATGATTGTTAAAATATACATTCATATATTATAACAAAGTTATTGCTGATATTGTAAAAAATGTTCATAAAAATATAGGACTCTGGTGGTTTAGACTAGTTATGGGATACTATATCATTTTAGTGATTATTATTAACCAATTATATATATATATCAAATAATTTTCCCAAAATCCTCAGCCCAGTTGGTGAGGGCTCGCTAGGTGCGTCCGAGAGACCCGAGATGAAATCTAGGTGGAGGCATATTTCTGTGTTATTGTAGCTGTAGTGTAGTAGGCATTGTTCGGTACTGTAGCAGCTGGAACTATTCATCAATCTGGATCGTCGGGCCACCGGTTTGGTCCTTGGGTTTTGTAGGGATTTTGGGCCACCCATGTCCTTCGGGAGAGTTGATTATCAAGGCCTTAGGGCAACCTTAAGGCCTTCGGGCCACCCCCAAGGCCTTCGGGCCACATGAATGCAGGCCCCAGACACACTACAAAAAAGGACCAGCCCCAGATGAAAATTCAGAGCAAGTGCACTCACCATAGCAGAGCCAAATGGATTATCGGAATGAGAGGGTATGGTTATGCCATTGGTACTAGCATGTTCTTGCATGGGAAGCCTAGCCAGACGACCATGAAAACGTGTTGAGCTACTATCAAGATGCAGAGGTTAGGGAGGGGTAGTTTCTTGTAGATAGTCTGGTTAAATTCCCAAAGACCTTCGGGTCATGTAATCTACTATGACTATGGTCCATGTAATCTCTAAGCCTACGGTACATGTAAGGGTTCCCCCTCATCCCTTTAAAAAGGGATTATCAAAAATCAATAAAAAAATAAGCCCTTTGGGCCATTCAGACTAATAAAATAAAATAAAGATTATTAGAATTTATGGAAATATTCTGCCTAATCAAATTCAAAATATTTGAAAAAAATTATATACTGAATAAAAACTCAATAATAAAACAATTTTCCCAATAAACTCTATGTTAAACCAAAAATTAAAAAATATATTGTAATGGTTTTATTATGAATGAAATATGGTTTTTCAATGATTAAATAATGTTATTAGAAAATAATTCTCATTAAATTAATAAATCAACACACAAATTATTTTATTATATGCAAGAAATTATCGTCTTCAATGTGTTTTCAAATATATTCTTATTCAATATCATTATTCAAAATATAACCTAATTAATAACTAAATATTTCATGATACATAAATATTCACCATAGTAAAATACAAAAGATCATTTACTTACTAAAACAAACATCATATATATTCCATTTTATTATCATATTAAAGAGTTTGTGATTTAAAAAATATTTTTTTATCCTCATACAAACTCATTAATGACATTCCATATATAATTAATTCATTCGTAAAAAGTTAAACATAAGACATGAAAATTTATTTTTAATGACGTTGTGGGAAAAATCACATTTTTAGAGATTTTAATGAGAAATTGAACACTAGAGATATGAAATTATGAAAAATAATTATTTATAATATGATTCAATAATAAAATAAAAAAGTTATTTATTTTTAAACTAAATTAATAATTAAATTTTGACGCATAAAAAATATAAAAAATTAATTCAACCTCTATATAAATATTATTAACACTACATAAGATATAATTGTAGACTATATATTTCGAATTTCATTGACTATGTTCATTTCAGTCATACAAGTAAAGTAAGTTAAAAATAAACCATATTATATAGTTTTTAATTCCCTTGAATTTGGTATAAGATAAATGTTGTTCTAAATATTAACAAAATATTATTCATGTAGGTAATAATTTTATATTTTAAATTCAATAATTGTTATCTTCATCTTTATAATTACATCATGTTATTTTAATTTATGGTTGTTATATACTCATTAGTCTCTTTACATATTATATTATCAAAAAATCATTAATTTTATAAGTTTCTAAAATTAACTTCATTTAATTTCTATTTTTCATAAAATCTGTTTGATGATATCAAAAATAGCATTAGCTGATATTCCATCAAATCTTACACCATCATTGAGTTCATAAATAATAGTATATAATCAAATTATATGTTTTATAATAATAAATTTTATTTAGTGTTCATAATTATTTCATAAAAGTCTCTTAAAAAAATTCATAATTTTTTATCAACCTTAAAATAATTAGAATATCAAAAATTAAAAAATTATAAGTAAATTAAATATTACACCTAAATCAGATATAAAATAATCAATGTGTATTTCAATAATCAACATATGAGTTTATCAATTACCTATTTTATATAGTGTTTAAATTTTATAATAAATATATTCTGGTAAAATCATTCCCAGTTGATTTATTTTATATATATCATGAACTATCACAAGGATTAATGTATTCTAATTTATCAACAAATTAGAAATATTAACATCGATATAATATTATCTAGTTGTTATTGACACATTAAATTCATATAATAATAGTATTTATTCATAATTACAATACTAATAAATATTTCAGTAAATATATAAGAAAGAAATTTGATATTGTTATATATATCTAAAATATTTCAAATTACAACATTATTTTTCATTTATTATTATTTGTTTTTACTCTCTATAGAGAATAAATTTTAATAATAAAATATATTTCCCAATTCATCCATAGAATATTTTAGATATAATACCGTATGTTCAATATGTATTTTATGTTATTCAAAAGACATATATTTCAAAATAACTTCTTCCTACATAACCATTTGATTACAAAGAATAACTATTGTTAAAAAAATTATTAATCAAAATAAAATCCAAAATGTTAAAATATATAAAATGAGAAATATACACACATATAATTTCCAAAAATCTATACAAAATCACTATAGACAGTTCATACAATTCATTAGACATCGATGGAGAAATCAATATAATCAATTTAAAAAATAATAGTAATGCTACATGATATAATTAGTGGATTTGATGTTGAATCCATGTACCTCGAAAACTATAGTTAAAACAAATAACATAATGAAATCATCTAGCAAACCTATTTTATTCTTTAAAAACAAGTTTCAGATCTCATTCCATAACCTCAAAAATGTCATATATCTTCATTATTAACATCCAATATCAATGATCTATCACCAAAGGATCGATATTTGAATACAGGAGAATAAAGAATAGTATATATATGAATAAAAACCAATATTGGAGACATAATAATCAATTCTTCCTTCAACACAATAAAAATTTTTCAAAGGATAAGCCTCCGATCGAAGGGGAAAGTCTTTGGAGCCATTTCAGTGATTAAAACATAAATTAGGAATAATATAAGTGTCAAACAACAGGATAATGTGTACAATTTTGTGAGATATACGTTTTTAGGATCTAACATTTTACCATGAATTTTTGGGTTTCATAGTTAAGACAATTGTGCGCCAACAAAGTTCCAAGAACTGCCACTAAATACTAATCATATTGGTGGCATGAAAAATTTGACAATCCATGTGCCAACCATTTTTACCCCTCCTCCACTTTGCAAGGTTTTTCCTATGAATCCGTATAGTTTTTCTAAACCGTGAACCTAACCGGGTTCATACACAAAGAACACATCCTTACATTTTATATAATGACCCGAACATATAACATTACATAATATTAAATTAAATGTATAATTCACATTGATGATATTTTCATGTTTAGATTTTTAGAGAATTAGGCCATGACTGTTAAATTTCATTTCAAATACAAAGTAGACACTTTGACTCAGTTTCTATTATATTCACAAAACAAGAACTCTTGAAAAAAAATATTCATGTCTAGTTCCATGTTTAAGAGAGCATGACTTTTCCTAGATCTCATCCTCGACCCTACTCCACATTATGTCCTGTGAAAAACATTTCAAAAACTTGGGTTGAGCATAAAAATTTCAGAAAGGGGTACACAAAAAAGGAAAACCGTTAGTTTTTCAAAACAAAAATTAAACCATGAATACATTAATATAATTAATGATTTTAACCTTTATGAATTAGTAAACACTCTTCACTGAATAAAATATCACTACTTACCCTTTTGTATCCAAAATATTACCCATATAAAGAACGCAAAACATATAAAGGTAACATGGGACATAAACATACATAAATGAAATAACCATACGGTTGACTTCCACACTGATCACTAAATGGAATAGCTATACGGCAGACATCCATTCCCATTGCATTAGAGGTTATAACATAACCACCCATCCTGGTTTTCATGGAACCACCTATCATTTGGTTTATCATCTAACCACCTGTCGAATTTCCAAGTACCATTATAAAATCCTAACACATAAATCAAATATAAAGGAAAACAAACATTTCCAAATTTCAATAACAATATATCACTTAAATATGTTGACAAAAAAATCCATTATGAAAACCATTTTAAATACCAAAATACATAAAATAATATATGATATTTATTTTTCTTAAAAAACATTACGGCTTGTTAAGGAAGCCAATGAACAAATAATACCAGGGAAAATGGAAAGGTTGGGGTCACCGCTTATGTTAAAAAATTATTCCTTTTTTTTGTCTAGTAAAAAAATCGTAGAAAAATATTCCAATTGAAAATTCAAGGGTGTTTACATAGCATATAATTGAATTTCGTGTATTAATACAAAATATTCCTCAACTAAAGGAGATTGATACGAAGTCCCTTACCTCATGTCCGACATGACTCAATCGTTATTTAATCTCCTAAATAATAAACTAAAGTTAATTTCTACTTTCTTGAGAACATTTTTCAAGTTTATTATTCCTTTTATATCACTTAATATCATGTTATGAACATTATGTAATCATTCAAGATAATAATGGTCATTTTGTCGATATTTGGTACATGAGTAAAAAATGAACACCTTATATTTACATGTTGTCCATGTGGTCAATATTCCAATATATCCAGAATTAAATTAATGATTTATATATCATATATATCATATATATCGTGTAAATTATTGTATTTATAATAGTACATAACATTTGGAGGTCTGAAATGAAATGCACTGTTCATAGAGACGGTAAGTCGTACATATGCATGAATACTACTTTCCTTTATATTTAATATTTTAATTAAATTAATATATAATGATATATAGGTATATTATAATTCCAGTATGATATCATATATAATATCATTAACTCCATCCATTATATGTCCCATTCCATCCAACATTATTCTTTTTATTCATAAATGAGGGCCTAAAAGGGCCAAACAACAGCGTGGCACCCCAATATTATGGGGGCCTGAAATAATGCAAACCAAGAGCATCTCCATGAATAAGATTCACCCCCTTTGGCTTCACCGGGGACACATTATCAAACCACACCATCTGAGAGCTAGGAGCCACATTTGTGGCCATATAGTCCACCACTTTGTTCCCCTCACGCCATGTATGTGATATTATGACGTTTTCCTTGACGAGAGCCTTGCATTTCCTAATAATGTAGGTGATAGACCATGGGGTAATGCCTTTATCCTGGAGAGGGTCATGGATCTCCATTGAGTCTGTTGTAATGTGGTCAATAAAAATGCCCCTGCTTTTGCTTAAGGAGAGTCCGGATAGGACCTCCATAGCTTCTGCTCGCATCAAAGAGTCGTTTCCATAATGCGCCGCAAAGGCCAGTACCAAGTTACCTTTGGAGTCTCGGATGACTCCACCTCCACGCATGTCCCCCAACACACATGATCCATCCGAGTTAAGTTTAAGGCCATCTCATGGGAGGCACCACTGAACCCACCTGCCCTGCATCTCTTCACCGCCCCGGCTACCCCTCCTTTGGGTATTCTTCACCACCCCAAGAGAGAACGCCCCCCTCCCAAAGATTGAATTTCCAAGAAAGTCGACCAACAAACAACGTATATTCGCCACCACTGAGCGACCTGTGAACCTACTCCCCTCGTACTTGGCCCGGTTCCTCGCTTTCCAAAGGCACCAGCATGCCGCGTTGAAGATAGTGGCTCGCACCTTCTTCTCCTCCTTTGTACCGCCATCCTTTTGAAACCATTGTTCTATATCCATCCCTGTCGTGCCCTCACACGGAAGGCAGCCTGTAAGGGAACCGCAGAACCTTCATACGTGCCAAGCCCATTCTCCCTCGAAAAAGATATGGATCATACTCTCCTCGCTTCGCTCCCCGCAGCACTGGAAACATGACGCTATACTGACACTGATCTGTTTAATATGATCATCAGATGTATTTTCATTCTTACAGATCCTCCAAGTATGGAAGTTGAGTTTTGCTGCTAACTTATTACACCATGCTATGTTGTTCCCCAATTCACATTGACCCTGCGGAGAACTCCTGCTGCAAAAATCCTTAGCGTTAAACCCCGACGAGTTAGACGGAGTGTAAACGCATCTATCCTGCTCTGTATTCAAAGCCACTGAGTTGAAAACTTCTTGCTGCGGGCCATCAAGAAATGAACTGAAAAATAGCAGGTACATATGTGCCTCCCTGAATGAGATGGTCGGGGTCGGGCATCCTAGAAAACCCAGCACTTCACCTGCCCAGTTGTGGCGAAAATATGTATATGCTGCCATCCCCAATAATCCATTGTGAGTGCGGTAAAAGATTCGGGATGATATTAAACACTGAGGACCATAACGATGAGCCCCTTGCCACGCCATGGTCTTTATCATCCTTATACTTCGGATGCAACTGTGTCCCCCACAAGGTTCGATCCTCAATGGTCTCCCATGCCAGCCTCGCATGCATGCATTGGATCGTGTCCACCATACTCATAACATTAATCCACCCTTCGCTCGTGGGTCGGGCCATTTTATCCCACGACACCCATTGTCTCTTACCCTGACCTGCAACATCCCATATGAAACGCGCAAGCATCCTATGAATATTCCTGATGACCCCCTTCGGCATGCACGAGGAGGCCAATACATGCACTGGGATCGCAGAGAGCACGCTGTTCACCAGTGTGGTCTGACCGCCGAAGGACAAAAAGTGGTTTTTCCAATTCAAAATGTGGTCCGAGATCCTATTCACCACCCTGTCAAAGTCCCTGATCCTTGTGCAGCCCATCGAGATAGGGGTACCGAGATACTCCAATGAAAATTATCCTCTCCCCATTCCCAACATGCTGCCCATCCTGGCCGCCCTGTTCATGTTTCACGCAGACGGGAGAAACAAACTACTCTTCTCTCTGTTAATGATTTTTCCGCTCCAGAAATAGTATTCCTCGAGGATTCTGATCAGCTCCCGAAGGGACTTCTACCCACCGTTTATGAAGACAATCGTGTCATAAACATACATCAAATGCGAGACAGGAGCCAAACCATGCTTCATACGATACGAGTCATATCACTTTGAGGGGGCGGTAGTTTGGACATCCTCAAATGAAATTATAGTGTTTACCCATAATATAAACCATAATGGTATGATATAAATAGAAACTATTGAAACTTAAAAAATAATAAACATAATATATACCATATATAATTACATTATCATTATAATGGCCACCATATGTGGCGGTAGGAGGTAATCGAACAATCATCATCTCGTGAGGCATTAGTTTGCCATCCACAGAAACAGTATGTTCTTCAACCATTTGATAGAGGTCTATGTAAGTGCATCTTGAATACATCTTATAAAAATTTCCTCCTATATTTAGGATACACTAATTTTTATAATATAAAGTAATAAAAAGATTTTATGGGTTTGAAAAGTTATATAAAATAAACTAAGTTAAGAGAAACAATTACCTTCAATTTGGGTAACTTCCTTTGGTTTGAACTAAAAGGACTTCTTGAAGTTTCTTCTGCCTATGTTAAGGCATCTATAATGAATATAGGGATGTAGGGAGCTTAATTGGGCAGAATGTTGACGAGCCTAAATTCTTGAGAGTTGTGAGGAATTGTTTATAGGTGGACTTCTTTTATAAGGGAGAGGAGGGGCTCTTTAGGAAAGCGTGAAAATATTATTTTATTATATAATGATATTCTGTTTTTTAATGTCCAAAAATCATTATAGTCGAAGAAAATATGACTCATGGTCGAAATAAAATCGTCCAATAAGAATAGGTTAGGTTTCGAATAATATTTTTATCATTATAATCTTATTTATTTAAATCATTTATTAATGAGATAAATACTGCATCATTATTGTGTCAAAAATAATTTAATTTATTAGATGTCTAAAATTTGAAAAAAAAACCTTGTTGTAGGAAATATTTCTATAATTATAAAGAATATTTATTCTCGAAAATATGACTTATATAACACCATATAAAAATTAATTTACTAAAATAATTTTTATATCATTTTTTCCTTTACTTTAAATTAATTAATCTAATGTGTTATTATCATTCGTAAGTGGGTCCATGGTGTACTAAAATCGACCCAGTGATTCCCATGGTCATAAATGACTCAACCATTAATGTTTGATCATGTTTTATGGTAATTTTGAGTTATTATAATATTACTTTTACCTTGAATTACCTTATTTACCATTAACCGTGGTAAATAAAAATCAAAAGTTACTATTCACCAAAAATTATTTTCATCTTATTGATCCATAGTTTACTAACTAATAACAAACATGTATGTCGTATTTTAGAAATAAAACTCACAGAAGTCGTAAAATTTCATTTAAATTAAAAATTATGTTTTTTATCTACAACTATGTTGTTTCACTGTTCATCAAAAATTGTTGTTTTTCAGAAAAATACCAAAAATAAAGCCTAAGATATATTTGATATTCCAAATTAAAAAATTATGTCTATTTCACAAAATTATAAACATATATTTTTCATTAATTAATTAATAATTAATTCTCATTGTTATAACAAATATCGTGCTTTTAAGAAATAATAACTGTCAAAAAATTGACACTTGTTTATGTCCAATTTCAAAGTGAAATTAATTCCAATGATCAGAATTGGATTAAATGGTTAAAATATATTTTAATTACACTATAATACTAATTAAAAAAAATAATCTAACCATATAAAGAAATTACATTATAATTCAGTTTTGAATTAAAATACAATATTTTTCACTATTCATTAAAAATTAACATTATCAGAAAAATTTCACAAATTCACACAAAGTAAATTTTGATATCCCAAATCTAAATAAAGATTTTATTTGGTCATATATAATGTATTAATGTGACCAAAACTAGATTTAATTAGGGTTCTCGATTAAAAGGCGGTAAATCGGCCTTTTAATGTAAATTAAGATTAAAATTAGATTCATTCACATTTTATGCCATTAACATTTTATTGTATGAAATGAAAATACATTTAAAAATCATGTATAATCATAATTTTGTTATTTTTTTTCATTTCCCCCAATACAACATCTAAGAGTTAACTACCATTTAAAATAATAATATTATATAATTAGTGTGCAATGTAAGATTTCAAATAAACACGTTGTTGCGTATCAGGTACACTATCGAACATAGAAACCGCTTTATAGTAAAATTAATATTTAATTCAGAAATTTTAATAAATATAAAAATCTATTATTCTTCATTTTTCTGGGATTTTACATCCTTCCCCATTTTGGAAATTATTTCCTCACAATTTTTATTCACTTATCAATATAAGTGGGGTTATTTATTCCTCAAATAATTTTAAGATTCCCACGTTTCCTCTTTAACCATATGGTTTTTCACAAAACCTTTACCTGGTGAATTACCTTATTCCACAACACTTTCTCTCTTCGGTCAAGAATCTGGAATGGTTGTTCTTCATAAGAGAGATTCTCATCCAACTGAACTACCTCTAGAATCAAAACATGAGATGGATATGGCATATACTTTATCAATATAGAAACATGAAAAACATTGTGTACCTGGGATAAAATTGGAGGTATATCCACTTTCTACTCAACTGATCAAACTTTCTATAGGATTTCATTTGTTCGAATGAAGCTCAGACTCAACATTCTATCCATACCAAAACACATCACATTTTTTCATGGATAAACTTTGAGAAAGACATGATCACCTACCTCAAAAGAAGTATCCTTCCTCAGGTTATTCGAATAACATTTCAGTCTGCTTTGAGCTCTTCTCATGTGGTTCTAAATCGGCTGAACTTTATCTATTATCTCTTATACTAATTCTAGTCCCATAATCTTCCTTTCACCTACGTTATCCCAAAAATATGGACATCAGCAATGTTTTCCATATAATTCCTCAAATGGAGAGATCTGTATACTAGAATGAAAACTGTTATTATATGAAAATTAAACCAAAGAAATATATTGGTCCCAACATCCCTAGTAATCCAGTGAACAAGCACGTAACATATCCTCCATGTTCTGAATTTTTTGTTCTAACTGTCCATCTGATTGAGGATGAAAAGATGTATTAATATTTATTTCAGTACCCAATGACTTCTGATGGCCTTTCCAAAATTTAGAAGGAAACCAGAGATCATGATTGGATACAATGGAGAGGGGAACACCATGCAACCTAACTATCAATTTGACATACAACCGATAAAATTGATCTAGAGAAAAAGTATCTTTAATATGAAGAAAATGAGCAGATTAAGTCAATAGATCAACTATAACCCAGATTTCATTATTTCCTCGAGATGTCTTCAGTAATCCCACAACAAACCCCATGGATATATTTTCACATTTCCACTCTAGCACTGGTAAAGACTGATGAATCCCGTTAGGTAACTTTTTCTCTTTTTTAACTGGCTGACAAGTCAAACAATTCATAGTAAAATCATCAATATCTCTTTTCATTCCATCCCACTAGTAATACTCTCGACGATCTCTGTACATCTTACTACAACTTGGATGAATTGAAAATTGATAACTATGAGCTTCACATAACAAATCACTCTTCAAATATAAATCACAAGGCACACATAATCTCTTACCAAACCACAAAACACAATCATTATCAATGTTAAAATTAGGCAACATACACTTCTGAACCAATCTACCTTTTTCTACAACTCACTGTCTTCCTTCTATGGTTTCTCTATTCTGCCTGATAGAGATGATTTCAATGACACCTGAAACAAAACAGAATAATTTCACGCACCATCAACTTTTATGCCAATGTTCATCAAATCAAAAACCAAAGGATCCTATTCAAAATGTAACATGGTTAATGAAGCATTACTTTTTCGTCTCAAAGAATGATCCACCATATTTGTTTTTCGCGAATGGTAATGGATCGTGCAATCAAAATATTTGTCTAATTCCAGTTATCTCCTCTGTCTCAGGTTCAATTATTTCTGTGTGAATATATACTTTAAACATTTTTGGGGAGTATATATTTCAAATTTTACTCCATACCAATGATTCCTCCAAATTTTAAAAGAAAAAACAATAGCATCTAATTCCAAATCATGTGTAGGATAATTTAACTCATGAGGTTTCAAATGAAATGAAGCATATGAAATTACCTGATCATTTTGCATAAGTACACATCCAAGTCAATTCAAAGAGGAATCAATGTAAATTACAAACATACCATTTCTGGAAGTCAGTGCCAAAACTAGAGCATTCGCCAACCTTCTATTCGATTCATGTAAAAAAATCGTCACATTATATTGTCCAAATGAACTTAAAATCATTTCGAGTTAACATAGTTATTCGTCTAGATAACCACCCAAAATTTTCATCAAACCTCCGGTAATAAACTACCAAACCATGAAAAATAAGGATCTAAGTTATATTTGTGGGACATGTCTATTCTTCAACAACTTTTGTTTTAGCAGGATCAACAATGATTCTATTTTTTGAGACAATGATACCAAGGAATGAAATTTGTGGTAACCAAAACGCACACTGGTTGAATTTCCCATAACTTTTCTTTTATTTTATGGTTTGCAAGATGACACTTAAATGAATTTCATGCTCCTCTTTACTTTTAGAATAAAACAAAATATCAGCAACTAACACAACCAAAATCTTATACAAAAACTCATTGAAAATTCTATTCATAAGATCCATGAATACATCGTGTGCATTGTTTAACCCAAAAGGCATAACTACAAATTCATAATGGTTATATGTATTACCAAATGTGGTATTCAGAATGTATTCTTACATTACATTCAACTAATGGTACCCTGACATCCAATCAATGTTCGAAAAATACTGAGCACCCAGTAGATGATCAAACAAATCATCGATATGAGGCAAAGGATTATTGTTTTTAACAGTGAGGTTATTCAATGCACTATAATCAATGAAACGTGTCAATGAAAGAACATTCATTTAACAAAAAAGATAGGGGAACCCATATTGAGAAAGTGTTGTATTAAAAAAAACGTAATGTTGTTATTTAAAGGGGGATATTTTTGAGAACAATACACTATCTATTTATGATAATTTTGATACTCACAAATACCCTTAATTATTTTTTAATGATTTTATTTTTTACGAATATTGCACAAATTTATTATTCATTATATTTTTATTTCTGGAAGAAATATTTAGATTCTTGAACAACAAGGTTTTATTGCTAAAATATTCATATAAGCATGTTCTGGGACACGTATCTACTTATTCTCATTGTGGAAACACTATTCAGGCTCTACATATTGCGGATCTGCTTTAGCGTGTTCTAGAAACGATATTCATACCCAACGTAGAGAAACATAGCATAATAATGAAATGTAGTGTATAATTTATAAGTTATCATAATGTATGGAAGAGGAACCATATGTTAGGAAGAAATCCTATGTTTGGGTTATTAAAAAGTATGGAAGGAGAACTGTACAATAGTGTTAAATGATACATTTTTTTCTCAAAAATATGGTTCATCAAACTTACTTTTTTGAACAACCATACATTCTTTGAATCTTATGTATCGTGTTCATTTCTATTGAATTCTTATAATAGTATGGATCTTTTATTTTAAGTTTGAAATTTGAAGTGAAAAACTTTGGATGGCCAACACTACATTTCTGATCAACCCTACATTGTGAACCCTATGTTTGTGATCAACCAAGGGTTTCCAACCCTATGTTTGTGACCAACCATATGTTGAAAACCTTACCTGTGAATGCTATGTCATCAACCTTACATTTATGATCTACATTACGTTCAAATGATGCATACTATTCAACTCAACCTTACATTTGGAGTCGGTGAGTTTAAAGTAGATATTATTTTTCAATGATCAGTAAGATGATTATTTGGATAATTTCAATCTAGATTTAAAGCTATTTTTTAAGCGCATATTTGACTAATTCAAAGCTATTTTATCAATGTTTTAAGGATCGAATTAAAAGCAGATATTTATGCCAAGTATTCAGGGATGTTATGACTATTCTGCAAATTCAAATGTGTGAATATCGCAAACGAAAAGGAAAGTTTTGTGGATCTAATTTTTCAGGAGAAGTTCACATCATTTTTATATATTTTTCTGAACAAAAAATAGGAGGAGATGGTTTATACAAAACGATTATTCATAAAAAGGAATAAAATAGAGACTATTAAAAACATAGACTTGATGATTCAAAGGAGTGACATATCCTTGCTAATTGAACATGTTGAATCACAATATAATATTTACTTGTTCTACATCGAAGATCTACTTTGAATATGCTACTGCTGATGTTGTGAATTATATTTCTATATTTAATTCAAGGGTATAGACTCCGAACGACTCTTTTGTGAAGATTATTATTTTTTATGGTGACGATCAATCTACTGTCAATTGCATGCTTTGCAATTGTGAAGAACATATGGATTGTATTTTCAATGTAAAAAAAATTTCTTTTCTAATCTTGGATGACCAGATTCTTGTACTAAGATGTTTAGGTTCTGTATGTAAACCAAAAGGCTAGGTTTTTCCATAGAATGTAAAGGTTTCAAATGTCCATACTCACCTATAGAAAGGTTTGTTGAAATGAGGACCAGATAGTGAAAATCACCAAGATCGTGGAGTAATGTGTTGGTGGAGTGGACTAGGGGACTTCTGTTCCCCGAACCATTATACATCATGTGTCTTAACACTTCATATTTCGGCTGCAATAATCTATCTGATTAAAGATAATGGACATAACATGATCTTGTTATGATTTTTGAAAAGACACAATTCACACCCCCTCTTGTTTATATTTAGTATAATATGATCCAACAATTGGTATCATAGGATGTGCTTTCTAATAAATCCTTAACAAGATAAAAGTGATTATACACATGGAAAGATTGCTGATACAAGAGAGGGAATGTCTATAGTCCAAGAACCATACTTCAATGAAAAAAACAATGGATGCTGGAAGTCTCGAATGATTATCTATCCAAAAATCCTTGGATATATAGTATATTCTATGATTCTAACTCCATATGAACATCAGAAAACCCTGAAACATTTAGTGCACCTACTAAAGAAAAATATTATATGAACTCATAGGAAATGAATTATATTATATTTGGTCTAGTAAATGAGGAATTCAATAGAGTATCTCAAATCCCGACATCATATGTAATGTGGAAAACTATTTCTCTTTCTTATGAAGGAACTAACAATATCCGAGAAATAATATATGCTACTACTAAGCATAAATTTGATACATTTAAAATGGTTAAGGTGAAATTATTACTCAAATGAATGGAATATTGATAGAGATTGTCAATAACATTACTTCTTTGGGAGATCCCATTAAACAAGAAAATCAAGCATTAAAAGTATTGAGGTTACTACCTACAAGATGGAATGGAATCACTACTGCAATCAGAAACTCGACACATGTCAAAGAAATAACCATGAGAGAAGTTATTAGAACACTAATTTTGTATAAAACTAAGATACAAGATGAAGCTAATGAGCATAAAGTTTTTATCTAGAGAGATGGCACTTACTTGAAAGTGTCATCACAGAGTAAAAAGAGAATGGTGAAGGAAAGTGAAAATGTGAAATCAGAAAGTTCTGACTTATCAAATTCGAATGTTGAATATGCTCATATAGCAAAGAAAATTCACTAAATTTTATTAAAATAATAAAGGCTTCAGAAAATCCTTCAAAAGGTTGATAAGGAAGTCAGATGTTATGAATGCAAGAAAATGGGGCACATCAGACCTGACTGTCCTCAGCTGAAGGAATACAAGAATAATATATTCTTCAAAAGAAATGATTATGAGAATATGGAAAGAAAAGCAATGAAAGCTACATGGAGTGTATCTGAAGATTCTATTAGCACATCTGAATCAGACTCAGAGATGGAATAAGTAAATATGAAAGCCAACATGTGTTTCATGGAAGAAACTGATGAGATACAATGACACTACTCTTCTGATTCTATTTCTGAATCTAGTTACTCTAATGAAAAACTTGCAACCTAATGAAATATTCTTGAAGAAAAATATGATTATATATTTAAGAAGAAAAAGTCTTTAAAGAACATTCAGAAAGCTATTTCTGATGAATGAGATAGAATGCTGAAATTATATAAGGAGTTAACTGAAATGATTGACTCTATTGACAATAACAATACAGATTATGAATCAATGATAAAATGCCCGCAAACTGAAGTGGGAACATATAAAAAGATGGCCCATGTTTTTACTCAAGGATAAAATACATTAAATGAAATTCATGGATAAAATTTCATTAGAAATAAAATATTTGGAATTTGCAGTAAAGGTGAAAAACCCAAGATGTACATGTTTTATTTTATTCCAAGTAGAAAAAGACTAAATTTTAATTACTATGGAACAAGGGGAAAAATTTATCAGAACTGTTTCTTAATAAAAACCCAAATAAGTGGTATTAAGAAGGATTTTATAACAAATTATTTGTTTTACTCTTGTGAAATTAGAAAAACAAACCAAGTCTGGATTCCCATATCTCTGCTGGCTAACATCCATGGACCCAACAGAATATGGGTACCAAAAAAATTGTGTAAATTCCTTTGCATTAAGCAGGTCACAAAAAAGGACATATGTTATATGGATAGTAGCTACTCAAGATATATGCGTGGAAACTCATCTAACATCACTACACAGACACAAAAAGTTGGCTGACAAGTTACATTTGGTGACAATGCCAAAGAGAAGTTCATTGGTATTGGAACAGTTGGAGATCTAGAAGTTGTCTCAATAAAAAATGTACTTTATATACATGTATTGAAACAAAATTTGATAAGTATCTCTCAACTATGTGATGATGGTTATGCTGTTGATTTTTCTATCAATTTCTGTTCTCTTTTCAAAAATAAACTGTATAAATTTAAAAATCCAAGAACTAACAATGTGTATACCCTGGATTTAAATTTCTTGTGTAAACAACAACTAAACTACTTAATTGCTAAAGTGAATGAATCCTAGATCAAGCATAGGAGACTTGGAAATTTTAATATATCTGTTTTAGATAAATTACGTACGAAATAATTAGTTTTTGATTTTCCTAGTCTTAGATTTGAAAGTAACAGATTCTGTGATGCATGTCATCTTTCAAAGCAACACAAATCATCCTTCAAATTTATTAATAGAATTGCTCCACCTAATCCTCTAAAAATTATCCATATGGATTTGTTTTGTCCTTCAAGAGTATCAATCTTGTCTGGTAAATTATTTTTATATATTTTAGTTGATGGCTATTCTAAATTTACATGGATTTTCTTTTTAAAACATAAAAATGATGCTTTTACATTATTTGATAGCTTTTCTAAATCTGTTCAAAATGACAAAGGTTTTAAAATGATTTCATTAATAAGTTATCATGGTGTAAATTTTATAATCATAAATTTAATGCCTTCTACTTAAATATGTGTATGAAACACACCTTCTCTACACCAAGAACACCTTATCAAATTATAATTGTTGAAAGAATAAATAACACTATTGCAGAAATGGAAAAAACTATGCTAAATGAATACAGTCTTCCTACCTATATTTGGGCAGAATCTATAAGCACATCCTACTATATAATGAATATAGTTTTAATTAAATATCTTTTGAAGAAAACACCCCATGAACATTGGAATAACAGAAAACCTAAAGTAAATTACTTTAATGTTTTTGGATGCATGTTTTACATATTGAACACCAAGGACAATCTTGGTATGTTCGATCCAAAATCTGATGAAGGCATTTTCTTTGGATATTCACCTACCTAGAAATCATATGGAGTATATAATAAGAAGTCAAGGATTATTTAGGAATCAGTTCATGTGAAATTTGATGAATCTGATCTATTTAAGAAAAGGACAGATCAAATGGATTAATCTGACTCTAATGATAACATGGGACTTGAGAACTTGAAAAATGATTTTGAGAAAGATATAAATGAAATTCAATTCTGTACATAAGAACATGATACTCAAGAAGCTATGATTGTATTGCCTAGATAATCTAGAACCCTAATAATAACCCTTAGAAACGATAATAAGTAACATAGAAATAAGAATATGAACTAAAAGAAATGTAGGGAATCTTGTTGAGTTCTCTACCTTTCTATCTCAATTAGAACCCAATTCTATAAACACATATTTGGATGATGAAATATCAATGAAAGAAATGCAAAAAAAATAGTTCAAACGAAATGATTCATGGGAATTAGTTGAAAGACCACAGAATTATCCTGTTATATGAACCAAATGGGTCTTCAGAAATAAGCAAGATGATCAAGGAATGATAACTAGTAATAAAGCAAGAGTTGTAGAAAAATGATATAATCAGGATAAGGTATATATTATGATGATACCTTTTCAACTATATCTGGATTTAAATCCATTATAATCCTTTTAGAGAATGCATCTCATATGATCTTTAAATTATTTCAGATGGATGGTAAGTCTGACTTTCTAAATGGCTATTTAATGGAGGATGTTTATGTTGAGGAACCTCTTTGTTTTGAATATTATCAAAAACCAGATTATGTTTTTAAAAATACTAATGATCATTATGGCCTTAAATTAGAACCTATATCATGGTATGAATGATTAAGCACTTCAATATTGAAAAATGATTTTACTATTGGAATGACAGGTCTAACACTTTTTAAGAAAACTATAAATACTAATATTTTATTGGTTTGAGTTTGTGTTGATGATGTAATTTTTGGATCAACTAATAAATACCTTTTTCATTAGTTTTCAATGTTAATGAAAAAAAGAATATTAAATGATAATTATGGGAGAATTAAATTTCTTATTTGGAATTAAAATTTATTAAAAAGATTTTGGAAATGTTTTTAATCAAACAAAATACATTATTGATTTAATAAATAAATTTGGACTTGAAGACAACAAGACATATAAAACTCGTAAGTGTTCTAAAATAAAACATGATTTGGATTAAATTTTAAAATCAGTTGACAATAAGTTAAATAAAGGTATGATTGGTAGTTTATTATATCCAACTCTTATCTGGCTAAATATACTGTATTCAATATGTCTTTGTGAAAGATTTCAATCAAATCCTAAAGATTCGGATTT
Organism: Viscum album; assembly: GCA_963277665.1. NCBI lineage: Eukaryota > Viridiplantae > Streptophyta > Magnoliopsida > Santalales > Viscaceae > Viscum > Viscum album. Next base: position 122,234,764 of record OY728151.1, read on the forward strand.
AACTACTGTTAAAATATTTTTTAGATATTTAAAATAAATTGTTTTTCAATATTTCTTCATCCCAAAACTTTTTATTTTAATTTGATTTGATATTCAGATTCAGTATTTGAGAGTTGTAGATTAGATATGAAAAGCACTTTAGGTACTTGTCCCTTTTAGGGAAATACTTAGTGTTATTGTCAAGTAAGAAAAAAAATCCAGTTTCCTTGTCAACAGCTAAGGAAGAATATATTTCTTCTGGTATTAATTATGCACAAGTGTTTTGGATTAAAAACACTCTTATTGACATTGGACTAAATATTAATAATACAAATATTTTCTGTGATAATACTAGTGCTATAAATATTTCACAAAATCTTATTAATCAATCTAGGACTAAGAATATTGATATCAAACCTAATTTTTTATATGACCATGTTCTTAAAAAGGATATATCTTTAGAATTTTTAAGTACAAAAATTCAACTAGCTGATATTTTTACTAAACCACTTCCCACTACAAGGTTTGATTTTATTAAGGAGGAGATAGGTTTATTTAATTTAAAATAATGTTTTATTTTACTATAATGTATCTTTATTTTAATAATGTTTAAAATAATTTAGTTATTTATTTTTCAAACAGAATATATTTTTTTCTATTATTTTCCCCACGTAATCAATTTTATTTAAATTTAAAATCTATGTAATCATTAATGAAAACAAGGAAATCAAATATTTGAGAAACCTTTTGAATTCTAAACTCATTCATTTTCACCAAAACCCTTTTGAACCCGCGAAACCGCACCACTACTGGTCAACCGTAATCTTAAATACACTGAAACCCTAACATTAAAACCCTCAGAGATTCTCATAGAAATGGAACAAACTATAAGAGCTGATGAGGCTGAGACCAGTAATTCCGTGAAACAACTTTTAGAGGAAAGTAAAATCTTACCCCAAAAGGTGATTGATCTAGAATGGTTATTTCAGATGAACTTGTTGTTAGAACAAGAAATGTCATTTTAGAATCTCGAACAGACCATTAATAGTGAGAATAATTTTTTTTATGAGGTAGAATGTTAAAATTTCTTTAAAACTATTCAGTTCAGTTTCAGAGATCATTTTGACACCATGCTGGCTAATATAGAGGATATGGATTTTTCGATCTCTTTAGTTGAAATTAGTCAGATACTGAACTGCCCTCATGAGGGAGTGTTTCATTTTGATTTGAATAATATTGGAGATTCTATGCATAAATATGAATACATTATGACTTTTCCGTTTGGATCTACTAAAATAAAAAAAGCTTGTTAAGGATTTGGAATCAGATCAGAAGATTCTTGTAAAATTTGTAAAAACATGGATAACACCATGAATGTCAGAGATTTAAAAGATATTGAATCCCAACCTGTACATAATGTATCTTCTTCTCAGTGATATAAAATTAAATTTTCCTAGGTACATGGTGATGTACCTGAGTTACTGCTTTCATAGTGAACCCAGAATGATTTTCTACTCTTTTTGTAGATTCATTTCAAAACTTTTATTCAAAAAGGATATGGTAAGACTAGTGGATTCTAGAGTAATATTTCATCACAGTAATGTTTTCAATGCTATAATTTCTAGAAAAATTGGCTATTTCTGGATTAATTTAAAAGGAAATCTTTTACCAGTAGGAGTTGAGGAAGAAAAAGATAGTGCTCAAGATCATTTTTCTAAGTCCAAAGACGGATATGCTGAATCGAGAGTAAGCACTGTTTCAAGAAGAATATGATTTTAAATTTAAGAAACTCATGAAGAAAGATTTCAGGATGGCCATCAAAATCAATGAAAAAGAACTATAAATGAGTTACTTATTTCCCCCATCCTTACAACAAGAGATTTACTCTCTTAAAGTTTTGTAAGAGAATATATTGTTGAAAAAAAATGTAAGCTATTATTGAGATGTTAGAACCAGTGGAAGGACCTCAGAATCAATATGGAATTCAAGAAAAAGCTGAAGGAGAAACTCAGGAACATGATGTGGATGTTACAGAAGATGACCCTGAAATAATTGAAGTTGAAAGAACATAACATGAATCTGAAGCTGACATTGAACAGGAGGCAGAGCCTGGTGAGGAAGTGGCCAACCCTCATAAAACACCAGAAAATATTAATTTAGAAAATCAAATGGAAGAATAGTTTGATGATGTTCATGATGAGAATGTTTCTGAGGTTCACATTGAAGTAATTACTGAGGATTTTTCTGTGCAAGAGTCTAGAAACGACTCTAAGGAAAAATATGTGGATCAACCAACTCAAGATAAGGAAAAAAAAGTCTGAAGTAGATTTTCTGCCTTTAGTACTAGTGCATCACACTGAAAATTAAATTGAGAATCAAGCACATGGTGCCTCTGATTTAGGGAATAATGAAGTCAAAGAGGTGTACAGAAAGTTGTCCCAGTTGGAATCAGAAAATGCTTCTCTGAGGAGAGAATTTAAAAAAAGAACAAACAAAATTCTAGAGGCTACAAAATATTAAAGTTTCCAAGCAAGAAGTTGAATTTTTTAAGAATGATATGCTGCACGCAATTGAAAAATTAATGTCTTAAATTGTTATAAAGTAAGATTTATCATATCTCAAATTATTTATGGGGACACAATTTAGATCATTCAGGAATAGTGCTACTAGTGGATCAGGTACTTTACATAATTTAATCATAAGGATTCAAGATATCACCACTATCATGAGAAATATCAATGACAGACAGCAAGATCATTAATGCAACAGTGATCGTTTATCAGTATTGTTAGACAATCATAAATTTTTGGTTGATTAGTTGACATCAAGTGAATAATCTATTCGACTTGTACTGACTTAGTTCATAGAAAAGATATCCTTGATTATAGAAAAAGAAGAAAGACTACATGAGTTATTCAGAGTCAACCTCATAGAATACCTTCATATGAATCTATAGAACAATGATCTTGTTTTTATACATGGCGATGGAATGACGAGAATACTCAGGAAGAAGCTCTCATAAATCAAGGATGTCGTTCGAATTTGATAGACTCTTTCTGAACGCTGACCAAACCTTGATTCCTGTATTTATCAATTTTGTACTTTTAATAAAATATGTTTCATTATATTTATTTATTTACTGTCTTTGTTTAACTAAGACAGTAATCCAAATTCACTAATTGATATACATTTAATTATAGCATTTAAATATATTTGGTGCTACATTAATCTGTGTTATATCCTATATTTTCTCATTCTTTTTGGTATCACAAAAGGGGGAGAAACTTGGATAAATACAAAAAAAATTTGACTGTTTCATTTTATTTTTTTATTAATAGGAGAGAAATTAAAATGAATTTATTAAAGTGATATATTATGTAAAATCTAATATTGTATTTATCTTTTCAAAATTCAAAATTATATGTAATTAATTATTGTATGTAAATTTCATTGGTTATTTTATTGGTTTTGTGATCATCAATAAGGGGTAGATTGTTAAGCACGTGTTGTTTTCCACAATACGTAATGTTGTTATTTGAAGTGGGAGATTGTTTGGAAATATAATCTATCTATTTATGATAATTTTGATGATCACAAATACCCTTAATTATTTTCTAATGATTGTATTTTTTAAGAATATTGAAGGAATTTATTATTCATTATATTTTTATTTCTAGATGAAATATTTAGATTCTTGAACAACAAGGTTTAATTGCTAAATTATTTGCATAAGCGTGTTTTGGGATCACAAATCTGCTTAAGCACGTTCTAGAAACACTATTAATGCTCTACATATTTCGGGTCTGCTTTAGCATATTCTGGAAACACTATTCATACCCTACATGGAGAAACATAGCGTAATGATGAAATGCAGTGTATAATTTATGAGTGATCAGAAAAGTATGGAAGAGGAACCCTACGTTAGGAAGGAACCCTATTTTTGGGTTATTGAAATATATGGAATAAGAACTGTAAGTAAGTGTTAAATGTTAGTTTTTTTCTCAAAATTATGGTTCATAAACCTCACTTTTGAGAACAACCATATGTTATTATAAATGTTTTGATCATGTTACATTCGTTAGACATCTTATAAAAGTATGGATCTTTCATCGTACATTTGAAAGTTGAAGAGAAAGAGTATGGATGGACAACCCTACGTTTGTGATCAACCATATGTTGAAAACCTTACATTTGAAGGCTACATCATCAACCTTAATTTTATGATCTATGTTAAATTCATAGGATTCATACAATACAACTCAACCATACGTTTTTGTTCGGCAAGTTTAAAGTCGGTATTATTTTGCAACAATTAGGAATATGATTATTATGTTGATTTCAAGTCGGATTTAAGGTTGTTTTTAAGCGCATCTTTGACTAATTCAAATCCATATAATCAATGGTTTAAGGATCGAATTAAAAGAGACATTTTATGCCCAGTATTTAGGGAAGTTATGACTACTCTTAAAATTCAAATGTTTCAATATTGGGAATCAAAAGGTCACTTTAGTGGATCTAAATTTTCTAGAGTAGTGCTTGTCATTATTATGAGTTTTTTTAAACAAAAAAAAGGAGGAGAAGGATTGTAAAAAAATGTTTATTCATAAAAAGGAAGAAAATAATGATTATAAAAAACATAGACATGCTGGATTAAATGAGAGATAAAGGTTTATTTATTGAAGAAGAAAAATCACGATAGAAGATTTACTCGTTCTACAACAAAGATCTAATGTGAATCTCCTACTACTGATGTTGTGAATTATATTTCAATATTTACAGCTACATGATCAACTCAGAATGACTCTTTTGTGAATATGATTATTTCAGAAGGCGACCATCCATCTATTGTCAATTGTATGCTGTTGCAATTGTGTAGAACATCTGGAAAGTATTTTCAAATTAAAAAAATCTATGTTTTGTATTCTTTAGTGACCATATTTTCATACTAATCTGTGTAGGTTCGGTAAGTGAACTGGAATGTTTTGTTTTGCATTAGATTCTAATGGTGTCAACTGTATGTACTTAGTTGTTGAAAGATCTATTGAAACGGGGACCATATAGTGAAAATCACCAAGCTCATGGAGTAGAGCGTTGGTGGAGTGGACATGGGGCCTTTTGTTCCCCAATCCACTATACATCATATGTCTCTGTACTTTAAATTTTTTCTGCATTAATCTATATAATTAATGATAAATAATAGAACACTATCTTGTGAATATTTTTAAAAAGACACAATTCAACCCCCCCCCCCCTCTTGTGTATATTTATTATAATCCGATCCAACAACCCATGGTGATGTTCTAGGAAAAAGTAAAACATTAACTAATAACTTCTGCAATTTCTTCGTTAAATATTAATGTTCAATTTGAACCATTCAATAAGAATGTTTTCAAATTGGATTTGCATCAGGAACTAAATAAATGGTAAATTCAACTTTCCAATCAGGTATAATACCAGGAAAATAATCAGGAAAAACATCAATACACTCATTTACCACTAGCACATCATTAATTTGAACAGTTCATTTGTTTTCTACAATATGTTCAAGGTAACATTCATTTCTATCTTTTACTAGTTTCTCAGCTTCCTGATTTGTTATCAAAATAAATGGTTCATTCTATTACACAAACTGTAAATCATTCTGAATTGAAACCTCTTTAGTTATGTAGTCAATATTAGAATGATAAAGAGATAGCCAATCCATGCCCAAAATAATTACAAACTTTAGTACATAAAAAACAATACGGATTGCAGGTAGATTCTTCTTACACAAAAGAACATGAAGGTTCTAATGTTTTCATTGTATCTCAACATTTCTTCCAAGTTTTTTTACTATAATTTCTGTATTCATATCTTGATATTGAATTCATAATTTATTAGAAAACATCTCCGAAAATAATGAGTGTGTAGAACCTGAATCAAAAAACACATTAGCATAATATGAAAAAACAAAAAGTGTACCTGGTACTACACCGTTTGATGGCCCAACATCTACTGAAGTTGTTTCAAAGGATTTCACCAGCCCTTTCTGCATGTAGTCCGACTGTTTTCCCTCAGTTGAGTTCTTTTCTGGACACTAATTTTCATAATGACCCATTTCATTAGACTTAAAACATCTTACCAATGGATTTTCATTGCCTTCTTGATCATCATCCTTACTGTTACGAGCAATATGACTAGACTTACCACACCAGAAGCACATTCTAGACATTGGAAAACATTCTCTAGGATTATTTTTACCACACCTCTCACAAGATGGATTTTTAATTTTCTTACCCCTAGGCTTCTTTGATGAATTATTTCCCTTTTCCTTCCATTTGGACCTCTTATTCTGATGTTTTTCAACGAACACCTGATCATCAGTAAACTCCATTTACACCCTGTCTACACATAGAACAATTTTTTCATAACTTTTGAACTCCCGAGAGGCTAATTCTCTTCAATATCGGGGCATCAATCCTATGAAAAATCGATTTATCTTACTATCAATATTTCAGATGAAATTTGGTTCATAACTTGCCAGTCGAGTGAACATTACTTCATAAGTAGGCACTGAGTAATCCTCCTACATCAATTCTATGAATTGTTTTTCCTTTATAATACGAACAACAATAGGAAAATATTTCTTAGGAAACATTACTTTCAATTCATCCCAATCAAGATCATCGATATCCTCACTATCCCTGATATTTTTCAATATCGACCACCACTCATCAGCTTCACCTTGAAAACTGTAAACAGTGAGACATACCTTTTGATGTTCTGACCAACCCTTGACATAAAAAATCTTATCCTGATCTTTAATCCACCCTTATTTTAGCACCGAGTCAGATGATCCTGAATGATGGGGGGATGTTGCCTCATGAAATTATCCACTACTGATATGTTCAACTATGGTTGATTCCGCTGATCTCGTCCATGGATACCGCCACCATTTATAGATTGAGTCAATTGTGTCATCATTGAAACAAACAGTTCAGTTCCGATTCTGACCATCTCATGTTGCTGATTTGAAAGGTTCTCTTCCTCCTGATGTCGTCCTAAAATAGCTGCCATGTTTCCTCTGCAAAAATAAATTTTTAACACATAAATGTCTTAGGAAAAGCAACATGGTAATATGTTAAAGCTATATCATTTCAATATTAACATAAATTATTTTAGGGACATTAATTTAACAATTCCCTAATCTATTAATGTTATCTAAACTGACCTATGATACCAACTATAAGAACCTAACATTATAACATTACATAATATTGAATTAAACGAATAATTCACAGTGAAGATATTTTTAGGTTTATAGTTTTAGAGAATTAGGCCATGACTATTAAATTTCATTTAAAATACAAAGTATAAACTTCTACTTAGTTTCCATTTTCATTACAAAACATATTCTCTTGAAAAGAAGAGTCGTGTCTAGTACCATGTTTTAGACAAATTGGCTTTTCCATGATCCCATCCTTGAACCTATTCCACAATATGTCCTGTGAAAAACATTTCAAAAACATGTGATGAGAATAAATATCTCAGTATGGGATTCATAGAGAAATAAAACAATTAGTTTTTTCAAAACAATATGTAAACTATGAATACTTTAACATAAGTAATACTTTTCACCTTTATGATGTAGTAAATACTCTTCACTTAATAAAAGATCACTACTTACACTTTTTAACCAAAAGTTTACCCATATAAAGAACACATGACATATAAAGGTAACATGGTAAATAAATATACTTAAATGGAATAACCATACGATTGAATTCCACACAAACCACTAACTCGAATAGTTATAAGGCCATCTTCCATACCCAATGCATTGGATCTTATAACGTAACCACCCATCCCAATTTTCAGGTCACCACCCTTTATTTGGTTTTATCACATAACCACCTGTCAAATGTCCAAGTACCTTTATAAAAATTATAACACATAAAATAAATATAAAGGAAAGAAAACATTTCCAAATTTCAATCACGATATATCACATAAATATATTGACAAAAAAATCCATTATCAAACCCATTTTGAATACCAAAATACATTAAATAATATATGGAATTTATTTTTCTTAAAAAACATTACGGCTTGTTAAAGAAGATAAAGAACAAATAATACTCGCGATGGAAGAAAGGTCATTGGTACCAATTTCGTTAAAATAAATGATCCTATTTGTCGTTTAGTAAAACTCTTTGTAGAATAATATTCCTTCTGAATAGTCGAGGGTGCTTATACAGGATATAAAAGAAAGTCATGTATTAAAACAAAATATCCCTCAATGAAAGGAGATAGAGACAATGTCCCTTACGTCATGTCCGACATGACTCAATATTTATTTTATCTATTGAATAATAATATAATGTTAATTTCTACATTTTTAAGAACCATTTTCAAGTTTATTATTCGGTTTATATAATATAATATCATGCTATAAACATTATGTAATCATTCATGTTAATAATGGTTGTTTTGTTGATATTTTGTACATGAGTCAAAAATGAACACCGTATATTTACATGTATTCCATGTGGTCAATAGCCCATTATATCCAGAATTATATTCGTGATTTATTTATCATATATATCATTTATATAAAGTATATTCATGTGTTTATAATATTACATAACATTTGTAGGTAGGAAATGAAATGCAACGTTCATGGAGACGGTAAACCGTACATACGCATGAACTGTGTGTTCATTTATATTCCTTATTTTAATGGAATTAAAACATAATGATACATAAGTATATAATAATTACATATTAATATCATATATAATATCATTTACTATATCGTTTATAATCCCCACATATGTCAATTACGAGTCTTATAACTTTTAGGGGTGGTAGTCCGCATTTCCTCGAATGAAATTATCATGTTTACCCATAATGGAAACCATAAAGGTATGATATAAATGGATAATAAATAAGCATGAATGACACATAGACATAATATATATCATATATAAAAATAGTTTCACCATGATGGCTACCATGAGATGCGGTAGGAGGTAATTGAACAATCATCATCCCATGAGGCGTTAGTTGGTCATCCACAGAAATAGAATGTTCTTCACCCATTAGATGGAGGTGTGTGTATGTGTAGTTAGAATACTTCTTATAATAACATCCTAGTATATTGAGGATACATTTTTTTTTATTAAAAAAGGAATAAAAAAGAGTTTAGTGGTTGGAGAAGTAATATAAAAACAATGAAGTTAATAGAAATGGTTACCATTAATTTAGGTAACTTCCTTCGTTTTGAACCAAAAGGACTTCTTGAAGTGCCTTCTACCTACGGTGATGATTTTAGGAGGAATAGAGGGATCTAAAGAGATTAATTGGGAAGCGTTTTGGTGATCCTAAAAGATTGGGAGGTGGGAGGAATTGGTTATCAGTGGTCACCTTTTATAAGGGAGAGGAGGGTCTCTTTAGGGAAGTGTGAAAATATTATTTTATTATATAATGATATTCGGTTTCTAAAAGTCCAATAACCATTATAGAGTAAGACAATATGACTCATGGTCTAAATAAAATCATCCAATATAATTTTTACTAGTTTTGGATAATATTTTAATCATTATAATCTTATTTATTTTAATCATTTAATAATGAGATAAATACTGCATCATTATTGTGTCATAAGTAATTTAATTTATTCGATGTATAAAAATTCTAAAACAAAAACCATGATGTAGGAAATAATTTTATCTTTCTATAGAATATTTATTTTCAATAATATGAGTTATATAACACCATATCAAAATTAATTTACTACATGATTTTTGTTTATGTCATTTTTTCTTTTACTTTAAATTAATTAATCTAAAGTGTTATTATCATTCATAAGTGGCTCCATGGTGTCCCAAAATAGACCCAATGATGAACATGGTGATAAATGACTCAACTAATAAGCTTTGATAATTTTTTAAGGTAATGTTGAGTTATTATAATATTATTGTTACCTTGAATTACCTTATTTACCTTTAACCGTTGTAAATAAAAGTCAAAAATTACTATTCACCGAAAATTATTTTCATCTTATTGATACACATTTTACTAACTAATAACAACCATGTATGACGGATTTTCGAAATTAAACTCACAAAAGAGGTAAATATTCATTTAAATGAAAAATTATATTTTTTTAACTACTACTAAGTTGTTTCATTATTCATCCAAAATTGTAGTTTTTCAAAAAATATATGAAAATTCAGCATAATCTATATTTGATATTTTAAATTCAAAAATGATTTATATTTTACAAAATTATAAAAATTGAATTTTCATTATTTAATTTAAAATTAATTCCCATTGATAAAACAAATAGTGTGTGTTTAAGAAATAATAACTATCAAAAGATTGACACTTTCTAATGTCAAATTTCAAAGTGAAATTAATTCCAATGACCAAAATTGGATTAAATGGTAAAAATATATTCTTATTACAATTTAAAACAAATTAATAATATAATATAACCATATAAATAAATTAGATTATAATGCAGTTTTGAATTAAAATAAAATATTTTTCACAATTCATTAAAAAATGAATTTTGTCGAAAAAATTCCAAAAATTGACACAAAGTAAATTTTGATTACCCCATAATAAAGAATGATTTATTTTGGTCATATAGAATGTATTAAAATAAAAAAACTATATTTAAAGAGGATTCACCATTTAAAGGTGGTAAATCTTCCTTTTAATGTAAATTATGCTTAAAATTAGATTCATTCAAATTTTAGGCCTCTAGCATTTTATTGTATAAAAGTAACTACATTTCACAATCATGTATAATTATATAGTAGTAAATTTTTTTCATTTACTCCAATACAACTCCCAGGAGTTAACTAACATTTAAAATAGTATTATTATATTATTAGTGTGCAACGTAAGATTTCAAAGAAACTCATTGTTCTGTACAGGGTACGCTATAGAACATAGCAACCCCTTTAAAGTAAAAAAATTATTTAATTCACAAATTTAAATAAATATGAAAATATCTTATTCTTTATTCACCCGGGATGCTACATTTCATTGTTCTCTATAATTAAGTCATTGTTTTTACTAACAATGATCAAACCACATAACTCTAAGTAATTCTAAAAATATTTATAAATGTCCAAAATACCATCTGAAACATAACCCAAAAACATTATATACATAGAATACATAAATAAAATGGTACTTACATAAAACCGATGGTGCTAAATTCTCACAACTATTAGCCTTTATGTCCCTAAATATTAGAAGAACACTACTTTCCTAAAAGAGTATGGTCCATTTCTAGATCATTTCGTTCTGATGTTCCCAAAGACTCTTCCTCAATCTGACTATGTTTGCAAAAAAACCAACAATAGAAATATTCATTTTCTATTTAACTTTTTTTATATATCCATAATTAGAACTGGTATATGAACTACCAATGGGTCCAAAATATCATCAAAATATTGTTCAGTATGATCCGAACAAATGACATTGTCAGGATTATGCTGATTCATTTTCAACTATGATACATCAAAAAACTTATACACCAAACTAAATTATGGTGGAAATTTCAGCCAATATTCCATTTAAATAACCCATTGTAATACAAAAAAGGTCATATATTCTATTAACATTACATTCCATGATTCCCAAAATGATGATTACATATCATAGGAGATATTATTGAAAACAATTGAACAATATACTCAAATCAATATGGCCATATTTGATGATACACATACAATTTATAACAACTCTAAGCGGTCTCTATTCTTCTTCTGATCATGTGAGTCCTCTCTATTGGCTTCTGGACAAGGTTCGGCCCACCAAGTGAATTCTATCTTATTTTTTTCCATAAAAAGTTGATAAAGAAAAGGAAACACATTGAATTCATAAAAAATATCAATATGTACCCATTCCTCATAACTCCTGTTACAATATAACTCCACATATTGTGAATTCACTTCCTATAAGCCACCAAAATCTATTACACAATCCCATAACATTTAGTCAAATTTTTTTCATCATTTTGGATTGTATATAGGTATAAGGATAGTAGACCATAATCATGGTTAACTGAGTCTCGATGTCTTTCTATATGAATTTAATTAAATGAGATGTAAAAATAATATATCAATTTTATATTATATATATTATTTGGCCATTTTTAATTACCACTTATAAAATATATATTTTAGAAGATCCCTCCACCATATATTATTCATTAGTAGGGATGAAATGTGGCTTATTTTTTAGAAGATTCCCCATCACCCTTATGGATTATTGTTTCTGAACTATCCTGGGAATATATGTCACAAAATCCATTCATATGTTTTCATAATTCCAAAATGGAATATGTTATGATTGAAACATACCCACATGTCGCGGATACTATACCATAACCTAGTAACATGTTAAGAATATAAAATAAACTCAACAACCATAATTTTTATACCAACCAACAAATGATGTGTTCTAAATGGATCATTCATATTTTATATTCCAGGATGAACAACTCATCTCAAATGGTTGTAAGCATGAAGACGTTGTTTTTAAAAATCCATAGTTATGATCATATAATTTTTTTAAAAAATAAATCTCCCATGTAACTTTTTTAATCAATGGTCTCCACATAATTTTTTACCTCATAGTAGATCATCTGGAATTAGATTTTTATACATATTTAACAGTTTCCACTAAATCAGGAACAAAAGAAACCATAAAGAAAACTACTCTACCAACTCACACTTAAAAGTCTTATTTCATGTTATCTATCAACAATATCAACTATGAATGACCTAAATACTATTTTTTCATCTATGAAAACAAATTTATTAATAATGAATATTCAAATAAATTTCTTTTACCCAATGTATACATCATGTCAATGTCCAATATCGGGAATTACTCACTCAATATTATTTTTTTCAGTGTCAAATCCCATTGGGAGAAAAATTCTTCAAACTCATATGATATGAAATCACAAAAATTTCTCAAAAACGTTGTAATGACACCATGTAAATAGAAAATATAATATTTAATCTAACCCTAAATCTTGTTTTTAGTAGTTATTCTAAATTAAATATATATTCTGAGTGTGATAAGAAACAACATGATCTTCTTATATGGGAACACATCCCAACCCTTATCCGAAATCATCCTAATACATCACGTACCCTTTTCTTGATTCCGGAAATATCATTATGGGTATTGATTTAAGTGGACTATTAACCACTTAAAAAACATATTATGTTTTTTATTTAATTAGAATGGAAAGTTATTCATTTTCAAATCTTTTATAGGTGAGGTCAGTAATGAAATGTGAAGAACAATGTCTAAATAATAACAATATAGACCAAAGAAATGACATATCTCAAATACATTATATGGAGGTTTCCAAGAGATTTCAACCTATATATTTTCTATATACATAGAAACACATCATTAAAATAATACATGGAAATGGGAAATTACCTATTTTATCTAAAAATCACACTTTGATGATTTAAAATACATATGATGAAGTCGTACAATTTACAAATATGTATCCAAGTGTTTCTCATGTTCATCAATTGTCATTTAATACAATTATATGCCATTGATGAAAACCATCACAAATGAATCCAGATATCATTGAATGATATGATTCATCTATTCCATAAATACTGCTGGTAAATTATTTTAGACTGGAATCAATAATCAAATATTAAAACATTCATCAATACATCTAAATGAAATCATTGGATTATCCTACTTTCAAACATGAACTTCTTGATATCTGGATCGCACGTCCAATTTAGAGATCCACCAGGGTCTCCGTAATCTATTGAACAAAAAATAAATTTAATTTAGTGGATACTGATTCATTATCATATTTTTGTTATGATTATGAAAATCCAGACACAACTGAGTATTTCCATTTTTAATTTTTTAATTAAAAATATATCTGCTCCCAATAGAGACGTGCAAGGATAAAATAACCCTTTTCATTCCATTTCTTCAAACTATAAATTCAATTCCATTTTTTTATTTCTTCCATCTTGTAAAATAGAATGTAAATAGTTCTATTATTCAAAAGGATGTCAATCTTATACTCTAATTATGTTATGGGTTGATGTCCTGATAAATTTCGTGAAACAAAATCAGGAAACTGGTCAAAAAAATCAATAAATCTACAATTCGAGATCACTTACATCAATGAAAAATTAAACACCATCATCTGTTACATAATTATTCAATATTTTGGGGCCAACAAGCACATTTCACCTTCCTCAACATTCAAGTATCCATTAAAGAGATCCTAAACTCCAATATTATTAATTTAATATTTTGTTAGGGTATAATAATCAATGTTATCCATTAACATTTTCATCATATCAAAACCCATAATTATGTCATATATATACATCTCAAGAATAGATAAATCCTATATCAACTCAAACCCTTTAATATTTATTGAACATTTTCTACAAATAAAGCCTCCGCATTATTCTAGAGAATATGAGTTTAAACAATCTAAATAGATAGTATCATCTCCACATTTGGACTTATAAAATCTCCTTCCAAATAAAAAATATATGAATGTGATTAAATCTTTAAATAAAATTTATAAGTGATTAATTTAAAAAATCATACCCCTCACCATTGAATGTCGAGATTGATAATAAAAAAACTTTATTAGATCCATGTTACTACTAAATTTATACACATTGTTATTTGTTAACCAATTAATAATTCCATTTCAATGGATCCATAGTATTTATAGAATAACCATTTCCAGATCTATTATTCATCCCTTATCCCATCGAAGTATTTGACACATTCAAAATGTGACATGTGTCTCAAACACCCGACCTTGGAGTACTATGACAATTGTGATGAATATTCACAATGTGGTTGGCATCTTGTAATTCTCTAGGTGGTTTCAAAACGTCTCCCTTAATGTGATCCAAATATCCAGATCAAAATAATACATATTTACTCTTTGATCATAGAGGATGATTCATCGATCCAACATTCTGATTTAGAGTCATTCCTCTACCTAGGAAATAGTTTTTCTCTCTTCATTTTATTCCCATCATTTCACTTACCACTATTTTACATATGTATCAACATTACTCCTCCACCCATAGTTTCAGATATGTATCTATCATTCATTATCACTCTATTGAACATCTATGGACAATCAATTATAAAAAGGTTGATAATCATTGAGTGTATCTCTTTCCACGACCTCGATTATAAAATATGTTACCTCATAGACTCAGTTATAGAATCTTCTGGTGAAAAGAATACTAAATTAATGGATTTATCAATGTACTATTTCATTGATAGATTTTTCTATTTCATTGTGAAAATATATATCATTCATGGATGGATGAACATATGAGTATGTAATAATGAGTTGAAAAATTCATTAAAATCTTCTCATGCAGTCACTTGGTAAAATTTATCCTGAACATATAAATCCAACCATTGACATGAATGATATTCAAAAACATATGTCTCATACATTACATTCAGGTATTTCATTGTTCATACGAAATTGATGATTTTATTCATCCTTTTATGGAATACATCTTCCTTCACGGGTTCTGAATCACACTAAAATATGTGTTGACTATACTTATGGAACTGAATGGAATCATCCACTTGCCTTGGTTCATCCCATTGGTCCCCACTATCAACATCCTATATGGTTTGTACTATACTCGAAACCAGCTATTGGTTCACCTATGTCTCATATTAAACCACATTTTTAGTATCCTCTTCTAGTTTTATTCTATGATGCATATTGTGTTTTATTTTCTAAAATAAAACAAAAACTCTATATGTGTCAATCTATAAAAACAGAAGGCCCAATAATTTAAAATGTACCATATTACAACTACCAATACAATTTATTCCAATAATTCCAAACATTCCCTTTCCAACCAATATTTGAAAATTCTACCAATCTTTTAAAAATAAAACCAATTTATAGTTACTAGTGTCATTTCATTTTCATAATATAACATTAGAAAAAATTTAATAAAAAATTTCACCAAAATAATATATCATTTATTTTTATTATGTATTTTCTCTTACATAGATTTTATTTTTATCCATTCATGTCATTATATTATCATTGGATAAACCCAGGAATATATTGTTACAGTCCTAGAGGTGTCACCATAAAACATATGTTACCAACACCTTGGTATATTGACGTTCATCATAAATAGGTTCTCTATTCATTTTTATGATTTACATTCCATGTCTTGGAAATCCTACTTCTTTCCACCATCCCAATTCAGTGACTAGACTATATTGACATTCAACTCGAATACTAACAAACCAATACAGATTTTAACTCAATGATAAAACAAGCTAATACCACTTGTTACATCCCACCCACCACATTGTCTTGAATAAATGTAGAAAATTTATGTATACTTATGTTACATAATGATGATGATAATGGATATAAATAAATTTCTATTGATTCAATAAAATTTGAAGAAAATTTTACATTAAAAATAGAAAACAACTACAACCAAGTATAACATAATAGAAACCACTATATGATGAATGTTAAAAATGTAATACAACTGAATGTAATACCCAAAAGACAACAATACCCGACTAAGCCCTAATTAATTGATGATTACTAAATTGGATGAATAAACAATAATTATCAAAGGATCTAATGAAATATCTTCTCATCCCCCAACATATTACATGAACTATCTACAAAATAAAACTTAAAGATCAAGAAGTAAGTCTAATGTAATGAGATACAATTCCATTAAATCTATCACCATAATAATATACAGAAAAGAAAAATATATATAATGTAGTGTGTGATTAACAAAAGTCATTAGGTTCTCAGAAAATTTATTTTCTACTCACACCACAAGGATATAACATGTTATTACCTTAATTTAAAACAATTTATAAAATAAATTTTAAACAGTTCATGTCCTAATATATAACTATTTACATACCAAAATATTTTCCTTGGATAAAAACAAAATAAATTATTAAACTACTTCTCTTTAATTTTTGGAATACCATATCAGTGATTCACATGCACACATGCATTCCCCAGTGATAGTTCCATACTCATGAGCTGCTTCTCATTCATCCACCATGTTGTCACAATGTGATCTATCTCATTGTTCTCTAATAGAATACACACAATATATAGGGTCACATACCTTTTAACCAATGGTACAAACCCCTTATTCATGGTAAAATCGAATTCATAAACTCACACAAACCTATATATTACAAAACAATGTTGAACAATCAATTTCAATCCATTTAAATAAAATATAACTTTTATTAAAAACATTTTAATCAAGCCATATCCTAAATAAATACAATATCAACCATTAAAATCATCATTTCAAAATCTATAAATAATGCACTTTGTAGACAAATAATTTCAAAAAATCCATTAACCATCACTAAATAGGGTTTCTACCATTATCTTCAGAACAATTTCACAAAAAACTTCAAAAAATTCAATCAATTTGAATCTATAACTATATGTTATGATGTTATGACACAAGAATGAATCCACATACCTCGTAAATTTTGGGGAAATGAAGAATACTAGGAATTCATTAAAAAAACTATGATGAATCTCTAAAAACTATCCTTATATATCTTTCCCTAACATCATCATAGCCATATCTCATCATGATTGGAACTGACTATGATAGATTAATCCCCAGTGGATCATATTTAAAAATCAAAGAGTTGAAAGACATATATATATAGAAAACAACCTTTAATGAAGACTTGATATGAAATCATGCCAACAACCCACCATTTTTTTTAACATATCACAGTTGAATCTACCTAAATGTCTGCATTTCATTTGGGAGGAGGAAACAATTATAGTCTAAATAAGTGAGAAATGAGAGGTTTGTTGTAAAAACCAAGCGAGGTAAACATTTTTAGGATCTGGCATTCATCTATGCACTATTGATTCTCATAGAGAGGAAAACCCTATAAAAAATGCACCAGCCACTACCTCAAAACGCCCTTTAAATGGTTGGATCACATAATAAGACAAATTGTATGTCATCCATGTTTTTACCTTTATTCAATTTTTCACGGTTACTCATAATTCTCTGTCTTTTTTTCAATCTGTGCACCTAAACCTCTTTCTATGATGATCTTACTTCCTTAATTTGAATTGTTCTCTATATAAGTTTAATGGATTGTACTAACTGTCCTCAAATCACAAACCTCCAAAAAATCACCAAAAACATTATTAAAGACCTCAAACCCTCCCAAAAATGAACAAAAACTTATAAAAATAGGTAAAACATAAATAAAGTGGTAATTAATTAACATTAGGTATTTTATATTTTGTTATTCATAAAATAAATCATACCCATAAATACATGGATATTCAAATATAGAAACCATAAAAATAAATGATTCTATAGAATCAATAATGAAATGACGTGTTATATCAATCTCATTCATTATAAACATTATAAAAAAATAAAAAAACAAAGAAAACAAATTAAAATAACATTGGACATTGTTATAATTTTCATCTTTATAAATTTAATAACCATTTTTACGACATCCATACATTTTACCATTAAAAATTAAATAGCCATACGGATGACTTCAGTACCCAATGCATTGGAGTGATATCACAGACCCACTAGTCCTTGGTTTATTAAAAAACAACCATCAATGGATTATAATGTAACCACCTATCAGATATCTAAGTACCATTGTAAAATAATGACAAAAAATTAATGAATAAATGTATTAGAGAAACAAATAACCATGTTCATAACTTGATTAAAATAGGGAAAAGAAAGTATTTCTACAATAATCTCATTATTACATAATAATCATGTGGAAAAGAAATGTGTATATAAACAATATATAGGAAGAATGATTAATCCATGTGAAGGAAATGAGATCCAGAAAAATTTATTTGATACCTGAATAACCCATAGAAATTAAATTGGTTAAATAATTATCTCATAAAAACATGATTAACCAATGTAGAGGAAATGGTTTCCAGAAAAATATTTTTAGAAGTTTATTAACTCAAGTAAAGGAAACATGGCATAAAAAAATATAATTGAAACATTATTAAACCATGAAAAATGGATCTCTTAACAATTTCATTAAATCATGGATATACCATGGAAGATAAACTACTTCCGGAACAATATATTTAAAAAAAAAACCATAAAAAATGAGGAGTTTTGTATTAAGAAAAAAATATACCCCAAGTGTATTATAAGTAAAAAAATTGTTATTTGATGTTAACTAATGAAAATTTACTTTCAATTTCACTAAAAACATTTATGATGAAAATAATTGTTAAACATTTCAATGTGTCCCATACCCCCCCATCAATATTTTAATCATAACACCCATGAAAGAATAATATTTAATTCATTTATAATATAAAGGTAATAATTATATTCAATATATATTAGGTAAAATGATAATTATTTGCACCACATTAAATAATATAGGTGTATAGCATAACAATAGTTTCAAATATGGTAAATTGTGACAAAAGTCCATTACCACTTTGGTATCATTGAAATGGTAAAAACCATGAATGCGATATAATCAAAAGAATATTTAAAACCCTATAAATTTTAGGACATGAATAATCAAATACATTCATAGGTACTATAAACACCACTCTACAAAAATAAGTGGTGAATATGGAATATATTTGACAGAAATGAAAGTCAGTTGAGAAAAAAAATTATAATGGTTATATCATTAGAGTGAGAATAAATCAAAGAAATTATTTTGTGTGAGACTTTTAAATCCATTAAAAATATAAGTAAATAATAAGGAAATCATACATCATTTAAAAAATATTATTGACATAAGATAATAAATTATGTAGATGATTAACCAAAGGAATGTAAACTGAATTAAGAAACAAATATACTACTTGTGTTTATTTTTAATTTTATTATCTAAGAATCAATTACAGAAATTGAAAATTTTTTCACAAAAAAAATAGTTGAAAGTATTTATACAAAAACTTGTACGGATGTAGTTATAAAATATAAAATTAACTACATTCACAATAACATATATGTTCCAATAAAATATAAATTTAGATGAACCTAATTATATTATGTATACTGCTTCATGCCTTTCGACTATCATCTAGAATAATATGATTTTTTACTTATATAAAAATTCATAACTATTTCAATATTTATACATATTTTCATTACACTTATTTAAATTTTGAATAAAACAACACAAACCATTTTTTTTATATTGGATGTTTTGTCCATATTCAGTGTCTGTGAAAAATGGACATCAGTAGGTGAACAATGTATAAATGGTTAATTATTTAAACATATACAGAATAATAATCATGAAATATTTTAAATATTTTTAAATAAATTATACATTTAAAGTAAATAATGAAATATGTTAATGAAATAATAATAAATGATACATTTAATGAGATGGTAGGTTAGACATATTCATGATTAAAAAAATAAATTTTCAATGATCATTATAGAAAAAAGACAAGTAATATTTATAATTACAGAAAATTCATTATATTAGAAATAAAATGTTACTTAATTATATATATATATATAATTATTATAATAATGTGATGAAAATGGAGGAATCAATTTTCATCAAGGAGGAGGTAGTCAACACGTCCACGAACTATGTTATCTTTTTTTATGTGTCTGAAATGAAGAGAATAAAATGATATGTTATATGCCCATAAATATAATTATTTAATTAATATAATAAATATAATGTTTATATAATATTTTTTTATTAAATATAACATTAAAATTTTCATTTTAAAGTTTTAATGAATCACATCTCTTTAAGGAGGTGGTTGTCTACACGTCCGCGATCCATGTTATCGTATTCCCACAAAATGGATATCAAGATGTTCTGTATTGTATAATAATTAAATAGTTATTAATAAATTTTAAATATTATATTTACAAAATAAAAATAGTATTCCCATTATAACTAGAAACCATAATAGGTGGTGACTAAAAAAGAAACAACAATGTTTCGTGAGGTGGTAATTTTCAATACACACGAATAGCGATTTCATTACACATTTGAATGAAGGGTGTGTAGGTCTAGGTCGAAACCAAAACCTAAAAAATATTAGCATATATAGGATAATAATATAAGTATATAACCATATAATAATATTAATTAAATAGGTTTTAGTAAAAAAATAAAACAAAAGTGATTGTTGAAGAATGTTACACATTTTTCAATTAACTCATTTTGGTATGCATAAAAGGAATTAATGGATTCATTATTTTAAAAATTGAAGTTTCATGGATGAGGGAAGAATGTTTTAGAGCATGTTATTGTGTGTTTTTATATTATAGACTATTTTAATGAGGTATAATGGGAGGAGGTGGTGAGGAGGACTTTTATAATTTGGGAAATGACATTTTGGGTATTCATGAAATGATTTGACTACTACCCATAGCTAACTTGTCCCCCAAGAGAAAAAATGTAACATTGTAGATACATAAATGATTAATGATCTAAATATTTATAGAATATAATTTTTTTTTCATTTTGAGGGTGTTTTTTACGACTTTTATTTTAATTTAAATCATTCATTAAGGCTATTGTTACCCAAATCACTAAAATTTATTTCAATTTATTTAATAATATTTCAAGTAAAAAATGTTATATCATAGAAAAAAAATTTATTTTTATTCCAGTTATGGAATAAATTTTAGAAATTCTAATAAACTAATTTAAATACTAATTTAAAATTAATCCCACAGACTAGATGAGATAACATGGTTTTTAAGAGAGAATTTCAAAAGATTAAAATGATTTTATTTCCAATATCCATGTGAAATTGAATCCAATGACATTATTTTGATAAAATAATTTATAATAATCTATTCATAATTTGAAACAATTAAATAAATATATTATCAATATACAATATTTAGACAAAAACTTTTTTCTATTAAAATCATATGTAATTCACTTTTCATCGAAGTATGTAATTTAGAAAAAAAATTATAATAAATGAAATAAAAGTAAATTTTGATATTTAGATTTAAAAATGATGTTTTTAAAATAAAAAAATAATACTTTAAATATTTAGTTTTAAAACTATTCTTCCATTAAAAGCCAAAAAACTTCCTTTAAATTTATACATCCTTTTTTGCTTAAAAAGGATTTATTATTATTTTATTTCTATCAAACATATTGTATGAATTTAAAACAATTTATTAAATATATAACATATATCTTCCATTAATATTATTAAAAAATAGTTTCTAAATGAATTTATTAACATTAAATTCCATCTTGGTTATAAAATTAGTTCTTTAATAAAAACAAAATCTTTTATATTCAATTGGTTTTTATTTTAATTTCTAATTAATTTTTAACCAATTAATTAATATTATATACATGTGTAAAAGAGGATATCAATATTTAGTGAATAAAATTTATTATCTTTATTTCAATGACAATGTGATAATTATTAAGTTAAATAAATTATATTAATAATATATAGTTCTCTGATTAGACTCATCCTTCTGTCTATCATAAGTTATAAAGGGGACATGATGTGGTGTTAAAGTCAATAAAAACATTGATTGCTATGAGTGTAAATTTAAAATATATATTTCATTGAACATAGAATATTATTGAATTGAAATTAATTTGATAGAATATATATTAGAAAATGTCATGATGATACAATTCCAAATTTTATATCATTATTGAATAAAGTAAAATGAAATTTGATCCTTATTAAAATGAATAGTAACAAAAAGACTTCATATTATTTCTTGTAATTTATTATCACTAACATTATTTCAAAATTTATACACTTAGTATATTTTACATTCATTGAATTAAAATTTGTTCTCTAATGCAAAATTATATATATCTGAAATGATTATATTAACTGTATGTGTGATGTTTCTTTGTTTATTAATATATTAGTTTAAATATAAATATATATATATATATACATATTATTTGTTTCATTAATTTTCCACTTTGTATGTTTTAACATCATTTAAAATGATTTAATATGTAATTTTTTTGATTTTTATTTTTAAATAGGTTATTATTATGAAATTTTTATAATATTAATCAAAAAATTATATAAATAAATTCATAAATTGGCATGAAATAAAAAAATATGGTCCATTTGTACACTAAAATGCATTTTTTGTAGTTTTTTAGGTAATATTTGATATATAGATTTCTAGGATGAGGTAAAGATGGTGTTAATATACACAACACTACATTCATGCATATATATTAATTTTAAAAATATTAAGTTATCATATACTAATATAAATATTATATTTTTTACCTTAACATGTCTAAATATTATTTATAAATATGTTCGTAATTTTTGGCCAACCTAAATCATTAATGGATGTGAAAAAACTTTAATAAAATTTAATATAAAAAATAAACACTTATTTTTTATTTTATGTTAGTTCATATCATGTTTGGGAATGGAATGGAATTTCATTCCATGATGTAGGATACCTTATTTTCATGAAAATAAGAATATATTTTTATATTATTTTTATTTGATATAAGGAAAAAAATACTTTATTTTGATCTAACAATATCAATATTTGGAATGTAATCATATCATAAAATGATGATGTAATATTATTATCATTGAGAATATAAATTATAATGATATTCAGATATAAAGTATTCAATGAATATTAGTTATGAATTATTTTGTTTTCACTGAATTTTATTATAAAATCATCATTGATGAAATTATGAAAATCATTGTTTTTACAATTTTATTTCATTAAAAATATGATCAATATAAAAATAATCTCACAGAGAAATATTTTATATTGAAGAAACTGGTTATTTAAATAATATATTTTATTTAAAAACCATAATAAATATATTTTACATATTCATATTATGTGAATAATTACACATCACACATTAAGATAAGGGGATATAAATTTTTTACATTATATCAATCATCATTTTATTTAACATTCTGATGAGATTTTTGTATGAAATAGACGACATCCATGTAGTATTGATAGTTTATAATGGAACAAAGAATCATTAACATACCTGTAAAAAGTAAATAATATTATTTTATGACTTTAAATATTTATATTTTCTTAATAATTATTTATTTATAAATAAAAATATTTAATAAAAAATTTATATAAAATTTATAAATGTGTAAATTTATTGAACAAACATGGAATAAAATTTAAAAATAATATTAATATTTTTTAAACACCACACTAAATATTTTTAAAATAATTAGAAGCATTTGTTTAATTATATTAACTTTTCCTCTTGAACATATATGAATTTCATTATGTGAATATATCAAAATGAGTATGATTATATATCATATGAAAATCATAAAAAATGGGAAACAAAATAACATATAAGGACTAAATTTATCATAAAATTTTAAAACATACATAAAATATATAATATTACTAAAATTTATATATATTAAAAAATTATAAGAAGGTCAAGAAATGAATTTTTAAATTGAATGTGTTGTGGTCAAATAGTAATATTGGAACCTATTAAATTATGATTTATTGTATTAATTATATGGAATAATATTTGGTTATTATAACAAAAATATAAACCAATGATAGAGAAATAACTAATCAAATGGTACATGATTTAATAGCCATATATAGGGTATTATTATGATATACTACCATTATAATGGGTAAACAAAACTTTAGAAATACAACCATTAGAATAGTAACCTAGATATTATGGTAGTACTATGATTATTATGAGTAACTTATAATGTATCCATATATTTTAAATATATAATATTGTTGCATCTAACAACCTAGGTCTTTATAAGTTAATTATTGAAGAAAGGATTTGATATTATAACATGATTGATGATTCATTTTATGTACAGTAAAACGATATAGAATTCTATGTATCTGAGTTCCCATAAAAGATGTTATTGGATGAGGTTTAATGTTTTCTGTGTGATGTAGGGATTATAGAGAGCCATGGATAAATACTTGATTATAAATATTCTAAATTTCTATAGATGTAGGATATTGTAAATATAATAAATGAATTCACCACATGATATTTTGGGATAGAGGGTCGGGGGTACCCGACCTGGGTGGTGGAAAACGTGAACCCTTGATTCATGCCTTGAATTAAGATCATGTTATTTATTATTGTAACAATAACAGGGATAACCCCCCCTTGTCCGACATCTTTTTTGGGTAATTAAGCATACGTGGATAGGTAAAAATTATTATCCATTCAATTATTTTTACCCCCGTTGTGATGGGATACATTTTGAGATATTTTGATAGACATTTCTGTTACGTAATTCCTCATGTGGTTATTTTATTAGGATTACAACTACTAGTCCTATTCCAAATTAATTTAATATAAGGAATATTATTTCATTCAGCTGGATCATATTATAATCAGCCAAGATCTATGTGTATTTCTTTTTTTTGTTATAGGTGTACCCAATATGATATTTTCACATCATTTTAAGATATAAATGTTAATTAGGTATTATTACATCATTTATTTTTGGATTCAGCTCCACATTGATAATGTTATTGATTCTGTGGGAGTTGATGGTTATATATTTTTACCAGGATGGTATTTGATATGTCTCATTGACCTAATGTAGGTGTATTATCTCAATTTTAGTGTGACAGACATGCTCATTGATTTTTTGGTTGAATATAATTGTTTTTAGTAAAGTGAACAATTGTTTAAAATATTTATTACTAATTACATTTTTATTGTGAATTGGGATAGAATATTAAGTGGTTATAAGATATTGGATTTGGATATTACATTCCTGGATGAGGTGATGTGGATCATGTCTGGGATAAAAATACCTTGATAGAGAAAGATAGACTCGTGTCTATAATGTCATATGCATTTTTATACATTTTTACTAGTTTTTTGATATTACATGGGTCCTCGTAGAATATATATGGAAAATTAGATTCCATGGAGATTATATTGGACACTATAGATTGTCACTTTCATGAGATATGTTCTCTTTAGAACTTGATTAATCTGGAACCTTCTAATTTCTTTTTGTAAAAGCGTGAGAAAATAGAATTAGATAAAAATTTCCTTGAGTGACCCCAACAAATAAGATTGGATGTGGATCACATGGGTTGTGTTTTACTATGTTTTTTGGGTACATTTGAGAATATTAATCCTACTGATAATATTTTTAGTGACCATACAACATAAAAATAATGACATACAACATCATTTTGGTTGGATGTGACTCGATGAGTGTTGTGAGTGGTATGAGTCCTTTAATTAAGGATAATGAATAATGGAAACCCTTTCATAGAGGTTATGGTTCTAAGACACCACTATTGAGATATGAAATGTAATAAGTTTCATGGGTGTGGATCATAGAAAAAAATCATTTCATTGAATTATAATGTTAGGTAGTTTTTAGTTAGAACAATTTCGGTAGTCAACAGTTAGTAGGACTAAGAGTGTTAATGGACAATGAAGGGAAATAGAGCAGTCCTTGATGTTTGAAATAGAGGAACCATTGAGTACATTTGTCACTAATACGTTATGGATGTTGGTTATAATAAGTGAGCATAGATAGTGATGGGTTTTTAGGACATAGTATATTATCTGATGATAAACACGAGGCTTATACATGATAAAGGGATATGTATTAGGTGACATGTTTCCTAGGATTATTTGGAAAGATGTTTGATATGATACATAATTCTATGATTAATGTGACCTCCCCAGAGGCTACAAGGATTATTTATTATACTCATTTCAACACTTGAGTCTACGAAGATGGGTTCATGTACTTGTGTCCTCTCTAGATCCTATGGGGAAATATCACTATACCTATGACCTCCCATGATTTTGTAGGGATGGTTTGTTTATTTTGTTGCATACTTATATTATGAATTGATTGGCTGGTGATACATAAGGATTATTTTATAAGTTACATAGGTTGAAGACACCCATGGTGATGGGTCATGTGAATGAATTAGACCAGTCATTAAATTGATCCAATGAAATCCCTCCCATGTATGTGTTTGGACAATTATGGATTCAATATTAGACATATGGAACCTACCATGAGTTATAGTATAGTCGTTTTAGATATTGAAACATGAACATAAATTGTCCCATTAGGTAGTAAGATGAAAATTGGATACCCCTAATGTTGAGTCATAATGTATGGGTAAAACATTGGTGAGATAACAGGGGAAGATGATTAGATGGGGTATAATTTTTAATTTTACCGATATAGGTATAATCTTGAATCATAGTGTCCTAGTTATAATATTGTAACATAATATGCAATGGGTAATTGAAAATTAATTAGCACATGAAGTCCAAGGTTCTCATGTGTCTTGATTATTTTCCAATATTTTTTCACATATATGATAAGGTATACTACTGAAAAGATGTGTGATCATATGGGATTATCTGTAGGGTTGGTGTGAGTAATTTTTTTTGTTTATTTCTAATTTGGGATCATCCTATTTTTTGATCACTAAATATATAACTGTATTACTTACTCATTAGAATTTATTCTATCATGTTTTTATTTGATAATTCATTCTCTCAAAATTTAACTTATTTTTTTAGAATGTATCCAGTTTTTTTAAATAGTCTCAACTACAATATGGAATATGAACATTCGATTATTTTATAGCCTCTAGAACATGAGGGTCCATGCATCATAATACATGACATTCCATTTTTGGACACCATCATGGGGGTTCTCTATAAGGGAACTATAAAATTATATTTTATATTTTTTTTCTTAATAATTAAGATGATGGTAGAAATTTAATCTAGAAATATGTTAGATCTTTTAGTATACCTCATAATATTGATTCAAGAAAACTATTTATTATTTTAAATAATCATTAGGGTAATGTGATTATTATTTTAAATATTTATTATTATGGAAAATATACTTCATAATGACAAACACATTTAATTTATAAATATTTATCTTTGTATATAAATAATCATTAAATAAAATTTTTATGTACATAAGAACCATAAATGTTCAGTTTCTTTAAGGACTATAAAAATATTATTATTTTATGAATGATATTAAGAATATCCAAAAATGATCATCCCATATAGATCCTAGTTTATAAATATACTGCATAAAACATTTCATCATACTTAGGGAAATTTAACATAATAAAGGCTGATCTCAGATTCTCTATACAGGTAACAAAACAAAATAATAGTGATCATATAATTAGAAAAATTGTACAAGGGTATGATAACAATGTATTAATATTAAAAAGACACACCCAACATTTCACATATCATAATCTTGAACCATATCATAATTCCCGGTAGTTCAAAAGACATTAATAAAAAAAAGAATAAATGAGAATGACTCATGTAATCATAACTTTGACATAAGTCATTTTTTTCATATATGTAAGAATTGAAATTCTTATCCTTAGTTTTTTATAATTTCCTAGTCTAACACAGAAGATTGGATTTACTCTATATTCCATCATATCTATAGTAAATGTTCACTCTAAATACTATCATAAGGGATAGTGTTCCTTATTAAAATGGGTTCACTCCCCATTCTAATGCAAATTAATGAATTAGATACCATGCCTTACCCAATGCATTAAATGACTAAATAGTTCCAGTACCACCCATCACATAATCATAATAAATTAATTTATTTTAAACGATATGAAAAAACAAATAATATATCACAACACATGGAATTGAAAAATATTTCATTAGAATTTCAATATTTTATCATAATATAACACATATAAAAATGTCAATTTTAGGATCATATCATGATAGATGTCAAACCCCATAAATATATTAATAGTGATGTTTTCCTTAGATCATTTGTCGAGTTAAAAATATTTAACATCAAATGATGTAATCATAAATGGAAAATTTAAATGAAATAAAATTGGAATATTTCATAAGGGAGATACCCTCTTCATTCTAAAAAATACCTAAAATTTAGAGATTTCAGAAAAGTTAAGGAAACAATATTATTTCAATCCTACTGTATAATCATATAATGTAATAAAAAATGCATTATGAATTCAAGATGGTTTTAAATTCCATTCTTTACAATGTACGTTAAAACAAAAAATACACATAAATGTTTGGTAAAAGTATAAAGTACCTTATTCTGAAAATGAAAAGAATATTACTATTAATAATATTTTAAAAAGTAAATCATTTGAAAATAGTGTACCTAAAGAAAAATTGTAAAAAATTAATAAAATTCGTGAAATGTTTCCATGTAAATCATGGACATGGAGTAAAATTATTCCGAACTAAAGAGGGAATATTGTTTTTTCTGGTTATAAACATTTTATAAATGAATATAAATACCAAAGATTAGAAAATGGTATAATTAATTATAAATTAAATTGAAAAATATATTGTAAGAAAATTTGGGATATTTTTTCATTTATGTAATGAAATATCATCATGGAAAACATAATAATAAATAATTTTGGTAAAAAATAGATTGTTACATAAAACCGTTACCACTTTTATAACCAATGAATCTTAAATACATGGATGAATATGAGAAATATATTCTTTAAATAAAATTAATATATATATTATCCACATATAAAATTTTATTGTATAAGTATATAATCAAATTAATTGTAATCATGTACATACAATCATACATGTTTCATAAATCTATATTGAGATAAATAACACTTACTGATATAGTAATCTATGAATCAAAATCTCATCAATGATTGAACATTAAATAGATTCATAAATCGCAATAATTTTAATTAAAAACATCATAAAATATATTAATTGTTATTATATATAATTCACAATGGAAACCAATCATGAATATAAGATTTTACTCATAGAAATAAAAAATGATATTAGAAACCCTTACCTTGATTCTAGCTTGATAAGAATGCTCTCTATCCTCATTTATTATAAATTTAAATTTATTATAATTATAAAAAATAATCATTTACACACTTATAATATCATATATGATCTACATATAATTATTCACCAGACTTTTATTAATAATTAATTATTAAATATATCATGATTTATGGTAAAATTTGGTATTTTTTTCTTAAGAGTTTTAGTTCATAAATTATGGTCGTCAACCATTGAGCGTGTTTCAATCATATTTTGAATAAATATAATGATTTAAAAATCACATATATTCATTATAAATATATATATATATTCAAAATAATATAATAAATGTAGATATAGACAAATATATACACTATTTATATAGACGGTAGCCTTTATACACACACGAATGTTGTCTTAAATTTCTCGTGAAAATAATGAAACTATGTTAAATAACAACAAATCATTATATAAACATTAATATATCCAAAATAATATATATATATATATATATATTAACTATTTCATTATTAAAATCAAGAAAAAATGGATATGAAAAACAAATCAGATCTCTCTATGATGGTGGTAATCCACACTTACACACTAGAAACATTATTTCATTCTAGTGGATTGGAGGGTAATACGGAAGATATTTTATTTAATTATAGAGGAATAATTAACTCAAAATAACAAATAATATTTTAATAAACAATAATAACCATTAATTAATTGATGATATTGAGAATGAATTTTATAACTATGTGGAGTCGATAATCGACATGTACACACTTACAATACTATCACATCAAATTTTGTGAAATAAAGGGTGAATAAAGGTGGATTAATAATGATAGAATCATTTTATGATTCTAAGGATAATTAATGTATTTTAAAATTATGACTATTATTGATTCTTATAATTTATTATATAATAGTATTCAAGGTTGGTTTGATAAGCTGATTACAACTTATTCAGAATACCTCTTCAAGATAACATATTAATGCCCCATATAATATTCTTTTAAAGACACTAGAACCTATAATAAATGTATTAGGATGTTGATAAGAGAATTAGTTAATCTTATTTAGAGGTAAATGTGTATAATTTGTATAATTAAAATAATGTCAGGCTGTAATTTTATAAGTGGGGGAGATAACACACTTGAAATTTATTTAAGGAATAAAATATTATAATTTCATACACAAGAAAGATGTTTGAAAATTGATATATATTTAAAGGTGATATAGTATAACGTATATATATGGATATAGAATTTAATCTTTACATATTTAATGTAAAACCTGATGATTTCATAGTATGTTATCTCATTAAAGTTATTCAATACCATGCGCTACATGCAACACCGAGTTCGAGCACACCACAACTTACCAAAATAGCCATTCAAAATGAAGTTATGAATAGTATTAACATCACTTTGAATCTTATATACTCTATATAATTTTAACATCCATATTATGTGTTTTTTATACATAATATTAGAACAAATTCATTTTTTCAGATAATAGATTTATTTTTCATAAAATGAAATTTTATCGCTTTTTAAGTGCGAACAATTTTTTGAAACCATTATTTGACACTATATATATTCAATTTAATTAAATTTAATTCTTATTTATATGTGTGACATAAAAATTTATTTTGTGGTACTTTTTTTGATATCTTTCATATTTTTTCGAATAGTGAATGTTACAATGCTTTAATTGAAAACAACTTTTTTCTCAAAATAATTTATAGTGTTAAATTATGAATTTGAAAGGTTTTTAAGTATAATTATATTATATTTCTATCATTTAATACAATTTAGGTCTTTATATGTAATTTCACATTTAAATTTTATATATACACATATCAATCTTTTCATAGTTTTTACTTTTTAAAAAACCCACTTTTTGGTTTTGACAATGGGGATTAGTTTTAAATTTATTAATTAAACATCTATGATTTGAATTTGTAAAAATAAAATTAATTTTTGAATTTTAAATATCAAAATTAGCATAGGGTAAAATTTTGGTATTTTTCTGAAAACATTCAACTTTTTGATAAATACTAAAAACACTACGTTATTATTTAAATCATCTTTTTAAATAAATAATTATTTTTTTATTTAAATTTATTTTAAGTGAATATATATATATAATACCTATATAAGTTCAATTTAATTAATTGAAGTCATTTTATAATAAAATTATATTTATAAAATTTTATTGAACTTTTTAACCACTTTTTCCCATCTTCAAGGCACGTTAGAAAATTTGTATAAAAAATAATTTTACCGCTTATGTGAGTTGAATTTCAAAAATAAGAGAGAAATAGTTGAAATGAGTACGTAAAATTTTATTTAATTCGGTAATTTTTTTGGGTAAACAGTAACATTGGACTTTTATTTACCACAGTTTAATGTATATAGGTTAATTAAAGGTAAAAATGTTATTATAATAACCCTAAGACATGTTTTAATCCTATTGTATTAATGTAATTTGAAACAAAACAACCATGGAAATAAAATATTATCATTTAGGTTCACCTGGATTATATTAGGACGTTTATTATTATTTTATTTAAAGAAAGTTAAAAGTGTTAAATTCAATGTTTATTAACTAAAACATTATTAATATAGGGATAAGCATAATATAAATTAGTCTATATATACTTATTAGAAATATTAAAATATTTTCCACATAATGTTATTTTTATTATAATTTTTAGAGATTAAATAATTAACATTATTTATGATGCAATGATAATGCATTAACTAAATTCTTAATAAAATATTAAAATAGTTTATATTATAAATATTAAAATAAATATAATTTAAAAGATTTCATGCCATAAAGGAATTATAAAGGTTAATATTACATTTTATGATTGATTAGACATATTTCTTTGGTGTGATAAGTTTGTTATGACTTTCACAAAAACAAAATAACAAATGGTGTCAAAATTGACATAAATTAATTTTTAAAACAAATACTATATTATTGGTTGATATGATATTCCCAAAAAAACTATGGAATGGCCAAAGGGATTAAATAATGTTATATATATCCTTATTGATCCACTTTATATTTTCATGTAAGTTTAGAGTATGTTTATTAACCATATAGTTTATGAATACGAGAAGACACGGTAAATGTTAAGCTATTTAACTAAGAGTTAAATATAAAAGATATGGTTAATATTGTAACCTAAACTTGTATAAAACCAATTGTTAGACAATATATACCCATAACCCCCTAAATTTCGAAATAAATTTTTTTTGGATATATTATATACCGAATATTATTGTATAATAAAGTAATATTTTAATCATTTCCTAAAGTGAACCTCATCCCTTTATAAAAGGGGACTCCACCTTCACTCAAAATAACACCACAAAAGCAATTTGGATCTAACGAAACCTACCCAAATATCCTCCCATAATCCCCCAAATCCACTTGGAGTCCTTAATTTTATTATAGAGCTAATACATGAAGCCCTTTTGATCAACTCAAATGGAAACACTGGAAGAAGAGGTAATAATTTCACCACCCCTTTCATGTTTTTTAATCTTACACTTCCTCTTTCTTTATTTTCTACATACCAAAATAATAATTCCAGAACATCGTAAATACTGTGATGTTATTATAAATATGTAACAACCATATTCGTTATTCAATCTATCATCTAATTGACAAAGTCACCATACATGCGTACGTACGGCATACCGTCTCCATGTCGTGGTGTAGTTTGTTATTCAAACTATTATTTATTTTTATGGGAAAAATAATGAGTATAAATTCTTTAAATAATATATATAACATGTTAATTAGTATTTATACATTATATAAGATGCACTTACAAATTATTTCACCAATAATATAATGATATTTTCGCTTGTGCATACATAAAGATTACCGTCCCCACGACGCGATGAAATTCATTCTCACGTTCACCATTCAACGATGATTATAAAAATATATATTACTAATAAGTAGGAAATATATGAAATAAAAATTAAACTGGATAGAGATATATATATATATATACGTACATATATCTTATTCTCTTACTTTCATTTAATATGATATGAAAACAGAAACAACGTTTACGTATATGTATGACCTATCATCTCCATAAACTCTGCCAAACATTTCCTGTATCTATATGATATATATTTTTATATTCTAAATATATATTATATATAAATCATGGTTTATATTCTGGAAGTATTTATATCATTATCTAAATGATATGATCAAGAATAACAAGTTAAAACATGTACGATATAGAAAGGGATTATTACCCAAAATGTTAATTTAAAATGAAAATCATAATTAAATGGGTTGTATAATGTAATAAATGAGTCATTTCTGATATAATAAATATGAGTATGGTTATGGTATAATTTAATAACAATCAATGGTCATTATACAAGAGGCTAAACATACCCCTAACAAAAGTAAAGTAAGATGTAAGGGTTAATTTCACAATCTCTTTATCATTCGTGGTTGTTTTTACATAACTATCTACTAGTAAATATTTATGATCCATGTCTATGTTTTATAAAATATTCTTGAAAGGGATTCTATATTAAAAACGTTTTACTAAAACATCATTTTAAATACTTAAAATATTTATTCTTCTTAACCATTTTCACTAATGTATATGTTTTCTAATTGGTTTTAAGGATTTATTTATGTGGACATGAATGTTATAAAATGTTAATTATATTCCAAAGATTTTAAGTGGTATGGGACACATTTAATCAAAACTATCTTTTAAATGACTTCTTTAATATGAATCTTAAATTATTTCATGAAAATTGGATATTTCTCTCAATGGTTTTTTATGATCATTTTCAACTATGTCATCAAATTTTTATAGATATTATTCTTGATCGAGGTCGATTTAATATGATAGAAATATTCCATACTGTATTGAAGGTTTAGTGATATGTTTGAATGTGGATGATTTATTTTTATACCATTCATGGTTTATAGATAAAGTATTGACATTTTTTATTCTAGTTTTAATATGAATATTTATGTTATATATAATCATTTTCATATGAGGAATGCATTAGGCATAGTAAGTGATGGGTGTTGCCCACTATAGCTACTCGATGAATCAGTATGTCTCATGAGACAATCTAGTGTCTTGTAATAAGGACTTGAAGAAATCTTATTTGTAGTCTTGGAACAAAGACTTTACTATGTGGTTTTGAAGTCTGGCATTATGCATTCTATCATTATGAAGTTAGCTATTGATATTACATTTCATTATTCGGGTAGTAGAATATCAATGTGAATAATTAAATTGAATTATTTGATTATTCATTAACATATTATGTTGATGTTTACATTTAAAAGGATTTTTTTATTTTTACAAAAAGCCTAAAATATTTATGTTTTCTTATGAAAATTACAGTTATATTTTTATACTTACGGAGCATCGATGCTCACCCATTTCTATGTTTTATTTTTCCCTGAATATGAAGAATAATATTATGAGTAACCTATAGGGATAGTCTAAAGGATATGAATGTGTTAAATGAAGACAATGTTGTTGTTGTTTTTTATTTTATAATGTTATGTAACATTCATGTATGTAATCTATTTTCCAATACTGCTAAATTGATCGCTCCTTCAGAACATGTTTCCTTGTAATCATGCAAATGTATTAAAATAATACTCCAACTCTGGGTTGCTACGGTCAGGGAGTAACAGTTGGTATCAGAGAATGTTTATCATCAACCATTGAAATAGATTTAGATAAAATCTGAATAGAGAACATTACCCTAAGACAAAATTTGAGGATTAGTATAGAAGAATATCCTAGAATTTTGGTAACCTAGAGATTTTGTATATTTTACATGAATTACATCCCTATCTTGATACGATCATGTAGAGGTGGCTCTCGCACATAAGTACCTAGGAGTAATAACTCTGACAATAAGTTTTGGGCATGACCTAGGGTATCCTGTTAAACAACAATTATCATTGTTTCACTCTTGATTATGACACTCCCAGGGGATATTCTAAAGATGATTCAAATTTTAATTACATTCCATTATATAGGATTTAGGAGTAAATCCATCCTCAAAGAAAACATTTTATGATTGTAGATTATATGCATAATATTATCAATTAACGTTGGGTATTTTACATGTTCGGAATTATTCATTGGTATTCCTATACTAACCTAGTGTATGTCATAATTTAGTAATGACGCCAAGTATAAGTAATTTGAATTCCAGCAATACCCATGATCAAAAGATTAAGAAGGATCATATCTTTCATTATATTAATCCAACATTTAAAAATGAAATAGACTCCCACGTATTCTCATCGTATGAATAAATTGAATCATGTGTTAATAAGATATGTAACGAATTCTCGTAGTCGTATGGATTTGAAGGGAAGTAAGAGAAGAAAAGGATGGAAGATATAGAGATGGATAAAGGAAGAACGAAATGAAGGATATTCCCATATGTGATAACTGTAGAAAGAATCCCCATGGTAAATTCTGTGAAGGGAATGTGATTTTGATATAAGTGTGGAGAAAAAGTACACCAAGTATGTGATTTAAAGGGTATGAAAAATGTTTCAAATGTATAATGATTCATCTGTAAAGACATGGGACACTAGGAGAAGTAATGTAAAAATCATCAGAGTACACCACAAATGATTTTATTGGATAATAATAAAGTGATGATAATACATAAGATGAAGAGGATTCATTAGATTTAATATGTTTGTAATTAATGTATTGTCTCATTTGAGTATGTTATTAATGATTTACATGTAATATGAATTATATAGTATAAATGGATTGAACTGTAGTACTATTTTATTATGGACTTGATATTGTGTGGTACCAAGAAATGTAAATCAATATCAGGTTAATTTTTATTGAAAAATATATGGTTGAGAGAAATATAAATCATAATATTGTTCTGATATTGAGGTAGGGATTTTGGATTAATATATGATGGATTCAGATAAATTATAATTGATATACTTCAATACCATGAAACTTATTAATTATTTTTTAATTCAATCATTGTTGGATTTCATATCATTGTTGGATTTCATGTCATTTTGGGATAGAATGAGTATATCCAGTATTCTAGGAGGAATAATGGAGCATGAATGGAATAAATAAGGTTTTATTGTAATTCAGGGTGTTATAGAGTCTAAAAATAATACATGATGAAGGTATTCACATGTTATTATATGGAAAAAATGATCTTCATTGTGTTTACCCATAAACATTTTGGACTGTGAGTTTAGAGAGAAGTATTTTGGATAAGTCTCAAGGTTGGAATCTATTAAGTTTGACATTAGATACTATTTTAAGGTTAAATGTTTTCTTTATATTATTTTTGGATTGTCATAAAATGGACAACCCGGAGATTGGGTAACAACCCGTCGTGTCCGGCAAGGCGGTGAGACTTGAACCCTCAACCAAAGGGTGACAAGGGTGGATCACCGACCACTGTCATTAAAGATTTCCTAGTTTTTATAATGCAGTTTTATTAAATACTCTAAAAAATGAATTATAAATTAATTATTTTTGGAACCCTATACAATTATGACAAATAGAATATTATTGATTTCTAGTATCTTTTTTGTAGTGAAATATGAGTTTGTGTTAATAATTAATTAAAGGATGAAACTAAACATGTCATGTATATTTATTATTCCTCATATTATATTAATAATTTAATTCATAAACTTTTGGGAAGGGATATTAAAACAAAAAATGTTTTATCCTAATACATAATGATTTGTTGAACTAATGACATTTTAAATCATCATAGATTGATGGATTTGAGGCCCTAAATTTTACACTTATTTGTGATTGATGACCTCAATCACTCGATATAAATATTTATGTTTTCCTTCAATTATGTGTCTTTAAAATCCACAAATGTTCTCTTAATTGAGAACAGAATTTGGTGGTGACTTTTTCATTCCCTTTCCCTCTTTTTAAGACTAAATTTTATTAACCCTATTTCCAATGTGGGTTTTCCACAAAAGTATTTTTATATTTTTAACCTTTTATTTTTGAAGAACAGTTTCAAATTGCGAGGATAACATTTATTGATGGACGAGAGAATATAACACCCCAATATATCATAATATGTTATCTCATTAGAGTAATTTAATAGCTTGTGCAACACGTAACACCGAGTTTGAGTATACCACAACATACCAAACTAGTTGTTCAACAAGCACATATGAATAGAATTTAATGAATTTTTAATCTTATATACACTATATAATTTTTTCATCCATGTTATGTGTTTCTTAGACATAATAAATGAAAAAATTCATTTTGCAGATAAAAGAATTATTTTTAAAAAATGCAATTTTACCAGCTTTTAAGGGTGAACCCTTTAGAAAAATATTACAATTTTATAATTTCAATTTAATAAAATTAAAATATTCATTAAAATATGGACAACATACATAGTTGGGATATATTTTTGGTACTTTTTTGATAACTTTCACATTTTGATGAATTGGGAGAAATAATATGTTTCAATTGAAAACAAATTTTTTAATTGAAAAAATTTATAGTGATAAATTATGAATTTGAATGGATATGAAGTATAAATATATTATATTTTTATCATTTAATAAAATGTAGGTCATTGTAAGTAATTTCACATTTAAATTTGACATAAACACATTTCAATCTTTTGATAGTTTTTACTTTTTAAAAACCCACATTTTTGTTTTAACAACAAGAATTAATTTTTAATTAATAAATAAAACATACATGTTTTGAATTTGGTAAAATATACATTATTGATGATAATTGAAAAACATTTTGTTATTATTTAAAACTCACTTTTTATTTAAATAATTATTTATTTATTTAAATTTAATTTAATTAAAAATTGATATATAATTCATATATATGTTTAATTTAATTCTTCTGAGTCATTTTATAATAAAAAATGTTATAATAAATATTATTGAACTTTTTATCCACTTTTACCTACAATCTAGGCACTTTATCAAATTTTCATAAAACACAATTGTTCCACTTCTGTGAGTTTAATTTCCTAAATACAAGAGACACGGTTGAGATTAGTATGTAAAATTTGATTTAGTAAGTTGAAAATAATTGTTAGTGAATAATAACATTTTACTTTTATTTAACAAATATAAAAGTAAATAGGGTTATTAAAGATAAAAATGATATTATAATTACCCTAACAAAAGTCCTAAATATATTTACTAAGATTAATTTGACCAAAAAAACATTAGGAATAAAATATAATCCTTTATTTCCACTTGTATTAGATTGGGACATTTGTTATTATTTTATTTTAATAATGGTTAAAAGTGTAAAATTCCATTTTTATTAACAAAACCATTCTTAATATAAGGTTATACAAAAGATAAATTATACTACAAACATTCATTATAAATATAAAAATATTTCATAAAAAATGGTATCTTATTTATGATTTTTATAGATTAAATAATTCAATTTATTTATGAAATAATGATGATGCAGTAATTACCTTCTAAATAAAATATTAAAATATTTCATATTATAAATATTAAAACAAATAGAATTTAATAGTTTTAATGACATACAAAAAAATTTTAGGTTAAAATGACATGATGAGATTTATTATATAAATTTTTTGCGATGTGATAAGGTTCTTATGACTTTCAAAAAAATACCAAATAGTGTCAAAATTGTCATAAATTAATTTTTAAAACAAATACTATATTATTGGTTTATATAATATTCCCAAAAATCTAAATATATGAAAACGGGAATAAATGATATTCTATATATCATTAATGAACCTCTTGAAGTTCTGTTGTAAGATTATCTTATGTTTATTATCCATATAGTGTATGAATACAAGTATGCACTTTAAAAGGTAAACTATATAACTATAAGTTAAATCTAAAGTTAAGGTTAAAATGGTAACCTAAACTAGTCAAAAAAATATTGGTTGAGAGGATTTAGACCCATAAACACCATAAACTCGAATTGAATTCATTTTTATCAATTATAAATGGAATATTATTGTATAATAAATTAATATTTTATTCTTTCCTAAAGTGACCCTCACCCCTCTTATAAAAGGGTACTTCCCCTTATCTCAAAATCACACCTCCAATGCCATTTGGGTCATCCAAAACCTAAACAAATATCCTCAAAAAGTTCATTCAAATCATCCTATATTCAATAAATTGATCATAAAGACGACTTAAAGAGTCTTTTTGATCAAATCAATAGGAAACAACCAAAGAAGAGGTAATAATTTCACCAGCCCTTTCAAGTTCATTTCGTCTTCCACTTCTTCTTTCTTTGTTGTTTTCATAAAAAAATAATAAATCCAGTACCTCATACATAATATGATATTATTATAGATATTGTACAACTATATTCATTATTCTGTCCATCCTCTATGTGACAAAGTCACCATACGTGCGTTTGTACAGCTTACAGTCTCCATATCATGGTGTTGTTTTTTAGTCAACACTTCTTTATTTTGATGGGTATAATGATGATTATAAATGAAGAAAATAATAATTTTATAATTATAATTATTTTTTATATATGATATATCATCCAATTACATGCTATTTCACTATCAATATATTGATATTGTCAATCTTGCGTATGTATGGATTACCGACTCCATGACGCGATGAGATTCATTCCCACGTTCATCAGTCAACGATGGTTATAAAAATATATTTTATTAATATGTATGTACAATATTAGATAATAATTATACTATATATATATAAAAATATATATGTACTTATATATATCTTATTCAATTACTTTCGTTAAATATGATATGAAAACGGTATGTACGATTATTCGTACGTACAGCCTACCATCTCCATAAATGGTGCCTTCCATTTCATATATCAATCTATTAAAAATATTTATATTAAAATACGTATGATATATAAATCAAAACTTATATTCTTGAAGTATTTAAATCATCATCTAAATGATATGAACAAGAATAACAAGTTAAAACATGTTCGATAAAAAATGATTATTACCCACAATGTTAATTTAACATGAAAATCATTATTAAATGGGTAGTATAAAGTCATAAGTGAATCATGTATGATATAATAAACATGAATATAGTTATGGTATAATTTAATAACATACTATGGTAATTATACCAGATGTTAAACGTACCCTCTATGAAAGGAAAGTGCAAGGTAACAGTTAATTTCACAATCTCTTTATCATCTCAGAGTGTTTTTACGTATTTATCTTCTGAGACATAATCATTATCATGTTCATGTTTCATAAAAGTTTTTTAAAAGGTATTTTAAGGGAATTTTTACAAAAATATCATTTTAAATGTTATATATATATATTCTTTTAAACTATTTTCATTAATGACGATGTTTTTAAAATTGGTTTAATGATTTATTTAAATGGATATGAATGTTTTAAAATGTCAATTCCATTCAAATGATTCAAAGTGTTATGGGACACATTTAATCAAAAATATATTTTAAATGACTTTCTTTATATGACATTGAAATGATTTCATGAAAAATGGATATTTCTCTATATGATATTTACTGGTCATCTTCAACAATGTCAACATACTTTATGTTTTTTTATTTTTAATCGGGAATGATTT
This sequence comes from Viscum album, assembly GCA_963277665.1. Taxonomy (NCBI): domain Eukaryota; kingdom Viridiplantae; phylum Streptophyta; class Magnoliopsida; order Santalales; family Viscaceae; genus Viscum; species Viscum album. The sequence goes on from OY728151.1 coordinate 122,276,313, forward strand.
TTTATGATAAAAATATTCCATATTTTACTAATGTTGTTAATTTTTTGACTGTGGATTTGTCATTTTTATTCCATTCATGGTTTATGGATAAATTATTGACATTTCATATGCTAGTTATAATATAAATGTTTATGTTCTATTTATGCATTTTCATATGAGGAATAAATTGGACGTAGTATGTGGCAGGTGGATCCAACTCTAGCTCCTCAATGCATCTATAGGTCTTGTGAGAAAAACTAGTGTCTTGGAAGAATGAATTGACAATATATTATTTGTAGTCTTGGCATAAGGCATTGACTATGTGGTTATGATGTCTAGAATTATGCATTCAATCATTATGAAATTAGCTTTTGATATTACATGTGATTATTCGACTAGTATAATATCAATGTGAATAAATAAATGGATTTATTGAATTTATCTTTTTCATATTATGATGAAGTTTAATTTTAATATTCTTTTGCTTTTGTTTTATACATTGCCTTAAATATTTATTCTTATTTATGAATGTTTTTACTATATTGTTATCCTTACTAAGCATCTGAGCTCACCATATTCTATGTTTTATTTTTCCAAGGATGAGAAAATTTCTATTATGACTGACCAGCATAGAGAGTATATGGGATATTAATGTTGTCAATGAAGAAAATTTAGATGTTGTTTTTCATTTTATAATGTAATGTAACATTCATGTATGTAAATTATTTTCCAAAACTGCTAAACTAATCTGTCTTATGGGACTTGATTCCTTATAATAATGAAAATGTATTTAAATAATTCACCAACTCTAGGTAACTGGGGTCGGTACATTAAATTTAATTTGAATACATTACCTAATATCATGGTTTAACCCCCATGTAAACTGGTTTCCACCTGAACAGTGGACACCTATTTTTACTACTATTATTTTTCATTATGAAAAAAAATTAATAATACTTTATTAAAAAAATATTACTTAAGATAAATCAAAAATGTAATCTATTATAGAATATCAACTACTTTTTTTATAATGTAATTCAAAATTAGTTCCATAAAATGTGATGAGAATTAGTTCCTTAGAAGAAAATGTTTTATTTTATATCAATTCTTTAGAACAAAAATAAAATGAAATTAATTCAAATAGCCTAAATTGGATTATTATTTATTTAAATGAAATTATTATATTTAAAATACCATTTATAAAAATATCTATCTCCGTAAATTCAATAAATCATAAAACTATTTTCAATAAAAATTTGAATTTTTTAATATTCAATGAAAAATAAATATTCTTAGAAAATAAACAAAAATATAGAATAATACAATTCTATCATGATAATTTTAAAAAGTATATTCATTTTTAGGTTAAATTTTTAAAAATTGGTATTCGTTAATTTTATTATTTTCTCATATAAATCCATAAAAACCATATTTGAGGAAAAATGGGTTTTTAATGAAAATGATGACTTTTTAAAAAAATTAGTACATTTTATTAATATATTGTATTTATATAAACTATTTAAACATATATTTAAAAATAATAATTCATATTCACACAAAAAAATTAATAGCACGTTTACAATGGTATATTATATTACAATATATTTATACTCAGGTTTTCTAGTATTTCAATCTATTTAAAAAAATATTTGAAGAGAAATATATCAGAAACCTAAATTTGTTAAATTCTCCCCCACCCCTAAAATGAATTTTCCATTGAAATTACATCACCCCAATTAAATAAAATTATGATATCATTGTTTCATCACACCCTTGGGTTCCCATGTACATATTCATATTGTTTATTCCTTGATTGAACTTTAACTTGGTGAGTAGCCTTGTTCATTTAAAATTTATCTTTCTTATTCAAAATTTATAATGGATGTCCATCATAAACTTAATAGTTCTCTAGTGGTATAACTGCTGAGTTATGTAAAGGTTATGTATTAGTTATATACATACTTAGGAGAGATACATGGAACACATCATTAAAAGTATAGAAGATCGGTGGAAGCGCTATGTTTTAAGTAATCGAACAAACACTATCAACAATATCAATGTGTCAAATATAACTTGGATGCAGATTTACCTTCTCTATAATCTCATTACCATATTCTCAAAAGAAATTTTCAAAAAAATATATCACAATAATTTAATACTCCATATTATACCAATTATTATCAAAGTAACATTTTTAGACTTTGATTTAACTTAATTTGTTTCTGAATGAATTTTAATTTATGTGACATTTCATAAGCTCTCTGAACTCTTAAAAGATTCATTCACTAACTTATTTCCAACATATTGGTGTTATACAATTCGTTCCGGATACATATTTATATGTATCAATCTAAATGGTCTATTAAGTGGTGTTATTTTAAAAAAAACTCATCTTAATAAAGATGTTTATCCCATCAACCTTTAATATCCATATAATATGTTTCTTAGTATATTTCAATGTTTGAATGGTTCTATCAAACTAAAAGTCTATTTTTGGATGATATGATTTAGAAAAACCCAAAAATAAATCCATATCTTAATGAAGTATTTTCCAAAACATCATGTAATGTGATAGACAGTGATTTGAGGAAGATAATACTAAATTAACGAATAAGACATTATTAATATATATTTATGAAATCAAATTATGATATATATCATCTCCAAAAAAGATGAAGTTTTATCACTTCATAAGGTAATCGAGTATAACATAAATAGCATTATAGACATTATATGTTTATTTGAGTATCATGAAAACATCATGGATGTGGTTTTCCCATTTAATTTATAGTATTCATAATGTTTTTAACATCCCTTTAGTCATTATTCACTCATATTTAACATATTGACTTATCGATCACTTCTACATTTACTATTCAATATCTATTTTTATGTTGTCCCACTAGAAATTATTTTTTAGATATCAACATAGTTCTATAATTCACCCATGTATATAGATATATGATTTATTATCCCCGTCCAATATGTCCATCTTAATACTTAATATAGAGAAGATAGATAGACTAATCCTGATGTTTATCAATCCATTATCATCATGGCTGAACTGAAGAACATATGCCACCTAATTTCATAGCACTATATCTTCCTCGCACACCCATTTCATTAGTACATTGATAAATGGATGAATTATCATTTTAGAATGATACGATTTATCCCCTTACACCAATATATATATATATATGCATGGAAAATAACGAGATATTGGATAATTTTTTATCTATGACATATATATTGCTGGAAGAGTTTTTTAACTCATAATCTTCCACATAGTTCTCTTTCCCATAATTTCAATGTATTAAGCTGTCATAATATATAATGAAACCCATCACTCTACGATATTTCAGATAAAATTCATTCTAAGTGAATATATACATAATTTCTTTAGGATTGGTATATATTCAACACCTTTCCCTATAACAATATACTTCCATATCATTAGTGAAATAATCCCATCTAAAAACACCATATTAAGTGATGGAAATTTTTTTGATCAACATTTATTTATTAAAAGACATAATCTATTATAATATCATTTATCATAAAGAAACATCACACACACTTCATTAATGAGTCGTTATAAATCATTTAACCTTTTCTAGTATATGGTACTATACGAACTGGTGTGTTGAAGAAAATTATATCAAATTTATTGAAACATTCTTCATACTAATCTATCTAAAGGAATTTATCTCCATTCAAAGATAAAATGTCGAGTTTGTTTTCTAGTCATGATACATTTTCTAAAAAAGTTTTAAAATTCCATTCATACTAGAAAAACTACATATATCAATCATATTTGATAGATTGAGATTATGTTAAGTAATGTAGGCCTTCTATTATTCCACCAATATAGCCCCTCTTGAACTTTTATGTCCAAAATATTAATCATTTTGTTTCAAAATTTCTCACATGGTGAATTTTTTCCATATTTTCATTAAATTGTGACATTACTAAAATTCTAATGTGGTATTCATGATCATAATTTCTATTATAATATATTTAATATCACCTATAAAGACTATTTAAAAGTGAATGTTTTCTTGGGTATTCAATCATTTTACCATAAACTTATAGTATACATATTAATGATTGACCATGGAAAAATATTAATATCCATATAATTATTGGTCAATTCATCAATATTTGGATCATGATTCTAATTCATTATTATTATATTATTCAGTTCCAGAAAATCATTAAAAGGGTTCAATATTCGACAATTTTTCTTGAAAAAAGGAATATGTAATCCCTGCCTTGATACACATGATAAAATGAATCCTTTATCAAGATTCTATTGGGGTAGATTTTTTTAATTCATGAAACATAATCATGGTCATTATATATATTTACCTTGAAATTGGTATATATTTAAGTATGATTTCTATGGAAATGTCAACTTTTTATTTGGAAGATTACTAAGAAATTATTCTTTCAATACGTCATCATATTTGTTGTACAATAATAACATCTCCAATATTGAGTTTCTCACTTACCATATATGATAAAAATCCCATTTTAATCAGAATAAAGACCCATAATATGGATTCTATCACCACTGGTAGTTCATATCGTTGGTCACACTAATATATTATGAAATATTATCTCATAAAAACAAATGTATCATACCATCAATGGAAAATTATGTGGGAATTATATAAATAAAGACAATTCATTCTCAAAATAACATCAAATTATAATAGATATATAGTAATAATATTTTCAAGAACACACCCACCAACAATAATCATATATTGATCACACACATGCAATACAACTAAAATACTAGTACTATTTTTCAATAATAATTAAATATATAATATTTTGGGATATGAATTTAAATTACATGATAAATTACATTACATATCAAATTACATATAATTGAGATCAAATTGGGTACATTAATAAGTGAGAATACAAGTAATCTCTATTTGAACATTCAATCTTCAATCCACGACCAAAACCAAATTATATTGGATGAACATCCAAAATAATTAAACAGTGTGATTTATCATGAAAAATAAATTCATAGAATTTCTAAAGAAACCTTAGTTTTAACCTAGGTCATCCATGATCTCCATTTACTCAAATCCTTCATAACGGTTTGTAAATAAATTTTCATTTAACCAAATTATATCCCTTAGTATTTTCTTACTATGTATTACATTTAGAAACAATCACATCACAATAGAATATTGGTATTGATATTATAAATAAACTATTTTCGAGGTAGTTACCCCTATATGACTCTTTTCCAATACCATATACACTAATAATATCCATATAGAGATACATTTCTTAAAAAATCATTTAATATCTTCATTACAAAAACATCATAATTTTGTTCTATATATAGACATATCATTATGGTTTTATATAATGTTATTTAAATAAAATATCCAATTATTAACTAATCCTCGATCTAGAACCATCTATATCTAAAGATAAATTTTTTCATATATATTGCATATAAATAAAATAATATTCATTATATAACATTAAAATCCACCACAAAACAATAAACTATTTTTAAAGATACTATATAAAAATATTATTTATTCATAAAATATTACCAACATATCCAAAAAAAATATCTTCCCATATATTAATTTTCGTTGACATAACCTAATTAAATAATTTATTTATTTCCCGTGAAAATGAAAAATACTGACAATTATGTTCATATTCCTTGAAAGGGTAAATAAGAGAGACTTGAAATGATCACATAATCATAAAATGACCATAATTTTATTATAATATGAACATAATTTTGTAAAACCATCCCAGCCATATTTTAGTTCATAATACTAAATCATGGAATTAATAACCACAATTAATAATACATGAATCATAATGGATCCAAATAACATAATCCATGAGATAATAAAATTTTCACAATACACAAGTCATTCGAATACACAATAGAATAAAAAATAATTTCCATAGACATTTATTACTATCAAGACAATCATTGTGATTTCGGTTCAATCCCCATTCCATCGTATCCTTAGTTATGGTCTACTCCCTAGAGCATCATTGTAAAAATCATTTTACTAGACTAGTTTTCTCTCCATTCAAGTCTTTATTATCTCATGAGATATAACTTATAACCGAATACATTAGAGGGATACAAAATTTTATGACCACCCATCACATAATCATAATCAATTTATTTGTGTTCCACGGGATCATAAAGTACTCATCATATATCATAACACAAGGGTATAAAACAGGTTCATAAACATTTAAAAATATCATCATAGTGTATCCTATAGAAAATAAATATATTTCATGAATATATGATCATCATATATATAAACTATATAGAGAAATAATAGTGATGTTATTACTAGTTCTTATCATTAGTAAATAATAACTAATATTAACGAATGTTTTCTTAAATGAATTTTAATAAAAGTAATATAAAATATTACATCATTTAAACAACCTTTTAATTTTAAAATATCATATTTAAGATAAATAAATTTAACCAATTTTATGGAAATGATTTTATTTAATGAAAACCATGAAAACATATAAATGAAGCTTCAGATATATCATATATTACGATAATTGGAATTTTTGATATTTTTATTATTTTTAAAACTCTGATTCCATTAAAATTATTGGTATATGCCAAAATTAACTCATCCAAACATTGGAAATTTTTTTTATTTTAAATATATTTTTAAAAAAATTCAAAAAAAATTAAAAATATAATTATATTTATATAAGATTATTATAAATATTCATGGAAATATTTTTATTAAACCATTGACATGAATTTAAATGTTTCTCAATCTATGAGGAAATGTATCCAATTTTTCTTAAATTCATTATCTTAATAATATTATTAAAAAAGAGAGAAAAAGGAATTATTGCTCGAAAATTACATTAATAACCAAGGGATAAGAGAAATCATTAGATTATTAATAGGTAGATCATGAAATCAAACCATTATAAATATAATCATAAATTATCACTATAAATAATGAAATTGAAAAATAAATCCCCCACCACATTTGTTACTTTTGAATCATAATAACCAAAATAAATAACAAAAATAAAAAAATAAAATATCATTAACAATAGGATAATCATCATATAATATGTAAAAGTGATAGTGTATTCACCTTATTAATATAAATAGGTTCATAATATCACACACGTATCAAATAAATAAATGTTGGGTAGAAGAACTATTATCATTTTGAAAATACCAAAATCAAAACCTCAGTAAATATATAACAATATATGGATTCTAATTCACAATAATTTTCATTATAATAATCATAATATTCCTTTGGGTGGGGGGGGTATATACAACACATAAATGAAATAAGTGGTGAATATGTAATATGTCAAACAAACATAAAAGAATGAAAATAAACCCATATATAAATGTTTAATTTCATTGAGATTGCTACATCATTCTATATAATAAATTTATATTCATTATCATTATTTACTGTTGGGAAAAACCCTTATGGATGCATTTATTCATTTTTTTGGTTGATTGTGTTTGTTGAAAAAGTGGGTTTGTTTGTTGACAATGAGGGTTTCCTTGTTTAGTTGTCGAGTTTGACATATATTTTTGAAAAACTATGTTTAAAAGGAACCATGTCAATGGAATGGTAAATTTGGATGTGTTACAAAAAGATAAAATATATTTTGGTGATGTTTTTTAGTGTTTCCAAAATTGTTGGACCTCAAAATTAGAAAAATGGAGAAATGTGTTTTTCAAAAATGATTTTTTATGCTAGATTGAAGGTTGTTTGGGAACATGCATGCAAGGCATGTATCATGATCATATTGTCAAAAATTAGAAAAGGTATGTTGTGCATGAAGGATTTGGAAATGTGTGTGAAAGATGAGGTTTTGTGAAAGAAACTAACACGCCCAATGAAACATCAAATGATGATTTTCATGCACATATGGGATCTTTCGGGACATGATGAATATTCCGCATAGGGGTAGATGATGCATATATATAATATGTGATTCCCCTCAATCATAAAATCTCTCTAATTAGAGGGAATATGAGATCTGGACCACATAAAATTTCAAGAACATGGATTTCTTGAAACTATTGGAGTCATGAGAAATTTAAGGATTTTGTGTATAATATTTTATTCGCACGTAAGATTGATGATTCACACAAAAGTGGTTCCGCGGATAATGTTTAATCTTGCGCAGATGACATAGTAACTGTTATGGGAAATATTTTATTTTTCCCATTAATACTATGGTAAATAGGTATTCATCTATGGATGACGACGATGCATTAATATATAATCTATATACAGTGGAGGATGCATTCATTAGTTATAATGAACGGACCTACATGCCTATAAACTGTGAGTGGATCTTCTGAAGAATTAGTGAGCACACATCACTTGAGAGAGTAGTTAGCATTCCAATTGAGATTGATTGTAAAATAAGAGGGAATGTGAGTATTCATAAAACATTGTAATCCTCAGTGTTCTTTTAGTGGATTTGATACATTCGAACATCATCATTGTATTCTCCTTGGACCTATCCTTGTGATGGTGAACCAAAAATAAAATAGTTGTGTCATATACATTCATTAATTTCATTACAAACCGTTATATAAGAAATAGATTGAATGGGTTTTTGTTTAATAACAAAACAAGATCCAAAAGGGAAGTTGTATTAATATGTCACGCCCTGATTCACCCCCCATATCTGGGTATTTGACCTAGTAGAGTGGAAATTAGTATCAAAGGGAATGGTTAATATTAGTGTTTCTCTATCAATGGAGGTCATAAATCACAAAGTGATTCCTATATTTGATGTGCATAATTTTAAGTTAGTGAAGAATAATATTCAACACTAATTTCCTTGGGAATAGATGAATTCATAGCAGCGAAGCAAGGAATTTTAGCCAATATCAATAGAATTGATTTATCATAAGCTGAAATAAGGTAATTGGAGGATGAAACCAAAAGAATCTATTCATTAGGGGGAGAACAATCCAATTTAATGTATAAGAAGGTGATTTCGTGTAAAACATAAAATTTCATGTGGTGAAATATATTGAATATATATATATATATATATTAATGTGACTCAATGGTCATAAAGGAAAAGATATATGTTCTTTGAATCAAGTATGAAGATATGAGAATAATCCCAAATGAGTTTGATGATGTGTTTTTTGACAAGTTAAATGATGTAGTGGAAGACATTTGAGGTATTATATAATTCACTAAAGATATTATGAATATAAAGAATATATTGGGGATTCTTCCACCTTTCTTCATTCTAAAAGTATCAGTTTTTCTTGATAATGATCTGAAAGATCTGACACTGGATAACTCCTCTAGTACCCTTCTAGCATATGAAATCAGAAATGGTGATAACGATGGTATTGAAAATGTGAAATCGAAATAGGTGGTACTTAATTCCATGGATTGTCTTACTATTTATGTTTCTGAATAAGATTAATAAATAGACAATGTGATTTCAATATTTTCTTCTAATTTACGAAGATGAAAGGGAATGATCAAGGGGATACTTCTGCTTGCTTGATTTAGATGTGGAAAGGTTGGTCATCTTGCAGCAAGAGGACCCATGACATTCCAAGAAGAATATAAAGATAAATTTTAAATCTGTATGAAGAAGTTATTAGACCATTAATAATTAAAGAACAATTTTATGACAAATTTCTTCATGAAAAAGAATCTCTTATTACAATAATGTGACAGTTCATATGAATCAATGGTTGAAAAGTTAAAGAGATGGAGGTCTGAAAAAATGGTGGAGAAAAAAATATGGTTGAACATGTTAGAATTAATATGTTAAAATAATAAAATGAAACTGATGAAATTGATGTTGAATGAAGAGTTGATATGGAGTATGAATTAGAATCATCTCTTGAGGGGGTGAAAGTTTGGAGGACCAAAATGAAGAAATCCAATAAATCATTTTGTGATGCAAGGATCTTAATGAAACAACAGGATGATGAGACATTTGAGTTATTGGATAAAATTCATAATCAATATTATTCAATACTAGTTGACATAGAAACAATTAGTGAGCACAAAATCAATTTTTAAGAATAGATAAGAGTTATTTGATGGTTTGAATAACAATGTGAAAGATCAAATCCAAGTCACTGATGAACTCGAAGAAGAAGTAGTCGGTCTAAAATGAAAAGATAAGGATCAAGAAAAAATCTTAATTCACAATGTGACATAAGGAATTTAGATCATTCAAATGACAGAAATGATTAAATTGGATTATAGAGGTCCAACAGAAAACATGATCATTTAAATCTAAGTGATAAGGCTAGTATATGGCCTGATCAAAAATAAAATGATTTCATTGTTGAATTCTGCCCACAAGAACCCACTCAGATATTTAAAGTTGATATGGGTATAAATTATAATAATAAGATTCAGATAATCTAATTAAAAAATAGTAGTGCACAAGTAACACACAAAAATTCACCTTACATCAGCAGTTATTTCTGTGGAATGATGGGACATTTGGAAAATTTGTGTTCAATATCCAGGAGATATTGATGGTCATAAGAACAATAGTGGAATACAAACATAGATCCATACTCTATAATAACCATTAAGGGACATTGCTACAGGTATGGAGGATTTGGGAACATGGATAGATTTTATACATAAACCATTCAGAGGATGTTTGCAAATCAGAATCAATGTAGTTGCAAGAAGTAAATCAAAGAATCAATAGATGAGTTGAAAAAATAGAATAGATTAGTAGCCATTAATGATGAATTTGTTCTATCATATTCCAAAGTAATATCATGTTTTACAATTTTCACTGATTGTGAATTATAAAACATAAGACAATATGATGATATATGAGACGAAAATGGTTGTTGAAATTACCATTAATATATCAAATCATTTTGATGTGTGGATCCATGACAACGGTTGCGCATCCCATTAGATAAGGAATAAATATATTTTTATAGGAATAATTTATTACATAGAGGTGGTTTTAAAATTTTTATATGGTTATTTCCTAACGATAATTAGTTTTTGGGAAGGCCAGGTTTGGGGCAATGAAATGAGATGTTATGTTGTCTTATTAATAGAAGGAATCAGTCATAATATTCTTAGTGTAATTTCATAATGTGACTAAAGATACTATATTAATTTTAGCTAGAAGAAGTGTGTCATAAATTTTAGAAATTATCCAATTGTTCTATAGGTAAAATTTACAATGGGAAATCAGTACCTCATAATTGGAGAGGATGATCTGTGATTTTTTTCCAGATAAGAGGAAAAAAAATATGTGTTGTAAACAAAATTTTCCAATATTTCAACCATCCTTGGAATATAAATTAATGTTTGATGTTTCAAGATACATCATTATGCTATCAGGTGATCATACTCATATGTTTGATGCATGTTAATAAGGGAATATTATCAGAATGGTGTACATGGATATGGAACAGAAGACAACAGAAGTTCTTGAACTAGTGCATGGTAATTTTTTGGACAAATCTAACCATGATACATTGATGGGGAATGATATAAAAATATTTTAATTCATGGTTTTAGAAGAATGTATTGGTGATTTTTCATTTCCCACACATCTGATGTCTTCATTTGAATAAATAGTATTTGAGGGAATCTGAAATGATTCATAGAAAGAAAATTATAATGTTTCATACTGACAATGTTATAGAATTCACAAATAGTCAAGTTTTCGTCTTTTTGAAGAACCATGAGATAAGGAATCAATATTATTTAGTGATAACTCCCAAATAAAATAGAGTGGTTGATAGTTTAAATTGTATTATCAATAATATTACCAGAATTTTTCTTATTGAAGAATAAAGAATAATTTTTCTTGACGGAATCAGTTTTGACATCAGTAAACATCTCTAATAGGGATCTATTGTGTCTAAAGGAAGAAAATACTCTGTATGTGATGTGGTACAAAATGAATAAAACATTAAAATAATTTCTATTATTTAGATGTAATTTCATTATTCTCAACAATGATATAAATATGAAATTTGAATAATGTGCAAAAGAGGGGATATTCCCTGTCTACTCAGAAAAATAGAAACATATAAATTATTTAATACGAGGATGGGATATGTATTTGAGAGAAATAATGTCACTATAGTGGAAAATGAAGATGATATTCATCAATATAGTAAATAGTTTTGGTATGAATGTGATTTGGATGAAAGAAACACATGGGGAGAAGATGTGGTAAGTGTGTAGTTAAAGAAGAAACTAATGATGAGAAGGCCGAAGTGAATTCTGTTTATATGAAGAATCCACTGATTTTAGCCATAATTGACTTCAAAAATATCATTGGATATTAGACAGAACCAGTTCAAACAATAATAATGAAGTCTTTATAGTAGGTATATTTCCTATCTTAAGTAGAGACTAAATGTTTTTCTGATGGTGCGGGAGATAAAAACTAGGTTCAGGCAATGAATTCTTAGCTAGACTATATTGAGAAGAATCAGACATGGGAGACTGTTTCAAGGCCAACTTATAAGAATGTAATCAGGATTTAGTAGGTCTTTCTTATAAATATGAATGAATGTGGTGCATTTATTCGAAACAAAGCGTTGTTGGTGTCCAATGGTAACTCCCAGATAGAGAGTATCGATGTCGATGAATCATTTCTACATGATGATGGCTAGAGACAACCATATTATTCATGGCCATTGTAGTTCAATAGAAGTTCTATGATTTATTCATGGATAAAATGTAAACATTTTATAATGGGGTATTGGAAAAATATGTGTATATTTATCATACAAGTTGTTTTTTCTTTAATTTATATGATAATAATGTTTGTCGGTTGAATAAAATGTAATAATATCTGAAGAAAGCACAAAGATAATGGTATTCCAGTCTTGATCAGTTTTTTAAGATGCATGGTTTTCAGCATGGTGGAGTTGATTAGAATTTATATGTGAATAACATTACATATCAAAGGAGGATGGTGTTGGAATATTAAAATGACATAATCATCAATTTTTCAGATGAAGTGTATTGTAGACAGTACTCTATATTCATGGAAAATGAGTTCTAAATTTAAATAATTGGTGAGATGACATTATATTATGGTTCAAAAGTGACAGAAGGACCTAGTTGAACATTAATTTCTCAATCTAAATATGTCAAATAGGTTTTGAGAATGTTAGTAATAGAGAATTCCGAGCCGATTAAGACTCTAGTTTCTACTTGTAATATCCTAGATAATATTTTCCTATATGCCTTTAATTTCTTGTTGTTTTTTTAGAAAAATATTAGTTTTTGGAAATTTTGGGACTACACACTGTGTACCCGTTTTTTGTGGGTAGCCATGTGTTGGCAGTGTAACGGACAAATACATGGTTGTGTGGGGTGACCCAGAGTCTACCTAAAGTGGATCTGGTTAAGGCATATACTTTCCATGTACTTTAAAAATTCACACCATGTTCCTTTCTATTTAATTTTTTAATCAGACCGGGGTCGCATCTCATTCACAATTAGATGTTCTTCTTGGTATGTCCCATATAAAGGTCATCGAGACCACCAACTCCTCTACGATCCCCCTAACATGTCATTTGTTTTCTAAATCAACCTCCATCGATTGCGTTGGAAGAACCACAGTATGCTCTTCCATCTTCTAGAGCCTCGTTTCCTAATTCTTTAACATTTGTGAGATAGTCTTGGATGCGTGTTTTAGACAGTTTTGTATATATACAACGTTCTAGTGTGATTCAAGGCCTGGGTCTCACATATATCAATTTTACAATGATGAGGTTGGTGGTGTCTTCCTTTCTGTAGTAATTCATTTAGATATAAGTGAAATAGATCCCAATACACTTATTCAAGGAATTAGGTGTTTTATAGGTATTAACCTAGATAGTTTCTACTATGTATTTTGTGATTTAGAAGAGGATTTATGATTGTAAATAAGGTTATTTACCATACTATAGACGTGTTTTCCATGTTTGATTGATATTGACCGTTTGGTCTATCTTTTTCTGTTAGGATTCCTTGTTTTCCATGCATAGTATTATTAGGATGGAGTGATTTTATTTGACATGTGGTGATATGTTTTTGACCAGTTAGCCAAGTATTTCTTGTGTTTTACATTGGCTTCCATATATCATTTGTTCCTGATTTACTTACACAGGGTTGTGGGAAACATGTTTAGTGAGACCATAGTGGAAATTGACGATGAGAACATTACTATACTGTCTATTATAATAATCACGTTGTGAAACCATAGGGGTGATTAAAGTTGTGTGGTCCTTTAGAGTGTCTATAGTTCCGTTATGAGACCACACGAGTCATTAACATTGAGTTCTTCTTCAGAGTGTGTAGTTTACAGTTAAAATATTATTGGGGGATTGACACTGACTAATTCCTCAAATAGATTTTTTGGTGGTGACAGAAGGGGTTTGACCATGTAAGATACCTAGGATGTCATTATATAATTTTAAAAGTTGAACCATATGGGTTAGGCTATAAGAACATAACTATAAGGTTACATGAGATTGTTTGGTTAAACTAGAGGGGAAAGGTTGTGGGTACTTCTCAGATGGTTACATGTATAGTTTAGCTTCTTACTTGTATATGAAAATGAATGCAATTTAACAATGGTATTTTTTTTACTTTTGAGTACATCCTCATTTACTACGAGGATTTGGTTATTATATGAAATATATATTCATTGACAGTTATACACAAATCATTGGGTGGTTTCTTACTAGGATTCATCTTACACCATGTTTGGTTCATGCTTTTGGACCTAAATAGAATATAATGTTGCAGGTATAGATAAGGGCCAGCGCCCTTCTACTTCAGGTACTTGATTGATGTGGAGGTGGAGAGCATGTGAACAAGCTGAGGATTGCGATGCTTCTATAGTTTATTTATATTCATTGTACTTTGGTTTAGTATTTTATTAAATCACTATGACTTGTTTGGTTGTTTTCCTAGACATATGTTCTATGTATTATTTATATATATCTCTTCTTCAGTTTATTATTGCTTTAAGTCTTCTGTTGTTTATTTATGGCATGTTATTACTGCTTTTACTGTTGTGAATATGTTTTTTTCTTCTCTGTTACTCTTCCAATGAGGGTATAGTTTTCCCCATATCACACCTAATTCCCTCACTCTTATTTGGCAGACTCTGTCATTCGGGGAAATGTGCTTGAGGTCTTGTGACCAACCTGGTATAGGGAACCTCTGGGGGCACCGAGAACTAGGGTGTTACAACGTGGTATCATATTAATTATTTTCTTCTTCACATAATGTTTAGAGCCAACAGATAGGTATAAAAAGTAATAGGTACTTGGTAATAAGTTTTTCATGATATTAGCTAACCTGGGTATAGGGAAAAGCCAATTTACATCATATATTTAATTTTTTCTATTTTATCAATTATTATAGTTGATTTGATTTTACCATTGGGTGATTCAACTATTTTGTGCTATAATTGTTGATATTATTAAGGTTATATTTATGTTTCATCCCAATTATATGAGGTTATTCCATGTCTTGCATCATATAGACCCTTTCTAGAGATCTCATGCCATGCATTCATGCCAAGTCATTTATGGTGCATTACCGATTTCATGTTGTTTTGATAGATTTTGTGCTATAATTTCACGATTTTCTTATAGATACCTTGGTAGAATACAGGATATTTTATAAGATATTTTATTATTTGAGGTTTCATTTGAATGACTGCAAAACATTTGCTCTTCAGGTGTTATGGGCACTCATGGACCATAATTTCATGTATCATTGATCTGTTATGATATTATATGACATATAGAAGATGCCAAGTTTTGAGTCGTGGGTATTATCGGCCCTCACATATCAGAATTGGAAACATTAATGTCCGTTCCAGTGTTTTATGGGATCTGAAGTTGTTTCTATGGATTACTGTCCAAAATAACTGAGAATACACTGCGTGTAATGATAAATATATGCCATGTATCCTTCTGTTTGGGAAAGAACTGTGTTTATAATGTACATGTCATGTACTATATGTATAGGCTGTGTAGTCACTGACAATGTCACTTGATGTGTGGGCAGGGACTTGGTGTAGGAAAATCATTGGCGGGACATCCCATGCTCCAGATATAAATGGCGTGTTGTAAAGCGCATGTGTTCAACCGTGTGACCAATGACACAGATGGATTGTGAGTTGTTAGTACATGTCATATAGAGTTAGCTGTGTAACCAGTCATGTTACTATCAACACGAGTCTAGGAATTTATTTCTTGTACACAATGCCTTGAACAAAAACACTATGTAGTGTTATCCGTGTAACCGGTCATGTGACTAACAACACAGGTTGGTGATGATCATCTAGTACATACCGTGTATGGCACAAAAACTCTATGTATTCTTGTTTTAGGGGAACCATGTGGGTTAAGATGTGTAGAATAACTCATGCATGGGAATAGAATTCAAGTACACAATGTGTCTTGGAGAAGCACACCATGTGTATGGGGTGTTACATAACAAGGGTTGACTGTAGTACACAACCATGTGAAAGCATATGGGAACATGTCATGTAGGAGTTTTACACACCGTGTATCCACCTTTTAGAAATCATTAATGCTTTATTTATCATGTTAATTTATTACAATTCTATGTTTCAGTCCTTAATAATGTTGAACTACGTTGTTTTATTAACCTATCAGAGTCATTCCATCGAGACATCCTCCAGTTTTAAACCAGTTATATGGTAGTGACCATACACCGAACTAGAAAGATCATGAGTATCTAGCAGATCCTCCAGTCATACGCATCTTGTAATTGGCCATTATCTCAAATACCAGTGTTAATTCACAATTCCGAGAAGGCTTTATCAAGTTTTTGAAGACCTTCTAGGGAGCACGTCATCCTGCCCTATATATGGCAGAGTGGACATGGGTTTTTCAGTAACATTCTCCTCCAACATTATCATGGGATATAGGACCTTCGGCTTCTGAGTCACGGTTAAAATCCATGATATCTATCTTCGATCATCTTGAAAAGCCTCTGGATAGGAGGGTTAATCTTTCTATGTACATGCTACAGGATTCTGCAAAGAGATGGGGGTGTGATTTCACAGGCGGGACGCGTGAAGGGTATCGATTGGATTGAGTTTTAGCATACCTTCTACGATTACATCTTCCAAGAGACATTGAGGGTGATCATTCCAGAGAGTTCATGAGTCTGGAGTAGGATACTCTTTTATTCATGGAGTATTCTTCTTGCTTCACATAGGTGAAGCACATTACACCTATCCCAAGAGGTGACAAGTTATTCATGGGTATGATGTTTGAGGGTGGACTTAGGCATGCCATACGATCATAGCTGATCATCACTAGGTTGAAAACCATATATTCTATAGTCAACCAGGCACTGTTCACATAGAACAACCAGAGAAATTCTTGAGATCTTGGACTGGGTGGTTCAACAACCAGAATTATTTCTTCTTCATCTGGTACTAGGAAGCCCCATAGGGAGTCTACATGTGGAGATCCGAGTATGCTAGATACACCTTTAGGTAGCCATGTGGTATGCTACCAGCATAGGAAGAAAGAAAATAAGAGGACACATTTCCTGAGTGACCCATTTGAGTGATGATCTTGTAGCAATATGGGCCATCTTTTATGGATGTATCAGTTGTTCTCACCAGCTGATCATGATATATATACATCAATGATCCCATGTTCAGGATTATCCGACCAATTTATCATCAGTCTAGGAGCTAGAGTTCATCTGGCCATTCAGGAAGAGGTGGAGGTCACATCCATGGTAGCCAGTGACATGGATTTCAATGAAAACATGGTGGAACAACTCAGGGGGTCATATAGGGTGACAAGGCTACAGTATAGGCCAGAATATTTCAATGAAGGAGCCTTGGGCTCTGTATATTTTCTTATACTGATGTATTGACGTTGTACACTCTATTGTGGACAAGAAAAACTAGCGTAAGACCTTGCAAGAAGTGCCCTATGGTGGTCGGTGTGTTTCACTCCTTATGGGGCGTCTATGTCATTGAGATAATGAGAGATGATGTCATTCTAATAATGGACTGGTTAGTTCCCAATCGAGGTTTTTGTTTAGTTATCTCTATGTAGGGTGAATTACACATCACTATATGGTGAATTGTTTCTTCATAAGGGATAGTGGGATGTCTAGGTGAGCAGAGTAAGACTCTAACATCATGTGTTGGGAGGAGTTATATCCCATATTGCATGTCCATATTTGGATTACCAGGGGAATTTACAGAGGTAATTTACTCCAGTGTTGGATAGTTTTAGATATGTATTTCAAGTGGAATTTTTAGGTTTTCCATCAGAGCGAGGGGTATAATTTTCTATTGAGATTCTATTAGGAGAGGCATCGATATCCATTACTCAATATAGGATGGCTACACCAGAGTTATAGGATCTCAAGAAGCAGTTAGAGATTTTCAAGAAAATGGTTTCATCTAACCCAATAATTATCATTGGGGTTCGCATGTCTTGTTTGCAATGATTGTTGAAAATATCCACAAACATTATGGGGATTATCAAAAGTTTAACCAATTCATGGTCAAAAACCCATATCCCTTATTGATGATAGTTGATCTCCCTTACCAGTTTTGAGGAGCCCGAGTGTTCTCAAAGATTGACTTGAGATTCAGTTATCATCAGTTGCGTGATAGACCATTTTATGTACCACTTTCAGCCTTTAGGAGAAGGTATGGTATATATAAATATGGGGTTATGACATTCGATCTCATGAACACCAGTGCAGTTTTCATGGCTCGGATAAACCAAGTGTTCCATCCATACATGGATTCATTATTGGTAGTCTATGTGGATGATATCCATGTGAACTCTCACACTCAATACAACCATTCCACAAATCCTGATATCATTTTCTGTATAATGAGATTGCATTAGTTAAATGTTATGCTCTAAAATTGTAAGTTTTGGAAGGACCAAATTCACTTATTAGGTCTTGTTATCTCCGAGACAGTATTGTCAGTAGACGTAGATTAAATGAGATCATTAGTTTTTTGGGAGTAGCTGAAGAGCCCAATTTAGGTACGAAATTTTATAAGGCTAGCTATATACTATAGACATTTCATACAGGACATTCATGCTTAGCATGACCACTAACGTGCCTCACAAAGAAGGGTGTGATGTTCTTGAGGTCATATTCTTATGAGTTGTCATTTCATGTGATGAAAGGTAGGTTGACTTAATCACTGATACTAGTTTTTTCATATGTGAGAAAGAGTTATATAGTTTATGGTGATGCTTCAGGTTTCTGGCTAAGAGTAGTGCTTATGCTGGGGGAAGGCATCATTGGGTATGGGGTCTCGGTAGTTTAGGACACACCAGAGGAACTACCTAACAAGTGATCTTGAGTTAGCTGTAGTTTTTCAGGATTTTACTACTGTAGACATTATCTATAGAGAGATCATTTTGTGATTTTCACCAATGAAAAAAGTCTCAAGTTTATCCCCACACAGCACAATATGAATTTGATACAAAAATGGTGGGTTGTGTACCTTTAATCAATTGATGTTGATATTTCCTACACACATGGGAAAGGAAATGTAATAGCTGTTGATTTGAGCATAAAGACTCATATACAGGATATTCATGAGGATAATAGTGATTACAATATTATGGATATGTTCTCTGAGATACATTTGTAGGTGCATGATATAGTAGGGAAACTATTCCTTTATTCTATAGATTTTAACTCCATTCAACTTGATTGAGTGAGAATGAGGAAGATATCAATTAATAAGTCCTAGTCCTATGGGAGACTGTGTCAAGAAGGTACCCTATTCTGGGATAGACTGTATGTGAGGATGAGATATTATATTTCAAGTTGAGCATATGGGTGTCAGTAGACGTATGCGAGTAGATGATGTGAGTCATAAATTCCTCAGTTTGGGAAGTTCATCCTGGTGGCATTGATATGTATACTTATCTACACTATCAGTATTGGTGGATATGTATAATATGATATGTTGATGGTTTTGTGATTAGATATTCCACTTTTCAACTGGTGAAGGAAGATCATCAGTGACCAGCAGGGATTTTTCAGCAGTTAACCATTTTCAAGTTGAAGTGGAATAGTGTTGTGATGGATGTTGTGACTGGTTTACCAAGAATTCCAATAGATAATGATGCAGTTTTTGTTGTCATTGACAGACTCACAGAGGATTCTCACTGCATTCCAGTCAAAAAGACCCTCATTTTAGATGAGATGTAATGGTTGTACATCTGAGAGACTGTATTTCTACTTGAGATTATGAACTCTATTGTTTCAAACAGGGAAATCTATTTTACTTCTCAGGTTTGGGGGGATTAGAAAGGGATTTTGGTACACATGTACTTTATAGTACATCTTACCATACCAAGACAGATTGCTAGTCTGAGTGTACAATTTAGGTGTTGGAGGACATGCTTCGAGCATGAGTCCTAGTTTTTGGATTTTCATGGGAGAAGAATATATCTTTGTGGAGTTTTCTTACAATAATAGTATTCAATATATTATTCAGATGGAACCTTATAATGATTTGTACGGTAGGCCATGACGATCACCCCTATGTTGGTAAGAAGCAAGAGATGAAACTTTTTTTGGACCATATCTTGTTCATGAGACCACAGAGAAGAATGGGTTTATTAGAAAGATTGTGGATTTTTCACAGTCATGATAGAAGTGTTATGTTGATCAACAGAGATGACCTTTGGAGTCAATGTTCAAAGATCAGGTGTTCTTGTGTATCACACTGAGGATGGTACACAAGAGGGTTTGCATACAAGGAAATATTTCTTTGAGATACGATGGATCCTTTGAGGTTTTGGAGAGAGTCATGTCGATTACCTATTGGTTTCAGTTACTTCAATGGTACGGAGCTATGCATGACACGTTCCAAGTTCCTCATCTCCGACGTTAATTCTCAGAATTGTCTCATGTCTTTCAACCCGAGGAGGTTGAGCTAGAGGAGGACACATCATTCGAGGAGAATCCTATCCGGATAGTGTATTACATTGTGATGGTCTATGTGGCTAGTATTTTCCTTTTGTACAAGTGTTATGGCAGAACATGCGAGTAAAAGACTAGACTTGGGATAGGGAGGCTTATGTATGATCATAGTGGATGGAGATGTTCGAGGATTCTTATTCTACGCTACCTTTCTAGGGAAATTTGGGCACAAATATCTTTAATGGGGAATGTTTTTAAGAAGGTAGATCTTCAATTTATTTGTGTCTTTATTTTCTAATTGTTTTTATGATAAAAGGGGAGTTTGTATATGTTTTTGGATTACACGATGTGTACTTATAAGTACATGATGTGTACCCAGTTTTCGTGGGTAGTTTTGTGATCTCCATGTAATGGATGAGCACATGGATGGGTGTGGTGACCAAGAGACCACCTAAAGAGGAGGATAGTTAAGTCATTAATCGGCAGTAAACTTTTAAAAGACACACCATGTTCTTTTCTTTTTTATTGTTAAATCAGACTAGTGTTGCGTCTCATTCACCAAAAGATCTTCTTCTAGTTCTGTCTCATCTAGGATCTATTTAGACAAGTGATTATTTTTTGAGACCCCGACTCGACATCCATTCTCTAAATCGACCATCGTTGATTGCGTTCGAATATACACATTAGGTTTTTACATCCTCTAGATCCTCATTTTTTGATTCCTCCTCTTTCTTTAGAAATCCTCGGAAGAATGTTTTAGAAATTTTTCTAGATCTATGACATTATAGGGAGATTAAAGGCATGAGGCTCACATATACAGATCATAAAGCGCCAAGGTAGGTGGTTTGGGCCTTTATGTAGTTAGTCTTTGTGTTATATGTTCAAAAGTACCTAATAACCCTATTTACCATCATAAATTATTCCCTCAAACACAAAAGTCATAGTAGACAATAACAGGGTTAAAAACCATATTAACAAAATACACAAAATAGGTGGTTTGTGCCTTTATGTAGTTAGTCTTTGTGTTATATGTGAAAAAGTACCTAATAACCCTATTTTGTGTATTTTGTTAATATGATTTTTAACCCTGTTATTGTCTACTATGACTTTTGTGTTTGAGGTAATAATTTACGATGGTAAATAGGGATATTTACCTTTCTATAGTTGTGTTTCCCATGTCTTCATGATATTGAATATGTGGTTTATATTTTCCTATTAGGATTCATTGTTATCCATGGCAAGTAATGTTAGGATGTAGTGATTTTATCGGACATGATGTGACATGTTGTATACTATATAGAGAAGTAGTTTATGAGGTTTACTTTGGGATCCATATGTCATTTGTTCATGATTTACATACACAGGGATGTGGGAACCTGGTGTAGTGTGACCATAGTGGAAATCAATGATGAGGGCTTTCCCTGAATGTCTATTATAATTATCATGCTGCGAGTCCATAAGGGAGATTGACATTGAATGATCCCTTAGAGTGCCTATAGTTACATTATGAGACCACATGAGGAATTGACGTTGAGTTCTTCCTCATAGAGTCTATGATTTACCATTAAAATTCTATAGGGGGAATTGATGGTGAGTGATTCCTTAGAGAGTCTTTGTTTGCATGAGAGCAAAGGGTTTAGACCGTTTGAGCATCCCAAGAGGAAATTAAATCATTGTATAAGCTGAAACAAAGGGGTTATGATGTGAGAAAATACCTAGAGCGTTACTTTAGATTGTTTGGTAGAACCATAGGGGATAGTTTTTGGGTACTTCTTAGAGGGTTACTTTTATTAGATTCTTACTTGTACATGAAAATAAACTAAAAATCACTATATGATTGTTTCGTTTGTAATACTTCCTCATTTAATACATCATATTTTTATTTCCTGTCATATATATACACTCACTGTTAGGTATCAATCATTCGGTGATTTCCTACTAGGATTCATCTCACACACTATTTGGGTTATGCTTTTGTGCCAAAAAAGAATATATTTTTGTTGGTAAAGATAAAGGATAATTCCTTTATACATCAGGTACTTGATTGCATTGGAGCTAGAGATCATGGGACCAAGTCAAGGCTTGTGATGTTTTTAGAGTTTATTTTTTTTCAATTTACATTGGTTTTGTACTACATTCCTGCTTTGTGGCAAGTTTAGCAGTTTTCCTAGAAATATAAATCATGCATCATTTATATATATGTGTGGTCTAGTTTTTTATAACTTTCAGTATTCCATTGTTTATATATTTCATGTTATTACTACTTCCTCTATTGTAAATCATTTTATTTCTGTTGTGTTACACTTCCAATGATGTAATTCATTCCCCAATATCACACCCAAGGCCCTCATTGCTAGTCGTCAGCCTATGGCTTTTTTGGGAAATGCACTTGACGCCATGTGAACAACCATGTACAGGGAACCTCTGGGCAGTGCCTGTAATTGGGACGTTACACTACCCATATGAAACTATCGCACGATAATGAAGGAAATATAGGTAATATCCCATTGTGTAAGAAAATAATTGGATGTATCTTGTACATGACAACGACAGACATTATATTGTATTTTCTGTGTGCCAAATAGTGTAGTATCAAATAAATAAAAATGAAATCTACATGATTGTAGTGAAAACAATAATCTGGTATATCAAAGGAACTATGTATTTAAATTGTTAATATAATGACATATCTCAGTCAGAGCTATTGGGATACACAAATGCAGATTGAGACAGTTCAACTGATGACAAGAAATCAATGTCATGAGGTGATTTATAACTTGGTGGATTCGGAATTTCGTTTCTATGCTCGAAACAAGATTTCATTTCATTGAGTAATACATAATTTTAGTACAATTCATCCACACAAGAATGTATGTTGTTATTATGGATGGATTATCAACATGATTTTATGGGAGTTGATGTGAATCCTCTTACCAAAATCCATTGAGATAATTAATGTTATATAAATCAAAGAAATAATCCATTCCATCACTCAAGGACAATGAAAAATAAAATAAAATATGAGTTTATAAAGGGTAATGTGGTGAAAGGGATTGTGATGTTATAGTATGTGCGTACAGAACTACAAGTAGTAGACATTCTTACCACGGCCTTAACCAACGAATTATTTTAGAGGCATTGACTTGCTATGGGAGTCCATTCAACTTATCGTACTTGAAAAAGTTTTGAAGTGGGACCCCTTCTCCCTGAGGATTGCTATATTTTTACTTAATTCCATAATCTATGTTGTTTCAAATGTCACAGTCCATAAATGAGGGACCATTGGGTTCTTTGAAAAAAGGCAAGAAATTGTATCTCTTCAAGGGGAGAAATTGTGGCTATTGAATGGAGAAAATTTCTTCTTTCAGCATGCTAGGAGAAGTTTATAGGCGGAGTTGTGAAATAAGGAGTGCTAATAAAAATATACGGACAATATAATAGTGGTAGTAGAATGACTATTACATATCAGTTTTATGATCTGAAAAATAAGACCTTATCATGGATAACATTATTTATTCCAAAACATTAGAACCCAAGAAGCAATATAGGGGGAATATTAAATATGGAAATGCTAGCAGTGATTAGTCAACGAAAATATATCAAGAATGATGGTGATTGTGATGAAAAATGTTGATTGGTTTCATGAATATGTGTCAGGAATGAATTGATTCATTGATAACATTTTCATCATTCTATTGTTTCTCAGGTTGAGAATTTCCCTTATGGTATTAGAGTATGCGATATGTGAATTTTTGATCATTATCTGAATCTCATGAATAAAATGATGGTAGAATATGGATAGATATAAAAAAGGTATCATTTTATGATTTAGTTTTCAATAAAAAATGGTGGAAATGGTTGGGAAAATAAATTTCAAGGATGCATTGAATCATTTGTTGGTTGATTGTGTTTTTTGACAATGTGGGATTCTTTGTTGACAAAGTGGGTTTCAATTGTGATTTTTCAAGTTCCATATATATTTTTAACAACAAATATTGACAAAAGAACCATGAAATATTAGGAAATGTACGAAAAATATGAGTATGGAGGAAATAAACATACAAAACCAATCTAACATAAAATGGGGTCTTGTGGGAATAGAGGAGATATGGGGTGACACATCGAATATCTTGTGTGTAGGTTGGGGATTCCTATTAATTAGAGGTGACCCCCCTCATTAATGCAAACTCTACACTTAGATAGAATTCAAGCTCAATATCACATATGATTTTATGTAAAGGGAATTTCACTAATGAAGAGGATTTACATGAATGTTAAAGAAGATGCACATATGATTTGAGTTGCGCGGAAGATTGATGTTTCTCGTAAAATGTGTTTCACAAAAAAAGTTGAATATTATGTGGAAGAAAAATTAAGGATTGTGTGAAATATCTATGTTTGAAAATTCATATAGTGGTAAAGAATTATTCATCAGTGGATGATGGAGGAACATCAATATAGAATCTATATACAGTGGAGGATGTATTCATTAGAGATAATTAAAGTACAAAAATGTCTATAAATAGTGAGTGTACCTTTAGAAAATGTGTGCACATGTAAGTTGAAAGAGTAGTGAGCTTTACTGTTGTATTTTCTTATAAAAAAAGCACAGTGACTACATGTAGTTCTTTGTAAAAAGAAGTGTGATTTTAGTGGGATTTGTACATCTTCACAATCATTGTTGTTTCCTAGATTGACATATCTCAGTGATGGTGATCAATGTAAAATTTTTGTGCCTTGTTCATTATTTAATTTTTGTTCATACCATGCTAAAGTAAATAGAGGGAAGGAAATTTTGATTAATAATGAAACAATATTAAAAGGGGTAGTTGTTTTAATCTGTCATACCCTGATTCTCCCCCACTCAGGGTATTTGACCTAGTGGACCAGACATTTACAATTATAATTTACGTACATATAATATCTTATCTGATATATATATATATAATATCAATAAATTTTTCTAATATTTCAATATTAAAACCATCATTTCTGAGCATTAATAGCGTTTTTAAAAAAATCTTGTTTTACTATTCATTATGACCAAAATTTATGTTGACCCCACTATCAATTATTAAATATCCTGAATATATATATTACTAAATTAATTTCACAAAATCAGAATAATTTAATTTATAATCATACTCATAACATAAAACAAAATGATGTTTTCTATAAAAAATCTTTTCCATTTTAGAAATTTTTTGATACCAAAATAAAACATAAAATTATTTAAATTGGATTTTTTCAATAATTTAATTGTACTAATTTTACTTAATAAAATATTTTATAATAAAATAAACATTTATAGATTCTTTAATGGAAAATATAGTTTTCAAAAAAAAAATTCAATATTCATTAAAAAATAAATACTTTCTAGAAAATTATTAAAATTTCATGATAGGATTATTTTAACATGATGAAAATAAAAGTTATTTTCATTTTTTAAAAACAAATTCTAGAACTTGTAGTAATTAATTAAATTTCTTTTCCAAAAAAAATTAATGTTTTTATGGAAAATGTGATTTAATGTGTATATTGAATATACTAAAAGAGAGAGAACATTTTTATTAATATATTTTAATTAATTGTAATAATTATAAATATTATTTAAAAACATTGATAATTTTAACATGTAGTCAAAATTTTAACAGCTATGTTATAATTGAATACTATTTTCCTGTTTATTTAGACCCATTGTTGTCTATGTATATTGATATTGAAGAGATTAAATTTATTTAAAGAAAAATATATCATAAAATCTCAAAGTGTTACAGGTTTGTTGAATGTGATGTGTTTACTATATATATATATATATATCCTTTTTTCCTTTTTCTCTTGGGCCATTTGTAAGAAGTACATTTTCATAAATGATATTTTTAATTTTGGAATCATATGACATACACCTACATCTATATTTATTTTAAGAAATATTTCATATGATTAATGTGTTAAAAATAAAATATATAAAAAATTCCTATATAATTTTTTTGAGTATTCAACTCAGCTAGACTACTTTATTTTCTATAATGGTGGGTTATTTGGATCCTAGTTCATTAGATACTCTGGTGATGAGAATATACCCACTTCATTACTGGATGCAGAAGGACTCTGTTATGGTCTAATTTAGGTATTAAATTCCACACTCATGTTATCATAATGTGTTATCTATAGTAATGGTATGCCTAATGAAAACTCTATGTTGGGTAATTGGTTTTTCATGATGATTTCTATTTATTTAATTATAAATTCACTAACTAGATGTATCAGATTTTTCAATATTAAATCATTACGGAATTCTAATTTACCAAACATCTTTGGTATAAGAATAATCATGTTCTGGGTTGTTAAAAGGTATGTTATGTCTATTTTCTATATTATCAATGTCGTATGATATGGTGGGATCAGTTATATTCTTTCCCTTCTTTTTTAAGGCGGTAAATTCAGTAACAATGTATGAAATCATGTATATTCTGGTGCATTTAGAAATATTAACATGTGTTGAGATATTACAAGATTACTCCGAGCATGGGTGAGATTCATGGTATATTATTTGATCTTTACATGTTTTTTTTGGAATAGATAGTGAGTTAGGTTAATGATCTTATGATTAACAGGATGTGACTCATAGGAGTGTTAGTTGTTTATGTGATGATTTTAAATTAAAGAATGAAACCATTCTGTTCTGTTAATATTATGTATGATCGTTATGGATAATCATTGAGTGGGTTCTCAAATGTTAAATATTTATTGTGTATTGAATGTATGCTTGTTTGAAGATGTATTGGTAAAATTCATGGTGTGATGGTGTAGGTGTGAATAATTTATTGAAGGTTACCATATGGTTTTAATTTTTTTAGTTGAACATGTATAGTTATGATGGAAATGTTTTAGGTACTGGAATATCATTATCATATGCATTGAAGTAGTATGGTGATGAGACTCTCATGGTATTGGGAGCCTAGGGTTTTCAATGAAATATTGTGATGTACAAATGATGAGAAATTAAATTGTAAACCAATCAGTTTTGGTGTCATAGTAGATCATGTTAAAACCCTCATAATAGTGTTGCTAGGTTGGATTGAATATGGATCAACAAGAGTGGAAATTATTTTGTATCGTGATCCACAAGGTTCATTGAATGGGTATATGAATAAGAAAATATATATAATGGAGAGATCATTATCAGATATTAGATAATTTTATTAATAGTATGTTAAGTATGGGAGAATTTTGTGTTTCACATTGGTGCTTGGATGTGTTTGTAATTGTAACTTATAATGATTTGGTTCAGTAATAAACACATCATGTTCCTTAGAGATTCGTTTTTTGGTTCAATGATGTGATGACAACTATAATTTGATAGCAACAAAATTCATATCAATCATATTTGAATAACCATTATAATTTATGGATCCATTGTTTTGTGGGATTGGTTAGAGAATACTCATGATGAAACAAAAATAAAGAATGGTGGTAATGAATATTTATATTTTTGACACTTATAAATATTAAATTTGATGTTTGGATGATGTATTAGTAATCTTAGATGCATTATAATTAAGATCAAATTTTATTCATTGTGATGTAATTTTGTCATAGGCTTAGGGTGAACCACAATTTAGGACATGGTTCTCTTGATAAATTGTTATTTATGACATGGTTCAGGTGGTAAAACCTAATTTGTGGCATGGTTTTATGGGAAGACCCATGTTTTGTACATGTTTTATGTAGTAAACTATTGTTTGTAGTGTAATTACAATAGTAAATAATGGAACAAAAAGTAGTTAAGGTTTCATTTATGGCAACCACTCTTTAGTAGAATTTAATAGTTGGTATGATGTCTCATGGGATGAGTGTGACCTATGTAAGTGGGAAAATAATGATTTAGATAAGGAGGTAGGTGTTTCATTTCATGATGTGTCAGTGGACGTGACTATGATCTTGCCGAAAATTCTACGATGGTAATTTTCAATTGTATTTTCTAATTGAATCAGATGAGGTAAGAAATAAAATTATAAGATCTCAACATCTCTAAAGATGATTTTTTTATTATTTTAAGGTATTATTTTACCCTTTTTTATCAAACCTTGGTTTCATATTTCTATAGATTTCATTCAGATGGTATTGATGAATTTTGAAATCCATTAACTTATGCATTGTTGGACAATAGTTATTGAAATTTTTGTGGTATTTCATAGAAATAATTGAGCCCCTTTGTGATCCATTGAAGGCGGGAACACAGTTTGAGCAGACCATGTCTCCAGGTTTCACAAAAAGTTTACCCTAAGATAGATAATAGTTTCACAGTTGGAATAAGGTTATGAAATATGTGCACCCACCATGGAGTATCCATGAAACCTAGAAATTATGGGAATATAATTTGGAAAACCATGTGCCCCTCCCAGGAAACCACGATTGTGAGGTTTTAATTCACTGAAATATTATTTAAAAATAAAAAACAAACAATTTATATCGATCATCACCCTATTTGGACAATATATTCTTTCTAGCATTTTTCAAGGCTCACAAGTTGATTATGAGGTTCCATGAACATATTTCTTTGGGAATCAATAACAGTATATAATGTCTGACTCGTCTTTGTAAGTGTTATCTTCCAAGTTTAAATTCCTAACATTTCTATATTTCTCCCCCTTCAAATTTGTTTGGTTCTCCATTATTATGGATTTTACTAATCTATGTATTGATGGATCCTGTATCATTGAATCGTGCTCCTAGTTTTAGATAATATATCTTATCTTCTATTGTGAACTCATCCATTATACTTAAAATTAAGGGTTATGGTTTGGTGAGAGAACATCAACAATCATGAGTCAGATTATCAAATTTCTAATTCTGAATTTATTGATTATTATTTTTTGAATGTAATACTTTTGTTTCATTTCCATGTTGTAAAATTACATTTAAATTAAAATGGTAAATTTAATTCCATGAAAGTGGGGAACCCTTCATGGATCCCATTAGACCTATTGGAGATTATGTGACGAGATTTTATTACAACCCATTGGGTGTGATAATAGTTTTGAAATGATGATTACTTAATTGTCAAACAGTTAAAAAATCTGTTCATAATATTGAGATAAATACATATTTCATTGTTCATAATTGGATTTAATAGGATGTTATTCAAAACTATTATGAGTTAATGAGAAAGGAATATTTTTTATAAATGTATTAATGGTGAATTGTTTATGTTTTTCCTTGGAAATAATTTAATTAACCATGGATGTTTATGAAAAATAAAACTGTTCTATATGATGTGTATTATTGATAATAAGGATAAATATGATTAATTAGATGTATATACATTTAAATATGTTATTTTTTTATTGATTGATCAATGAGGTGTGGGTCATTGACTAATGCTCCAAATACCCTTGGGAGTTACATGATAATGATATAGCTAACCAATTCAAGCATGTGAACAATGATTATTGGGATAGAGAATAATAATACATGTTCCCATGGGGTGGAGACTCATGATATAAGACCAAAATATATATTTTTTATGTGAATATGAAAATTGTGGTTTGGGTTTATAGATGATTTTCAAAATACACTTGGGGTTCCAAACAATTACTATAGGCCCATAATGCATGATTATAAAATTGTAATTAAATTATTTTATAATTAACATGAAATAATGAAGTATTATATCCAATTGTGTATGGTTAAAATTCTATAATGGTCTAAAGTAGGTATTATAATCATGTGTGTCATCATTAACCTAGGGGACAATGGATATATTTAAATATTAATAAATGTGAATCATATTTACATTCACTAGAATATTTTTTATTTCATTTTAAAACATCATACATAATGAAGACTGGATATTTCGTTAGTCACCACTAGTGGTGTCCTAATAATTTGTACCCACACCCTAGACATACGGCGTAATATGTACACAAATATACATTGGGAATGCCGGACAAGATAAGGGAATGATAACATTGATAGATGGTTGAGTTTTTATTTTCTATAGAGAATGCATGAGGGAAAACGACATGATATTAGTAATCTCTTAGGGGATGTTAGTGTGCCCTTATTTTGGGTATTCATTATACACTTGACACTTTTATTTCATTAAATATCCCCTAATTTAGATTATTTTTATTTTATTTATTATAGATTTATTTCTGTGATTATTATTGGTTATTAATAATTTTATAACAATTTTGATATTTATTATTTATTTGTTTTTTTTTGATAAATTGATAAGGAAATTGTAGAACCCAGTGCTATATATTTGGCCCTAACATTTATTTAGAAGCGTCTGGAATACAGGGATCCATGCCAGAGTAATTTTAATAAACTAGTTTGGAGCACAAATAAGTGGCACTTGGGTAAGGATGTTATAAAGTTGTATAAAAGGTATGTTTAAATTTATTATTAATATTTTGTAACGGTATACATTATACAATAATGAGTCAGTCCATGGTTATGAGCTCCTGTAAGGGAATAGGTAACCAATGTTAATGGGAACACAAAATTACCTTCGATGGTATTGATAAAATTGATATTTTCTAGTACAATTGGTTGTTATTTGTCCTTGGGTAATGCAGTTTCTGTGTGATGGTATAGTTTTATGGTTATTGAGATTTTCCTCATAGCCCTATGTAGAAAGTTTTATGAGTATACATGCATTATTTTATGCACTCATGATTTTATTTGACTAGAATAATTTTTTTCATGCACGAAATATAATGTTTTGTGTTATTTGTTGAAATTGAAATTTGTTATCAAGTATTTTAAAATGAAATAGTTCATAATAAAGAATTTATAATAGTAAATTAGGATATATTTTTTAATTTATAATTATTACCATATTTTAATAATGGGAAAATAATAAATAGGAAATTTTTTTATCTTGTGTTATCCGTAAACCATGTTAGGGATGGTTATGGGAAATGATAGTGCCTCATTTTTGACCGTCTGGAGGTGTATGAGGGATGAATTTTTATAACATTTTGTGAATCCCTATCTGTTAATTTTGATACATATGTGTTATGTGTCCTATGAAGTGTCTTTGGAATTTCAAATACATGGATCCATGAAAATGATTGTTCTTAGCAAACAAAGTGGAAATTTTTAGGAATGATTCTCCAGTAGTGGGACAATAGTTCTCAATATTTAGGGAGAATGGGGTGGGAGAGCAGTTCCATGTCAAAATTTCATGCTTTATGTAGTTTGTGGATAAATACATAGGGATGTCAATATAATGTATGTCTAACCAAACATGGGAATTCTAGTTATAAAACCCCAAAATTCTCTAAAGAGTGTGGGAATTGTGCAGTTGAGTTATGGATTGTGTCTATCAAGATGATCCTTAACCATTTAAAGACCCCTATAAAAAATATTCTACTTGTATGATTATATATTATGTGGTAAAGTAAATCATTAATGGGATACTCAACTCTAAATGAGTAGTTTGAAAGCGTAGTATGTTCGTAATTGATGAGAAATTCCTAGAAACCATTGCCAAATGAATCTCAGGTTGGAGAGAGTAGTATAGTTTATAAAGTTTATCTTGGTGAGTATATTCATAGAGAACTTTTATAGTCACAACATTGACATGTAGTTCTTTATTCAAGTACTTATAATTAAAAAGGAAAATACGATGAGTCATTTTGAAGACATATAAAAATGTGAGATTAATTCATAGGTAAATAACATTCAAATTGAGGTGTTTTTTGAGGTAATGAATAATGATTTTATTTTTTATTGGATCCTGAAATAGGATTTTATTAAATACTAGGTGGTTTGTTATGGATTACTATGAGATACATCTACTACGGGTTTGAAGCATCTATATGAGAATGTTAAATATATATTGGAAATGTATAGTGTCCATGGGGAACGATTAGTTACAGAGGGAAATAATCATGATCTGTTCTATTAGTGGGGTAGTTTGTGTCACTAATGTGACCAATATCCCTGACGAATGGTAGTGTTTCCATCTTATGGACAGTCTAGAAATTTGTAGTGGATCTACAGGAACCCACGATAGATGGGTAGTGATGGAGGATATCGACCAAAACGTATTATGAGAATGATATCATATACCCCTTATCGGTCTGTAAGATGGAGTACTATTGGACATAATGGTCAAGGTGGAAGTAATGGTACATTACAGAATGAGTTTTTATATTAGTGGTGTAATGTGACCAAGGGGACATAAACTAGAACATATCGAAAAGGGGAATGATGATCACATGTAGTTCAGCTAGAACTTCTGGATAGTTACACAGGGCCATCTACTGTTATAAGAAATATTCAAATAGATTTTTTAAATTATTAAATATTATTTGGTAAAAGTTCTATGCATACTTTATATATTCTTGACTTGTGAATTATCTAAGTTTGATTGTGGACTTTGTGAGTGCGAAAATGATGACTGACACACATATTGGTGAATTATTGAGGGCTATCTATATATGCATGGGATGCATTCTTCAGGATAGTTAATGTCATTCCCATTTTGAAATTTACATACATTAGATGATATGTATTTAATTGATTTTGGGAATGGAATGGATTTTATCATGCTATGTCCATGTCGATTGATACAATATCAGAGTAATCATTATGTTTCATGAGGGTAATAGTTATGTTCATCATGGAGAATATTATATCTCAGAAGGCTGTGTAGGGATAGCTCATCAGAAACCCTGGGAGCTCACTACCCTTGTTTTGACACATCTTTTAGTTGTCATGGGTGTAAAGTATAATTTCATTCATCAATGTGTATACATGGTTTCATATGTGTTTTATGAGGACCTCTCAATTCTCCCATCAAATATAGATGATGATTTCATGATTGGGAGATTTCCCACAGTTGTTCAAGCTTACATTCCACCTTACTGAATGAAATATTAATATCTTAAATAAGATAATATTGAGTAGGATGAGCTGATGTATAAAGGATTTATTTTCCTATGTATGTCACCATGGGGTCCTCCAGTTTTGTTTTTTAAGAAGGATGATCATATGTTTCATTTCTATGTTTATTACTAGAAGTTGAACAAGATGATAGTGAAGAACCCTTATCCTCTTCCATGTATCAATGATATCATTGAACAATCGAGAGAACGTTTTTTATTCATCATGATTTACTTGTGATCAGTGTATCATTGGTTTAGTGTTGGATAATTTGATATATTGGGAACATCATTTATATATAAGTATGTCCTATACAAGTTCATTTTTATTCATTTTGGGATGATAAAAAAATTTTCTATGTTTATTGCCTCGATGAACCAAATCTTCCACTCATACCAAGATCAATTTGTGTTTTTTATGGATGTCTTGTTAGTGTAGTATATGAACCATGATGATTATTCCTGAAATTTTCATGGGAAAACTAACAGAATATAATATATAAATCCATTTATATAAATTTCAATATGGATCAACATGGTTCATTTCATGGGACACATCATCTCTATGGATGGAGATTCAATTAATATTAGCTATCCAATAATCCCATAAAGGGAAATAGTGTTTTGATTATTTGAGCTAGAATACACAAACTCAGGTAGTTTAGGAGTCCAGTTCATAGTGGAATATTTGGAACATGCTATCTATGATCCATATTGAGGTTCATGTGGGCCAACATCATATAAACCTCCGGTTCATATCAATTGTTTTTACACATAGAAGCTAGGTTAGGAAGTGGGGGTTTGTGGATTTAGATTGTTTACCCTTGAAAAAATTTGTTCAATGTGGGGAGTCACCGTCCTTCTGGACTATAAAAAAGGATCATTTCATCCATGTTTGGATTCGTGTTGCTTTCCCAATGTGTTTTAATGATTTTGGATTTGTGAATTTCAACCGTTGAAGTGGGTAGTGCATCCATGATTGACCAAAATTTTGCATGACATATATCATTAGAATTTTTTCACAATCATAAAAAAATATATTTATACTTTTATGACATGATGATACACCTTCCATCAGTTTAATGATGATCATTAAGGACATTTTGGTTTATTATAGTCATTTCAAATTCCACATTGGATGTGGGATGATGATACCATGTGATTAATAGTTGGTATTCTAATGATTCCATGGAAGAATGATATTCGGTGAAATTATGGACCGATTGACCAACCTAGTAAATTTAATTTCTATCTAGGATATATTAATGATTGATTAGTTGTGGGGTTTTTTTGTTGAATGAATGTCTATTTTCATGGTGTGCCATAGATTATAATTTATGATCGTAATGGGTGTTTTAGTTATCACTTGTTTTAGTTCCTATTTAAAGTGCTGGTTAACTAGGTTCTTCTATGTATTCTTTTCCACTTGAATATAGATAGGAAATTAGAGAATAAAATTTTGGTGCTAGAGGACATTCTTAGTGTAGAAGTCCTTGAATTTTGTGTAATATTGCATAATCCCATAACACTGATTGATTTCTCTTATAAAAATTGTTATCAGGTTAATATTCATATTGAACCATACATGGATCATTATTCTAGTACATTCATAACTATTATATAATGGTTATAGGTGGGTGAGTAATATTAATTAGAACCAATTATTACGTTGCAGACATTGGAGAATGTCCAGTTGATTTGGAAACATTTCTAAATGGTTATGAGTAGGAATTATCCATATGATGGTATAAATTGTTTACAATAGGAGAATAGAGTGTGTTATTTTGATTATATTATTTGTAACTATGATTTGATCAGACTTGAATTCATAGATAGGGAAATCGTGCCCTCAGGTTTGATGGATCGTTTTAGATTGTGGAGAGGATCAAACTAGAGGAATATTTCATGGAGGTCCCAAAGATGTGTATATTTATTCAAAATATTTTTTATGTGTGACATACTATTATTATCACCTCCACCATTATCATTTTATTTATGTCACTGATTTTGAACTTGATGATGATTCGGCCTTTGGTGAGCATCAAATTCCTGCAATGGATCACAATGAGAATATTTTATAAGGAAAGACCGTGTAGTTGGTATGAGTATTATATTATCCTGGATCTATTTAATAGGTGAAGTGAGGGAAGGAATAAGGTATTTTTCCCAATATAGTGGACATTCTTTCCTCAAAATAACATTTCTTATTTTTATTAATTCTCAAGGATGAGTGGTTTTATGGTGTGGAATTTTTGAGATCTTGACATTTCTAGAGATGTCTCGTACTCCTCTTCAGGTATTGTTTACCATTTTAAAACTCCTTAAATTGTTTTGAATTTCATGGAGTTGTTTTTTTGTGTTCAGTGAATTATGGAAGCCCTTATTGTAGTTAAGAGTTTCTATACAATAAGAGATAACTATGCAGTATTCCTCAGGAAACTATGCACCCCTATAAGAGCCACTAGAAAGGAGATACAAATATGACCAAACCATGATACCTACTTAAAAATGAACCTTAATAAATATTGTCTAATCATATTTGGAATGCATCTTAAAAATCATTCAACCACCTAAGATTAACCATGAACTGTAGATAGTATGGGAACACGATTAAGGCATGTATTTTGGAAAACCATTTGGCCCACCCATGAAACCACACGATAAGGATTTTAAACCCTTGATATTTGTTCAAAAACTTTTTAACCCTATTTTGAATCCTTAATATCTATTCCTAATGTAATTTTCATCCTTTTTTGAGGTTTCCAAGTGGGTTACAATGCTCTTTGAATTTCTTCCTCTACAAATAAAGGATCCAGGGGATGTAATAACTCAAATTTGTTAAGTGATATATTACTCTTTTAAATTCATCTCTTTCATTTCATTCTCCTAATTTTGAGAGAGTTTATTTAATCCATTTTCGATGATTTATTTATGTATTCATATGGCTCGTGATTCATTGTTTTTTGGTCTACGGTATTGATCTTAGATCTCATCCATATTTGCAATTTCCACAATTCTACATTGAATTGAGGATTATGGTATGGAAATTATTCATCTGGGGTCATGGTGTTGGTGGTCTAATTAAAAATTCCCATAGTCCTTATTTTATCAGTTGTATATAATTTCTTAATTTCATTTCTAAATTGTGAAAAAAAAAATTTATTTAAAATGACTAATTTAATTCCATGACATTTGGAAACCCTTCAGAAATACTGTCAGACCTGCTCATGATTATGAGATAGGATTTGATGAAAACCTATGGGGTGTGACAATGCATTTAAATTGAGGACAATTTAATTTTTAAAATAGGATCTATGTAGACATTAATATTGATCCAAATACTTATTTCATGGTCAATAATTGGTGTTAAGGGGTTGGTTTGTTAAATTATATGAATTATGACTTGTGACTAATATTTCATAAATGGATTAATTGTTAATTTTTTATATTATTCTTTGGGTATAACATAATAAAAAAAATTTATATATGATAAATTAATTGGTCAAACATGGTATGAATGACCAATTTGAATGTTAAATATGTTGATACAGGATTTAGAAATTATGATATTTTTCAAATTTGTGATGGATTGATCAATTTTTTGCGGGTTAATGAATACAGATACAAATTCCAATGGGGTTCCAGGTGGATGCTCTTAGACCCGGATGCATGAACATGAACAATGAGGTGTGGGATATGTAATGATTCTACATATACCTATGCAGTTATATACTGGTTCTCTATGACCCTGTTATATTTTTAATGGGAATTTGAACAATGTTGTGTAGGTAAGTGACTAATGCTGCAAATACCCATGGGGTGAATGATTTCTACTCTATGAAAATAAATCACGATTATGAAATTTAAATTTAAGGAATATTTAGTTCCCATTATTGTATGAAATTTTATATCTCCATTTTTGAGAATTTAGACTTAGAAATGGATGATGTATGTGTTATTAGATCAGGTTTCATAGTAAACTTGGGTTCCAATGTGGTTAATTAAAGAATAAAAAAACTGAAACATGTTTACATTTGTTGGAATATTTATTTTTTAAAAAAATTGTTTAAATTAATATAGGTTGTATATTGAATTAGATGTCATTATTTTTGGCCAACTGAGTTGTAATCAAATCATACTCAGGTTTCTCAATCAGTTCCCTAATATACTTTAGGATTGTAGGAATGAATATGGGAAACAACCACATATTAGATGAATGAGTTCAGATTTGGTATGGATCATGGATGATGGATGAAAACATGATGTTGGTAAAAACATGGAAGATATTAGTGGGTCATTATTTTGGGATTTCTTGAGACACATTATAGTAATATAGAATGACATATCTACTATATTTTTTTATTTTAATTTTGTTATTTTGGATTTATTGATGTTTATTGATTTGATTAGGGGTTATTATATTATCATTTATCTATTGATTATTTATTTTATTATTTTATTATTTGATATAGATAGAATAGTCTCCCCAAATTTATTTGTAGGCTCTTGTTGTAAGTGGGATGCTTGAAGCTTATGGGATGCCCAAATGACGTCACATATTGAACATACATGGGGAAA
Source organism: Viscum album (assembly GCA_963277665.1). Lineage (NCBI taxonomy): Eukaryota > Viridiplantae > Streptophyta > Magnoliopsida > Santalales > Viscaceae > Viscum > Viscum album. The sequence goes on from OY728151.1 coordinate 122,314,765, forward strand.
CATAACATTTCACTCATGTCGGTACATTACAAAATTGTATCATTGATACAATTAGAGAATCATTTGAAGTTGTTTTGGGATCATACCTTATATTTTATTGAATTTGATTCATCGAGGATTAGTGTTTAGGGTTGTGAAGAAAATGTGTGGTTAAAATTCAAGAGTTGAAAATGATGGAATATCAATGCCTTGATGGATGTGGTTAGTCATTGGATGTGGTTTAGTTCCTAATGTGACCTCTCATGGTAGAAAATAGGTATATTTTGAAGATTTTAAATATATATCTAGTTATGGATCATATATTTTTTATAATATTTCATATATTTATATGGTTGATGGTGTTTTGAGACCTAGGTGGCAAAATTGTATTTTGTGTGTCTGATATTATGATATAATTTATTTAAAACATGGTTTCTTGTTTTGTGGGATCCCCGAGCATTTGAGAGAGTATCATAAGATCTATGTATGATCATGCAATTGAAATTAAATAGTTGTAGGATATTAATTCCATGATATTGGGACTCACAACATAAATACTTGGGAACATTTGTCAGGGGTCCCCATAACATCTAATTTATAGTTTGACCCATTAGTACATTATAAGATAGTTGTTTATCTTCTATTTTCACCAAAAGACAGGGTCTGGCCCCCATTTATTTTTTTTCAAAAGAGAATATTCTCGATGGGTTGAACATTTATCCATACCCTTACTTTGATCCACCATAAGTATTATGGAATTTTACTATTTTTTATTGATTTTAGATATGTTCTTGAATTTTTTTATTGTCTTTTTTATAGAACATCTCTTACTCAGTTTAATTTAGTGATTCATTTTCAATTATATATGGAAAAGGTACAATCAGAAAAAAAGGATCTATTATGTGTGGTGGCTAGTGTAGGATATTAGATGATGTTCATATATAGTTTGAATCAGTTTATGTTGAATTAATAACATATCCATTTTTTTTAATTTTACCTAAAATTATTGTAATTGATGCTTGACCGGGTGCGGATTTAGAGGGGTTTTGGTCTACATGTTTTTGAGTAAATGCTATAGAAATTATACAAGTGGTTGGTCACAATGTTATTGTGAAAATAGTGAATTGTAATATTTGGAATGAATATGACACTTATGATTTAATTTAATTTTTTTATTATAAATTGATATAGTTAATCATTTATATCATATAATGTAATAAAGGAGCACGGGGAGTAGGGTGAGTTTGGATGAGGAATGGTGCATGCTTGTCTAAGGTGTCATGGTGCATATATTTTGGGGAAACTCCATAACAGAGGTAGGTGGTTAGTTTAATATAAGATCATACACTTGATTATGCATGATTTATACATTATTGTATAATTTATAGGTTTAGGTAAAATGGATACTCTCTATGAAAATAAAATAAAAAGTTATAAGATGATATGTAGTCTCTTATACTATGAATAATTGTTCTTTATCACTTGAGTATGTTGTAACCACTGAGAAATTGTGACCCTATGGTATGAGGAAACGTTTTGACCTAAAAAGTTAATTTAGATTGTATTGTGTGTTGAGATGCGATGCAGGTAGCAAACGACTATTTTCTCTATGGAAATTTCAGCTGGTGTGTGAATATTATTTCTACTGATGATAAGTTAGATGGTCGTATTTCTTTACCATAGTCAGTGAAAACATCATTTGGGAGGGGATTGAATCGATGATCATTGTGAGATGGATAAAACCTAGGATAGTACATAAATTATGACACATAAGGATTTACTAAAGGTTAATCACGATGAGAAATATCATTTGGGGAATGTAAAAAAAGACCAAAGAGGGGATTGTAGAAATAATTCGACACTATTTATTTGGGTAGAAAGCTATTTAGAGTGTGAAATATGTGAATGGACCCAGGGTAGAGATACTAATTGTGTTGGATAACATGGTAGTGATGGGGAATTTCCCATTAGATCTGGGTTAAGATAACCTTCGAGATGTTCTTTAAATAATGGCTAATGAACATTATTTTGAACTAATTATTACAGATTGTGATGTGTCTGGTAAACCTAATGGATTAATAGTTTGGTGAGTGTATTAATGTTCATGTTGTGGGGTTTTGTCTAGTGTGAATAAAATGTTGTGATTAGATAGTGTTTTTTGTAATCTATTGCACCCTTGTTTTATTTACACAACCTCCTCATTATCTCTGATTATGGGTTGGTTTGATTTTGAGATCCCAATAATCTTTGGGTATTTAATTGTATTTTTTACCTACATGGTGTCTTTAGAGATGGGAAGATTACTTTTGACCATCATATAGTTTTCATGGAAGTCATGGTATTCTTGTTACCTTCAAGGAGTGTGCACAGTTTGGTTGGTGTGGATAATTGACATTTTTTGGAATGAATTGAGTTAATGACCACCCCAAGGCTAGGTTGGGTTCATAAATAGCACCATCCCTTGATTTTATTGGGTTATAAACCCCATGTTAGAGGGTTTAGTCATTGTATGATGTGATATTATAATGATATACCCGTCCTCAATGATAATGTAATGTGTAGAGATGTAAGCATGTTACCATTCCCTGTCCCTTTTGGTATAGGGATAATTGGTGTATATATCTCTAAACATAGTCCTCAACTATGGGATGGGAATCCATTTAATGGAACTAGATGTCAATTCATTGAGTAATATTTTGGAATGATGTCAAATATAACAATATCAGGTGTTTTGGTAGAATATTTTTTTTATAATGACATGATGTGTGGGGATTCTTGGTTGTTGTGATAACACAAAACATCCAAGAAAATTGTGTGACCAGTTTATTTTATTCATGTAAATATGAATATGATTGTATATAATTGGGGAACATATTAAGAAACTATCAAGATGTATTTTGGACACCCAAAATTGAAACATTGTTTCATGTGAGGACCTTATTGTTTGAATTCATGTTCAGAATAATCCTTGTATTGGATTGGGATGGTGTAGCTCAATGGTTTTGAGAGATTTGGTGTGTGATACACATAAATGGAGATAAGGAAAGTGTGTATGAATTTTTTATATTTTGTTAAATTTGTATCTTATATTGGCCATGTCGACCATCAGTTAATGTATTAATGTATGAATTATCAAAGGGATTCATTATATATTTTTGTTAATTTAATATTACATATTCATATTATGTGATGGATGTTTTTTTTATTTGCATTATTTTATATGACTGATTTTATGGAACATCTTCTCCACTTTATAGATTAGAACATCACTGTATGTTTTTAGACTCAGAATTATATGTTAGAAATCATTATATAATGTTAACACTTATTATAAGACACCATCATTTTGGTCCATGATCTGGATAATTAGAAATGTTATTATATATTATGAAATTTTAAATTTCAAAATATAATATTTATTTATGTAATATTATTTTTTACTATATAATACCAAAATAATTTTTAATGATATAATTATTTTTATTCATGTATTTTTGTGTGATCAATGAAAATATAATTTTTTTATCATTTAAAATTTTGAATATAAAACATTTATCAAAAATTTGATAAAAATATTTAAATAATAAAAAAATAAAAAAATATTTATTGAATTATGAAATTTATGAAAATAGTGAAATTTGTTGATGAATATTAAGTTAAATGATATACTATGATTTATAATAAGTTAAATAAATCTAAAAAGCAATTTTTATGAGAAATAATTAATGTGAGAATTATTTTGACCTAACAAAAATGTTTATTTATTATTATTGGTTACAAAAATGAATATTATTGAAAATATTTTGAAAATATAATTTTTTATGAAATGTTCTATTTAATAAAATCTATTCTCCGACTACTACAAATAAAACCCTTAACCACGCACATATCTTCACCTATAAAACATATTCATTTCACATCAAACTCCACTATACTTATCTAATTAAATTAATGTTATTCATAAAGGACATAGTCTCATTAAATGTAGTCATTATATGGAATAGTTCTATTGTAATGTAGGGGTATGAATACTGAGGTATCAAAGAGTTATCTAAGATATTAGGTTATCCTAATTTCACTAACTCGTAATATTTATAATTATTAATTATAGTAATTTTACATTAATGTAATAATTATTAAAAATTTTTACAATTTCAATATTGATTTTATATCAGGAACAATTCATTCCAAGAATGGTTTATATCACATACAAGGATTATGTTGTTTCAATTCTATTATTTGCATCATGAACACACACACACATATATATATGTAATGATTAATATAATTAATTTCTATTTGTTAATAATACCTAAGTTAAATTGAAAATCATTATAAGTCATCATGGTTAATTACCTAGCCTAATCATACCAAATGTAAAATTTTTCCATCACGAATATGAATAGTAGAAACTATGATATACATATATAAATTTTAGATTTAATTATTTTTGTGAAGTATTTACCTAATTTTATTTATTTAATGATCTCTTATTTAATGAACAAGGATTAATACATTCAAATTTAATTATTATTTCAAACAAATGGAATGAGACCCTTTATAGAAACATTTATGAATAATAAATGAATAATAATTTCAAATATAACAACATAAAAAAAGTAAAAATAAAAATAATTAATTTTTTATAATTAATTAGTGAAGATAATTATAATTAAAGATTATATCAATATATCCTTTGAATCATAAATATTCTTTAAGGGATGCATTTATTTTTATACATATCCTTTTCAGAAATATTCTTTTTATGTATATGTTATATTATAATTATAATGTAGTATTATTTGGACACGTATCCTAATTTTGTTCCATTGTGATTTTTTTCATATATGTATTTTTATTTATTTTCTGCTGAAAAATTAATAATTCAAAGATTAAAATATTTGGTATGGGTTTATTTTCAAACATCATTTTTTTCTTTCTCTATGTTATATATTTTTTTGTTCGAATTTCCATTGATATTGTCATGTTATTATTTGATTTATATATCTATTTTACATCTATTGTATGTTGTTAAATTATTTTCATATTAATGGTGTCGATATGTTTTCCCATGATTTATAATTCAATTATGGTAGGTGATGTTGTTATACAACCAATTATTTTTCATGGTATATTTTGATATACCTTTATGATTAATAAATCATTAAATAAAATTCATTTAATCATATAAGTAACAGATATTAATTTATATATATATTTATGATTTAATAAATGGAGATATAATTATTCAACCCTTCATTCAATTGGGTAAATATTATATATTCCATGATATTATGTATGGAACATTGAAAGATAAAACATCACAATATGTTTTTATTTCTTGATAATGATTCATTAATTTGAATTATGATGGAATTTTATATGTTTATCTCATATTCTATTTATTTTAAAGACATTTTTAATTTTCTAATGTTATTGAATAAAATTATCATGTGTTACTATGTAATCTTACACTTGACTATATCTCATTAACAAAAAAGATTAAATTACAAACTTTTAATTTTAGTTATCATATTTCATGTCATGTATTAAAAATGTTTTGCATTTCCTATTTTATAAAAAAAACAATTAATTATAATATCCATGACAGTAAAAGAATCAAAATGAACAAAGTCCAAAACCAAAGGATACATGCCTATATTTTTCACCAATCTTTCAGTGAGTTTTCATTCCTCCTTTGGAAGAACAAGCCATCCTTCTCTCCCCCGACTATGCCCCGACCACTTGATCTCCCCCTATTTGAGGATAGAGAATAAATCCTTTCCAGTAATGTTTTACCATTACTGCTATTATAAGAGCTATCTTATTTAACTTTCTCAGGAGAGAATCCATGTGACACTAGATTAATACCCCCTTTATCATAAATAACTTTAGATGGGGAAATAATCTTTTCGTACGTCAACTCTTCAGTTTTTCCTAAATAGAGACCTGTGATTTATCGACACCATTAAAATTTTGGTCTAGGTGGGGAGGAAGATTACTTGTAGTAACCTTCTCATCCACTACTGGGGGAACTATTAGAGCATTTGTCTTTTTATATAAAATATAATGAAATCCATATTTATCCATAGACTATTTTGTGGATGCATGAAAACTTTTAGAAATTCCAATAGAGCCAGAATCCAAAATTTGATTTCCCTTTATGTTACCTGAATTTACCATCCATTCATGAAAAATATGATAACTAATCTCTTTTTGAAGTTTATCTCCATACATTTTCTCAACAGTCAAATCATCATCACTTCTTAATGAAATTTTTCCATTGCATTTATTTATCGCTATGGAAAAGATGTCATCCTAGGATTTTATGCATGGGTTGTCGCCTTTTCACCACCTGTGGATTTTTTCACTTCCTTTTGTATAGAATCATTCATTCCTTTCAATAGTTTTTATTTATCAGTATCCTTTTGACCCTGTGTGGTTTTGCGTTTCTTAAAACAATTATTTCCTCACCTCCACATAGAGCACAGAATCTATAAACAATGGGGAGCCTACATGTAGATTGATCATGACTAATCACAATAAACACCTTGCAATATTTTTGAATTGTTACATAAATTATCATCAAATCAATGATTTCATCATTTGTGGAAAGCCTTATCGTTCCCACTAGAGTAGAACCCAGTTCAACATCAGCCAATAATATATAAATGTATCCAATGTGATAAACATTTGTTTCCTTGTTGATTTTAATTGGAATTAAAATAGACATTGCAATATCATATTAATTTTGGGATTCCACTAAAACTTAATTTATTCCATAAAATCTATCCCAAACATGTTTTGTAGTGTTTTCCACTTTAAGGGATTGAACATCTTGTTCCATTAACAATGATGAAAAATTCCGAATTTTTGTTTAATAGAACCAAAACCCCAAGATCCAATTTTACGTTCTTTTGTGGGAAATGGAATATGGAAATACCCTTTTCCCAATGAAATAATTTTTTCAGAAGAGAAGCCCCAACAAGATGAAATGTTTTCCTTATGCTCCTCTATTTTCAGAGGCCAAGAGCATTTGGACAAATATATCTAGATATTATTGAAAATTCTCCCTTTTTGAGACTTTCAGAAATAGTATGAGGATCCTATATTATATGAGAAATGTTCCCTTCCATTTTAACAGAAGAATAAGACATACCATTAATGCTAGATAATGAGTGATTGGTAGAGGATCATTCTTAAAGATCGTCGTGTGGAAGCACATCGATTTCCATATCAATGGATGGTCAAAAAGCACTTCGGGAGACTTAATATTGTTATTTATTTTCTAATGTAAAATAATGATATATATATATAAATATATTACAAAATTATATAATATTGGAGACTATGGGATAGAAAAAGAACAAAGTGATGAATCAGGTTTCTAAATATTGCTTTGAATTAAATGGAATGTGTACCCACAATGGTAGGAACATGTTGAGACTGTCTAATAGAATTAGGTAATCACCTAACAAAAATATCATAAAATAGATAAAAACATCACAATTATACTATGATCACCGATAAAGACTATCTAAGAAGCATAAAATGATAGAGTGTCATTAAAACCCAAACAATATTATCATCCCAAGATTTCATGGATTATAATTGTTCATTTTTTGTCACTCCATGCCCAGATCACTTCATTTACATGAATTTTAGGGACAATATACTTCCTCCTTATGACCAATTCTTTCAACTCCCTTTTCTGCACTTATACAGGTGTAATCTTCCTCAATTTATGATATTTAATGTATCATTAATATCCTAGTATATGTTGATTATTATTATATCATGACCAGCCAAATATTATTTTTTAATGTATTGAAAAATAATTTCACAAGGTAATATTAATTCATCACAGTATTTTCAGAAAACATCTCTTATAGAAAAAAATAAAATATTTTTATTACTTATAATCTAAATGAAAGTAACATAAACAAACACCATTTACTCTCCATATTAATCAATTGTAATTTTTATATAATTTGTGTTCACAAAATTATATTTTATCATGTCTAAAATAATTTCAAAAAATTATTAACTGAATTTAGTGAGATTAGTAATCCTCTAAAACATTGATCCTCCAAATTATGATTAAAGGACTATTTTTTATAAATATCTCCATTTAGTGAAAAATTATTCCCCAAAATTTTATATTTCATGGAGCCTTTCATTATCATCTCTATAACAGTTTTTAGATTAATATTTTCCATGGTACATTAGTATTTTAAAAAATATCACACACATTATTTTGAAAACCTTATTTCATAAAGCATACATATTTATTAATGACTTACCCATTACAAAATTCTTAATAAACACAACTACATAACCACACAATAATGAAACTATTAATTTTTTATATAACATTTTTTATGTTTCTGAGAACATTTCCTTAATGATTCTCTATGATTTAGTTGGGGACAATAATAATCCTTCCTATGGAATCAACACATTTAATCCCACATTTTATAACCATACAATAAGAAACAATAATAATAGAACCACATTAAATAGTGAATTCTCATAAGACCATCCTCTTATATGTTGCACAATACATGGTCAACCTACATGTGATTAAAAGAATCCACCAATAACAATCATTAAATATAATTTGTCCATAAACCCCCACCCTGTTGGATTTCATAAAAAACAAATAGAAATTCCAAAAAAGCACAGAAATCATTCCAAAAATAATATAGTAGTGAAATAAAACATTCATAACTCAAAAACTATTATATAATTATTAATGTATAATAAAATAGTTAAATACATAATTTATTCCCCTGTGACATTGTAGTTTACTAAACATTAACCCCTTTGGAAATGAGCACAAAAAATAGAATTTAATGAACTTTATATGAAAACACACCACTAGGAAAGTATCTCCCACCAATGCCTATTCATCATTAAAAATTGATATATAAAGAAAGAAACATTGGGATAAGGTTAATAACAACTCTTCCTAAATTAATTTGATGTTTCTTAAAATAGAAGTTCAACCCTTTTTTCTCAAAAATTGGTGTGGAAAATTTATTATTTATGATGCCTTCCACATGATCATTTGTTCCAAAATGATCCATTTTATTCATGCCTTATTCCAAAAATTTATTGATGAAGTGATATATGATATAAAAATTTTATTTATATGTGTGTTGAACTAGATTATTCATGAGTTAGATCAAACTATTATTTTCAGTGAATATAAAATTTCTTTATTTCACCTCAATGCCAATGTTGTCTTGATATTTCTTTCATCTATAACATATTTTTGCATAACATTATCATGTAAATATACCTTGATTCATAGATATAAGAAGATTTTCCTTCTAAATTATTTCATCAAATATCACACACACATAAATATAATGGAATTTGTACCAAAACCTGTGGACATTAGATCCCCCACATCACCCACCTAATCAACATCAGGAAATTCCATCAATTTTCGTATATTCATTGTTTAATAAAAAAGATAAAATTGGGAGGACATTTACAATTCCACTTTCTTTCTTTCATAACTATGAAATTATCATCTTCTGAATTATTGTTGAAGTGATATGATACCCATATTCAACAATGATATATGATTGAATTAATTTCATATAAATAATTTATCCAATTATAATATTATACATGGTGAGATATATTTATTTTACATTCTCTTACTTCCATTGCCTTATACTAATAGAAATTATTTTTCTAATTGGTCTTGAATCATTCATGTTTATCTATTTACAAAGTCCTATTGCATAATTTTCCATATAAATGAATGTCTATTTAGTCTTTTGGATCACTTATAACCCAGAAAATTAAGTGAGTTCAAAATTCATGGAATTTTCAAAGCAAAATTTATTGGTAGTAATAAATTATTCAATTAATCTATTATTTCATCTTCTAAGTATTATAGTATTTAAATATAAAAACACTATAAATTTGATATTCAAGGAGGTATTCACATTGATATTATTCATTTCATATACCCTTTAGTATAGATTCATAATGAAATAAACATCCCATAATGTATAACATGATTTTGGCTCCTTCATTAAACCATAAAGATCCTTCTTCAATTTACATACCAATATTTTGTGATTTACAATAAAAAATCCATTTATATGTTATATTTAAACATATTATTATGCAGAAAGTTTATTTAATAATACTATTTTGACGTTTATCTAATATAATTTTTATCATATTTGAAATTATATAGTTTGAAAGAGATTGGTTGACTATAGCTTAGATACTGGTTAAAATATTTAATCAAAATTAATTTCATCAATCTATGAATTTATTTTAAAATCCACATGTGACGTATATTGTCATCAAATATCCCTTTTAATAGTATTTAAAATGAAATAAAGAAATTTCACTAATAATATTGTGATTATATATCTTCTTAAGGTGTTCTAATATCTTTTATTTATCAATCTATTATAATTCCTCATTCTTGAGACAATTTCAAGATTCATCTTCAGTTGTTTCTTCCAATATAATTAGTTACTTCAATAATTGGAATCAAAATACTCCATATTACTCATTTTATTTTTCTCTGTAGGTTTATACCAATAACATATAATGTAGTATTGATTATCTCTTTCGCTTCTTCTTCTATAATGATATTATAATTATGTATCATTAGTAATGGAATTTTAATAACGCAAAATTTTTATATGATAATAAAAAAATATTTATAATATTTATAGGTAAATATTGTAAATTTTCAACAAAAAATAACAATAAAAGTGATTTCATTCTATACGACTTCATGTAAGTGTAAATGTTCACTAAATAGTTTGGAATATTCTATTGAATATTTTTGATGTTTGTTGATGATTAGACAAGTGATTTAGAGGCATGATTATCCATGGTAATGTTATTGCAAATATATTAAAAATATACTATCATGGGCTTATGGGTTTTCCAAATTAATGGTGTACCAGAAAAATGATATGGCATATGGTAAATATATGACATCCATTAAATATACACCCTAATATTTACCCATGTCGCAATATGACAACTGTTTGAGTCAGGTGTTTTGTTAAATCTTATTTGAGGGTAAATATATTGTTGGATGGATATACAATTTTTCATAAATAATGGTATATATCCCAAAAATATTATTTATGAATGAACCGAGGCTAACAATAAATATAGAATGAATATTTTACCCTAGTAATTATATAACCATTTTCAACATATGGTGTTTTGATACATCTATCATGTCTATTACTATTTAATATTATGTGTGATTGATTTTCTAAAAAAAATATTTCCCAGAAATTATTTTAGATGAGAAATTAGAGACTATAATTTGGTCTAGAAAATAGTATTTACCCTACTGTTATGATATTTTTTTGGTGTGTTTAATTACATGATACATTATTTATCGTTATTGATTATTATTTATTATTATTTGTTTTTATCTAATTCTTCTTCCTCCACTATAGGGCACATAGAAACAAAACCATTCATCATGTAATGAATCCAAAACCCCCAAAACAATTTTCTCATAATTTAAATTCTGCAAAAACATAATTTGATTAATTTAATGAAAATACAATCATGTTTCAATTGAACCATAGACTGAATAGTAATTTTAATTAATGGATTTTATGTGATAATATTTTGGGTTTCTAAATACTTGAAGCACTCAGATTATAGTTTTTTGGTTCAATTGAGTCTAGTATATTTCAGAACACCATATATAGAGATTGGAAAAGCTCTAAAAAATGTGTAACACTAGGCACAACTGAGTCACATCCTAATTCCGGTATTCTACTCCTGTTTATCTAGGTGTGTAAATTCTTATATTATTTATTTAATTCTATTTTTTCAATATTGCTTACTCCTAATTTTTTTGAAGGAAAAAAATAATTTAATTATATTAAATAATAAATCCTTAACTATAATACGATGGTATCCCAAAATTTTTGGATTATAATTACAATAAATATCAAATAATAATTTCACAAGATTATTAAGATATAATTATTAATAATTATAAAAAGTCAATTTTCTAAACATTAATAATATAACTCATATGGATTAAAAATGAGAATTTTGAATATAATTATCATAGGATAAATCATAAAAATATTCAAACGATAAAAATATATAAATATCACATGATAATTATAATGAAATTTAGAAGGATAATTGAATAATATTATCATGGATAATATTAAGAAAATAATTAACAGACAATTATAATGGAATTATCATCTAAAAAATATTATCAAAATTATCAACATATAATTTGGTTTATTATCGAATTATAATTATAAATAATTATCAATATATAATTGTACTAAATCATAAAAGATTCATTAATACAATAATTAAAAAGAATATTCGAACTATTATAAAATGTAATTTTTTAATAAATTATCATAAGATAATCATAAATATATTCATTATGATATTTAATGGATAATTACATAGTGTATCAATGAATAATGATAAAGTATGGTGAAATGTGTTATCAATTTCTGTAGATATATTGTGATATACAATTTTCATTTATAACTTTTCAATGGATAATATTATGAATATATTCATTGTCTTAAAATAATAATAATTATATTATCCATGAGAGTTAACGTATCAATACATGTAATATTTTATGTATTCATGATATAAAATATGGGTTTTTCACTATGTACCTTTGATTAACCTTGAGAGTATTTTTGTTAGAAACTGTGACATTATATCTAGTGATGAGGTTTTATTGTCCTTTACGTCAATGAATTTGCAGTAGGAATCTCCTTACCTTCATATTATCACATTACACATATTTCTATGTTACGATTGCATTGTTGGGATATTCTATACCCATTATTGAAGAGTGATCAGATATGGGTGGTTGTGATGTTCATGATACCATAAAACATATATTCAATTATATATATGAGATATATTGATTCCATGATGATTCTTGGACCATATTTCAGATATATGATGATGCTATATTTCTCAAGATGTCGTCATTATTATCATGCTTTACCTTATGTTGTGTGTTTCAATTTCCTTGGTTGTTGTGTATGGTAATTGAAAACTATGACCATTGGGATATAATATATACTTGATGGGTGAACTCATGGAGTGCAGTGATGATGGTCGTGGTTCATGATAGATATCTAACATTGACTCTACTTGATGCCTTATAAATTCTGAGTAGATAGCTGACATATGATTACTTGTAGATTCATAATCATACTAAATGCATTGTATATTCATATAATTACTTCATTCTATGTATATATACTTTATGTTACTCACTCAATACATCGTGGATTATGACTGACAACCAAAAACATAGTTTTTGGGTTTTGAATCTTACTGACATAAAATACATTTTTTTTAATGAAGTCGAAGTAGGTATGATCATGGGTTTGGGGTAGCATGGTTAGCACCTGACCACATAGTTTTAAATTTATGTTAATTAATGTTTTGAATTTATCATAATTAATGAATAAACCCATATAATTTAATTCACAATTTTTATCACACATTGGTGTTGTCCATCTAGGTCTAATACAAAAACCCTACTTTAGAATTTCCTCACGCGTGTATTTTTTATGAAGGATCCAGTAAAGGGAAACAAATATATATTGAATGACTGATATGAAATGTTTTAGTCATGTGGTGGATCAGGATGGAAACTATATGATCCCTAGAAATGAAATTATTATCATATTTTATACTATTAATTTCACTATATTATTATTCCACTTTGACGTCTATTTTATTCATATGATATGTATCCCAAATATTTTTTTTACCATGATGATTAATATAATTTATTATATTCATTATTGTTTATTATTTATCCATTGACATTATGATGACGTTATATTATCCCCATTGATGTACTCATACCCTCATTGTTATTCTGTAACTTCTTGAATATGGGAAAACATACATGAGGTCATATGGAACTCCATTTCAGACCCGATGGTTCATGAGAGATTATTTTTTAGATTAGAAATTGATTATGCATGTTCTAGTTGTATATATACTTCTTAAGAGGTGAATAAATTGAGTGAAGAGATAGATATGGTGGTGAAATATTTCCATCTAACCTAGTCTTTACTTGATGTCATTTAGATTTTGAGTAGATGACAGAAATATTATTTCTTATGGATTCTAAGAATAACTCAATCCCTTTTTGATTCCGAGTATATTTTTGATATGCGAATTTACTTTTATTAAAATTATTACCTGAACCCTTTGTGATTTTGGGTAGGTAACATAATGAATTCCTTGTTGATTTTGAGTGAAACACCAATAACCTTGTGGATGTTTTTGGAACCCTAAAGATATACTGTACACTTTCTAACGAAGTGTCAATGAAGGTATGGGTGTGGGTTTGTGGAATCATTGTTAGTGAAAGACTGCTTGGTTTAGGTTGTATGTTTTTATTAGTTAGGAAATTATAATAATTATGTAAAATACATATATACTTTAGAATTCTAGGTTGAAGAACCATTGATGGGGTCCTACTATTTCTTGTACTCACACTAATATCAAAAATTTTGGTGTGACTATAATTTTTTTGAGGGATATGGTGAAGGGATAAGAAATTATGGTTGATTATTGATAAAATGATCATGAATAGAGTGGTAGACCGGGATATAATTAATAGGACCCCCATAGTTCAATTATTTTATTTATTCCTACATCATTTTTTATTGGACATGTTTTCCAGTTTTGGTTCTTTATTATTTATATGTCATGGAATCTATTAATTTATCTTCCAAATGTTTAATTTATATTTTTTGTTTTTCTTAACCTAGTACATGATACTGATGGTATAACATCACCACTAATAGAATCACATTGTCACTGAAATTCAAAATAATTCTTCATATGGGGAGGTGTACATTATTCCATGTGGTACTTAGGTTTGGACCTCACTGTTCGAACATGGGTGATAGAAAATGGTACCAAGTCACCATGACTAAATAAAATTTTTATTTTCTTATACATGATTTGGGAAAGTGTATAGAAGATATATATAAGGTCTAGACTCAGGTAGTTGAACTATTACAGTGGATGTATTTTACTATATAGTGTTCTTCCTTATAACAATACAAAGGGAAATTATGTATTTCCCTTAACATTGACTAAATTCACAGTAGAGGATGTACATAATGTTTAAATATGATTTATGATATTTTTGGTGTTTTCATGCATCATGGATAGTATCATAATTTCACATTCACCATATAAACACTTTTATTTTTCATTATAGTATTTCATTAATTAAATTCCATGATTTGTGTTTTATATATGGAATATTTTCTATTTGAGTGATCTATCAACATTGACTATATATTGTGCTTTATATTATTATAATTAATTATATGAATTGAGCATGTTGTTTTATTAGTATATATTTCATGATTGTGACCAATTTATAGGGGTAATGTATTGGGTTCGTGCTAAGTGATGTGTTCATTAGGTAGATGGTGGACTCCTAATAGAAATTTGTCTAATCACAATGATAAATTTGGGTTTATCAAATATTTATTTTTCTTGTCACTTTATTCATGTTACAAGTTATAAATAATAAATGTAGTCTTATAAGAATTATTATGAAGTAGGCTTCAATAATAACGTAAGCGAGGAGGGTTCAACATTAAAACGAAATGTATAATTGAATGCAGTTGGGAAATAACATGCACATTATATTCTAAATAGATAGTAAGGAAAATCAATTGAAAACGTTTTATTTAGAAATATTACCCTCTATAATAGTTTATAACTATCGTACAATATTCCATGACACTAAATATAATATTCTTCCTCCTCACAAGGTAACAAGACGTCAGTATTATACTGAATGGGTGGACATCATTATAGGAGACATTAATCAATTAGGAATTATGAAGGATCGACTAGTTAAGGAGAGCATGCACTCATTCTAGGTTCTGATCTAATTTCATGACCCATGTATCAGATGGATCCAAACAATCTAAATGTGATTATAATGACCTATATTTTCATGAATGTAGAGAAAAATTTTATTTTGGTTTATTTATTAAAAATTTCCCTTATAATGATTCCTAATCAGGTAAAGAAGGTTCCATGAGTTTTTTGTTCTTTTAGAGCTCCTAGTTTTCTGAAATCGAAAAATTATTGGGCCACACCATTAGAATAAATTGTGTCGTCCAATATGCATGATTAGTTTTTATTTTGTGGGAAATATTAGTGGTGTAGTAGTGGTTTCAATTTTTTTAGAACCTACAAAACTCCAAGAGATTTCCTATGAAATAAATTTCAGGTTTATGAAATATCCATTTTCAATGGTTTCATCAATGTTATAAAAACCATTTTCCTAACAAGGTCATTTTACCTTAATTAATATGAAATAAAAAATGGATGGGGCACTGTTTGGAAATAATGTGACCAAACCTTGCGCCTTTTCGTTTTGATGTGAAAATATTTTTTTCCCTACACTAATGGTTTTTACCTTTTTTTCATCCTTCTCCACCCTCCAATGGTTTTTCTGGTTTTTTTTGACCCATGAGCTCCCAAATCCAACATGTTATGATTATTTTTAACATTCTGATATATATTATTATTCAGAATCCATCGAAATCACAAGATCCATATCAGTATATTATACAATCCTCTAAATTTCTATATACAGTTATTTTTTATTGATCATGCTATTTATGTGAAATATCATTTTGTGTGCAATTAGGGTATTGTAACCCTTCTCAAATATCATCCAACATACTTTTAATGTAATTCTGATATCTAGTGTGTAGTCATCCACAGCCTTTAGGTATGTTGTGTCATTGTTTTCTCCATTAGTTTTGATGTATTGCAGATGCATCATTGGATCATATGATTGTTTTGGATAAGGCTTTCCTTTATCTAATTTGTTCATATTAAATTGATCCTTTAACCTGGATATATCCATATTGGTTCTATTTTAGTGGTTTAGAGTATTTTGACTCATTTATGGAGACACATTAGAAGTTGCATATTAATTTTTCCTTAAATTTTTATTCTCTATAGTTCTTGTAATGCATTGTAAGCTTTCAAATTGATGTTTAAATGGAATTACCTTTGATATATTACTGGTAAAAGTAAACCAATTCACCTTTATTGTCTTTTGTCCCAAACTATACATGGAATTTACCTCGTATAAAATTTATTTATTGATCTTTCTCATTTTAAAAGTCATTTTATCCATGTGAATATATTTTCAATGTCATGGTAAATGGACAGGGTTTCTTATTTAGGATAGTCTACTCATGATGGGTTCCCATTAATTAAATGAATTATAATGGTTTAAATGAATAGTATTAGATGGATTGATTTCTTCATGGTGGGTTTTCTTCCTTTATTTAATTAAATGGATCATTTAAAATGATTTTTAATGTTCTGTAAGATTATGACTTCTATTAGGATTATTTATGTGCCCCTTAAAATTGATAATTCATTTTATATAATGTAACATTGATAATGAACTGAGTAAGAGATATTTTATAATTTATTTTATCATAAATACAATTAAATCTAGATAGAGGTTGTTGTATGATGGTAAGGGAATAGTTGATTATGGTGGTATTACTCTCCCAAACATCATTTGTTGACCATGATATATCACACAATTCACAATGTTAGTATGTTGGGATTAAAGTTACATAATCCATTGTTTGAGTGATAAAATTATGGGTCTCTAACCATCATGTGTGTTGTAAAGGACCTCTCAATTAATTATTGAGATGTAGGTCATGTACTGTACTTATTTAGTTTATTGTCTCGTCAGACTTGTCATGGATATATGTGTTATTCTTTAGTCTATCAAGAAATATTATTAAAGTTGAATGGAAACTATCATATGAAGATACATGGTTCATATAGATGGGTTAAATATTTATAAATATGTTATATATAAATATATTATACATATATTATTAATTTACACACATCCATTTTGTCGGTTATCCGAATAAAGTAGATACATTGTATGTCCTTTATGGCTGTGAGAAGGTAGTTATTTATTTATTCATCATTTTTAATTAATTACTTATTCTTAAAAACTATTTAGTTACATTAACTTCATGGATTACATGTATAAACCATTGGTGGTGGCCTACTGAGATTTATATCTCACAAACTACTCGAGAAGCTGTTGATACTAGAGAATATTATCTTTATAGATGTATTGATTGTGGATAGGGCCCAATGTCAGGTTGTTGATATGATTACTTGTAGTTGGGGCTTAATAATAGAGGACCAAGAATTCTCTAGATAGTCTAGTTATGAATCTTTTTCTTTTTATTATTATATTTGTATAGAACCAATATATGCATATCCCCCATTCCCATTTCATATCAGCATATCGTGAATCCATATACCTTCCATAACATTAGAATCATTTTGATTATATTATCATCTATATGGTTATTTATACTTCTTCACTTGATATTATTTTGGATGTAATGTATATTTGATTCCTCATTTTCTTGTTGATTCTTATTTTTGATGTGTAATTTTGATAAGACATTTAATCTCCCTATTTTACCACCTCGATACCCTCACTACTAGTGAGTAGCCTCTGATATATAAGTATGTGTGCATGAGGTCATGATACCCTTGTCATTGGTCATGGGTTAAGAGGACCCTAGTTCAAGGCATTAAAAAGTGGTATAATAGCCTTAATTTTACATTTTCTTACAATTTTGGGAATGGGAAGGATATTACAAGTTAATGGATATTTGATATGACCATGTGGTTTGACATAGGAAACCCATGTATAAAAGAAACGCAAATAAACTGGGCTAAAAAGTAAGAGTTATTGCATTCTATTTTTACAGTTGATATATCTTCACCAAGGGGTGGCACAATTGTATTATGATTTTATTAGTATTGGTATAATTGAAATTATTATTTTCCCCCATATCTAGATGAAATGAGGGTAATTGAGTACCTTTATAATTATAGTAACAATATGATAAATATGCAATTAATTTTTCCATGCCATGTTTATATTTTAACGTGCATTTTCCTGTGAAATATTATTAGCGCCTTGAATAAGTATTGAATTGTGAGAACACTTCATGTAGGAATCGGAAAACAAATTGATACATAATAATCACAACTTACGATTATATTTTATTGCTAAATACATTAAACATTACACATTAAGAATCCAATTTTGTCATGTTGATCCATGGACCATTGGTTACATGGGTTGGAACATGTTATGGTGTGTGTTAAGTGAATGATATATTTTTACTCACAAGGATTATGGGACCTTATGGATTGGAAGATATAATCCATAAATCTCAAGCATTTTCAAGATATTTAAATTATTTAAGAAGATAATTTTTAAATTTAAATGACTTATAAAGTGAGATAATGAATCTTAAATATCTAAAAATATGACTTATACCTGAACCCAGACATAGTATTGGGTAATGTGGTATATATTAAATTATAATGACTATCACGATCTATCCTCACATATAGTCATAGATTTCAAAGAAGAGAGTTTGGTTTGATCATTTCTATTGGAAGGAAATTAACCGTCAAAAGTTCTTATTTGAAATACTTTCAATTTCCTATATATCTTTTGAGGTATGTGTTTGGTATTGTAAAATTATTCCTACACGATGTCCTCCAATCACACACCCATCAGTCAGTGATGACCATTCTCTTGAGGTGATGGCCCTTGAGAATTTATTGATTCCTCCTATAGAGACACATGTGGAACCTATTCCTACAGCAGATATGGGTATTAATGCCGAATTTTGAGAGTTAATTATACGTAAAATGAAGTTGTTGCATGGTGTTGCTCGATTGACTTTGAGTATGGATGAGTTGATCTCGAATTCCACTAGTAGTATCCTACCACCTTTTAGGGGGATAGTGGACTAGATGTCTATATGTCCTAGATCGAACAAATCCTTTCTATATTCTATCTTCTAAAGACAACTCCAAAGTAGAGGGTCACACATGATGTATATATTTTATTCAATTTTGTTAAGTGGTTGAGGGAATTTATCAGCATGGGAGATCGGTATAGAGATATGGATTGGGAAAATATATATATGATATTCTATAAATATATCATTCCCCATAAACTAAGGGATTAAATATGTAGGGAATTAATGAACATAATATATAGAATTATGACAACCCTACTCTTTATTACACAAATAAACATGATTTATTACATAAAAATGATCTTAAGACATCTCTAATTATAGATAGGTCCAGTGTTTTTAGAAAATTATGAACATTATACAATATAATAGAACATAATACAGAACATATTTATTGAAAACATCTTTTACATGACCACAATATCCCTTCTTACTTAGAATTTCATGGGATAACCTGAGACATGCATAAGAAAATGTTGAGCAATAAAGCCCAGTAATGGAGTAAATAGTGAATAAAATAAAGAATGTAGTACATGTTAACAAATAGGAATATCAATGTACCATAAGAGAAACATGAACATAATGGAATTATATATCCTTATTATCAGAACATGGAAATGAGGCAACAACATTTAACATGATATTACAACGAGCCAAGGCTCATTGCACCAAGAGCATGACTAAACCCTAATTTCACTTTAATTTGAATGATTAATCCCAAATCACGCAAGAATTATAATTATTAAAATCCAATTTCACTAGATTTATCATGATATTATTCTTTACCCAATGCATTAGAGCGCAATCAGGGTGCACCCTTCTAAATCAATTCATTTCGGGCATAAGTGTGCCACAGAGATCACACAATATGGATTCATCAAACAACTATCTTATTTCATGAATAAGAGATGTGTAATATATAAATGTAAGTCCTCAATAAATAATTACATGTTCATAAATGTGATTACACTTGATGGATAAACGAGTATGGTATTCATTTACACAAAGTTTTTTGCATGGGAAATTTCGGTGTACTTTAGGCAGCATAACGACGTCAATTAGAAATTGTAAAATTTATTGATGAGAGAGAAAAGGAATATCATACTTTATACATGAAAGTGATACTAAGGGGGTCCTGGAACATAATATCCCTACATATTTAGTGATTTTTATATGCATAATAAAACATAATTTCATGAATGTAAATTAAGAGAGAAAAATTCTTACTATATTTCATCTTTGTAACAGGAGGACATTGGAGGAATCAATGAGAGATAAAGGGGTATCTAATCATTCAAACATAAGGAGGGACGTATTGGGGTAGTGTGAAATCATACACCAACATTTTTAATTGAATATAAAAGACAATAATTACATAAAGAATCATGGAAATAAATAAATAAGGATTGAAAGTGATAATCCCTTACAGAATTTTGTCATGGTAACATGTTTACATGGGAGGCATTAATGAGAAAAAATTATTTAGTCAAGTGTTGACTCAATATTATTTCTTTTTGAAATTTCAATTAATACATGTTTTGGATATCAAAAACACATTATATTATGTCAAAATATATTTTCCTAAGGATTATTTTCAAAAGCAATATTTTCCTTCTCCAAATAAATTTTTATCCTTACTTATTTTTTCATTGAAAATATTATTGTCTCTCTAAATCCATATAATTTTATTATATTGGAGATATATGGTTTTACATATAAAAAACATAATTTTATAAAAACATTGATATAGATTATTCTATTTTCAGTCTCCAAATTATATGGAGTTCAGACTCTAAATTCTATAAAATTCAGATGATGAATTTACTGAAATTCGGACTTCGAATAATCTGAAATTTAGAATCTGAATTTCTTAAAATTCAGACTCTGAATTCCTCAAACTATAGACTCCGAAGTTCTTAGAACTCTGGCTCTTAATTCCTTATAATTAATACTCTGAATTTCTCATAAATACAACTCTGAATTTCTCAGAATTCTGACTCTGAATTCCTCAGAATTCAGATTCTGAATTCGTAGGAATTCAAACTCTGAAATCTATATAATTCTGATTTTGAATTATTTTTTAAAAATAATCATAATATCTATGTCATATAAATGTTTAATTTTTATTTTGTTTGAGACTGAATTCTATTTTTTTCATTAGACACTAAAAACTAGATTTGGTAATGATAAATCTTTTTCTATACACTTGTTATGAAATGATGTCATACAATCTATTTCTTTCTAACAATTTTTTTAATGACACATGTATAGGTCCCTCCAAAATTAAATAAAAAATATGACCATTGGATGTGGTAGATGATCGTTGGAGAAGTTCCAATAAATAGGAGATCATTTGAATGAACTCATTATCAGGAATTTCATGTTGACCACTCTAGATATTGCATCCTGTTGAAGTGATCTAATGATAGAGAGAATCTCATTCTTTGTGTGTAATAAAAATATTATTCAGATTTATAAGTCCGACTATGATTATTGTGAAGTAAAATTGAGCACATTGGGGGATATGAAGACAAAGGTTCTGACTACCTTAATTTTCAAGGACATCTGGGGATAAGATGACAGAGGTGTTGACTACCTTTATGATTGAGGGATTTCATGGATAGCAAGAAAAATTCAGATATTCTTATTGAGAGATTACCTTAGTGTGGGAAAGAAAAACTTTCTTAATAGTATAAATTAAGGTACCTTTATTCATGGTTGTTGGATACCCTACTCATTGGGTTAAAATATTTACTATTTGTCACATGTATTTCTTCAAGTTTATATCCAATATATTTTGGGGAAAAAAATTATAAACTTTTACTCTTTCATGTCACTTTTATATACTCTGATATATACGGTTCTATACAATTTAGGGTAGAATATTTTCCCTGAAATAATTTCTTATGTTTCATTTACAGAACAATATTTCTAGAGCCTAGAAAGTTTGTTTAATATAACTAAAAGAGGTCATGGTAATTACCTTCTTTAACATTGTTAAACATAGTTTTCATTACGGTTAAAAATGAAAATTTTTTAAATTAAAATTGAACTCCCTCATGTAATTGAGCATATACATAATTATTAAGATCCTACAATTGGTATTAGAGGAGTTTTCTGAAAAACATATATTCACATATGCGTTTTTGGGCTCTTGTTTTATTATTCTAAATTTTTATTTCATAACTTTTCTTCCTTATGTTTTGTTTCAGGTTTTTATCATTATTTAAAATGATTTTCTATTAACATGTTTTTGTTGAAAGATATTTTCTTATTGAATGGAAGGAATGAACTTTTGGTTATATTGATAATCAAAATCCTACCAGACCACCTATATTTGATGGTCTGGATTATTAATACTGTAGAGATCAAATGATTATTTCTGTTGTTAATATTGGAGTTTAAAATTTTTTCATCCTTACTAGAGATTACAAAATTCTTAAAAAGGAAGTCGAAACCTTCACCAACTCTAAAAAGATATAATATCAACTAAATTTCAAGGTACACAGTAATTTTTTGTGTTTTATGACCAAGAATATATATATTAAAATTCCTTATTATGATTTTTTTTCATGGAATCTAGAAGAAATTTGATGTTACACATTTTTTTACATCCAATGTTATAGAGTCTAGGTGTGTTATGATTAGAGCATAAAATCATGGATTTATATTTCCTTATGGAGAACCTGTTTTCAATGTGCAACAATGATTTATGACTATTTTCCACAATTTACAATCTATAGGAGAGAAAGGTCTTGATAATGAAGCTCTTATAGGAACAATTATTTATATTATTCCTAATAAGTGGGAATCTAAAAGAACAACTATTGATGATAATAGAAAAGTATATAAAATCACACATAATGGTCTTTTTGGAATTCTATATCAACATGAGACAAGAATGAAAAGAGATGCTAATATGTTTAAGAATAATAATGGTAATAACATTTTAGCCTATATTGTTACAAATTCCAAGACTATGGATATATTTTCAAGATCCTAGTAAAAAAGGGTTACATTTAGATATAATTTTATTGAATGTGAACATTCTATGAATGAGCTAGATAATATTTCTTGAAATATGATCAATATAGTTGCAAATAAAGACATTTATTATAAATAAAAGATGATTGAAATAAAATACAAGACTGATTTGGATGTCACTTTTTATGAATGCAAAATAGTAAGGAATATAAGACCATATTTTCCTATGTTTATGAAAAATGAGAGAAAGGAAATTAATTATAAGAGGAATATAAATAGGTAATATAAGGATAATGCTATGATTGTTTTGAAAGCTAATGACACCTAGAGTGCTAGTGGTGGTGACTCATTTCATGAATCTTGGGAGTATGAATCTTCTAACCAGAGTAACATTGGTCTACTATCCAAACAACCAATTTAAAATCATTTTCTAATGGACAAGGTAAAAAATTCTAAATCTATTACTGATGTATCATTTAATGAAAAATATACTGATGATAAATACTTTTAATCTTATGATGACGAGTCATCATCATAAAAATATAATATGTTACCTTCTTACAAAGAATTGTCTAGATTTTATATGCTTCTTGGGAATGGAAATTCTAAACTCAAGAAAAATCATGTTATGTGAAACTGAAGATTATCTATTTTTACCAAATAAATATCATATAGTTCTGATGTACTTGATCAAAAAAATTTAATTTTGAAAATATTTCAAAAAAACTTGTGGAAGTTATTTCTTGAGAATGGTAAACATTATGGGGATCAATAAAATGTTATTTCTAAGAATAATATTTTAGAGATAATATCTAGTGATAAAAATAATTTAGGATAAAAATATTATTTTTAAACCAAAGTCATAAATATTTTACTTATAGAATGGTCTATTAAATTTCACCATAGTTAAGGAATATTTTGACAAGATTAATTCCCAAATTATACCTTTATGAAATAGTTCGATATTTGGTTATACTAATTCTAAACATGTTTTCAAAAAGTAACTATTTTTTATAAAGAATAACATTTTTTACTAAATGACAGTATAGAGGATGTTTGGAAAAAAATATTTCTCTAAAAAAATAAATATTTAGTTTTTAATAATGAATAATTTTATAAGAAAATTGGGATACCTAATATTTTACTTTTTGAAATTTTTGGATACACGAATGTTTAGATTCTGAAAGTCTAACTCTTTAATTTTCATGAAAAAAATAATTTACCAATAGAAATATATTGTACATGGATAGTGAATTTTACTATATTACATCTTGTAAAACAATTCATTGAAAATATAATCCAAACGAAATGAGGTCTAGTAACTTTCAGACATAATGATTATGGAGAAATTATTGGTATAGGTAACATTTGTCTTCATGGAATATTGTAAATTTAAAATATTTTACTTGTTAAGGGTCTTAAGCACAACCTCATTTGCATATGTCAATTATGTGATGATGGATACCTTGGGAATTTTAGGAATGGTAAGCACATAGTACGAAATTCCAAGGAAGAGTTTATTCATTCTCCCCAAAATCATGAGAATGTATACACACTAAATATAAAATACCTTATGAGAAAACATATACATAGACTTAGAGAAATGGAAGACCAATCATGGTTATGGCATAGAAGTCTAGGACATTATAACCTTGGGAACCTATTTAAACACTAAAATAAAATACGTGTTAATTATCTTCTGGAGCATAGATTTAATATTTCAAAAGTTTGCGATCCTTGTCAATTTGGAAAGAAACATAAATAAATTTTTAAATAAATTTGTGAAGTCACCACATCAATTTCATTACAATTAGTACATATGGATCATTTCAGTCAAAACAAAATTTATAGGTATTATAGGAAAATATTAGGTATTCGCCTTAGTTGATGATTAAACTCTATTTACATGGGTAAATTTTTTAACAAAGAAATTTGAAACATTTATTTATTTCAAAAATTTTAGAGACCACATTTAAAAATGGAAAAACCTTTAATTGATAACTATTCATTGTGATCATGGAAGGTAAATTCAAAATTTTGAATTTGAAACATTCTGTAGTAAAAAAGGAATTACTCATAACTTTTTAGCACCAAGAACTCCTCAACATTGCGGTGTTGTGGAAAGATAAAATATGATTCTTAAATAGATAACTATAAACTTATTGAGTGAATATTCTATAACAACTCATTTTTTGGATGAAGCTACATGTACTTCCTGTTAATGTATAAATCATGTTTTGATTATACCTTTTCTCTACAACACACCTTATGAATTGTGGAATGGTAGAAATCCTAGACATTCATACTTCAAGGAATTTAATTATAATTATTCCTTATGAATATTAAAAATAATCTATATATATTCAAACCCAAATATGATGAAGTAATTTTTCAAGGATACTCCACGATGTCTCAGGCATGTAGAATTTTTATTAAAAATACATGTACTATTGAAGAAATAGTTCATGTGAAATTTGATAAAACTGATCCTTTTATTTTTTTAAAACCCTGACCTATATCCTAGGATGTGTCTTTAAAAACATAATATCAACCATTGATTGAAGACCTTGATGATACAAAAAATTTTCAAGATAATATTTTTGAAGCATTTACCCCAAAATATTTTCTATCATATATTTATGAATATGTTTTAGAAAATAGAAATGTGTTTTTTCTTAAGAATCATCCTAGTGAAAGTATCATTGGTTATCTGAATCAACAAATAAAGACTAGAAGATCCTTATGAAATGAATTATAATATCTACGATAACATTCTTAATTATAACAAAAAATCATTGATGAATCATTAAGTGATTATGATTGGATAAAATCCTAGAAAGATGAGATAAATTAATTCTAAATATAAAAATTATGGACCATGGAGGAAATAACTAAGTAATCTTCTATTATTTGAGTAAAGAGGGTCTTCATAAATATGTGTGATGAAAATGGAATCATTCAAAGAAATAATTATACATTAGTTGTTAAAGGATATAATAAACAAGATAAAATAGACTATGAAAAAACCTATTCGTTAATAGCTAGACTTGAATCTATTTGTATTTTACATGACTTTTCAGAATTTTATAATTTCAAACTTTTCAAATAGATGTAAAATATGATTTCATTAATGGATATGATCTGGAGGATTTTTTTTGTCAAACGACCTTTGGGTTCTTTAACACAAAACATCCTATTTTTTTCAAACATACAAAATCATTATATGGACTTAAACATGCCCCTAAAGCCTAGTATGATAGACATACATGTTTTTTCGTACAAAATAATTATGTTAAGGGAACTTCTGAACCAACCATTTTTATAAATAATGATAATAAAAATGTCTTGATTATTCAAAATAATGTTGATGAAATTATATTTTGTTTAACTCTCCAATCTTTAACTGGTTTGTTTTTGAATCTAATGAAATCTATGTTTTAAATGAGTATGATGGATGAGTTAACATTTTTCCTAGGATTTAAAATTTCTCTAACACAAGAAGGAACATAAATATCACAATATAAGTATGTTAAATATCTTCTTAAAATTTATGGATATAACAACACTAAATGTATAAGTACTCCAATCGGTACATCAAATTTTCTTGATCGTGATGATGTTGGGAAACCATTAGATCAAACATCATTTAGATATATAATATGATGTTTCCTATAATTTATACATAGTCATCTATATTTAATGTTTTTAATATTCTTATATTTATGATATCAATCCAATCCTAAGGAATATCATTTAAATGTAGTAATAAAATTCACAATTTAATGGGAATAATGGATTTAGGATTCTTTTATAGTTCTAGAAATGATTTCTTTTTAAAAATATTTTTGAATGAAGATTTTTGTAAATGTAGAATGGATATGAAAAGTACAAAAAGAACTTCTCATTTCACAAGAGATTCATTTGTTTCATGTTTATTAAAAATGCAACACTCAGTAGAACTTTTCATCGTTGAAGTTGAATATTGAGTAGCTAGATTTTGTTGTGTCTATGTGTTTTGGATTCAACACACACTCACAGACTATGGTATGAGTTTTATCAAAAAAAATATATTGTGTGAAAACACTAGTTCCATTTCCCATAGATAAAACCATGCACATCACATTCATGAAAAACACATAGACATTAGGTATTATTTTTTTAGGTATCACACACAAATAAGAGGTATCATTTTTTAATTTATTGGATGGTAAGAAAAAACATGCTGATATTTTTAGAAAATTCTTACCCTCTGATAGATTTGAATACATTAAAAAAATTTTGAATTATAAACATAAGGTAATATTCAATATTAAATTTTTTTAAACCAATCTCCTTACATTAAAAATATTATTTTTTCATAACGGGTACATGTTCATGATAGTTAATTTTTTTCATAGTAAAAAGTTATCGTAGTTAGATTATTTCAATGATAAAAATTTTCGTATTTATTATTTTTAGTTTTTTAGTTATATTTTTTCATTTTTAATATTTTTCATAGTTAAAATTTTTCATAGTTAAAATATTTTGTAGTAAAATTTTTTCCATATTCAAATTGTTTTAACAACAAATTATGTAGTCTAATATTTCTTCATTTCATAAATTTCATTTATATAATAAAATTTTCCACAATCTAATGTTCTTCAAGAAGAATTTTCGTCATTATTGACAATTTTTCTAGAAATCTAAAAGGTAGGTTTCCTTACATAAATTTTCCTAATAAATCATTACTTTTTGTTGTTTTGTATCTTGTTTTAAGAAATTTTGTTTGGATTCACATTCATTAAATCTGATTTTTTATGTTACAAACTTCAAAATATTAGAATCTTCTGAAAACGTTCTTTGGATTTAATTTCAACCATCAGATCATATCGAGCAAATTTCAAATTTTGGATCAATCTGGAAATATGAACTATCACCTCAACGTATGTATAATGACCCGCCCCCAAATGGTTGTCCAACATCAGTTTTCAAGCCTATCATGTCGAAGCTCTACCTATCTTCTTAAGAAACTTTCCATATTTCTGATCTGCTTAACTCAAAATGTATTTGGAAGTATCCTCTCAAAAGAAAATATTGTAAATGAAGGAAATTTCTGAGTTATAAATCTACAGAGAATGGTTAGTTGATTAGAAGTTCTTTTAAAAGAATAATTTCCCCATTTCAATATATATCATGTTGAATGGATTGGAATGCCTCTGCTTAGATAAAAGGAAAAAATAGTATTCTAGTTATCCAAAGATTCTTTTGGAGTTCTATGAATTTGTATTTTTTTTAAATGAAGTAGGGGATATAATTTCTCTTCAAAAGTAATGGAAAAACTTATTCATTTTCCTGTATCATTGAATCTAGTATCATTGGATTACTATACGAATGAGAATCCATTTTTTTCACCAACAAACTACCAGATCAGGCAGGATGTTTTCATTTTGAAAAAGCTATAGAGTTCCTTAGACACAAAGAAATGAAAACTATAAAGATCAATCATCTCTTTACTTATATCAGAATTTAGCTTTATGGGTTTATGGATTTCTCATTATGATAAATTAGACAAGTACTCCTTAAGGAAATATGAAATCAATGTTTTGGATTTTCTGGTCAACCTGTGAAAGATAAACATAGTGGATTATATCTTGCTTACAGTTTAAAATATCAAAAATGGCACCCTCAAATTGTAGATCATTATGTATCTAACAATCTAATACTAGATCATTGTGTTATTCCTAGAACCATTCAAAATTATTTTCTATTTCAAATCCCAGATTATTCAATGTCATGTAGCTCAGTGATGATATGTTGAAGAGGCTGAAGGTCAATTCTAATGATAAATCTCAAAAAGTTTATTAATTGTATGAAGGTGATATTGAAGCCTTATCCAAAAAAAGAAGTACCTAAGACATCATAGATGGGTGGAAAGAAGAGAAAGGTGAAGGAACCTGAATTGAAAGAAAAAATTCTTACAGTGTAGGAGACTGAATTAATACATTGAGAATATGAGAATAAAAATACATATATAAATGATGTTAATGTTAATTGAAGAGAATATTAGAATAACATGAAGGACGGAGATCCTAACATTGGATTGGATCCAGCTAAGGAAAAAAATTAAAAAATAAGGTTTCTGATTAATTTGTGAAGCATGAAAATGAGAAGAAGCAAAAGACGAAAATGTTTGAAGTTGAGATTGTACAATCTCTTATAAAGGATACTGAGAAAGCTTCTGAGAAAAACCAGTTACTGGAATTGTTTTTACAGGACTCACTTCTAGTGACACTAGTGAAGAGAATTGTCATTCCAAAAATAGATGAAAAATAATAGATTGTGAAATAAGAGGATTTTGAAGGAGAAGAATAGTAATAAAGTGATGATACATATGATACGATAATGTATGTTGAAGAATATCATGGGAATGAGAGTCCTTCTATGAACTTATCTATCCAAACATTCTAGGCCGAATCATCTAATAATTTTATCCCAGGAAATGGTGATGAAGGTCAAGAATAAGTAAACAATTGTTCGGAAGAAGATATTAGAAACCATAATATTGTTCAACAAGAGGACCTAGGGGTTGGTGATGAAAAATAAAAGGATATGGATGATAAGATATTCTAACTGTCAGATACTGAACATGAGTAACCAATGGCCGATGAGATCATTTTGAGAGCGTATAAAGGAAAGAAGTTTATAGCTAATACACCTAAAAAGGAAGTGGTGAAAAAAATGTTAGTGGATCATCTAAAATAATATATGTTGAAATATAGATATAATCCTCAACAATAAGGGAATTTGATTAGGAATTACCATATATTGACAGGATTTTGTGGTTCAATACCTAATGAAATTGGTTGATACAGTTCCTTTGTTTCCGAGTATCGACTCAATCTGTCAGATGATGAAACATTATTTTAATTTGAAATAAGATTATGTTTCCATGCTTATGGATACATTTCTCAGGCTTGAGGCCAATTTTAGATCCTTCTATAATGGGTATGATGCACGCAGGAGGTAGAGCTGGGAAGTTACAAATTGGTATAAGAATAAAACTGGATAAGTGAGAATCTCTTATGACTTTCAATACAATGTTGTGGATTATTTTTATACAGAAGATACCAAGATGATGACCTTACTAAAAGTTTTTATGAGAACTTCAATCTTGAGTAAACATCTCAGAAGATGTAACACAAGGATCTGAATAGAAAAACATAATTCATTTACTTTGAATTTTAGGTGGGAATGAGATCTCAGAATCGAGTTCAATGAAAACATTAGTAGGAAAGAAGAGCTTTTGAAGACTCAGGATGAAATTGTTATGGCAAAAAATGAAATGATCAAACCTCTGGAAAAGAACAATGAATACAAGGATAAACTTCTCCAATGTTTTGAAGAGGATCAAAAGAAGCTTAACAGTTGAATACCATTGTTAAAAAGATTATTCCAAAGGAAAAAGAAGGATGAATTTTTATTTATCTCTAATATTTTGTTGAATTACCTTTCTTCTCTAATTTTTTCCAATAATAATCAAAATTTTGGTTGTTCTTCCGATGTTTTTTTATAGTGATAATATTTTATGTACCATATTTTTTTCCATTATCTCGATTCATTTTTAAAAATCACAATGGGGGTGAAAAGAAAGATAAAAATAATAATAAGTAAATAAGATAATTCCTTATAGAAGGGGGTCTATCTAAGAAAGAGTTTCATCAATGATGATTTCCGTATTAATGACAATGAAAAATCCCTTTAAAGAAGTCAAAAATATTATCCATATAGATTTAATAACCTAAATGGTGTAAGGCGTATTCATCATGATTTATAAGTAAAGGGATATTATTTTTTATTTTATGTTTATAAATCAAAATTCAAAGTCTTTATATTAATTTTTATAAGGATGTTTGTGCATTCCAAAAAGTGGGAGATTGTTGACTCAATAAGGTTCCTTATAAATTTTCCATATATATATGTTTTGAAAATCAATAACACTTTATCTTATGGAAAATTATATTTTCCTAAGGACAATTTGAATAAGGAAAATTTTCTTTCTCTAGCGAAATTTTTATCCCTACATATGTTTTCATTGATCATTTTACAGTATCTCTAAATCATAATCATTATATTACTAAAGAAAATTTTTGTTTCACATCAAAAACCTCAGAATACTATAAATAATTTGATATTGAGTACTTTTATTTTAGACTATGAATTCTTTAAAAATCAGACTCTGAATTCTTTGAAATTTGGACTGCGAATTCTCTGAAATTCAGACTCTGAATTCTATGAAATTTAGAATCGGAATTCTCTAAAATTCAGAATCTCAACTCCAAATAAGTCTGACTCTGAATTCCAAAGAATTAAAACTCTTAATTCCTCAGAATTCTTACTCCAAATTCCTCAAAATTCGTACCTTAAATTTCTCAAAATTTAGACTCTGAATTCCTCAAAATTCGGACTCCGAATTCCTCAAAATTCAGAGTCTAAATTACTCAGAATTCGGATTCTGAATTCATTGGAATTCACACTCCGAAATCTATAGAATTCGGATTCTAAATACTTTGTTAATTAGAATCTGAATATCCATTCCTTATAAACATTGAATATTTTGTTGGTTAGATTCTGAATTCTATTTTTTACTTAGACACTGAAAAATAGATTTGGTTAAGTAACATAATTTTCCATACACTTGTTATGAAATGATGTCTTACAATCTGTTTCCAACTAACCATTGTTTGAGTGATACATGAAAAGTTCCCTCCAATATTTAATGAAAAATACCACTGTTGGTGGAGGTTGTCGATCATTGTATATGTTTTTATAAATAACAACAAATTTGAACGAGCTAATTATAGAGAATTACATGTGTATCACTCTAGATAATGTATGCTGTTGAAGTTATTTCTATAGAGATATACTCTCTTGCTTTGTGTGTACTGGACAATTTTTTCAGATTTCATAATGAGACTATAATTTTTTTGAGTACAATCAAGGGATTATGGGGATATGGTGAAAGAGGTGTTGACAATCTTAATGTTCGAAGACTTCTGCGGATAAGAAGACAGATTTTACAACTACCTTAAAGATAGAGGGCTTTCATGGATATCAAGATAGATTCCATTATTCCTATCGATGGATTATCCTAGTGTGGGTATGAAAGACATGCTTGAAAGTATAAACCAAGGGACCTTTTTCCATGGTTGTTGGATACCCTACTCATTTTGTTAAAAAAAATTATACGTGTTACAGGTTTTGTTTCAAGTTTATTTCCATAAAAGTTTGATAATGGAAAAATGTATAACCTTATTATACCTTCTTATAACATTTACATACTCTGATAAGAAAAATTCAATATTAATTAAGGTAGAATATTTTACTTGTAATATTTCTTAAAATATCTTTTCAAAAAAAATATATCTGAACCATAGAAAGTTTTTTTAATAAAACTAAAAGAGGTATTGTGAATTTACCTTGTTCAACTTTTTTAAACAATGGTTTCCTTAAGGTAAAAAATGAATGTTTTTAAACATACAATTCACCCCCTCTTCTAGTTGAGAATCAACATGATTATTTTAATCCCACATGAAATTGGTATATAATCATTAAAACCATTATAGGGAAGTACGTGGGAGGTGAAAAATCTTACCCCAAAATATTTAGTTGAAATCAAAGGGGTAAAATGACATAAAGAATCATGGACAAAAAAATTGAAATAAATACATCCCTTACATGGATGTGTGATCTATAATGATTGGAGGATGCTTGATGGAGAAATCATGGGAGCTTAAGGCACCGTATGAGGATTATAGATAGTGGATGGAAGAGTAGATATGTGCTCCAATGTTTTTGAGTGAAGAGAAGTGTGAGTTTGGTTGGGTTTATATAAGAAAAGCAGAGGAATTCATTATTATTTAGGTTTTGGACAATACATTTTAAACTAATGAAAACCACAGACAATATCATTTTTTTTACAATGGTTTCTTCCAAATGGGAGTGGAAAACATAATTTTATAATGATAGTCGAAAAAAATATAAAAAATAATAGATAGTTTAATATGGAGGTGATTCATACACTGAAGGAAATCATTTTAAATTGTTAAATTTTATTATAATTCTTGGAGTGTCCTCTAAGGCATTGTAAATTAAATCAAACAAATCAAAAAATACATTATTTTTAAGGTAAAAAATATATTTTTTGAACATATCTTTTATAGTATATTATTACATAACTATTGGGACATTATAATGAAATTAAAAAATTATATATTTAAATAGTGTTTAATTTTTACCCATAAATTCGACTCTCTATGAAAATTTTGAAAAATTCACTGTTGGTTAACTTCAAAATCCTGATTCCAAAAATAAGATTCATCTTATCTAAATAATTTTTTAATATGTTAATTTTATCTTTTAAAATTAAAACTGACATTTATTTAATATTTCTAGGTTTTGATATAAATAATTTCAAATATTAATAAAAATTTAAATTGTATTTATTAAAATTATATGATCATTTATATTTAATAAAATGTAATTTAGGGATGATATTTTATTGAAATATTATTTAATTAAAAAATTCTATTAAATCATCAAAATGGATTTTGTGGGACTCCTCAGGTTATAATCATGTTTGAATGATCAAATATTGTCACACCTCTTGAATCTATCTCATATCATGTGTGGATATTCATGGTTTAATTATGATTCAAATAAATTTTCTCAAGAACATGATTCCATAAAATCATGAATGCTTTTTGCAAACTGTAGATAACAGTGTTCTATAGTGATTTATTTTATGAATGATTAATTCTAATTCATTTGGTGAATATTACTGCTTTATCCTATTTAAAAATATTTGGAAAAGCATGAGAAACCATGTATCTGCCACCATTTTTAGTTTTTTGGAATAGGACGAGACACTGTGACCCAGAAAACCTAAACAGAAACTGTGTCTAGTTCTATATCTCTTGATGTATGTGACACCATTTCCTTTCTAGGACACCATTCAAAGTTTGGAAAAGGACCAACCACTAGGATCAAAACACAACATCTGTGCTACTATTTCCTAATATGAGTACAATTATTCTATGATGGTTTTCTAACCGCTCAATGGAAATGAATAAGACATTTCCTTGTGGTGACACCATTTTAATGTGACACTATTTCTAGACTGATAATTAAACTGTTCTTTAATCTGATTTTTTCATTTTCATTTTAATTTTTATTGGTCATATTATAGTCTTTTAAATGCACTGAAATAATTAATATTTCATTTTTGACATGTCACATAACAGTACGAGGTATAGGCTCCATGATACATGCATCCCGACTTCTCAAACACATGAACTCTTCTAATATAAATGAAAATTGGGGTCTTCAAACAATATAAAGACAATTTTTAGTGTGCAGTTGAAGCAAGAACATTATTTAATGTGGACTGCTACATGAACCAAGATACATCTGAAGAAGACATGACGAATTATTGAATCAAAAATCTGGAATACAATATATCAGATACAATGTAACATCCCAAGTATGTAATTAATAATATATATTTATATATATGTCTATTTATGAATTAGATAGTGTTTTATAGGCTTAAAATGAGAATAAATCCAATCTTAAGGATTGAATACACTAATATTTGTAAAAGATTGTTTTACTGCCTTTTGATGGAAAACCATTTTTAAATCAAATTTTTGTAAATTTAATAAGCTATATTTGTTTAAAAAAACATATTATTTATGATTGGGAAATTTAAATTTACATTTGATTATTTTTTTGGTATTTTTCTAAAAATGTTCATTTTTAAATGAATAGTAAAAAACACTACATTTTACATCAAAACTGCTTTTTCATCAAATATAATTTTATTTGTAGATTATCTTTTTAATTGGTATTAAAGTGTAATTATAATATTTTTTACCATTTAATCCAATGGTGGTCATTAGTATTAATTTCACTTTGGAATTGGGCATAAACAAGTGCCAAACTTTTCATAGATATTGTTTCTAAAAACCCGCTATTTGTTTTGACAAAGAGAATTGTTTTTAAATTAAAAATTGTGATTTCTGTGTTTAGAATTTGGTAAAATTTATAACACATTTGGAATTAGTAGGTACAAATTATGTATTTAAGACTCTTTTGATTTTGGACATTATGAATAGTAATGACGGTAATTATCTTTAATTATCATGATTAATTAGTAATCAAGTAGTTAAGGATAATAAAATAATATCATAATAATAACAAATGACCCCAAAATGTGTTATAATTCTACTTTTTGGGTCATGGCCTACCATGGTATTCCTTGTTCCAAACTTGGGGACCCCATGGAATCACTTTTGTGTGATAATGACTTTTTATCTTTTTATTTTTAAAGACAGATAAATATAACAAAGAATGTATCACTTGAGTAAAACATTTTTACTTTTGTCTATATAAATGATATTTTAAACTATATATAGTAATTGGAAATATAAAAGTAATTCCTACATCATAGTTATTTTTTATAATTTTTAGACATTAAATAAATTAAATTATTTATGACATCAAGATGATGCAGCGATTACCTCATTAATGAATGATTTAAATAAAATGAAAAGATAATGTATAATCTAAGACATACACATGTCAAAGAACTATTGGGTGAGTATATATCTAACTCTTATCACCTTATCCTCGAAATACATCAATGTGGGACCATTAAAATTCGAAACTCATTTGAAAATAAACTAACATTTTATACCTCCCCAAGAGTGCCCCTCCTCTCCTCTTATAAAAGGCACCCACCTCTACCTCCTTATCCACACCTCTCAAGCCTTTGGATCGTCCAAGCTCTACTCATTTTGTCTCTCCACATATCTCTCCTCATCCTAGAAGCCTTACCTTATGCAGAAAGCTCTTCAAGAAACCCTTATGGTTCAAACCAAGAGGAGTTACCTGATTTAAAGGTAATGTCTTCACTTGTGTTCTTTTGTTTTATTTTTCTTCTCCAACCCCTAAATTCTTTTTATTCATTTATTTTGTAACAACACCTATATATTCAATATACTAGGATTTTTTTTATAAGAAGTATTTGATCTACACTTACACACACATACATCTAATGGTTGAAGAGCATATTGTTTCCGTGGATGGTGAATTTCTGCCTCACGAAACGATGATTGTTCAATATTCTTATAAAACCATCAAAGTTGGCCATTAATATGTCACTATATTTATATATTATATATTATATGTTTATTTTTTCCTTAATATTATGTATTTTTCATTTATAGAATACCTTTATGGATTCCATTATGTGTATACGCGATATCTTCATTTTGGGAAGTGCGGACTACCGCCCCCTCAAAGTGATTTGATTCGTTAATTCCATGTGTGGGATGTATAAAGGATGGAATTAATGTTATTATACTTTAATTATAATATACCATTATATCATTATGATTCCATTCCATAAAATACGAAATAGAAATGAAAGTATCGTTCATGCGTACGTACGGCTTACCGTCTCCATGAACGGTGCTTTTCATTTCTTACCACTAAATGTTATGTAAAATTGTAAATGCATGTATATACATGATATATATGTCATATATGGTATCTAAATAATGAATATAATTCTGGATATAATGGATATTTTACCACATTAACAACTTGTAATTATAAAGAGTTTATTTTTGGCTCAAGTACCAACGATCAACAAAACAACCATTATTAACTTAAATAATTACATATTTTTGATGACATGGTAATAAGAGATATAAAAGGAATAATGAACATGAAAAATGTTCTTAATAAAGTATAAATTAAATCAATTTTATTATTCTGGACAATAAAGAACGATCAATCCATGTCGGACCCGATGTATGGGACTTCGTCTCAATCTCCTTTCATTGAGTCATATTATGATTTATACACAACTTTATTTTATATGGTGTATAAACCCCTTTGAATTTTACATTTATTCAAAAGGAATATTTTTTTATATGAAGTGTTTACTAAATGAAAAAATGGAATGTTTTTTTTGTCGTACATATGCGGCGACAACAACTTCTCTACAGCCGTGACCATTATTTGAGCTTCGGCTTCCTCTACAAGCTATAAATTTTTTTAAAAAAATGAAAATTAAATACCATGATTTACTTTTGTTTAATTTTTCTAATGAAAATGGTTTTCATAATTTTTTTATATCAAGGTGTTGTATTGATATCTTGTGATTGAAAAGTGGAAATGTTATGTTTCATTTATGAATGTTCTATGTGATACGATTATGTTATGGTTCCTGGGCATTGTTATAAAGACGGGTGGTTCCGTGATAAACTAAGGGCGGGTGAGCCCGATATAGCTCTCCAATGCATTGGGTAACATAAAGGAGTTAAACGTTACAGTTTTTCCAAAATTTAGGGAATAAACTTTGATGGGTATTCCAAACGTAACCATGAGGGTTACTCCCTATGTAAGAATGTTATGAATGCCTCATGTTACCTTTAGGTATTATGATTTATATGATTTATTCATGATTTGATGAGGTATGTTAAAATGCTTATGTTTTATGGGTAATGTATGATTTCATACTTGGGCTAGTGTTTACATTTCTTAATTTTAATTCCCATACTGAGATTTTAATGCTCATACCATGTTTTTGAAATGTTTTTCATAGGTCAAGGGAAAAGTACATGATGTGTTAATATTATCGAGGATGTGTCACGAAGGAATACATGTTTTATTTTAAATATGTATCCTCTGATTGAAAATATTAATATTATCTTTTATTTAACTACCTTGTTTAAATATGGAAAGTAATGCATGATTTATGATCTAATTATATAAAACTCTAAACCTGAAAAGATCCTCAACATGTATTATTGAAATAACTCAAGATTAAGTAAGGTTTAAGGCTGGGACCTTATACTTGGTATCAATGGTCTGTTTAGATAACATTAGGAGTTAGAATTATATTAAATGATTATCCAAAAATATTTTTTTATGGTCAAATTGAAATGATATAGCATTTGAAGACTACCATGTTGCTTCATCTAAGAAATGTTTGTTCAGAATTTTTTTCCGTAGAGGAAACATGGAAGCAGTGCTAGGAAGGCATACAGAAAGAAATGACCTTTCGAATCAGCATCCAGATATGGTCAGAATTAGAACTGAAAAGTTTGTTGTAGTAATGTAACTGTTAACTGAAGCGATAAATAGTGGTGGTATCCATGCACGAGATCAGCTTGATCAACCACAGAGGAACAGTTTAGTGGTGGACCATTTCATGAGGCAACATCCCCCATCATTCAGAGGATCAAATGACCCTGTGCTAGCTGAAGGATGGATTAAATAACTGGAGAAGATTTACGATGTCATGGGGTGTTCGAACAATCAAAAGGTTTGTCTTGCTATTTACCGTTTTGAGGGTGATGCTGGTCAGTGGTGTTCGATGTTTAAAAATATCAGGGACGCTGATGAGATTGATGCTCTCGACTGGGATGAATTTTAAGGTATGTTTCTTGAGAAGTATTTTCCTAAGGTTGATCGACTTAGGATGGAAAAAAATTCATGGAATTGAGGCAAGAGGACGACTCAGTGGCTGCCTATGAAGAAAGGTTTACTTGACTGGCAAGGTATAATCGAAATTTTATCTGAGACCATGATAGTAAAATCAATCATTTTTACTCAGGATTAAAGCCAAAATATTGAAGGCCATTATCTTATTTCGAGTTCAAGAGTTATGAAAATCTTGTTTGATTTGCTGATATGGTGGAAATGGATTTTTCTGATGATCAAGCATTCTATAACAACCAGCAGAAGAAGAGACCGAGGTGGCAGGAAAAAGGAAAGAATTCTTCAAAAAGGTCTGACGGTAAGAAAACTAAGTTTCCAGTTTGTGAAAAATGTGGTAAAAGGCATGCTGGAGAATGTCTTCTAAATTCTAGAAAGTCCTACTGATGTGGTAAGATGGGACATAAGGCTCATGATTTCGCTGAAAAAGAGCAGGGTGATGGTAAGACCAAATTTTATTTATAGTTAGTGAAATGTTTTAATTGCAATGAGATGGGTCACTATGAAAACGAGTGTCTGAAAAAGAGCTAGAGTGATGGGAAGAAGTTAGACTACAAGAATAAAGGGTTCGCAAAATCCATTGCAACTACTTCAGTAGATGTCGGGCCATCAAATGAAGTTGTATCAGGAACATTGTTTGATTTTTCAGATTATTCCATTGTGTTGTTTGATTCGGGGTCTACACATTCATTTATCTCTGAAAACATTTCTAGTAAAATGGAAATATAATCTCAAGAAATGACTCATGAACTTGTGGTAAAAACACCTGGGTGAAATATTGCAGAAATGTTTTTATAAGAATGTTCCTATCTTTATCTGTAGAAAGAACCAACTTGCAAACCTTATTGTTTTACCTCTAGTACAGTTTGAAGTTATCCTGGGTATGGATTGGCTCCCTATTTACCATGCTAAGATTGAATTTAGAGCTAAAGAAGTTTCTTTTCAGAATGACTTTTAGTTTGTGTATAAGAATGAATCCTTACTATTAATAACATAACAAGAGGCTGAGAAAGTTGTAAAAGATGGAAATGAATAATACCTTGCACATATTGTTGAAAACAAGGGAACTGTTCAGATTAATGATGTGTCGGTGGTAAATGAGTATCCTGATGTTTTTACAGATGAGTTTCATGGAATAATACCATATCGGGAAGTTGAATTTATTGTTGACTTAGTTCCTGATGCTATACCAATTTCAAAACCCCATTATCGAATGGCACAAATTAAACTTTTATAGTTGAAAGAGCAATTGTAATATTTATTAGAAAAAGGTTTCATTCGACCTAGCACATCACCATGGGTTACTCCTATTTTATTTGTTAAAATTAAATATGGTTCAATGATACTTTGAATTAATTATAGAGCCTTGAATAACATCACTATTAAAAACAAATATCCTTTTCCCCATATCGATGATTTCTTTGATCAGATCAAGGGAGCTCAGTGTTTTTCAAAGATTGACCTGAGATCGGGGTACCATCAGTTGAAGGTAAAGGAAGCAGATGTACCGAAGACCACATTCCGTACACGATATGGCCATTATGAATTAGTAGTTATGACTTTTGAGATAACAAATGCACTTGCTGTATTCATGGAACTTATGAATATAATTTTCCATGAGTTCTTGGATATGTTTGTGGTTGTATTCATTGAGAATATTTTGGTGCTTTCTAAAAGAAAAGAGGAGCATGAAACACATTTAAGGGTTATTTTTCAAACATTAAATGAAATGAAATTGTATGGGAAATTCAGCATGTGTGAGTTTTGGTTGCATCTAATTTCTTTCCTTGGTCATATTGTTTCTAAAGATGGGTTAACTATTGATCCTTCAAAAACAATGGTTGTTGAATAATATCCAGGACCCACAAATGTAACTGAGATTCATAGCTTCCTTGGTTTGGAATGCTATTACCGAAGGTTTGTTAGAAATTTTTCATGCATATCTAGTCTAATGACTAAGCTAACTCAGAAGGGTGTTACATTTATCTGGAGAAAATAATGTGTTGATTGTTTTTAGGAATTTAATATATTATTGGTGAATGCTCCAGTTTTGGCACTACCTTCCAGGAATGGGGAGTTTGTTATCTTTAGTGATGCTTCATTGAAATGACATGGTTGCATCCTAATGCAGAATGATCAGGTAATTTCTTATGCTTCACAAAAGTTGAAAACTCCTGAGGTAAATTACCATACACATGATTTGGAATGAGATTCTGTTTTTTTCGCTTTAAAAATTTAGAGGCATCATTTGTATGGAGTAAAGAGTGAAATATATACTGATCACAATAGTTTAAATTATATATTCACTCAGAAAGAATAGAACATTAGATAGAGGAGATGGCTAGAATTAATCAAGGATTATGATTGTACACTTAATTACCATACGGTAAAAGAAAATAAAGTGGCTGATGCTATGAGTCGAAAATGTAATGCATCATTAAAAATGTTGTGTTTGGAACGTGATCATTTGGTTAAGGATTTGATGAAAATTTGCATAGAAGTGGTTGGTGCAGGATGTACTTCTGTTTTGTTTCGGGTATTAGTGAAATCTTCTCTATCAGACAGAATTAAGAAAGCACAGAAGAAAGACAGTGAGTTCCAGAAAAGGGTAGAGCTAGTTCAAAAGGGTAAGTTTCCAAAATTTAACATTGACAATGATTGTGTTTTGTGATTTGGGAAGAGATTGTGTGTGTCGTGTAATTCATAGTTGAAGAGATAGTTTTTTTGTCAACCTCATAGTTCTCTGTTTTCAGTTCATCCAGTTAGTACTAAGATGTATAGAGATCTTCGGGAGTATTACTGGTGGGATGGAATAAAAATAGACATTGTTGATTTTACTGTAAACTGTTTGACTTGTCAACAAGTTAAAGCAGAGCAGCAGTTACTGAAAGTAATGCTTCAGCCTTTACAAGTTCCAGAGTATAAATGGTAGAATATATCCATGGACTTCATTATGGGATTTCCAAAGATTCCTCGAGGTAATAATGCAATTTGGGTTATTGTTGATCGCTTGAACAAATCTTCTCATTTCCTTTCTATACAAGATACTTTTTCCCTAGAACAACTGTCCTATTTGTATATTAATGAGATAGGTTACATTGAGTTCCCCTCTCCATTGTATCTGATCGTTATCCCAGGTTTACTTCTATCTTTTTGAAATGCCTTCAGAAGTCGTTGGGTACTGAATTAAGTTTTAGTACATCTTTTCATCCTCAATCAGATGGACAGTCAGAATGAAATATTCAGACTTTGGTGGATATGCTACATGCTTGTTCGATGGACTAGAAGGGATGTTGGAACCAACATCTTTCTTTGGTTGAGTTTTCTTACAACA
Organism: Viscum album; assembly: GCA_963277665.1. Classification (NCBI taxonomy): domain Eukaryota; kingdom Viridiplantae; phylum Streptophyta; class Magnoliopsida; order Santalales; family Viscaceae; genus Viscum; species Viscum album. The sequence goes on from OY728151.1 coordinate 122,357,530, forward strand.
ATATTTTTCATTTCAATATACAGATGGCACTAATTGAGGCATTATATGGGAAGCCGTGTCGAAGTCCAGCTTTTTGGGATGAAGTGGGTGAAGGGAAGTTTATGGGACCATAATTGGTAGAAGAGTTGGCAGAAAAAGTTCATCTATTATAGAAACACATGATAACAGCTCAAAGTAGGTAGAAGAGTTATGTGGACAACATGAGGAAGGATCTCTCTTTTGAGGTAGGTGATCATGTTTTTCTCAATGTTTCTCCATGGAAAAGTGTAATGTGATTTGGTAAGAAAGGAAATCTGAGTCCAAGGTTCATTGGACCATATGAAATTCTGGAGAGAGTTGGATCAGTTTAATACTGAGTGGCTTTACATCTGAATTTATCTTAGGTACACAATGCTTTTCATGTTTCAATGTTAAGGAAGTACATGCCAGATCCATCTCATGTTTTCAGTCCAGAGGTAGTTCAGTTGGAAGAGAATCTATCTTATAAGGAACAACCAGTCCAGATTCTTGACCATAGGGAGCATGTGTTTCAGAATAAGTTGATTCATCTAGTAAAGGATTTGACGAAAAACCACATGCTTGAAGAGGTAACATGGGAATCTGAAAATGCAATGAGGGATAAATACCCCCACTTATTTGATAAGTAAATAAATTGCAGGGGTGCAATTTTATAAAGGGGGGAAGGATGTAAAATCCAAAGTATGTAATGAATAATTTATATTTTTATCTATGTCAATTTATGAATTATATTTTGTTTTAGAGGCTTAAAATGGGAATACATCCAATATTAAGCATGGAATACACAAATATTTTTAAAAGATTGTTTTACTGTCTTTTGATGGAATACCATATTTAAATCAGAATTTTGACATTTGTATAAGCCCTGTTTGTCAAAAATAAAAATATTCTTTATGATGGGGACATTGAAACATACATTGTATTATTTTTTGGTATTTTTCTGACAATGTTTATTTTTAAATGAATAGTGAAAAATACAACATTTTACATCAAAAAGCCATTTTCATCTAATTTAATTATATGGTTTGATTATATATTTAATTGGTATTAAAGTGTAATTAGAATATATTTTTACCATTTAATCCAATGGTGTCCATTAGTATTAATCTCACTTTGGAATTGGGCATAAACAAGTGCCAATCTTTTCATAGATATTGTTTCTAAAAAACCCGCTATTTGTTTTGACAACGATAATTATTTTTAAATTAATTAGTGAACATTATGTGTTTGGAATTTGGAAATATTTTTTACATATTTGGAATCAGTAGTTCCAAATTATGTAATCAATACTCTTTTGTTTTTTGGGCATTATTAATAGTAATAACGGTACTTATATTAAATTAACTTGATTAATTAGTAATCTGGTAGTTAAGGATAATAAAATAATATCATGATACTAACTAATGACCCCAAAATGTGTCGTAATGCAACTGGTTGTGTCATTTCTGACCATGGTATCCCTTGTTCTAAACTTTTGGACCCCATGGAATCACTTTTTTGTGATAATGACTTTTTATCAATATATTTTTAATGAAAGTCAAATATAACAAAGAATGTATCACCTGAGTAAAACATTTTTACGTTTGTGTATATAAATGATATTTTGGAATATAAATACTAATTGTTATGTTAAAAATATTTCCTATATCATAGAATTTTTTTAATTTTTATACATTAAATAAAATAAATTATTTATGACATCATGATGATGCAGTGATTACCTCATTAATGAACGATTTAAATAAAATGAAAATATAATGTAAAATCTAAGACATACACTTGTGAAAGACCTATTAAGTGAGTATATTTAGAACACTTATCACCTTATCATATAAATACATTAATGTGGGACCTTTAAAATCCAAAAATCATTTGAAAATAAAGCAACATTTTATACCTTCCCAAGAGTGCCCCTCCTATCCTCTTATAAAATCCCTCCACCTCTACCTCCTTACCCACACCTCTCAAGACTTTTTCTTGGCCATGATATGCTCATTGTGTCTCTCCATATCTCTCTCCTCATCCTAGAAGCCTTACCTTAGGCATAAATATCTTCAAGAAACCATTTTGGTTCAAACCAAGAGGAGTTACCCCATTTAAAGGTAATGTCTTCACTTGTGTTCTTTTGTTTTATTTTCCTTATCCAACCCCTAAACTCTTTTTATTCATTTCATTTGTAACAAAAGAGGTATATTCTATATAATATGATGTTGTTATAATAATTATTCTACCTACACTTACACACACCTACATCCAATGGTTAAAGAGCATACAATTTCTGTGGATGGCGAATTTCTACCTCACGGAACGATGATTGTTCAATATTATTATAACCCCTTCAAAGGTGGCAATTAATATGTCACTATATTTATATATGATACATAATATGTTTATTTTTTTCTTAATCTTCTATATTTTTCATTTATGGAATACCTTTATGGATTCCATTATGGGTATACACGATATCTTCATTTTAGGAAGTGCGGACTACCGCCCCCTCAAAGTGATTTGATTCGTTAATTCCATATGCGGGATGTATAAAGGATAGAATTAATGATATTATATTTTATATTATACTAGAATTATAATATACCTTTATATCATTATGAATCCATTCAATAAAATAGGAAATAGAAATGAAAGTAGCGTTCATGCGTACGTACGTCTTACCGTCTCCATGAACGGTGCATTTCATTTCTTACCTCTAAATGTTATGTAATATTGTAAATGCATGTATATACTAGATATATTGGAAATATATGATATCTAAATAATGAATATAATTCTGGATATAATGGATATTTTACCACATGAACATCTTTTAATTATAAAGATTTTATTTTTGACTCAAGTACCAATGATCAACAATACGACCATTATTAACTTAAATAATTACATAGTGTTGATGACATGGTAATAAGTGATATAAAATGAATAATGAACTAGAAAAAGGTTCTTAGGAAAGTAGAAATTAACTCAAGTTTATTATTCAGGATATTAAAGAACGATCGAGTCAAGTCAGACCCGAGGTATGGGACTTCGTCTCAATATCCTTTCATTGAGGCGTATTATGTTTTATACACAACATTATTTTATATGGTTTATAAACCCCTATTACTTTTACGTTTATTAAAAAGGAATATTTTTTATAGAATGTTCTTACTAAACAACAAAAGGGAACGTTTTCTGTTGTCATACATATGCAGCAACAATGGCTTCTTCGCTGCTGTGACCATTAATTGAGCTTCGACTTCCTCTACAAGCCATAACTTTTTTAAAAATAATGAAAAATAAATACGATGTTTTACTTGTATTTTATTTTGGTATTGAAAATGGTTTTTATAATGTATTTATATCAAGGTGTTTTATTGATATCTTGTGATAGAAAAGTGGAAATGTTATGTTTTCATTTATGCATGTTCAATGCGATACGATTATGTTATGGTTCATGGAAATTTTTATGAAGACGGGTGGTTCCGTGATAAACTAAGGGTGGGTGAGCCCAATATAGATCTATAATGAATTGGGTAACGCGAAGGAGTTAAACGTTAAGGTTTATCTGAAGAGATTTTGGGAATATACTGTGATGGGTATTCCAAACGTAACCATGAGGGTTACTCCCTTCGTAAGAATGTTATGAATGCCTCAAGTCACATTTATGTCTTATGATTTCTATGATCTATTCATGATTTGATGAGGTATGTTAAAATGCTCATGTTTTATGTGTAAAGTATGATTTCATACATGGGCTAGTATTTTCATTTCTTACTTTTAATTCCCATACTGAGCTTTTTATGCTCATCCCATGTTTTTGAAATGTTTTTTACAGGTCAAGGGAAAAGTACAAGATGTGTTGATATAATCGAGAAAGTGTCACAAAGGAATCCATGTTTTATTTTAAATATGTCTCCTTTGATGGGAAATATAAATAATATCTTTTATGTAACTGGCTTATTTAAATATGAATTTAATGCACGATTTATGATCTAATTCTCTAAAACTCTAAACATGAAAAGATCCTCAACGTGTATTCTTGATATAACTCAAGATTAAGTAATGTTTAAGGTTGGGGCCTTATATAAAAATCATCTTTAACATTACCAACTACACAAATAACATGATCTAGATCTAACTAGATTCCAGATCAATGGACTTGTGATACACTATTTCTCAAGAGGAATACATTCTGGCATATGCATCATCCAAGATTTCATGTGTTACATAGAATAACACTCATATCACTTATAACCATATCTCATTAGAATTTCTCTATTGTGTATTATTTTTTGATTTCTGGCAGTGTGTCTGTATCTGTATTAAATACACACACTATCTATTTTACTCCACTAAAGGATACAAGATATCCTTCCTCTCATAACATTTTACAGGTGTTTACTCCCACCAATAAGTGTGAAAGAGTTTCTTGTGTGACCTGATAGTTTTTATCAATGAAGAACTCTTGAAGTGGACGTGTGACCGGGATAGTTCTGTGCACTATTTTTTACACCAATCTAGGGTGTGGATCCAGTTTTCCAATATAAATTTCTTTGTTCTTGGTGATCACAAAGTTGAGTGTATTAGGTCCTGTCTTGATACTAAACCACTTATTTTATTAGATATGTTGATTATTTTTTTTATATTTATCTATATATTTCAAAAATCACTAGATTTAATTTGATAATTAATCTTGGTTTGATGTTATAATTGTTTTTCCTTATTAGAATAGATTAAAAGTAATATACCGAACTCATAACGAGATTACTAAAAAATTACCAATCTTTTGAGAAGTTATATGAACATTCAAACATTCATAATTGTATTTCCTGGATTAACTGGTATACATTAAATCTTATTGGGGATCATTTTTAAGAAAACATATTAACAATTTTTTTTATAGATACTCAAATCACCACCCCACCCCCGCTCTTGAGTACTCAACCCAAACAAATACTTGCTATCAAATTAGAGTTTTAATACTATGTTTTTGAAACTATTCAACTATGATTTTAGTTGTACATTAAATATGTGAATTTTTTTAAATCGTAAATTTTTATCAATTTAAAAGTATTTATTTATTATGGATAATAGACTAGAAGGTGATATAATATATATACCACCATTATGAAATGGATCATATTATTCACAATAGGCGATTAAAAATAAAATGAATTTAAAATGTATGGGTTTTGAAATTTGGACTTGAATTATAGTTGAATATAAGATTCCTTTTACTAAAAGAATTACACGGGATGACTAAACCAAGTCTGCTCACACAAATAATTTCAAAGCCATGAATTCTTTATATTGCTCTTTGAGAGATGATTAATTTAACATAATTTCTGCATGTAAAACTGCCCATGAAATTTGGGATACTTTTTCTATTTCACATGAAGGAACATCTAGTGTGAATTGAATAAGATTTAATACTTATACTATTAAATATGCTATATATAAAATTAAACATTGTGATCTTTTTTATGAACGGTATCTCAAGTTCAACGAAATAGTTTACACAATGATTTCTCGTTGAAGAGTAGTTTCTACTAAAGAACAAATCATGAGGATTCTCAAATTCCTACCTAATAGATGGAGAGGAAGTTATGTCTCTATTAGAGTGTCATGTGACTTCATCAAATTAACTATTAAATAATTCATTGGGAAACTAATGATTTATTAATAGGAGCTGAAATTCAACATGGAAGAAGATGATTAACCTAATATAAAATATGTTTCATTGCAGACCACAATGTCTAAACCGAAATAAAAATGGAAAATTGTAAGTCTTGGTATAATGTTTCATCAGTTAACATCCATAACATGACAGTGCTAAGGAAATGGTTAAATTATCCAAAAGGATTAAGATATTTTACAATAAGAATACATTTTAAAAAAATAATAACATCAAAGGATGATACAATAAAAAGGGAATATTGATGAATAATTGGAAATAAAAGTGACAAGTTTGATGATATAATATTCTATGAATGTAAAAAAAAGGGAAATACAAAGGCTGATTGTCCTATGATTATATATATAAATAAATATTAGGAAAAAGATAGAATGTATATAAATTTATTGAATGCAACTTATAGTGATTTTGAGTACAGTTCATGTGACTCTGAGTCGTCACATGATGAACATGATAATAAATACTATGTGTGTTTCATGACAAACACATCTAAGGTAACAATGACATCTCATGTAATAAAATCCTATTTTTCTGGAGAATAAAGTGATTCTAAAAATATGTCTGATGAAGAAATGTTTTATTATTTCAATATGTTGTAGAACATGTGATGAACTAAAAGATAAATACATTTCTTTAAATAAACAACTTGCTCTTACCTCAACTATTAAATATGATCTAACTGTAGAAAGTGATAAAAAATTTCAATTACTCAAAGAAAAGAATGAACTAAATCAATCTAATGAGAAATTTAAAAAGGACCTTGAATGGTTTTCTAAAGGTAATGATACTTTGTCAAAAATTCTTGGTAAACAGATTGCAGCAAAATATACTATTGTTATGGGCTATCAACCTGGTAAAAGAAATTTTTCAAAAACCAATTTTGTTTCTAAATCCATGACATATAGATTATCTCTTATTTTAAGAAAACATTCTTCTAGTTCAAGTTATGATACAATCACTACTATTTCAAGACTTTCTATACCAAATAGAATTTATTTTTCATGTACATTACATACTTTTTATAGAAAACCTATGAGGAAGATGTGGGTTATTAAAGAACTAATAACTAATAATACTTTCCCCAAACAAATATGGTTACCAAAGTCTATTTTTATTTAACTATTTTGTATGAAAATTATTTGAAGAGACCCTATAAGAACATAGGTTAATTGGATAGTGGGTTTTCAAGACATATGACATGAGACTATTCGTGCTTCAAGAACATAATATAAATTTATGGTCAGCAAGTCACATTTGGAGACAATTCTAAACGAAAAATCATTTTCCATGGAAAAATTGGTAACTATAACTCAGTTTTAATTTCCAAATTAATTTTTTGATGTATTGAAATATAATATGCTTAGTATTTCACATCATTATGATGGTGAATTTCATGTTATATTTGAGAATGATGCGTGCAATTTATTTAATTCTAAAAATTACTTAGTGTTTTCTGCATTGAGAAATGAAAATGTCTACTATGTTAATATAGATTCTTTAGGTTCCCAAAATGCTTCATGTTTAATTGTATTTCACAAAGAGTTTCAGATTTGGAATAGGATACTATGAAATTATAATATTCACTCAATTTTAAATATGACTAGAAAATTTTTAGTTAATGACCAACCCAAACACGAGATCCCAAATGGTAAAGTGTGAAATCCTATTAAAAATGGAAAGAAACACAAAATATCTTTTAAAATAAAGAAAAAAGTGTCAACTTCTTAACCACTCGAAAAAGTTCACATGGATTTGTTTGGACCATATATATTTTCTATTTTTAATGGGAATCACAATGTTTATGTTCTTTTAGATGACTTTTCATGATATACTTGTAATTTATCTTTGGCTCAAAAAATTGAAGCCTAATCACATTTCACCAAATATGCTGAAACTATAGAAAAATATATTGGACATATAATTAAATCCTTAATAATTGATCATGGTCGCAAATTTGAAAATCAAGAGTTTGAAGCCTTTTTCCACAAAATTCCAATATTCATAATTTTTCTGCCCCTAGAACACATAAAAAAAGTTATAGAAAGAACAAATAGGCTATTTCAAGAAATATATAGAACCATTCATAGTGAATATAAATTTACTATTTATTTTTTGGGATGAGAAGTAAATACAAACTGATTTATTATTAATAGATTATTGATTAGACATATTCATAAAATAACCTTATAAGAGTTTTGGAACAACAAAAAACCCAAAGTAATCTACTTCAATGTTTTTTGTTGAAAATTTTGTATAATTATTACAAAAAACAATCATGAAAAATTTTTACCCAAGAGTGATGAAGGAATAGTTCAAGAATATTCAATCTCTAGAAAAGACTATAGAGTGTTTAACAAAAGAACTAATTGTGTGGAAGAATCTGTCCATGTTATATTTGATGACATAGATCCACATGAGCCTAAGACCACTCTAGAGAACCTCAAAGATGATTTTTCAAATCATGAAATTAATTTTAAATCCTCTAAACACCATGTAATGTAATTTGTAATAACTTCTAGTTCATTAAATTCTACATATTCAATTCATAATGATACTAAACCTACTAATGAACCTCAAATCACTACTCCATATTTTTTAGAGCAGTTAGTACCCTTAAGATCCATCCTTTAGATTCTATTTTTGGAGATTTAGATAATGGAACTAAAACTAGATAATCTCTTAGAAATTAGTTTGAACATAATGTTTTATTGTCAAAACTAGATCCTAACAACATTAATTATGCTATCAATGATTAATTTTAGGTGATGGATATGTTTGAAAGACATAATCTGGTCAAAAGAAACAAAGAATGGGAACTTGTTGACATACATGAAGAAACTATTACCTTGGGTAGTATATTGGTATTTATAAATATGTTTGATATTGTTGGTAACATAGTTAGCAATTATTATAGATTTTTTGCACAAGGTTATAGTCTGAAAGAAGAAATTAATTATGAGTAAAACTTTTCACCCGTATCTAAACTTGAATCCATCAGAATTTTGAATTATTATAAAGCCCATCTGAATTTTAAACTATTTAAAATGGATTTCAAGAGTACATTACAAAATTGGTATACATCTCAGGAATTCATTGTCGAGCAACCCCATGTTTTTCAAATACTCATTTTCCAAATCATGTTTTCAAATTGTCAAAATATTTTTATGGTTTAAACCATTGTACAAGAGCTTGTTATGATAGATTAATTACCTTTCTTATTTGCATATGTTTTACCAAAGGTATAGTTGATATTAAATTTTTTATAACACGGATATAAAATTATGTTTTAGTAGATCAAATTTATTTATATGATATTATCTTTATATCTTCAAAAAGTTCATTATGTATTCAATTTTCTTAAAATGATTCAAAATGAATTTGAAATGAGTTTAATGGGTAAAATAATATTATTTTATAGATTTTAAATCATTAAATTTAATGATCGTATTATTTTAAATAAAAGAAAATAGACTAGAGATCTTCTAAAACTTTTTGGATTGGATATCCTTAAAAATAATGACACTCAAATGAGTACTACTTGTATGTTGTACCTTGATAATGATGTAATATATGTTGATCAAACTACTTACAAAGGAATGATTAGAATATTACTCTATTTAAATTCCAGCTAGACAAATATTATGTTTTAACGAATTTATGTGTGCCCGTTTTCATGAAAAATCATATAAAATCTCAATTAAATAATGTTAAAATGAGTTTCAAATACATAAAACATACACCCAATCTAGGAGTGTTCTATTACAGAGGAAAATCATTTGAGTTAGTTAGTTATTATGATGCTGATTTCAATGGTTCTAAATTATCTAAAAAAGAACCTCTAGAATATGTCACCATTTAGAAGTGTCTTTGGTATCATGGTGTAGTAAGAAACAAAAATATGTTGCATTATCTACTACCAATGCAAAATAAATTGTTGTTGTCAGTTGTTGTGCCCAAATTTTATTGATGAAACACACTTTACTAGGCTATGGATATAAATTTAGGCATGTACCTATATATTGTGACAATACAAGTGATATTAAAATACCATAAAATCATGTTTCACAGTATAGGACTATACATATTGATGAATGACTTCACTTTTTCAGAGACCATTATCAAAAATGTGATATAACATTGGAATTAGTTATAATTGAATATAATCATTCTCATGTTTGTAACAAACAATTAAATTTTGAAATAATATATTACATCATACATGAATTAAGAATGATACATCTTAAGTTAAAAATGTAATAATTTTAAAACATACTATTATACAGTTTACTATTTCATGGGGCACTATATTAGAAGTACTGTCTCACTCTCACAGTTTTTCAAATTAGTATCTTATAGTTTATATCTCATGTTTTTGGTCTCACAGTTATTGTCTAGTTGGTTGTGTTTTTTCACATAATAATTCAAACAATACAGTCTCACCGATGTGAAGTCAGACAACAAAAATGATTATGTGAAAATCGGTTACAGTCTCACCATAACAACTTGTTATGGTATCACTGTGAATAATTGATATGGTCTCACTGTGAAAGTCTCTTTCAGTCTCACCATAATAAACCCTTATCCTATTATTTAAATATTATAACCCTTATTTCCATGATTGATTATTTTAATCTTTTTTCTTCCGAGGGTTTTGAATTTTTGATGCTCGATATACCTAATTGATAAACACAAAATATTTTTGACTCTTTTCTTCACTAGAGATCTCTTCTCTCAAACCATAAGTATTTTTACCCTTCAGCACTAAAACTCTCTCTCTCTCTCTTGATCCCTTGAATTAATTCCCAGAATGAAACACACGTATTAATCAACTACTAAGTAGTGCAAATCAAAGAAGAATATGAAAATAGAATTGAAGATAGCTCCTGAAATTCCTTTGAATCTGAATATTGTTTAATAAATAGTGGTACCATAAAGGGAGATCCACCCTAAGTGGTTTCTGTCAAGTATGTATTTATTTTTGAAACTACTGAAAGAGCAGGGTTTGCTAGATTTTTTCACCAAATAGGAATGTCTGATTTACCAAAATCTAGTTGCTCAGTTTTATTAGTTTATTCAATTGTATTTCTATACAATAATTGATTTTTCTGGTAGAAGTTGATTCAATGTACAGTGATCTACAATTTCTTAATGGTTATGGGATGCTTACCTTTGGATTCAATACAAATGTTTTTGACAATTTTCATAGAGGTTCTCCTCCTCCCAAGGATATATTTGTTTTAGAAGAATCCTTGGGAAGAATGACTAGATATTAAAAAAAAATAGAAATTAATATTGAGTTGTATGGTGAAACAAGATTATTTTTTATGTTTATTTGGAATCTGATTCATCCAAGGAAAGGAATTTTTTCAACCATCAAATATCAAGATATATTTTTGATACATCTTATGATGAATAGACACGTGATTAACCTATTATTCTCTGTTACACATCATATGTGTGAGTTGATAAAGGAAAACTATAAGTCAATCTCCATGTTCTACTCAAGGTTAATCTCTGTGATGATATATGCTATGGGGTTGGTTGGACCAAATGAACAATTCATCAAGGACTGTGAATTCTCTATCGCAATAGTTACAGTAAAATGAATGAAAATTATTTAGAATCCAAAAAAATTGGATTGGGTGGAGGATAATTAATGGTTTTTTTCAATGGTTTAAACTGGTATAGAATTTTTCGGGACCAAAGGACATATTTACTCCTTGTTTAGAACCAGATAAATTTGTTGACTATCCTAATAAAGAATTAGAGGAGGAAGTTGTTGCAAAAATATGGGGAACTGTCTTTGATAAAGAAGATATTGGACCTGTTTCTCAAGATATATTTGCGAAGAATGTAATTATTTATAAATAAACAGTTGATTTTGTAAAATAATATTCTTCTATAGAAGTTTTTGTAATCAATGTAAGGCAAAACTATATTCTATAAGTGAACATTGATGAAGAGCTTATCCATGATAAAGAAGCTGCTTTTTTGGAACACTCGGAGGAATAAGGGGATCCTAAGATTAACCTATCAGCTGAGTAATGAATTAGGAAATTCTTTATGTTGGATAGAAAATTATTTCATTAATATATTGGGGATGAAATATTTGAAATAGATCAAATAACTGAATACCATAGTCCTATGAAAGAGGTACTTGTTGAGGTAGAGCATCACCCTAATCTAGAATGTGTTGAAATTACTAATCTAGTATATCAAAGCACTATGGATACATGGTATACGTTCCCTATATATTTTGAAGTTAAGGATACCCAGGAAGCCTCAGTTAAAGCCATATACCTATTTATTATGTTTCAATTGAGACTTGTATATTTTCTTGAAGTAATATCTGCAATGGAACCCAAGCCATTCTCAACTCATGTTCCTGATCCTTCACAAGAACCTCCTACTTTCATGAGTCAGAATGATCTAAAAGTCATAGGAGCTACATTATTGGCTAGTATTGAAAACTCATAACCACTCACCATTCCACTATAACGAACATGAGTTAAATAGATGATCCTTACAATTAGAAAATATCATAGGATAGATTACACCAAAAATAATTCATGAAATTTAAAAGGTTATAATTGAGAACAAACAACTGAGTGATGAAGTGGGGTATCTCGAAGCCATGGTTGAAGATATGAAAAAAGTGTTGACATCAGGACCATATCATGTTTCTCATTATGTTATTGTTGTTAGTATTCATATTTTGTAGTTATTTGTCTCTCTAATTCAATAGAACCTAACTTCCTTAGATTACAAGGTGGCTGGGAGAAACAAAAATATAGTTCATGAAATGTGTGAGCATATTATTGGTCCTAAAAAAATTGACTGATGAGTATAACAGATGTCTATATAATGTTCTGAATCAACTAATTTCCCTCCCTTCATCTCTTACAGTTTCTAATAACTCTGGAAATTCATCTAAACCCTCCTTCAACTGTGATCTTCACATAATTGTTGTTATGGAATAAATTCAATTAGTACTAAGTATATTTGAAAAATAGAGTCTGTTTATGGTTGTCAAATATAGTGATAGAGTCCTTTATCTTATAAGGATTCATTCAAATATTTCAAAATATACTCAGGAATATGGTACTAAGAATGTGGATTTATACTTCAATAGAATTTTCTCTGGGCATGATATGAAAAACTATTTCATGTACCTTGTAGAAAATTTTAAAATTCATAATTTCATTCATGTTTTCAAAACTCATGTTCAAAATATAAAATATATCACTCTTTTATTGGACTAGTTCATGGAGAAAATATATGATTTTGATATAGTAATGCAGTATGGTGGTGAGACTATTGAAGACTTCATCAAGTTATTGAGGACATATCTTTATCTGTAGAGCACTACAATTGTGGGTCCTACAGCTGCACCCCTATGGCCTAGTTTCCACCTTTTTCATCCACCTCCATTTTATCTACCTCTAAGTATATTTATCATGCCCTGAGTCAGATCATACCTATTATCCATGAAGAACAATTACCTTAGTATTCCACCGAACATACCATGACACCGCATGTTTTTTAAGGGATCTCGCTTCCTTCTTTGACAGTTGGTTCACTCACTTCTTCAACTTCAATCTATGCTCATGTGGCTCCTCCTAATGCTAATTCCAAGGGAAAAGAGAAGATAACCAAAGTTTAAGAAAAGTGAACACTATCTATTGATAGAGATATTTTCTAATTTTGTTTCCTACTTCTAATAATGGAACATCATTCTCTATCTAATGCAATGTGAACTCTTATTTTCTATTCTCTTATTTAATTTTATATTCTTTTTTGATAATCCCAAAAGGGAGTGAGGACATACAATAAGAGAGATGTTAACACTAAGAACATATATATCACTTATATAATTTGTGTTCCTTAAAAGGGGTATATTTTTGGACTAATTGTGTTTTAATTATGATTTAATGATAAGGAATTGTTACTTATGCTTAATATATCTCATTTCATGTGTAGATATGCTTGGTTTCATTATTTTTCTCACATATTTTTACAAGATATTGATTCTTAAAAATAACTATTGGTTATTGCATACTGTATTTAAATTAGATTTTTTGGAATTACTTTTATAAATGATTAAGTCTAAATCATTCAGTGAATATTTCTACTTAATCATATATACAGATATTTGGAAAAGTCTAAGAAACTGTGAGTCTGCCACTATTTCTATTTTTCTAGAAAAGGGCCAAAAACCATAACCTAGACAGAGTGACCAAGACATAGTAACGAGACACTGTAACCAGTTCTAGATCACATGATGTGTGTGACACCGTTTCCCTGTTAAGACGCCATTCGATGTTTACAAAAGGACCAGACACTATGATCCTATCACTGCATCTATGATTCTGGTTCTTTATCTCGACTCAATTATTCCATCATGAATGTCTCACCACTCAAATTAAATGAATATGAAATGTACTTTTGGTGAAATATTTCCATGTGACACCATTTCTAGAAAAACGGTGACACTGTTATTTAATAATTTTTTGTCATTTTTATTTTAATTTCATACAGTCATAGTTGAGTCATTTAAATGCACTAAAATAATTCATATTTTATTGTAGACATATCACCTGGCAGTAGGAAGTATGAGGTTCATGATACAAGCATCATGATGGCTCCAACAAATGCACACCATGAATAAAATGAAACATTTTTCCCTGAAACAAGATGAAGACGAAGTGTAGTGTGTAGTAGAAGCGCGCACATTTTCGAAAATTGGACTGATACATGCACTGAGATACATCTGAATAACACATAATGAATTATTGAATCAATAGTAAAGAATTCCACATATTAGATGTAAATCATTATTAGAATACCAACTCCACAAAGAAAATTATCTATATTTAACTAGAAACTGGAGCACCAGACTTGCGATACTCTATTTCTCAAGGGGACTCGATTATTTTATATGCTTTATCCTATATTCCTTAAGCTATATAGAATAAAACTCATATAACCTCTAAGCTTATATCATCATATTTTCTCTGTTGTGTATTGTTTCTAGCTTTTCATCAGTTTGTCTGTATCTATATTAAAAACACACGCTATCTATTTCAATAAATTGAATAATACAAGACATCATTCCTCTCATATATTTTTACACTGGTTTACTCCCACGGATAACTATGGAAGTGTTCCTAGTGTGGCATAATTTTTTTACCCAAAAATATGTGTGGAAAAGGTAGTGTGACCGGGAGTGTCTGTTGTATTGTTCATTACCCTCGATCTACTCTGGGGATCCAGTTTATAAATATAAACTGCATGGTGGAAGGTGATCACCAAGTGGAGTGGATTTGGTTTCGTCTTGAGATGAAACAACTTTTTTATCTTATTTTTTTCTTAATTTAGTTTTTCCCTTTTTTACTATATAATAAAAAATCACTAGATTTACATTGATAGTTAATATTGGATAGATGTTATAATTTCCACCCCTTATTAGAATAGCTTAATATGTAATATCAATAAATCATATTGATAGTACTAAGAATTAATCAATATTATGAGAATATATTTTAACAGTAAAACTTTCATAACTGTATTACATAAATTAACAGGGTTGTAATAAATTTTATTAGGGATCCTTTTTATGAAAACAATTTAACAGAAATTTTTATAGATACTCAATTCACCCCCCCCCCTCTTGATTACTATACTCCGACCAACATATTTTTTAATTTATTATTAACTAAAAATACTATTTGTATATTATAATATATTTACAATGTTACAATAATAAAATAAATGTTTAATATTTATTATATACAAATATAATACACATAATTATATTGATAGGGTCGTATTACATAATCCCTTATAACACCCCCATAAGACCTATTGGTAAGGTATTCTATGGTGATAGACTCTTGGGGAGTATCAGATAAAACCACTCAAGTGATAATCTCTATTAACATCCACTTCTCGCATAGTCGATTCCATTAATACTTAACGTTTTTAATATAGGCTTGAGATTTTTCAAGAGTGAATCCCAAGGATACTACCTCCTTTTTAAGCTTTGATAAATGGTCTTCGTATGGAGCAATTCTATTGGATGAGTCCATCATAACCTTTTTTTAAGTATGTTGGATTTTTTAAATCCCCATATATATATTAACCATGTGATCACTGTTCAATGTGTATATTAGAAACCATAAAAAATCATAACATTATTTTAAAATAACAAAACAAAAAACCAAGGAAGTGTATATGTTTTAAATAACCATTTTACATAAAAACACAATTTTCATTAATAAATGATTTTGTGGTCACAATATTCCCTCATTAAGAAATTTCACCCTACAAATTTACTTTTCCTACACTAAAATAGATGAGGGTAATTCTGCTTCATCACTTCCTATGATTCCCATATTGCTTCATCAAACATGTGGTTTCACCAAAACACCTTGATGAAGGGCATTATATTATTTCATAGAACATTTTCTATATGATCAAAGATATTCACCATATTATTTTTATTAGAGTAGTCATTATCCAATGGTACCACATCTGGATTGAGTAATGTGATGTGTCAGGTTTTTACATCCTCAAAAGTGATACATGGAATACATCATGTTCTTGAGAATGGTTTGGATAATGTTCTAGTTGATAGACCACTATCCCAATTAAATCAAGGATCTCAAAACGGCTGATGTAACTTTGAATAATATTTCCCTGATTCCCAAATCTCATAACACTCTTCCATAATGATATGATGAGGAATACTATATCTCCAACCTCAATCTCATGGTCTCTTATACTATTATCAATTTAGAATTTTTGTCAACTCTAATTGCTTTAATGTGAGGTTGGATGGTCTTAACCTTCTCCACCATTTCTTGAACATTTGTAGACCTATTTTGTTTTCACTCCCTAACATCATCAAAACATGCAGGTGTTCTAAACATATTTCCATAATGGGATTCATAATGATCCATTTAGATGGTTGAGTGGAAATTGTCAAAATAAGAGAACTCAACCTGTAAAGGATGTTGATCCCATCTTCATTTTTTGTCCTTTGAGTATGATCTCAACTTGTCCTCAAGTATTTTGATAGTCCACTCAGACTATAAATCATTTTGAGGATGATAGGGGAAACTAATTTTCAAGTAAGTATTCATTTAATTTTTAATAATATACTAAAACATATAGGTGAATCATGGATATTGATCAGATACAGTTTATAGTGGTACTACATGTCGCCTCATAACAAATTTGATGTATATCTGTGCTAGTTGAACCAATGTGAAATACTCAAGAATTGTAAGGAAGTGTGCATTATTTGAAAGATAGTCCACAAAAACCTAGATAGCATTTATTCTTTTGGATGTCTTCAGAAGTCTAGTGAAATAGTACATGATGATGTTCTTTATTTTCCTTGTTGGTATGGGTAATAGTTACATCATCTCTTTAGAGTTTTTAATTTCATTATTCAATTCGGACATTCTAGGCACTTTGATGTACACTCAATGATCTTGTTCTTCATGTTATCCCACCAATAATTCTCTCTGATATCTCTATACATCATTGTGGTTTCTGGGTGAATGGAGATATTCAATCTATGTGCATAATCCCAATGATAATTCATTTACTATAGATTTGATTGAACACATAGTCATTTCCAAACTCTCACAATCCCTTCTTTATTAAAATTAAACTCTAAAGATCTCCCTTTTTTGATAGTTTCCACATTTTTATAAATTACCACATCATAATATTGACGATCCATTAACCTTTCCAAAAGAGATAGTTGAGAAAAAATTTGTGAAATGAATGATGATGTTTACTTTTTTATGGATCCCATTTACATCTTCATAAAATATATGAATATTGGATCCTTTTCAAAAATCATCAATGATAGAATCACACGGTCATTTATACTTAGAAAATCAACCACTTTATTCACTTTCCATGGATAGTAGTGAATTGAGAGTTTAAATTCATTGATCATCTATAACAATTTTCATTGGCTCATATTCCTCTCTTTATGTATGAATATATATACTTGAGGATTTTTTAATCTATATATATTTTACACTTCCCCCCGACAAATTTTTTAAGTGAATATTACTGTATCCAACTCCATATCACGTGTTGGATATTTTTTCTCAAGAAAATTGTATATCCTTGAAGTATATACAATGACCTCTTCATTTTTCATCATCACATATCCCATACCCTTCTTCTAAGAATCACTAAATACCACAATATGTTGTCCACTTATGGGTAGTGTGATAATGTGCATAGTGATATAACTCTTTTTCAACTCCTTGAATCTTGCTTCGCATTCTCCACTCCAAGGAAACACGGCTACCTTCTGAGTAAACCTGGTAATAGGGTTTGACAATCAATATAAATTTTCCATAAATTAGTGATAATATCTAGATAACCCATGGAAGCTATAGTTATCTATCACAGATGTTGGACTTTTCCATCCCTCGATTGTAGCTATCATGGAGGGATCAACAGATATCCCATTTCTTGTGATGATAAGAACCAAGAATGAGTCTTCATTAAATTAGAAATTACAATTTTTGTACTTTTCGTAGAGCTTATCCTTTCAAAAGGTCTCTAGTAAAGTTCGTAGATTCTTCTCATGCTCCTCCTTGGTTTTAGATTATATAATAATATCTTCTATAAATACTACCTCAAATTTGATATGGTAGTCTCTAAAAACTCTATTAATATTTTCCATGAAGGTTGTTAGAGAATTATATAGAGTGAAAGAAATTATTCCGAATTCATTGTGCTCATACCTTATACAAAAAGTAGTTTTGGTATATCCTCCTTCATTACCCATACATGGTAATGTCCAGACTGAAAATAAAACATGGAATAGTATTATGATCTATGTAGATAATTGAACATTTCACCAATTTGAGGCAGATGATACTTGTTATTTGTCATTATTTTGTTGAGATGACAATAATCTATTCAATGGAACATTGACCCTTCTTTCTTCTTGATGAAGAAGATTGGTTCACCCCATGGTGATTCTCATGGGTGTATAACCACTTTATCCAGATTACCTGGTAGTTTTTCACTATCTCCTCATGCTCCCCACAACCATTCAATATAAATTCTACGATATTAGTAACTCCATGAGTATATGATTAAATGATAATTAAATAAAACTTATAGGAGGAAGACCTGGAAATTCATCGGGAAACACATCAGCGAATTCCTTCACAATAGGAATGTATTCAATGATGGTTTCTTACATAGACTCAATCATTTGAGAAAGATATGTGTGCTCATAGTGAAGTAGTATCCACACTCTAGATGATGGTGCTAATGTATATTCATACTACTCTTTTCACTTGTATTGAATCGGTGGTCAATTCGTCATATGGAAAGTGATTTCCCTCTCATGACAATTTATGTTGGCTCTATATAGAGAAATCCAATCCATGAAATGAATTGCATCCAATTAAAACATAAGAGGTATGAAAAGGTTTTCCAAGATGTTCAATCCAAAAATTTGATAATGGATGAGTGTTTTTCATGGGATCCCATAATTTTCCCATTTTATATTCTCACCGACCTCTTTACTTCCATGATTTGTGGTGGTGTTGGGATTTTTCTTCTAATCATTCAGGAGATTAATGAATGCATAAAACCAAAATAAAAACGTATGTTCTCTATTATTGAATGAATAACTAGCATACCTATCATAAATTCTTATTTGGGATTTTTTTGGCAGTAGTGATGGAAAAAGATCACCCTTTTCTGCATTGGATGAAATTGGTTGCCTCTAAAAAATGTTGGATTAGGGAACATTTTGGAAAAGTTCCCAGATTATTTCCATTTGAGGAAATTAACAATGCATTGAGGATCAAACAGAGCCTTACTCTCCTATGTTGCAACAACAGGTTTTTCTTTCTAGACATTTATGGCCAGGTTTCCTTCTCTTCCACACCTATTGAATTTCATTGTCCACTTCAGGAAATACCGAGGGTGCTTCTTTCTATAACATTCACAAGTGGGGTTCTAGAATTTCATAGCACTACTGTATTTATCCATCAGAATACCAAAATTAAATTCCACTTTTTGCTTCTTATCCCCATGATACCCCTAAGATTCGTCGATCTCAATTTTTACATTGAGCTAATATCATACAATTTCATCTTATTTATTAATGTCACAGATCGTTATGTAATTCCATAGGATATGATTTATCCAACCAATGAATATGTACACTTTTCACACTGGTGTAACCAGAATACTAGAGGTGTATCATGCAGCCTTGTCAAATTTTCATTGTATGCTCTGATATAATCGTAACATTTTTTCTTTAGGGAAACTAAGTACCTTTATATCTTTTTCTGAAGGGTACAAGGAAAATATTAATCAAAAACCATTTTATGGAAAACTATCCCATCCAATTCCTCAAACTAATTACTAGGGTTCTTATTTTTGAACAATATACAACCTTGATAATCTCCAACCACTATACAATAAGTAGCCAGAATAACCTTTTCTTGTTCGGAACATTAAAGGATATGAAAGAATATTTAAATGGAGTTAAACCATTGCTTGTTGATTGAGGGATAAAATGACAGATTAAAATAAGGAGGCCTTTGTCTCATGAAGCTCTCGATTCCAGCTTGATAATTCTTAGTGGGTTGGGTTGGACATTCCTCTTAACCCATGATTCTATTCAAATCATTAGTTAACTGAGATATTATTGTGACAGTGAATGTGATTCCCTCTCCCATTGGATTAGGAATGTCATTATAATAGTCATCACATTGATCATTTCATTTTTTGTTTTCCTGAGTCCTTATATTACTTGCCATTGGATAGAATAAAAGGAATGTAATGGGTAACAAATAAAGGGTAATCGAAAAACCAAATGGGATAACTTATAAATTACACATATTTCCTTAAATAGTGAATTTAAAGGCATTAATTTATGATATCCATGATCTATATACCAACATATATTCTTAGGGGAAATTTTCTATTCCCTTATCAATGGTTCATACTAAGCTTATAAGTTAACTAAAGAATATCTGCCAGGTGTATCAAAACCAAGAGGGAATCGAGGCCCATTATCTGGCACCAGTTTCTATTCGAGTCTATCTCAAAGCAGTGTATTTTGGTTTTACCCCTAGATACATTTGTGCCAGAGCCACCACTACTTTTTTTGTATCCGAATAAGGATGTATTTTCTTTGTAAACCACTTACTCTATACTCGAAAAAATTTATGAATGTTTTTATTATACATATTTTTATCCCTAATGATTTTAGTAGGATTCTCTAATCTTAATCCCTAAAATAACTACATCTATCCTTTGATACCAAATATCAAAATATTTCACTTTATTATGTACATAAACATGATTTATTACAAAAAAATGCACTAAATACAACTTTGATGATGAAGAGGTCTACTCTCTTTGAAAAATTTGGAACATTTCATAACAACATAGAAAATAAAATAGAACATATTTATTGGAATATCCTTTTACAATACCACAATATTCTTTCATAAGTATCATTACATGGGATAACATGAGGACATGAATATGAAATGGGTGAGCTATAAATCCCAGTAAGGGTGTAAAAAATAAATTACATGAATATTATAGAATATGTTAGGAAATAGTCATATCAATGTAGCAAAAGAGAATAATGTACATTAAGGAATTATATATTTTGATTATCATAACATGGAAATGTGGAAACAACATTTAACATGATATTAGCATGAGCCAAGGCTCATTGCACTTGAAGCCTTAGTAAACCCTCATTGCACATTAATTATCATGTTTAAACCCTCATTACACATTAATTAGCATGAGTCAACTCTAATTTCAAATGAAGTTTCATTATATTATTCATTAATCAATGCATTGTAGTTCTATTAGGGCACAACCTTCTAAATCATCTCATTTCATGCATATGTGTGCCACATAACTCATTCCACATTGATTCATAAAACATTATATCATATTCCAATAATAAGAGTGGTGGAATACATAATTACAAGCCCTAAATCAATAATTATGTGTGCATAATGGTGAATACCCTTGATTGATAAATATATAAGGTGTTCACTTACACATAGCATTTGGAACAAGAAATTTTGGTGTACATTCAGCTATATAATGTCTTCAAATAGAAATCATAAAATGGGTTGAGGAGAGATAATGGGGTATATCATCCTTTATACATGAAATTGGATGAATGGGGTCCTGAAACATAATATTTATACATAATTAATGGAATTAATATTAAAAATATAAAATAATTTATTGATTGTATATGAGACGAGATATATCCCAGAGTGAATTTCGGTATCGCACCGGGTGTAATGGGAGTCGTTAATGAGAGATAGGGTATCTCATCTTTTAAACAATTGGAGGGAAATATAGAGGAGGTTCTAAATCATATTCAAACATTATTAAATTTAACACCTGAAGATTTCATAGTAAATTATCTATTAAAAGTAATTCAATAGATTCCCTACACGTGACACCGAGTTCACGAGCACCACAAGGTATCAAACAAGCTATTTAAAGAGGTTATGAATTGTATTAACCAAATATGTTATTTTATATATGTCAAATATAATTTTATCATTCATAAATTGTGTTTCTTTAACATAATATAAGAACAAATCCAAATTTTTAGATAAAATAATCATTTTTCAAAAAAAATGAACTTTTAACAACTTTTAATGGAGAACCCTTTATAAATCCAATATTTGACACTTTTATATATTAAATTTGAAAAAATAAACTTCTTATTTATAATAGTTAGAAAAAATTTATTTTTGATTATATTTTTGTGTTTTTCTGATAACCAACATATTTTCATGAATAATGAAAAATATTAACCCTGTTTTTAAAAACAACATTTCAAATCAACATAATTTATACTGTTACATTATAAATCTGAATAGTTTTAAAGTACAATTAAATTATATTTTTATAACATAATCCAATTTAGGTCATTGGAAGTTATTTTATATTTAAATTGGACATAAACACATATCAATCGTTCGATTGTTTTTTTACTTTTAAAACCCCCACTTGCTGGTTTTGACTACAAGAATTAATTTTAAAATTTATTAAAGAAAATTATTTGTTTTTATTTTGGTATAATACACATTTTTTTGAATTACTAATATCAAAAATATTTCAGTTATTGATTCATTTTAACGTATTTTACCACCTATGTGGATTGAATTTAAAAAATATGGGAGAAAATTTTGAAATTATGAAGTAATTTGTTTTAAATTTCATGAAAATAATTTTTGGTGATTTGTAACTTTTAAATTTTATTTACCATGGTTAAAAGTAAATATGGTAATTAATGATAAAAATTATATTATAATTACACTAACACATTTATTAATTCTTTTGGATAATTGAATTTAGGACAAAATAAACATTAGGTATAAAATATGATTCTATTTTATCCACATGGATATGATTAAGACATTTATTATTATTTTATTTAAAGAATAGTTTGAGGGGATAAATTCCAATTTTCATAAATAAAACATTTTAAATATAGTGTTATACATAAGATAAATACTACTTTAAATAGTTATTATAAATGTAAAATTATTTTCTACATAATGGTGATATATTTATAATTTTTAGACAATGAATAATTAAATTTATTTATGACACTATGATGATGTAGTAATTACCCTATTATTGAATGATTAAAATAATTGATATTATAAATATTAAAATAATTGTAAATTGTTCCTTTTGAAATATTGCAAGATGTTTATAGATTAATATGAATTTTTAGGGTTGATTAAATATATTTTTCCTATGTGATAATGTTGTTATGTCTTTCACAAAAACCAAATACTAAATAGTATCAAAATTGAAATAAATGACTTTATTAAAACAAATACTATATTGTTAATTTATATAATATTCTTAATGAAATATGATTCAGACAAAGGAAATAAATAAGGTTAGATATATCAATAATGATCCACTATGGGTTCTCATGTCCATTGTTATTATGTTTATTAACAAATTATTATAATAAAAAAAGAATACATGGTAAAAGATAAACTATTTAACAAAGAGTTAAATCTAAAAGTTAAGGTTAGTATGGCGACCTAAACGTTTCGAAATATTATTTTTTGTTAGGTTTTCAATTAAAAACCATGCTATCATCGAAATAAATCCTTTTTTCACCATTATAAACCGAATATGATGGTATAATATATTAATATTTCAAGCATTTCCTAAAGTGACCCTCACCACTCTTATAAAAGGTTACATTCTCTTCTCCCAAAATAAAACCTCCAAAGCAATTTGGCTCAGCCAAAAACTACTCAAATATCTATCCAACAAACATCACTTCATCCTATAGACTATAATTTAATCATAAATCCAACCTATGGGGATATATTGATCAAATCAAAAGGAAGAACCCAAAAAAGAAGTATTATTGCACCACCTCTTTCATAGTTATTTTTGTGTTCCACTTCCACTTTAATTTTTTTCCATACCTAAATATTAACTATAATATCATATATGTAGAGTGATTTTATTATAACAATTGTATAACCATATTCATTATTCTAACCATCCAATGAATGATAAGTCACCATACGTGGGTATGTATGGTTTACCGCCTCTAAGTCATGGTGCGGTTTGTTATTCAACACTGAATTATTTGGATGGGTATAATAATGAGTATAATTTAGGTTAATAATATTTATATTATGTTAATGATTATGGATATCTGATATACCATCCAATTACATAATATTTCACCATCAATAAAATGATATTGTCGCTCATGAATATGTACGAATTACAGTCTCTACGAATGTGATGAGATTCATTCTCCCTCGTAACCATTCAAGAATAATTTTCATTTTATTAATAAAAATATTTTTTAAGATCATCATTTAATTCTGGATATGAATCAAATACATCCTATCCATATCAAACACAACTTGCGCAACAAAAAATATAAAGGGAAATGAATTAGTTAACACCTACAATTATGATACTACTGAAATATTATTAAAAATTAAAATTAGAATATTGTATATGATATCATATTTATGTTTTCAGTTCTTGAATAATTTAATAACAATTATTTAACTATTTTAATTGAGGTTAACGTTCCCTATAATATAGAAAATTACAATATAAGGGGTAATTTTACAATATCTTTATTTATCTGTGGTTATTTATACGTATGTATCTACTTGGTCTTTTTTATCATCTACATTCGTGTCTCCTAAAAATGTATTTCAAACCAATTTTACTATATACTATAATATGATTTAGAGACATTTATAACTTATTTTTACTTTTTATAAATAAAATTGATAGTAATATTTCTGTCGTTTTTCAAACAAGGTACTTTATAACCTTTTCAAAAATTATGGTAAGAATGTTTTTTTAACATTCGTAGCAGTTGCGGCTATTTTCCACCATTATAACAGCCTAAAAGAATAACATACGCATTTGTATTAATATTTTCAAAATAAATTTTTTATTTTATAATTACATGACTTTTATATGATTTCAAAATAGATTGTGATATTTCTCCTAAATAGTTTTGATTTAATCTATGTCAACATCCATTGATGTATTTTTAAACTTGTTTGAATTAGATTTATTATGACACCATCTTAAATATTCTATTCAATGTTTTGTGATATGTTTGACGATGGATGTGTTATTTTTATACCATTCATGGTTTATGGTTAAATTGTTAACATTTCATATGCTAGTTTTAATATGAATGTTTATGTTATCATTCAACCTTTTCATCTGAAGAATGCAGTAGAATTAGTATGAGATGGGTGGAGCCTGATATCGCTCCTCGATGCATCAGTATGTCTCATTATACAAACTAGTGTTTTAGAACAAGTATTTTAGATAAGTATGCTGGTTGTAATGGATTAATATGTAAATTGGATACTATATTTTATGGTCAAAACATTTCATAAGACTAAATTTGGATTTTTTTTAAATGGGCAACCTGAAGGTCAGGAGACAACTAGTCCCGTTCGACAAATCTGTGAGACATAAACCCGCAACCGAAGGGTGAAAAGGGTAAATCTACTACCATTGGACTAACATATGTCCTGGTGTGTAAAATGTAGTTTTTTAAATTTTATAATAGATTAATTATAAATTCATTCTTTTTTGAAACCCTATATGATTGAGATTAATAGAATATTTTTTAAGTCTATTATCTTTTGGATAGGAATATGATTTTGTGGTATAAATTAATTAATGGATGGAAATATACTTGTCAAGTATTTTTTATTCATTTTATACAAATAAATTAATTTATAAAAATTTGGGACATTATCTCCAAACCAAAATTTTTTTATCCTAATACGATTGGTTTTGTTAAACCAATGATATTTTTATGACTTTTAGGTCATCAATTTTCCATTTATTGTTCACATGTTTGTGATCGATGTCCACAATCACTCCCTATAAATATTTATGTTTTTCCTCCAATTATGTGTTTATAATTTCCAACAATGTTCTATTATTCATAACACAAATTTGGTTATGATATTTTCATTTCCCTTTCCCTGTTTTTAAAACTGAATTTTAGTAACCCTATTTCTGATGAGAGTTATCTACAAAGTTCATTTCTATTTTCATCCTTTTATTTTAGAAGAGAATTTTAAAATTGAATGGACGTAATTTATTTAATGAGGTAAATATGTTACACCACAAGATTTTATAGTATGTAATCTCTTTAATTTAGTTCAATAGCTTGCGCTACACGCAACACCGAGTACAAGTGCATCATGACCTATAAAACTAGCCATTTAAAAAGAGGTTATTAATAGTATTTTTTTAATTTATATGTATCCAATATAATTTAAAAATTAATATTTTGGGTTTATTATACATAATATAAGAATAATTCCATTTTTCAGATAAAAGATGTGTTTTTCAAAAAAATCTATTTTACCACCTTTTAATGGAGAACCCTTTTTTATATCAAATATTTCACACTTTTATATATTAAATTTAACAAAATAAACATCTTCATTATATTCATGGCATAAAAATTTAGTTTGGATTAATTTTTGGTGTTTTTAGGATATCTTTCATATTTTGAGGAATAGTGAAAAATAATAAATTTTTAATTAAAATCAAATATTCTAATCAAAATAACTTCTATTGATTAATTATAAATTTTAATGGTTTTGAATGATAATTATATTATATTATTATCATTTAATACATTTTTGGTCATTGCATGTAATTTCACATTTTAATTGCATGAAAACACATATCAATCTTTTGATAGTTTTTACATCTAAAAAACCAGCTTTCTGGGTTTGGCAACAGAAAATAATTTAAAAATTAATTAATTAAACATATATGTATTGAATTTTGTAAAATAAATATTATTTTTCAATTAGTAATATCAAAATTATATTAGGTGTGTATCATTTTATTTTTCTAAAAACATTAACTTTTTTATAAATAGTGAAAAATACTGCATAGTACATAAAAACCGACATTTTCATTTAAATAATTATTTGTAATTAAATATTTACCTTAAAATATACACATAATATATATATATATATATATTATTTCAATGTATGTCTTTTTAGTCATTTTATAATAATATTAGATATATAAAATTTTATTGAACAATTTTAATGTATTTTTACCCACATTCTGGCACATTTACCTACCTTCTATGAACTTCTGCAAATTTGCAGAAAACGTAATTTTAACGCATCCATGAATTGAATTTCAAAACAATGAGGGACATGTTTGACATTAATAAGTAAAATTTTATTAAATATGATGAAAATAATTTTTGGGGAATCGTAACTTTTGAATATTAATTACCATGGTTAACCATAAATAGGGTAATAAATGATAAAAATGATATTATAATTAACCTAACACATGTCCTAATTATTTTGGATAATATAATTTCGACCAATATCAATTATAGTAATAAAATATGATCCGCTTGTAACCAGTTTTATTAGATTACGACATTTTTTTTATATTATTTAAAGACTATTTAAAAGTGTTTAATTTAAATTTTCATAAATAAAACATTTTTAATATAGCTTTATACGTAAGATAAAATCGACATTAAATATTAATTAGAAAATTAAAAATAATTCCTACATAATAGTATTTTAATTATAATTTTTAGATATTAAATAATCAAATTTATTTATGACACAATGGGGATGTTGTAATTACCTTATTCATGAATGATTAAAATAATTGATAATATAAATAATAAAATATTTGTAAAATGAAACTTTTGATGTATTTAAAGAATTTAATATGATAATATGACTTTTTTATGGTTGATTAAATTTTTTTCAAAGTGATTATTATTTTCTGACTATCACAAAAACCAAATACTAAATAGTCTCTAAATTGACATAATTGAGTTTTTAAGAAAAATATTATATTATTAATTTATATAATATTAATAAAAATAAAAGGTTCTTCCAAAGGACATAGATAAGTTTAGATATATCAATAATTAGCTACTTGGGGTTTTCCTGGATTTTTATAGTAAGATTATTAACCATTTATAATTATAAAACAATAATACATGGAAAAAGTTAAACTATTTAACTATGAGTTAAATCTAAAAGATAAGTTTAATATTGTGACCTAAATCAACATAAAACCTATTGGTTGAGTGGTTTTAAAACCAAACCCACTGTATCCTCAAAACAAATCCCTTTGTAAACATTATATAATGAATATGATTGTATAATAAATTAATATTTCATGCTTTTCCTAAAGTAACACTCACCTCTCTTATAAAATAGTACATACTCATATCTCAAAATCACAACTCCAAACCATTTTTATTGTCCAAACCCATCTCAAATATCATCCCAAATACCCTCAATTTAACCTAGATTCCATAAATTTATTAGAAATCAAACCTATGGAGCCCTTTTGATCATATCAAAAGGAAGCACCTGATGAAGTAGTTATTTCACCACCTCTTTCAAAGATCATTTCTTCTTCCACATTCTCTTATATTATTGTTTCCATGAACAAATAATAACTCAAGTAACTTATTCATAAAATTATGTTATTATAAATATTATTCAACCATTTTCATTGTTATATTAATCCAATTAATGACTTGTCACCATACGTGCGTATGTATCGCTTGTCGTTTCCACATCGTGGTGTTGTTTGTTATTCAACATTTCATTATTTTGATGGGTATAATAATGAGTATAATTGATGTATATAACAAATATAATATTTTAATGAATATTTATGTCTGATATAACATCCAATTATATATTATTTCCCAATCCATAGAATTATATTGTCGGTCAGGCAGACGTTTCGATTACCATTTCCAAAAACACCATGAAATTCATTCACCATCATTACTATTCATGAAAAAAATCATTTTAGCATTAAAAATAATTTTTAAGAACATAATATCATTATTTATATGAATCAAATACATCATATCCATAACAAACAAGACTTGTAAAACAAAACATATAATGGAAAATGAATCAGTTAACATCGAAATTAGTGATACTACTTAAATATTATTAACAATGAAATATTAAAAGATCATATATGACATCATATTTATTTATGTGGTTCTAGTAAAATTTTATAACAATGATTTAACTATTTTATAAGAGGTTATCCTACCATTGTCTAAGGAAATGTAAAATTTAAGTGTTAATTAAAAAACACTTATTTTGTCTCTGACCGTTTATATATAAGTATCTACTGGAACATCTTTATCATACACATCCATGTTTCTAAAAAATGTACTTCAATCCAATTTTAATATTTACTATAATTTGGGTTAAAGTCATGTATACCCTTGTATGAATTTTTGTAAAATGTTATGAAACAAATCATTCATTCATTTTCCAAACAAGGTACTTTATGAGATTTTTGAAAAAATAAGGTAAGAATGTTTTTTAACTAATATGGTGGGTTTGGCTATTTTTTGCTATTATTAAACCTTCAAATCTTGAGTTAAAATATTATAATAATATTTTCAAAATAAATTATTTCTTTTATAATTACGTGACTTTTAAATGATTTCAAAATAGAAAGAGATATTTCCCTCAAATAAATATATTTTATTCTATGTCAACATCCTATGTTAGATTTTAAACCTGATTGAAGTAGATTTATAAGGGTACAATCATCAATAATTTATTGAAGGTTTTTTAATATGATTGAATTCAGATGTGTTGTTTTTATACCATTCATAGTTTTTGTTTAAATTATTAATATTTCGTATAGTAGTTTTAAAATGAATGTTTATGTTATGATTCAACCTTTACATATGAGGAATGAATTGTACTTAGTAAATTATGGGTGGATCCCACTATAGCTCATCAATGTTTTAGTAGGTATCATGAATGAAACTAGTGTGTTGGAACATGGCCTTGACAAAATCTTATTTTTTTTCTTAGAACAAGACCTTGGCTATGTGGTAATAATGTTCGGAATTATGCATTCTATCATTATAAAATTGGCTATTGATATTACATGTGATTATTCAACTAGTAGAATATCCATTTGAATAGGTAAATGGAATTATTTTATTTTCCTTTTCCATATTATGAAGAATATTTTTGTTTAAAAGGCTTGTTCTATTCATATACATTTTCTTAAATGTTTATTCTTATTTATGATAGTTTTTATACATTATAATCCTTACTGAGCATCTTAGGTCACCCATTTCATAGGTTTTATTTTTACCAGAATGAGAAGTGGTGTATTACAATTATCATGTAGGAAAATGATAATGGATATTTGTGTGTTCAAAGGAGACTAAATGTTAAATTTTTTATTTTATGATGTAATGTAAATCTTATGTATGTATCTAGTACATTTTAGGATACTAAAAAAATATGTCTTTCAAGACTTTTTCTCTTGTGATCATGCCAATGTTATATAATAATGCACCAACTATGGGTAGCAGGGGTGAGGACATTATAGTTGGTATCAGAGGAAATTTAGTACAAACCGTGGAAACTAAATTTTGAAAAACTATGATTAGAGAACATTACCCTAAGATAGATTTTCAGTATTATTTTTAAAGAACATCCAAATAAATTTATAGTGTAAATATTTTGTGGTTTTTCTAAGAAAATATTTCCCAGAGTGGAAATGAGGGGGTAGAGGTGGCTCCAGCATAGAAGTACCATGGAGTGAAAACTCCAACAAGGAGTTTCAGGATTGACCCCCAGTATCATGGTACACGGCAACGATTCTTTCCTCACTCTTGGTAACGAAACTCCTAGGGGATATTCTTTATAAAATATATATTTCATATTTCAAGCATTATAATGAATTATTGATTTAATATTCCAACAATTAAACCATTTTTATGTTTATGATACTAGATGTGTAATAATATTCAATTTATGTTGATAATTTTTATAGTGTTTGGATTATATGTTATTGTATGATCTAACCTGTTGTATGATATCAATTAGAAATGGTTCCGAATAGAAGGAATGAGAACATCAGCAATACGCATGATCCAAAGAGTCATAGGGATCATATCGTTCAAGGATTTAATCTAAAATATAGAAGATAAATATTTTCCCACGTATTATTTTAATATGAAGAAATAAAATCATGTGTTAATAAGATAAGAAAATAATTCCCTAAGAACTATGGATTTGAAGGGAATCAAGAGATGCAAAGGATGGTAGAGATAAATATAGATAAATGGAAGAAGGGTAAGACATATTATCACATATGTGATAACTATTAAAAAAATCACCATGGTAAATGCTTGAAGGGAATGTAAGTGTTTTATAAGTGGGAAGAGAAAAAGGATACCATGTTCATGATTGGAAGGGTTCGAAAAAAGGTATCAAATGTATGATTCTTCATCTACGATGAGTTGGGACACTACGTGATTCAATCTCCTAATCATCATAGTATTCCCCAAATGATGAAATTGGAAAATGATCATGTTATGATACTACCATATATGGAGAGTAATGACTAGTTTTCTTATGTTGTTATTAATGAATAATGTCATTTTAGTGTTGTATAAGCGACGTAGGGGTTATATGAATTATTGAAATAATTAAGTATTGCAATGTAGTAAAATTTTATCGAGGATTTGATATTATATGGTACAATGAAATGTGTCTCAACAACATGGTAATGTTTTTAAAAAATGCATGTTTCAAGGAAAGATAACCCTTAATATGGTCCTGATACTGATGAAGTGAATTTTTAATAAGAAATTGTTGTTTTGGATAAGTTATATTCGATATTATTGACAACCATGGAAATGATTAACAGTTTGTTTATTCCATCATCGTTGGAGTATTCAAAATATTTAGATATAAGGAATATATCTAGTATTATCTAAGGGATAAGGGATCATTAATGTAATCAATAATTTTGTATGGTAATTAAAGGTGACACCATGTTTCAATAGAATATAGGATGAAGGTACTCACATTTTATTATGTGGTTAAAATATATATTCATTATGTTATATTGAATATCCTTATAACGTTTTTTACTATGATTTTGGACACAGGTATTTTGGATAAGTCTAAATTATGGAATATATTAATATTTACATTGGATACTATGGTTTATGTTTAAATCATTTTTTAGAATTATATTTGGATCTTTTTATAAAAAGGAAAACCTGAAGTTTGGGAGACAACCCGTCAAGTCCGACAAATATTTGAGAATTGATCCAGTAACCGAAGTGAAACAATGGTGCATAACCTACCACTGGACCACGTGATGTCCCTGTTTGTATAATTTATTTTTTTTAAATTGTATAATAGATAAATTATAAAATCATTCTTTTTTGCAACCCTATACGATTTGTTTTAATAGAATATGTTTTAACTCTATAATATTTTGGATTGAAAGATGAGTTTGTAGTAAGAATTAATTAATGGATGGAACAATACATGTTAAGTATTTTTCCTTATTATTCTATTATTAAATTAATTCATAAACATTAGTGATGTAATCTCAAAACAAAAAATGTTTTATCCGAATACCATTGGTTTTGCTAAAGTGATTATATTTTTATGGCTTTGAGGCCCTTAATTTTCCATTTATTGTTCAAATGTTTGTGATTGATGACCTCAATCAGTCCCTATAAATATTTATGTTTTTCCTCCATTTATGTGGTTATAATTTCCACCAATGTTCTCCTATTTCAAACCCTAATTTGTTGGTGACCTTATCATTTCTATTTGCCCCTTATTAAAACTAAATTTTAGTAACCCTATTTCTCATGTGGGTTATCCACATTGTTATTTTCGATATTCAACATTTTATTTTAGAAGAAAAATTTCAAATTGTGAGGATGTAGTTTATCGAATGATGGAATAATGTAACACCCCAAGATTTGAATGTATGTTCTCTCATCAATGTAATTCAATATCTTGCGCTACACGCAACAATGAGTTCAAGCGCATCACTAATTTTCAAACTGATCATTTAAAAGGAGGTTATGAATAGTATTAAAACCATTTTGAATTTTATAAGTATCCTATATAATTTTAACATTCATATTTTGGGTTTATTATACAAAATATAAGAACAAATCTATTTTTTCAAATAAAAGATGTGTATGAAATAGAACATAATTTTACTGTCATTTAATGGAGAACCCTATTTAAATCCAATATATGATACTTTTATATATTTAATTTAACCAAATTAAATTATTCATTATATTTTGGACATAATCATTTAATTAAAATAAAATTTTTTGTTTTATGATTAATTTCATATTTTGATGAATAGTGAAAAATACTAAATTTTAATTCAAAATAACTTTTCTAATAAAAATAACTTATATTGTAAAATTATACATTTGAATGGTTTTTAAGAATAATTAAATAATATTTTTATCATTTTATCCACTATTGGTCATTGTATATAATTTTACATTTAAATTTTACTTAAAGACATATCAATCTTTTGATAGTTTTTACTTCTCAAAAACTCCCTTTCTTGTTTTGACAAAAAGAATTATTTTAAATTTAATTAATGAAACTTATATGTTTTGAATTTAATAAATAGACATTATTTTTGAAATCTGAGTATCAAAATTAGCTTTGGGTTAATTTTTTTTATTTTTCGTAAAACATTCAATTTTTTATAAATAGTGAAAAATACTAAATAGAACATTGAAACTGACTTTATCATTTAAATTAATATTTTTAAGTAAACATTTATCTTAACATTGATAAATAATAAATATATTTTTACTATGTAAATCATTGGAGTCATTTTATAACAATATTATATATATATATAATTTTATTGAATAATATTAATGTATTTATACCCACCTTCTTGGCACATTTACCCACCATCAGGACACATTTCCAAATTTGAATAAAACATAATTTTACCACTTCATTAAATTGAATTTCAAAAAACTAAGAGGCACAGTTGACATTAGTAAGTAAAATGTGGATCAATTGGATGATAATAATTTTGGGTGAATAGTATCTTTTGATTTTTATTTACCACGGTTAAAAGTAAATATGGTAATTATAGGTAAAAATGATATTATAATTACCATAATACAAGTCCTAATTCATTTTTATAAGTTTATATAGACCAATATTTACCATAGGAAAAAATAGGATCCTCTTTATCCACTTGGATTTGATTAGAACATTTTTTGTTATTTTATTTAAAGAAGAGTTAATGGTGTTAAATTCATATTTTCATAAATAAAGAATTTTAATATTGGGTAATACATATTATAAATTAGTCTAAAAATATTTATTAGAAATATAAAAATATTTCCTACATAATGGTATTTTATTTATAATTTTTATACATTAAAAAATCATATTTATTTATTACATAATCATGATGTAGTAATTACCTTATTATTGGACGATTAAAATAATTGATATTATAAATATTAAAATAATTGTAAATTGAGACTTCTGATTTATTTCAAGAATTTTCTAGGTTAATATGAAAAGTTAGGGATTATTAAATAATATTTTTTCGAAGTTATAAAGTTGTTATGACTTTCAAAAAAAACAAATACTAAATATTGTCAAATTTGACATAAATTAGTTTTTAAAACAAATACGATATTATTAATTGATATAATATTATTAACAATACATGTTTCAGTCAAAGTACATAGATAAAATTAAATGTATATATATATATCAATTATAAACTAATTGGTGTTCTCTAGGCTTTTTATGTTAAGTTTTATTACAATTTATTATAATAAAACAAGAATACATGGTAAAAGTAAAACTAATTAACTAAGAGTTAAATAAAAATCATAATGTTTACATGGTGACATAAAACTATCTAAAACCTATTTTTTGAGAGTTTATCGACCCATATCCACCTTATAATCGAAATAAATCCTTTTAGAACCATTATAAATTGAATATGACTGTATAAGAAATTAATATTTCAAGAATTTCCTAAAGTGAACCTCATCTCTCTTATAAAAAGTTATTTCCCCTTATCTCAAAATGACACCAACTATTCCATTTGTCTCAGCCAATCCCTACCCTAATATCATCACAACTACCCTCAAACAAAACTAGAGTAATTACTTTGATCATAAAGAAAACCTAAGGTGCCCTTTTGATCAAAGCAAAAGGAAGCACCCAAAGAAGAGGTAATTATTTCACAACCTCTTTCAATGTTATTTTATTCATTCAGTTCCTCATTCATTGTTGTTTCCATACCCAGATAAAAACTAAATTATCATATACACACTATGATGATATTATAAATTTGGTACAACCATATTCATTATTCTATCCATCCTATTAATGACAAGTCACCAAAAGTGCGTACATACAACTCACCATATCCACGTCGTGGTGTAGTTTGTTATTCAACACTTAATTATTTGGATGGGTATAAATATTAGTATAATTCATGTAAATAATAATAATTATTTGTTAATGATTCTGTATATATGATATACCATAGAATTACATATGATTTCACCATCAATATAATGATATTGTCACTTATGTGTACGTACAGATAACAGTCTCGATTAATGTGATTAGATTCAATCCCTATCATACCTATTAATGAATAATTTTCATATAATTATTAATACTAATGTTTATGAACATAATATCATTATGTATATGAATGAATTAGATCCTATCCATAACAAACAGGATTTACGTAAAAGAACATATATTTGAAAATTAAGTAGTTAACACTTGAAACAAGGGATCAACAGAAATATTATTTACAAAACAATATTAGAAGATCATATATGATATAATATTTATTTATGTTGTCCTTTAATAAATTAATAACAATAAATTAACTATTATAAAAGAAGTTAACCAACCCTTGAATAAGTAAATGTTCAAGGTAATGGTTAATTTTATGATCTCTTTTTAATTTGAGGTTGTTTATAGGTAAATATCTACATGGATAGTTTTATCATCCACATCTGTGTTTCGTAAAAATGTATTTAAAAAATATATAATATGGGTTAATCTAATTTATACCCTTTTTGTAATTTTTATAAAAAGTTTTGAAATTAATCTTTCTATCTTTTTCAGAATATGTTTCTTTATGTTCTCATAGAAAAATTAAGGTAAGAAATTTTTTTTAACTTATACAGAGGGTGTGGCTATTTTCCAAAGTTATAACACCCTCGAAGCTTCACATAGAAGATTATAAAAATATTTTCAAAATAAATGTTTTATTTTAACATTATATTACTTTTATATGATTTCAAAATAGAAAGTGATATTTCTCTCAAATAGTTTTGATTTAATTTATGTCAACATACTTTAAATTATTTTAAACTTGTTTGAAATGGAATTATTATGAAAAAATCTTCCATATTTTATTTAAGGATTTTGATATGTTTGATATGGATGTGTTATTTTAATACCATTCATGGTTTATGGTTAATGTAATAACATTTAATATGATACTTTTAATAGGAATCTTTATGTTTTGTTTCATTTATTTCATATGAGAAATGTGTCAGACTTAGTAAGTGATTAGTAGAGCCCACTATAGATCCTAAATGAATTGGTAGGTCTAATAATACAAACTAGTGTCTCCGCACAAGGCCTTGACGAAATGTTATTTGAAGTCTCGACATAAGGCCTTGACTATGTGGTTATGATGACTGGCATTATGCATTCCATCATTATGAAATTGGCTATTGATTTTACAAGTGATTGTTCGACTAATAGAATATCTATTTGAATAAGTAAATGAAATTATTTGATTTATATTTTCCATATTATGATGATGTTTTTGTTTAAATGTATTTTTAGTGTTGTACATTGGAAAATATGGTTATACTTATTTATGATAATATTTATAATATTGTTATCCTTACTGGTTATCTGAGCTCACCCCTTTCTTATGTTTTATATTTCCTAGGATGAAATGAATTAAATTACGAATAACCTGAATTAATAGGCTACGCGATATAAGTTTCTTCAAAAGGGACACAATGTTGTTCTTTTATTTTATGATGTAATGTAAATTTAATGTATGTATCTAGTACTTTCAAGGGTAGTAGACTAATCATTTTTTGAGACCTTATCCTTTTTTATCATTCCAATTTTATGTTAAAATTTAATGACTATGGTTAACTAGGGTCAGGGAGTTACAGTAATTGAAAATAAAAGGGCATAATAACCCAAGAAAACTTTGATGTAAATAAAGAAGAACGGAATGTGGGGATCACTTACAGTATTTCAATATGGTAACATATGTACATGGGGGGATTTAGTGATAGAGATATAAGTCCCACATCATTCAACCATAATAAGGTTAGTATTGGGATGACGATAAATCATACTCAAACATTTTTAATTGAAAATAAATGAGTTTGTCAACATAAAAAACATGAGGACAAAAATGAGAATGGGATAAATCCCTTACATGGAAGTGTGGTCCCAAAGGCTTGGGAGAGGCTTGAGAGAGTCTTGATGGGAGCTTGGGGCAACATGTGGGGATTCTAGAGAGACGAGGGATGAGTAGAGACATTATCTAAGAGATTTGAGTGAAGATAAGTGGGAGATTCAGTGGGTTTATATTGGAAAATAGATGTAATTCTTTATCGTTTTGGTTTCAGACACTACACATTAAACTAATAAAAACCACACAACATCCCATGGATTTTTCTCATGGTTTCTTCCAAAGGGGAGTGAAAAAAAGTTTTACAAGGCTAATGTCCAAAGATATTAAATTATTAGGCTTTCTTATATGGAGGTGTGTCACACTCTCAAGGAAATCATTTTAAAATGTTATAATTATTTACAAGTCATAGAGGGTCCACTAAGGCTTTGTAAAATAAATCACAAAAATATAAAATAACATTATTTTAATGGTAAAACATATATTTTCTTAACATCCATTTCATATCGATTTATTAAATCACAATTTTATCATTATGATGTAATAAAAACATTATATATTTAAATGATATTTAATTTTTACCGAAAAAATAGAATATTTCAGAAAATTTTGAAAAATTCACCATTGGATAATTATGATGTCCTAATTTGAAAAATAATATTAATTTTATCTAAATAATTTTATACATATATGAATTTTTACTTTTATAAAAAAAACCAACATTTATTGAAAATTATGTGGTTTTAAAAAATAGTTTTCAAAACATAATAAAAATTATGATTGTCTTCAGAAAAATTATACGATCATTTATATTAAATAAAAACATATTTAGTTATAATAATTTATTAAAAAATTATCTAAATAATTTTCTACATATATGAATTTTCACTTTTATAATAAAAACTGACATTTATTTTAAATAATGTGGTCTTAAAAAACAGTTTTCAAAACATAATAAAAATTATGATTGACTTCATAAAAATTAAACAATCATTAATATTAACCAGAAATATATTTAGTTATAATAATTTATTAAAAAATTATTTAAATAAAAAAAATCCTGTAATTCAAAAAAATAGATTTCATAATTAAATATTTTTTTAAAATACTATTTGTGCTTTAAAATGTATTTAAAAAGTTACAATAATAAATCGATTGTATATTAATTATTCTATAAAAATATACATAACCATAGTGCTATGTTACTGTGACATAACCCATTATTTCAACTGCATAAGAACATAGGGTAAGATGTGTGATTGTAAAGGACTCTTGGGGACACTTAGATAACATCTTCTGAGTGGTAATATTTACTAACTTCCACTTATCCAATAAGAGATTTTGTTCAAGATCAACATGTTAAAGCTCAACTTGGGCATGATCAAGAGTGCATCCCTATGATGCTACATCTTTTCCATGCCCCAATACATGGGACTCGTATGTATCAATTCCACTGTATGAGGTCAACACATCCATTATATGAGTAGATTAGATTTGTTAAATCCTTATATTTAAACAAATCATGTGATCACTATTCAACAACTATATTAACAATGGTAAAAATTATTAATGGTATTTTAAAATCCAAAAACATAAAATCAAGGACAATCATATGTTTTATATAACAATTTTACTTTATTAGTCAATTAATTAAATCAAGATGAATTTTCATTAATAAATTATTGGGTAGTTATAGGAAGTAAGTTTGTTATGAAATTCTATACTCGTTTCATAGTGATTTAGTGGTTCACATTAACTCTAGATGATAATAATTTTATAACTACCATGAAATACAAGGACGTGATTTATTATGACATCTAGTCATACATCATACTATTTTGGTTCACTATTATTTCTGAAATAGTGATCCAAACTATTATTACAATGATAAATTTGTGAAAAGATTGTGGTGGGATTTAGGGTTGTTTGGAACCTATATATTTTAGTGATTATTCTTCTTTGTGAAAGATATGAATTGATATTACTCGTATGGGTATCATCAGTTAGGCTCCTTGTATTGACAACTTTCTTATATGGAACATATGTGGGATGTCGGGTCACACGAAGCCTTAGTGGTTAAGTGATCTAGTGGAATGTAGAGTCTATGGAAGGATGTGTTATATCCACTATTTCTTTAGAACATTCCATCAGTGCATAGCGAGTATGATTCTACACCTACTCCACATTTGGGTGGTGGGATATTAGGATCAGGATAAGATGGAATCTAGCATACCACATGTTAATCAGTTTCATGTGTTGGTTGAGGATATGATAGTTAGACTCGTGATACTCAGAGCCAACAGAGCTGTCATGGATAGGTAATTCAAACAATGAGTCAGATTCATGGTCACACTAGTTACATGCAATCCATCCTCACCTAGAGGATAATATATCAATATATTCTATTTTATGATTTATTATTCATGTTCCCTAAGAATTAGTGTCTAAATTATTTGTCTGAGGTGCATCTCTCTTATTTCTCTCTATAGAAATCACTAATATTATGATCCTTGAGATCATAAATGTTTATGGGGTTATGAAACTATAGACATCATTAGTTATTCTATCAAATGGAATTCATAAATGTCTGTATTTTCCCCTTATGATAGGTGGATATCTATTAAAATTAAATTTTTTTATCCTTAAAATGACATTATTGGAGCTAATTATCAGCATCGTTAAGTAAGTTACCTAGTATTCCTAGTTTGACAATTCATTATTCTATTCATAGTGGGTGACCAAAGATTACGAACCACTATTTTACATCCTATAGTGGATCATTCCATATATTTCTTTATTGAAAACTTCATTGTTCAACCTATAGTGTGAGAGGTTGATTTTAATAATTAGAACATACTAGGTGCAGCATGAATGTCCATTCAATGTTATAGGATGGTTGCTAAGAAGATTTTGGAAATCAAATAAAAATTAGAGGATTAAGAGTGTACGTAATTTTTATACCCCAAAACATGAACTTGGGGATCCATGATCCTTTTTCCCCTGAATATAGATGTTACACTCCAGTTCTATGTTGATTATCATTGGTTGAATCTACTAATGATAAGGAATCTGTATCAATTTACTATAACAGATGAATTCTTTGATTAGATCAGAGGAGAGGGTTTTTTAAATGATATATTAGAGATTCGAGGATCATCAGGTGAATTTTAGGACTTCATATGAAACTAAAACAACACTCAGTATAAGGCATGGTCTTCACGAGTACTTGATTATGCCGCTTGGACCTAGGAATACACCTGGAGGGCTCACGTCTCTAGTAAATCAGGTATTAAACTTGTATCTAGATTTATTCATTCTCATATTTACTTATGATATCATAATATATTAATTCTTTAGAAAATAACAACGAAACCATCTTTTGGTAGTTTTGAATACAATGAAACTAAATTATATCTCAATTCCTACTATTAAATTCTACTTTTGGATCAACAAAGTCCACTTAATAGATCATATATTCTTAGAGTCATGAGTTCTAGTAGACTATGAGAAATTCAGAGATATGGTTTCTTGAGATCATCCCTAGAACCTCCATGACATATAGAGTTTATTAGGGATAGAAGGGTACTAAAAATTCTTCATCTAGTATTTCTCATCCCTTTTAGTACCACATACTGTATTCAAAAAGTGGGGTGTGATATTCTTATGG
The DNA here is from genome assembly GCA_963277665.1 of Viscum album. Lineage (NCBI taxonomy): Eukaryota > Viridiplantae > Streptophyta > Magnoliopsida > Santalales > Viscaceae > Viscum > Viscum album. The sequence goes on from OY728151.1 coordinate 122,398,809, forward strand.
TATGAATTTTGTGAAGCTACCTTTAAGGAGTTGAAGGGTAATTCGACATCAATGAGGATACTCATGCTACTAGATTGAGACTTGAGTTATATAATCTACTTAGAAATATTAGGTATTGTTCATGGAAATTTTATAATTTTGTAAGAGAATGTTTTTTTTAAATGTGCCTTATCATTTGAGGAAACACGAGTGGAATTACCCAACACAAGACCCTAAGATTGATGTTGTACTTCATGCTCAATACTGTTAGATAAATTATCAACCTAGAGTACGTTTGGTTCTATAAACTGATCAAAAAAAATTACATATTTACACATTTGGAGCTCAATATTAAGAAGTGTAGTTGGGTTGAGTACGTATGATCATTTGACATCAAGCTTACCTACACGCATTGTAAAGGAAATTATGTAGCCGATGCTCTCAGCCAAAAGACTGAATGAGAGGATATTCATGAATCAACTGGTGAATTTTTTATAAATGATTTATTTTCAAAGATTCATATTGAGGATTAAGAGGATCATGTTTAGACTATCCTCTCTGCATTAGTAGTGACTTATGTGCTTCTAGAATGGATGATAATGAGGAAATGATCTGATCCTAAAGGCCTTATCCTATTTGAAAGTTTCTCGGTTGAAGAAAAATAATTAGTATAAAACATATATGGGGATGATACCATACTATTACATGGGTATTTATGTGTTTTAGAAGACATCATAGAGGAGATAATGCATGAATTTCACATCTCATAATGGGCAGTTCACCCTAGTGTCGCAAAACTGTATTAAGATCTACAATGTCGATATTGATAGCCAAGTATAAATCATGATATTGTCATCGTCATCACTTGATATTCCACATATAGATAGGTGATGGTGGATCATCATAATGTGAAATGTTTTTTGTTGGTGTTGTCAATTTCCAAATCGAACTTGGAAGATGTTTTGATGGATTTTGTTACTGGTCTACTAAGATCACGTCAGGGAAACAATATTTTATGGGTTGTCATTGATCATTTGAAAAGTCTTCAATATTATTAGGTATCTAAGAGAACATCATGGTAGAGGATATTGAATGGAAGTATGTCATTGGAAATCTAATTCATTATGGACCTCTTCATTCTTTCATTTATGAATGAGATGCTCGTTGATTGTCACGGTTTTGGAATGGGTTGGCGAAGGCTATGTGTACCCAGGTAATTTTTATAATAATATATCACCCATAGACCAAGGGATAAAAAGAGTGCAGGATTCAGGTTTTGGAGGAAATGATACATCCATGTGTCCTTGACATTGGGGGTTGTTTGGAGAAACACATTCCTCTTCTTGAGTTACCTTATAATTACAAATTGATGGCTGCCATCGAGATGGGTCCTTATGAATCATTATACACTATTCAATTTTTTTCACCTATTTGTGTTCTAGAGGAAGGAGAAGAATCTAGGATCAGACCATATATCATTCTTGAGGCTACTGGACATGTCCAAAAGAATAGAGAGCACCCGATGGAATTTAAGTCTATTTTGTAGTCGTATTCCAATAGACTCTGAAAACCTATTGAGTTTGAGGTCGTAGAACATGTTTTCCTATGCGCCTCACCCATTTTGGAACATAGATACAATGAAACTTACATTTCACAAATTAATATTACTTTAATATTTAATTATATTCATTATATCATATAATAATGCCACAATAGGATGATATTGTTATAGTATCTTTAGAAATTGGGAAATATAAACAGCTGGTTCATAAAACATTTATGTTGTCTCCCGCTTATACCTTTTAACTAGACTCCATTTTTACATATCATACTTAATTCCCTTATTCATGATTTGGTGAAAAGAAACATAAGAATGTTTGAGCTCAAATTATCATTATTGTATAAAAAAATCAATATCATTTATATCATAATCATAATGAAAAATAACATAAAATTTTTTAGTCGTATACTACATATGAAAGATCATGATATCATTTCATGGAATAAAATTCATAATAATTAATATAAATAACACTAAAAGTAATAATATAATACCTGATTCTTTGGTTAATACACATAAGCCATTAAAATTAATTCATATTAGTCATGGCTCATTGCCATGACCGTCGGGGCAGACAATATCTATTGTTGAACAAGGATTACATGTAATTTTGACAATATATTAATAAACCATATTAACATGTTTTTCTTTTCATTTCTATCTCATGAGGTATAAATCATTACACAATTAATTGGATTTTGATACAGGTCGCACCCATATAATAATGAAATAATTCTTTCGTGTTCCTCAAAAACCTTAATCATAGTATAACCCAAGGAATAAAATGGGTTTACTACACATAATAACATCATAAAAATCAATATATTAAAAATTTATTTCATAAATATAATTATATGATAAGCACATTAAAATAACTATATTATTATTAGTAAAATCATAACCCTTTTTAAATAATTTCATCACATATGGAAAGTAGATTTGATATGACACATGAAATTAATTCTAGAAGAGAATATCCTTTATTCTTCAAATATTTTTTATTTTCTCAAAACAACTCACAATTTTGATAGAAAAGAATTTCATTGAAAATTAGAATGAAAACATTTAAGGTAATACTCGTGGAAATATGGAGTCATGATACAATAAAAATCTATTATTGTTGTATATACTTATATGAACTTTTTCTCCACCCTTTCGTCAGAAAAGTCAATAAGTACCTCTTACCGATTAATGATAAAAGATTTCATTCATATAATTTAATAAAAATTCACTAAAGGGAAAAATTAACATTAAATTTTTAATAATATAATTATTATTTCATACATGGGAAAAATATGTATTCTTAATATAACATTGTAAATACATAAATATAAACAATCTCGAATAATAATTATATTCAAAAGTTATCTCTTAATATAGGTTATATATCGCTCATAAATATCTTAACCTTATGTATAATAATTTAAATAATTTTATTTACATCATAAAAATTCATATTCATTTTTTTCATACATGAACATATTATCTTCTATTTGTTTGTAACACTTCATTGTCACTCGTTATTCAGATATTAACTGCTTTATGTTCTTATACATGTTTTGTCTGATAAGTTCATGTTCCACTTATTATGTTTTTGTTATATCATTTTTATAATGATAGTATTATAATATATATCATATTTATTCAGTACATTCATGTAAATAATCATTGTTTATTGAAGATCATGTAGAATAAATCACACCGCATCGTGGAGATCCTAAGTTGTATATATGCATGAGTAATGATATCATTCACATAATAGTTTAATGGAATTGAATTGGATGATGTATAATATCCCAAATTTATTAACATGTTATAATAATCATATATATTTATTATTTAAATTAGTATAACCATCCATTTATGGTGGTGGTGAAAAATATATTACACCATGGTGTGGAGATGTTAAGTCGTACACACACACGTGTGCTGATTTTGTTTTTCATAGGATGGATAGAAGTGGAACATGGATGATTTATAATTATAATAACATATCAGTATATGAGTGTTTCTGATTATATTAAATTATAATTAAAAACAAATTATGTTGAAGTATATGTAAAATGAAATTTGAAAAAAATCAGTAGAATAGATTACCTCTTCCTTGACGTGATTCCTCTAAATTTCTTTATAGAGCACTAGTGTTGGAATTTGAAGATGAAAATAACATATATAATTAAAATAGTAAAGTTTATAAAGTATATGTGATGGTAATGGATGATCATTAATCTCCAATGTGAAGTGAAGAGGTGAGGGAGGAGTTTCCCTTTTATAATTGATGATAAGGGTACATTTGGAAACTCCATAAATATTAATTAATAATAAAATTAAACCATTAAAAAAAACCAAAATTTTCAATGATTTTAAGAATATATGATATATGGTTTTAATCTCATCAACCAATAAATTTATAACAATTATTATTATTAATTTTAACCTTATAATTTTAATTAACACATAGTTTTTCTATTTAATTTCTAACTAGGTTTACAAATAATTCAATGTTGATAGGGTGAAATAATTACTTATTTTATGTAAAGTAGATAATAAATAAATATATTATTTCATTATATACCATATATGAATTATTATATATTTATTTTAAACATTAATTATTTTTAAATATTTTAAGGAAACATTGATTAGGTAAAAAATCAACAGTATCAATTTTAAAACTATTCAATTAATTTATTTCTAAAAATAGAAATATAACAAGATAACATCTAACAAACAATTCTATTATATTTCAAGGAGACAAATGTCACCTTGAAAATTTATTGAACATGTTAATTTTCAATAATTATATTTACTTTAATATTATTATTATCATTAATTTGATATTTTTCTTATTAAAATAATAACTACAACAATTCTATATAATTATTTAATATGAATATATATTGAATAGAAAATAAAAATAAAATACTTTGATGAATATAAATCTAATATATTTCCAAATAATTAATTTAATAGTCATTATCTTCTATATAATCCAATAAATAAAATGGTATACATATAAAATTATAAAGGTGACAACATTAACATCACATTAATTAAAATAATATAAGAATCATAATTCCTTCTAAAATGTTCAAAATAGTCCATAACAATACCCTTGGATTATTAAGGTCTCTATATACTCAACCAATAAGATTTGATCAAATTTTTGTATCATTAAATGGATCTAAATATTTTAATAAAAACTATATTATAGATTTTTCATGAATTAAATAATTTATTCATCAATAATGTATAATATAATAAGGTAATTATGTATTTCATAAAAATAAAAAATAAACTAACATGATAAAGATAAACATTGAATCTTCAAAAGTAGTATTTATAATAAAATTTAGAATATGTATATCCTTCTATAAAATTGTTTTAGTTAATAAAATATGAGTGAGACAAATTTAAATTTTTTTAAATAAAATAAATTAAATGTTCAGATCTCATCAAAGATGAATAAAATTGATTCTATTTCTACAAAATTATGATTTCTGTCCATACACTCTCATCCAATGATTTAAGACAAGTGTTAAAGAAATTTTATAATAATATTATTACCGTTAATTACCTAGTTTACCATTTTACCGCATTAATTAAAATTACCGAAGAAACTATTCATAATTTTCAAGAATAAAATAAATATTTTAATATAATTTTGACCTATGTATTCCAAATATGTAGTCAATTTTTTAAAATTGAAAACACAATCGTTGTAGAAATTAATTTAGAATTATTCTCATTGTCAGAATGAGAGAATGATTTATAAAAGTTAAAACACTAAAGAAGATTTAAATATTTTTACATCTGATTTCAATGTGAAATGATTTATAATGAAACAAATTTCATTTATACATTTAAAATAATCAATATTAATATTTAACCAAATATATTATTTTGATGAATAAAAGATTTTTTCTACTGAAATTTATTGTATATTAGCAATTCATAAAAACATGATAGTTATCATAAAAATATCATAAATTCATCCCAATAAACATTTATATCCCAAATAAAAATAAGATGTTTATGTTTTCATATAAAAAATATTAATGTGTGAAAATATTAATTTAATATGGTTTCCCAATTCAAATGTGTAATATTTCCCTTTTTATAAAATAGGTTTTTATATATCAAATAGGGTTAATTCATACCTTATGAATAAAATATCAGTTGGATGAATATGAAAATCATTTTATTTAGTATAGATAATATATATATCATTAATTATATTAGCAATAGTAATTCACTAAAAAATAATAATTTCTAATTCAATTATTTTTTTCACAAATAATTGATAACCAATTATTTAAAAATGCATGTTTTTTATGTTAGTTATACTTATTCCATATAACCTAAAGGATATTTTATAATGGTAATTCTATATTATGGGTGTCTCACAGTTAGTTTAAACTTAAGATTGTGTGAAATTAAAGCTAATGAAGAATTAAAATTATTAAAATGAAATATTTTATAAAAACATATGGGTGTTGCATTATACCCTTTGAATGAAATTTTACCCTCAAAATTCATCACATGGAAACAAATAGATGATTTTTTTCTCCCTAATCATATTATCATGTTCACACATAGCTTTTTCAAATTTTTGACTCGTCAATAAATCATTAACCAAGAGAGTGGTATTGCTTCACAGAAAATTTTTACTATGATCTAGAATCTCTATATGTTGTTCTTCATAATAATGATCTTTCTCTATTGATATGAATTCTGAGTTTATTACATGTAAAAGTCTAGGTATGTTCATTCTCAAGAGATACACATGGAACACATAATGAACATGAGAGTGTTTTGGTGGAAGTACCAATGTGTATGCAACCTTTCCAACAAGATCTATAATTTCCAATGTATTGATATTCCCATGGCTCAGCTTACCCTTTTTAAAAATATAATTACTCTCTTCCTGGGGTATATTCATAGAAATAACTTATCACCCACTTCAAAAACGAGTTCCATTTTTCTGTTTCAAGCATAACCTTTTTGTCGAATCTAATATTCTCTTATTTTTTGTTTAAGTGATATATCCTTTTCTACAATTTCATCCACATGATTAGGTCCTAATAGAATTATTTTCCCTAAATCATCCCTAACATGTTTAATTTCAGAACATCATTCCATAAAGGTATTCATAAGGATCAATCTAAATACTATGTGAAATCTATTATTGAATAAAAATTCAACCAAAGTTAGGTGTTGATGTCATCCACCATTTAAGACCATATAGAAAGTTCTCAATATTTCTTCTATAGATTGACTTTTCCTCTCAGACTGACTGTCTCTCTTTGTATGATAAGAAGTAAAGAAATGTAACACTCTATCAATATCATGTTGAAGACTTCACTAGAACATTGATGTAAACATCATATCCCAAATAGATATAATGGAATGTGGTACTCTATGCTATCATACCACTTCTTTTACATATATCATAGAAATCTAATCAAGAATCAAATCCTCTATAATTGCAATAAAGTGTGCTGACATCATAAGACAATGAACTATAACCCAACTAGCATGATTGAATTTGGATGTTTTGGGTTGTCCGAAAACAAATTCCATAGTTATTGTTTCCAATTTCTATTCAGATATGGGTAATGGTTGTAACAACTCCTAACACTTTTGTCTCTAAGATAATTCATTATGACAAACCAATCATCGGGATACATATTTGGAAACATCTCTATCCATTCCATCCTAAACAAAATACTCTTCCATGTCCATACACATATTTTTTCTTTGAGGGTGAATAGAGAATGATGAACTATGAGCCTCCTCCCATAACTCCTTCATTAATAATGGTATGTGGGAATACAAACCCGATTCCTAAATCATATCATTCCATCACAATCAAGGTCGAATCCAATAACACTTATCACCATATTTTGTATCTCTACATCATTTTTATGAGCCTCATAAAACATCACTTGTATAGATGGTTTAATATTCAATGGAGAAATATAATATTTATCCCCTTTAAATTTTTATGATCTATACTTTGGAAATCCTCAAATATGTGATCTATTATGATCCTATTCATGGGTAGGATATCATAGTATTGTTGACTTAAATCATCATTCACCTTTTTCACATTCATGGGGTGGTAATGTATTGACTAGTAATAATCATTAATCATATTCAAAAATCATCATTGCTGCAAATTTAGCTACAGTTTTGTGAAATAATACATTAATATTTTACGATCAATATATATATCCCACCTTTCACATTAAAGATAGTTCCTAGATATCATTAATAAAATGAGTATCATAGCTAACTCAAACTAATTAGTTGGGTTATTTTTCTTATAGATTTTAGACTATTAAAAGGTATAATCTTTCACAATATCATTTTTTAGAAGAACACATCCTAGCCACTTCTTGGATGCATCACTATAGACCACAAACCATTCTCTACTACATGGTAGTGGAAGCACTAGCGCGTCGTCTAACCTTTTTCTAGCTCTTTGAAATTACATTCACTTTCTTCCATCTATACGAACATTACTATTTTTTGAGTCAACATGGTGATTGTATTAGAGAATCTTGAAAATTATTATAAAAAACATTTATAATATCCATATTGACCAAGAAAACATCCGATTGCATTTACGGTTATTTGTCTTGGACAATTTTTCACAAAATCACCCTTTGATAGATCAATTAATTTTCCATATCATCAGATTGTGTGATCCAAAAATTGAAATTCTGAGCCAAAATGAACACTTGGTAAATTTTTCATAAATCTTCTCCATTCTCAGGGTCTTCAGTATAATTCTCATGTGGTCTTCATGTTCATCCTTAATCAATTAATAGATAAGAATATCGTTTATAAAGAATACCACAAAGAAATCAAGACAACCACTAAAAACATTATTCAATATATCTATGATGATTGTGGGGAATTAGTATGACCAAAGGTATCACTATAAATTCATTGTGTCCATTCCTTGTATGAAATGTATTCTTAGGTCTATCTTTCTTATTGACCATTAATTGATGATATCGTGAATGATGATTCGTCTAGGAAAAGTATTGAGATCTGAATAGTACGTTGAATAAGTCGTCAATGAGGGGAAGAAGATATTTTTTATTGAAAATGATCTTTTTATGTCATTGATAATCAATGTAGAGTCTCATTGATAATAAATGTAGAGTCTCATTGATCCATAGTACATCTTCAAAAACAGAAAATGTTCTCCCAGCGGTGATGCAATAGGGTGTATGAATACCTTATAAGGATTCTCCTAGTGTTACTTCTTCAACTCCTACAACTCAATTGGGACGATTCTATAAGGTGTTATTAAAATAAGAACAACACCTGGTATGAGTTATATTGAAAACTAAGCATCACAATTTGGATGAAGAGCTGTAAAATCTTCCATAAGTACATAAATAAATTCGCATTCAATGGGTTTATTCGTAATCATGAGTTTCTCCCCATCCATTTGAGATAAATAACCTTCATTTATTGGAATATATATCTAAAATATAGAATAAATTTCCATTGGAATGTTATATTCATCTTTACAACAATATACGATCATAGATTTATCGGTAATATGAAATGTGAATTCACTTACACGGAAATATATATGATCTCCATATAGAGAAAACTAATTTATGACATGAATCACATTAAAATTCTCTATAGGAAGGATCACAAGATATATTGGAATCACATTGCCACAAAATTTAACTGAAAAAGAATTATAAACTTTTGAAGTGATCGTTGTGCCAATAAGAGTTGTGACAACTAACTCAAAATCTAATTATTGAGGTAATATGGTGATACCATTAGAAAATGATTTAGAAAAAATGAGTGGGTGGTTGTAGTGTAAAATAAAACATTCTTAATTTATAGTGGGTTATAAGTTTAACTTTTGTAATTTCATTATTATACTCCACAGAGCTGATAATAATTTCAGGTGATTTTCCATTGCCTTTGGCCTTAAGAGTTTGGTGAAATTGATCATCATCATGGACCCCTATATTGGGGGATTTATTAGAGTAATTCTCTATTTCATTGAACATGTAGCATTAAAGTGTAAGAGGTTAATTCTTTGTAGAATTTTTTCTATCCGCATCCTTAAAAATCTGTTTCCCATCACATCAGGTTTCAACTTCCCGATGACCTTCATTTCTACACAAAAAACATTTACCAGTCCATTTTAGACAATTTACTCCAGGATTATTTCCAAACCGTGAGAATAAAGGGGAAATTTATCTTTTTTCAGTGTAGTCAATAAATTTTCCTTTAATTTCATTTTTCTCTTCTTATATGATCCATAGGCCAGCCAAGTTACTGAAATCTCCATCTCATACTTGAGAGCACATTGAAAGATTTCCACTTATCTATAGATGTCTCTTAGGGAAAATTTCATTTGGATACATGGTTTTAAGACACTAAAAAATCGATCAATTTTACTCTTATGTTGGTTAATAATTCCATAAGTTTACCTTGAAATTCTTGAAAAAAAAATATTTGTTAGGAATAAAAGATTATTTATCCATTCACTTTTGTTCATGGAACTCATTTTGCATATTTTTTTGATCAATACATGGAATGTACTTAGTAAAAAATCAGTTCATTAACTTATCCCATTTAATGAACTCAGTTTCATATCATTACCTCGTATTATTGATATTATTAAACAACTACTCACATTTAACATCAAAATAATAGTCTACAAAGATGAATTTCTCATGTTAAAAACATTGTAAAATATATAATATTTTTTTTTTGGTGTTGATCCATTTTTTCACTAATATATCAGAAGACCTACTGAAAGAAGGTGTTTTCTACCTCATAATGGACATAAAAGAACATTTCTCCCTTATTTTTTCATTTTTAAATCATTTATGATTAATATCTAGAGAATGTTGTGTGAGCATAGATATAAGATTCTATATTCTAGATCTACTCTCATTTTTTTTCTTAGGAGTAAAATATTTGCATTACCAATCACATTCACCATTAATGTGATTTTTTTAGGTTTTATCCAATGTCTAAAACTAAGAATCAGAGTCCTAAAAACACAAATAATAATTGGAAAACCACATAATAAATATTCATATTTTAATATAATACATATTAAATTTTATATTTTGTAATTACTGGTCCTTTTTAAAACACTAGGAGTCTAACCTATACTTACAAATATCATATGATTTCTTACTAATTCTTTCTCATCATTGTTCCAGAGCATAACTATACATTTACTATGATACCAACTATAACATACCATAATTTGAATATATAGATATTATATAAATATTAAATTTTATTTATTACAACATATAATAATTCCAATATAAGAGTGTATATATATATTGTCTTTTCAAACTAGAAACATAAACAACTTGTTTATAGAACATCTACATTGTCTACCATATATATCATCTTATCTAGACTCATTTTGGATTTATATTTCTTTATACCCTTAATAAATAACTGGGGAAAAGATTCAAATGAAAGAGTGAGATGAAATTATTAACAATTGTAAACAAGGGAAATATGAACCACATGATAATAATAATACATATAAACCTAACACCTGGAAGTCTTATCTTGCATATGAAATATTTTAATATCATATCATTAAATAAAAGTTCATAAAATAATTAATAGACATAATCCAAAAATTCATAAAACATGATGTGAGGTTTTTTGGCATACAAATAAACAAAGAAAATCATTTTATATTAGTCATGGCTCATTTCAAAAAACGTCATAGCTGACATTGTCCATTACAAAATCTGGTTTACGTGTCCATCTAATCCAATATTACTGAACAAGATTTACATGTTGTTCCAGTCATTTCTATCTCATGAGATATAAAAATTTTCCTAATTTATTATATGTAGATATATGTCCAACCAATATCATAATGAAATCATTCTTGTGTGTCCCACAAATACATAAATCATAGCATCACCCAAGAAATAAAATGGGTTTCTTAATCGTTATTCCATCATAACGTAATCCACATAAAACAAATGTATTTCATGAATATAATTCCATCATAAACACATTTAAATAAAAATATTAATATAAATAGAAACAAACCCCTATTTTAATAATTTCATATTAGATGGAATGTATTTTTGAGGAAAATATACTTTCTTCATTAAATTCAATTTCCTTTCTAAAAAGTCCACAAAATTTTACAATAAAATAATTTCATGGAAAATAGAATTGAAAATATGTTAGGTAATCATCATGGGAATAAGGCACCATGAATCTAGAAAAATTCATTCATGTCGTATAGGTTAAAAAATATTCTCTATGTAACCCAATAGTGGAAAACATGGATTTTAATCCATGATCCTGTAAATTTTATTTTAAAATTTAATGTACATAAAATAATATCATAAATGAAAAAAATGGAATATAAAATACAACCAAACATGAAATATCTAACAATAATCATCTATTATGCCTTCAAACACATCGTCATCCACCACGACCACTCTAGTGATGCCCTCTCTTCCCCTGCATGGGAGGCTTCTAGTTAAAATACTAATCATCTATATTGTATGAATTTGTATCATGAGAGGATGTTTCTTGATATGCAATATCTTTGATATCATGAATATGTGGAGGATCGACATCTTGAATAGGTATAACATCATTGATTTCCTTCTAGAAAACATCCCTACTATTGGATCTATTCAATATTTCATGAATAGTAATATTACATTTACCATTGCAAGAGTCGAAGGAGGGATTACCATTTTAGACTTATCCTCACCATTATCTACATGTAGTGCATGATAAACTACATTATGAGGTAATATGGTCCCAATAGTATCCCCTAAAAACTATTTGTAGCCCTAGATGAGGGCTCACACGGACCAAGGAATGTAGGAGAATGCCTCAAGCTAGATTTAATTTTGAAAACCATCTGATAGCCATCATCATCAATTACCTCGTTTAATATATGATTTAATGGTCATTATAATAATCATATAAAGAATCAGCATCAGAAATTTCCCACTGAGACAAATAGGTGTCCATTGTATGTGTATTAGTTTTCACCATATCACCGCTCTCATTAACAGTTGTAGAAATACACTCAGAATGTAAATTATCTTCCACAATAGGAATAGGCTATTTAGAATTATTATTAGAAACAAGATGGTCCATTTACCAACCTGTATTGAAGGTCTATTACATTATATAAAGTGTTAGGACAATGATTTTTGACATCAATAGTGCAGTGACATAAGATTTTGCACTACCAACATGAGGAACAACCATCGCTTCCCTCTCTCTTTGATCAGCAGAGACATATTCAGTTTTCTTCATCTTTCATTTTTAACAGAATGACCACACTTCATGCAATTATTACATATCATAATATTGTTTCATTTTTCATAAACAAGCTCGGTACATTTCCATTTCGAATAATGATCAGGAAATCAGTGAATATTAATTTATAATTCATGAGTAAATTGATATGCAAAAAGAATTATCTTTTTTCTTAAAGTGAAGAATGATAAACATCAACTAATATTGTATCAAAGTGTCCATACCTCACATGTTCAATCTCCCTATAAAACATAATTAGAACACAAATAGTGAAGTTGAAATCCTAGTTAATATCAGGTTTACAGAAGAAACAAATAAGTCTGTAAACCTGGATCTAGAGCTGAGTCGCAGATTGTCTAACAACCATTAGATCAAAAATAGATCCCAATCAGCAATTTTATGTAATTATATCTTGAGTGAAACATTACAAAGACTCCAAGCATTAGACCTGAAATTTATCAATGAGAATACAACATGAAAAAATCTCTAACCTATTTAAACTATGTTCCATCCACCAAAACCCCATATTCAAACAAAATTCATTATAAGGGAATCTAGATTCTAGGGGAATTCCTTCCACGAGATGGCATGACGAGAAATGATTAAGAACATGTATTCTTTAATTTCACCTCATGAATTATTGAGTGAGCTTGAACAAATTATAATCATTTATTTTGGATGATACAACTTCATTGAGTCACAAGGTCCTCCCAAACATCATAGAAGAAATGATGACCTTATCACTAATCAATGACAACAGCTTTCCCCACAACAATCATCGACTCTTCATCCACCATCAAATATGAAGCATCATTGTCATAGGCCTTTATCAGGAGAAAAAAATGCCTTTTGGATCAATGTAATAGGAAAAATCCAATAGAGAATCCATCAGAACCCCTAGTTACATGGTGTTCTTAATAGATGAAAACCCTCAACATCCCAACCTCCCATAAATTTCAAAACAATCTCCTTATACTTTTTCTAAAAAATCCAGCAAGTAAATCATATAAAATAATGAAAAAATATTCCTCTCATACGATTTCATTAAAATATTAAAAAAGTATAAAATAAATTTATTCCATTTTAGAGGAATATAATTAATATTTCATACATAAGAAAAAAGAATGTTCATGATAAATACAACATAGAAAATACTTGTGTATAAACAATCTTGAATAATAATGAGATTGAAAAATTAGCTCTTACCTTAGGTCTGATGTCTTAGTATGTGTCTGAACCTCCTATATAATGATTTAAATTATGTCATTGACTTATTCCAAAATAATAGTCTTTTTTATGACATCATATATAATTATATTATCATCCGTTTCATAGTAACATTTCATAGCCACTCGTTATTTGGATATTGACTGCATTATGTTTGTATGAATGTTTTTTCAGATATGTTCTTGTTCCACATAACAGGTCATAGTTTTATAAAATACCTAATTATCTAATTATTATATATATCATATTTATTCATTCCATTCATGTATATTATCATGGTTTCAAGAATATTATCTATAATGAATCACATCCCATCATGGAGATGGTAGGCCATACGTATGCATGAAAGACGATATCATTCTCATAATTGTTGATTGGTATTAAATTGGATCATGTATAATATTTAAGAATATGTATCATGTTATTATAATCATATATATTTATAATTTCCATCATTATAACCATCCATGTATGGTGGTGGTGAAAAAAAAAGATTAAACCACAATTTGGAGACAGCAAGTCGTACATACGCATGCATGGTGATTTAAATTTTCATATGATGCAAAATGTTCGAATATGGTAGTTTAATAATTATAATATAATATTATCAAATTAGGGATACTTATTTAATAGCATTATAATGAAACAACTAATGAATATAACGTAGAGAAGAAATAATTTTGAAAGAGTCAGTAGAAGATAATACCTCTTCCCCAACATGCTTCTATTAAATCTCTTCTTAGAGCACTAGAGATGGTCCTCAATGATAAAAGAACCTAAATATTATAAATAAAAAAGTTGAAAAGGAAGAAGGGAATGGAATGGCTTAGAATGAGGGAGCGATGTGAAGTGAATATGTGATGGTGGAGGTTCCCTTTTATAATTTACGTGAGAGGCACTTTAGAAAACTCCATAAATAATAATATATAATAAAATCCAACCATATCCAAAAACCTCCAAAATATTCATATTTCAATTTTTAGATGACATAGTTAAGTAATCTCTCTATACAATAAAATTTATAGAAGTATTTATGTCAATTTAAATTTAGTTTTTTAATTAAAACTAACTTATTATATTTAATTTTTAACTCGGGTAACAAATAATTCAAAATTAAAATGATAAAATATTTACTTAATATATGTAAATTATACCATAAATAAATAAATAAGATAATTCTATATTGTATAATAATTTAAATATATTATTTTAAAATTTTAATATTTTTAAATAATTTAATAAAATATTTTTATGATAAACAATCAATAGTATGAATTTAAAAATTATTCAATTCATTGAGTTTTAAAATTATTGATATAACATGATAACATAAAAAACAATATAATTATCTGACTAAGGGGTTAGGGTAATCTATAAATTTTGTTATACATGATAATTATCGAAAGTAATATTTTCTGTAATATGTTTTTTATCATTTATTTTAAATTTCTCTTAATAAAATAATTACTACAATAGTATTGTGCAATTATTTAATATCATTATATGTGGAATAAATATTAAAATTAAAATCTATGAAGAAGATAAATATTCTAAATTTAAGAAAATACTTTTAGTAGAAATAACTCATTGAAAATATAATATTTAAAATGTTATAATGATTATATTTTGAAGGTGACAACCTTTACAACACATTAAAGATTATAATTTAAGTGTCATAGTCCCTTCAATAGGGATCTAAATGGTCAATAACTCTTCAAATGAATTATTATTGTTGCGAATACTAAGAATATGCAATTTATTATGTGTGTGGATTTTTTAATAAGTAATATTATTTTAATTAAAATAATATTTTTTTTCCAATTATATAATTTCTGCGTCACTAAGGTATAATCTATTAATGTAATTAGTTATTTCCTAAAAATTAAAAAGAGATTAAATTGATAAATAAATAACTTTTATCATTCAAATTAATTTTCATAATAGAATTTATCAGTTTTATAACGATATAAAAATGATTTAGCTATTTCAATTTGAGTGAGGCATTTTTAACACTTCATTATATAAAATAAATTAAATGTCCTAATCTTATACATGTTGATTCAAATGGATACCATTTAGACCTAATTATGATTTAGGATAAACCAAAGTCATCCAATTATTTTAATACATAAGTTTTGAAAATATTTTAATTGTATTATTACACTTATTTACCTAGTTTACCCTTTTACAATATTAATAAAAATTACCGATGTTATTCTTTATAATGACAAAAATATAAAATAAATCTATTTTCAAAATTTGGACGTATTGATTAGAAATATAAAGTCCATATTTTCATAAAATAAAAACAAATATGATGAAGTAATTAATTTAAAATTACTCCCATTTTCAGAAAGATAGAACCTTTTTTAAATGTTAAAACCTTGTAAAAGGTTGAAATGATTTTACATACGAATTAAATGTAAATTTAATCATTATGAAATTCTTTATAAAGAATGATAAATATTTATTCCATGTATTCCTTAAAAAATATCAATATTATAATTTAATGAAATAATTTATTTTGATGAAAATTGTTGTTTTGCCATAAAATTTAGTGTATTATTACAATTTATTAAAATATGAAAGTTATCAGAAAATAAGAATAGATTCATCAAAAGTAAAATATTATATCCCACATTAGATTAACATATTTATGTTGTCTTATAAAAATTATTAATGATTCAAAATGTTATTTTAAAAGGCTTTCTCCATTCAAATTCATAAAATTTAACTTAAAAATTGGTTTTTATACACCAAATATGACTTATTCATATCTTATGAATAAATATCCATAGGATGAATTTTTAAAATATATTTTATTATATAACATATATATTTCATTAGTTTTCTTATAAATGGAATTTTATTCTGTAATAAAAATATCTAATTAATTTATATTTTTAATAAATATAAGATAGCCATTGAATTCAAAATGAATTTTCATTAGTTAGTTATACATATTTCCATTATCCTAATATGTAGGATAAAATTGTAATTTTATACTAAGGGTGTCTCATGGTTTTTATAAACTCATGATTTTTGGAAATGTATTCTATTGAAAATTTAAAATTATTTAAAGTAAATTTTTTATAAAAATATTCATGTATTACAATAGAATTATTTTGAAGTAGGGTAAGCTATCACCAGGGTTCGATGGAACCTTATAGATTTTAAAATGAGTTGGACTAATGTATTAATAGTTGGAACATCCTCAGAGATTCCAATTTATGCATGATGTCATTCATATATCTCATCTTCACAGATACTATCCAGATTCCTCACAGATTTTATCATGATTATATGGAGTTGGATGTAAAGGCTTACTTTAAGGATTATCACATTGATATTGTGGATAATTGTGTAATGAAAATCATAGGAAGGTTAGTTTAATTTTTAAGATGTATATGGAATTAGGATCATGTGTTGGACGAGACCTGAAAATGGTAAGTAGAAATACGACCTCTGTGACCTAAACTCTTCCTTAACGATACCTCATTACCCTCAAAAGGTGAACTCGGGAATAAGATTCTTTATAGAGGGGATGATGTAACAACCCATCATTTCCTAAAGGTACATATCGTTTTGTTTTGGTTTTAATTATTTTTAACTGTCTTAATATATATGTCTAATCATGTCTGGAAGGTTCAAGGAAGGTCTGAGGATCGTTCAGAGGCTCGAGTTCTAGGAAATATCCAAAATGACATGTCTTCTCAGTTTGAATAAGCATGAAACCCAGGCTGCATAGCTATTTTTATCCATGCATGGAGTTTCCATGGTGAATTAGGGGAACATGGTTTTTTTTATTAAATGTAACCCAATGATCATGAATGTTAGGTTGATTACAGGTTTAAGATAGAACATTATTGCAAGATATGTTCATATTTAGACAAACTATCTTCCTAATAAATCAATGTTCCCCTTAGTATGAGTGAATTGAAGATGGTTGGCACACAGTTTGGAAACCGTGTGACCAAAACGTTCCCCTTTATATTTTGAGGTGAAATTAATTTTTTACCCTTAATTAATTATTTTTTACCCTTTCATTCTTCTTTATCCTTCATAAAATGTGTATTTTGGATTCTCTTTACCCATGAAATCCAAAATCCCTCATGTTATTCATTTTTCTAATATTCTGATATGATGTACAATTAAGAATCATTGGGATGTATTGGATGTATCATGGTATTTTCTCTTCTCTAATCCCTTCAAATCTATGTTTACATTGGTATCTATCGCAATAATTCAGTAAAAGATCATTTTCCATATTTAAAAGTCATTGGACTATTTCTCAAATCTCATCCAACATACTCCAAATCTGATGGTGATATCGGTCGATTATTTTTTTATGGCCTTAAGGTAGGTGGAATCGTCATTTTCCAAAAGATTTTTTGTGTCTCATAGCTAAAAAATTTGGAAACACATCGGTTATGGCCATGAATTGCCTTTAAATTGATATTTTTCATATAAAATTTAACTTTTCACCATGGTAGATGTCTATTGATTCACATTTAGTGGTATTGTGTATGCGTACCAATTTTATGGAGACTGAATGGTTGAGATAAGTCAAGTTTTCCTTTGATGGTTAGTTGATCAAGTGTTTAGAATGCATAGTTTTCATTCAACGTGATTTTTAAATGGAATTTCCTTTGATGTATAGTGAGATAATGGAACTGAGGAAACCTTTTAGGAGTTTGGTCCCGACCTATACATCAAATTTTCCATTTTTTAACTTTCATCAATGTACATTTCATAACATAAATAATCATTGATCCTTGAGAATATAATTTCCATGCCTTGGTAAATAAAATGAGATGGTTTATAGAGGATGGCCTACTCATAATTCTTTTTGAATCCATAAATGCATTAAAATGGTTTAAATTAAATGGATTAGTTGGATTTAATTTTTCATGGTGGGAACATTCTTTTAATAAATTAAGAATCTCATTTTAAATTATTTGTAAAGTGTGGTAAGACCACACCATATATTATCATTATTTTAATTCTCATTGAAAGTGGGAATTCCTGGTATATAATCAAACATGGTAGATGAAATTCATAAGAAGTATTTCATTATATATTATATTATAAATAAAATTCCTTTTAATAGAGGTTATGGTATGATGGTAAGGGAGTAGTTTAAAATGAAAATATCATGTTCCCTTACACCTGGTGTTGATCATGATGTCTCAAACCATCAATAATATCAGAATATTGGGCTTGTCATGCAACATTCTATTGTTTAGGTGATGACATGATGGCTCAATCATTACACAGTGTTTAATATATTATGTCTCACACTTTTATTGGACTGCAAGGAATGTATCTTAATTCTTGATATTATTTATTCATTTTAAAGGTCATTGTTTTTAAGTAATACGCCATTCTAGGCAGCATTTTTAATCTAGGAATATGTCCAATTATATATGCATGTACAAAGTTCATATAGGTGAGTGAAATATATATAATTGTACTATATATATTACATATGTAGTGACTGTTAATATATTCATTCCATCCATGTGCCAAAGTTGGTAGAGCATCCATGTGTCCATTTGGAACCTAAGCAACAAATTAGTTATTTATTCATTATTATTAATTAAGTACTTTTGGCTTTATATTATATATTTATAATAATTGTTTGGATTACATGTAGAATCATTTTCTAGTGTCGGACTGATATTTTTATCTCAAAGTATACTCAGGATACCATTGGTACACGAGATGATATTATGTTTATAGGTATTGATAAGGGAATGTTTCCTTCTTTAGATTTTTGATAACAATACATGTAATTGGATCCTATGAGCTGAGGAAAGTGAATTATCTAGATATTATAGAATAGTTTATTTTTTCATTGTGTTTTACTTTTTGTATAACATTATAGTATTAATTTTCCTTATTACCTATTTGTATTAGCATTCCATGAATCCATATACCCGATACTTCTTTATTGGAATTTTGATTATATTTTCATTTGTTTTATTATTTATGCTTCCACAATTTTTATTATTCTTTTTTGTATATTAAACCTTTTTTCACTATTTCATATTAAAAAATATTTACACTGTGTTGTTTTTATAGGTGGGTATTGTATCTATATTGTACCGCCTCTATACCCTCACTTCTAGTCGGAATTCTCTAGTGTATTAGAAGGTATTCAAGGTTCCATGTGACCCACTGTCTTGGGTTACGGGTCAGGTGGAACCTGGTTCTGGACGTTACAAATATCACAGTCATGGTTGATGATATAGTTATGAAAGGGTTTATTAGAAAAATTAATACATTATAGAATGAACGTATGTTTTCTCTAATAAAGAGGATGGTATTATTTGTTAATATATTTATTAACAAAAACTAAACCAATTGAATGTGTAAAAAAGATACTGCATTTCTAGGATAGGTGATATTTTCGATCAGTTATGGGGACCCAGGTGGTTCTCCAACATTGATTTGTGATCAAGTTATCTCTAGTTTCTAGTAAATTAGGATAATATTATGTATATGTTGTTTTATAGTATGAATGGTTTGAATTAGTAGTGGGTGATATCATTTGGTTTGATGAATATTCTGATAGTGAAAATATTTCACATGAACAAGATCATCCACCTCAACCAAGAATCATTTTTTATAGTTTTCGTCAATTAAATCGTCATCTATTTTCTCATGAATAAATCTAATATGAGGAACCTAGAGATATTCCTAAGTATGTTTCAAGAACATTTTATTTTTCCATGTTGTCAAAGCAGGTATTTTCTATTCAAGAGATGAGGTTTCCAGGGCATGTAGTGTATCAGATATGTATAACCATGGACCTTGAGAAATTTCATGCATTCTTGTCATTAACCCATCATGAAAACATGGTTTTATATCATGATAATTAAAGGTTTTTTATAGTATTAATTAAGGTTTATCTCGGATTTCTATAGACTATCAACACCCATGATAACTGTGATGAAAAAAGGGATTGAAATTACTATGGCGAGTCCAATGTGACGAGTCTTTCATTGAGCATAAGAGAACGGACGTGAAAGATAAAATACTAACACACTTAGATTGTGGGGATATTATATAGTGTATTATGATATATATAACATTAGTCTTGTGAGGTAAAAATGGAGAGACACAATAATAAACTATGGGTCTTATTAGCTGTGACACCACTGGTAGATCTATTATAAACATGATCTGAAGCAAGTATCCATGGTCTATGTTCTAAATTTTTTTTGATACTATCTCTTATGTGATTTTTTTTTAAAATCAAAATATTGGTCACTATATATTCACACAAAGGGACCATAACCTAAGACATAAGTGCTGAGTTGAGTATCTATTGATGTTTTGCATTGAGATGTAATATGCAAATATAAACGGTAAAATTATTATGGATGCACATGAATATAATATATAGGATGAGAAAGTAGTTGATGAGAAACTGTAAGAAGATAAGTTAAATTTTATGAACTTGTTGGCTAACAGGACGATGGATGCATCTGAGGATCATGAATTTATGAATTCTACCACATTAATGATTACATCCATCCATATGGATCAGGAGAAAACAATTCAGGAGTCAGACCCAATGTGTGATGGAACAATGGACATACAAGTTGCAGTTGACCTAACCCCCAAGTGGTCGATTGATAAAGAAAATGTGACCAATGTATATGGGTGATTAGTAGTACCTACTTGAATTTGATGCTAATGGATGTGATATTTTTATAAATTGAGAGACTAGTGGTTCAGGACCACCAACATGACTAGGTTATTTTTGATAAATTTAAAAGATACTCCAACATTTTACTAAGAGGAGAGACTCACTCAGTGTATGAGAAATGAAAGATCAATGTTCAAGAGAAATCATGATTACATGGAGTCCCCTTGAGCATAGTATCTAATAGAGTTTCAGGTTTTGAGTTGTAATTTTATCATGGGTTGCATAATTCTCGAGGACCTTCGTTGAGAAATTTATAACAACGTACCACCTGCAAACAGACTCACATTCCTATGACTAATTCAAATATTTTATTATATGTTGAGATCAAATGTTGTCTGCATTTATGGAGAATGATATGATCTTCTATAATTGTTTGATATAGCATAAAACAATAGTTATGATTCATAAATTCAAATGTAACCTTTAAGGCTCTTTATGAGAGACCATATCAATACCTGCATTATTGGCATGAAGTTGGTAGGAAATTGGTTACAAGGATCAGTTTTTTTATGGATGCCTATTATAGAGTGAATATAATATATAATAGTTTGTCCACTTCTCAATGTAGGTCAATATTATATTCCTCTAGAGGGAGGAGACCATTGTAATATTTTTGGGTGATCTATTTTTGTTGTTGTTCATGTGACAAAGAAATATATGAAAAAACTATGTGTTATATGATTTTTAAGAACATTATTCATTATCTATTACCAAGGTTTGATTTTCATATTCAAGTAAATAATGGCCATTGTTCAAATATTATATCCAATAACATATATTATTATTATAAAATATTAAATAATTATTTGTTGATGGAAAAACTGAATCATCCATGTCTAAAATGGATATATAATTGTTTTTCTTAAATTCACATAGAAATTATAATAAATCAATAAAATAGAAACTAGTCTGATTGGAAATGTGAAATTATATACTCCAATTTCTAATTTATCTATTCCACCTACATGGGATGATTAATGATCCATCTTTTCTATTGTAATCAATTGAATCTTATTTTATTCTAAAAATTGGAATTTTTTTTAGTAATTCATTTTATATAAAATAATTAATTTCAAGAAATGGTAATGTTACAATCTATAAAAATAAAACATGAATCATTCCATTTATTTTTTACAGAGGATAATATGCTCTTCAAATATATATTTTAGCCATAAGAAACACCAACATTATCCTGGTCATTATCCACTCCCACTATATAATTCTCTTTTTAAAATATAAGTTTGTAGTTTACCATCACATAAGATTTTTAATAGACATTTTCACATTTCCTTTCTCATAGTTCACAATAACTAAATAATATCAATATTTTTTCATATATTTTTCTAAATTATTAATTAATGAAAACTAATATAAAATTTTTCCGTATCATATTCAAGTATATTTTCACTGTAATATTTTATAATCTTAGAGAATATGTGGTGAGAATGATGTCTATTTATATATACTTGTGTAGCCTAAACACATTAATTACCAAATTCTTAATGTATCCAATAATATTATATATATGAGTGATATATGTGACTCATTATTTTTTCATAAATAGAATTTGTTCTTAAAATATTTCATACCTCTTTTAAATTTTATTCAACTAATATAAATCATAAATATTGGAAATCATGGTGTATAATTTTGTTTGTTTATTATTCATATAGAGCTCAGTAGTATTGGATGATAACATGAGGCATTTTGAATCCAATTTTGAATCCATATATTCCATGAACATATTGTTTTTTTAATCACATTCCTCAAGATATTGATCATTTGGAATTGGGGACATCATTACATACATATTTTTTCCTAACCGTAGTAGAGTCTCCATGAGATTGACATGTCCATATATTTTAGGGCTAGTAAGGTGATTATACATATCCACAATGGATCATAGGGACAAATATAAGGTTTAATGTATTTAAATTTTTTTAAAATATTTAATCTTACATATTTATTATTGTGTCATTATTAGAAACTATAATAACCTAAATTATTATTTTCGGTCTCCTACTAATATGAAAAATCAAACCAACCATCATAGTTGGCTTTATAATATATTTCTTCAAATATATTCTTATTTCATGGATATATATCCCCCTTATAAAAACATTGAATATGGGAATGAAAATTACTGATGATTATTTAGGTAGTCCATACATTCCATCTTCTTCAACTTAGAGTTTCGGGATCTATTTAGTAGGATCACAAATCCTAAAATCTCATACTCAAAATTTATTAGATATTGACTCCAAAATAATAATGTACCCTATTATAATTATCCTTAATATTAATTTTGTTATGTAATCCAATTATATTTTTCAATAACCCTTGATAATTTAAATGTTTATCCAACTCTGTCCTGACGAACACAATTACTATAGTATTCATCTAATCTATTTATATGATAGGATTTTTTAGACATAATATCTATTGTGGAAATTTGGGTAAAATATATCTAAATATTATTTATATTATATTTTTCATGCCTATTAATTTTCTATATAATAGATATTATCATTTATTAATTTATGATAATTTAATTTTTTTATGATAATTACAATTTTTTTAGAACAAACATTATCAAAATAATATTTTGTGATCATATTTAACAATCATATTAAAAAATTAATTTTATAAATAAATCAATAAACATTAACTTAAAAAATCAAATAAAACTTTTATTTTATCATCAATATTTTTCTCCTACTAATTTTATAGAGTAGATATATCTGATCCTTGGACATTGTGAAAATAGCTCACTGATCCCATCTTTTTTCATGAAAAAATATTTTTCCACCATTTGATATACCTATATCATTTTATTAACATAATAATAGGTGATAAATGATATTTTCCTATTAGGATCCCTCTTTTAAAATCATTTACTCGCTCATAGGTGAATTTCACAAAGGATATAGGGTTATATAAATAAACCATAGATATATAGGTGGGTATATAATTAATTAGAGAGATATAATACATAAATCATAAAATGTAATTTTATAATAAATTATTACATAAGACCATAAAAAATAACTAAATATAATAAATAAAAATATCATATACATAATTTTTTAAATCTCATGATCAATCTGAACATGAATTTACATTGATTGTAGACTTTTTATCTAGAATTTATTTAAATTCATTATAATTAAGATAAATGTAGTCAGTATAATAATATAAAAAAATAATTAATTCATTATGTTAAAATGATAAATTTTGGAAATAAATTATTTAAAAATAATTTAATTATCATCATTTTTTACATTAAATATATTATATGATTAAATTTTAATTGTATATATCCATTAAAAGTTTTTTCCTTTTATATTGGGTGTTTTCTATTGATGGTGAAATTATTCAACATGATTCAACATGGATTAATGTATTTTATTATGTAAATAAAATATTTTACAATTCATGATATTATATGTTTCTAAAAAAACACATTTAAAAAAATAGATTTTCTAATATCCAAAATGAATTTTTAATATTTTTCATTATGAAGATGGCTTGGAATAACTTTATTCCCCTATAAATTTATAGTCTATATTTATATTTAACTATTTTACGATTAAATAAATTTTTTAATAATCCTAAGATGGTACAATATGACATTTTTTCAAAATTAATGGGATTGTTCTTTTCATTCTTTTTAATGAAAATTTAAGATGTTTAAAAGATATTTTAACAATAAAATGGGGATGTTGTTTAAAAAAAATTAAATTATATTTTAATATAGAATATGTAAAAAATATTATAGAATTATCATTCTACTTATTATTATTTTTTTGGTCGCATTTAAAACATTATAATATAAATGTGTTGATACTTATGCGACATTCATTATTTACCCATATTCTTGTTTCTGCTATTTAGGATTTTTTTCCTGGTAATGTGATGACTTTATGATGTGGAAATGGGTAGTTTCAAAAAATGGGGTAAGAGGTGATATGAGAGAAATTGTATATTTTTTTGATTTATGGTATGCCATTTATTTAATAATTTATTCATCAATATATTTGTTTAGTTGAGGGAAACCATGTAAATAAGGAGAGAAAATGATTTTTTCTATATTAAATTAGGTACCACATGTCTTAATTCCCATCTAGTTTTGTAATAAACTAGCTCAAGAGGAGACTACCCCAAATGATGTGGGTTTCAGATTATCTAGAGTCTAGTGATGTTTTGGGATTCAAAAATTTTCTTGAATCTTATCCAATATTTAAAATATCATTATTATCAAATCACATTAATATCTTCAGGGTAACCTAGGACATATATTCTATGATGTGTGGTATATATATGTGTTTCCTTATTAGTATGAATCCAATTTTAATTGAAATAAATGTTAAACTCAATACTTTATCATTTATAATATTTTTTGATATTCCATTGAATGAGTGATTCCTTGTTATTTTATTCCATAATTATTTGTGGTTGTGGTTTGTTTTCAAAATGGATTTTATTTAGGGTTTTCTAAAAAATATTATAACAAAAATATAATTGGTTTCTTTCATGTTGGGATTTAAGAATTCTTTCAAATGATGAAATTTAATTAATTTTGTTTCTATATATCCAATATCACTAATTCCATCCTCTAATGTGTATTACTAATAAATGGTGAGCTGAAATGTTTTTTTATAAACTAATGTTTTATTCTCTATTGTTGGATTATGTGGTTTCATTTCATTAAAATTTTTAAAAAAGAAAGCAAATATTTTTTTATTTGTGTTAACACTAGTATTTAATAATTGTTTCATGGAAGGATTACATAATCTCCAAGATGTGATCTGATAGGTCATGTTAGCTTGAACCGTCTATAAAACCAATGTGTGCATGTTTTAATGTATCTTATATGTTATAAATAGGTTTTTGGTTGAATTAAATTGTTTTACTATTTGGACACCATTAGGTTAATTGGGATGTGATTAGTATAAATTTGTTTCAATGAGGTGTTCTTTTGGTTTTGTTTTTATTTAGGTATAATTTGGAATGTTTTTATATTAGTAATTTGGACATATTATTTTCATTTATTAGGTTTCCCATTTTTATTAGTTTCTATTTATGTATTTCATTTTAGGATTATGTTGTGTGTTAATGGGATTTTTTTACTCATAATCATTTATTATGAATTTTCTATTTCTATTATTTTAATGGGTCAACATATCTAGATTATAATGGTTATAAATAATATATATTATTTATGATGTATTGTAAATAAAATTATTATTACTCTTTTAAATCTAGTTTAATGGTGAAAATATTTCCATGATGTTTCTCTTTATGTCTAGGAACTATTTTCTAGCCCATGGGAACTCGAAATTCCCATAGAGCCTAATAGTGGGCCATCCCTGGTTACATTGAAGGATAATTTGGGTATGATTTGTTGGGAAAAAATTTCATTTTTTTCAACAACATATCATTATATGTTTGGAAAGATGATTATGAGATGTGGTGATTCATATAGAGTTGTTATAGATTCCTAGAATTAGATATCAATCTCGATAAGTTCTTTATGTTATTAAAAATGGAGATTTGTGAAGTGAACTAAATGTAATTAAAAAATGTTTAGAGGATAGTGCATATTATTTTCCTCATGTGTTGATCATGAAAGAAGTGATTTAATTAATAATAATGACCATTACTTGTGTTTTTTTGCATGATTATTTGAAGATATTACCATAAAAAATATTAATTAATGCCAACCTCAACCAAGGGCACATGCGGGACCTATGGGGCCAACCTCCCCAAATGGATGAAATCCCTATCCATCCAGAGTGAGGAAAAGGATAGGACATGTATATGCCTTGATGAACTAGTGTAATAGGTATGGTAGTGGTGGATCCACCGTGTGAGGTGGAATGATGGAATGTGAATGATATCAGGTGTTACTGGGAGGGAGTGGAGATTTATACATTAATGATGGAATGATTTTTCTTATAAATATGTGGTAGAAGATTCATAGATACAATGTGGTACATGGTTAATCTATGTAATGTTCCATTTTCATAAAATATCTTGACATAACATGAGATGTATGCTTATTTTATCTCCAACATCTGATCAATAATTTCATCCATCTTCATCCTCTTTATTCCATGAGTGATCCAATACACTATAGTTTATCCGAACAACCATTTATTTTGAAAACAACTATATTCTATGGTGATATTACTGGAGGATGGCACATATTATCAACCTTATATCATTCATGCAATTTTATTTTTTATTAATGTGATTAATAAATGAGCATGATCTACAGTCGAGACATTAAATTATGTTTCATTCCATTCATGATGTGGGAGCTCAAGCATGGGTAAATAAGGATCATGTAATCTCACTACATTCATGTGACCACTATAAAGGATATAACTAAGTCACAAATATTATATCCCATTTCTAGCATATGTTTAAATTAATCTCAAATAACTCGTGATCATTTATAATTCTAATACATTGAATAAAAATGAGAAAATTGAATGAGTGGTTAAGTTTGAATGAAATGATGTTCTAAAGAGGTTTAGTGAGGTATTGCTCACCATATATAAATTTAGAAGAGAACTATATGAGTGGAATTGTTCTAAATTTGAGAATTTATCATATTTTCATTTGAAAATAGGGAAACCATGAACTTATGGTTAATGAGGGAATGAATCCATCCTAGATATAGTCTTTTGCGAAGGAGAAGAAGTATCATGAATGTGTTAAATTATTTAACATATCCATTGAAATGATTCATGGATAATATTTGTTTTATTAATCCACACAGGGATAGTGGAATTGAATCTACCAAGTTTTCCTGAATATTATTTATCTATGGATACTTCTTTATTATTGAAACAGGGTTGATTCATATATAAGAAAATGTCTTATCTATATTGTGCTTTGTGAACGAGAATGGTAATTTGTTTATATATTTCATGAAATTTTGTTTAGATGGTTCATAATAATCATATGTTAATTATAAATTTTGAAATGATTATTTCACAAAATCAATATTTACACACAATTGGTTTAGAACATAAAATAAAGATAAATGTTTAGATAATGCAGCTCATATATAAGATGTCCATAAACTACAAGCGTATACGCGAATCACTTTCATGTTCACATGCATGACACAAAAACATGAACCAAAAATAAAGAGATAATAAATATCATGGGTGACCTTTGTATGTTCATAAATAAAGGGATACGATATTGGGAAACTCATATGGATGCATTCAATCATGATATTTAACATGAAAAAGCTTTTAAATACCGAAAACATGGTGTTTGGTTTCCAAAAAATCTATGAATTAATCTTAAAAGAATTGAGTAGAAATTTAGAATGGATGTATTTGATTTTTTATTTATTAATGTATAGAATATTTAGTATAGTGTTTCTACCTTTTAAAATAATTAAATTGATTTTGGGAATTCATTTAGAAGAATGAAAATCCAGATCATTGGTGAACTAACGAAACAAGTCAAGAACAAATGATTCTTATTTACTATGAATGTCTAATAGATCCTACCAAAAACAATTTAAAACTATTGTAAAAGTTAATGATAATAAAAAATCCAACAAGAACATGGAATAATATCATGTAATCACCCTGATGTTTACGAATATGTTAAATAGATTTGGTGTATCTGGGTAATTTCTATGAGAATTTTAGTATTTTGGTAGGAGGTTGGATTAAAATGAGACTCTTTGGGAGAGTCAAATCAAGAAGTCATCTGGTTGGATTGAAAAGAAAATAGATTCTCCTGGATTGTAACACCCAAGAATGATAAATGGTTCAATGTCTAAATGATATGACTCTTGTCAACAAGGTGCACCTTCCTTTTCGGGAGCTTTTCTGAGTAGAACTCCACAGTTTTGTGTGTTTGGCCTGGAGTAGTGATCAGGATGGGTGATCTTCTGGGATGTTTCCAAGGGTGTGTGTGAGTGAGGAAAAAACACACTGGAAATGACATGTGTTGGTGTGTGGGGACTGTTATTAGTATGATGACCCGTTCAGGCATGTGGGTGGACACTTGGGTGGGGACCAAGTGTCTGCGTGGCAACTGTTGGTTCTTAGCAGGCCACGACCTGATGGCCCTGTTAAGGCGGGGTGTTTGTGTTGTCACTGGGACCTAGTTGTCACATTTGGTATCATTGGTGGTACCTAGACTTAAGTGTGGTGCACTTCCTGTGTTGAAATGTAGGGCGCACAACAAGGACGTTGTGCTCCAGTGGGGTCTGATTGTAACACCCCAGAATGCTAAAGAGTTAAATGACTAAATGATATGACTCATGTCAACAGGCTGCACCTTTCTTTTCGAGAGCCAATCTATTTAGAACTCCACAGTTGTGTGTGCTTGGCCTGGAGTAGTGATCAGAATGGCTGACCTTCTGAGATGTTTCCTAGGGTGAGTGTGAGTGACGAAAAAGCACACTATAAAGAAAATGTGTAGGCATTTGGGGGCTGTTATTAGTCAGACAACCCGTTCATGCATGTGGGTGGACCCTTGGGTGGGTACCACGTGTCTGTGGGGAAACTGGGGGTTCTTGGCAGGCTAGGACCTAACGACCATGTTATGGCGGGGTGTATGTGCTATCACCGGGACCCAGTTGTTACATGGATAGACCTAGATCCATGTTAATCACATATAGAGATAGGGAAATTATAATGAAGAATCCATGTAGGGGTGGGAGTAACTAATAGGGTAAGGAACATGTCTTTATTCCCAACATTGTAAATACTGTGTACTTATCTTTATGTTATTTTTTCTGCACACAAGGCGATTTTGGTTGATAATATAATGTTGATTGATATACATAACAAGGTCAAGAGGTTGAGTTAAACATACATGGCCTAGAGTAGTGATCGGGATGGGTGACCTTCTGGGAAGTTTCCCAGGGTGTGTGTGAGTGAGGACAAAGCACACTATAAAGGAAATGTGTTGGCCTATGGGGACTTTTATTAGTCATATGACCCTTAGGAATGTGGGTGGACCCTTGGTTGGGGACCACATTTTTATGGGGAAGCTGATGGTTCCTGGCAGGCTAGGACCTGACGACCATGTTAAAGCGGGGTGTATGTGCTGTCACTAGGTCCCAATTGTTATAATGATAGACCTAGATCGATTTTAATCACAAAAAGAGATAAGGAAATTATAATGAAGAATCCATGTAGGGTTGGTGTTTAATCGATAATGTAAGGAACATGCCTTTATTCCAAACATTGTAAATTCTGTGTACATATCATTCTGTTGTTTTTACTGCACAGAAGTTGAATTTGGTTTATAATGTAATGTTGATTGATATATTTAACATGTTCAAGATGTTGAATTCAAAAAGAATTAATAAAAATAATTCTTAGATTCACCCTACACTCTTATGGAATCATCCTTAAAAAAGGAATCCCATAACACATAATTTTTCTTTTGTACTATTTATGTTTCAAGTACTGGTACAGGTTTGAAACTTGATTGTGGGAAAGTATTGATTGTGAAAACTGATGATAAACCAACCATAACATGGTGGGTGAGAAAATATAGTTGATGAACTATTTCCCAGGATGTGTACCATAGCTTCATGGTTTCACTCAGAAACCACAATGTTTACACTCTATAAATTTACATCAGAATACACCTAAAATGAAAATAAGAAGGCTCGCAGGTTATTATTGGTATTTCTGGATGTTTGTAAATAATGAAGATGAATGATATCATAACATTTCAATTAATGAAAATAATATAAATAATATACTTATGTGATCAAAGATGACTATTATAGAAGGAATGCACCAAAGAACATCAATCCAAAAAAAAAAGGTGACTACTTTTCCGTCAGCTACGAAAAAAAGAAGATTGTTAAACCAACATCCACTAG
Source organism: Viscum album (assembly GCA_963277665.1). Taxonomy (NCBI): domain Eukaryota; kingdom Viridiplantae; phylum Streptophyta; class Magnoliopsida; order Santalales; family Viscaceae; genus Viscum; species Viscum album. The sequence goes on from OY728151.1 coordinate 122,430,507, forward strand.
GAACAACAATGATATATCCTTTGAATGACATGTAAATATTCCAAAATACACTATTCTAATTTATCCAGTTGATATTAATAAATCCATAAATATATTAAGAATAATAACAAAATTTAGTTCTAAAGGAAAAAATTAATATTCCACTTTAAGAAGAGGAACATATAATTTGTTTTTTAATAAATCACTACACATAAATAGATTTTTTTTTTTTTGGGAGATACAATAATGTAGAACAATATTCAAGATGATGTTTACCAAAAAATTATTTCACATGAAGTAGACATGAAGAGAATTAATAATACATTAGAATATTCGTTTGATTTGATGGCCAAAGAAATAAGAACCACCTCACACAATGAAGTAGTTGGAGTGATGAGATTAATTTTAAGAAAGGATAAATATGATTTTTGAATCATATGTGGATGCATAATTAATAGAGACATTTCCACATCTTGTATGAGAAAAACATCACAACCTTATTGTTCACAATTAGGAACAAGTATGACCATTACTTATTCCCTGTTATATGAAATATTATGTACTAATATTCTGGTAATTGATCGGTATGGTAACATCCCTTGAGGGGGAGCATTGGTTTGATAATGCTCTTAAATCATCACTACATAGAGAATGTGGAACATCAAAACATCTTTATAAAATTTTAAAATGAGGTATGTCAATCAAACATTTAACATTCAATCTTAATTTATTAAATGTATCAATTATAGGGGAGATCCTGGTTGATGACAATAAGGGATAAAGGGGGAGATTAGTCTTATAACTAGAACCATCTTATGTGTTTGTTGAGGTATGTTCCAGATTTAGAATTTTAATATTAAATATTATTATTTACAAATCCATGATTGAGAATTGAGATATTCTAATCTTGATTTCACATGCAAGGTTTGTTATATACCTCATTGAAACTCATTTTCATACATATCTTGTTTTCTACACATAGTTATCCCAAGAATAAATATATTTGTTTAGCTATAGTATCTTTGTGAAGAGAACCATTAGATATCATACAACTATCATAGGTATTCATGAAATAATTCTTAAAATGAGGGTAACTTATTTCATGAAAAATACCAACATTAATTTACAATTTACTTCTGGTAAGGGGGTAAAAAGATTGAGAACACATATTACCTCCAAAAAAGTGTGCTAATGTGCTATGTAAAACCAAATACAAACCAGGGTTTTGATGGTCCAAATTGATTTTTTCAATAACATCCAACGTTCTATTTGGTATGTAGATAATGGGAATTTGTGATGCCTAGAGAATTGTTGTGGAATCATAGAATTCGATATCATTCTAGATAAATTCTCTATGTTGTTAAATATGATGATTGTTTATGTCATAACATAATTAATTAAAAATGGTAAATTTAGTGTGAACATTGATTAAAACATGTTTGGACTATGCCTGATGTATTTGAATGATGAATAATGCTCATGAATTGTGTTTTTAATAAAAGAGGATGTGAAGATATAGATATGAAAAAATATAAATATATATTGCAAGATGAATGATATAAGAAGATAAAAGAAATATAATTTTGATGTATAGCTTGATATAAATTATATTCTGGGATAGATTTTAATTTCATTCTTACTTTTGAATTTTATTTGTATACATTGGAACGTGTATTAAAAAATTGGCAACCACTAGCAACAGACAACACCCTCAACTAAGGGAACATGCCGATCCCATGGGTTCCTCCATTCCAAATGGACGGAAACCCTATCCAACCTAAGGGTGAGAGATGTTGAGCAATATATACGCCCAATAGTGCTAGTGTATAAGTCACAAGATTTGGGATACTACCATCCAGGGAAGAACTATTGAAGTGATATGGTACATTGTGGTACTAGGATGAATAGGAAATTTTTGATAAGCCTGTAGAATTCTTTTTCTTATAATATTGTGGGAAGATCTTCTCAAATTCTATTTGGGACATTGTTCATCTACATTCGTTTCCATTTCCATAAAAATTTCAATAACAACCGGAATTACATAATCTTTTTATCATTTCCATCAAATCATTCTCGATAATAGTATTCAAGCTCTAGCTTCCTTTAGTGATCTAATATGACATATTTCTAATGATCCACTATTTATCCAGAAACCATTAATCATCTATTGTGATTAAAAAGGATTGAGGATCATAATATCATCATAATATCTTGTAGAAATTTCATCATTCATTCATGTGATAAATTGAAGAACATGGACTATTATAGAGACTAAAAACAATTTAAAATCCATTCAATCATTTAGGATATCAATCATAGTTAAATAAAGAGCATGATATTTCCCTACAAGCATATGATCACCGTAAATAACTTCAAGAAATAAAAAATTTTATACCCGATTATTTTTTTATATGATTAAACTAATCGAAAAAAATTCAAGATTATTTATGATTCCAACAAATGTCATGAAAATCATAGACTAGAATTGTTCTTTGATGTTGCATTGAAAAAGGATCTATTACGGATTAATCTGGTGACGATCATTATCTATAAAAGGTGGAGATCACTCGACTGAGGAATATTATTCCAATTTGATACCTTATTCTATTTTCTAAATCAAATAGTGTAACCATGCCCGTATGGTTTATGAAGGAAATAATACCTCCTCATAGTAAACATTCACATTGGAGAAGTAGTACCCTGAAAGAGTTCATAAAGAGTATAACACACATGAAATTATTTGAGCAGAATATTTTATTGTGACCCCACATGTGGAAAATGAAAACACCTCTCCTTTGAGTTTGCGATGATCAGTGTTCTGCGAAGCCTTCCATGTGTTCATGACATAGTTGATGCATCTGCAAGATAGTGTGTTATCTACAATATTCATCATGAAAAATAAATATACTATATTCCTTTATTGGATTAATGGTTGTTAAAATATTTAGTACATATATTTTATGAGTCATACAATGGTCAATAGATATTTCAGACATAAAATTATTTCATCCATTCAGATTTGTGCTCATCAATAAGTAGAAATGTGTAGATCATGAAACTTGTGCATGAGAAGTCCTGCAACCAAAGAAGTTTTCATGAATAAATTTCATGTGCACATCCATGACACACATAATATAATCCAAACCTAATGATAAATTAAGAGATTGTTTGATCAATGTATGTGCATAATGAATGGTAGAAGGTAGTGGAAAACACATATGAATTAATTCATGATTTTTAATTCAAACCTTCAAATTGTGAGTTACACAAAATAATTTTTTTGGAATTCATGCCATATATGCATGATGATTATTTAAATGAGTTAATATATCATGATAAAGTAATTCATATCGTACTAGTTATTATTGAATAAATTATTAATGATAGAGAGTGTCCCATTGGAATATATCATATTGAGACCATGAATTCTTTGATTTGAAATAAAATCCCAAGACTTGTGGCACTGAGGCAACTGATCAAGAACATGTGATGAAGATATATTAAGTAAGGCTGAAAACCCCTGCCAATGGCTATTAGAGATTCATGAATAGGTATACGAGCATGTCATATCCTATAATAATGTGATGGAAGATCAAAGAATCATTTTATTGTAGATCGATCCTCTTAATAGAGGTGAATCGTCTCAGTTAGTTACAAGAGTAGTTCAAGTCTCCATGTTGGATTCATGACATACAATGATTTTTTTAGAGCCTGATCAAGAATTCATTTTTATGGATCTAAAATAATACACAGTCTCTCAATTAAAGATATAGGACTTTCAATTATTTATGGGTATAATAAAACTTTAATGTAGAATCATTATTTGGGGGAACAACCAACGTTGTAAGGAGTAGGTTTTTATGGTTGACCTTGTAAATACTATTTTTTTCATGTTTTGTTGATTTTACTGAACATAAAATTATTTTAATTGATATTATTATGTGATTAATAATACATAACATATTTAGGAGGTTGAATTTAAATGAAATTTTATTCATAAAAAGTAACCACTTATTCACCCTCACCTTTCAATGGTTAATCCAACTTGTCAGTCAACAATATTATTACATGTTTAGATATTGAGTACGTGTTTAGAAGAAATATTTTTGAATTATCATTATTTTTTATTTGAGGAGTCGATATATAAATAGTAAAGGATGTTTGAACTCTAGTGGTTGGTGTTGGTATAGTCTAGCTAGTTATTTCTCATTCATAATAATGAGTTCCCATAAGATTCATACCATTGATGGATATTTTTAATTAATTTGGAGGTTTTGGGATAAATATTTAATCCCCAATGAGTTAAAAATGTGATTTAGGGGATCTAATGTGTTTTGGTTGAAACACATGGATAATCTAGGGCTACATAGTTAGATCAAGTGGTCTAGTGAACTATATAGATGTGTAATATTTTATATGATGACATTATAGATCTGGTCGAGTAATTACAACATTAATAACCAACAAAATTTAAAACCATTAAAAATATCTAAATCTCTTAACGATTTATTTTTATGGACTCATTGTGGTCATCAGTATTCCAAAAAAGTGAACCAATATTATATATATGGTTTGAATAAGGTTTTGATGACCATATGTTGTTTTTCAAAAACATTTCACATCAAACATGGTGTTGTAATTTTATTATATGGATGTGTTAACGGATTATTTTGGCATTAAAAAATTCTTGTATAATTTTTTTATTTAAAAACTAGTTTTTTGGGTTTATCAAAAAATAACATCTCATTTTATGAGTTATTATATAATGTTGTATATTTAATTTTGTTAGTTATTAAATTAATTGAAATGGATGTGGATATTTTATTATATGATTTCAATATTTCCAATTAATTTTAGGAAGGATATTTAATTTTTTATAAAATTACAATGCAACATCATTTCATTGAATATTTAGGTGATCCTTTTAAAATATTTAATTTGTTCAAAAAATAAAAATTTTAATTTTTTTAACAGTTTTTATATTGATAAACTTATAAAATACATATATTTCATGATGTAAATTTTAGACAAGAAATGGTTTCATTAGGAATGAAATATGTGTTTTATTTTGGGGAATTCAGATTTTTTGATGTTCCTCTTATGTTATAATGGTGACGTCTATTTTAAATATTAAGGCATTGAATTATTATATTTATGAATTTTTTTAATTAGAGTATGTGTATTAGAGTAGTCAAGAAATAATTTAAATTTATAATACTTAACGAAAATTCTATATGTAAATTTTATTATTTGATGAAGATGATCTATTTAGTTATGGACTCGAACAAGAATCTGAATAGTGCATGGAACATAAAATGTTCCCTATGCATCAATATAATTTGGAATGTATTTAATTAGAATTAAAATATTTTTTTGGGAATCATGTTTTGGATAGAGTAGAGGATTCTTTTAGTTAGTATTGATAGGATCCAAAAATTTCTAAGGACTAAAGTGGTTTAAAGGGTTAAATCAATTGCTATTTTTCTTTTTGGACTAAGCTGATTGTGGTGGGATTTTATGGATCCCATTGAGTTATATGAGAAAGTATATTTATACTCTAAAAAAGGTGAGTTTGGTGTTGTGGTTTTATATTTATATATTGAAGGAATCAAAAAATATTGAGTTCATTAGCCTCAGTAATGGAAAGGGAATAGTTAAAGAGTTATTTTACTGTTTATTAATGTTTTTATATATCTTGACAAAATATTCATTGGCTCAAATATAACTTATTTCATTTTAGGATTTCTTGGATCATAAATTGGATAAAATATACATTATTAGGCCATTTAATATATTGATGAGGTGGTTCAATGATCCATTCAGTTATAATATGGAATTTATATTTATCTTGAGATGTGTAGAAAATATTTTTTTCCTTGTATGATTTGAGTTAACCCATCAGGTGTTGATTAGAAACTGGAAAAGCCTAAATTGGAAGTGTAGGTGGGAATGGTTTTGTCTTTTCGAGGAATAATGTCCCCACATCATATAATGAGACCTATAATGTGAATTCAGTGTCAGTATATAGGTGTCTCTAATTCCTCTTTCTTGATTCTTTTAAAGACTTATCCATTTTTTGGTCTCCTAGTTCCTCTTTGTATGTTTTTAAGATTAAATTAATGAAAAGGTATCATGTTTTTTATGATGTTTTATTTTTTTGGTTTCATGTTATTTTGATTTTTTTCTATCATAGTTTTATTGTATTATTGCTTCTTTATTAGATCTTGATTCACGTTTCCTTTGTGATGTTACTTGATAACATTTGTGGTATTTTGCATATTGTTTGTATTTTTTATTCTAGATTTTTTGTATCATTAAATTGATATTTTTATTTACATGTTTTTACAAAATGATGATTATTTTTGATAGGAATATCTTGTGGAGAAACCATTTTATGTTTTCTAGAAACTAGATCATATTATTCACCAGTTAAGGTTACATACTATCTCATAATTTTTTTTATTACCGTATATTTATCATGAAATTGTGTTTCATGATAGACATATTATTTTACATATCCCATTTATCTTTTGACCTTAATTAAGAAATATGTCACTCATTTTTTAAGGTTATCTATGGCACTTTTAGGTTCCTTTTATGTTTTTTCAAGAAAAAATTGTTCCAGTAATGGTTTGGATCAGATCCTTTTTGTTCATTTTTAGATGTTTTTGTGTGTTTTTTAAACTTATTAGTTTTGATAAGATCCCTTTTTTTGGTCCCAATTGAATAGTGGAATGTTTCCTCATTATATATATTAGATAGAGTAGTTTTTTAGTGATTTATGTTTTAATTATTAAGGTTATATAAGTTTTTAATAATTTTTTGTAATTTATAAATGATTTGGAGGCACGTTATAACACTATATCTTTTTAAGGATATAGGTTTGATGGTTTTAGAAGATCTATGATGTGACATTTTTAGTGTTTTTTTATTTCTATTCCACTATTTTATGATTTGTGTGTGTCATATATTGATCCATTTTACCAAACCTTCTCTATTATTTCCCAGAACTCCCACCACATATATAGGGGATTGGTGGTTTTAGTATTCTACATCCTTATATGTTTTTACCAAGGATATTATACTATAATAGAATGGTATTTTCGGAATAAGTTTAACCCCTTTGTGAAACAATTTTATTATATATTATTTAATTATGTAATGCATTTTAGTTTTTTGATATTCAGTCTATAATTTGGTGGATTTGAAATTTTTATAATGCTACATGATTATCACATGATTTGGGAAAACAATAAGGATTCCTAAAGAACCCATGGAAATGTTGTTATTCTATTCATATTAGGGGTTTTCATGGATGATACATGGTATTTCAAATCATGTCACATTTACAAGTGAAAATTATGTTTTTAGAGAAAATTTATGACTCAGATTGTTGAAACATTGATAGTTGAAATTTTGTAGACAACCCTAGGGAATGACTCTTATGTATGAGTGGTTTAATCTTGTGTCCCCCCCCCCCAAATATGGTACATGGTTTGAAAAATTGTGTATCCGAATAGTCTTATCATGATTGATTCACAGAAAATGTTATTATACTTATTTAAAATTTCAATTTTAAGTAATGTTTTCTTTATATTCAATCATATCACATAGATGAACCATATCCCTAGGGAGAGTTCATTTTCCCTCCCATTTGATTTCATATTTTTCACTTGTATATTAGAATCTTTTCAAGGGAACTAATATCTCTTCCTTCCACCAACTTCCATATTAATAATATTCTTTTCTATTTACAGATCTATAATAACATTTAATTTTTTATTTTGGGTTTAGGTTATAACTAAAATATATTTTTAGTTTTTAGGTACCATATATTATATTTCATTCTTTACATATGTGTTTTTTTGTGGATTGTGTCACGTAATGATGTGATTATTCATGGATTGATGTATCATTTTCAATATAACAAAATTATTTTGAAGCTCAAAAAATTTATGGTTTATAGAAAACTCATATTTAATTACATAATATTTGGGTATGATATCCAATATAAATTTCTAAAAAATAATATAAATAATTAATTGTATAATGTGTCTTCCATATGAATAACAATAATTTCCTTGTAATTAATTATTTTCACATGGATAATATTATAGGATGTTCCATAATAATCCATTAAATGGTACATGATAGTGAATTAATTAATTAAGGCCAATATTTGAATTTTAAATATAATTTACTATGATTAATGAATTATTTTAAAATAGAAAAGTGGGCATTATTTTTTAATTTATTTTTAATAGATATCTAAATTTTTTATTTATATAAAAGAAATCATAATTGTAATTTTTAGTCATTTTTCTTTTAAAGTGAAATATTAAACATTATATGATTAATGTATTGTTGGTTGTGATACCCCTTTTATTTCAACATTATTCTCATCTATCACATTATTGGTATAGTTTATGTTTTTTATGATTGTAACATATGAAAAGGATTATTCTCAAGATTTAATGTTTATAGGAAATGTATATTTTTTTATAATGATAATTTATGTCTTGAATTTTAATTGAGTAATTTATCACCCCAATATAGGTTTTTACATGGTAATCTGGGTGACTTAGTTAGAGATTAGAATTTATTCTATAGTAGTTCAAGGAAAACATTGGATAGTCTTTTTTACTAGTAGTGTTAGTCGTGCTGGATAAAGGGGGATTCTCACAATGAGGATAATGTAGGTTATATAGGTGGTTTAAGTAGTTTTATGATTCAATGTTCTCTAGTAGTCATTGCCATGTATATGTTATCATTAATACCACCTCATTTCTTGGATCACAGAGTTTCCGATGAGAGTTATACCATAATTTTTGAATTGTTTGGTGGATTTCCACATTATTATTAATTGAAAAAATAGCTAATATGACACCTTAATTTATCATTTTTTTATTTTATATCCATTGATATATTGTGGTCTAGTAATTCTGTTCCACTGATATTTGTTGTTATGTTTATTTTTCTTAATGGATTTTAATGATTGATTTTTTAAAATCAGTTCAAAATTGAAATAATAATTCTTGGATTCATATTGAGATTTAATAGAATAAAACAACATGACAAAATGAATTAATTTTTTATTATTTTGAAACATATTCCTGTTTTTTTATTTTTATAGTCTTTCACTTCTTCTTGAAAATTCTACATGTTTTTGTTTAAAAATAAAAGTTGTGTTATATATATTACGAGTATATAGTTTGGATTAATTTCATAATTATTAAAAAGATAAATTATTTTTCCTATTATATTTCATATTATAATTTTAGAGATGGATGATGTATTGAATTGTATAGACTCATTATTGAGATCTATGAGATCCAATAAGAGATATGAAAAACACTGTGTGGTGGTGGATCAATCTTGGGGTTTTTTTACATTTAAGACTTTTATTAATTAACCCCGTAGTTTTTTTAGGATCTAAATTTTCCCATAGGTTTTTTAAATTTTTCATTAAAAATAGATTGGATATTTACAAGTTTCACTATTCAAGTGGAATGAAAAGTCTATGGCTTAATCTGATATTATAATAGATCATGTAGTCCACGATAATATAACTAATATAGTGGGTCATCATGAAAAATGTAATGAACCTAATGTTTCATACACTACACTCAATTAGAAAGGGTAGAAATAATTCTAGTGTTCTTAGACATGTGATTATAGAATATCACTAAATCATTACACTACTTATCGAGATATTCATTATTTTCATTGTTTTGTTGAAATTAAAAGTAGAATGCCTTTTGAGAATTATGTTGAATTTGATTTTTCTACATTGTTATTACCTCATATTTTTTTCTTATTACAATGATACTATCATGAAATAAACATATTTTATTCTTCTATTGTATGCACTATAATACACACACACTTCTGAGTATCAAGACCATGTGTTCCTCCTTCTTTTTCTAATTCATGTAAACAATAATTTTACAATTATTTATCATGTTATTCTTATTATTCATTTCCTCATTATGTGGAATTCATTTTTAAAACACATTTTCCTCTTCATTATTTTACATCACATAATATATTCTATATTTGTTCATTTCCTTCGCTAAAACTGACTACATGTGTATGAATATGATAATAATATATTTAGGATTATATATTCTTCTTTTATATGAGAAAAAAATTCTCCAAAATGATTTTATTTTATCATCCACATAATACCACCATTGGAAAAACTATAATATAGATATATATATATATATATAACTACATAATTATTTACTAATATTCTCCATCTCTTCTTTATTTCAATATTTATGAATCCATGTAAAACATGATTTGAACTACCATGTATTATGATATTTTAAAGACATTAAGATATCCATCATTTTATATTGACTATATTTATAATTGATGGCATCCCCTTCTTCTCATAAATTCCACATATATTTCAATTCTCTATAACTGTGTGAATATTTAGAAACTGCATTGTTAATTCCCCTTTCTATATTTTTCACGTCAATTAATTTATAGTACTTTGTGAATTTAAGCATCCAAATCTCATTTCTAAAAATACTAAAATCTACATATATCCAACATCTTCAATTTATAATGGTGAGTTCATTATGATATATCTCTCTTCAAATGGTTTTATTTATTTTATTGTATTTATTATACATAGTAGTCAGTTTATGTGATCCATGATATACTAATAATATATTATTATTTAATAATATAATTATCATCTAGATGTTGTGTAAAGAACTGGAAATTCCAGGTATTTGTATTAAATTATATTAAAATATTCGAGTCTACAGTATTTTATGTTCTGTGATTCCAAATCCCAGTGTGCCCAGAATGAATTTTTTAACTTTTTTTATGTACGTTCAGTAAACGTGCGACAGGGTTTTTGTAACTTTTGAACCGGTGGTCAGAATTGAAATCTGAGGGCACTATTGAGCTAATAGACATCTTCACCTCAATAGCAATAGGTTAAGGGTGAATGATATATTTTTTTGATTTTCATGGGAGATAATAAAATAAAGTAGCTTTATTTTATTTTTTGAATTTAATCCCCCAATTTTATTTTTGTTTGTGGGAACCACCCAAGCTTTAGAACTCCCTATTTGAATTCAATGGTGGGGACCACCTTACTCTTCAACTCCCCCTTTAATGGGATTTTACTCTTGGTTTTCACTCACATTGATGTGCCAACTTAGTTAGTATAATTATTAACATAAACAGATTAATTTGGCATTTCATCGGTTGAAGGATTTGTGGGAAAAGGAGAGATTGGGAGAATTTTGGAGAAAAAAATCTCCCCAATGAAGAATAATCTCTCCAACGAAGAACACTTTCTCCAATGAAGAACTCCATCGAAGGATTCCCAATGAGGAATATATTCAACATTGATGAACCGACATCCATCCTTTAACCTCCTCAAAGACGTCAACGAGAAATTGAGGTAGGGGTGTTTTTTTTAATATTCTTCGTTAATTTGTTTAATGTTGAATATTTTCCGAGGAGCTAAGTTCTAACAATCTAACGTGGAGGGTACATGAAAAAAATGTGGCCCGATCCCTCAGCATCATCCTTGTTGATGCGTTCTTCATGATGGAGGAGGACAGAGATCGGTGTCGTTGACTGTAATTGGTAGGGCTCGATAGCAGCGACTGGCACACCAGCTGGCCGCGAAGTTGGTGGAGGTGCAACCGTGCTACAGGAGGAGGCCCGCAGCTCGTTGGCCGCGGTGGAGCTGGGGAAGCAACTGATGCACGACCGGCCACATGAAGATGGTGGTGTGGCGTGTCCGTATCGCCGGGCGTGCAAGGGCTGTGGCATGAGGCTGCAGCGGCATTAAAGGGCGACTGGATCCCTGCCGGCCACTGGTGGTGGCATGGTGCGAAACCACACTGTTCAAGACCGTTGGTCGTCTAGCTATCCGAGAGCTGAGCGGGAGCCCGGGTCTTACGTTTCGGCTGTCAGCGCCACATGGCGATGTTGGTTAGGCCTCCCATCCCTAACGCCCCAAAAATTTTTGGTACCCAAGGGGGAGCCTCCACCTTGGGTAGCGGCTAGGGAGGACCCCATCATCGGGCTACCGAGTCGCAGGCCAGTGTGGGCCATCCAGCGTGCCACTCAGTGCTGGCTGGATCGTGCCGGAAGGCCAGCCTGGACCCAGCAGGCTGGTCGGATCCCGCGGACTAGGTTGGCCCCGGCCTGGTCAGGACGGGTCGGTCTGATCTGGTCAGACCAGACCGAGACCGGCTTCGACCCATTTCGCTCTTTCGGAAAAATCATGAGCTATAGGCATCCGTTTAATGAACCGTCTACAACACTAGAAATCCTGGATCAAGACGGTCCTTTTTTTATACCACACTTGAGTTTTAGATAAAGGTGGGGTATGGCCGGGTTGGATCAAACTAGAATACATTCAGGCCCTCAGGACTAAAAGGACAATAACTTATAGACCATGTGTCTGATTCACGCACTGTCTATTTCTTTGAGACCCATTTTATGTGGAGTTCATTTCAGATACTTCTTCGTGGGACTTAGAGGCAGTTGGATTATCGATATGTGGATTTAGGATAGGACCCTCCCAGAATCAAGAGAGATTAGTGCGGAAACCCTAGGGCTAGCTGTAATATGAGAAAGGGATCCTAAGTTGGTCTATGCATTGCGATATTACGTGGGACTATAATCCAGGGTCCCAGGTGGATTTTCTCTAGAAATCCATGTGGGACTACTCTAGGATCCTACTTGGGTCTGATGATTTAAGATCCTATGTGGGTGTGATGATTTTGGATCCTACGTGGGTCTACCTCTCAACAGAGTAAGATGACTTAGTAGTTACATCTAATCATCTTTACTAACGTACCTATGTTATACCTAGTGTGAGATAATTATTTACTTTTGTGGTACTTACCTTTATGGTATTCTTCTATTAGAATTTACATTTGTGGAACTTACCTTTGTGATGATACAAATTTCTTTATTCTTCTGTGTGGTGATACCTTTGTGGTACATACCATCGTAGTGATACCTTTGTGGTATTATTCTAGGTGACGTTAACTTTGTGGTTTATACATTTGTTGTGTTACCTTCATGGTATTACTTCCTCCATTTCATAGTTGAGCTTTTGGCTAAAAGAGTTGAGCCTTGTGTTTTCTCATGAATGTGATGGGAATATTTGATAACTTAGGTTTATGTAAGGGTATATACATAAGTATGGTTGTCGATTGTTTTAATGATATGTGGTTTATCCTTTGTGGATTTTGTGAGATCTTCGAGGGTATCAAGGACCCTACTATATATCTTTATACTCACCCATGCATGGGCTATGCTCGTACCTTTTTGTGTTTGATGCAGACGATAGACAACGCTGACTGAGGTCGAGGGCACCAGGATTGGTGGTAGCTCGGAGGTGGGCTTTAGAAGAGGTGTACCATAGAGATGATCATTTTAGAGTTTTACATACCCTTTAGGTAGGATCCTTGGTGGTTGTTCTGAGGAGTTATTTTAGTTTTACTTGTACATTACAGTTTACTTGTACTATTCAGTTGGTCTTGTATTCTAGCCCCATATCCTTTCCGTACACACCCTGTTTACTATATTGTTTTACTTTTTTCATGTTTCATACTTTGTTCATTGTTGTGTGATTTTACAGGTAATAAAGGAAATTTATTCCCATTTTTAGGTAATTCACCTTTTGGTGTTAGTCACCAGCCCCTAGCCTAAGGAAGGCGTGCATTCTCTAGTCACGACATGGGTTCCAGGGGACGAGTCATGACAAATTGCTATCATAGCAGTCAGTTCTATCGTATAACATTTTACTCTGATCTTCTATAATCAATAGTGTTAAGTGTTATGAGTCTATTTATTAGTTTAGGGATTTTAGTTTTTGTGCAGCTGTCAAGATATACATACACTAGGACCCAAACTTTTGATTTCTGACTCAGTGCTTGAAAACACTAATTGCGTGTGAGTTTTGAAAAAATTTATTGGTGATATATTTGAGTCAGCTCACCAGGTATTACATATTGACTATGGCACAATTTTTTTTCATGATGCCTTCATCTAGACATTCATCCATGGTTTCTGGTAGAGTACACGATGACATCCCGCCGAGTGATGAGGCCTTGGTGTAGGGACTTTTATTAGTAGAGGCACCAGTTGAGGCACCCGTGGTACCGTTACCCATTTTTTCCACTAATTCCACCAGCCCTAGTAGTAGAGGGTGCATGCTGTTTGAGCGCATTGCCTGAGTTTCAGAGCTAGTGGCCACCTATGTTCAGGGGTGAGACGGACTGACAGGCGGCAGAGGATTGGCTGGAGGCCGTAGTCAGAGTCTTTTGACTGGTAGAAACACTGGCTAATCTCATGGAGATCCTTTCCACTAGTCATCTACATGATGCAGTAGGAAGATGGTGGAGCATGATGCTACAGGGTCACGATGAGGTGAAACTTCTCTAGGAAGACTTTAAGAGCCTGTTTTGAACAGGGTTTGTCCTAGAGACCCTTGGTGCAGTGCGCATAAAAGAGATTTTTCATCACCAGCAACGCATCATGACTGTGGATCAATACTTAGAGAGGTTTACTAACCTCTTATGATACTAAAATATATGATGTGGGACCCATTCCTCATGTCTCAGACCATTGAGCGGGGACTCAGGCAGGAGGTCATGGCTTCGATGATTTCTCTAAGCATCCCAACGTAGGATGGGGTGTTAGAGCGAGCCCTCTTAGTGGAGTGTTTTCTTGCTGATCATTCACCAGTAGGGAGACCCACCACCGGGAGTCACGTAGCGAAGTCTTACATAGATGTTAGCAGATAGATGTCATAGTAGTCAAAGAGGACCAGATCTACAGGTGGACGACAACAGGATTCAGGGTCGGTTGTGCGGGCTCCTTGGGATAGGGCCAGTCATGAAATAACCATGCATTGTTACACATGTCGTGGGTAGGTTCACATGGATATTTACTACCCGATTCGCTATAAAATGATCAATAAAAAGTCAAAGGACCACCCAGGCATAGATAGAGGTTCTTCTGAGGAGGTCCATAGGGGGTAGGAGGACGTGGCAGAGGAGCTGGCTGTGCAGTTGGTGGTGGGTGACGATTGGAGGTGTTACCACCACCTCCACCCAGTGTTCCACCCCAACCATAGGGATTTGGTCAACAGGGGTGAGCTCAACTCCAGGTAGTTGAGACCTATGACCAGGACGCTCTGGAGATGATACGAGGTACGATATCTGTCTACTCCGCCTTAGATATAGTACTTATAGGCATAGGTGTTAGCCATTATTTTATTTCTACTGCCCTCTTTCGGTGCTCAGATATTCTGTTAGTTCAATTGACTCAATCCTTATGGTTATAGACTCTCACGAGAGAGGATACAATGATTACACACCGATTCTTCCAGTGTTAGCTTACTGTAGGAGGCGAGAGCTTCGGTTGGGATCTCATAGTAGCGGTATCGAGGCCTTACGACATCATATTGGGTATGGACTGGTTATCTATAGTCCATGATCAATAGGAATATATTACTAACAATTTTCATTGTGTCTTTATAGATTGGACTAGTTTAATCTTTACAGGAGATAAGGAAAACTTTTTAGCATATTATAGACTTACATGAAAGAGACTACAGCTGATCACTCATTAGTTGTCTAGATTTACTCTCGGAGCTATTGATATGGAAAGTCTGAGATATCATGTATTGGTGGACCAATACACGAATGTCTTCCCTGATTATGATATGGGTCTACCTCTAGGAATAGAGGTGTAATTTTACATTGACTTTTGCCCCAAGACGACACTGATATCTACACCAGATTATCAGATGGCTCCCACGGAGCTCCATGATGTTCGAGTATAACTGGAGGATTTACAGGGGAAGGGGTCCATCCAGCCCAGTGTTTCTCCTTGGGAAGCCATGATTTTGTTTACCAAGAAGGCATATGGGAGCTTGAGACATTGTGTTGACTATCGACACCTGAACTAGGTGACCGTGAAGATCAAGTACCCACTCCCGAGAATTGATGGCCTCTTTGATCAGCTGAAGGGAGAACATTGGTTCTCAAATATAGCCATCAGATCAGGCTACCAAAATCATAGATTATGGGATGAGGATGGGCAGAATACAGCTTTCAGATGTTGGTATGACCATAATGTGTTTTTGTTCATGTCGTTCGACATGACCAATGCTCTAGAAGTGTTCATGGGACTCATGAACATGATCATACAACCATACCTTGATCTCTTTGTAATAGTATTCATCGACGACATTTTTATCTACTCGTCTACCAAGGAGGATCATACCTATCATTTATAAGTAGTTCTGGACACACTCCGCGAGCACCAGCTTTATGGTAAGCTCTTGAAGTTCCAGTTCGGGGTCTGAGAGGTTCAGTTTCTGTGACATGTCTTCTCGGAAGCTAGTATTGTGGAGGATCTAGGGAATATTGAGGTGGTACTTGTTTGGTAGCCACCCAACTTTTTTAAAGAGGTACAGAATTTCCTGGGTTTGGCCAGATACTACAGGATATTTATTCCATATTTCTCAAGAGTTGAAGCACCATTATTAGTGTTGACGAAGAAAAGAAACCCTTCTTATGGTCAGAGTGATGCCAGTGGAGTATTCAGGAGCTGAGGAAGAGGCCAACTAGTTCTCCAATATTGAGGCTACCAAAGGAGGGCATTGGGTACGTAGTCTACTGTGACGTATCAAGGACCGGGCTCAGATGAGTCCTGATGTAGGAGCGAGAAGTTATCACATGTGTTTCTCGATAGCTAAGAAAACATTATCCAAACTACACTACCTATGACATTGATTTAGTAGTATTAGTATTTTTCATGAGGATGTGGTGACACTATCTGATGGGTGAGCATTTTATAGTCTACTTGGATCACTAGAGTCTCACGTATATCTTTTTTCAGGAGGACCTGAACCTAAGACAACATCGTTGGATTGAGTTCCTCAATGATAATGAATTCGATATAGTATATATTCCTGGGAAGGGGAATGTTGTAGCAGATGCACTCAGCATAATATCTGGTATATAGCTGTTGGGTGAGGCGACAGAGCCACTGGCCTCTGTGCAGATAACATTTGTGGAATAAGATGGAGCAGCTTTTCTTCAGTCTCATACAGTCACTCCACCACTTATTTAGTGAGTTAGGGAGGCACAACGTGGGGACACTAACTATGAGGCTCAACGTGTTCAGATATCAATAGGGCAATGACATCATATATTTTATGAAGCTGGGGTGCAGATTATCGTTTTCAAAGGACGTACCATGGTACCAGTGTCACATTTGGAGGATGTGTTGAGGTAGTTCCACACATTCCCTCTAGTGGATCATCCATGATTGGGGAATATATACCAAGACCTCCGACAATATCACTAGTGGCTAGGAATGAAGAAAGAAGTAGAAGAGTTTGTCTCTCGGTGCCTCACATTTCAGCAAGTGATGGTAGAAAATCAGGTACCATTAGTCTTACTTCAGCCTTTAGAGGTCCCAGATTAGATGTGGGAAGGGATATCCATTGACTTCGTGATAGGACATCCATGTACAAATAGGGGACATGATTCTATCTTGGTGGTCGTCGACATACTCACCATGTCGGACAACATTCTAACGATCATAGAGAAGTGTTCAGTAGAGATCATGGGATTACTCTATCTACAAGAGATTGTGCAGCAACATGGATTACCGTCGATGATTGTCTCTGATCGTGATTGACGTTTCACGCCTTGGTGATGGAAGTGTTTGCAGGAGGCTTTCAGGATGCACCTTCATTTGAGCATCACCTTCCATCCTCAGACGGATGGCCAGACTGAGCATTCCATTCAGACCATTGAGGACATGTTGCGTTATTGCATCCTCGACTTCGGACATAGATGGGAGGATCACATGCCCTTAGTGGAGTTTTCATAAAAACAATAGTTATCACTCCACCATTGGGATGACTCCTTTCGAGGCATTTTACGACCGAACATGCAAATCACCTTTGTGCTGGACTGACCTAGGGGAGTCAGCACTATAGGGACCAGAGATGGTATTGCATACTATGGGGAAGGTTTAGAACAACTAGGAGCAAATGAAGACTACGCAAAGTAGGAAGAAGTCTTATTTTTACAAAAGATGGAATCCTATGGAGTTCTAGAATGTTGACCATGTCAGTCAACGGGCCTCACATCGATGTTGTTTGTGGATATTTGGTCATGGTGTCAAGTTATCTATGAGGTTCATCGGACCCACTAAGGTCCTAATAAGAGTTGGATAGGTGGCATACCACTTAGCTCTTCCACCTTAGATGAACAGGGTGCACGACGTATTGCACATATCCCAGTTGAGGATTTATGTGAACGACCCTTCACACATCATTGACTTGGGAGATCTTGACATCGATGATGGGGCGACATTTAAAGAAGTTCCTGTAGTGATTGAGGAACAACAGGAGAGAGTCTTTTGTGGGTGATCATCACTATTGGAGCATGTACATTGACAGTATAGGAACCTACAGGAGTTCACATCAGAGCGGGAGGCTCAGATTCCTGCTCAGTACCACCACATGTTTTCCTAGATTTTGTGATGTGCCTTTTGGGGATGAAAATCCCAATTATGGGGAGAATGTAAAGACCTGGAAATTTTATGTATTTTTTTTAAAATTATATTGAAATATTCGAGTCTGCAGTTTTTGGCGGCGTGTGATTCCAAGGCCCAGTGAGCCCGAAATGAATTTTTTTTCATTTTTATAGTACATTTAGTAAAAGTAAGAGCATGTTTTTGTAACTATTGATCTGATGATCAGAATTGATATTAGAGGGAATTGTTGAACACGTATCTCCGATAGTCACTTAAAAAGACCTTCACCTAAACTGTGGTAAGTCGAGGGTGAATTTTAGTTCTCTACTTTTCGTGGGAGAAAATAAAATTAAGTAGATTTATATTATTTATGGAATTTAATCCTCCCAATTTAATTTTTATTGTTTGGGACCACCTGGGATTGAGAAATCCCAATTTGAATTCATATGTGGGGACCACCCAACTCTTGACCTCCCCCTTTAATGGGAGGAAACTATTGGTTTTCCATCACATTGACATTCCAACTCAATTAGTTTAATTAATTAATATAAACTTATTAATTTACCATTTTACCTCATGGTTGGATATTTTTTTTGGCCAAAGATTTATTGGGATAATTGTGGAGAAACAATCTCTCTAACAAAGGACAATCTTTCCAATGACGAAAAAATCTATTAAAAAATACCACTTTCTCCAATGAAGAACTCAATCGAAAGATCCCCAATGAGGAACGTCTTCATCGATGATGAACCGACGTCGGTCCTTTCAACTCTTCACCGATGTCAATGAGAAATCGATGTAGTGTTGTTTTTTATTATTCTTCATTAATTTCATTTATGTTGAATCTGTTCTAATGAGCAGAGTACAACCAATCTAATGTGGAGGGTATGAGCTAAAAAAATATGGCCCAATCCCTCCACATCATCCATGATGATGTTTTCTTCTAGATAGAGGAGTTCAGTGACTGGTACTGGAGATTGGAACCGTTAGGGATCAGAAATGGTGGTTGGCACTCCGGTCAGCCGTGAAGATAGCGCTGGTGCAACCGCACCATCAATGTTGTGTCATGGGCTGTCAGCCACGGTAGAGTAGGGGTAGCTTCTGGCACCATATCGGCCGCGTGGACATGGCGGTGGCGTACGTTTGTTCCGCCAGGTGTGCTGGGGCCGTGGCATGAGGCCGTGGTGGTGAAGGAGGGCAGTCAACTCACTGGTGGCCACTGGTGGATGTGCGGCGCGTGATTATGCCTTGCATGAGGGATCTCCATTCGGCCAGTTGGGAGCCAATTGGGATGCATGTTCCCATGATCTAGCTACCTATTCCATGTGGCACTGGCCAGTCAGCTTCCCATCCCGAATGGTCCAGCCGTTCGGGGTACCCAAGGGGAACCTCCACCTAGGGTGGAGGCTCGGACGAACCCCACATCATGTCCACCCCGTCGTGGGCTAATGCTGGCTGCCCAGTGGGTCGCTCAGTGGAGGCTACCCAATGTGGGCTGCCCATGGGGCCGGGCTACGCCAGCAGGCTAGGCTAGACCAAGCGGGTGGGGCCAGACCCAGCGGGCTGGGTCAGATCCCTGGACCTAGTTACCCAGGGACGGACCAGGACCAGTTTCGACCCATTTCGCTCTTTCGGCTATATCATGAGCTATGGGCGTCTGTTTTACGAACCGTATATGGCGCCGAAAACCATGGATGAAGATGGTCATTTTGGTATACCCCATTTGAGTTTTGGATAATGTAGGGGAATGGCTGGGTTGGATTGAACACGAATCCAACTAAGCCCTCAGGACTGAAAGAAAAATAACTTGCAGACCGAACGTCCTATTGACACACCATCTTTTTCATTGAGACCCCATTTATGTGGTGGTGCTTTGGGATAATTCTTCGTGGGATTTAATGGTGGATGGAGAATTGACCTGTCGCTTGAGGAGAAGACCCTCCTAGAATCATGCGATATTTGTGTGGGAAACCTCTGGCTGGTTGTAATATGAGAAAGGGATCCTACATGGGTCTATGATTTGGGATTCTACGTGGGTCTATGTTTCAGGTTCCCAAATGGATCCACTCTAGGAATCCATGTGGGACTACTTTATGATCCTACATGGGTTTGATGATTTAGGATCCTACCTGGTTCTAATGATTTATGATCCTACGTGGGTCGGCCTCTCAATAGAGTGTGTTTATTTAGTAGTTACATCTAGTCATCTTTAATACCATATCTATGGTATACCTTGTGTGAGAAAAGTGATTAACATTTTGTTACATTCCTTTGTGGTATTCTTCGGTTTGGAAATACGTTTGTGGTACATACCTTAGCAGTGATACCTTTTTGGTATTATTATGTGTGGTGATACCCTTGTCGTATATACCTTTGTAGAGATACCATTTTGTATTCTTATATGTGGTGTTACCTTTGTGGTGCATTCCTTTTTGGTGTTACCTTCGTTGTATTCCTTCCTCTGTGGAATAGTTGATCTTTTGGCTAAATGAGTTGGGCCTTTTGTTTCCTTGTGAATGTGATGTGAATATTTGATTACATAGGTATATGTAAGGGAATATACCTATGTAGAGTTTTAGTTGTTTTAATGATTTTTTGTTTATCCTTTGTGGATTCTGTGAGACCTTTGAGGGTCATGGGGCCCCTATTAGGTATCTTTATACTCACCGCTGCACGGGCTATGCCCGCACCTTTTTGTGGTTAGTGTAGATGACAGACAACACTGACTGAGGTCGAGGGCACCGAGATTAGAGGTAGTTCAGAGTTGTAATGTAGACGATGTGTACCATAGAGACGATCATTCGGGAGCATTAACTACACTTCAGGTAGGATCCTCTATAGTTGTTATCAGGAGATGTTTCAGTTTTACTTGTACTTTACAGTTTACTTGTACTTTTAAACTGGGCTTGTATTTTGGCCCATTTTTCTTCCTATACACACCCTGTTTACTGTAAAGTTATACATTTTTTCTTGTATTTTTATTTGTGCATAGTTGTGTTAGTTTACAGTTTATAAATCCAATGCCTTCTTATTTTTAGGGAATACACCTTTCGGTGCTAGTCGCCAGCCCCTGGCCTATGGAAGGATAGCTTGGGGTAGTTACGGGACGGGCCGCGGGGGACAGGTCGTGACATGTTGGATTGAATGTAATTAATAGGTATGACTAAATTATAAGTGTTTTTATATTTTGAAAAAATTAATTCATTAGTAATCAATTGATTATAAATAACAACAAAAATAATTTTAAAGAAATATGAATAGTTTTCTCAAAAATAGTTTTTATATACATAATATATTTCCATCATAATACCAAAAATTAATCCATAGAGGGGAAATATTTTAATAAAGTTAAAATATTATTTACAAGATTAATTTATTTAAAAATCAAAAAAAAAAATTATTGGAGTAAAATGAGAATAAATACATTTTTTAGATTAAGAAGTATTTTTCTGACAATAAAGCTATTTTTGTAACACTTTTCACACTTAAGTAAAAATCAATTTCATCCATTTATATATATTTAGTTATATAAATTTATTACATATTTAAATTCACAAGTTTAAAATTTAGTAAATATGGCCCCTTTATTTTTTTCCATATAAATAGTAACCATAGTAAAATTTATCACCTCATTAATTGATAATTCAAGTAAATCTAGATAAAAAAGGATAAGGTCAATGTATTCATAATAATAGTTATTTAATGAAAATAATTCTACTCCTGACAAAATATTCCTATAATATAGTTATTTAATTACAATAATTTCATGAAAATTATTTATATTATTTTAAATCAAAGAATGATACAGAATGACCATTTATTTATTTTTAATGTCATTTATGTTTCTATATAGCGAATTATTTTTCTATGAATGAATAAATTTTTTTTATCATATAAAAATTAAATAAATGATTTAATTTTTTAAAAATTATATTATATATATATAATGAACTTAAATTCATATGAAGCATTGATTAAATATCTCTCAATTAAATAAAAAATATAAGAAATGATTTTAAAAATAAAAACTGTGATATGATTTGTAACGCCGTGACCCCAGTTACCCATAGTCTATGCATTATTCCATAACATTGGAATGATCACAAAGCATCAATTCCTAAATATTTGATCAATTTAGTAGCCTTTAAATACTAGATACATTCATATGTTTTACATTACATAATGAAATAAAAACATAAACAAATGTTTTTACCCTATTGAACAATCATAAAACTTTTTCCTATACCTGCAATTCAAACATAAAATACTTACTCACATCCAGGATAAAATAAAACGTAGAAAGTGGTGAGATCATATGCACAATAAGGATAAGAGTATAGTGTAAAATTTATATAAATAAGTATAAATATTTAAGGCAATGTATATGAAAAATAAAATAGACTTTTAAACATAAACATAAGAATAATATGGAAAATATAAATTCAAATAATTCCATTTACATATTCACATATATATTCAAATAGTTCAATAATCACATGCAATATCAATAGCCACATTCATAATGATGGAATGCATAATGCCAGACTTCATCACCACATAGTCAAGGACCTGTTCCAATACTAAAAATAAGATTTTGTCAAGGTCTTGTTCCTAAACACTAGTCTATCTCATGAGACCTACTGATGCATCGAGGATAAATAGTGGACTCCCCCTTCACATAATAAGTCTAATGCATTCCTCATATGAAAAGGATTAAACATAACATAAACATTCATATTAAAACTAGCATATGTAATGTCAATACTTTTTCCATAAACAATGAATGGTGGAAAAATAACACATATATA
The DNA here is from genome assembly GCA_963277665.1 of Viscum album. Lineage (NCBI taxonomy): Eukaryota > Viridiplantae > Streptophyta > Magnoliopsida > Santalales > Viscaceae > Viscum > Viscum album. Next base: position 122,453,852 of record OY728151.1, read on the forward strand.
GTAAAAAATATCACAAATCCCTATATAATATATAGAAGATTTTTATCATAATAAATTATCTTCAGACAAACATAAAACCCATCAAAGGATGTTGACATAGATGAAATCAAAACCTTTTTAAAGAAATATTTATTTTTATTTAAAAACAATCTAAAAGAAATATAATTATAAAAAATATTTATTTTGTAATGCCCCGACCCTAGTTACCCAGATTCGGTGCATTATTACATAACATTGGCATGATCACAAGAAAGATCAAATCTCGAAAGACCGATTGGTTTAGTATCCTTGGAAACACTAGATATATTCATAAGTTTTACATTACATCATAAAATGGAAAACTACTACAACAACATAATGTCTCCATAATCCACACTGATATCCCCACATAATATCCCTGCAGGTCATTCATAATTTACTTCTTCACATCCTGGGAAAAATAAAACATAGAAAAGGGGTGAGCTCAAATGCCTAGTATGGATAACAATATAGCGGAAACTTTCATAAATAAGAATAAACATTTAAGGCAATGTATAACTAAAACAAAAGCCTTTCAAACTTGAAATTTCAACATTGTATGGCATAAATAAAATGAAATAATGCCATTTAATTATTCACATGGATATTCTACTAATCGAATAATCTCATGCAAAATCACTAACCACTTTCATAATGTTAGAATGCATAATTCCAGACTATCATAACCACATAACCAAGACCTCGTGCCAAGAATACAAATAAGATTTTTCCAAGGCCTTGTTCCAAGACACTAGTTTGTGTCATTAGACCTACCGATGCATCGAGGAGCTATAGCGGGCTCCACCCGTCACATATTAAGTCCAATGCATTCCCATATGAAAAGGTTTAAACTTAACATAAACATTCGTATTAAAACTAGCAGATGAAATGTCAATAATTTCACCATAAACTATGAATGGTATAAAAATATAACATCCACAGTCAAACATATCACAAAACTTTCAATACAATATAGAAGTTTTGTATCATAATAAATCAACTTCAAATAATCCTAAAATCCATCAAAGGATGTTGACATAGATTAAATCAAAACACTTTTTAGAGAAATATCTCTTTCTATTTTTAAAATCATTGAATGGACATATAAAATAAAACATTTTCATTGAAAATATTCTTATAATCTTTTAAGGAAAGCTTTGAAGATTTTATAACGGCGTAAAATAACCGCACTCACCGTATAAGTTAAAAAAACATTCTTAACTTAATTCTGTCGAAAAGGTTAAAAAGGACCTTGTTTTGAAAATGACAGAAATATTTCTCTTATAAAAAGTCAAAAAATGGTATCAATGACGTTAAACCATATTCTTGTAAATAATAAAAATGTTTTGAAATAAATTTTGAAGAAACATGGATGTGGATAATAAAGAGATCCCAGTAGATTATTACGTATAAACAACCTCGGATAATGAAGAGATTGTGAAATAACCCTTACCTTGTACTTTTCCTTGGTTGGGGTAGGCTAACATCCTGTATAATGGTGAAATAATTGTTATTAAATTATAAAATAATCATATACATTATTATGATATCATATATGATCTTCTAATATTTATTTGATAATAATATCTTAGTATTATTGTTGTTTCAGGTGTGAACATACTTGTTTTCTTTTGTATGTTTTGTAACGTAAGACATGTTTGTAAAGGATAGGTTGTATATAATTCATATCCAGAATGATATCAAGTCCTTAAACATAATTTTTAAATCATCAAATGATAATTATACTTGAATTGATACGATGGAGAATGAATCTCATCGCGTTCGTGGAGACGGTAGTCCGTACGTACACACGAGCGACAATATCATTCTTTTGATATTAAAATAATATATAAATGGATGGTATATCATATATAAAGAATCATTAACATGTTATATTTATTATTTATAAGATTTACACATCATTATTATACCCATCCAAATAATATTATATTGAATAACAATTACCCCACGACATGGAGACGGTAAGCCGTACATACGCACGTATGGTGACATGTTATTCAAAGGGTGGATAGAATACTGAATATGGTTGTACCATATTTATAATAACATCACAGTATATAAATGATACTGGAGTTATTATTTTATAATGGTAACAACAAAGTAAGAAGAAGTGGAAGAAGAAATGAACTTGGAAAAGGGTGGTGATATCATTACCTCTTCTTCGGTTTCTTCCTTTTGATTTGATCAAAAGGGCTCCTTATGTTGGCTTTCTGATCAAACTAAGGCCCCTTGGTTGTAGTGAGGGAAGTTGGGAGAGTATTTTGGTAGATATTGGCCGAACCAAAAGGCTTTGAAGGTGTGAAGAAATGATAAGGAAGAGTTCCCTTTTATAAGAGTGGTGAGGGGCACCTTTGGAAATGCTAGAAATATTAATTTATAATAAATTAATATTCTGTTTATAATGGCTCCAAAGTTGATTATTTAAATTTTAAGGTGGGTATGGGTCGAAAACAACTCAAAATATAGAATTTAGACAGGTTTGGGTACATATATTAACCTTATATTTAAGTATTAACTCTAAGTTAATTAGTTTCACTTTTACAATGTCTCTTTGTATTTTATATAATATTGTCAATAAACATACTACATACATCCAAGAGACCCCCAAGTGGTCCATTAATGATGAAACTGTCATTATATAAGTCTGTTGGATGATCCTTAGATTTTTAAGAATTTAATATCAATTAATAATATAATATTTGTTTTAAGAACTCTTTTATGTCAATTTTGACACTATTCAATAGTTGATTTTTTCAAAACTCATAACAGATTGATCACTTCAAAAAAAGTAAATTATATCAATCCTAATATATCATATTATCCTATAAAATTAGTTTAATTCATTAAAAGTTTCATATTATATTTATTTGGGTATTTATAATATCAATTATTTTAATTTTTCACTATTATAGTAATTTCTACATCATCATTGTGTCATAAATAAATTAAATTATTTAATATCTATAAATTATAAATAAAATATCATTATGTAGGAAATCTTTTTTTCTTTCTAATAAATATTTATATTAAAAAATTCAACATATATAACCTTATGTAATAATTGTTTTTCTAAAAGATATATGCTTGTGTCATTTTTGTATTCATTTTAACTTAATTAAAAAAAGTGTCCCTATCACCTACATGTGGCACCATGGGGTCCCAAAATCGACCCAAAGATGCCTATGGACGAACATGTATCAACTGATAAGGCTAGGACACATTTTAGGGTAATTTAGTATTATTATAATATTATTTTTTAACCCTTATTTACAAGATTTACCCTTAACCATGGTAAATAAAATATTTACCACAATAATTATTCAAAATGTCTAAAAATAAAAGTTACCTATTTACACAATTTGGACATCCTGATTACAAATATTGAATCCATTTTTCTAAATTCAAAACATAGAAGTGTCAGAAATTAATTTAAAATTAATTCCCGCTGTCAAAACAAAAAGTGTGTTTTTAAGAGATAATAACTATCAAAAGATTGACACTTGTTTATGTTCGGTTTAATTGTAAAATTATGTCCAATGACCAACATTATATTAAATGGTTAAAATATATTCTAAATATACTTTAAAACCACTAAAATTCATAATTTATCATTATTAATTATTTTGATTAAAAAAGTTGTTTTTAATTAAAATTTAGTAATTTTCACTATTCATCAAAATATTAAAGTTATCCGAAAAGTACCAAAATTTCATCTTAGGCTAAATTAGATATTCCGAATCCGAAAATGAATTCCATTTTAAAATATAAAATATATATAATTTCAAAAAGTAGGTATTACTATTCATAACGGCTAGTTTGATTGTTTGTTAGAACTCGGTGTTGCGTACAACACATGCTATCGCATTATTCAAAGAGAAGCGTACCGTAGAAGCTTTGGGTGTTACATTCTCCCCTCCTTCAAATAATTTCATCCTTGAAATTTCTAGAATACTACTGCATGAAAAGAATCGGGTGGTTCTTTATCATAAGTTCCTCGGGTTCCCACGTTGCCCCTTCCATCTTATGGTTTCTCCACAAAACTTTTACCAGACGCGTCGTCCGGTTTCTCAGTACTTGTTCTCTCGTATCAAGAATCTGGACGGGATCTTCACAATAGGAAAGATCAGGTTCCAGTTCTAATTCTTCATAGGTGAGTGCATGCGTTGGGTCAGGCATGTATTTCCTCAACAGAGATTCGTGGAACACGTCGTGAACTTTGGAGAGACATGGCGGCATTGCCAATCGGTAAGCCACAACCCCAATTCGTTCTAGAATTTCGAAAGGTCCGATGTACCTGGGACTCAATTTACCTTTCTTTCCAAAACGTATGACTCCCTTCCATGGTGATACCTTCAGGAAAACATGATCACCGACTTGAAATTCCAAATTCTTCCTTCGATTATTGGCATAGCTCTTTTGCCTACTTTGAGATGCTTTGATGTGATTTTGGATTACCTTCACCTTTTCCACCGTTTCCTCCACCAGTTCTTGTCCTACAAGTTTTCATTCACCAACGTCATCCCAACATGTTGGTGTACGACATCTCTTTCCGTATAACGCTTCATATGGTGTCATCTGAATACTCGAATGGAAGTAATTATTATAGGAAAATTCTACCAGTGGTAAATATTGATCCCACATACCCTGATAGTCAAGTGAGCAAGATCTCAACATGTCTTCTAAGGTCTAAATAGTCCATTCTGATTGTCCGTCTGTCTGAGGGTGGTAAGCAGTGCTCAAATGAAGTTCATTATCCAGGGATTTCTGAAGACTTTTCCAAAATCTTGAAGTAAAATGGGGATCACGATCAGAAACAATCATAGAGGTACTCCATGAAGTCTCACAACTTCATTAATATATATTATTGCTAGACATTACCGGGGTAGATCTTCTCTTATAGCAAGAAAATGTGCTGACTTGGTAAGACGATCAACAATAACCCATATTGCATCATTCCTTCTAGGAGTCTTTGGTAGCCCCATGAAAAAGTCCATCGTAATATTGTCCCATTTCCACTCCGATATGGGAAGAGGTTGCATGACTCCTCCAGGATGTTGCCTTCCAGCTTTCACTTGTTGACAAACCATACATCTTGACACAAAATCAGCAATCTCCCTCTTCATGTTGTCCCACCAAAAATGTTCCTTCAAATCTCTATACATTTTGGTGCTCCCAGGGTGTATATAGAAATTGGAACTATGATCATCATCCAACAATTCCCTTTTTAGATCAGGTAAATCAGGAACAATCTGTTTCTTCCCGAATCTCAAAATTCCATCTTCATACACGAAGTCTCTCAATCTCCCATCATTCACAGCTTTAATCTTCTTTTGAAATTCTTCATCATCGGTCTGAGAACTCTTAATCCTTTCTAGTAATGATGGTTTGGCAACCATTTGAAAAAGCATTGATGTTTCACCTTCCCTGGTTATTCCCATGTCCATCTTCACTAGATCCATGAAAATTGGGTCCCTATCAATTCTCATATTGTTCAAAACTCCATGGTCTTTTCTACTCAAACCATCTGCCACCTTGTTTGCTTTCCCGGGTGGAAGTGTATCGTGCAATCATAATCCGTGAGTAATTCATGCCATCTCCTTTACCTCATGTTGAGTTCTTTTTGTGAGTAAATATATTTCAAACTCTTGTGATCAGTATAAATCTCACATTTTTCACCATAGAGGTAGTGCCTCCATATCTTCAAAGCAAAGATCACAACTGCTAAGTCGAGATCATGAGTAGGATAGTTTTGTTCATGAATTTTCAACTGTCGTGATTCATAGGCAATAAATCTATCGTTCTGCATAAGGACACAACCAAGTCCTTTCTTTGATGCATCACTATAAATAACGAACCCATCATTCCCCAATGGTAGAGTCAATATAGGAGCATTGACTAATATTATCTTCAGTTCGTCGAAACATTCTTCACACTCTTTTGTCCAAATAAATTTAACCCCTTTACGTGTGAGCTTCGTTAATGGGTTAGCCAATGGGGAAAAATTCTGGACGAAACGTTGATAATAACCTGCCAAACGAATAAAACTACGTACCTCAGTTATACTCGTAGGTGCTGGCCATTATTGGATTTCCTTGGTCTTAGAAGGATCAACATAGATTCCATCATTAGAGATAATATGTCCATGAAAATAAATCTTATGAAGCCAGAATTCACACTTGCTAAACTTCCCATATAATTAATGCCTCCTCAGAGTCTTCAAGATAATGCGCATGTGATTTTCATGATCTTCGTAGGATTTGGAGAATACCAAGGTATCATCAATAAATACCACCACAAATTCATCGAGATACTCCTTGAAAACTCTATTCATCAGATCCATGAATACAGAGGGTGAATTAGTCAATCCAAACAGCATTACATTAAAATCGTAATGCCCATACCTGGTTCAAAATGCTGTCTTCGGAATGTCTTCCTTCTTCACACACAACTGATGGTATCCAGATCGAAGGTCAATCTTTGAAAAGTATTGAGCTCCGTGCATTTGGTCAAATAAATCATCAATACGAGGTAGGGGATACTTGTTCTTTATTGTTATGGAATTGATATCCCTGTAGTCGATACATAACCTCATAGATCCATCTTTCTTTTTAACAAAAAGAACTGGGGCTCCCCATGGAGAAACACTAGGGAAAATAAATCCCTTATTACTCAATTTCTCTAGTTGTTTCTTTAGTTCAACTAATTCTACAGTGGCCATTCTATAAGGGGTCTTCGATATAGGCCTTGATCCAGGAATCAAATCAATGGAAAACTCAACTTCTTGTTCTGGAGGATGTCCAGGTAAATCTTCTGGAAATACATCTACAAATTCTTTCACAATAGGTACATCCTCTATTTGAACATTCCTTTCCTCACCGATAGTTATTTCATTCTCTTCCTCCCCAATAATCGAATAAAATTGAGCTACTGGGGGTGGATCTAAATAAGAATTAGGTGGTGAGGATTCTGCTCTAAAGATAAGGTTTTCCTTATCATTATCATCAAGAATCGTAACCTCTTTCTTCTTACAATAAATCTTCGCATCATAGTCCGAAAGCCAGTCCATACTGAGGATTATATCAAACTCAATCATAGGTATGACGATGAGATCAGCAGATAAAGAACATTTATGTGCTCTAATGGGGACTGATTCACAAAACTTTGTTGCAATGATACTTCCCTTAGGAGTTTTAACTGAAAAATCCCTTATTAAATCAAATGGGAAATATCTAATTTTCTTAGCTAACTAGGAAGATATGAAACAATGCGATGATCCAGAGTCAAATAATGGATTTGCTAAACTTGAGGAAACCATTAAATTACCTGCCACCGCGTCTTTCGGAGCTTCTACCTCAGCAATAGTGATAGCATAAGCCTGGCCTTGATCCCTTGGCCTTTTTTGAGGTAAGATATCCTGACGCTTAGGACATTCATTTTCATAATGCCCCATATCCCTGCAATTGTAGCACTGAACGTTGGTAGCTTCTTTCTTCCCCTTGCAATCACGAGCTTGGTGGCCTTTTTCACCACACATGTAACAGACTCCCATTCCCTTCAAGCAAGTACCAGGTTGTTTCTTCCCGCATTTACAACAAGATGGATATTCAAACATTCCCTTCTTCCCCTTATTTCCATTCCCAGATTGATTAGCAGGTCTCTTCTTCTCTTGCTTTGATTTAATGTCATAAGACTTAGAGAATTCCTTTTCGGTCGTGATAGAACATGAGACAATGTCTTCGTACGACGAAAAGTATTGTGAGACTAATGCTCGACGAAGAAATGGTTTTAACCCATCAAAGAAACGATCAATCTTACTTCTTGTTTTGAGAATATAATCTCCAACATACCTCGCTAACCTTGTAAAGCTAGCCTCATACTTTGTGACATTCCCATCCTCCTTTTGTCTAAGACTCAGAAATTGACTTTCCATATCTGCTCGATGGTCTCGAGGAAAGTATTTTTCTAAAAACAGTTCATTGAACACCCTCCATTCCATATTTGATACTTCATCAGCTTCCTTTATGTTTTGAATCAATGACCACCATTGATCAGCATCTCCAGTGAGGCGGAAAACTTCCATGATAACTTTTTCCCTTTCACTGCTCCCCAAAGCCTGAAATATTTTTTCTAGGGAATTTATCAATTGCTCAGCTACTAAGGGATTTTTACTCCCATTGAATGTTGGTGGTTGTTGCCTCATGAATCGATCTAACATTGATCCTCTACGTTGGGGATCAGGGTGCTCCATACAGGTAAGGTTATTATTCATAACCTGAGTAAGTTGCCCCAGTATGGTGATTAGCTGATCGGCACCAGTTGCATCACCAGCCCCACTATAATTATCTTCAGCAGTAGGGAAATCCCTACATGGAGTGCGTGCATTGATACGGTTTCCATATCTTCCACTAGGCACCATTTCTAAACAATGGCATAAACTAGATCAGTTTATGAATCAAAATACATAATCCTATACTTATAAAACACATAACATAAATTGAACTATTTATGGATATAATCCATAATCATAAAAATGTTTTCTTTGAGGAATTATATACTCATAAACCCTTCATAATGATTTGTAAAGAAAATGAGAGTTATCCTAATCATATCCCACCGGAGTGTCATAACCAAGAGTGCAGCAAGGCCCGTTGTCGTGCACCTGTTCCCGTTCAAGTATATCTCAAATCAGTGTTTTCGGGTTTTACCCCTAGGTACATCTGTGCCAGATCCGCCTCTACCTACTCGTATCCAGATAGGGATGTATTGCTCGAAAAACTCACAAAATCTCTACAATACCAAAATTCTAGGGAATTCTTCTATACTAATCCTCAAAGTTCATCTTAGGTCTACGTGCTCTAATCAGAGTTTATCTAAATCTATCTTCCAAGGTTTGTACTAAACTTTCTCTGATACCAACTGTAACGCCCCGACCATAGTTACCCAGAGTCGGTGCATTATTACATAACATTGGAATGATCACAAGAATTATCAAATCTCGAAAGACCGATTGGTTTAGTATCCTTGTAAACACTAGATATATTCATAAGTTTTACATTACATCATAAAATGGAAAACTACTACAAAAACATAATATCTCCAAAATCCACACTCATATCCCCACATAATATCCCTACAGGTCATTCATAATTTACTTCTTCACTTCCTGGGAAAAATAAAACATAGAAAATGGGTGAGCTCAAATGCCCAGTAAGGATAACAATATAGCGGAAACTTTCATAAATAAGAATAAACATTTAAGGCAATGTATAACTAAAACAAAAGCCTTTCAAACTTGAAATTTCAACATTGTATGGAATAAATAAAATGAAATAATGCCATTTACTCATTCACATGGATATTCTACTAATCGAATATTCTCATGCAAAATCACTAACCACTTTTATAATGCTGGAATGCATAATTCCAGACTATCATAACCACATAGGCAAGGACTAATGCCAAGACTACAAATAAGATTTCGCCAAGGCCTTGTTCGAAGACACTAGTTTGTCTCATGAGACCTACCGATGCATCGAGGATCTATAGCGGGCTCCACCCATCACATATTAAGTCCAATTCATTCCCATATGAAAAGGTTTAAACATAACATAAACATTCGTAATAAAACTAGCATACGAAATGTCAATAATTTCACCATAAACTATGAATGGTATAAAAATAGCGCATCCACAGTCAAACATATCACAAAACATTCAATACAATATAGAAGTTTTGTATCATAATAAATCAACCTCAAATAAGCGTAAAATCCATCAAGTGATGTTGTCATAGATGAAATCAAAACACTTTTTAGAGAAATATCTCTTTATATTTTTAAAATCATTTAAGAGCCATATAAAATAAAAAATTTTCTTTGAAAATATTCTTATAAGCTTTTAAGGAAAGCTTTGAAGATTTTATAATGGCGGAAAATAACAGCACCCACCGTATAAGTTAAAAATAACATTTGTACCTTAATTTTGTCGAAAAGGTTAAAAAGGACCTTGTTTTGAAAAAGACGGAAATATTCCTCTTATAAAAAGTCAAAAAAGGGTATAAATGACTTTAACCCATATTCTTTTAAATAATAAAAAAGTTTTGAAATACATTTTTAAGAAACATGGATGTGGATGATAAAGAGATCCCAGTAGATTATTACGTATAAACAACCTCGGATAATGAAGAGATTGTGAAATAACCCTTACCTTGCACTTTTCCTTGGTTGGGGTAGGTTAACCTCCTGTATAATGGTGAAATAATTGTTATTAAATTATAAAAGAATCATATACATTATTACGATATCATATATGATCTTTTAATATTGATTTGATAATAATATCTTAGTATTATCGTTGTTTCGGGTGTGAACTTACTTGTTTTCTTTTGTATGTTTTGTTACGTAAGACATGTTTGTAAAGGATATCTTGTATATAATTCATATCCAGAATGATATCAAGTCCTTAAACATCATTTTTAAATCATCAAATGATAATTATACTTGAATGGATACGACGGAGAATGAATCTCATCGCGTTCGTGGAGACGGTAGTCCGTACGTACGCACGAGCGACAATATCATTCTTTTGATATTAAAATAATATATAAATGGATGTTATATCATATATACAGAATCATTAACATGTTATATTTATTATTTATATGAGTTACACATCATTATTATACCCATCCAAATAATATTATATTGAATAACAATTACCCCACGACGTGGAGACAGTAAGCCATACGTACGCACGTATGGTGACATGTTATTCAAAGGGTGGACAGAATACTGAATATGGTTGTACCATATATATAATAACATCACAGTATATAAATGATACTGGAGTTATTATTTTATAATGGTAACAACAAAGGAAGAAGAAGTGGAAGAAGAAATGAACTTGGAAAAGGGTGGTGAAATCATTACCTCTTCTTCGGGTTCTTCCTTTTGATTTGATCAAAAGGGCTCATTAGGTTGGCTTTATGATCAAACTAATGCCCCTTGGTTGTAGTAAGGGAAGTTGGGAGAGTATTTGGGCAGAGTTTGGCTGAACCAAAATAATTTTAAGGTGTGGAGAAATGAGAAGGAGGAGTGCCCTTTTATAAGAGGGGTGAGGGGCACCTTTGGAAAAGCTAGAAATATTAATTTATAATAAATTCATATTCGGTTTCTAATGGCTCCAAAGTTGATTATTTAAATGTTAAGGTGGGGATGGGTCGAAAACAACTCAACCAATATAATTTAGACAGGTTTGGGTACTTATATTAACCTTATCTTTAAGTATTAACTCTATGTTAATTAGTTTCACTTTTACAATGTCTCTTTGTATTTTTATATAATATGGTTAATAAACTTACTACATACATATAAGAGACCCCCAAGTGGTCCATTAATGATGAACCTATCATGATATAAGTCTCTTGGCTGAACAATAGATTTTTAAGAATTTAATATCAATTAATAATATAATATTTGTTTTAAGAACTCTTTTATGTCAATTTTGACACTATTCAATAGTTGATTTTTGTGAAACTCATAAAAGATTGATTACTTCGAAAAAAGTCAATTAAATCAATCCTAATATATCATATTATCCTAGAAAATTAGTTTAATTCATTAAAAGTTTCATATTATATTTATTTGGGTATTTATAATATAAATTATTTTAATTTTTCACTATTATAGTAATTACAACATCATCATTGTGTCATAAATAAATTAAATTATTTAATGTCTAAAAATTATAAATTAAATATCATTATTTAGGAAAGCTTTTTATATTTATAATGAATATTTATAATCTAAAATCAGACATATATAACACTATGTAATAATTGTTTTTCTAAGAGATATATGCTTGTGTCATTTTTGTATTCATTTTAACTTAATTAAAAAAAGTGTCCCTATCAGCTACAAGTGGCACCATGGGGTCCGAAAATCAACCCAAAGATGCCTATGGTCGAACATGTATAAACCTATAAGGATAGGACACGTTTTAGGGTAATTATTATTATTATAATATTATTTTTTAACCCTTATTTACTAGATTTACCCTTAACCATGGTAAATAAAATAATTACCACAGTAATTATTCAAAATGTTTAAAAATAAAAGTTACCTATTTACACAAATTAGACATCCTGATTCCAAATATGGAATCCATTTTTCTAAATTCAAAACACAGAAGTGGTAGAAATTAATTTAAAATTAATTCCCGCTGTCAAAACAAAAAGCGTGTTTTTAAGAGATAATAACTATCAAAAGATTGACACTTATTTATGTTCGGTTTAATTGTAAAATTATGTCCAATGAGCAACATTATATTAAATTGTAAAAAATATATTCTAAATATACTTTAAAACCACTAAAATTCATAATTTATCACTTTTAATTATTTTGATTAAAAAATTGGTTTTTAATTAAAATTTTGTAATTTTCACTATTCATCAAAATATTAAAGTTATCCAAAAAGTACCAAAAATTCATCTTAGGCTACATTAGATATTCCTAATCCAAAAACAAAGTCCATTTTGAAATATAAAATATATATACTTTCAAAAAGTAGGTATTACTATTCATAATGGCTAGTTTGATTGGTTGTTAGAACTCGGTGTTGCGTATAACACACGCTATCACATTATTCAAAGAGAAGGGTACCGTAGAAGCTTGGGGTGTTACATATTTTGAAAATATTATTATATGATTATATGGTATGAATTACTGATTATATAATGTCAGAAAATAGACAAACCCTCCATATAAGTTAATAAACGATCTTACCTTAATTTTGACGAAAAGGTCATTTGATACCTTGTTTGGAAAATGACGGAAAGTTTCCTTTCAAAAAATATATTTTCAATAAGGGTTTAAATGACATTAACCCATAGTATATTAAATAGTAAAAATGTTTTTTATTACATTTTTAAGAAAAAACAGATGTGGATGTTAAAGAGGTCCTACTAGATTCTTACGTAAAAACAACCACATATAATAAAGAGATTGTGAAATTAACCATTACATTGTACTTTTACTTAGACAATGTTGTGTCATCCTCAATAATAATAGTTAAAACATTGATATTAAATTATAATATAATTACATAAATAAATATGATATCATATTTGATCTTATAATGATTGAATTATTAAAGATATTCTAGTAGTATCATCACTTCATGTGTTTAACTGAATAATTTTTCATTATATGCTGGTTATGTAATCCATCTTTTTGATGGATATGATGTATTTTATTTATATAAAGAATGATATTAGGTTCTTAAAAATAATTTATAATCATAAAATGGAAATTATTCTTGAAATATTATGATGTGGAATTAATCTCATCACGTTAATGGAGACAATAATCCGTACGTACGCATGACCAAAAATATCATTATATTTAAGATGAAATGGTATTTAATTTGATGGTATATCCTATATATAGAATAATTAACATGTTATATTGATTATTAAAATTAGTTTTATTCTTTATTATACCCATCCAAAATAATGACTTGTTTGAATAAAAACTACACCACGACGTGGAGACGGTAAGCCGTACGTACGTACGGAAGGTGACTATGTAATTTATAGATTGGATAGAATAATGAATATAGATGAAACATGTGGATAATATAATAAATTTATATATAATATATTTTAGTTGTTATTTCATAATGGAATCAACAAAGAAATAGGATGTGGAAGAAGAAAAGAAATGGAAAGAGGTGATGGAATTTTACCACTTCTTCGGGTTCTACCTTTTGATTTGATCAAAAGGGATCAAACAGTTGGATTTATGACCAAACAAAGGATTATATGATGAAGGGAGGAAATTTTTTGGGGATATTTGGGCAGTGGTAGGCCGAAAAATGGATTTGGATGTGTGAATTCAAGAGAATGGGAAGTACCCTTTTATAGGAGATATGAGGTTCACATTTGGAAAAGCATGAAATATTATTTTATAATAAAATCAGTTTCGGTTTCTAATGGCTCCAAAATGATTTATTTATAATATATGGTGGGGATGGGTCGAAAAACACCAAAACAATAGGTTTTAGATAGTTTTGTGTCACTTTATTATCCTTATATTTTTTATTTAACTCTTTGTTAAATTATTTGACATTTACCATGTCTCTTTGTTTTTTATATATTATATAATAAATAAAATTAAAATAAACATCCAAGTGAACCCAAAGTGGTTAATTATTAATATATATACCCTGTTCTAAGTCCTTTGGCTAAACCATAGATTTTTAGGAATTTTATATCAATTAATAATATAGTAATATTTTTAAATCTCATTTATGTCAGTTTTTATACAATTTATTATTTGGTTTCTGTGAAACTTCCAGCAACATGATTAATTCAAAATAGTATTATTTAATCAACCTTAACATGTCATATAAACCTATAAAATTAGTGAAATTCATAAAAATCCTCAAATTACATTTATTTGGATATTTATAATGTCAATTATTTTAATCTTTCATTAATAAGATATCTACTGCATCATCATTTTGTCATCAAAAAATAAAATTATATAATTTATAAAAATCGTAAATAAAATAAAATTATTTATGAAATATATCAATATTTATAATGAATATTTACAGTCAAATTTATATCATCTGTTAACCTTTATTAAAAACAGATTAGTTATTAATCATTGAATTTATCTGTTTTAACTATTCATTAAATAAAATAATAATAAATGTCATAATATAATACAAGTTGAAAAAATTGGGTCAAATTTTAATAATAAGGTTGTTTTACGTCTAATTATAGTTATACTCTAGAATTAGGACATGTTTTAGGGTAATTATGATATCATTTTTACCCTTAATTTCTCAATTTACTTTTAACCGTGGTGAATAAAAGTCAAAAGTTACTATTTACCAAATATTATTTTCTTCTTATTAAACAATATTATACATACTGATATTTACTGTTTCTCTTTTATTTTTTAAATTCAACTCCCATAAGTGGTAAAATTATATTTTATGAAAATTTTCAATTGCTCTTTGGGGTGGGTAAATGATGGTAAAAAGTTCAATAAACTTTTTTATATCTAAACTCATTATAAAATGACTTCAGTTAATTAAATTTAACATATATAGTTATTATGTATATATTTTGACATATAATAAATTTAAATAAAATAGACAGTTTTAAACAATAACTCAGTGTTTTCCACTATTCATCAAAAAATGAAAGTTTATAGAAAAAATAAAAATAAAATTAGCCTAAGATAATTTGGATGTTCTAAATCCAAAAATGAAGTCCATTTTGAAAAATAAAATTTTTATAATTTTAAGATGTTGGTATTACTATTCAAAACAGTTAGTTTGATTTGTCACAGTGTGTTAGAATCTCGAAGTTGCGTACAATGCAAGCTACTTCATGTTATAAAGTTCACACTATGCAAAAGTGTCAAATTTGATAGTAATGATATTTTATGAAAATAATATACCATTAACATATTTAAAAATTGTAAAAATATTAAATTAATACATGGTGAATATTATATTGTGGAATATTTAATGAAATATCAATTTTCTACTAATGTTTACCATATATGTACAAAATCAAACACCTATAATAATAAATAACGTGTTATCCGTGTTGAAATTAAAATCTGTCAAATAATTGTTAGTTAAAAGGATAGGGTATAAAATTACAAAAAAAATGTATAAATTATATTTTTTAGTGGGATTTTAAACCTAAACTAAATTATCTTTGAATAAATATTTATTTGGAGGGATTTTTTTATAATTAATTTTTTATAATTTTATTTTGTGAGAAATTATTTAACATCCCCTCACCTCAATTTTAAAAAAGGAACATCCTCTTCCTCTTTTTCACGCCACGTTGAGCCTTATATCTTAAAGAAATCAACAAATCTACTTCCCCCAAATATTTATACACATTATAAGGTTATTTTCATCCCAAAAACAATCCCAAGAGCCCTTTAATGGATATATATAAGAGTAAACTGTGAAAATATGAAATCACCCTATCTGATAACATTATTTTATATTGTTATTTACCTCCCCAAAATCAATTGTTTGTATCATAAAAAATTAACATCCATATCCAAAATGTAATAAAATATAATATTTCTTTGAAAAAACATTATTGTAACATCTAACAAAAATAAAGAATATGAAAATTTCATATTAATTAATATTTGTGAATTAAATATTAAATTCACTTTAAAGGGGTTTCTATGGTCGATAGCGTACTTGATACACAACAATAAGTTTCTATCAAATCATAAATTGCACAATAATAATTTAATATTATTATTTTAATTGGTAGTTAACGACTGGCCGTTGTATTGGTGGGAATGCACAAAACTAACTACAATATGATTATACATGTTTGTTAATTGTATTTACATTTATCCAATAAAATTTAGATTCTTAAAATGTGAACGAATCTATTTTTAAGCATCAATACTCTAATTTTCAGTAAAAGTTCGATTTACCGCCTTTTGATGGAAAACAAATTTTTAATCTAGTTTTTTTCACTTTATATGTTCTATTTTACAAAATAAAATTCTTCTTTAGTATCGGGACAACAAAATATATGTTGTGTAATTTTATGGTATTTTTTTGATAAAGTTCATTTTTTGAATGAATAGTGAAAAATACTGTATTTTAATTCAAAATTGCATTTTATTATAATTTATTTTTATGGTTATATTATCCTTTTAATTCTTTTTTAAGATTAAATAGATTATATTTTTACCATTTAATATATTTTTGGTCTTTTGAATCAATTTCACTTTGAAATTGGATATAATCAACTATCAATCTATTGATAGTTATTGTTTCTTAAAAACACGCTATTTGTTTTGACAATGAAAATTAACTGTAAATTCACAAATCCAAATACTATGTTTGTAATTTTGTAAATTGGACATCATATTAGAATTCAGAATATCAACTAATACTTAGGTTTATTTTTTGGTATTTTTCTGAAATACATCAATTTTTGATTAATAGTGAAACCACTTAGTAGTAGTTAAAAAATTGAATTTATCATTTAAATGAAATTTTTAATTCTTATGTGAATTGAATTTCAAAAATTCAACATACATGGTTGATATTAATACGTAAAATGTGGTTCAGTAAGATGAAAATAATTTTTAGTGAATAGTAACATTTTACTTGTTTTACCACGGTTAAAGGTGATTAAGGTAATTCAAGGTAAAAAGAATATTATAATATTTCATGATTACCTTAACGCATGTACTAAAATTATTGGATGTGTAATGCCCGACCTTGGGCATCTTTGGGTCGATTTCGGGACCCCATGGGTCCACTTATGAAGGATAATGACACATTAGATTAATTAACATAAATTAAAGGTAAAAATGACAAAAGCAAATATCATTTAGTAAATTAATTTTTATAAGGGTTTATATAAATTATAATTTAGAATATAAATATTCATTGAAAAGATGAAAATATTTCCTACATCATGGTATTTTTTTTTATAATATTTAGACATCAAAAAAATTAAATTACTTTTGACACAAACATGAAGCTGTGTTTACCTCATTAATAAATGATTTAAATAAATAATATTATAATGAATAAAATATTATTCATAACATGTAAAATTATGATTGGATTATTTTATTTCAAATATGAGTCATCTTATCTTTTAATTTAATGATTTTTGGTCCTTTATAAACCGAATATCATTGTATTATAAAATAATATTTTCACACTTTATTAAAAATCCCCTCCTCCTCATTATTTTAGAACACCAATTATAACTAATTCCTTACACCTATCAAGCCTTTTTTCTTGTCCAAACTCTACCTATTTAATCTCCCTACATACGTATCCTCCTCCTAGTATCCTTACCTTATGAATAAGGCACTTCAAGAAGTCATTTGGTTCAAACCAATTGGAGTTAACCAAAATAAAATTAAAAGTTTCTCTTAAATGTTTTTCATTTATTTTACTTCTCAAACCACACAACTCTTTATATTACATTCCTTAGAAACAACACCAGAATCCTCAATATACTAGGATGTTTCTATGAGAAGTATTCTATCTACAAATACACACCCCTCCATCTAATGGATGAAGAACATAATATTTCTGTGGATGGAAAACTAACGAATCACGAAACGATGATTATTTAAATATCTCAAACTACCTCTCATGGTGGCCATTATGATGACACTGTAATTATATATTATATATATTGTTTTTTATATTTTATTTATGCTAATGTACTTTCCATTTATAGAATTCCTTTATGGTTTCCATTATGGGTAAGCGTGACAATTTCTTTTGAGGAAGTGCAGACTACTGCCCCCTTAAAGTGATATGACTCGTTAATACAATATGTACTACATATAAAGGATAGAGTTTGTCACGACCCCCTCCCCACAAAGTGTACCCCTCCTAGGCAGGCAATGTGAGAAGGAAGATAATGACCCCCGAGTCCCGCCTCCAGTAGGCCCCGGGTTGGCGACTAGCACCGAGGGTATAATACACACACAAATGGGAGGCATTACCCTCTAAGAGAACACATGAAGAAGAGAGAGATAGAATAGACTCTAACCAACTCCAACTCATAACTGAAATATAAAAGAAACTCATGTCCATATATGAAATTCCATGCAAAAGTACTACAACTGAAACTGAAAAATAAAAGTACCCAAAAGAAAGTAAAACGACAGCGACCACAATCCCGAACAACTCCTCCTCCAAACGCAAGCTAGTAGTAACCAGCTGGATCTCCAACCTACTCCAAGTGACCTAAAAAACAGTTTATATATACATAGGGAGAGTATAACAGTATACTCAGTAGGATCCTCCCCAAGCCTCTCGTGCAAAAGTAAAGAAAGCATGCTAAAGCCCAGTGAACAACAAGTGAAACTAACTCGTTACCTAAACAGGTATACTAAGTTCCCAACCTCACCATGGATACTCTCACCGAGTAACCCATACAAGAATATAGAATATAGTAAAGAATATCAAGGGTACCCCGCTACTACTTCCCCACTAGTTTGCCGCTTTGCCCCAAAGACATACGTCCTATTCATCTCTCTCCAATGGCTTGCCCACAGACACCTGTGCTAAGCTCCACAATCTGCACCTCGTGCACCACATAGGCTTGCCCACAGACACCTGGGCGAAGCACCACACCGTCCTCACAACAAAAAGTAACCAGGTAGTTTCCGAGAGCCACCACAGCTCGCATAACGTGTATCAAACGTCGGGTATAATACCTCGAGCCATTACAGCCAATACTCCAAGCAAGGATTCTCAATCCATTATAGCCTATACACGTTACACCTATAGTAGTCCATAGGATACTATATCTAGAATATATGTGTGTGAAATAACCACAAGCCATTACAACCCTCTACACACATATATGGGTAAAACTAACCACTCTGCCTACTAGCACAAAGATCTACCAAGAGAAGAGAGTGGGGCCAAAGGGGGTAGTCATCCATTGAACCTCCCATTAGAATGATGGGGAAAACACCCCTCAGGGCTCAGAATCCCCGGGGTTTCGGTTTCCCTTACCGACAGGGTGGAGTAGCGTATAGAAACACAAAAGTATAGAATATATATGACTCACAACCATACTATCGGCATTACCTAGTCATAGGCACAACTGCAGCTAATGTGTCTCAGACTCCAGGCTGCTACTTCTATGACTAGGCATCCTATAAGAACACAACCATTTGATGTGTAACGCCCCGACCCCAGCTACCCAGAGTCAGTGCATTACTTCGTAACATTGGCATGATCACAAAAGATCAAGTCTCGAAAGAGCGATTAGTTTAGTTGCCTTGGAAACACTAGATACATTCATAAGTCTTACATTACATCACAAAGTGAAAAACTATAATAACATAGTCTCCATAGTCCACACTTCTATCTTCTTCGGACTATCCCTGCAGGTCATTCATAAAATACTTCTTCACATCCTAGAAAAAAATATAAAAACATTGAAAGGGGTGAGCTCACATGCTCAGTAAGGTTAACAATATAGCGGAAGCTTTCATAAATAACATTAACATTTAAGGCAATGTATAACTAAAACAAAAGCCTTTTAAACTTGAACATCAACATAATATGGCAAAAGTAAAATGAGATAATTCCATTCACTTCTTCACATGGATATTATACTGGTCGAATAATCACATGAAATATCAATAACCACTTTCATAATGAGGGAATGTATAATGCCCGACATTCTGAAACATTTTGTCAAGGCCTCGGCCAAGACGTCTAAAATGATTAGGCCCTCATCCAAAACCATAAATCAAATTGGGAAAGGGCCTCGGCCAATTCCACGTCTAGTTGTCTCATTAGACCTACCGATGCATCGAGGATCTATATCGGGCTCCACCCGTCACTTATTAAGTCCAATACATTCCTCATATGAATAGGTTTAAACATATAATAAACCATAACATAATCATATCACATAAAACATGCATAAAGGAAACATAACATTTCCACATTTCAATCACAAGATATCAATACAACACATTGATATAATAAAAACTCTTTCAAAACCATTTTCAATAAAAGAAAGTTAAAACATTGTATTTATTTTTCATTAAAAAATGATGGCTTGTAGAGGAAGCCGAAACTCAAATAATGGTCACGGCGGCGGAGAAGTCGTTGTCGCCGGATAAGTACGGAAATAAAAACATTCCCTTTTGTCATTTAGAAAAATGCTTCGTATAAAAAAGATTCCTTTTGAATAAACGTAAAAGTCAAAGGGGTTTATACACCATATAAAATAAATTTGTGTATAAAACAAAGTATGCCTCAATGAAAGGAGATTGAGACGAAGTCCTTAAAAAGATCATTTTTAAAATGAAATAGATCTGTTATGTGTATTCACTATATGTACACATAAAGAAAGTACAAATACAATATAAGACATAATAATATCATGATATAATTTGAAAGTAGGAGATTAACCCAGAGATTGGAAATTGGGTTACGAAATTCCCTTACAAAGATAATTTTTTTAAATAAAATAGATCTATAATGTGTATTCACTATAATTACACATAAATAAAGAAAAAATTACATGATAGGACATAATAATATCATGACATAATTTGAAAGTAGGAGATTAACCCAAAGAATGGAAATTGGGTTAAAAATCCCCTTACCTTGTGTCCGACTTGACTCAACCGTTCTTTAACCTCCTGAATAATAAACTAGAGTTAATATCTACCTTATTAAGAACCATTTTCAATTTCATTATCCTTTTTATATCACTTATTACAATGTTATGAACATTATGTAATTATTTAAGTTAATAACGGTCGTTTTGTCGATCTTTGGTAACTTGAGTCAACAATAAACTTCTTATAATTACAAGTTGTTCATGTGGTAGAATATCCATTATATCCAGAATTATATTCATGATTTAGATGTCATATATATCTTATATATCCAGTATATACAAACATTTATAATATTACGTAACATTTAGAGGTAAGAAATGAAATGCACCGTTCATGGAGACGGTAAGCCGTACGTACGCATGAACGCTACTTTTATTTAAATTTCATATATAATGGAACTAAATACTAATGATATAAATTTATAATATAATTCCAGTATAATATAGTGTATAATACCATTTACTGCATCCTTTATACATCCCACATATGGCATTAACGATTCAAATCACTTTGAGGGGCGGTAGTCCGTACTTCCTAAAATGAAATTATCGCGTTTTACCAATAATGGAAATCTTAAAGTTTTCCATAAATGAGAAATACAGAAGCATAAGTAAAACATAAACATATTATATATCATATATAAAAATAGTGACATCTTAATGGACACCTTTGAAGGTGTTATATGAGTGTTGAACAGTCATCGTTTCGTGAGGCAGAAATTCGCCATCCACAGAAACCGTATGTTCTTTAACCATTAAATGTAGGTGTGTGTAAGTGTAGCTCGAATACTTATTATAACAACATCCGAGTATATTGAGGATACTGGTGTTGTTACAAAATAAATGAATAAAAAGAGTTTAGGGGGTTGGAGAATAAAAATAAAACAAAACAACATTAGAAAAGACATTACCTCAAAATCGGGTAACTCTTTTTGATTTGAGCTAATGGCTTCCTTGGGAAGAGTTCATCCCAAAGTAAGGCTTCTAGGATTAAGAGGGCGAAGTTGGGAGAGTATTTGGGCAGAGTTTTTCCGTGCCAAATGGGTTGATGGTGTGAATAAGGTGGGAGAGGTGGGGGCCTTTTATAAGTGGAGAGGAGGGGCACTTTTGGAAAGATTGAAATGTTACATTATTTCACAATGCTTTTCGGATTATAAAGGTCCCACACTTATATAATTCGAGGATAAGGTGATAAGGTTTCGAAATCTCCTCATCCAATAGGATTTGGACAAGTGTATGCCATGGATTTTGCATTATCTTCTCATTTTATTTAAATCGTTAAATAATGAGGTCATAACTGCATCATAATGATGTCATAAATAATTTAATTTATTTAATGTCTAAAAATTATAAAAAAACTACTATGATGTAGGAAATCTTTTTATCTTTCTAATGAATATTTATAATCAAAATTTGGACTTGTTTATCCCCATTTAAAAACTATTTTAGTAAAACAACTCATGTTTGTGTCAATTTAATTTTAAAATTAAATAAATATATATTATTGTCATTTTCCAACTAAAGTGGAACCATGGGGTCCCCAAGTTGACCCATGGGTTGTCTTGGTCGGCCATGACTCATCCAATAGGAGTAGGACAAGTGTCAAGCTCATCTCATATTATTAAAACATCATTTTTACATTAAACTACACTAATTACCTCTAATCGCGATTAAGAACTTAAAAGTTACTATTCACCAAAAAATTATTTTAATCACATTGAACCACATTTTACTTCTTAATGACAACCATGTATGTCGGATTTTTGAAAATCAAATCACAGAAGTGGTAATATTTCATTTAAACGAAAAATCAGTTATTTAACTACCACTTAGTGGTTTCACTATTCATCAAAAATTGAAGTTTTTCAGAACAAGGCCAAAATTTCACCTTACGCTATAATTGATATTCCGAATTCAAAAATGATGTCTATTTTAAAAAATTCCAAACATATAAGTTGCATTAATTAATTTTATAATTAATTCCTGCTGTTACGACAAATAGCGTGTTTTTAAGAAACAATTTATATCAAAAGATTGGCAATTGTTTATGTCCAATTTCAATGTTAAATTAATTCTAATGACCACCATTTGATAAAATGGTAAAAATATATTCTAATTATACCTTAAAACCACTAAATAGTATAATTTATCACAATAAATTATTTTGATTAAAAAAGTTGTTTTAAAGTATTTTTCACTATTCAAAAAAATTAGAAGTTCTCAGAAAAATACCAAAAATTCAACATACACTACTGGAAAATTGCACTATACCCACGGTTCAAAACCGTGGGTATAGCCCCCAAAACTGTGGGTATAGGCTATACCCACGGTTTTGGGAACCATGGGCTGGAACGGCGTCGGGATAGGGGGGTCACCCTATACCCACGGTTTAGTGAAACCGTGGGGATAGATTTGAGACAGCGTGGCAAGTGCATGGCCACGCTGGCAAAGCATTGACCCCACGGTTTTGGGAACCGTGGGCTGGAACGGCGTCGGGATAGGGGGGTCACCCTATACCCATGGTTTAGAGAAACCGTGGGGATAGATTTGAGATAGCGTGGCAAGTGCATGGCCACGCTGGCAAAGCATTGACCCCACGGTTTGAGAACCGTGGGGAATTAATAATCAAAAAATTTCGGCCGCTGGGTATCGAACCCAGCCCCCGCACTTCGCTGCGTGAAATCCCGCAGACACTAAACCAACTAAGCCATTCAATTACTCTGTTATATATGCATATATTAAGATATATATATTAATATAAAGTATTTAATTTTTAAAAGAAAACGGCGGGATTCGAACCCGCGTCACCTTAAGGAATCGCGGAGGAGCGCCTATCCAAACCAACTGAGCCGCACTTCACAATTGTTTTTAAAATATATATTATAATACTTATATTAATATAAATTACGCGCTGTATATTAAAAACATTCGACCGAAGAGATTCGAAACGGCGACCTCCACCATACACACAGAACACACTAACCAACCATGCTTCAAATTTAATTTGCTTATAAATTTCTATCATCTTATATATATATTAATTCAAATTGTGGGTATAAATTTTCCCGCCAAATTTTTTCTATTTTCCCGCGTCTTTTTTTTTTCCGCCATAGGCTATCCCCACAGTTTTACAAAACCGTGGGTATAGTCCTTATAAAAAAAATTATCCCCACGGTTTTTGAAAAACCGTGGGGATAGGCCTTGAAATAAATACCTATACCCACGGTTTTACAAAACCGTGGGTATAGGCCTTCGAAAATCACTCTATCCCCACGGTTTTAGAAAAACCGTGGGTATAGGTGACCAATACCCACGGTTTTCCAGAACCGTGGGTATAGGTTCCCCCACTATACATATACCCACGGTTTTCTTAAACCGTGGGTATAGGTCTATTTTCCAGTAGTGATAGGCTAATTTCGATATTATGAAACCAAAAATGAAGTCCATTTTGAAATATAAAATTTCTATAATTTTAAAAAGTGGTTATTACTATTCATAACGGCTACTTTGATTAGTCGTGGTGTTTTAGAACTCGAAGTTGCGTACAATGCAAGCTATTGCATTATTGAGTGAGAAGCGTATAATGGAAGATCGGGGTGTTACATTCTCCCCTCCTTCAATAAATTGCGTCCTCGTAATTTGAAATTATTTTCTTTGAAAATAAAAGGTTGAAAAGAGAAAATACCTTTGAGGAAAACCCACATCGAAAATAAGATTAATAAAATTTATCCTTAATAAGAGGAAAATGGAAATAAGAAAGTCACCACCAAATTACGATCTCGATTAGGAGAACATTGGTGGAAATTAAAGACATATAATTGGAGGAAAAACGTAAATATTTTTAGGGAGTGATTGAGGTCATCAATCACAATCAACTGTCAAATTGAGGGCCTCAAAGCCTTCAATCTATGTTGATTTAAAATCTCATCAGTTCAACAAAACATAAAGTATTAGGATAAAACATTTTTTTTTGATTTAATATCCCTTTACTAAAGTTTAAGAATTAATTTATTCATTGAACAAGAGATAGGTATATATATATTTATTCTTGACAATTAGATTTTTAACCTTCAACTAATCTTTCACTCAAAAAGATAATAGAACTCAAAAATATTATACTTATCCTAATTGTATAAGGTTCCAAATATTAACACATACCATTTAGATTAGTAAAATTATTTTGTAATAACCAGGGACTTCCTGTAGGCTAGTGGTAGGAAATAAAGGCATGTCGCACTATGGTTGTGGGATCGATTCCTGCAGATTTTTCCGACGCAACGGGTTATGCCCCACCTTGCAGGTTGTCCTTTTCCTAAAACTATAGTATTATAATATTCCAAAAATAATCTTCAAAAATGCTTTAACCTTAAAAAATAATATCCAAAGATCAACTTAATCCATTCCAACCTTTATAGTTATCCAAAATACTTCTGTCCAACTCACAGTCCAAATTTTATAAGGAAGGTAAACATAATGAAGATCCTTTTTCCCACGTAACAACATGTGAACACCTTCATCATGTATTATTTTTAAAAATACTGAATTACCATGGTCCCTTATTCCTTATAGAATACTAGATATACTCCTTCTATCCAAAAATGTATACAAAACATCAATCAGTTTCAAGGAAGTTAAGTATATCCAATATAATTTATCCAAATCAATCACATCTTATTCCAAAATCACAATCTCAGTATTAGAACCATATTATGGTTTATCTTTCTCTCAACCATATATTTTCCAAAAATTTAACCTACTGTGGAGTCACTTTTCTTGGTTCCACACAATCTCATGTCCTTGATGAAATAGTACTGCAGTACAATCCTTATATACTCCATAATTATTATAACTAGTACATCATTGATACAACACTCAAATTACAAAATTATTTAATAACAACATAAGAAATCTAATCATTACTCCTCATCTTTGGTAGTATCATAACTTGATTATTATCCAATAACATCATTTTGGGCATACTCTGACGATTTGGACATTGGTTTGCGTAGTGTCCCCAATCCTTGCAGAAGAAGCATTGTACATTTGAAACCATTTTCTTACCCTTACAGTCACACACTTTGTGTCCTTTTTCTCTACACATATAACAAACTCCCATTCCCTTTAGGCAAGTTCCATGATGTTTCTTCCCACAATTACCACATATTGGAAAATTCTTCTTTCCCCTCATCCCTTTATCCATCATTCTCTCTTCCATCCCTTTCGTCTCTTGCTTCGCTTCAAAGCCATAGGACTTAGAGAATTCTTTACTTATCTTATTAACACATGATACTATTTCTTCATATGTTGAGAACACATGGGAGACTATTTCCCTTTGAAATGTTGGCTTAATACCGTGAAAGATATGATCCTTCTTACTCTTTGGATCATACGTACTGATGGAGTTCACATTTCTTCTACTGGGTGCCATTTCTATACAATGGCATAAACTAGGTTAGTTTATGAATTATAATGAATAATTCCAAACTTTTAAAATACTTAAAGTAAAATGGACGGTTTATGGATATAATCCATAATCATAAGAATTTTTTCATTGAGGAAGTATATACTCAGAAAACCTACATATTGGTTTGTAAAGAAAATGAGAATTATCCTAAGCAAATACCTTGGGAGTGTCGTAACCAAGAGTGCAGCAAGACCCGTTGTCGTGCACCAGTTCCCATTTGAGTCTAGCTCAAAGCGGTGTTTTTGGGTTATACCCCTAGGTACATCTGTGCCAGATCCGCCTCTACCTGCTCGTATCCAGACAGGGATGTATTGCCCAGAAAACTCACAACATCTTTATAATACCAAAATTCTAGGAAGCTCTTCTATTCTAATCCTTAAAGTCTATCTTTCGAATATGTGCTCTAATCAGAGTTTATCTAAATCTAGCTTCCAAGGTTAGTACTAAACTGCCTCTGATACCAACTGTAATGCCCCGACCCCAGCTACCCAGAGTCGGTGCATTACTTCGTAACATTGGCATGATCACAAAAGATCATGTCTCGAAAGACCGATTAGTTTAGTATCCTTGGAAACACTAGATACATTCATAAGTCTTACATTACATCACAAAGTTAAGAACTATAATAACATATTCTACATAGTCCACACTTCTATCTTCTTCGGACTATCCCTGCAGGTCATTCATAAAATACTTCTTCACATCCTGGAAAAAAATATTAAAACATTGAAAGGGGTGATCTCAGATGCTCAGTAAGGTTAACAATATAGCGGAAGCTTTCATAAATAACATTAACATTTAAGGAAATGTATAACTAAAACAAAACCCTTTTAAACTTGAACATCAACATAATATGGCAAAAGTAAAATGAGATAATGCCATTCACTTCTTCACATGGATATTATACTGGTCGAATAATCACATGAAATATCAATAACCACTTTCATAATGAGGGAATGTATAATGCCAGACATTCTGAAACATTTTGTCAAGGCCTCGGCCAATACGTCTAAAATGATTAGGGCCTCGGCCAAAACCATAAATAAAATTGGGAAAGGGCCTCGGCCAATTCCACGTCTAGTTGTCTCATGAGACCTACCGATGCATCGAGTAGCTATAGCGGGCTCCACCTGTCACTTATTAAGTCCAATACATTCCTCATATTAATAGGTTTAAACATATCATAAACCATAACATAATCATATCACATAAAACATGCATAAAGGAAACATAACATTTCCACATTTCAATCACAAGAAATCAATACAACACATTGATATAATAAAAACGCTTTCAAAACCATTTTCAATAAAAGAAAGTTAAAACTTTGTATTTATTTTTCATTAAAAAAATGATGGCTTGTAGAGGAAGCCGAAACTCAAATAATGGTCACGGCGGCGGAGAAGTCATTGTCGCCGCATAAGTACGGAAAGAAAAACATTCCCTTTTGTCGTTTAGCAAAACGCTTCTTATAAAAAAGATTCCTTTTGAATAAACGTAAAAGTCAAAGGGGTTTATACACCATATAAAATAAATTTGTGTATAAAACAAAGTATGCCTCAATGAAAGGAGATTGAGACGAAGTCCTTAAAAAGATCATTTTTAAAATTAAATAGATCTGTTATGTGTACTCACTATATGTACACATAAAGAAAGTACAAATACAATATAGGACATAATAATATCATGACATAATTTGAAAGTAGGAGATTAACCCAGAGATTGGAAATTAGGTTAAGAAATTCCCTTACAAAGATCATTTTTTTAAATAAAATAGATCTATAATGTGTATTCACTATAATTACACATAAATAAAGTAACAATTACAAGATAGGACATAATAATATCATGACATAATTTGAAAGTAGGAGATTAACCCAAAGAATGGAAATTGGGTTAAAAATTCCATTACCTTGTGTCCGACTTGACTCAACCATTCTTTAACCACCTGAATAATAAACTAGAGTTAATATCTACCTTATTAAGAACCATTTTCAATTTCATTATCCTTTTTATATCACTTATTACAATGTTATGAACATTATGTAATTATTTAAGTTAATAACGGTCGTTTTGTCGATCTTTGGTAACTTGAGTCAACAATAAACTTCTTATAATTACACGTTGTTCATGTGGTAGAATATCCATTATATCCAGATTTATATTCATGATTTAGATGTCATATATGTCTTATATATCCAGTATATACATTCATTTATAATATTACGTAACATTTAGAGGTAAGAAATGAAATGCACCGTTCATGGAGACGGTAAGCCGTACGTACGCAAGAATGCTACATTCATTTCAATTTCATATTTAATGGAACTAAATCATAATGATATAAATTTATAATATAATTCCAGTATAATATAGTGTATAATACCATTTAATCCATCCTTTATACATCCCACATATGGCATTAACGATTCAAATCACTTTGAGGGGGCGGTAGTCCGCACTTCCTAAAATGAAATTATCGCGTTTTACCCATAATGGAAATCATAAAGTTTGTCATAAATGAGAAATACAGAAGCATAAGTAAAACATAAACATATTATATATCATATATAAAAATAGTGACATATTAATGGCCACCTTTGAAGGTGTTATATGAGTGTTGAACAATCATCGTTTCGTGAGACAGAAATTCGCCATCCAAAGAAACCGTATGTTCTTTAACCATTAGATGTAGGTGTGTGTAAGTGTAGCTCGAATAATTCTTATAACAGCATCCTAGTATATTGAGGATGCTGGTGTTGTTACAAAAGAATTGAATAAAAAGAGTTTAGGGGGTTGGAGAAGAAAAATAAAACAAAACAACATTAGAAAAGACATTACCTCAAAATCGGGTAACTCTTTTTTATTTGAGCCAAAGGATTCCTTGGGAAGCGTTCTGACCAAAGTAAGGCTTCTAAGAGTAAGAGGGGGAAGTTGGGAGAGTATTTGGGCAGAGGTTGGCCGAGCCAAATGTCTTGAAGGTGTGAATAAGGTGGGAGAGGTGGGGGCCTTTTATAAGTGGAGAGGAGGGGCACTTTTGGAAAGATTGAAATGTTACATTATTTCACAATGCTTTTCGGATTCTAAAGGTCCCACACTTATATAATTCGAGGCTAAGGTGATACGGTTTCGAAATATCCTCATCCAATAGGATTTGGACAAGTGTAAGCCTTGTATTTTGCATTATCTTCTCATTTTATTTATATCGTTAAATAATGAGGTCATCGCTGAATCATAATGATGTCATTAATAATTTAATTTATTTAATGTGTGAAAATTATAAAAAAAATACTATGATGTAGGAAATCTTTTTATCTTTCTAATGAATATTTATAATAAAAATTTGGAATTGTGTAACCCAACTTAAAAACTGTTTTAGTAAAACAACTCATGTTTGTGTCAATTTGATTTTAACATTAAATAAATCTATATTAATGTAATTTTCCAACTAAAGTGGCTCCATGGGGTCCCCAAGTTGACCCATGGGTTTTATTGGTAGGCCATGACTCATCCAATTGGAGTAGGACAAGTTTCAAGCTCATCTCATATTATTAAAACATCATTTTTACCTTAAACTACACTAATTACCTCTAATCGCGATTAAGAACTGAAAAGTTACTACTCACCAAAAAAATATTTTAATCTCATTGAACCACATTATAATTCTTAATGACAACCATGTATTTCGGATTTTTGAAAATCAAATCACAGAAGTGGTAATATTTCATTTAAACGAAAAATCAGTTATTTAACTACCACTTAGTGGTTTCACTATTCATAAAAAATTGAAGTTTTTCAGAACAAGGCCAAAATTTCACCTTAGGCTATAATTGATATTCCGAATTCAAAAATGATGCCTATTTTAAAAAATTCCAAACATATAAGTTGAATTAATTAATTTTATAATTAATTCCCACTGTTACGACAAATAGCGTGTTTTTAAGAAACAATTTATATCAAAAGATTGGCAATTGTTTATGTCCAATTTCAATGTTAAAAAATTTTAATGACCACCATTGGATAAAATGGTAAAAAAATATTATAATTATACCTTAAAAAAACTAAATAGTATAATTTATCACAATAAATTATTTTGATTATAAAAGTTGTTTTAAAGTATTTTTCACTATTCATAAAAATTAGAAGTTCTCAGAAAAATACCAAAAATTAAACATAGGCTAATTTCGATATTCCGAAACCAAAAATGAAGTCCATTTTGAAATATAAAATTTCTATAATTTTAAAAAGTGGTTATTACTATTCATAACGGCTACTTTGATTAGTCGTGGTGTTTTAGAACTCGAAGTTGCGTACAATGCAAGCTATTGCATTATTGAGTGAGAAGCGTATAATGGAAGCTCAGGGTGTTACATGAAGAGCTTTATTAGATTACTCTATTCTCATTTTATCAGTTCCACTATACGTTAATTAATTATTTAAACATTAATAAACCATGAACAATTTACCACATTAAACTAAATAGGCATCACATTCAAAAACTGCTCCTTTTTAGGATTCACAAAACTATTAAATTCTAGTTTCTCCATCCCTGTGGATTATCACCATTTAATCAAACTTTCAATTCAGAATTACATTTCCATAATACCAGGCATTCTATAAAAACATCCTATGCTACTAAACACAAAGGGGCTCAACACGGCGAGTAGATATAATACCCGTCGAGTTTTTTCCGCCTATAGAAAGAGCATAGACCCATCCTCCATCGAGAGGCTAAACATTGAAAGCACGTGGCATACCCCGCGTGTCTTCTCCTCCTTCGAAAAGAGGGTAAGCAAGACCAGCTGCCTTGAGCAGTGGGGAAAAGTAAAGCAGATAAACAACCAAACCAAACCACCAACATGAAACCATCACATTAATCTCATACCATCATCCTTGGTGTCCTCCCTGACACCCACATGCATAAACCGATGCATTTCGCCACACTAGGCGTCATCTTCTGCCACAACCACAAGTCCCCATACCTCCACATATCACAACAGCCATCCAGGCTCACATCAAATCATAAGCAGCAGGAAATCAAATATCACAAAATGGGCTCTCATCCCTTTAACAAGGAATTCAGCCTTCATACAAAATGAGCACTCAGAGCTCCAAACCACAAGGCATTCATCCTTACAAGCAAGAGGGTAACTCAGAACCCTTTTGAATATATCGAACTAATAGTTCTTTAATCCATCTTGATTTAACAGATTCATTAACATTCCTCTTTATCTTTATCCAATTATTTAACAAATAATTCCAGCTTTACGTTCCTTATCAATTTCCATCATTAATGAGCAACTAATTAAAGAAAATCATAGATATCACTCTATCTAGGAAAACATGAGGCAAACCGTTATCACGGTACAAAGAAACAACATGTGATCAACCAATTATTTTAATCCGGTTCAAGTATTTAATTAGGTCAATTGAATTTTGATCCAAAGGACTAAATCATGCTAATTCTACGATTGCACAAACACAATTCGAGAAGCCATGAATCCCCTACCTCGAACAGTTCCTCACGTTCTTTATCCACACAACAGGTCACGATCTTCCCCTCGCGACAACTGCATCCACCGGAGGATGCTGCGGTACGAAAATACCAACCAACCCCAAGAAAACCCATTAGAATCTTGGAAATTACATGGTATAATTATGGAAATGAGGATAGAAGAAGATAAACCCCAAAAGAATGATGATACAACATACCTTATATCGAAGATTGATCGACACGGCTCGGTTGCATCCAAAACAGAGCAGAACCAATCCTAGGAGTAAAGATTGATTGTGCAACTCCTACGGAAAGGATTGAATGGTTCTAGTGCCTCTTAGTTGAGAACAAAGGGAAAGAACAAGGGAGAATGATATCTCATCCCTTTTTGAAGATTTAATGGGGCAAGGGTTTATGATCCGATTTATTCTCCATTAAAAATGGATCGCATTAACCCACACGGTTTGACCAAGTAAAAACATCCCGGCCTTAGGAATAATTAATATATAATTTATGGCCTTTGAATCGGTATTAAAGTCCTTAAAATAAAGTTTTAAAAGTATTTTACATCAAAGAAAAACTCAAATTTGCGAAGTTGGAAACACTGTTCACATACTCAGAAATTTGACAAAGTGTTAGTCGAGCTACTGCTAGACTGTGGCTACCAGTATACTGAGCTATCAGTACGCCGCGACTATTGGTAAACCCAGCTTCCGGTAGGATGCGGCTACCGGTAGACCGAGCTACTGGTAAGCGGCGGCTACCGGTAGGCAGCAGCTACCGGTAGACCAAGCTACCGGTAGGAAGCTGCTACAGGTAGACCGAGCTACCGGTAGGCAGCAGCTACCGGTAGACCGAGCTACCGGTAGGCAGCAGCTACCGGTAGACCGAGCTACCGGTAGGCAGCAGCTACCGGTAGACCGAGCTACCGGTAGGCAGCAGCTACCGGTAGACCGAGCTAACGGTAGGCAGCAGCTGGGGGATAAGTCACCTTGACCTCCCAGAACACCTCCGACACAACATTTTCACAATGTAATGGACCAGGGAGGTCCGTGCCATTACATTAGATACCTCTCAAAACATTCTCGTCCTCGAGAATTAAAAACCAACTCAGAGGAACAGAGGGGTCCGAACAACCACCCCATAAGATACCTCTCAGGGGAAAACCACCATGAGTTGTTCAAAAGCTGGAACAAAACTACCACATCTGAGAATATGGAAACAAATAATTCCTATCCAAACAATTCAATCATAACATCACAAAAAAATAGGTACATAAATAAAACATGAAAGGTCTAACCATAAAGGAATCGTCAATACATGAAAAGAGTTAAACATTAAACAACTATGGTTACCGAGCACGTATCTGTGACTCACGCTCCCAGGTACTCTCCTCCATGCCACCATGTCTCCACAATACACGAACTAAAGGAATAGAACGCCCACACAACACCTTCTCCTTACGGTCTTGGATCTCCACAGGTCGCTCCTCGAAGGTTGCATCTTCGTCAATATCGATCTCTCCCCAATCGATAATATGAGATTCATCATGAAGAAAACGACAGAGCTGTGATACATGGAAACCATCATGTATCCGACTCATCTGAGGGGGATGTGCTACTCGATATGCCACAAATCCAACACGAGCCAACACCTCGAAAGGCCCAACAAACCAGGGAGAAAGCTTACTTCCACGAAAAAACCTTCACTGCCCACGGCGGGGAGTCACCTTTAGAAACACATGATCACAAATATTAAACTCTAAGGGTCTTCTACTTTGACCAGAATATGATTTCTGACGATGTTGTGCTGTCTTCATCCTCTCACGAATCACCTGAACCATCTTTGTTGTATTCTGCAGTAGTTCTGGTCCGAGAATTGCTGACTCTCCGACCCCAGTCCAGCACAACAGAGAACGGCATGGCTAGCCATAAAAGGCTTCAAACGGCGCCATACCGATGGTAGAGTGGAAACTATTATTGTAAGAGAACTCTTCCAAGGGTAAGTGCTTCGCCCATGAACCTCCAAAAATCAAGAACACAAGAGCGCAACATGTCTTTAAGAGTCTGGATGGTTTGCTCTGTCTGACCATCCGTTTGAGGATGAAAAGCAGTGATAAGGCACAGTTGAGAGCCAAAGGCATGCTGGAGACCTCTCCACACCCTGGAGGTAAAACGAGGATCTCGATCAGAAACGATCGTCCTAGGTACTCCATGGAGTCTCACCACCTCCTCTAGATATTGCCTCGACAAAACTTCCACTAAGCTCGACTCCTTGATCGTTATGAAGTGGGAGAATTTTGTTAAACGATCCACTACAACCCATATAGCATCACGTCCTCCCGTAGCTCGAGGTAAACATGTAACAATGTCCATTGAGATGTCCTCCCACTTCCACTGAGGAATCTCTAAGTGCTGGAGAAGACCACCAGGAACACGGTGTTCAGCCATCACCTTCTGGCAGACTAAACATCGAGACACACATTTTGCAACTATACGCTTCAGCCTAGGACACCAAAACTGACTCTTCAAGGATCGGTACATCTTCATCACACTAGGATGTACCTCCAAGGGTGAACTATGGAACACTTGGAGAATCGTCTCGCGCATCGCCAAGGGAACAAAAAGCCTGCCATTATACAACACTCGGTGTTGTTCATCCTCCGACCAACCATCAGGGGCCTCACCACATACAACTCTGTCTCTCCAAACTTCCACCTCTAGGTCACCCAACTAAGACTCATCCACTTTGTGCATCAGGGATGACTGCACCGTCATTTGGAAAAGACAACCTCTACCCCCCCAACTTCACCCATGTCAAGATGCAAAGATGATAGCTCTTCCATCACTCTCCAAGAATCACTAGATTCACGCACAACATCATTACGTATCTTTCGGCTTAGTGTGTCAGCTACAACATTCCCTTTCCAGTTGTATACGATATTTCAAAGTTGTATTCCTGCAAAAACTCCATCCACCGACGCTACCTCAAGTTCAAGTTACGTTGGGAGAAAACATACCTCACACTCTTATGATCGGTGAAAACCACATAGTGCTCACCAATGAGGTAATGTCTCAACAACTTTAGAGAAAACACCACGGTTGCCAACTCAAGATCATGGGTGGCATAGTTGCATTCATGGGGATGCAACTGCCGAGAACCATAAGAAACAACTGACCTCTGCTGCATGAGAACATAGCCTAGCCCCAGATGTGAAGCATCACAGAAAACATCAAACTGGACTCCCTATGCTGGAAGACAATGGACTGGAGCACTTACCAACTTCTCCTTTTGATACTCGAAAGCTGTCTGACACTGATCAGTCCATATGAACGCTTGGTCCTTCCTACTGAAATCTGTCAAAGGAGTTGCAACTCGGGAGAAATTAGCTACAAACCTCTTGTAATAGCCTGCAAGACCAAGGAAACTTCACACCTCTGACACGGTCTTGGGGGCTGGCCAAGACACCACTGCTTCTATCTTCGATGGATCCACAACTACTCCCTGTTGGGACACAACATGTCCCAAGAAACGAACTTCTCGAGCCCAGAACTCACTCTTGGACAACTTCCCAAACAACTGATGTTGGCAATGAACTCCCAAAACGGCTCGTAGATGCTCTGCATGATCCTCTTCAGATGTGGAGTACACAAGGATGTCATCGATGAAAACCACAACAATCTTGTCCAGGAATTCACGGAAAACAGCATTCATCAACCCCATGAAAACAGCTGGTGCATTCGTCACACCGAATGGCATTACAACAAAATCATAATGCCCATGACGACAGAGGAAAGCAGTCTTCGGAATATCCTCATCCTTTACACGCATCTGATGATATCCTGACTGCAAGTCTATCTTTGAGAACCAACTTTCACCCTTCAGTTGATAGAATAGGTCATCAATCCGCAGGAGAGGATATCAGTTCTTTATTGTCACTTTGTTTAACCAACGATAATCAATGCACAACATCAAACTTCCATCAGCCTTTTTCACAAACAAAACTGGTGCACCCCACAGTGACACACTTGGCCGCACAAAACCACACTACAACAGACCGTCGAGCTGAATACATAGCTCTTGTAACTCATAAGGGGAAATCCTATACGGATACATAGAGATAAGAGACACCCCTGGCTGTAGCTCAATCCCAAACATGATCTCTCATCGAGGGGGTATGGATACAACCTCTTATGGAAAGACGTCAGGGTGCTCCTCTACGACCCTAGGAAACGCCAACTATTGAACCTCTGAAGAACTCAGCATCATTCCATCCATCAAGGATGATAAGGATGGAACTCGTCTATGACTCATCCGAGGATCTCTCTCACCAAAAAACACCACTTTCTCTCCATCTTAATCAAAGAAAATGACCTTCTTCCTGTAGCAATCCACAACATCCTG
The DNA here is from genome assembly GCA_963277665.1 of Viscum album. Taxonomy (NCBI): domain Eukaryota; kingdom Viridiplantae; phylum Streptophyta; class Magnoliopsida; order Santalales; family Viscaceae; genus Viscum; species Viscum album. The sequence continues at coordinate 122,490,445 of OY728151.1, forward strand.
CACCGAATACAACCAATCCATGCCAAGTATGACATCATATGGTTGTATTCGCAAACATAGGAAATCTCCCCAAGAGCGGTATTGCCCCAACACTTGCTCACAGTCTCTACATACTACAATCAAGTCAGCTCGACCTCCAATTGGCGTAGTCAACGCCAAGGGCACTGGAAGCCTCTCTACCTCAAGTCCCAAAGCATGGACAAGGGTAGGTGATATGAAGGAGTGTGTTGCTCCGGAATCAAACAAGGCATACACCAAGGTAGAAAACAAGCAAAGGGTACATCGAACGACATCTGGTTCTCCTGGGGCTGGTAACGCTAGAGCATGAAGCTGACCACGACCTCCTCCATGGCCACTCTAACCCTTATGACGACCACCACCACGGCCATGCTCTGCTCTCTGAGGAAGGGGAGCATCATGGGGCTGTCCTCTGCCTTCTCCATCTACCCTTTGGTGATCTAAAATGATGCAACCTGCTTCTTCTGCCTTGGCTGGAACTGCCTCAACGGAGGAACCTGGAGTGGAGCGCCCGGTGCACGATGACTGCTCTGAAAAGTCGGGCACTCCCGCTACTAATGACCATGACCACCACAAGAAAAACAGGTGCCTGATCCCTTGGCATAGGTCTGAGAGTTTTTGCCTCCGGAGAAACGAGATGGGAAGGGCTGGGACCTACCCCCAGGTGAACGGAAAATCTTCTGTCCTGAAAACCAGGAACCCCGGACCACAGCTCTGCTTCATGAGGAATCATGATGATTCCCCTCTCGTGACGATCCAATCCTAGACAAAGTCCTCTCAACAACCTCTGCCCTCGCCAGCACCTCAAGATATGTCTTCAGCATAAATGGGGTGACCTGGCGCTGGATCTCTGGACGCAAAGCCTCTTCGAAATGCCTCTACCTGGCCTCATCATCTGGTAACAGGTTTGAAGCATATCGTAGAAGGTTCCTGAAATGGATTCCAAACTCTCGAACACTGGCGCTCCCCTGTCAAAGGGTGAGAAGCTCCTGGCGACTTGACACCATCACAGTCGACGAAAGAAACTCAACTCTAAACCTATCTCGAAACTCCTCCCATGAGATTGCTGACTCCTCACGATCACCGAGGAACAAGAACCACCACTTCCTCGCTACTCCACGCAGTATCATCACAACCAAGGACACCCAGTGTTCCTTCCGAGCACGAATCGAACTGAAGCCTATCTCGATCTCCTCCAACCAGTCTTCTGTGACTGCATCTGAAACAGATCCCTCGTACTTATGTAGACTCTGGCGCTGAAACTCTCGAAGTGTCTTCCTCCAAGTGTCATCGTCATCAACCTCTACTCGGCAATGATCTGCTGGAATAGTCTGATGGTCATATTCTGCGCAAACCTGACGAGGACGTCGACCTGGAGCCATACCTGAAAAATAACAACTGTTAGAGCTCCTAAGCCTGGAATATGGAAGACTCGACATTAATTAATTAATTGTTTTGTTTTATTTATTTTAGGTTACCTATCCCACGGTCTACCCATTCAAACACAAGCACAAAGAATAATGATGCATGATCCTTTCCTAGGTCTCTACCCTGAAACCAGTATCGCTTTGTTTAGTAGCCATTGTAAGCTTAAAGGTCCGTGCAACAGATCATAGGGGGACCTAAATGCCTAAGTCTCAACCGGTATCCAGTTTTTACCCCACTTTCTAAACATGAATGACACCATTGCCCTACCATCCCATGCATCCTCACCTGTGCCTAACTCCAAACTCCATCCTATCCCTCAACCAGACCTCTGATACCACTCTGTCACAACCCCCTCCCCACATATTGTACCCCTCCTGGGCTGGCAATGTGAGAAGGAAGATAATGACCCCCTAGTCCCACCTCCAGTAGGCCCCGGGTTGGTGACTAGCACCGAGTGTATAATACACACACAAATGGGAGGCATTACCCTCTAAGAGAACACATGCAGAAGAGAGAGATAGAATAGACTCTAACCAACTCCAACTCATAACTGAAATATAAAAGAAACTCATGTCCATATATCAAATGCCATGAAAAAGTACTACAACTGAAAGGGAAAACTAAAAGTACCCAAAAGAAAGTAAAACGGCAGCGACCACAAGCCCAAACCGCTCCTCCTCCAACCGCAAGCTAGTAGTAACCAGCTTGATCTCCGACCTGCTCCAAGTGACCTGAAAAACAGTTTATATATAAATAGGGTGAGTATAACAGTATACTCAATAGGATCCTCTCCATCCCTCTCATGAAAAAGTAAAGAAATCATGCTAAATCCCAGTGGAATACAAGTGAAACTAACTCGTTACCTAAACAGGTATACTAAGTTCTCAACCTCACCATGGCTACTCTCACCAAGTAACGCATACAAGGATTTAGCATATAGTAAAGAATATCAAGGGTACCCCAATACTACTTCCCCACTGGTTTGCCTCTTTTCCCCAACGACATACGTCCTATGCATCTCTCTCCAAAGGCTTGCCCGCAGACACCTGGGCTAAGCTCCACAATCTGCACCTCGTGCACCACATAGGCTTGCCCGCAGACACCTGGGCGAAGCACCACACCTTCCTCAGAACCAGAAGTAACCAGGTAGTTTCCGAGATCCACCATAGCTCGCATTACGTGTATCATACGTCGGGTATATTACCTCAAGCCATTACAACCCATACTCCGAGTAACGAACCTCAAGCCATTATAGCCTATACACGTTACACCTATAGTAGTCCATAGGATACTATATCCAGAATATATGTGTGTGAAATAACCACAAGCCATTACATCCCTCTACACACATATATGGGTAAAACTAACCACTGTGCCTACCAGCACAAAGATCTACCAAGAGAAGAGAGAGGGGCCAAAGGAGGTAGTCAGCCATTCAACCTCCCATCCGAATGTGGGGGGAAACACCCCCCAGGGCTCAGAATCCCCGGTGTGTCGGTTTCCCTTACCGACAGGGTGGAGTAGCATATAGAAACACAAAAGTACAGATTATATATGACTCACAACCACACTATATGCATTACCTAGTCATAGGCACAACTGCAGCTAACGTCTCTCAGACTCCAGGCTGCTACTTCTAAGACTAGGCATCCTATAATCACACAACCATTTGAAGAGCTTTATTAGATTACTCCATTCTCATTTTATCTGTTCCACTATACATTAATTAATTATTTAAACATTAATTAACCATGAAAAATTTACCACATTAAACTAAATTGGCATCACATTAAAAAACTGCTCCTTTTTAGGATTCACATCACTATTAAATTCCAGTTTCTCCATCCCTGTGGATTATCACCATTTAAACAAACTTTCATTTCAGAATTACTTTTCCATAATACCAGGCATTCTAGAAAAACATCCTATGCTACTAAACACAAAGGGGCTCAACACGGCGAGTAGATATACTACTCGTCGAGTTTTTTTCGCCTATAGCAAGAGCATAGACCCATCCTCCATCGAGAGGCTAAAAACGGAAAGGACGTGGCATACCTTGTGTGTCTTCTCCTCCATCGGAAAGAGGGTAAGCAAGACCAGCTGCCTTGAGCAGTGGGGAAAAGTAAAGCAGATATACAACCAAACTAAACCACTAACATCAAACCATCACATTCATCTCATACCATCATCCTTGGTGTCCTCCCTGACACCCACATGCATAAACCGATGCATCTCGCCACACTAGGCATCATCCACTGCCACAACCACAAGTCCCCATACCTCCACATATCACAACATCCATCCAGTCTCACATCAAATCATAAGCAGCAGGAAATCAAAGATCACAAAATGGGCTCTCGGCCCTTTAACAAGGCTTTCAGCCTTCATACAAAATGAGCACTCAGAGCTCCAAACCACAAGGCATTCAGCCTTACAAGCATGCTGGTAACTCAGAACCCTTTTGAATTTATCGAACTAATAGTTCTTTAATCCATCTTGAATTAACAGATTCATTAACATGCCTCTTTATCATTAGCCAATTATTTAACAAATAATTCCGGCTTTACGTTCTTTATCAATTTCCATCATGAACGAGCAACTAATTAAAGAAAATCATAGATATCACTCTATCTAGGAAAACATGATGCAAACCGTTATCACATTACACAGCAACAACATGCAATCAACTAATTCTTTTAATCCGGTTCAAGTATTTAATTAGGTCAATTTCATTGTGATCTAAAGGACTAAATCAAGCTAATTCTACTATTGCACATACACAATTAGAGAAGCCATGAATCCCCTACCTCGAACAGTTCCTCACGTTCTTTATCCACACAACAGGTCACGATCATCCCCTCGCGACAACTGCATCCACCAGAGGATGCTACGGTATGACAGTACCAACAAACCCCAAGAAAACCCATTAGAATCTTGGAAATTACATGGTATAATTATGAAATGAGGATAGGAGAAGATAAAACCCAAAATAATGATGATACAACATACCTTATATTGAAGATTGATCGACATGGCTCAGTTGCATCAAAAACAGAGCAGAACCAATCCGAGGAGTAAATATTGATTGTGCAACTCCTACGGAAAGGATTGAATGGTTCTAGTGCCTCTTAGTTGAGAAAAAAGGGAAAGAACAAGGGAGAATGATATCTCGTCCCTTTTTGAAGATTTAATGGGGCGACAGTTTAAGATCCGATTTATTCTCCATAAAAACGGATCGCATTAACCCACGCGGTTTGACCAAGTAAAAACATCTCGGACTTAGGAATAATTAATATAGAATTTATGGCCTTTGAATTGGTATTAAAGTCCTTAAAATAAGGTTTTAAAGGTATTTTATATCAAAGAAAACGTCAAATTTTTGAAGCTAGAAGCACTGTTCACATACTCAAAAATTTGGCAAAGTATGGAATTGGTAGCTCTCATGAAGTCTGGAAACACTGTTCATTCGTGAAATTTGGTAAAGTATGGAATCGGTAGCTCTTAGGATTCTGGAAACACTGTACAAGTCCACCGATAGAACCTCACCGATAGAAACACAGTTCAAGTCTACCGATAGAAGTCCACCGATAGAACCTCACCGATAGAAACACAGTTCAAGTCTACTGATAGAAGTCCACCGATAGAACCTCACCGATAGAAACACTGTTCAAGTCTACCGATAGAAGTCCACCGATAGAACCTCACCGATAGAAACATTGTTCATGTCTACCGATAGAAGTCCACCGATAGAACCTCACCGATAGAAACACTGTTCACTGAACCTCACTGATAGAAGTCCACCGATAGAACCCAACGGATAGAAACACTGTTCACTGAACCTCACTGATAGAAACACTGTTCACTGAACCTCACCGATAGAAGCACTGTTCACCTACCGATACTGTTCATAAAACTGGAAATACTGTTCCCAGAACTAGAAATTTGGCAATGTGTTAGTCGAGCTACTGCTAGACTGCGGCTACCAGTATACCGAGCTATCAGTACGCCGTGGCTACTGGTAAACCCAGCTACCAGTAAGATGCAGCTACCGGTAGACTGAGCTACTAGTAAGCGGCGTCTACAGGTAGGCGGCGGCTACTGGTAGGCAACAGCTACCGGTAGGCAGTAGCTACCGGTAGACCGAGCTACCGGTAGGCAGCAGCTACCGGTAGACAGAGCTACCGGTAGGCAGCAGCTACCGGTAGACCGAGCTAGCGGTAGGCAGCATCTACCGGTAGACCGAGCTACCGGTAGGCAGCAGCTACCGGTAGAACGAGCTACCGGTAGGCATCAGCTGGGAGATAAGTCACCTTGACCTCCCTGAACACCTCCGACACCACATTTTCACAAAGTAATGGACCAGGGAGGTCCGGGCCATCACAGAGTTAATTATATTATATATGATATTATATTGTAATTATAATATACCTATGTATCATTATGTTTTAATTCCATTAAAATAAGAAAAATAAATGAAAATAGTATTCATGCTTACGTACTACTTACCATCTCAATGATCGGTGCATTTGATATCTTACCTCCAAATTATATGTACTATTATAAATATATAATACTAGATATATATTATAAATATGATATCTAAATAATTAATATAATTCTAGATATAATTTTATTTTGACTATGTGAACAACTTGTAATTGTAAGAAGTCCATTTTTGACACAAGTATCAATTATCTACAAAATGAATGTTATTAACATAAAAGATTACATAATTTTTATAACATGATAATAAGTGAAATAAAAGGAATAATAAACTTTAAAAAGGTTCTTAAGAAATTATAAAGTATCTTTAGTTTATTATTTAGGAAAAACAAGGAACAAATGAGTCAAGTCGGACACGAGGTAAGGGATTTCTTATCTCACTTTTATTCCCGTGAGATTTCAATTATTCACCACTAATTTATTGCATGTAGTGTATTGTGTCCCTACATTTGATATATATTATCATGATTGTTTTAATATTCATGGTATTCTGTGATTCATATAATGGATATTAACTTTTGGTCATACGACTCGATTGATTACATCGTGGCATGGAGTTTTCATCTCACTTTTTATTCCTATTAGATTCATGCTATATTGGAACTATTTTCCTTTTGTGGTGTAAGTACAAACCGTGATTGTACTCTTTGTGTAATATGTGTTCATTTATGTGTATATACATATTAATTTTATGATCCTTCTTTCATGTGACGTATTTTTTTATGCTACCAAATCGTTAAGGGAACCTTTCACCTTCATTTTTTAAAAGACCTGTTTTTGTTATGTCTTATAATTATATTATATTTTGTTGGGATATGTTCTTCTATATCCTAATTTTTGTAAGTTTTATGTCCATGTAATGAGATACCATTTTTGTCTCATCAATTAATTTTCTTAATTTTAATATGGTGTCATTGGGCTATTGAATTTCTGTAAAGGAACTTCTAAACCCAATTTCAATTCATTGGGTTAATCTTATACTTGTTGATTATGTATTTCTACAAATATTTGTGAATGAACTCAGATTGTTTTACACATAAAATTCACTTATATTGGGGGTATTTATATTTGTCACACATAATTATGTGACTGATTTATCCTTAATTTAAGGATACCATCTTTATAAAGGATTTCATCCCAATTTTCATTTCCACAATGACTTCATTGTTGTTATAGACCAATTCACACTTATATGGAATATATACTGTCCTTTGACATATTATATCATTGATACCTTTATTCTCATGATATTATATTGTTCTGATTAAAAGTTATTTTTCAATTATTTGTATTCAAGCATCTTTCTTTTTGATAAAAAACTCTTTAAATAAAATATCGTTTTAAATATTTTAAGGATTTATTCTTATAAATATTTCTCAGTAATGTCAATGTTTTAAAATTGGGTTTTAGGATTTATTTATATGGACAATAATGTTTTCAATTGATATATCATTTAAAATCATAAAATTGGTATGGGACACTTTGATTGAAAAATATCATTTTAAATGGATTTGAAAGTGATTTGATAAAAAAAATTATTTCAATATCTTCATTTGATATATTGGAATGTAGAAATGTTATATGTTATTTATACATGTGTTATATGTTATGATTATTCTATGGTTATTGGTAATTTTTTATGTATACGGGTGGTTCCATGATAAACCTAGTGAGGGTGAGCCCAAGATAGCTCTCCAATGCACATGGTAATGTGATGGAGGTAAATGTGATGTTTCTCATTAGATTTTTAGGAATTATATTGTGATGGATATTCCAAGCTTCACTCCATACATAACAGTGATAGCATCAATATATGTTTGATATGGATGCCACAAGTAACCTTTATGATTTATGATTTGTGTGTGTTATTCATAAATCTTATGATTTAGTAAGTTATGATATGATTGAAAAGAAAAGTTTCATTTATTTATATTTATTGATGGGATAATGTTTTCCTCATTTATTTTATAACACTTACTGGGATTTTTATTCTTATCCCATGTTTTTGAAATGTTTTCCACATGACATAAAGATAAATAGGGTCAAGGATGGGATCAAGGAAAAGTAATGATGTTTAAAATATAGAACTAGACATGTTTCTTTATAAGATTTTTATTTTATGTAATAAATGGATACTATGTAGTAGTGTCTACATGTAATATTCAAGTTGTTATGTAAAAGTTATGGCTTAATTATCTAAAAATCTAAACCTAAAAAGATCCTCAACGTGAATTATTCATTGGAATAAATATTATGTAATTTTAAGGTTGGGTCCTTATAGTTGGTATCAGAGGTCTATTTAGATAACTTTAGAGGTTATGGTGTAATTTAATCATAAGTGAGATAACCATAATGGTTAGCATTTTGGAAAGAGTCAACTTTTTTTAATAATGTGAATGTGTTTAAGATATCATGAATAAGTATATCACAGTATTTACCACCCTCATAAGATATTATATGATGATTTTATTGATATACTCACACTATTCATTTTTGTTTTAGTAAACGGATGGACCTAATAGGCATCAAAGTAACAATGGATGTAAAGAAAACTGTGACATTTTTCTGAATGAGAAATTGAATGAAATGAGAGTTGCAATGAGAACTCTAGTGGTTATTCTGAACCAACTATCTGGATTCAAGATTGACCACCTGAACCTTAGTTATTCTAATAAGGAAACATTTATGTGAGACACAAATCCCTATGTATGTTCAAGTAATAATCATAAAGGTAAGTACGTTCAAAAACCTATGTGTCAAGGATGTGGAAATAAACACCTAGGAAAATGATTCAAATGGACAAGAAAATGCTATAGATGTGGAAATGGAGGTCCTAATTCCAGAACCTGCCCGGGAAAAAGGAAGCATCCAGTTGACTCTTGGAAAGGGAAATAAGTTCTTTATGAGGGATCAATTGAATGTTTTAAATGTGGTGTGGATGGTCATTATACAAACACAAGCCCTTCAATGAAGTTTTGGGAATGGGATCACCAAGATCTTACAAATATTTGTTTACCAATACCTAATTACATTACGATTAAATATGAAGAAATTGACAATGACCAGTGAAAGCTATGGATTATTTCATAACATATGTTTTCTTATTATTGAATCCTAGGATAATATTCATGATTTTGTTTATATGAAAGGATTATTTTAGAATAAGTTGGAAAGTAATGGTTAATTTATCATGAATAATGTTGAATGAGTATGAATTCAACATATATGGGATGCAAGTGTTATGGTAGATTTTGGGATGGTGAAATGCTTAAAAGTATTAAGGCTCTTTTGATGATGAAATTACATTAGAATAATTTTTATAGTATGTGTTACCCAGATGCTTGATATATGAAATCTTTATTCAAGGAATAATTATATTTTCTTTTGTGGATATATTTAGAATGAACTAGTTGGGTTTATATGATCCTTGAATTTCAGGCAATTACAGGTTAATGCATTTTGGGATAAAAAATGAAAGTTATTAGATATAATTTGTGGTTCAAATATGTTATGGTTATTTTTTGATTAATTTATTTATTATGGGGAATTTTATAAAATAATATAGTTTTTGAAAAAGGATGAAACACAAACCGCGTGACAACTCGTCTCGTCAGACAAAGGTTCGAGAATCGAACCCAGAACCAAATTGAGATTGGGATTTATTTTCTACTACTGGACTACTTAAGTCTCTAGTTAGTATGACTAATTTTTTTTAGTTATATGATTTTATGAATCAATAATAAGTTGATTTTGGGTAATCTATGGAAATTATTACCCTATCATGGAGAATATGTTATTAGGATAATTTCATTTCAATATGAGACTTTAAGAGTAACTCATATTATTTAGAGATAAATGTGAAGATTCATCTTGGAAGACTATGTGATTAAATCCTTATAATATTTAGGTTTCAAAATTAGTTTGGATTATATTGAAGAATTTTATTGACATATGTTTATTTAATGGTATTTTTTGAACATTAATTATTGTTAAATAAAATTATTTTGATGATTTAGAGTAGTTTTTTATTTTTGTATAAGTCTAACATTTTGGGGATTATCTGATCTTATACTCAATGTTTTGGTTTTGGATGATGTCTAAAGACAAGGGAAATATATAGTACATATTTTGTGTATTATGTGATACTCTAGATGTTGATTTTAGATATTTTAATGTGACCATGTCAGTTTGAATACTCATCATTTTGAGAAAAGATGAGTTTGTGGTAAGAATTTAGTAAAGGATGAAAGTTTACATGACAAGTAAGTATGCGTCCTTATATCTTTAATTAATATAATAAATAAATTAATCAACATTATCAAAATTAACAAAAACCAAAAACATTGTCTTTTAACTTTTCATACTAGGGAATCAAAGACCGTTGAACCCATCACATTTTTGTGATTATCTGGTGGTTAACTTTCACCTAATCATGTTTTTTATCACTCTCCATCAGAACATGGCCTTTTGTATTCTCTTCCATATCCATGTTTTCCTACATGGGATCCTAGTTTTGTTATTGTTGGGTGAATTTGAACTTCTCTTCCTTTATTTAAAAGTGTCAGTTTTATTGACTCTTTTTCTCATGTGGGACTTTCAATGATGTTTTTGAGCCGAATTTTAAAATTGTGAGGACACAAATTTCAAAAGGGGGGAAGGATGTAACATCCCAGGAAAATAATTAATATGAAATCTTCTTATTTATTAATATTTTGTAATTATATATTAATTTTACTTTAAAGAGGATTCTATGTTCGATAGTGTACCCAATACACACCAACATGTTTCATTGAATTCTTACATTGCACAGTAATAATTAAATATTATTATTTTATATGGTAATTAACTCCTTGATGTTGAATTAGGGGGAATGAACAAAACTAACCCCAATATGATTGTACCTTTTTGTTAAATTTATTTACATTTATCTAATAAAAGTTATAGGCTTAAAATTTGAATAAATCTAATTTTAAGCATCAGACTCTAATATTCAGTAAAAGGTAGATTTACCACCTATTGATGGAAAAATATTTTTAAATACAGTTTTTGTCAGTTTTATATTTCCTATTTTACAAACTAAAATTATTCCTTATAATTTGGACATCAAAATATACTTTGGTTAAATTTTTGGTATTTTTATGGTAAAGTTCATTTTTTTAATGAATAATGAAAAATACTGTATTTTAATTTTAAATTACCTTTTAATATAATCTATTTATATTTATATATTATCCTTTTAATTGTATTTAAAGTTTAAGAAGATTATATTTTTACCATTTAATCTATTGTTGGTCTTTTGAAGCAATATTACATTGAAATTGGACATAATCACCTGTCAATCTTTGGATAGTTATTATTTCTTAAAATACTCTATTTGTTTTGACAATGGGAATTAATTTTAAATTAATTAATCCAACTACTATGTTTTGAATTTGGTAAATTTGATATCATATTTGAATTTGGAATATCAAATAATTCTTCGGATGATTTTTTGTTATTTTCTGAAAAATGTCAATTTTTAATGAATAGTGTAACCACTTAGTAGTAGTTAAAAAAATTTACATTTTCATTTCAATTAAATTTTACCTCTTTCGTGAATTTAATTTCAAAAATCCAACATAAGTGGTTGATATCAATAAGTAAAATTTGGTTCAATATGATGAAAATAATTTTAGGTGAATAGTAACTTTTTACTTTTTTACCACGATTAAAGGTAAATAAGGTAATTCAATGTAAAAAGAATATTATAATAAATCTTGATTACCTTAACACATCTCCTAACATTGTTGGATGTCTAATGTCCGACCATGGGAATCATTGAGTCGATTATGAGACCCCATGGCGCCACTTATGAATGATAATGACACGTTAGATTAATTAACTTAAAGTAAAGGCAAAAATGACAAAAGAAAATATCGTTTAGTAAAATAAATTTTATATGTGGTTGAATAAATTATCAATTCAACAATAAATATTCATTGGAATGATAAAAATATTTCCTACCTCATGGTATTTGTTTTATAATTTTTAGACATCACATAAATTAAATTTCTTATGACACAATAATGATGTATTGTTTACCTCATTAATAAATGATTTATATAAATGAGATTATAATGATTAAAATATTATCCAAAACATGTCCAACAATTATTCAATGATTTAATTTCGAATATGAGTTATCTTATCTTTTACCTTAATTATTTTCAAACCTTTATAAACTGAATATCATTATATAATAAAATATTATTTTCACACTTTCCTAAAGATCCCCTCCCACCTTATAAAAGGACACCCCTTATAACCAATTCCTCACACATATAAAGACTTTCGGCTCATCCAAGATCTACCCAATAAATATCCTTACGTCCCTATCCTCCTCCTAGAAGCCTATATCTAGGCAGAAGGAACTTCAATATGTCCTTTGGTTCAAACTAAAGGGTGTTACCCAAAATAAAGGTAACAGTTTCTCTTAAATTATTTTCTTTTATTTTACTTATCCATCCAATAAACTCATTTAATTACATTATTTTATAAAAACACCAGTATCTTCAATATACTTGGATTTTTTTATTAGAAGTATTCTAACTACATTTACACACACATTCATCTAATGGATGTAGAACATAATGTTTCTGTGGATGGAAAACTAACGCATCATGAAACGATGATTGTTCTAATATCTCCAACTGCCACTCATGGTACCCATTTTGATGGAACTGTATTTATATATGATATATATTATTAATATATTTTCTTTATGCTTCTGAAATTTCCATTTATATCATGCCTTTATGGTTTCAATTATGGGTAAACGCGATAATTTAATTTGAGGAAATGTAGACTACGACCCCATCAAAGTTATATGAGTTGTTAATACCATAGGTGGGAACTATGAAGGATAGAGTTAATGATATAATATATTATATTATAGATGAATTATAATATACCAACGTAACTTTATGTTTTAATTCCATTAAAATAAGAAATAGAAATGAAAGTAGCATTCATGCGTACGTACGACTTACCGTCTCCATGAACGTTACATTTCATTTCTTACCTCCAAATAATATGTAATGTTATAAATATATATATAATGTATATATTTGATATATATGATATATAAATTATGAATATAATTCTGTATATAATAATCTTTTGACTATGTGAACAACTTGTAATTATAAAAAGTCCATCTTTGACACAAGTACAAATTATCGACAAAACGACCGTTATTGAATTAAAAGATAATATATTGTTTATAACTCAGTAATAAGTGATATAAAAGGAATAATGAACATGAAAATGTTTTTAAGAAAGTATAAATTAACTTTCGTTAATTATTCAGGAAAAAAAGGAACAAACGAATCAAGTCAGTCCCGAGGTAAGGGATTTCTTATCTCACTTTTAATTCCGTGAGATTTCCATTTTTTGCCAATAATTTATGGAATGTGGTTTATTTTATAATTCCATTTGATATATATTATCATGATTCTATTTTTATTCATGGTATTCATTGATTCATTTAATGAATATTAACTTTTGGTCACACGACTCGATTGATTACGTCGTGGTAAGGAGTTTTCATCTCAATTGTTATTCCCATGACATTCATGATATATTGACTCTATTTTCCTTGTATGGTGTTTGTAATACCCTTTATTGTACTAATTTTGTAATATAAATTAATTTATTAGTATTTAAATCTTCATTTTATGATCATTTTTTAATGTATCATATGTTTTGTATGCTACCAAATCATTAAGAGAACCTTTCACCCTCCTCTTTTTAAAAGTCTTCTTTTTGTTATGACTTTTAATTTAAATCTTATATTGTTGGGATATGTTCTTATATATCCTTGTTGCTATAAATTTTATTTACAAGTAATGAGATACCCCTTTTCTCCCATCCACTATTTTTCTGAATTTTAATGTGGTTCTGTTAGGCTGTTGAATTTCCGTAAAGAAACTTCTTAAGCCAAATATAATTCTTTGGGTTAATATTATACTTGTTGATTATGTATTTCTAAAAATATGTGTGAATTAACTATGATTGTTTTACACATAATATTCACTTATATTGGGTGTATTTATATTTTTCACACATAATTATGTGATTGATTTATCAATAATTTAAGGATACCATATTTATAAGGGATTTCATCCCAATTTACATTTCCACTGAGTCTTCATTGTTGTTATGAACCAATTCACTCTTATATGGTGTATATACTATCCTTTGACATATTATATCATGAATACCTTTATTCCCATGATATTATAATGTTCTGAATAAAATTTATTCATCAGTTATTTGTATTCAAGCATCTCTATTTTTGTTAAAAACTATTTAACTAAAATATAATTTTAAATGTTTTAAATATTTATTCTTATATATATTTTTCATTAATGTCCATGTTTTCAAAATGGGTTTCAGGATTTCTTTTAATGGGAATTAAGTTTTTCAAATTAAAATTCATTTAATATATTCAATGTGGTATGGGAAACTTTGATTCAAAAATCTATTTTTTAATGGTTTTGAAAATGTTTTGATAAAACATTCATTATTTCATTACCTTGATTTGATATATTGAAATGTGGAAATGTTATCTTTCTTTTATACATATGTTATATGTTATGATTATGTTATGGTTATTTATCAATATTTACGTATATGGGTGGTTCCGTGATAATCCAAGGGTGGGTGAGCCTGAGATATCTCTCCAATGCATTGGGTAATGTGACGGAGGTAAACGTGATGTTTCTCCTAAAATATTTAAGGAATACACTATGATGGGTATTCCAAGTGTAACTCCCAATATAGATGTGATATCTAAAATGTAGGTTTGATATGGATTCCATAAGAAACCTTTATGATTTATTATTTGTGTGTGTTATTCATAAATCTTACGATTTTATAAGGTATGCTATTATTGAAAAGTGTAGTTTCATTGAATTGTATTTGTTGATGGGCTAATGTTTTCCTTCCTTATTGTATAACCCTTAATGAGCATTTTATGCTCCCCCCATGTTTTTGAAATGTTATTCACCGGACTTAAAGATGAATAGGATCAAGGATGGGATCATGGAAACGTAATTATGTTTAAAATATTGAACTAGATAGGTTTCTATTTAAGTGTTTTTATTTTATGAAAAAAATGGATACTGAGTAGTAGGGTCTACATGTAATATTCAAGTTGTTATGTAATAGTTATGACATAATTCTCTAAAACTCTAAACCTGAACAGATTCTCAATGTGAATTATTCATTTGATTCAATACTATGTAATGTTTAAAGATGGGTATTCATAATTATACACCCTCATTCCCATGAAAGGTTATGTAAATGTATCATTTCAGTGTTTGTAGGGATTATCATCTCCCCATATCAATACAATTCATTTTTCCTCACCTTATATTATGGATGTGTATTGTAATGTTTTTAATTTTTATATATGATAATAATGAAACAAATATACTTACTTACTAGTAATTCAATTTTCACATTCAAATATCTAATCCTTTTAGAAATGATATTGTTGTTCATGAGTATGTGTTGACTACCGCATCCATGAAGCGATGTGATTTATTTTTTATTTATATTTTACATTTATCATAATGATTATATTTTTTATGAATATATAAAATAAATATGATATAAAAATGATCTCAAAAAATTTAATTCATATTTTTCTTTATTAAATCTAGTATTGAATAAATGATAACTACATTCACGCATATGTATGACCTATCATCAACGTGAAAAATGTAAATAATTTTTATATATCTAACTTTTATTGGTAACTATAAATATATATAGTGAATATATATGATACTTATATAATGATATATTTTATTATTATTATGGATCCAATATAAATTGACTTGTACTTGAACTTATAAAACAATAAACTCGTTATAAATGAATAATGTTCACACTTAAATACATATTTTTATAAGGATTTATTGAAAAAAATTGTGTCAAACTTGTATAATGTTATAATACTATAATTATGAACATGAAATTATTATAGATTTGTAATAATAAATTTATTATATATGAGTTAATAGATAATATGAAACAATGGAAAATTTTGTTAAGCATTTATTTTACAAATATATCCATATTTAGGATTTTTTATGTTTAGGTATCCACTAAGGAATACTTTTATATCATATCCATGTTTTCAATAAAAATTATTTTTTATAACATTATCCTATTATTTTTTAAAATCAACATTATCCATGTTGGACTTTAATGAAAATGGGATGAATGGAACATATTTTCAATTTTCCAAAATATATGATTTATGAAATTTTTGACATAAATATTGAAGACATATTTTATTAAGATATACTAAATAAATTGATTTCCACTTTATTATGAATAAATTATCCTTTTAACAATACTTTATAATTTTACATGGTTCTTCTCTAGGTAAATCTATTACTTTATAATTTAACAACTTTAAAAAAATGATTTTAAAATGTAAATTTTATCTTCCTTAACAATTATTCAATGTTATCATAAAAATTAATTTTCCGTCTAAGATAACATTGATTGATGTGATATATTATTTACTTTGGAAATAATCAAATTATAATATCTTTATTTATTATATATATGGTTTATGATTATGATGAAATGATAAAATTATTATGTATCCCACATTTCCATGGGTTATTTTATGAGAAATATTTATGAATTCCATTTATTTTACATGGTTTATTTTATGATAATTTTTTTTGAAATCCATATATATTCCATTGGTTATGTTATAAACATTTTTTATGAATCTTGTTCCTTTTTATGGGGTTTTATATGATGAGTTAATTGGGATACTATCTCACACATGTGTACTATTTTCATTATGTGATGGGTGGTACCATTATTTCCATTCAATTCCTTGGGTAAAGAATGATATACCATAAGACAAATATTATTGAAATGGGTAGTTAGCCCCTTTCAATAAAGGAATTTATACACTAATAATTTTCATAGTGAAACTTTTCTACTACGTTGTTTTGAGGAGTGATACTATTTTG
Source organism: Viscum album (assembly GCA_963277665.1). Classification (NCBI taxonomy): domain Eukaryota; kingdom Viridiplantae; phylum Streptophyta; class Magnoliopsida; order Santalales; family Viscaceae; genus Viscum; species Viscum album. The sequence goes on from OY728151.1 coordinate 122,507,439, forward strand.
TTATGATTTCCATGTAAATTATTATCGACAACTATGTATTTTATGTTAAAATATGGAGTATTCTTAAATTCCATGACCTAGGACTATATTATGATCACATGATTCATGTAATTTGATTTGTTATGATTAATGTATTTTGAACATATCTGATTTATTCAATTAGTAAATATTTTGGATCTTCGATTACAATGTATGGTTTCAAGATGTTAATAATGTGTTCTTATACAATTATGCTCATATTTTTCGTATGTGATAATTGATATCTCCCTTTTTAACCATTACTAGTCATTTATTCTCACCCATTAATTTATATTAAATTCCTAATGATATGAGGAATTGTATTAATTATTATATTTCTAATATGGGTTCTAGTTATGAATTAATTAGTGGGAGATAATGTATATATTTTATAAACTAGTTTTTTTGTCTCCCATTTTCAAATTATTCTGATCCTGAACAATTCTGCCATGGATATAAATGATGTCTAATAAATATATATCATTAATTATGTATTATCTATGTATAAAAACTACAGGACTCTATAATTGGAATCAGATCTAGTATAGTTAAACATTATAAACTAGAAAGTGGGACTTAGGTAAGAACCCCATGGATACATATATGTATAGGATAAAGTCATAATGTTTTGGTAATGTTCTTAAATTATCGATGTTAATCATAATGTGTCATATAAGAATGTGTCTGGATATATAAATCTTATAAATGATTTTAATTATTATATTATTTTTAGTATGATTGTTGTTCCTCAGAATATGATTTTTTGGTTTTACTCATTCACAGGAACCTGAAGAAATTAATGTAATGATGACATTTTTGGACAATTAAATGATTTTATATCTTGATAACTGAATGTTATTAGAGGTGGATTTAAAAAATATTATTTCAATCATCAGTAAAATATCAAAATCAATGAGTCATTTTATAAATAGAAATGAGAAAAGGGGGAAAAAACCTTTTATGTCCTTTGAGAAGAAAAAAGCACTCTCTTATAATTGGTTTGTTGATCCAGAAGACAATGAGCAATGAATTAGTACATATAAAAATATAATTACTATTCATTAGTGTTTAGAAAAAGAAGAAGTTATCTATTTCCTATTTTTATTTGTATGGAGACATAGATCAGTGATCTAATATTATCATCATCATTAGAGAATATACAAAAATTGAATCTATGAAGTTTAAAAAATGTTTGAATGATATTATTCATCAAGTACCATGCTCTTATAATTTATATGAAAATGGGGAATTAATTCCATTATTTAAAAAATAATTATGATAAATGTGTTAGTATATATGTGGAAAAATCACTGTAGTTGTGAGGTATGATTCAGGTATTTACATTCATTCAAAAAGTAAGTTTGATCAATTATTCAGCGGATTAATACCATGTATCCAATGGATGTTATACATTATGAAATTCAGCACCTATAAAAAAAATAATATTTTTTATCATTATTTAAATTTATATGGAGGATACCCATTAATCATAAGGTTTTGACATTAAAAGAAAAATGGAATTCATAGGAAATTATAAATACCATGTAGAGTAGAAGATGAATTTTTTTATAAGCTCAAAATATAGAATGAAACATCAAGGGGACTTTCTAAAAGGAACCATATATATATCATATTGGTAATATAAGTTCATCCGGAAATCAAATGCCTACATGGTTGGAAGAAGATATCTAATAGAGTGATAATTATGATATCTCTATAAAATGAAACATACAAACACCACTATATTAAATGAATTGAATAATGTATTTTATGTTAAATTATCCCATAAAAAATGATTAATGATGACAGTCAATTTAAAAAACCTACTAATCCAAGATAAAAAGGGAAGTATCATGGGATGAATATTTCAGATGAGTGGTATTATAACTATGTGGTGAAAGATAAAAATATTGTACACACGAGAACTATTGGTGTATTATTAGATTCTTGATTTACCCACTATTTTATATATAATGAATTATCTAATTTTATTACAATACCACATCAAATATTGGATGATGAAATAGTATTAAAAATCATTAATGTTGTAAGGGTCACATCCTAGGGTAGTGATACTTCTCTAGATGATGTATATGGGAATGTGTTTCCTATAAATCATAATATTCATCCACTAGAATATATAGATGTTATTTTCAGTGTGAATTTGTTTTATTTACTTAATGATAAAAATAAATTTCTATGTAAGGAAGCTAAATTTTATATTTGGAACCAACCTATGATAACCTACCAGTTTGATGAAAAAAATGAAATTACAATAGAAATTGTGTACATAGTATGGGTCATTATTCCAATTCAAAATCTAATTTTATCTCAGATGGTTAGAGATAAAATCAAAAAAGAATATATTCTTATTATTACGGTTTTTATCAATTTATTGATAGAAGTGCTTCATATAATTATTCAAAATTGTGATGTTGAGTATTCAATATAACTAATAAATGATGATATACCTATTTCCATGAATCAATATAGAATGGACTCAATTGAGTTTCATGAATTGAAGAAGACACTCTAGGAAAATCATGAAAATGGATTCATTGGACCAAGTGTTCCACCATGCGGTCGCTATAGGTCAGCATTAGCGACCGCCAATGGCGGTCGCTAAGCTGAATAAAAAATTTCGGGGGGTTTCTGCGCCCCCCCCCCCCCCCCCCGCGCACTCTCCGCTCCCTCGATCCCTCGCCCTAACCCTCCCTCGCCGCCCTCCCTCGCGCCGCCCTCCCCTCCCCCGCCGCCCGGCCTCCCCCGCCGCCCGGCCTCCCCCGCCGCCCGGCCTCCCCCGCCGCCCGGCCTCCCCCGCCGCCCGGCCTCCCCCGCCGCCCGGCCTCCCCCGCCGCCCGGCCTCCCCCGCCGCCCGGCCTCCCCCGCCGCCCGGCTTCCCCCGCCGCCCGCCCTCCCCCGCCGCCCGCCCTCCCCGGCCGCCTGGCCTCCCCCGCCGCCTGCCATCCGCCCTCCGGCCGCCGCCCTCCGCCCTCGGGCCTCCGGCCGCCGCCCTCGGGCCTCCGGCCGCCGCCCTCCGGCCTCCGGCCGCCGCCCTCCGGCCTCTCGGCCCTCCCCCCCACCCCGGACGGCACCCGCACCCCGGACAGCCCCCGGCGCGCACTCCGGACCGCCCCCCCGCACCCCGGACGCCTCCCCGCACCGCGGACAGCACCCCCCCGCGCACTCCGGACCGCCCCCCGCACCCCGGACGCCTCCCCGCACCCCGGACAGCACCCCCCCGCGCACACCGGACCGCCCCCCGCACCCCGGACGCCTCCCCGCACCCCGGACAGCACCCCCCCGCGCACTCCGGACCGCCCCCCGCACCCCGGACGCCTCCCCACACCCCGGACAGCCCCCCCCTGCACTCGGACACCCCCCTCCGAACCCGGACAGCCCCCCCGCACCCCGGACAGCCCCCCCCCCCCCCCCCCCCCCCGCACTCGGACACCCCCCCTCCGAACCCGGACAGCCCCCCCGCACCCCGGACAGGCCCCCCGCACCCCGGACACCCCACCCCGCACCCCCGACAGCCCCCCTGCACCCCAGACAGCCCCCCCTCCCCCGCACCCCGGACACCCCCGCACCCCGAACACCCCTGCCCGCACCCCTGACAGGCCCCCGACACCCCAGACACCCCTCCCCGCACCTCGGAAGGCCCCCTCCGACCCCGGACACCCCCCCCCTCGCTGCGCGTCCCCCGTCCCCTCACCGCCTCCTCTCCTCCAGCTCCCCGCCGCCGCCGCCGCCCGTCCCCTCCCTTGCCGCACCGCCTTTGGCTCCGGCTCCCCTTCGCTGCCTCCTCTCCCTCGCAGCACAGCCTTCGGCTCCCCTCCCTTTCAGGTTTGTAGCTCAATCAGGTAACATGAGCTTTCAGTTACATTATTATTTTATCAATGGTTCATAAAATGGTTAATATTTATTTTGAATATAGTTGATTTGAAAAATGTAAATTTAATAAGTATTGTGTAAATGTTTGTTATACAGATATTATTATGGATAAGAGTTGGATTGATCTTCCAAATCGAACGTCTAGAGAATATTTCAATGGCATTATGCAGTTTATTGAGTTCACGAGAGGATTTGAAAGTGACTATATTAGTTGTCCATGTAGAAAATGTGCTAACAGATATCAATTCACACGAGATACTGTGAGGGAGCACCTTTTCTTTAATGGATTTCTGAAAAATTATAAGAGTTGGACTCGTCATGGAGAAGAATATGTTCGTTGTCAAAATACAGATGCAGCTCAGATGGATGTTGATGCAAGGATGACTGATCCAATGCATGAAATGCTTACTGAAATGGTACGTGGGTTTGATCCTGAAGGCATTGACATCCAGAATCTTGAGACCGGTGAGATAAATCTTCGCTCTGGTGCAGATCGTGATTCGAGGAGGTTTTATGAAGTACTTGATGATGCGAAAACAGAATTATATCCTGGATGTACTTCTTACAATAAACTGTCGTTTATCGTGGAGTTGTTGCATTTGAAGACTTTGAATAATTGGTCAGACACATCATTCGACATGCTTTTGGTTTTATTGAAAAAAGTTCTTCCTGTCGACGCTAAGATTCCTGAGTCGTATTACTATGCTCGTAAGTTGACAGAGAACTTAGGTTTTACATATGAGACTATAGATGCATGTGCAAACAACTGTATGTTGTTTAGAAATGAAACTGCTCATTTGGATATTTGTACGGTTTGTGGCGCTTCCAGATGGAAAGAGAACAGGGGAAATAAGACTCATCAAAGTCAGATTGCGATACAGGGGAAACCGATTGCCGTAAAGCAAATGCGTTACTTTCCCCTTAAACCGAGGTTGAAAAGATTTTTTATGTCATCTAAAGTTTCTAATTTAATGAGATGGCATGCAGAAAGAGTTCATGAAAGTGACATGAAAGTGACATGTTAACCCACCCCCGTACAGCCCCCCGCCACCCCCGTACAGCCCCCCGCCACCCCCGTACAGCCCCTCGCACCCCCGTACAGCCCCCCGCCACCCCCGTACAGCCCCCCGCCACCCCCGTACAGCCCCCCGCACCCCCGTACAGCCCCCCGCCACCCCCGTACAGCCCCCCGCACCCCCGTACAGCCCCCCGCACCCCCGTACAGCCCCCCGCCACCCCCGTACAGCCCCCCGCCACCCCCGTACAGCCCCCCGCACCCCCGTACAGCCCCCCGCCACCCCCGTACAGCCCCCCGCCACCCCCGTACAGCCCCCCGCCACCCCCGTACAGCCCCCCGCCACCCCCGTACAGCCCCCCGCCACCCCCGTACAGCCCCCCGCCACCCCCGTACAGACGGCACCTCATTCGGAGGTGCCGTGTGACCGCGGCGGCCGGAAACGCGTTTCCGGCGCCTTTAAACACCAAAACGGCGTGCGGCGGTCCGATTCGGAGCAAACGTGCTCCGAACGACCTGAAACCGCACGGGAACATCCGGGGCGTGAATTGTGAAATGGTCGGCCAGACGGCACCTCATTCGGAGGTGCCGTGTGACCGTGGCGGCCGGAAACGCGTTTCCGGCGCCATTAAACACCAAAACGGCGTGCGGCGGTCCGATTCAGAGCAAACGTGTTCCGAACGACCTGAAACCGCACGGGAACGATAGAAATATTATTCCCGAGATGCAGGAGGAGGCCGCACGTCCATCGGACGTGCGGTTCGCGCGGCACGTCCGATTGTGCCGTTTTCAGCAGCGCGGCGCGCGCTGAAATGGCGCGTTGGGGGGTCAAAACCACCCGAACGACCTCCGAATGCCACGAAACCGTACGACAACATCCGGGGCGTGAATTGTGAAATGGTCGGCCAGACGGTACCTCATTCGGAGGTGCCGTGTGACCGCGGCGGCCGGAAACGCGTTTCCGGCGCCATTAAACACCAAAACGGCGTGCGGCGGTCCGATTCGGAGCAAACGTGCTCCGAACGACCTGAAACCGCACGGGAACGATAGAAATATTATTCCTGAGATGCAGGAGGAGGCCGCACGTCCATCGGACGTGCGGTTCGCGCGGCACGTCCGATTGTGCCGTTTTCAGCAGCGCGGCGCGCGCTGAAATGGCGCGTTGGGGGGTCAAAACCACCCGAACGACCTCCGAATGCCACGAAACCGTACGACAACATCCGGTGCGTGAATTGTGAAATGGTCGGCCAGACGGCACCTCATTCGGAGGTGCCGTGTGACCGCGGCGGCCGGAAACGCGTTTCCGGCGCCATTAAACACCAAAACGGCGTGCGGCGGTCCCGTTCGGAGCAAACGTGCTCCGAACGACCTGAAACCGCACGGGAACGATAGAAATATTATTCCTGAGATGCAGGAGGAGGCCGCACGTCCATCGGACGTGCGGTTCGCGCGGCACGTCCGATTGTGCCGTTTTCAACAGCGCGGCGCGCGCTGAAATGGCGCGTTGGGGGGTCAAAACCACCCGAACGACCTCCGAATGCCACGAAACCGTACGACAACATCCGGGGCGTGAATTGTGAAATGGTCGGCCAGACGGAACCTCATTCGGAGGTGCCGTGTGACCGCGGCGGCCGGAAACGCGTTTCCGGCGCCATTAAACACCAAAACGGCGTGCGGCGGTCCGATTCGGAGCAAACGTGCTCCGAACGACCTGAAACCGCACGGGAACGATAGAAATATTATTCCTGAGATGCAGGAGGAGGCCGCACGTCCATCGGACGTGCGGTTCGCGCGGCACGTCCGATTGGGCCGTTTTCAGCAGCGCGGCGCGCGCTGAAAGGGCGCGTTGGGGGGTCAAAACCACCCGAACGACCTCCGAATGCCACGAAACCGTACGACAACATCCGGTGCGTGAATTGTGAAATGGTCGGCCAGACGGCACCTCATTCGGAGGTGCCGTGTGACCGCGGCGGCCGGAAACGCGTTTCCGGCGCCATTAAACACCAAAACGGCGTGCGGCGGTCCCGTTCGGAGCAAACGTGCTCCGAACGACCTGAAACCGCACGGGAACGATAGAAATATTATTCCTGAGATGCAGGAGGAGGCCGCACGTCCATCGGACGTGCGGTTCGCGCGGCACGTCCGATTGTGCCGTTTTCAGCAGCGCGGCGCGCGCTGAAATGGCGCGTTGGGGGGTCAAAACCACCCGAACGACCTCCGAATGCCACGAAACCGTACGACAACATCCGGGGCGTGAATTGTGAAATGGTCGGCCAGACGGAACCTCATTCGGAGGTGCCGTGTGACCGCGGCGGCCGGAAAAGCGTTTCCGGCGCCATTAAACACCAAAACGGCGTGCGGCGGTCCGATTCGGAGCAAACGTGCTCCGAACGACCTGAAACCGCACGGGAACGATAGAAATATTATTCCTGAGATGCAGGAGGAGGCCGCACGTCCATCGGACGTGCGGTTCGCGCGGCACGTCCGATTGTGCCGTTTTCAGCAGCGCGGCGCGCGCTGAAATGGCGCGTTGGGGGGTCAAAACCACCCGAACGACCTCCGAATGCCACGAAACCGTACGACAACATCCGGTGCGTGAATTGTGAAATGGTCGGCCAGACGGCACCTCATTCGGAGGTGCCGTGTGACCGTGGCGGCCGGAAACGCGTTTCCGGCGCCATTAAACACCAAAACGGCGTGCGGCGGTCCGATTCGGAGCAAACGTGTTCCGAACGACCTGAAACCGCACGGGAACGATAGAAATATTATTCCTGAGATGCAGGAGGAGGCCGCACGTCCATCGGACGTGCGGTTCGCGCGGCACGTCCGATTGTGCCGTTTTCAGCAGCGCGGCGCGCGCTGAAATGGCGCGTTGGGGGGTCAAAACCACCCGAACGACCTCCGAATGACACGAAACCGTACGACAACATCCGGGGCGTGAATTGTGAAATGGTCGGCCAGACGGCACCTCATTCGGAGGTGCCGTGTGACCGCGGCGGCCGGAAACGCGTTTCCGGCGCCATTAAACACCAAAACGGCGTGCGGCGGTCCGATTCGGAGCAAACGTGCTCCGAACGACCTGAAACCGCACGAGAACGATAGAAATATTATTCCTGAGATGCAGGAGGAGGCCGCACGTCCATCGGACGTGCGGTTCGCGCGGCACGTCCGATTGTGCCGTTTTCAGCAGCGCGGCGCGCGCTGAAATGGCGCGTTGGGGGGTCAAAACCACCCGAACGACCTCCGAATGCCACGAAACCGTACGACAACATCCGGTGCGTGAATTGTGAAATGGTCGGCCAGACGGCACCTCATTCGGAGGTGCCGTGTGACCGCGGCGGCCGGAAACGCGTTTCCGGCGCCATTAAACACCAAAACGGAGTGCGGCGGTCCCGTTCGGAGCAAACGTGCTCCGAACGACCTGAAACCGCACGGGAACGATAGAAATATTATTCCTGAGATGCAGGAGGAGGCCGCACGTCCATCGGACGTGCGGTTCGCGCGGCACGTCCGATTGTGCCGTTTTCAGCAGCGCGGCGCGCGCTGAAATGGCGCGTTGGGGGGTCAAAACCACCCGAACGACCTCCGAACGACCTGAAACCGCACGACAACATCCGGTGCGTGAATTGTGAAATGGTCGGCCAGACGGCACCTCATTCGGAGGTGCCGTGTGACCGCGGCGGCCGGAAACGCGTTTCCGGCGCCATTAAACACCAAAACGGCGTGCGGCGGTCCGATTCGGAGAAAACGTTCTCCGAACGACCTGAAACCGCACGGGAACGATAGAAATATTATTCCTGAGATGCAGGAGGAGGCCGCACGTCCATCGGACGTGCGGTTCGCACGGCACGTCCGATTGTGCCGTTTTCAGCAGCGCGGCGCGCGCTGAAATGGCGCGTTGGGGGGTCAAAACCACCCGAACGACCTCCGAATGCCACGAAACCGTACGACAACATCCGGTGCGTGAATTGTGAAATGGTCGGCCAGACGGCACCTCATTCGGAGGTGCCGTGTGACCGCGGCGGCCGGAAACGCGTTTCCGGCGCCATTAAACACCAAAACGGCGTGCGGCGGTCCGATTCGGAGCAAACGTGCTCCGAACGACCTGAAACCGCACGGGAACGATAGAAATATTATTCCTGAGATGCAGGAGGAGGCCGCACGTCCATCGGACGTGCGGTTCACGCGGCACGTCCGATTGTGCCGTTTTCAGCAGCGCGGCGCGCGCTGAAATGGCGCGTTGGGGGGTCAAAACCACCCGAACGACCTCCGAATGCCACGAAACCGTACGACAACATCCGGGGCGTGAATTGTGAAATGGTCGGCCAGACGGCACCTCATTCGGAGGTGCCGTGTGACCGCGGCGGCCGGAAACGCGTTTCCGGCGCCATTAAACACCAAAACGGCGTGCGGCGGTCCGATTCGGAGCAAACGTGCTCCGAACGACCTGAAACCGCACGGGAACGATAGAAATATTATTCCTGAGATGCAAGAGGAGGCCGCACGTCCATCGGACGTGCGGTTCGCGCGGCACGTCCGATTGTGCCGTTTTCAGCAGCGCGGCGCGCGCTGAAATGGCGCGTTGGGGGGTCAAAACCACCCGAACGACCTCCGAATGCCACGAAACCGTACGACAACATCCGGGGCGTGAATTGTGAAATGGTCGGCCAGACGGCACCTCATTCGGAGGTGCCGTGTGACCGTGTCGGCCGGAAACGCGTTTCCGGCGCCATTAAACACCAAAACGGCGTGCGGCGGTCCGATTCGGAGCAAACGTGTTCCGAACGACCTGAAACCGCACGGGAACGATAGAAATATTATTCCTGAGATGCAGGAGGAGGCCGCACGTCCATCGGACGTGCGGTTCGCGCGGCACGTCCGATTGTGCCGTTTTCAGCAGCGCGGCGCGCGCTGAAATGGCGCGTTGGGGGGTCAAAACCACCCGAACGACCTCCGAAGGCCACGAAACCGTACGACAACATCCGGGGCGTGAATTGTGAAATGGTCGGCCAGACGGCACCTCATTCGGAGGTGCCGTGTGACCGCGGCGGCCGGAAACGCGTTTCCGGCGCCATTAAACACCAAAACGGCGTGCGGCGGTCCGATTCGGAGCAAACGTGCTCCGAACGACCTGAAACCGCACGGGAACGATAGAAATATTATTCCTGAGATGCAGGAGGAGGCCGCACGTCCATCGGACGTGCGGTTCGCGCGGCACGTCCGATTGTGCCGTATTCAGCAGCGCGGCGCGCGCTGAAAGGGCGCGTTGGGGGGTCAAAACCACCCGAACGACCTCTGAATGCCACGAAACCGGACGACAACATCCGGGGCGTGAATTGTGAAATGGTCGGCCAGACGGCACCTCATTCGGAGGTGCCGTGTGACCGCGGCGGCCGGAAACAAAACGGCGTGCGGCGGTCCGATTCGGAGCAAACGTGCTCCGAACGACCTGAAATATATTATATATATATAATATTTAAAATATAATATATATATATAATATTTAAAATATATTATATATATATAATATTTAAAATATATTATATATATATAATATTTAAAATATATTATATAGAGAATATTTAAATTATTATAACACAATGATTTGATATTATATATGTATTAAATATGTATTAAAACATTTCAAATATATAATATATATATATATATATATATATATATATTTAAAATATTGTATTTAATAGTATATATATGAATATTTTTACATAAATATATATATATATTTATATTGAAATCAATAAAATTTTTTTAAAAAAATTTTTTTTTTTTGAATAGCGACCGCCATAGGCGGTCGCTATAGGGTGCCCGGCAGGGGGCCTTCAGCGACCGCCAAGCGGTCGCTGAAGGCCGATCTGACGGCCTTCTATAGCGACCGCCATTGGCGGTCGCTAAAGCCCTCTAGCGACGGGGCAACAGCGACCGCCAATGGCGGTCGCTGCGCGGCCGCTAAAGACCTTTAGCGACCGCCAATGGCGGTCGCTAATTGTCTTATTTTTAGTAGTATATGCTTTTCTAGGTATCGTCCAAACTTCTCTATTCTTCATAGTATTCCTCGGAGCAGGGTCTTGAGACTTGGTTTCATATACTTCTACAGATGCAATTACATAATAACCGAATATCTGGTGTGGAACACCATGGGAAACTCACTCTAGTACGAAATATTCAGAAACAACTGGGTAATATAGAGAATGGCGTAGCTGGAACGTCTCCGATCTCATACTCATAGTCCTTGCATCAATTCCGAAGGCCGTAACCCCTGCTCCTTGAACTTCTGAACCTTGGTCTCGTATTATCGCTCTTCTTGAGTTCTATCACATTACTGACTTTTTATATGCTGACTTACCATACTCCCTGGAACTTCCATAGGCCCAAGGGAATCAAGAGAAAGAAAATAAAGAATACTCCGGTGATTCCAGAATAGCTACTATAGAAAGAAGGAATGAATGATCCTACATCTGATGGAGGAGATGCAAACATGGCGACACGAAGTTCTAGAAGTGCCGGATAATATAGTTGACCCTGCCAAGCTTCATGAGACAGCCGAGTGGATCCATAACCATACCTCTTCCATCTTCTCACGCTTCTCTAGCTGATTCTAAATCACCGGGTCTACCAGCCATTCACTGCGTTCATCGGTAGTACGGATCTGGTCCCGAAGTGACTATGATAGAGTAGCGGCCACGACAATAAGAAGGTATTAAGGAACCGGTGGCAAGAAAGCCTATAGCTGTAATATCCCATCGTTTGTCGGAGCCTTTCCTCGGTATGGCACGCCGATGTTATTGGTATAGTATGTACCTGTTGCTGCTAGTTGACTGAGTAGTATTTCTGCGGTAGTTCCTTCGGATATTCTTCCGGCACCGAGGAGGGACGTAGTTGGAGGTGTTGATGCTAGAGCTTATGCTCTTGTTTTGGTATAGTACTGGGTATTCTCATGATCCACCTTGTACACCGGTGGTCTTAGCTTCTCCCATAGGTTCGGGTACGCTCCCGCTTCCGGAAGGGACTCTAGCGATATAGTTTGGGCACCGACTGGGCTTAACCCCCGTCTCCCCTGGCTCCGCTAACGATTCTAAACACATCGGCAGCTAAAGCTTCAAGCCTAGGAGCTACCGTAGAAGTACTCTATGGCCGGTTCTGCTCGGTTCTGTATATGATGATGAATCTTGAGTTGTATACTCTATCACAGTATTAGTGCTTTCGCTACGGCTAGGAGTCCTCGATTCATCCGAAAGAGTTCCTTATCCATCCCCGTCCATAAGTAGAAACAACTAGAGCCCTAGTATGAGCTCGGTACTCTGTTGATGATGTCACTGTGATTCTTCCGGATTGAGGCTACTTATGTGTTCCCGGATCTACCAATACAGCTATAGCTATATATATGAGTTGGTACATAACTGGATCAGTACGCGAATTATCCGGCATATGGTATTAGAACTTATCGTTGGTGCTCCGACCGCGGGTATTGGGTTTTCGATATATTCTATGGCTCCTTATGTATGTTTTCCATTAGTAGTACATCTGGGAAAGCACTGTCAACTGGGAGGGAATAGGCCGATGTGAACGGCCAGACAACTCATATTGGACAAGCAAAACCAAAGCAGCAGCCTACGGAGAAAACTAAATCAAGGACTTACCGAAAACCAGAAGAAGATGTTGTAGTATCATCATACGCCGGTACCGATACAGTACCAGAGCCAAATGCGTTTCATGCGCTATCAGTAGCAACTACCCAAGTCCATAGGACTCTGGGTGATATATCTAGACTCACTTCCCTCCTACTATGGTAGCTAACTCAAGTAGTATCTTATTTCTCTACTGCTTGTTCCATTCTTTCCCCGCCTGCTATGATTCTTAGTTGGCAGATCTACTACGGGACTCCGGGATTGATTAGCTCACACCTTCGGACCGGTAACGACTCGACTCAATTTCAAACATACAGTCATAGTCTCCAGAAATATCCCACTTTTTCAACCGGTTTCTTGGCCCCTGAGCTCTCCTATTCCTTCTTATCCAGTTATTGACCCGCCCATCATTTGATGGATTGGTAGATCTCCTCTTCTTATGTCTCATCTTATGAAACACTGTGTAACCCCATATGGGGAGGAATTGATTATTATTATGGTTCATTGTCAGTATAAGAAGGCTAGTGATCCATTTCAGTTCATAGCAAAGGTACGGCGAAAAAGTTCCAGGATCCGGGTAGGGGAGTGATGATATGGGTTGACCTTGGTATCGGGATAGTTATTGGAAGTACTCGGTCAATTTCTATCAGTAGTTGCATGGAGTTGTTGCTCCACTAGTTAGTTGAATACCAATGCTTGAAAACTACTATAAAAGCCTAATTCTGGTATGAACTGCCGATAATGCGTAATATTTCCCGTAAACGGTATAAAGCGATGATTTTCTATTTGCTACCAGAGTCCCGCCAATGTTATAAAACGATCCCGATATATAAGGATCTACCAGAAGGTGCAACCAGGAGTACGAACAGCAAGACTTGTAAACCATATGCATATGATAGCAGATCCGATACCAGATACCATGCATATACCTACTTATTCCTCCACTAAAGATCATCCGCACCCGGTGCCAGATCTGTTTCTTATCTTACGCAATTGCTGGGTTTTACCATAGTTTCATACTCCCTTCCAGTATCTACTGGGGTTGTTGCAGAAAGTAGCTTGATGTTGGTTCTTATGATGCAGTTACAGGGTGTACGATATGCTATCAATCTACTTCGGTTGGATCCCAGGATTCCTATATGAGTTCTACGCCGCTTCACCCAGGAACTCATATGCAGCTGCTATTTTCGAATACTACAGAAGGTCTACTATGTATATGGTACGACGTGGTAAAGTAGATAATGGCGCATAAACACCACTGAGTCAATACTAGGTAGATAATCAATCATTGGCTCCGATTCACATAGAATGCTAGCAAAGTACTATCAATCTGCTATTACGATAGTTACCAGAACTATCCGGCGAGAAATTTGGGTAAGAAGTATGGAGTGATGGTGATGGGAGAGGAGTCCTACGACGATGCATAGTTTACATCCGGACCAGTAGCATAAGATGCTAGAGCTATAGGGAATTCCAGACTTCTTTCACTTAGCTATTCCTCATATCGATTTCTGCAGCCATGATCATCTATGCTTGCTTTCTTGTTTCTTACTACCTTGCGATAGTCCGTTCGAAGTCCTTGGCCCAAGGTGATAGAGATCCTAAGAAATACGAAGAATCAATCCCTGTACTACAGTAACAACATATTCACCATCTGGTAAGACGGGTACATTATTTGATGCCTATGGAAGTGACTGGTATATCTGTATATGGAGCTGTAGTACCCATTCTGGTACAGTAAGACCTCTAGCTCTAGCTATAGGAATCCTGATCATAAAGCATATTTGGTAGTGAAGCCGGCTTATTGTTCTACTAGTTCCTTCGGGGTATCTTGTTAGTTACCTTTGGGACACCTTCCACACCCTTAGCTACACCAAAGGCGATACGGAGAATTATTGTTCCACTTAGTTGATTCCCGATAGTCTTGGTTCGGTTCGGCTACGCCTTCCGAATAGCAAGAGCATATGTAACCGGAATATCATCAAATAGAACTAAGGGAGCAAGACAACCCATTCCATCTGAGCTCACCGATAAGCATAGATAGGAACTCTGGTGTTGTAAACACTAGCTTTCCCAGAGGTAGAATCAAAAGCATCCGAAGTAGACCCAAATACAACCAAATCTAGTCATTTCCCCGGATAAGACCTAACGATCTCAAGCCATCTTCTAATAGTCCTACGGCACCTCTACTCGATACCAGGATCCGAAACGGGATCCCCAACTGCATCCAATGATGTAATAGCTTATTCAGGAATTACTTGCTACCGGAGCGCTAGCGTAGAAACAACATGGAATACAACTCCTACGATATCTCCGATATCTCCGGCTGCAGATAAAAGCTACTTGAGTTAGTTCCGGCTAACGCCTACAACATAGTCAGAAAAAGTCCTACTAAGAGGAATCACTGGGTGATCTACTGAAGGGGGGAACCAAATAACTCACCATAACTGCTAGAGGAGTACTCATTGTGGATCTCGGATACCCTGGACTAATAGAAAATAAAGACAAAACAGTAGCTACTCCCTGAATACAGTTTATGATGCGGCAGTTGCTGCAATAGAGATTCCAACAGTCCTACCAAATACCCTGGGAGATGCATTATCGACTGAAGAAGACGTATCTACAGCTGCTTCTCATGCTACTTCTACAGGAATTGGCTTTGCAGCCATTGGAGATGTATCTTGTAGTTATCGTGGTATCTCCTTACCATCACGATCGATAAGCTTTTTGACCCCTGCTCTCAGCCGGTTCAGGTTCCGACTATAGGGAAGTGTTCACTGAGGAACCCAACGATATACAAAACGATCTACCTGGGAGAGCTCTAGCTCCAACCGAACAGCAAGAAGACCAGACCTTCCACCAGTCACTATACCAGCAGAAATACCAATTCTAGTACAAGCGATAACCTTACCTATGGCTGTTTACGTTTATTACTGTAGCTCCAATACCAATGGAATTGGTATGCCGTAAGTACTATAAAATAAAGAAGAACCAACAAATAGCGTCAAGAACAGAGCATCCGGGCATTCGGGCATAGTAGTATAAGTCGATGCAGTATCGAATATCTCCTGCTCTTAGAGGGTGGATCCGCACATTCTTGGTTCACTGCTAGCAGTAATCGAATACCCAGAATTGGGCGTAGCACAAGAGCTTAAACTCTGCTTTCTTATCGATGGCCATTAGCCTGATCTTTCTACTACTATATTTACTAACGATGCTATAACTATAGATCCCAATGGATCCTTGGTGGAACCAGTCACATCAATAAAAGCGCAATCCGGGTTTGAAAGAGACCTACCCAGTTATGATGCCATCAGATGTATAATCAATCCCAGCAGACCGGGAAAACGGTAGTAGCGCTAGGCTGCGCCTACTACAGAATCATACTCCTACCCCAAAGCTTCATGAAGTGCTTCTTACTACGGCATTTACACCAGCTTATCCTTTCTTGAGTTTCCCATTTCATGCAACACTTATGCCACTCCCTATTGGCACGCCAATAAGGGCCCCTTAATGCATGGCACGCGAGCAAAGCGCTCCTTTTAGTACGCCATGGTCTGAGCCAAAGGATCGTAGATCAACGGGATTAGATTATCCGGCAGAAAGCATCAACCTCAAATGCAGCTAGAGACTATTCCGAATAACCCAAAATAACCAAGATTGAAGTAGCTCCTCTATCAATAACATGTATCAATAATACCATATTGACGAGTTTTTATTCAATTTTTAATATCTCAATACTCTTCAATGATTGATCTTCATACACTGTATCATCGGTTAATGGCCAGGAATGTTGATATAAGAAATAAAACACTCGTTATATGGTTTATAGAATATTATTTTACACTGATTGCATTTGGTATAATTATTTCATATTCCATCATAGATTATTTAATGTATAAATTCTGTAGATATAACTTTGGTCGGTTTGTGGTAGTCTCTATATATGATATTATTATTTTCTCATAGATAATGGAATATCATGGATTTTATTTTAAAATTTTCATGAAGACCCTATAGAAAGATAAAATTTATGGAAAATTTATCAATTGTTATTTTTTATTAAGAAAGTTTCATTCTTATGTCATATAATCTCAAGTAATGGAACATCGATATATCATTCAGAGACACAAGTTATTGAAAAATGGTCCCCACGAAACATTTTTACTGAGATCTATAGATCCCTTTATTTTTCTTGATATTATTGACCCTTGGTATAGAAGGTTTCTAGAATATTGAATCTACTCATTATGTTAAAAAGTACGAGTTCCATGTTCACTCATATGGATGAATGAAAATGTTTTTTAATGAGATCAATAGAAGGATAGTTAACACACCTTTTATTATACAAACCATTAGTAAAGAAATATTTTTAATATATAGGGATTCATAAAATAAAATGCCTGGATGTTTCCTCATGTAGTATTTTGTGATTACAGTTTATGCATCATGAAATACAAAGTTCCATGAGAACCATAACATAGTAAATTATTTATATTGTGCTATGGTAGTTTTTTAATTATTCCTATAGTGGATTTATCTATATAGATAAAAGTGTGACATATATTCAAATCCAAATTTTTTAAAGTCTATTAACTCTCCAAAAAAGATGAACACATTCCAAAGAATCTAGTTGGAGATGATTAGAGATTATTAATACTCAATAGATTAGCTCCCTAATATATTGGAAAAGAATGAAAATGATCTATGTCAAAAATATCATTCTTACTTATTTATAGTGGGGTTACCAAAAGATCCAATATATTTGGACATACAATTTATGAATCATAAAATAAAAATAGATAGAGAGAAATATTATCTTTCTAAAATTTGTGTTCAACAATCAATCTATTGAAAGATTAAAGGTTAATGGATTTATGAATTAAAGATTCAAATGATGGTGTGAAATGTTCCAAAGTTCAAAATTTATAGTCATTAAATGATATATATGAATATCCATATATATTTTTATTGGGAAATAGATTTAAAAATGATTATAAAGATAAATCTAATTGTTCGTCATTTTCTATTAATCATAGTTGTACGAATATGTATAGATATTGAGAAGCTAATTTTTATTAGGAAATAGAGAATATATATATATTGATGGTTATATTTCTTGGTTCTTGGTCTCATAACCATTTAAAATAAATTATAAAATTATAAGGGGAATTTAAGTCCATTACCAATAACAGATTATAAATGGGAATACATCACCCTTAATTTTTTTCATTGGACTCCCCAAAACATTTAATTGGTATAATGATGTATGGTTTATAGTTTTTCATATTAAAAACTCAAATCAATTAATTTACTTTAGAGAATACTTTTATATTGATAAATTTACTCATTTATATATTTATTATGTTTCATTGTTTCACATAATACCATTTTCCATTGTATTATATCAGGATCCAAGGATTACGTAGATGTTTTAGAGAGGTCCTTACCATGATTTGGATACAATGTTATGTTTATTCACTTGTAATCATCATATTATTTTTTATTCTTAAAGGACCATTCCTACTCTTGAATACATGTTGATAATATTTAATATGAATTTCAATGGTGGTTGGGATCAACACCATAATTTGGTAGAATTTTCATACGATGTTTTCTATCACTATCTCTTTTAGATGGATCCTATTGATTCTCTATATCGTAAGAAGTGAATAAATCAATAATATTGGAAAGATGATGGTGAAATAAATATATTAGTGCATAATATAGATAAATAAATAAATGATATGGTTATATCTTTTCAATAGTACAAAAGAGAACATTAGAGTCGACAAAAATGTTATTTTGACGATCGTTGGAATAATATAGAGATGGAATTTGGAGAAAAGGTATTCATATGAATATCACCATGGAAGAGGGTGAAGATATAAAGAAAAAAGATAAATATAAGACTTTGGTATATTCTCTCAAAATAAATCTTAATTATATTGGCACAATAGCTTATCGATTGGCACTTCCACTAAATCTCTCTGCCGTTAATGATTTTTTCCAAGTATATCTCCTATTAAATTACATAGTTGATATTTATCATGTAATAAAATCCATGGTTAAATTTTTTTAGAAAGATCACTTCTATGAATAAAAATTAGTAGATATTTTGGATCATAGAGTTAAAAATATATGAAACCAGACCAATAACATGGTCTATGTTTTTTATGAAACAACAAATTTATGGAAGATCTGGAGGATCTGGAGGATCTGTTAAAGAAAATTCATCTTTATCTTTTTGTATTAGAGTGATAAATTTTAGATAAAATTGATTTTATGGGGGAATTATTTATAACCCAGATATATTTAACAAATATTTAATTTAAAATATTTGATTTATTCAATATCATGTGTTAAATGCAACATAGAGTATTAATAAACAAAAATATTCTTTAAATATTGTATTATTTAAAATGAAAATTATCATTTAGAAATTGTTCTTGAGTGTATGAATAAGAATAATTAAAATTTTAATGATATGTGGTTATATGTTTATAAAATTATTTCAAATTTTTACAACTAATAATATATGAAAATAAAAATTTCTTTAATGAAAAATTATTTTTTTTTCAAATTTTTTTTATTAATGTAATTATTTTAAATAATAATGACATTAATTATTAAATATTGGTGAATTATTTTAAAAAAAATATGTTAAATGTAATTATTAAAATGATTAAAACAACTGAAAAATATTTTACAAGAATAAGGAATAAAAGAAAACATGTTATATTCTTAAAATGTATTTATTCTAAACAAATACTTTTTCTCATATTTTCACATATACATTGAAATTAATTTCATCCATTTTTAGTTATTTAATGATAAAAAATTAATTATATATTTATAATTTGTTTTTTCTTATTCATTAAATAGGCCCCTTTTTTAGTCCTTTTGAATAGTATATTTGTTAAAATTAATCATCTCAATAAAGGGTAAATCTGGTTAATCTTGATTAAAAAACATATAATGTAATATTTATTCACCCAAAAATTTATTCAATGAAATAAATTCACACCATAACAACTAATGTTCTAAATTGAGTTATTTAATGTACAGTATTTCTTGAAAATGACTTATATATTATTTAAATCAAACAAATTAACAAAATGATGCAAAAATTGTTCTTAATATCCTTTATCTATAAAAATTTGTTAAAATTATTTTATTAAATAATAGAAGATTTTATTTTGATCATAATAAAGTTATTTTAAATAATGAAATATATTTGTAATTTTTATTAATTTTATAATGACCATAATTTCTTATGGAAAACCTATTTTGTATGTCTCCATATACTAATAAAATAATAATTGATTTTAAAAATATAATAATTGATATAATTTGACTGATATAATGTTATCAATGTATTATGAAAAAATAATGTACATATTATAGGGGTTTAGGAAATTTATTATTAATTCCCCCTTCTTCTTGAAGTTTTTAATGTTAAATCAAATAAATAGTGAAAAATTTGACAATACAGATATTTTATCTAAATAATATAAAATTAAATTATAAAAAAATAATAAAAACACACAATAACAAAATTTTAATATTTTAGGGTCTAAAAGGTTAAATTATTGATATTTATGGATAAATATTGTAGATAAAATTAAAAAATTACACTCTTTTAATTCATAAAATGGGGTTACCATTGTTAAAATAAATATTGGTTAAGTATAGGTAATTCAAATTGATAATGTTTTTAATTTCACCAAAACATGTCTAAATACTAGTGATATATGGGATAACAAATCTATACTACCTTATATTTGAATACACTACCATTTGGTGAAATTTATATTGATAATGAATTTACATATATTTTATCTCTTGAGAAATTCAAAAAGTTACATTCATCATAATTATAAAATGGGACATATTCCCCCACTTTATCACAATAAATCAAGCCTTAATTCTAAACCAAAATATTAAAATTTCCATTAAAAAATTATATATACTCATTTAAGAGGGTCGGGTCGTCCAAAATGACATACCATTAACACCTTTATAGGATATCAAAAGGAGTTTTTTCTAAGAAAAAGTAATTTACTTAACCAATAACTTTCATTAATAATCTTATTTACCTCTTATAAATCTATGGAATGAATCATAAAATAAAAAGATCTAAATTCTAAATTTTCTTTATTATTATTTTTGTTATGAAATCACCATTATACAAACTTTTTTCCATAAAATAATAAGTGGATTTATCACTCAGGTGTACGTATGGCTTACCATCTTAATGTCGTGATACAAATAATTTTTTAACAACAACTTTTATGGATGTGTATTATCATGAGTTAAATTATTATATATTATAGTAATGAATAAATATTATTTTTGTAATAATATTTTCATATAAATCTTTTTACAATCCAATCCTTTGATAAATGATAATGTTTCTCATCTGAACATGTATACTTCCACCTCTAGAAAGTGATGGGATTCATTTTTCAATTAAATTTTAAATGGTTGTTAATGGGGTTGAATTTTATGAATATATATTATATTTATGATATAATAATTATATTTTAATTTTAATTAATATTTACCATTATTTTGATCCATTCATTGAAAACTAAAAACAATTCTTGCATAAATATGGTCTACCATTTAAATGAATGGTTTAATTGATTTTTATATCTCTTACATAAAGAGATATATATATATATATTTATAATGTATAAATATTATGTTTATATCATGATAAATATTTTGGTTATTATGGAACAATTACAAACGTAAAAGGAACAATATAAATAAACTCATATGCTCATTATAAATGAAAATGTTACCTGGTATAATTAATAGTTTAAAATATTATTTAGATAGGGAGAAGTGATTTTATTTAAATGGTAACATATTATATATATAAACATGAATATATTATATAGGTATAATAAATTAAAATAAACTATAATAGATTCTATTGAGATTTTTATGAAATTAGATCTTTATTTGAGGGTTTATATCATAATCTAATCAATATTCATGATTGTTTGTGATTAACTCACCACTGGGGAATATTTATCACCCATATCCCTAATTAATAATAAGGTTTATAAATGTTTTTACAATTATAAAATTAATTTTTTAGATTTATTATTACAAATATATTATGTTTTTTTGAAATTATTTGAATAGAATCATTTTATCATTTTCCATGCATGGTACTTTGCGAAATTTTCAACAACAGAAAAATAGGTGGATTTTTTATTAAATTAAAATAAACACGTATATTTCTCCACCATCAATAATAAAAATTTTCTAGATATTCATATATATTATTATGTGTTTATTTTCAAATAAAAAATTTCCCAATTTGATATTCATCTTTAAAAAAAATAATGAATTTTCAAATAGAATGTTTATTTTCATAAAAAATTATTCATTGTGGCTTTTCAAAATCCTATTCCATATATAATGAGGATAATTGATATTAAACAATAATAAATGGGGATATGATCTATCTATAACAAAAATTTTTATTTTTCTCTATGATCTATGATTATGATGAAATGTAGAAATGTTTATGAAATCCATTTCATTTCAATGTGTTTTGTTATCATGAAATGTTTATGACACCCATTTCATTTCCATGGGTTATGTTATAAATAATTCGTTTTAAAACCTAGTTCATTACCATTGGTTATATTATTAGGAAATATTTATAAAACTAATTTCATTTCAGGGGATTTGATATGTTTAATTATTTATGATCTTGTGGAACACATATTTAGGATTTTCATTATGTGAAATTTGGAACCTATATCTACATCCAATTGTTTAGGTAATGACTAATATATCCCGAGGTAAATAGTACTGAAATGGATAGTGAACCTTTTATAGTAAGGTTATCATTTCATTATTATATTATTGGTATTGGTCCTGGATAATTAAGATGTTTTTTGAGTTAACTAATTCTACAATGAAATCATTGTAAATGATTCTTGACTAAGAGATGATTTTATATAATTGTGTTTATAAAATAATTCCATCTATTATTCCAATAATGTGATCTCATGGTTCATGTTATTTAATTACATTATTAATCATTACTTATAAACTAAAAAATATTATAACATGACTTCATATTATGATCATTGATATTTAGGGTATTTATTTCAAATTATAAGATCATGTTATTACACCGTTATTCTCATGTTATTCTTTTGAGCTCCTTGATATCTCCACTATTTATCCTCACTAAGATTCTGATCTCACACTTTTCAAGTGTTTTTATTACCTAGGAAATAAAAAATATATTTTTATGATATTTAAAAGAATGGTCTCAGTTATTAAATAATAAGGTGTAGATGATGTAGATATTTTTTAATCAATTAGTTTATGTTTTTATGTTTCTCTTGATATTAGACCTAAATGTTTCTAGAATATGTATAAATATTATGTCATTAATATCAATATGTTAGGATGAATTATCTATTTATTAAAATTTTGGGTTATTATAATCACTCTTTGAAAATACAATTCATTAATAATTATATATATATATATATATATATTCATTCATGAACATCATGGATGCCTTCATTTGTTGGAAGAAATAATATAAATATAATTCCTTCTAATAAATTAAGTAAATAATAAATTTATCATCATAGTATTTTTTTCAGTAATGAATAATTAATCTTTAATCAACTTATACAAACACCGCCTTTGTAATCTTCTACTTTTTTAAAAACCATTGTATAAAATTTTCATAATATGGGGACCATACTTCTCTTGAGATATATTCACTGGGAATTTTATGAAACTATAGAATACAATATACATTTAAATATATTATTTAATTTCATTCAGAAAATAATTCCAAATTTGAATTCAATTATTCATTTGATAAATAAGAATGCACATAAAGCTATAAGATCATATCGCATACTCAAGCATCCATTTTTCATACCTCTCTTGAATGCTGGTAAAAAAACTAAATTTATTATAAAATAATGTCATATTGAATAGTTTCTTATAATACTTGTTAACATTATATATCAATGTTACAATATTTTTCAATAATTATAAGAATAGTTGACGAGAATAACTCATATGGTCAATCTAGATGGTCATGTGGTGGATCTAATGGTTGTGTGGTAAATTTATTTACTTTTGATCCAAAATTAATGTATATAAACTGAACCCTCCATGATTTATGTGACCC
This sequence comes from Viscum album, assembly GCA_963277665.1. Taxonomy (NCBI): domain Eukaryota; kingdom Viridiplantae; phylum Streptophyta; class Magnoliopsida; order Santalales; family Viscaceae; genus Viscum; species Viscum album. Next base: position 122,531,203 of record OY728151.1, read on the forward strand.
ATTATGATGTCAATATTGTAACGCCCTGACCATAGTTACCCAGAGTCGGTGCATTATTACATAACATTGGAATGATCACAAGAAAGGTAAAATCTCAATAGACCAATTGGTTTAGTAGCCTTGGAAACACTAGATATATTCATAAGTCGTACATTACATCATAAAATGAAAAACTACTACATCAACATAATGTCTCCACAGTCCACAATATTATCCCCTCATAATATCCCTGCAGGTAATTCATAATTTACTTCTTCACTTCCTGGGAAAAATAAAACATAGAAATGGGTGATCTCAAATGCCCAGTAAGGATAACAATATAGCGGAAACTTTCATAAATAAGAGTAAACATTTAAGGCAATGTATAACTAAAACAAAAGACTTTCAAACTTGAACATTCAACATAGTATTGCATAAATAAAATGAAATAATGCCATTTACTTATTCACATGGATATTCTAATAATCGAATAATCACATTCCATATCAATAAACACTTTCATAATGATGGAATGCATAATGCTGAACTTTAATTTCTTTGTCAAGGCCTCGTCCCAAGACGTTGGGGCTAACTGTAACCGGAACCCAACCCGGAGTGCCTCTAATAACCGGACACCAACCCAGAGTGCCTCTAATAATCGGACACCAACCCGGAGTTCCTCTAATAACAGAAGACCAAACCGGAGTTCCTCTAATAACCGGAGACCAAACCAGAGGGCTTACTTTTACCGGTCCCCAACCCTGAACATTCTTGTCTAACGCATTCATCTGAATGAAAGGATGAAATATAACATAAACATTCGGATTACAAATAACTTATGAAATGTAAATACTCTAAACAAAAACCGTGAGTGACATAAGAATAACTTATCCACAGTCAAAAATGTCACAAAACCTTCAATAAAATATGGATGTTTTGTATCATAATAAATAAACTTCAAATAAGCTTAAAATTCATCAAAGGATGTTGACATTGATGAAATAAAGACTATTTTAGAAAAATATCTCTTTCTATTCTGAAATCATTTAAGAGTCTTGTATTTATGAAATAAATTTTTTTTGAAAATATTCTTATTATCTTGTAAGGGAAGCTTCGACGATTTTATAATGGTGGAAAATAGTCACACTCGCCGTATAAGTTAAAAAAACATTCTTACCTTAATTCTGCCGAAAAGGTTAAAAAGCACCTTGTTTGGAAAACGACAGAAATATTCCTTTATAAACCTCTTATAAAAAGTCAAACAAGGGTATAAATTACTTTAACCCATATTCTAGTAAATAGTAAAAATGTTTTGGAATTCATTTTTAATAAACATGGATGTGGATGATAAAGAGATCCCAGTAGATTATTACGTATAAACAACCTAAGATAATGAAGAGATTGTGAAATAACCTTTACCAATTTGGTAACTAATGAAACATACAACCCATGAAAGATGTATCATACAATGAATATGTAAATACACATAAATTAGAGTGTACTACACAAAGAATATAATTATGGGCAGTATATACACCACACAAAAGGTGATGGTGACAATATGGCATGAATCTCACGGAAATAAGGAGTGAGATGAAAACCCCTTACCTTGTACTTTTCCTTGGTTGGGGTAGGTTAACCTCATATATAATGGTGAAATAATTGTTATTAAATTATTCAAGAATCATATATATTAATATGATATCATATATGATCTTTTAACATTGATTTGTTAATAATATCTTTTAATTATCGTCGTTTCGGGTGTTAATTTACTCATTTTCATTTTTATGTTTTGTTACATAAGCTGTGTTTGTTATCGATAGGTTGTATCTTATTCATATCCAGAAAGATACCATGTTCTTAAACATCATTTTTAAATCATCATATGATAATTATACTTTAATGGATACGATGGAGAATGAATCTCATCGCGTTCGTGGAGACGGTAGTCCGTACGTACGCACGAGCGACAATATCATTATTTTGAGATTAAAATAATATATAAATGGATGTTATATCATATATAAAGAATCATTAACATGTTAAATTTATTATTTACATGTGTTACACATCATTATTATACCCATCCAAATAATATTATATTGAATAACAATTACACCACGACGTGGAGACGGTAGGCCGTACGTACGCACATATGGTGACATGTTATTCAAAGGGTGGATAAAATACTGAATATGGTTGTACCATATTTATAATAACATCACAGTATATTTAAGATACTTGAGTTATTAATTTATAATGGTAATAACAAAGAAAGAAGAAGTGGAAGAAGAAAGGAACTTGTAAAGGGGTGTTGAAAACATTACCTCTTCTTCAGGTTCTTCCTTTTGATTTGATCAAAAGGGCACCTTAGGTTGTCTTTATGATCAAACTAAGGCCTCTAGGTTGTAGTGAGGGATGTTGGGAGAGTATCCGGGCAGATTTTGGCCGAACAAAAAGGCTTTTAAGGTGTGAAGAAATGAGAAGGAGGAGTTCCCTTTTATAAGAGGGGTGAGGGGCACCTTTGGAAAATCTAGAGATATTAGTTTATATTAAATTTATATTCGGTTTTTAATGGCTCCAACGTTGATTATTCAAAGGTTAAGGTGGGGATATGTCGAAAACAACTCAACCAATAGAATTTAGACAGGTCTGGGTACTTATATTAACCTTATCTTTAAGTATTAACTCTAAGTTAATTAGTTTCAATTTTACAATGTCTCTTTGTATTTTTATATTATATGGTTAATAAACATACCATTTACATCCAAGAGACCCCCCAAGTGGTCCATTAATGATGAACCTATCTTGATATATGCCTCTTGTACAATCCTTATATTTTTAGGAATTTAATATCAATTAATAATATAATATTTGTTTTAAGAACTCTTTTATGACAATTTTGACACTATTCAAAAGTTGATTTTTGTGAAACTCATAACAGATTGATTACTCCGAAAAAAGTCAATTAAATCAATCCTAATATATCATATTATCATTAAAAATTAGTTTAATTCATTAAAAGTTTCATATTTTATTTATTTGGGTATTTATAATATCAATTATTTTAATTTTTCACTATTATAGTAATTAATTCATCATCATTGTGTCATAAATAAATTAAATTATTTAATGTCTAAAAATTATAAATCAAATATCATTATGTAGGAAATATTATTATCTTTCTAATTAATATTTATAATCTAAAATCTAACACATATAACCCTATGTAAAAATTGTTTTGCTAAAAGATATAAGCTTGTGTCATTTCTGTATTCATTTTAACTTAATTAAAAAAAAGTGTCCCTATCACCTACAAGTGGCACCGTGGGGTCCCAAAATAGACCCAAAGATGCCTATGGTCGAAAATTTATCAACCAATAAGGCTATGACATGTTTTAGGATAATTTAGTATTATTATAATATTATTTTTTAACCCTTATTTACCGGATTTACCCTTGACCATGGTAAATAAAATATTTACCGCAGTAATTATTCAAAATGTCTAAAAATAAAAGTTTACTATTTACACGATTTGGACATCCAGATTCCAAATATGGAATCCATTTTTCTAAATTCAAAACATAGAAGTGGCAGAAATTAATTGAAAATTAATTCCCGCTGTCAAAACAAAAAGCGTGTTTTTAAGAGATAATAACTATCAAAAGATTGACACTTGTTTATGTTTGGTTTAATTGTAAAATTATGTCCAATGACCAACATTATATTAAATGGTAAAAATATATTCTAAATATAATTTAAAACTACTCAAATTAATAACTTATCACTATCAATTATTTTGATTAAAAAAGATGTTTTTAATTAAAATTTAGTAATTATCACTATTCATCAAAATATTAAAGTTATCCGAAAAGTACCAAAATTTCACCTTAGGCTAAATTAGATATTCCAAATCCAAAAATGAAGTCCATTTTGTAATATAAAATATATATAATTTCAAAAAGTAGGTATTACTATTCATAACGGCTAGTTTGATTGGTTATGGTGTGTTAGAACTCGATGTTGCGTACAACACACGCTACCGCATTATTCAAAGAGAAGTGTACCGTAGAATCTTGGGATGTTTCATTGTAAATTTTTTATGTCCGAATTTAGTCAAAAATTTTAAAATATTTTATTTAAAAAGGGTTCACCATTAAAAGTTGGTAAAAGTGCAATACTGAAAATGAATTTGTTCTTACATTATGTCTAAGAAACTCATAATATGGATTCTAAAATTATAAGGATTATATAAAGTTTAAAATTTAGTTAATACGATTCATAACCTCTTTTGAACGGCTTGTTTGGTAAGTCATGGTGTAATTGAACTTGGTGTTGCGTATAGTGCAAGTGATTGAATTATTTTCAAGAAATAACACACTATGAATTCTTGGGGTGTTACATTATCCCCTCCTTCAATAAATTGCGTCCTCGCAATTTGAAATTGTTCTTCGAAAATAAAAGGTTGAAAATAGAAAATATATTTGTTGGAAAACCCTCATCAGAATTTGGGTTACTAAAATTTAGTCTTAATATGAGGATAAGTGAAATGAAGGGGTCACCAAAAAATTATGATCTCAATTAGAAGAACATTGGTGGAAATTAGAGACATATAATTTGAAGAAAAATGTAAATATTTATAGGTAGTGATTGAGGTCATCAATCACAAACAAGTATAAAATTGAGGTCCTTAAATTCATCAATCTATGATGATTTGAAATACCATCGGTTAATCAAAACACAGGGTATTGGGATAACACATTTTTGACGTTTCAAAATATCTTAGTTGAAATCCCACATCAAAAAATGACTCAATGATGCCTCTATTTAAAATAAAGAGTGAAAAGTATGAAGATTACTGAAAATAACACATAATAGGGTTCCATGTAGGAAAATATGGATATGGAAGAAAAATCTAACCATCAATTATCTGATGGAGAGTGGTAGAGAACTTGGTTATGAAAAGGCCAACAATCCCAAAGCCATAAATTAGTGATGATTTAAGGTACCATCTAGGACAACATTTTTTTCATATGTTCCTTTTATTAATGTTGAGGAACTTATTTATAAGATTGGATAAGATAATATGGAGATATACTTACTTTAAAAATATAGTTTTATCCATTAATAAATTTCTACCACAAACTCATCTTTCACTCTAAAAGATAATAGAACGTAAAAAATTCTATTTACACTATTCGTATATGGTTCCAAAATAAATGAATTTATAATTCATCTGCAATATCTTTTAATAAAAACTAAATTATTTAATCCAGGACATCTCGTGGGCCAGTGGTAGGTGATACACCCTTGTCGCCCTTCGGTTGCGGGTTCAAGTCTCGCAGCTTTTCCGGACGCGACGGGTTGCCGCCCGACTTCTGGGTTGTCCTTTTATGGCAATCAAAAGTTAATCTCAAACTAGAATTTATCCAAAATACTTCTGTCTAAACTCGCAGTCCAACATTTGTAAGGAAGGTAAACATAATGTAGATCCTTTTTCCACGTAATAACATGTGAACACCTTTATGATGTATTCTTTTAAAACACTGCAACATCCTAAATTACCATAAAACCTTATTGATTACATTCCTGATCCCTTATTCCTTAAAGAATAATAGATATACTCCTTCAGTCCAAAAATGCTTTAAACCCCAATAATGATGGAATATACAAATCATTAATCAGTTTCAAGGTAGTCAAGAATATCCAATATAATTTATCCAAATCCATCATGTATTATTCCAAAATCACTACCTCGGTATCAGAACTATATTATTGTGTATCATTCTCTCAACCATATATTTTCCAAAAATTTATCCTGCTATTGAGTCACTTTTCTTTGTCCCACACAATCTCAAGTCCTTAATGAAATAGTACTGCAGTACAATCCTTATATACTCCATAATTATTATAACAAGTATATTGTTGATACAACACTCAATTGACATAATCAATATAAGAACTCTAATCATTCCTCTTCATCTGTGGTAGTATCTTAACATGATTATTATCCAATAGCATCATTTGCGGCATAGTCTGATGACTGGGACATAGGTTCGTGTAGTTTCCAAACTCTTTGCATATGAAGCTTTATACATTTGAAACTATTCTCCTACCCTTGAAGCCACGTAGTTTTTTCCCTTTTCATCCATACTTATAAAAAACTCCCAATCATTTCAGGCAAGTTCCAATGTGTTTCTTCCCACAGTTATCACATATGGGAAAATTCTTCTTTTCCCTATTCCCTTTATCCATCTTTCCCTCTTCCATCCATCTATTCTCTTGCTTCCCTTCAAATCCATAGGACTCAGTAAACTCCTTTCTTATCTTATCAACACATGATATTATTTCTTCATATGATGATAATACATGGGAGACTATTTCTCTTATAAATTAAAGCTTAAGACCATGAAAGATATGATCCTTCCTTCTCTTTGTATCATGTGCATTGCTAGAATTCTCATTCCTTCTACTGGGGGCCATTTCTAAACAATGGCATAAACTAGATCAGTTTATGAATCAAAATACATAATCCCATACATCTAAAACACTTAACATAAATTGAAATATTTATAGATATAATCCATAAACATAAGAATGTTTTCTTTGAGAAAGTATATATTCATAAACCCTTCATAATGATTTGTAATGAAAATGAGAGTTATCCTAAGCATATCCCCTGGGAGTGTCGTAACCAAGAGTGCAGCAAGGCCCGTTGTCGTGCACCAGTTCCCGTTCGAGTCTAGCTCAAAGCGGTGTTTTTTGGTTTTACCCCTAGGTACATCTGTGCCAGAGCCGCCTCTACCTGCTCGTATCCAGACATGGATGTATTACTCGGAAAACTCACAAAATCTCTACAATAACGAAATTCTAGGAAGTTCTTCTATACTATTCCTCAAAGTTCATCTTAGGTATACATGCTCTAATCAGAGTTTATCTAAATATAGCTTAAAAGGTTTGTACTAAACTTCCTCTGATACCAACTGTAACGCCCTGACCCTAGTTACCCAGAGTCTGTGCATTATTACATAACATTGGCATGATCACAAGAAAGATCAAATCTCGAAAGACCGATTGGATTAGTAGACTTGGAAACACTAGATATATTCATAAGTCTTAATTACATCATAAAATGAAAAACTACAACAACAACATAATGTCTCCATAGTCCACACTATTATACCCTCATAATATCCCTGCAGGTCATTCAAAATTTACTTCTTCACTTCCTGGGAAAAATAAAACATAGAAAAGGGGTGAGATCAAATGCCTAGTAAGGATAACAATATAGCGGAAACTTTCATAAATAAGAGTAAACATTTAAGGCAATGTATAACTAAAACAAAAGCCTTTCAAACTTGAACTTTCAATATAGTATTGCATAAATAAAATGAAATAATGCCATTTACTTATTCACATTGATATTCTACTAATCGAATAATCACATGAAAAATCAATAACCACTTTCATAATGATGGAATGCATAATGCTGAACTTTAATTTCTTTGTCAAGGCCTCGTCCAAAGACCATGGGGCTAATTGTAACCGGAACCCAACCCGAAGTGCCTCTAATAACCAGACACCAACCCATAGTGCCTCTAATAACCGGACACCAACCTGGAGTTCCTCTAATAACCGGAGACCAAACCGGAGTTCCTCTAATAACCAGAGACCAAATCGGAGGGCTTACTTTTACCAGTCCCCAACCTGGAACATACTTGTCTAACACATTCATCTGAATGAAAGGTTGAAATATAACATAAACATTTGGATTAAAAATAACTTATTAAATGTCAATACTCTAAACAAAAACCATGAGTGACATAAGAATAACTTATCCATAGTTAAAAATATTACAAATCCATCAATAAAATATGGATGTTTTGTATCATAATAAATCAACATCAAATAAGATTAAAATTCATCTAAGGATGTTGACATAGATGAAATAAAGACTATTTTAGAAAAATATCTATTTCTATTTTGAAATCATTTAAGAGTCTTATATTTATGAAATAAAACATTTTTTTTGAAAATATTCTTATTATCTTGTATGGTAAGCTTCGACGATTTTATAACGGCGGAAAATAGTCACACCCGCCGTATAAGTTAAAAAAACATTATTACCTTAATTTTGTCGAAAAGGTTAAAAATTACCTTGTTTGGAAAACGACAGAAAGATTCTTTTATAAACCTATTATAAAAAGTCAAACAAGGGTATAAATGACTTTAACCCATATTCTAGTAAATAGTAAAAAAAATTTGGAATTCATTTTTAAGAAACATTGATGTGGATGATAAAGAGATCCCAGTAGATTATTACGTATAAACAACCTTGGATAATGAAGAGATTGTGAAATAACCCTTACCAATTTGGTAACATATGAAACATACAACCCATGAAAGAGGTATCATACAATAAATATGTAAATACACATAAATTAGAGTGTACTAACCAAATAATATAATTATGGGTAGTATATACACCACACAAATGGTGATGGTGGCAATATGGCATGAATCTCACGGAAATAAGGAGAGAGATGAAAAACCCTTACCATGTAATTTTCCTTGGTTGGGGTAGGTTAATCTCCTGTATAATGGTGAAATAATTGTTATTAAATTATTCAAGAATCATATATATTAATATTATTTCATATATGATCTTTTAACATTTATTTGTTAATAATATCTTTTAAATATCGTCGTTTCGGGTGTTAATTTACTCATTTTATTTTATATGTTTTGTTACATAAACCGTGTTTTTTATCGATAGGTTGTATCTTATTCATATCCAGAATGATATCAAGTCCTTAAACATCATTTTTAAATCATCATATGATAATTATTTTTTAATGGATATGATGGAGAATGAATCTCATCGCGTTCGTGGAGACGGTAGTCCGTACGTACGCACGAGCGACAATATCATTATTTTGATATTAAAATAATATATAAATGGATGGTATATCATATATAAAGAATAATTAACATTTTATATTTATTATTTACAAGAGTTACACATCATTATTATACTCATCCAAATCATATTATATTGAATAACAATTACACCACGACGTGGAGACGGTAAGTCGTACGTACGCACGTATGGTGACATGTTATTCAAAGGGTGGATAGAATAATAAATATGGTTGTACCATATTTATAATAACATCACAGTATATATAATATACTGGAGTTATTATTTTAGAATGGTAATAACAAAGAAAGAAGAAGTGGAAGAAGAAAGGAACTTGAAAAGGGGTGGTGAAAACATTACCTCTTCTTCAGGTTCTTCCTTTTGATTTGATCAAAAGGGCTCCATAGGTTGGATTTCTGATCAAACTAATGCCTCTAGGTTGTATTGAGGGATGTTGGGAGAGTATTTGGGCAGAGTTTGGCCGAACCAAAAGGCTTTGAAAGAGTGAATAAATGAGAAGGAGGAGTGCCCTTTTATAAGAGGGGTGAGGGGATCCTTTGGAAAAGCTAGAGATATTAGTTTATATTAAATTAATATTCGGTTTCTAATGGCTCCAAAGTTTATTATTCAAAGTTTAAGGTTGGGATAGGTCGAAAACCGCTCAACCAATAGAATTTATACAGGTTTGGGTACTTATATTAACCTTATCTTTAAGTATTAACTTTAAGTTAATTAGTTTCACTTTTACAATGTCTCTTTGTATTTTTATATTATATGGTTAATAAACGTACCATTTACATCCAAGAGACCCCCAAGTGGTCCATTAATGATGAAACTATCATGATATAACTATCTTGGCCGAACCTTAGATTTTTAAGAATTTAATATCAATTAATAATATAATATTTGTTTAAGAACTCTTTTATGTCAATTTTGACACTATTCAATATATGATTTTTGTGAAACTCATAACAGATTGATTACTTCGAAAAAAGTCAATTATATAAATCCTAATATATCATATTATCCTATAAAATTAGTTTAATTCATTAAAAGTTTCATATTATATTTATTGGGGTATTTATAATATCAATTATTTTAATTTTTCGCTATTATAGTAATTAATTCATCATCATTGTGTCATAAATAAATTAAATTATTTAATGTCTAAAAATTATAAATAAAGAATCATTATGTAGGAAATATTTTTATCTTTCTAATGAATATTTATAATATAAAATACAACATATATAACCCTATGTAAAAATTGTTTTTCTAAAAGATATATGCTTGTGTAATTTTTGTATTCATTTTAACTTAATTAAAAAAAAAGTGTCCCTATCACCTACAAGTGGCAAAATGGGGTCCCAAAATCGACCCAATGATGACTATGGTCGAACATGTATCAACAAATAATCATAGGACACGTTTTAGGGTAATTTAGTATTATTATAATATTATTTTTTAACCCTTATTTACTAGATTTACCCTTAACCATGGTAAATAAAATATTTACCGCATTAATTATTCAAAATGTCTAAAAATAAAAGTTACCTATTTACACAATTTGGACATCCTGATTCCAAATATTGAATCCATTTTTCTAAATTCAAAACACAGAAGTGGCAGAAATTAATTTAAAATTAATTCCCGCTGTCAAAACAAAAATCGTGTTTTTAAGAGATAATAACTATCAAAAGATTGACACTTGTTTATGTTCGGTTTAATTGTAAAATTATGTCCAATGACCAAAATTATATTAAATGGTAAAAATATATTCTAAATTTACTTTAAAACTACTTAAATTCATAATTTATCACTATCAATTATTTTGATTAAAAAAGTTGTTTTTAATTAGAATTTAGTAATTTTCACTATTCATCAAAATATTAATGCTATCCGAAAAGTACCAAAATTTCCTCTTAGGCTAAATTTGATATTCCGAATCCAAAAATGAAGTCCATTTGGAAATATAAAATATATATAATTTCAATAAGTAGGTATTACTATTCATAACGGCTAGTTTGATTGGTTATGGTGTGTTAGAACTCGATGTTGCGTACAACACACGCTACTGCATTATTCAAAGAGAAGCATACCGTAGAAGTTTGGGATGTTTCATTTAAATTTTAGATGTCCCCATTTAGTCAAAAAGTTTAAAATATTTTATTTAAAAATGGTTCACCATTAAAAGTTGGTAAAAGTGCAATACTGAAAATGAATTTGTTCGTACATTATGTCTAAGAAACTCATAATTTGGATTGTAAAATTATAAGGATTATATAAAGATTAAAATTTAGTTAATACTATTCATAACCTCTTTTGAACGGCTTGTTTGGTAAGACATGTTGTAATTGAACTTGGTGTTGCGTGTAGTGAAAGTTATTGACTTATTTTGAAGAAATAACACACTATGAATTCTTGGGGTGTTACAAATATCTTTCATAAGTGATATAGATGATCACAAAGTGGGTGTGTGGTTGGTCATATTGTATTACATAGACAAGTCTTGATCCATTGGAAAACATGAATTGTGTGATCTAAATTCTTTTCTATCAGATATATACATATTTTAAATGATGGGTGGATAGTTCTATGATAATATAGTATCCCATATAAAAAATAACTCCAAATTTTTTCTCCTTAATAATCGAATGTTCTAGTAATTAGTTCTGATTGTGATCATCTAATTATACTCCATGATTTCTCTCCTTATTATCCACGTCTTCGCACATAATGGATCTTCATCACTCCTTTATGAACCCACTGTGGTAAATATTTTATACCCATGTCAATAATTTCCCTTTAAAATAGCCACATTCCACATAAAACTAACTACGAAGGATGTCTCCAGCATGTTGATCCATGCCACCATATGTGTTGTTGGGCTATGAACTTATCCGTATTAGGGTTTTCAATACTTTTTAAATCTATTAAAAATATATTCAATTAAAATTTTCATATATTCCAATTCAATACCACATATCCAATGAAAATATTTTTTTAATATAATTCCTCAAATACTCAACATACTACAATAAATACGTCTAAATGAGTCTTAATTGGAATAATGAGATTTGAAAAAATTATTATGATCTTATTCTTCATCAATATGAGACTATTTAACTAAGATCCAATCTAAATTTTCAATAAAATTAGCATTCTTAATGTTTATATATATTGATAATAAATAAAAATAAAAAAATGTGGAACTCCTCAGATTATAAAACCTATAATTCTGTTTTCAAATTTTATAATATATATTAACTTAATATTATTACAGACAAGTCTTAAAATATTTATCTTATTAAATCTTGATAATTCAACAAAAATTTCCAGATTCTTATTAACTATTACTTATCTTCATCATATTAACATCTATTAAAAAATAATAACTCACCCAATTGTGGATACATAATATGCACTTTTTTATTTGTTAAAAACAAATTTTCAATGATGTTTTAATATGTGTTGTGCCTTATTCCCCCTTTTATAAGTATTATTTCATTTCAAATTTTTTCTATATTACTGAAAAGAAATATATTTCTTTTGGAAAAGTTTTATTAGTACATATATAAAAAATTAGCATCAACCATTCCCCTATAAGTCTACTTAATCCAGGATTAGTGTAGAAAAAATACTGTTTGATCAAGAAAATAAATTTTTCCCTTATAAAATAGAATAATAAAAAATGAATCAGCAAAGAAAATTTATGTATTTAAGTGGATTCTTTATGTAATATAAGAGGAAGATATAGGTTTTTATATAAAAAATAGATGAAATCAACCTTAAACACATTGAATAACATTAAAGAATAGGTTAAAAGAGTTCTAGTAACAATAACTGGATCAATATCACTAGTATTATTTATAATTATAATTTTATAATTCCATTTATTAATTTAATTTCAAAAATAATATTTCCATTTAATTTAAATTATCATTTTCAAGATATATATAATACATCTCTTCAATGATATAATATTTAAGAAAATTCATTAATAATAATATTTAAAATTACTATAATATAGCGACCTATGAATTTCATTAATAAAAATTAAAAAAATTTAGATGAATAGTTAATATATATCATTAAGATTCACTCCTAATCCATAGCATTACATTTTATTTTTAGACTAGCAACATAAAAATCGAAATTATGTACATTTCTCATCATCTCACATATTGTTATTCACACTTTAAATCCTTCTTGGTATATCCATTATAAAACCTTTCTCTATAACATGGGGAAAGGAAAAAATAGAAAGGATAAAATTAAATACATAGTAATGATAAACAAGATAGATTTCAAAAAATGATCATATAAAACAGTAATATAAGAATAAATTATAAGATCATAATAATTATATAAAAAGTACACAACCAATCCACAAATGATTATAAAAATGAGTCATCAATGAATCTTAACTGCTATAATTCTATGTTATTCAATCAGACATATACCAACAGTTTTCGTAAATCTATGGTATATGTCCCATATACCAGTAGTTTTCTATAATTGTTGGGATATTCTCTTTAAATGTGGTCTATACCAATGATTTTCAACAACCATTGGTATAGGTGAGAATAATTTACATTCTATGAAAACTTTTACATTTAACCATTAGTAAATTAGTGGATATTCATCAGTTATGACAATGAATACATTTGAAATATTTATATACAAGTGAATATTTCACTTGATACTTATAAATGTTGGTATAGTTTATTAGTGAAATACTATACCAATGGTAGTAAATAATCATTGATATAGAAACCCTCCTAAATTCAAGCCACATGAGATTTCCATCATCACATTTCATTTCTATGAAGATTGAACACTATCACTTACTAAACACCATTTTCATCCCAATACATGATGATTTATACTCTATTTTCTTCTCCATCCATTAAATGTGACGTTCCACTTCCCTAGTCAGTACTATTCTATTCATTATTTTTTAATTTTGTAATGTGTTGTTCTCTTTAAAACAGATCAGTTCTATTTATTATTGTTTATTTTGATTTAGCTAAAAATAAAATAATTTGGTTCTATATTTTTCTATTATATTTTAATTTATTGATATAAATTCATTCAATTCGAATAATTTATATTCAAATTTGTGTTGTCAGGTTTTTTTTATTTTTGATCTTTTCTTTTAGAGTAATGTTATGGTGAGATTTTTTTCTTTTATTTTACAAAATTTAATTCAATGGGAGTCTGTTTATTTGATATTTGTTTATATTAATTGATTAATTTTTTTTTAAATAGATTGAGTCATGTCAATTAGAGTCTATTTTGATTATTTTGGGTAGTTTGGGTTCATTTTAGTTATTTTGAACATAATTTTATTCATTATGGATTTGTTTCACTCTTTCATCCAAGTTAAATTATTTTGAAATTAATATGATTTAGTCATAAATAGGTTGATTCTAATATCTTCAAGATGACTCTATTTGGTTTAGTTTTATTCTTTTCTATTCCATTGAAATAAATTCTTATTAATTTATTTTATGTTAGTTATGGTTATTTTTTTATTTATTTGTTCTATTTTGTGGGGTTTTGGTTAGGATGGGTTAAGATAATTCAATATGGTTTTATTTAATTTATTAATGGATAAATATAGTATTCGCGTACCTAGTTTATCTTTTAGTGGAACAATCAACATCGTAGTCCACTATAAGGAAAGATAATTTTCATAAACATTTTAATGTTGAGGAGGGTCTGTTATATGTATACGATACCAACATGGAATTTATTCCCATGATAAATGGTTAGAAGAAATTATCATTCCAAGAAAATGGTTCACTATTTTGATTATTAATCTCAATTCCTCAACTGTCAATTTCATTTGGCAATCTTATAGTTTCCCAATGATTTTACATGAAAATTATAAATAAATATTTCCAAATAACTCTCATTGAAATGTTTTAGTAAAAGTTTATAATGCCTGAGGATTGACATATATTGTGACTCCATGAATATCCCATATATCATATATATATATACACGAAATTAAGTGATTCTGAGATCTCAATGATCATGATAGTTTGATATGCGATCTTATAATGTTCCCTTAAACCAATATGGATAATCTATTAATTGGAATGAATTAAATAAAAAATATATTTTCAATATCCTATATTCCATAATTTCCCTAGACCATAGTCGATGGGAATATCACTATAACATACCCAATGTATTAATAAGAATAGATTCCTAAAACTAATTTTCCTCAAACTAAAGGATGATATCAAGGAATGAGAGAAAAATTATAATATAATTTGGTGTAATTCCAACATTTAGGCATATATATTGGTAATATTATCCCTACATTTCAAAATAACCCAAGGATGTTCACATTTAGAAATAATTAAATATTAATTATTTAAAATATGAAGTTGTTGTAGTTGATCCATATCAAGCTATTGAAAGGTTTATATGCGTTATCTTAAAGAAATAAACATTGAAATAGATAAATAAATATCCATTCTGAGAATTATTAAGCCACATTATATATATATATATAACATGAAATTTTTAATAAATTATTTATTTTGAGATAAAATTTCTTGGTTATACATTTAATGTTTTGGTATTTGTCACCATTATCATGACAGTGGATAAATATAATGAATTAAATTCCCAACTATGGTGGTAATGGTTGTACATACAAGGAATCACCCCATTATTATAGTATTTTGTGAAATACTGTGTTAGTGAGAGAGTTTTAGTACTCAATAGTAATAACCCCTCCCAAATTACTCTAACTCCCTTTATATTGACTTCATGTAGTACAAAATAGATTCAATGAAATCTTAAATGAATAATGTACATCAGTGAAAATATGAATGGGATTATAGATTTCACCAATTAAACCCAATCATGATGTAAATATGATTTTTCATTTTATTGATCATTAAAACTAAAGAAATAACACAATTCTCATGGAGGTATATAAGGTTACTATATTTAATTCCCTACTTTAGTGGTCGTAGTTATTTTTACATGTAATCATTCCATTATTATAGTTTTTTGTTAAATATTTTTTTATTGAATGATCGTGAGTAATCAATTGTGATAGAGCCTACCCAAATTCATCTCAATCCGATTATATTTTCATCTAGTAGAACAAAATTAGGTAGCATAAATCTTAAATAAAAGAGTTAAGTTAGTGGAAACTCCAAATGAACTATTTATTACACAAATTAAATTGACTAGTTTTTTGAATAATATTTTTGAATCACTTGTTCCATCAATGTAATGAAATAACCCGTGAATATGAAATTTATCTTATATCATATATTAATGTATATGTTCCATATAATTTACAAAATTATCCAGAAAAGGAGAGTGGTGAATGTTACCTAATCCTTCCTTATATATGGGGGAATCAATTCAAACGGTCGCATTATTTTTTACTTAATGTATGTGTACAAAAAATAGTTCTTATTTGTTAGACTATTATCCAAGTTATTGTAAACCAAATTGAAAAATAAAAAAAAATATATGTAAAATGTATTGGTTATACATTCATAATCCAAATCAATTTTATATAGTCTATAATTCTATAATATCACATTTTATATACATTTGACTATGGAAATGGCCAAAAACACCATACACCCATCATAGGAGGAGGAGATCATATATCTATCTATTTATCCTAGTAATGATAAAGTGAAACATAATCATTCCTTTTTTCTGTTGAATTATAATTGCTTCCATCATTGGTGTATATAGTAAACTAATCTTTCAGACTATTAACATCGAAATACAAATGAATGTTTTTAGGATTATATGTCATAAATTTCAGTTTTTAATGATGAGTACTAGGAAAACTGATACATAAATGAAATTATTCATATAATAACATTTGGAGAAAAATAGTTCATCAGATTTGATTCAAAAGAAATAACGTAGATGATTTTATGAAAATGGAATGTGTTTTATGTACAAAGAAAAAGCATAATTTCTTTATATAATTTATGTTGTACCTTCTAGTCCATTGTGTGTGAATTAAACATCACATTTAATCATTGTAAATTTATTATGATTACAAAATCATTATACTATAAAACAATCAAAAACTGCAAGGAATGTGGTCTTTCATTGATACATACCCTTAAATCATTATAACAGTACCTTAAATGAGGCCTTATAAAACATTTTCTTATGCATGTTTTATTTATCTTTGGTTTTCTATGATCTATTTTAATATGGTGTTGTGTATTTTTATAGGATTTTTTTTATTTTTATAGGTGTTGTGTATTTTTACAGGTGATCATTATTTTTTTCATGTGTTGTGTCATAAAATTACTCTTAAATATTACATACATACATGTTTACTCATGGAAATATAAAATAATTTCATACTGACACATATATACATAGTGTAAATTTAGAATAACACATTCACAAAAAATACATCTTTAATTTATTAGAATCCTAAAACTATATGAACATTTAAAACTAATATATAAAAATATAAATATATCACTAAAACATTTTTTCCATATCAAATTAATATTCTCATGTATTGATTATAAATCCATAACTCATTGGATTTGAAAATTTCTATGAAATTTATATTATTAAGCTATCACATTAACTTAGGTCTTATAAAACATGTTCACTGGATGGTTATAGTTCTGTATGATGTTTTACTTGTTCTTTTGACGAATTCAGCTCTATCACATTATTGGGAAAATAACAATTCGATTATAATGTTGTATAATTTTCCATATATTATGTGCATCTATTCAAATTAATTTAATATAGAATCACCTAATATAAAATTCTCCTAGAAAACTCATGAAGTATAATTTTAGGCTTATATAACATTCGAAAAATCTAGCATGTGTTGTCCAATTAATTTATATATATGGAATTCAATTATCATATAAATTTGTGGCAACAAAATTATTAAATGAAAAATATATAAAAAATATATAATATCAGATCTTATTGAATCATGTGATGAAGATGATGAAATATTTAAATAATCTGGTTACTGAAATATTTTTTTAGAAAATGATTTTAACAATGAATCAATATATGTTTAATTTGAAAAATATGTTATATTTGAGGTATATTTGTTGAATATTATAAATTCGTTAAAGTATTAACATGTTTCTTGACCTTTTTATGTTGAGTTCTATTATTATTTCATAGGGTAGTATATGGTTCTACTTGTTATGAAGTGAGTGATTATTTTGGGTAAGCATGGGATGTGCTTCTTACAAGAATGTGAATAAATTTAATACAAATTGTTTGTAATATTTTTTTTGTATTACCAAACTCAAGATTCTATACCAATGGTTTAACGAAAATGTTGGTTTAACATAAATACACCAACCTTTACTAATAGTTTGATTAAACCTTTGTTATATAATCTATCCCAACGGTTCATTAAAACCATTTGTACATGATAAATATAGATCAAATATCCGAAAATTTCCATGAAAACTGTTGGGATAGGGCTATACTCACGCAATATTATCCAACATTTTAAAAAACCATTAGTATACCCTATACTAATTATTTTAGCGGATATACCAATTTTTTTAAACAATTGTAATACGATATATTTTCTATAGTTATTTATTTTTTAAAAATTATTGAATAATAATGGCTATAAAACGTCATAAAAATCATTAGGTATATTTTGAAATCATAATTATTGCCAAATATTTTGGAACCATCATTGGTATAGAACCATATTATAGGTTATGATTAACTACCATGATTATCAAGTGGTAGTGTATTAGGTATCAATACACATTTATATGTATCATAAAAGATCAAAAATCACCACCTAGTTCTCATAGTTGATTATAAATACCTACCTCTTTCTAATTTTTGATCAAGAACATCAAATTGTTTCCCATATTGGATAAATCATATCAAATTGTTTCAAAAAATTATCTCATGAAATATAAAACTATAACTAATTCATTAGAGGGATGTAAAATTTTAGTAACACGTATCACATCATGAAAAAAATAAATATATTTCCACATGATTATTAAATAATCATAATACCACCATGTCATAACTCCTATATAGAAAAATATTTTTATAAATATTTCACCAATTCATCATAGTATAACCCATTGAGAATAAATTTGTTTCATAAAAATCTCATTATCAAAATAATAACTGTTCTGAGAAAAAATAAATATAGTATAATTGTATCATATCATTAATAATGAATTATATTTACCCAGGATGATAACAGAGAGTAAAATTCCATAAAAATAATTGGTATATTTTGTGATAAAAATTCATTTTTTTTCTAAATCTCATATTTAAAATCTAAATGTTTACTAAATATTATGGTAAAAATTTTCCAATAAAATAATAAGAAATAATAAAAAATGTATTCAAGGTTTTTATTGGCCATGATGGTGTGAATTTTTATTCATGTCTATATGATTAAACAAATATTTGTTTCACATTAATGGTAAATAAAAAAATTAACTCATTTAGAAAATGATTTGAATATGAATTTTAAAAAAAATTATTAAAAATATAAAATGAATACAAATTATTCTACAATTAAATATTATAATAATAATAATAAATTAAGCCATTATAATTAAATCATGGATATGAATGAAAATAATTCATGATCGAATAGTAAAGCATAGTCAGTTTTCCATAAATACATTCTTTCACACTCTAATGTAACTAAAGTATGTAAATGAAATATGAAAAATATTTTATCGATAAAAAATAAATGATATAAATATTAAATTGATATATAATATAAGGTTCTTATAATTTCTGTCATGGAAATTTAGGAACAAACAATCCTGAATAAAATGGGATTAATATTTAATCCATTACCTCAGATCTCACCATTAATCATACGTGTTTAAAAATAATTTATAATAAATAATGATTTAGATTATATTAATTCCTAGAAAACACTCATATACATCATATTGTATACGATTTACTTGTATCATATTATCACTAGTTAATTAGAAGGTTTTTCCAAGAATCATTGTTTTGGCTGATAGTTTCCATTCATTTCATGAATGTTTTAGTACAACCATCCAAGTATATATTATTTAATCCGGATTATATATTATCATTAATGATAATAATGATATAAATATGATATATATTCCTTATATATATACTTATATAAATCGATTAAATTTATAAATAGGAAAATGAGTTACAACATTGGTTGAGATGGTAGGTCATACTACACATGAATGTTATTTTCACTTTTCAAAATTTAGAATAAAAGAAACATAAATAAAAACATATATTTAAATAATTATTATTATATAATTTATATATATATAATATTAATTAATTTTATCATTATTACCATCCATGTAAAATAGAACAAAAAATGAATCATATCACTTCATGTAGTTGGTAGTCCACATGAACATACGAGTGACGTTGTCATTTTATAATGGATGGGAGGAAGGTGGATAATGGGTGTTATATCATAATAATAATATTTAATTATATTTAATATGATTAATTAATTATTTTAAAATTAATACGATATAATTATATTAGTTTTAATAAGTTTTAAAATTGAAAATGTATCATTAAGAATTATCCCACTAGGTTGAGAACCCTTTTTTGAATTACACCATATCCATGAAAGTATGGTATAATGAAAAAAATAAATATATAGCATGTGGTCAAGGAATCATGGAATGTATTATGGTATGTTTTGGATTATTTATATGGTTAAAATTTTAATATAATAAATTATAAGTGGTATCATATTATAAGTGGGGGGGGGACACTAGGAATTAATTAATGTATTAAATTAATATATGTTCAATTTTCTAATATAGTAACTAAAAATTGATATGTGTTGAATATTTGATATGTGTATGTATAACATACCTCATAAAATAGTATTTATACATTAATATGTGATTTTTAACACTTATCTCTTTGTTTGAAATCCCTATGAACCTTTTTAATAGTTAGAACATTTTAAATGTTTATAATCATTATGGGTTATGACTGTTATATAAATGAAAATGTGTCAATTAATTGGGTCATGGTTTATATTTTTAACCATATCCCATTCAATTTGGTGAGGATTATATTTTATTATTTCCAAATAAAATCAAAAAATATACTTTATTATAAAATATCAGTAATTTCATTTTTGAAACTATTAATTTAATTTTACATTGAAAAAAATATGATAGATTTTTCTATATAACCATTTTACATATACATTATATTTTTTATTTATTTTAAAAAAATTATCATAATAATTAATTCAAATTTTATTAAAAATAATATTTTTCAAATCATTATTTATATTTTTATGTTAATTTAACAAATAAATTGTTGACAGTGCATAAGAATTTAATGTAATTATTAAATATTATAAATTTAAAAATAAATTACCATGATGAGAAATATTAATTTATATATCAAAGACACAATAATAACTAAACCTATACTCTTATTATCCTTATGTAACAATTTTATAGATATTAAATTTAAGAGAGTGTGATTTATATTTATACTATTATGAAAAAAAATATAATGGATATAATTAAGGGAAAATGACAACTTCTGTCTATATATTAAATAATATGATTCAAGATGATAAAAAAACTCCTAAAATAGGTTAAAAGAAATTTTTAGAGATATTTTAAATCTTTATACCAATGTATTAACCATGTGTTACCATTTTAACCTTACCGAGGTGAGAAATATTATCCAATGATACTATTGATATGAATAATAATAATAATTTCATATTTATCAAATTTGAAAATACAGATTCAAAATATGGAATCAAATTTTAAATATTAAATAATCAGAACTGGTATAACATATTTTTAGAAAAACAATGAAATGAAATGAACAAATTGTTTTTTTCAGAAAAATTCCTTTTGAGTATAAAAATGTTTCTATAACAAATTCGATATAAAAATAAATTATAATGAAAATTACTATCATATTAAATATATAAGAGTATTTATGTTAAATTAAAAATGTTTTAACAGAAAAATTACATTTATTTAATTTCTTAAAAAATAATTGTTTTCAGTAAGAACCAATACTTTTTATTATTCACACATATATCATTCATTTTATAAATATCTCAAAAATTATCCATCAGATATTTTGGATATGATTATTCCAAAAAAATATCATGTTTTATAAAAAATTTCAAAATTTTATTTCTTTTAATTATAATATCCCCACCCCAAATAATTAAATCTTTTGTTGTCGAAAAAATATATTTATAAAGAATGTAATGACTTTTCTAAAAATATACATTAATTATCTAAAACAATTATATATATTCTTAAAAACTATTGTCATTACTATTCATAATTACAATTTTAATGTCTTGGTTATAATTGTCATATTGAAATAATAATATTTTAATAGTATATCATATCTCGTTGAAACTCAGTGTTGTGTCTAACACATGTAATCCAAGAAATTCAATTTACATAAAAATATATATATTCTACAATTTTTGTAGTTTATATTCAACCCCCTTATAAAATTTCACCCTTGAAATATGATCACATCATAAAATAATTTCTAATGATACTTATACTTCTACACATCCTTGGATTCCAATGTAGATTCATCAAATTTCTGGGTTCACCAAAAAATGTTTGACTATGTATGTGGTCTTGTTACATAGAACATTCTCTCAATTATCCATATTATCCTCAATTTATTAATTATAATAGATATATTTCTCTACTGGAACAATATTTTAGTGTGGTGAATGATAAGAATCAGGTATGTGTATCCTCCCGATATATATATTAAACACATAGTAAAATTGAGAGAGATTTGATGGAACCCCTAAGTGATAAGATATCATCCCAATTTAATCAGAAATATGTAAGGGAAAAAATACCATGGGATGAACATTACACTCATTCCAAAAATAATAACTTTATTCTAATGGAATATTTATAATAATATATTTTCACCAACCATGAACTCTAGATCTCATCAGTTATAGTCAATATAATTTTTTTATCAATATAGTGCTGCTCTTATGAACTGTTGAATATATCTATCTGTATCTTCCATCACATCATCTAGATCTATTCCCACTAGCATTCTGTTGGTCAGAGTTGACACTCAATAGGGGGTGAATTGAGTTCCAATTAAAATTTTTGTTAAAATATTTCTCTTAAAATCTCCCAATATAAAAACAAAGTCTAAATGCAGTGAATTTATATAGAGTGTAAATGTTCAATTAGTTTCTCAAAGATTGATTAGGTCTTAGTTAACTTAATCAGAATATGAAATTAACTTTTTAAACTAACATACTAGTTTACAATCACTATAAGCACTTTCTAATTTAAATATCAATGTATCTTTAAAATAGTTTTGTATTTCAATTTTTTTAGTTGTGGAATATGATATATATATATAGTATACTTATGATTTGAAATAAAATTCACAACAGATGTAACCAAGAGGTTCACTCTCAATCCAAGACATAGTCCTCTCAAACAGTTTATATAAAATGATCGACACCATGGATCTGGGTAAACAACAGTGAAAACATTGTCCATGTACAAAGACCTCTACCACGGTTCTTCGGGGGAAAACAAACAACAGATCACAGCTGTCCAGGTCTTACTCAACCTCTACCACTATCCACAGTGGGAAACAAATATTTATAGATTTTGAGTGAGGATTTAAGAATCCTCATGTTTAGCTCAGGAGACAGTGTGTGTATAAAATAAACATGGTATACACACTTCTCGGAATGTAAATGAAAGAATCATTAAGGTAAGTGAGAAAGAGTTTATAAGAGATTTAGTGATTGGACGTGCAGCTCTGGACACATTTGATTTTTCAGAAAATCTTCTGATTCCTTCTTTAGTTTTTCTCTGAAAAACAGAGTGTCATTTTCTTCCATGTTCCAGGTACAGCTTATCAGCTTCAGTGCATGAAGTGTTTGTTGTAGTTCGTCACTCAAGATGCAGGTTGTGTTCTCCTATAGAATATGTTTCTTCGTGTATGTCCATTGTTCATGGAATATGGATGTCTTTCGGTGTGTATCTCATTTTTCAGTATGAAGCATGTTTGTACTCTTCGTGTTTACTTCTTGCTGCTTGCTTCTTTCTCTATACATGCTCCTTGTTCATCTCATTACAACGACACCCCAAATTTTTAGCTAGGTGTTTATCTTACATTTTATAGCTTTCTGCTCCAGAAAATGGGAATGATTACCTTTTGCATCGGTACTAGGTACGGTTCCCTGACATGGCAACAGAGATCATTAAATAACATTAACTGCATTAAAAACAGCAAATGTAACTGTTAGCTTAATATATAAATTTTATTGAGAGTATAGAGATTGATAGGTTGGTAAATCAGGCGTAGACTTCTGTTGTTAGAC
The DNA here is from genome assembly GCA_963277665.1 of Viscum album. NCBI lineage: Eukaryota > Viridiplantae > Streptophyta > Magnoliopsida > Santalales > Viscaceae > Viscum > Viscum album. The sequence goes on from OY728151.1 coordinate 122,555,499, forward strand.
ATGTTCAGTGGACTTTTTGTAGGAGGACCTTCCATCAGTTGATTTTTTGAACATGTATCGGTATCTATATATATTGGTGACTTCATTCTATCGGTAGCTCTTAATCCATCAGTAGCTCATGGGCTATCAGAACTCGATGTATCGGTGACTCTGTACTTGTATCGGTAGACTATGTAATTCGCTTCATATCAGTCGATAGACTGTGTATCAATTGGCCGGTCAGTAGCTCGTATCGGTAGACTTACTCTATCGTCAGTCATCAATCGGTAACTGCCAATGAACTGGTTCTATCGGTAGACTTCTTCATATCGGTAGCTCTATACATATCAGTGATCAAGTGTATACTAGAAGACTTAAGCATACAGGTAGACATGTTCTATCGGTAGCTCGGTTTCTGTCGGTCGCTCTATACATATCGGTAGCCTTATTTTTATCGGTGACTCTTTCCATCAGTAGACTAAGTACCGGTAGATCTGTTATCAGTAGCAATATGCAGCTGAGTGACAAACACTTATCTGTTTTATGCAACACATATCCTATTGGGTTAGAATTAATTTATAACCTATGTTAACATAGATAACCATCGATTAACATATCTCAAGGATTATTTTAACATTATTATCATCATAATAATAGAATATCATATATTGAGTGAATTTGAATATAAATAAACATTAATTGGAATTATCAAAGGTATGTAAAAGAATAATTGGGATTATCAATATAGGTGAGGTCAATAATCTCCCCCTTTTTGATAATCACAACTTATGATATTATAGTTTTTAAAATAATTATTAATTGTATCATAGATAAAATTAAATACAATGATATCAAAAGGGAAAATCATAATATCTCTTCCTTAGATAATATTGTTCCTACTTGAAAATATTTCACCCCCTTTGATACTCGAATAATATTTCTCTCCCTTTGTGATAATCAAAAAGTGGGAAACAAGAAATAAGAAAAGTATCACAATGAGAAATAAAGGAAAGATAATTGTATTAGATGTTGCAAAAAGGTACATATAAAAATACAAAATACAAGAGATTACTATCAAATATCCTAGACATTTGTTCAATCCACATCTTCAATGTGTGATTTGACTTTTGGTTTAGAAGAGGAATAAGGTGGTGTGGATATAGGTGAAGGATTAGGAATTCCGGAAATGATCATAGGAGGCTGAGCCAAAAAAACTATGCCTAGTCTGTACTGTGGAGTCCATTGAGTGATCATAGGTGTGAGACTTCAAATTGCTTGGGTAGGAGTCATTTGAACTAGAGAACCAGTAGAGGCAGAGGTAGTTAAGTTTGGATGAACAATCACTGGCCTGCCATCAACATGCAGGAAAGGCAGAAAAAGATTTCTGAAATCCATAATTTTGCCTCCTCTTCTCTCCATATTATATAGGAAGTCATCCTTGTTCTCCATAAATTTGTCCAACGCTGGAGTTAATTCCCTTAGATTTCTGACTAGCTCTCTGAAGGCTTGATTTACACGAGGTAACTTCAGGTTTTCCAACAGTTGTTTTTAATGATTGTTGAGTTGATGCTTTATGAATATCTTAGAGAAATAGCAGTCCACCTTATCTTTCACATATTTCTGAGAGGTATAAGCTTCACTCATATAGTCTTGGAATATCTTCATCATTTCTCTAGCTGAATCTCTAGTAGCAATCACAACTTTTCTCAGTTCAGATGAGTCCACAAAGCCACTGGTGGAAGCTTGACCAAGCTCCACCTTCATCATAGCTCGAATCTGATTCAAATCCACTGAGGGCTTAGAAGCAATAGAACCAACATAGAAAGAGATAGTTTCCATGAAGTTCTTGGTCAACCCACTAATAAGATTTTGGACTTGAGAATCCTGGGTTTTAACATGATCTTTCATGCTGGTTTTAAAACCTTCAAACACGAAAACCATCTAACTTACAACACTTTTGACATAGGCTAAGTCCTTGTTTGCTTGGTATTTTTAGATCATGTAGGATTCCAAAGAGATAACCGATTTCTTTAGAGTTTCAAGATCTGCTTCCGGTCTAGATATTTGATTTTATCAATTTTTAACTTCTTCGACTATTTCTGTCATAAAGGATGAAAAATTACAACCTAGAGAGAGTTCAAAAAATCTTTCCAACATACTCATCTCTTCAACAAAACAGTGCTTCATCTCAGCAATTGAGGCACTAAAATATTCTTTCAGCACATCTTTTAAGGATTCAAGGTCAGCCCGTGTGATCATATTTGTAGGAGATCTTTCCAAAGATTCTCTTTCAGATGCTAAACTGGGTACTGAGTCAGTCATGATCGACTAAATTGAGGATACTATTAGAGATTTCATCTTCTTAGTCTCTTCCACAAAACTATCCTTAAGATTTTTCATCAAAGTATCCAGGTCATGCATTCTAACCACATATTCAGTTAGTAACTTAGTCTCAACATCATAAATGATTTTTGGTCTATTGAGAGATGCTTCAATGTCAGAATTAGGATAGTATAATCCATAGTCCACAAAACCTGGGCCTTCTACCCAGTCCTCAATATCAACAGCCACTATAACACTTCCAATCTTGGTTTGATGCTCCCCCTCAACCAGGGCATCCTCAAGTAAAACAATAGAATTCTCAGCAGCATTCTCAGCTGCATTCTCAGTGACATTCTTAGCAGGTCTTCCTTTCTAAGGAGAATCTTCAACTATCAGTTCTTTCTCTACAATAGTAGGAGGTTCCTCGGAATTAGGTACAACTTATTCCACTTCTCCTACTACATCCTTAGTAGGCACTAAATATTGTCCAATCTATGGAATAACACTCAAGTCAGATGACAAAGATGCTTCACTTTCATGATTATCTTCTTCATTCTCTACAGCAGCCACATCAACATCCTCTAAAGAAACTTCATACTTGTCGAATTTATATTGATCTATATTCCTAGCAGCTGGTCTAGGAGGTAAATCAGGGTCCCCTCCTTCATCAGTAGAGGACTCTTCCTCTTCTAAATCATTATTGTATTCTGGATCCCCTATATTAGGGCTCAGACTTGGATCCCTCACATCCTTCAGTTTTCAAGAATATACCACATGATTAATCTTATCATAAACCTTCTTGTCATCAGTGAAACATTCTCCTCTCCATGGTTTCCAATTTATTTCATGTATTTGGTTACTGTACTAGTGAAAAAGAAAATTTTCCTTACTACCATTGTCCCATCTTGAGACTCAGCTATTCCTTTCACTTTTATCATTTCTGAGATCAGCATGGAAAGGAACAAGACATTAGTTTTTGACTTGGGTCTAATCAAATCCTCTATTTGAGTCATCAGAAATCTGCATAGATTCAACTTGACTCCATATCTCAAAAGATACAGGAGATAAATATCCTAATATCATTAATTTTCATAGTCTCCTCTCCTTGGTATTAAGACATGTTGAACAAATTTGAACAGAAATCTGTTCTCTCCATCCATTTCAGCAGCTACTACTTGTCTTTGATTTCCATCACCAGTGAGTTCCCCCAAGGTAGTCTCATAATCAGAAATCTAACTTGTAGGTGGTATAGCTTTCGAGACATATCCATATACACCTTCATGCTAAACCTTTAAGCATTCATCCCACCGATTCGATGAAGAGGAAAACTCCTTTCTATTCACAAATGAAGTTACATCGTTCTCATCGTCATATTTCTCAAAACTTACATAGTCATAAACATTTTTCACAATCTTCAGATAGTAGGGGAAATTCTTGTTCGAAATACAATCTACCCACTATTGATATTTTGGCACTTCGAGCACTAACGATTTTCTAGGCAGCAGCCATTCCATGCAGAGCCCCTTTTCGATCACAACTACTCTATTCTGCAAATGAGGATTTGCAGGTCACCTTCCGGATCATGTTCTTCCAACATTACCAATTCCTTCTGGCTCAGAATTTTTCTCCTTTTCTTTAGTCTCATTGGAGTCATCTCTGATGGTAGGATGTTTGGTTTTTTCCATCGCTGGTTCGAGGGATTTAGGGTTGTCGAAAGATTATGGAGCTGAGGTTTCATGGTAAGGGTTTGAGTATCTGTGGATTGATAAGTAGCTATGAATATATTTTTATCATTTAGGAATCATGAAATAAATAAATAAAATGAAATAAAGTAAAAACGATTCATGTTCTAGCGGCAGACAGAAGTTTAAAATAGCGCACTCATCGGTAGGGTCTATTAGTGAGAATTCCTATCAGTGAGGTTACATCGGTGAGGATTCACATCGGTGAGAATTTACATCAGTGAGCATTTACATCGTTGAGAATTTACATCGGTGAGAATTTACATTGGTAAGAATTTACATTAGTAAGGTAGCTACCAATCAAGGTCAATCATTAATAACTCATGTCTAATGTAACATAACCTATCCAAACTCAATGGTTTGGTGAAAATATCAGCTAATTTATGTTGAGTACCAACAAAATAAAGAATAATATCACCCTTTTGGTAATGATATCTCAAGAAATGGTTCTTTACAGAAATGTGTTTGGTCCTAGAGTGAGACATAGGATTCTTAGAAATGTTTATTGCACTAGTGTTGTCACAGTTGGTACAGACATGCATAAAGTCATATCCATAGTCCAAAAGAGTGTGTTTCATCCAATGAATTTGTGCACAGAAATGACCAGCAGCTATATACTCTGCTTCGGCAGTGGACAATGCTACAAAATTCTACTTCTTAATACACCTAGATACTGAGGATTTTCCCAGTAAATGACATGTTCCTGATGTGATTTTTATGTATAACTTTTAACTAGGAAATTCAGAATTTGAATAACTCATTAACTCAAAGGACTGTCCTTTTGGGTAAAACAAACCTAATTTTACAGTGTGTCTAAGATATTTGAAATTTTGTTTAACAGCATGTAAAGGAGATTATTTTCGATTTTCATGAATTCTTACACACATAAACACACTAAACATAATATATGGTCGACTATTAGTAAGGTAAAGTATTCTTCCAATCATACCTCTGTAATTGGTTTAATCCACTGGTTTCCTAGTTTCAACTGCATCCAATTTACAAACTGTACTCATAGGAGTATCGCTTTCCTTAATACTATCCTAAACAAAAAGTTTTAAAAGATCCTTTGTATATTTACTTTGATTCAAAATAATACCATTTTCATTTTGAAAAACATGAAATCCAAGAAAATATTATATTTCTCCCATTAAACTCATTTCAAATTCATATTGCATACTCTTTGAAAAATGAGTACATAAAGAGTGTTTAGAAGATCCAAAAATAATATCATCAAAATAGATTTGAACTACTAAAACATCATTAGATATTATTTTAATAAAAAGAGTTGGATCAGAAATCTTTTTAGTAAAACACTTTGAAATAATAAAATTACTAAGTCTATCATACCAAGCTCTTGGAGCATGTTTTAAACCATATAAAGAATTAGAATGTTTGAAAACTTGACCTGCAAAAAGAGGATTAGTAAATCCAGCTGGTTGTTCAATAAAAACATCTTCAATTATAAAACTATTTTGAAAAGCAATTTTCACATCCATTTGATATAACTTGAAATTCAGATAGGTATCATAGGCAGGTAGAATTATAATGGCTTCTAATCTAGCTACAGGTGCAATGGTTCCCTCATAATCGATATTTTCCAATTGACTATATCCTGGTGCAACTAGTCTAGCTTTCATTCTAACTATGTTTCCAGATTCATCAACTTTGTTTCTAAAAACTCATTTAGTGCCTATTGTAAATGTGTCCTTGGGACTTTCAACTAATTCCCAGAATTTTTTTCTCTCAAATTAATTTAACTCTTCTTGCATTTCCATTACCCAAAATTTATCATTAATTGAATCAATGAAATTTTTAGGTTCAATCTGTGAATGAAAGGCATGATGTTCAACCTAGTTTCTTAGAGAAGCTCTAGTTTGTGTCCCTCTATCAAGATTACCAACAACAACATCTAAAGGATGATTATTTAGAATCCTTGTTGATCTAGTAATGGTAGGAATATAAATTTCATTTTCATCTCTATGTTCAGGTTCTATAGAATTAGATTCTGGAAAATGACCAGAACCTGATATTTTTACAGCAGGTTCATTAGATTTATCATTAAGGTTTAGAATAGTCAAATGTTCTTCAAGATTTTCAAGAGAGGTTTTAGGCTCATGTGGATCAGTTTCATCAAACATGATGTGAACATATTCTTCCACACATTTGGTTCTTTTATTAAAGATTCTATAGGATTTTCTTGTTAAATAATAACCAATAAAAATTCCTTCATCACTCTTAGAAGAAAAATTGTCATGATTATCCTTTGAATTAATAATAAAAACTTTGCATCCAAAGACTCTGAAGTAACTAACTTTGGGGTTTCTAGTATTCCATAGTTCATATGGGGTATTCTGGAGAATAGGTTTAATAAAGACTATTAATAATATAACAAGTTGTATTCAGAGCTTCAGCCCAAAAATAAATAGGCAGTTCATATTCATTAAGCATGGTTCTTGCAATTTCTTAAAGGGTTATATTCCTTCTTTCTACTAAACCATTCTATTGAGGTTTCCTAGGAGCAGAAAACTTATGACTATAGCCATTGTGAGAGAAATAATATTCAAACTCATGATTTTCAAACTCATGTCCATGATCACTTCTTAGTGTTTTAATCTTAAGTCCACTAAGGTTTTCTACAGATTTTGAGTATTTAACAAAGTAAGAACAAGATTCAGTTCTGTGAGCTAATAAGTATACCCAAGTATATCTAGAAAATCATATACTAGGATATATAAATAGTGGTTCCCATTTAAACTAGAAACTCCTGAAGGTCCAAACAAGTCCATGTGAACCAACTCGAGAGGTTGAGAAGTAGAAACTTCTTTCTTTGATATAATAGAAACATTATATTGCTTTACCATTTGATAGGGATTACAAACTTTTTCATTTGTGAATTCAAGTTTAGGTGGACCTCTAACTAAGTTCATCATATTAAATTTTCTAAGTGAAAAGATGTTGTAGTGTCCTAATCTTCTATTCCAAATCCAAGATTCTTTATGAAAAGAATTTAAGTAGGTAACATTTTGTTTAGCTAAAGAATTCAGATCCACAACATTAACATTTTCATTTTTCAAGGAAATTAATACTAAAATATTTTTAGAATTAAAAACATTAAAATATTTGTTTTCAAAAATAACATTAAAACCATCATCACATAATTGAGAAATTCTTAACAGAATATACTTAAGTCCATCAACAAATAAAACATTAGAAACTAAAACTGAATCAGTGTTACCAATTTGGCCAAGGCTGAGGATTTTTCCTTTAGAATTATCGCCAAAGATGACATAACCTCCATCAAATTTTATTAAGCTTTTAAAGCATGAATAATCTCCAGACATATTTCCTGAGCATCCACTATCCAAGTAAATATTTTCTTGTGATAACTCTTGAAACATGTTTCCTACAAAATATATTTAAACAAAAGATGATTTTGGTACCCAGATCTTCTTGGGTCTAGAAAGGTTAGAAATAAAATCTTTAGGTACCCATATTTGTCTTATCGAATTCATATAATTTTTAGAATCAATAGATTTTGAAAGATAAAATTAATATGATCTATAACCATATGAATAACTAGGTGAAGCATATGAATTTCTAGAACTGGAATAAGTAGAATTTTTGCCGGACTTATAGATAAATCGAGTTTTAGTGAACTGTCTCTGTCTAAGTTGGTATCTCAAACCAGTAGTGTATTTTGATGAATATTTCTAGCCTAACATCTGAGTAAGTGTATCTTTTCCCTTTGTGAGCTTTTCTAAGTCCTTTCTAATTTTCTCATTTGACATTTTTAGTTAAGTATTTTCCCATAATAGTTGAGCATTATTTTCTTTTTCTACATCAATAAGAGATTTAACATTTGCAGTAAGAGAATGATGTTTCTTTATTGACTTATATTTTTCCTTAATTTTATTACCTGTTTCTTCTATCACATTTCAATATTCAGATAATTCAGCCTTAGCAATATTTCATCATTGTCTGAATCACTGTTATTTCTAGAATAATAATCATTCAGCATAGGGGAAACAGGTACCTCCGAGGTATTAGTCATGAAGCACATGTTGGCATGATTCTTTTCAGATCCAAAAACATCAGATTCACTTGTGTTGTCCTCCAAATCACTCCATGTAGCTTTCATGGATTTCTTGTATATATTGTCATTATAATATTGTTTCTTTTTGAATTTTAATTTTGGATAGTCAGCCGTCATGTGTCCTTTCCTCATGCACTCATAGCAGACAATGTCATCCTCTTTATTAGATTTCTTCCTATCCTTCTTCCAATGACCCTTGTTGTCATACATTCCTTTGTAATTTCATTTTCTAAAGAACATCTTCTTCCTATAAAACCTCTTGAATTTCCTATCTATTTAGTCCATTTCAGCATCACTGTCTGAATACGAATCATTACTTGTTGAACTTTCAGTAGGTACATGTATTTTCTCTTTGTGTTTCTCTTTGAAGCAGCAGACTTGAATGCCACAGATTTTCTCTTGGGTTCATCATCTTCTTATTTATTTACATTGAGTTCCTCCTCATACAACATAAACTTACCTATTAATTCCTTAACAGGGAGTGTGATGATGTCACATGATTCCCTAATGGAAACAGAATTTCCCCTCCATCATAATGGTAGAAATCTCAAGATTCTTATGATTTGTTCCATTACTAGAACAACCATTCAAAGTGAACTCATAGTATTTACAATCTCATTGAACCTGAGATATATGTCAGAAATAGGTTCATCAGTCTTCATTTTAAATTTATCATATTTAATGGTATAAGTATTAAATCTCATTTCTTTAACATTGGTTGTTCCTTCATGAGAAACAACCAAAGAATACCAAATTTCATAAGAAGATATGAAATTAGAAATTCTTTCAAACTCTACATCTCCTAAAGAACAACACAAAGAATTCATAGCTTTACAATTATTTTTGTAAGCAGTATTTTTGGGTTCATCCCATGTAGTTCATTCAGTTTCTGGAATTTTATATTGAGATTCTATAGTAGTCCAGATATCAAAACCCATACTCTCTAAATGAATTTTCATTTAATGTTTCCACTGGGCATAATTGGAACCATTAATGAAAGGTGGTCGGTTAGTAGCAACACCCTCTACTCTATATTCCATAGCTAGATTTTCGAAAATAGTTTTAAAGAGATAAAATTAAGAACTATCAAAATTTTATGATCATTAAAGATTCATATAAAATCATAGTTTAAAAATAGAATGTTTTGAAAATTTGTATTAATAAACAAACCTCTGATACCAAATGATGGTCATAGTGGATACTCAAGAGGGGGGTGAATTGAGTTCCAATTAAAATTTCTGTTAAAAATTGTTCTATTAAAATCACCATATTTAAAAACAAAGTAAAATTGTAGTGAATTTATACAGAGTGTAAATGTTCAATTAGTTTCTCGAAGATTGATTAGGACTTAGTTAACTTAATCATAAGATGAAATTAACTATTCAAACTAACTTACTGGTTTACAATTAGTATAAACACTTGATAATTTAAATATCAATATAGCTTAAAAATTATTTTGTATTTCAAAGTATTTAGTAGTGGAATATGAAATATATATATATATATAGTATACTTATGATTTAAACTAAAATGCACAACAGATGTAACCAAGAGGTTCAGTCTCAAGCCATGACTAAGCCTTCTCAAATAGTTTATATAAAATGATCGACACCCTGTATCAGGGTAAACAACAGTGAACACATTGTCCAGGTAGAAAGTCCTCTACCACAGTTCTTCATGGGAAAACAGACTACAGCTCACAACTTTTCGTGACTTACTCAACCTCTACCACTATCCACAGTGGGAAAAAAAGAGTTATAGAGTTTGAGTGAGGATTTAAGAATCCTCCATTTTAGCTCAGGAGATAGTGTGTGTATAAAATAAACAGTGTACACACACTTCTCGGAATGTAAATGAAAGAATCATTAATTTAAGTGAGAAATTTTTTAGAAAAGCTTTAGTGATTGGCAGTGCATCTCTGGACTCATAGGATTTTTCAGAAATGATTCTGAGTCCTTCTCTGGTCTTTCACTGAAAAACATAATGGCATTTTCTTCCTTGTTCCTGTAACAGCTTATCAGCTTGAGTGAATGATGTGTTTGTTGTAGTTCTTCACTCAAGATGCAGCTTGTGTTCGCCTCTAGAATAAGTTTCTTTGTGTATTTCTAGTGTTCTTGGAGTATGGATGTCTTTCTGTGTGTAGCTCAGTTTTCAGTATGAAGCTTGTATGTCCTCTTCGTGTTTACTTCTTGTTGCTTGCTGATTTTTCGTTATATAATCCTTTTTCATCTCATTACAACGACGCCACAATTTTTTAGCTAGGTCTTTGTATTACATTTTATAGCTTTCAACTCCGGCAAATGCGAATGATTACATTTTTCATGGGTACTAGGTATGATTCCCTGAAATGGCAACAGAGATCATTAAATAACATTAACTGCGTTAAAAACATATAATGTAACTGTTATATTAATAGATAAATAGTATTCACTGTATAGAGTTTGACTGATTGGTCAATCTTTCATAGCCTTCTTTTGGTAGATGTGTGCAGTGAAATTTGTGTAGCATCACCTTTTATCAGTAGCACTTTCCATAGCTATATATCGGTGACTTCATTCTATCGGTAGCTCTTAATCCATCAGTAGCTCTTGGGCTATCGGTAGCTCGATGTATCAGTGACTATGTACTTGTATCGGTAGAATACGTCAGTCGCTCCATTTCAGTCGCTAGTCTGTGTATTAGTAGGCCAGTCGGTAGCTCATATCGGTAGCCTCAATCTATCGGTAGACTTTTATCAGTAACTGTCTGTGAACAGGTTCTATCGGTAGCTCAGTTTCTGGTGGTAGCTCTGTACATATCGGTAGGCTTAGCTTATCAGTGACTCTGTCTATCAGTAGACTAAGTACATGTATCTTTTTTATAACTAGCTATATGCAGATCAGTGACAAACACTTATCTGCTTTATGCAACACGTATACGATTGGGTTAGAATTAATTTATAACCTATATAAACATAGATAACCATTGACTAACATATCTAAAAGATCATTTTAACATTATTATCATCGTGATAACAGAATACCATATAATGAGACAATTTGAATATAGATAAACATTAATTGGAATTATCAATGGTATGTTAAAGCATAATTGGGATTATCAAAATAGGTGAGGTCAACACATTCATTCACTATCTTCATCCAGGTATGTTGGATTTGTTACCTTCTTACTATATAAGGATTAATAAGTTCCCAAATGAGTTATTAATTTAAATCTATTACTATAAGAAAATAACCATAATGGAAGCTATTGATCATAACTACCATTAGTGGTCAACTAAACCTGATGGTCGTTGAGTTTATTTATATATTTTAGGAAGATCCTCTTATTATTGGTTAAGGGGGCTCCCATAAATGACCCATAGGCACAATGTCACATGGCCCATTACAAGACCCAAACGCCCATGGAACATATTATAATACATGACTCGGAGGCCTAAGACTCAATAACACAAGAAATTCACCACCCAATCACATATATAAATTTATGTGTCTAGTTCCCTACCCTATTTTAATGATTAGAATTAATTTCCCTTAATGATATTCTTAGTGTCAACTTCTAAGGGAAATTAATATACCCTATAGTCTATCCCATCTAGTTAGCTCTACTCTAGCGGAATATACTGGCTCTGATACAATATTTGGGGTTTTCTCTTCTGAAATCCTCCCAATATGATTCTGATCATTTTTTCGTGGAGTATATAAGGTATAAATTCATATAGGGTACATAAGTCATTATGGCTCAAAGGCCTTTGGTGGCCCGAAGGCCCAAATTGGATGAATAGTTTATCTTCATAACCATATTATACTTTCTACAACAGCTACTACATTACTACAATAATATCACTAAAATTCACCCCTATACTAATTTGACAATGGGACCATTGAATGCCATGAAGGAACTTTTTCTATATATTAATATTATCATTGGATCCCTACCACAATTGAAATATATTGAAAATGTTCTCAACATTTCTGCAAGAGTTAAATGGTCCCCTAAGAGAAAACATCATTCTGAAGATGAATTGTGATACTAAAACAAAACTATGTATCTATATTCTGCTAATTTCTATCCAATAACATTTATTTAAAACTCTAATCCCAATTAGATAAAATAGATTGTCTTACACCATGCAATGTCACTACATTAATAATTATTCTCCCACATAGTTGATAAAGTGATAAATATTCATGGATTAATACAATGTGTGTTGAATTAATTAGTCAATGTACTATAAAAAAATATAATTATTCCCTCTAATAATTTTGATGATTATATAGATGAAATACATTGTACAATTTTTCTATTTACATTCAGGTATGGTTAACAGTTGTAACATACCATCTTTCTTTTTTATCCCCTCCTTGATATTATTTTATACCATGAATTAAAACAAATACCCTATAATATTCTTCTTCATGTTTTCACGCTATAAATATTCTATAATATCATTATAAATAAAATAAATTCTATGGTAAATTGATTAAAAAGGAAATATGATATTTATTTACTAGCTCCATAAAATTTGGTATATATGGGAAACATAATTAGTTTATAAAAATTGTCATTCTATCGCCATCATGGTTGAACATAGAAATACTTATCTCTTTATAACATAACACTACATATTTCTTATATTCCTATTTAATGCCGATATGGATAAATATTTTAACACTCATATGACAAGGATATGATATTTACCCATTCCATGGTATTTCAAGTTCCATATTTTTCAAATACATATGTAATGGTTCTGAATCATTCCTTATCATTAAAAAACTAGAATGATGTTATCTACAAAGTGCATCAGCCACCCAATTCATCTTTCTATGGTGTAAATGAATTGATTTGACATAACAATTAATAAATTATAACCATATTATAATGTTAATATTCAACTATTTTTATGTGATTATATACAGAATAATTTTATGATCAATATATATGAAAAAACTCTCACTATAATGATTATAAATCTATATATCCAACCTAAAAATTACCCCAATTATTTTCAAAGTAGAAGTCGAGAAATTTTTGACATGTGTTTTCAGTTTTTGTGGTGGATATTCTATAACCATACCATTCTTAATTAGAAGACTTATTAATTCATTCTTTGATACAATCCAATAGATTAAAAACCCTACACAACTATAGGTTATTATGTGCATTAGTACACTAAAAAAAGTTTTATTTACTTCAATTAAATTACCTTTTAATTCATATTTCATCAAAAAATTAATCCCCTTTCAAATTCATCAGAGATTTTCGATTATATTCTCATGATAAATCACTAAAAATTCCTAAATAATATACATCAAACCATATAAATTAAAAAATTAGTTATTATGGTTGGTCTAGGAAAATTTACAACAAAATCCAACTTTTATTATTTCACATATACACACTATGGGGATATTATATGACCCATGAATGAAGTATTTTGAATCCAAAATATACACTTGGTAAATTTTTCAATTGAATTCTCATTCATGAGGTTCATCAGAATAATTCATAAATGATCATCATTACCTTCCTTCATCACTGGATATATTATAATACCATATATATATATGAACAATAACATATCATGGTTATTTATATAATATATATTAAATAAATCGAGTCATATAGTGTGTGGATTAGTTAGACCAAATATAATCACTACAAATTCTTAGTCTCAATACTTTGTACAAAATGATTTCATGGGTATATTCTCTTTCATAACCCTTAATTAATGATATCCAAATTGATATCAAATATTGAAAAGAACTGATCTTAAAAGAGTAGATCAATAAATTCATCAATATAGGGTAGAGGATAATTATTCATTAGAGTGATCTTGGAGTGTTCTATAAGTTCATTATAATTATCTAGTGACACATCAATATACATAACAAAAAATGTTCAGACCATGGTTAAGAATTATGTTACATTAATTCTTTTTTAATATTTTCATATATTTTATTTTTCAATTCCTACAACACTCTATAGGCCATTATAAAATAATTCTTTGAAATATATGTAGCATGTCAAGTAAGTTTTTTTTTAAATCAGTATAAAATTTCAGTGGGATAAATGCAATTCTTCTATAAATACATCATCCAACTCCCATATAACAGATATATCCTAAATTTAATGTTTCTATTAAAATATTTGATATAGAACCCTTCAATGATTCGATTTAGAAACCACAAGATAGATTTAATTTTCATTTCATGATTGTAATAGTTTACATAATATTATACAATTATTTTTAATTTAGTATATGACATTTCACTTCCCATCTATATTATTTAGTATGGGTTCCATATAAAGATATCCAATCCATGACTATAATCTCATAAAATTATACTAAAGGTAGAATTACAATATTAATTTATTGTGGATTCCCAAAAATCTAAAATTGAGAAGTCATATAGGCTTGAGATGTGACAATTACATAATTGGGATATAAACCCTCTAACATAAAACCTAATCATTTTAGATATAATTCAATAAACATAGAAAATCCCATTAATATTAAATAGTTGTTAGTTAAATATTAAAATAACACATTAAATATTATATAGTGGATAATATGTGTGCATTTCACCATTTCATTCTTGTACCTCACATCAACTATCATGATCACAAGATATTTACCTTTTATTTTCAGATTACAAGTTAGTTGATTCTGATCATCATAAAAAACCATCTAATTTGTGCCTTTATTGTCATAATTCTCTATAATATCCTGGATCCAGGTGCCACTCAACGGGTGCCCTGAATCCAGTTCGCCACATGACCTCAAGCACATTTCCCCAAACTCCAAAGGCTGCCAACTTGCAGTGAGTGAACAAGTTTGATAGTGGGAAAACAAAGCCCTCATTTGTCAATGTGTTGCGCAATGGAATGAATTAAAACATACAAAAACAACTACATTATATATAACCATACACAACTGAAATAAAAATCTGTCGTTGATATAACCAACCAATATTTAAAATTGTGCAACATTCCTCAAATTCTATGAAAACAGCGAGAACATGTTACACAACAATACAGTATAGTTTAAGTACAGAAAAGAAAAATAAAACAAAACAACAGGTAGCATCACAAGACTCATGCTGGTCCCATGATCCACTACTCCTCAGTATAAATAAAGTGCCTGTATAAGGAAACTTTCCCTTATCTACACCTGCAGAAACGTAATCTGTTTGGGACGAAAAGTAAGGCCCAAATAGGGTGTGAGAAATAATCTCAGCTGGCACCCACCAAAGGCTCGTGCTCAACTGTGTGTAAACATGAAACAACAGTGTGAAAAATTAAATTCAATAAACTATGTAGTATTCTAAAGTAACTAACATTCCAGTTATATTTCCATTTTAATATCCATTTTACCATTTAATATTAAGAAAACACCGCAGTCAATTTCTAAGTAAGCAGTCAGCGTCCTCAGACAAGAAAAACCTTACCAATAGGTAATCAAAATCCAAACACATGAATCTTCCCACAGGCAAACAAATATTACCCTATGGTTTAAAAAGGTGTCTCCCTCAGACACAGAGTCAATTGAATACATGCACGGAAGAAGTTTCCCTTAGGCTAAGAGAAGATTTCCCTCAGGATAATACAGTCATGCCCAATGGATATAGTTAAACACTTCCCTCAGGCAAAAGTAACCGGGCCATGCCCAACATGTAAATAAGTAGTTCACATACAATTCCCCTCAAGGAAAAAGTAATGCGAAATGTAAATAAGGCATACCCTCTTGTATCCTGGCCAAAGAGCTAAACAGAGGAACGCACCCCTAGAGTGGTCATAGATCCAAGCAGCGATCCCAAACAACAATGTAATATCACATTTAATTACCTATACAATTCTAGGTTTTAAAAATAGCCACGACCTCAGCCTAATGAAACCCCAAATATGGGTTTGTAGATCAAAACAACAAAAACGCAAGACAGTTGG
The DNA here is from genome assembly GCA_963277665.1 of Viscum album. Taxonomy (NCBI): domain Eukaryota; kingdom Viridiplantae; phylum Streptophyta; class Magnoliopsida; order Santalales; family Viscaceae; genus Viscum; species Viscum album. The sequence continues at coordinate 122,571,588 of OY728151.1, forward strand.
AAAATAAACACCAAGCAACCTACCTTAAATGCCAACGAACGTTATATGTGGATGCTGATTCCAGAAATTCCCAAGAATGACATAGATCTAAGGTAGAAGAAACTCTGTTTAAACTTAAATAACATACATTAAAGGATGAATTGGCAAGATAAACACTAAGAGGAGTAAGCTCTTACCCGTGCGGTTCCAACGAGGTCGATGGAGGCAGAATCGGATTCCCGACGTGAACTTGGAGGATCCTCCAAACTCCGGCCTTCCTATATCAAGCTCTCTTCATCTTCTATGCCTTCCCTGTGAACAGGGGAGGCTACTGCCCATTTTAAGAAGAAAAAAAATTATACGTCATATATTTCCAAGTGCACAGTGTGTATTTCCGATTTTTAAACTATTACTTGGAAGGCTTCCTGTCAGCGTGGCACTGTTCATAATCTGACATGACTACATAGCGTGTCTCCTTGAGTAAACAGTGTGTTTTGTTGCATATATGTCCACCACCTTTCTATTCTCTTGCCAACTGACTACACAACATATAAGGGACCACTACACGGTGTGTAGTCAGTCATTACACCCTTTGTTGCCGACATGGCAACACACCCTGTGTAATCATCCCACACGGACAAAAGTACACAGCGTGTGGAAAAGTACACGGCATGTATTTCAAAAATTTAGGATTTCTCCCCATTTTCATTATTTTTATTAAAAAAACATAAGGAAAAGTGAAAAGAAGGAACATGTACCTTGATACTAAGAACTGGGTTCTTACAAACATCCTCCCTTAAAGCAATTCGTCCCCGAATTTCCATTCCATGGGTGGTGAAGTTAAATATGACAATAACTTAGGCCACTGAGCACAGACGCCAATCTCCCCCTTCAAGGTTTCGTCTTGCACTCGGCCATGCTGCCATAACACCCGTACGTGGGGAACTGACCGGCCTAGTAGAAACTTCATGCTCCTATCAATGATACGAATCAGATGCTCCGTAAAGGGTGAATCTACCTCAATCTCAACCTCCTCGGGCTGAAAAACATGAGACGCGTCTGAATGATATCGGCGTAACTGAGATATATGGAACATGTCGTGTATGGCATGGTACCTCTGTGGTAACTGCAACCGATATGCAAACACCTCGACTCTCTCTAGGATCTCAAATGGCCCCACATACCTCGGTGAAATTTTACCCTATCTCCTGATCCATTTGTGTCGGAACCTCGGCGAAACACGCAAGAAAACCTGATCCCTAACCACAAACTCCAAAGGTCGTCTACGGCAATCAGCATAAGACTTCTGACAAGACTGCGTTGTAGGAATCGGCTTCTTAATCAACTAATCCTGCTCAGAAGTCTCTTGTATGAGTCATGGTCCTGGTAAAGATACCTCACTTTCATATAATAAGCACATGGGTGATCGGCATTTCCTACCATATAAATCCTCGTATGGTTCCATCTCGATATTTTCCTGAAAAAATTGTTATAAGAAAACTAGAATAGGGGTATATGCTTCTCCAAAGATCCCTCAATGTCTAGGACGCATGCACGCAACATGTCCTCAAGAACGTGTATCGTACACTCTGACTGGCCATCGGTCTGAGGGTGGTAAGCTGTGCTGAGAAGCACCTGTGTACCATGTTCCCTCTATGAACTCTGCCAGAAACAAGACATTAAATAGACATCCCTATCTGAAATGATAGAACTAGTGACCCCATGAAGACGTACGATCTCTCGGATATACAACTTCTCGAGCTCATCAACTCCCATGGTCTCTTTGATAGGAAAAAAGTGAGATACCTTTGTGAGTCCATCCCCAACAACCCACAAAACATCATTGGCTCGAGGTGACCTCGGCAACCCAGTGACGAAGTCCATTGTGACATCATCCCATTTCCACTCTAGAATAGGTAACTGCTGTAATAGTCTGGCTGGCCTCTGATGATCCAGCTTCACCTGATGACAGGTGAAACACCATTTAACAAAACTAGCTATATCTCTCTCCACACCCGGCCACCAGTACTGACGTCTCAAGTCACGGTACATCTTGGTAACTTCAGGATGAACTACCCAAGATGAAGCATGAAACTCCCGCATCAGCTCCTCGCGTATATCCAATAGAACCTATACTATTCCATAGAAATGCAGAACCTCGTCATCTCCAATCGTCCACCTAGGAGGAGGGTCCCCACTTGACACTGACTACCACAGAACTCGGCCTTCTAAATCAGATAGCAATCTCTTCTTCAATATATCTTGGAGGGTATAAGTCACAGCTAAAGAGGAACTTTAAGTCTACCCCTGACGGTCATGCACCTCCAAATGCATCTCAGAGAACAAATCTATAAGCTGCCACTGGCAACTGGTCTCCTGCACAACATGTATCTGAGTCTTATTTCTCAGTGCATTAGCTAATGCATTACCTTTACCAGGTGTATAGGCAATCTCAGAATCGAAGGATTGAAGGTTTTCGACCCACCTTCCCTGCCTCAGATTCAAGTCACGATGAGTAAAGATATACATGAGACTTTTGTGATCGGTGAAAACCACAAAATGTTCTCCCAAGAGATAGTGTCTCCAACAACGCAATGCATGCACAACTGCAGCCATCTCGTGATCATGTGTCGGGTAATTCCTCTTATGTGGATGAAACTGTTGAGACCCATATGCAACAACTCGATCACACTACATCAACACAACTCCTTTCCCAATCCCTGATGCATCACAGTAAACTGTATAGCTATGCCCATGCTCTGGGAGTATCATGATCAGTGCTAATGTCAACTTTCCCTTCAGGTGCTGAAAAGTTGTCTCACAAGCTCTTGTCCAAACAAACATCACACCCTTCTTAGTCAAACTCATCAACAGTGCTGCTAAGAAGGAAAATTCTTATATGAAGATTCTATAGTAACAAGCTAGCCCTCAGAAACTCCGTACCTCAATCACGTTCTTAGGCTGCTCACAGTAAACTACTACTATCACCTTCTCTAGGACTATTGAAACTCCTGCCTCTTAGATGATATGACCCATGATGTGAATCAGGTCCATCCAAAAGTGGCACTTTGAGAGCATAGCATATAGACGATTCTCTCTTAGTGTACTCAATACGATCTCAATATAGGTGGCATGGTCGTGTCGAGTGTGAGAGTACACAAAGATTTCGTACCTGAATACTACCACGAAAGAATCCAGATAAGGATGGAACACACGATTCATCAAGGCCATGAAAACTTCTGGCACGTTCATGAGTCCGAATGGCATAACCATATACTCATATAGACCATACCTACTCCTGAAAATTGTGATAGGTATATCAGATGGTCTAACCCGCAGTTGATGATATCCTTATCTAAAGTCAATCTTCGAGAACACTCATGCCCCATGATTTTGACCAAAAAGATCATCAATCCTTGGAAAGGGATATCGGTTAATAACTGTCAAATAGTTCAGCTTCCGATAATCCACACAGAGTCTGAGGGTACCATCCGTATTTTTCACAAAGAGGACCGGAGAACTCCTTGGAGAAGTACTGGGTTGGATGAAACCCTTTTCCTACAACTCCTCTAACTGCCTCTTGAACTTCTGCAACACACATGTATAATCTTATAAAGAGGAATGGACACCGGCGTTGCTCCTGGAACATGATCAACAGTGAAATCCACCTCTCGTTCTAGAGGTAGACCTGAAAAGTCATCCAGGATGACATCCCTGAAATGATCAACCACTGGAGGGAAATCCGTCTGACAAGTCTCCTGGTCATCCAGATATAAACTCGAAATCCGAGCTATGACACCACCTCACCCATGATGCTTGGGTCCATCTCTACTCACCTGAACATCCCACTCGCCCTTGTATGGAAACTCTCCACCCTATGGTTATGTGAAACTCACCCTATGATGATAGAAATCAACAAAGTCTCTAAAGGTAAACAACCAGTCCATCTCGAGAATGACATCAATTCTCATCATCATTAAGACATAGAGGTCCCAAAGGAAGTGACACCCCCTAACCTCAAGGGGGAACTCCTTTCTATAAAACACCCTAGCCATTCTTGTCCTCAACGTAGTGTCTAGCATCATGATATCAGAAGAAGAAAAACACAGAGCCCAAGGATATCCACAACAGGAACATATATAAAACAATATGTCGCACCCGTATCAAAAAGTACTGAAGATAAAATATGAAGCTACTAGAATAGTACCTCTGATTGTAGATGGTCCATGATCCTGCTCATGCTGGGTCTTTTGCATTGCATATGCCTGCCCAGTGCCATGGACCATCGACATAGCCATAATACCCTGAGCTATCCCGCCCTGCTGCCTCTAAGATCCTGGTGTTTGGCTACCACAACCACGACCACCGTCTCTGTCTACACGCCCGGACGTATTCCAGTTCCTTGACTTGTAAAAATCCATTGGTTCGCTCCCACACGTGGAGTCTGCACAGAACCCCTTTCACTAGCCACTGGTGGAAACACCCTGCAAAAGCGCCATAGATGACCCATCTTTCTGCAAGCTCGGAACTCCACTAGGTCTCGTGGACACTGAGGTATCTTGTTCCCCTACTTACCACACTGCTATCACATTACCCTACCACCTGAAAAATTCCATTAACTGGTACTGCCACCCTGAGAGAATTCCATCTTTCTATTCCTCTTACCATCTGAAGTAGTACTAGTAACTGGTGCTGAACTGCCCTGGACCACACCACTAGATTCCCGCAGGTTCCTCTTTGAAATCAGTGTCTGATTCACAATAGCATGTACTGAAGGAAACCTGAAAACATTCACCATCGCTCAGATGTCATATCGCAGACCATCCTCAAAATGTCTGGCTCTCAGTGTCTCATCACCCACTAGTATTGGTGAAAAACGCTAACGCTCAGTGAAATTAGTAGAATAGTCCACCACCAATATAGCGCCCTACTGTAGATTCATGAACTCCCGAGCTCTATCTGCCCTTAGCATCTATGGGATGAAGAATTCATAGAAGGCTTCCTGAAAATCCTCCCACACCATGTCTCTATGATGATATGACTGGGTGGTAACATCCCACCATCTCTTGGCAGAATCACGCAGCATGTAAGTTGAGAGATTTACCCTGTGCCCTGGAGGCGTCTCAAAATGATCGAAAATAGTCTGCATCAATCCTAGCCACAATTCCACAGCCTGTGGTCCACCATCCGCTGAAAATGTCGGCGGATGCTGCAGTTGAAATATAAGAGTCAGCTCAGCCATATATGTGGCAGCTGACGGTGCTACCTGAAAGGTCTGTATGAACAACATAAATCCTTCACGGATCTGCACCTTTGTGCCTATGTCCGGTAGAATAGTTGACACTGCATCTGGCTTTGCTAGAGGATCAACTAGTAGCCCATCGCCCACCATCTCCGGAGTATACTCATTGCCGGTATCCTAGAGAACAATGTGCGGTCGTCTCAGCGGCATGACTCTACAAGGTCGAATGCACACCTTAGAACAAGATTTACAATGACCGAAAATGAAGAAACCCAAAAGGAAAAAGCAGGAAGAAGGAATTCCAAATTATCAAAACAAGTTTACATGGCGTGTATACTGACTACACGGCGTGTTCTTTAATTCCCTTCCCCTTCCCGGGTCCTTCTGCATGGCTTAGCCCCACGGATCCTGTTTGAACAAAACTACACTGTGTGTATATCAACTACATGGCATGTATGGTGTTATTTCCAACTTCTTTTGTCGCTTGTGAAATGGCTGACTACTCGGCTTGACACTACACGACATGTTACACCCGCACACCGTGTGTCAACAAACCCGTTTCCCAGTCACACGGCTATGTCCACACGGTCTATCCTCGGACAACACTACACGGTGTGTCCCACAAATACACGACGTGGCCATGTAGAGGTGACACTGACCCGTGTTGTTAGTTACATAGTCGAGTCCCCAGGTCGCACCACACGCCATGTTCATCATTGACACATAGTGTACTCAAGATGATAACACTGATTTGTGTTGTTAGTTACACGGTCGTGTCCCCAGGTCGCACCACATGGTGTGTTATTCATTGACACAGCGTGTTCACCCCAAGCTCTTCCCTTCCCCGTGTCGTCACCCACACAATTTGTGACACATGAAGTGACTACACAACATGTACTCTGGGTAGACAACGTATACTTAAAAAATTTATTTTTCTTCCCAAATACAAGACCATACATGACGTGTTGAAGGTACTACATGGCATTTATACTGGAAATTCTGAAAATTATTCCACAGAAACTTCCCTAGAACCCAGAAAACACTGAAAAACAACACCTAAGTGTGATATTCCAATCCGTGAGGGCCGATACTCCCCACGAATCAAATTTTGGCATCTTATATATGTTATAACATAATAAACAGTAAATGATCCACCACATTCTGCTTAATGGGGGCCCATACTCCACAAAAACAAAAGATTGACGTTCATTCTATAAACAGGCACACACAATAATAACCTATCAAACCGTAGGTATCTATCCAATTAGCTATCACAACAACATTCTTTTACTAGCACAACATCAATCACAACAAAATGGGATTTCTAATGCACCTACAAGGCATGGAAACTATGGATGACATGTGATTTCTAGCATATTCCTAAATGATGTATGAATTGTCATACCCTCATCTCATCGGGTTGTAACTAAATAGAGCCCATGAATAACAAATAAACAGCATAATACAAGTGTTTCACCATTCAGTGAAATTAAATCAACTATAACATTGCAAAATCAGAAAAATTACAATACAAGGTAAATTGGATTTTCCCTGTTCAAGGGTTTGCTACGCTTGGGTACAACTTTTTACCAACTACCGTTCCTGTCCTATCCCTGACTAAGGTTCAAAATATCAAGTCAAAGAAAATAATTCATCTGATACCAATTTGTAACGTCCTGGATCCGGAAGACACTCAATGGCTACCCCAGACCTAGTTCGCCACGTGACCCCAAGAGCATTTCCCCAAATGCTAGAGGCTACCAACTAGCAGCGGGGGCCCAGGTCTGATAGTGGGGAAACTATGCCCTCATTTGTCAAACTGTAGCGCAACGGAATGAATTAAAACATACAACAAAAACTATAGTAGATATAACCATACACAACTGAAATAAACAACTGCCGTAGATATAACCAAACAGTATATATAATGGTGCAACATTCCTCAAATTCTATGAAAACAACCAGAACATGTTACACAACAATATAGTGCAGTACAAGTATAGAAAAAAAAATAGAAAAAAACAGTCGGTAACATCGTGAGCCTCGGCCCGGTCCCATGCTCCCCTAATCCTCAGTAGAAATATAGTACCTGTATAAGGACCCCTAACCTTATCTACACCTGTAGAAACGTAATCTGTTTGGGCCGAAAATCATGGCCCAAGTAGGGTGTGAGAAATAATCTCAGCCGGCACCCACCAAAGGCTCGTGATCAACTGTGTGTAAACATGAAACACCAATGTGCAAAATTAAATGCAATAAACTAATTAGTACACAAAAGTAACTAACTTACTAGTTATATATCCATTTTAATATCCATTTAACAATTTAATATTAAGAAAACACCACAATGAATTTCTAAGTAAGCAGCCAGCGTCCTCATACAAGTAAAACCTTACCCTCAGGTAATCAAAATCCAAACACAAGTATCATCCCACATGAATACAGATATTTCCCTTGGGTGTACAATGGTGTCTCCCACAGGCACAGAGTCTATTGCCCATTTGAACAGAAGAAGATTCCCTCAGGCTAAGAGAATATTTCCCTCAGGCTAATACAGTCATGCACTCAGGCTATAGTAAAACACTGCCCTCAGGCACAAGTAATCGGGCCATGCCCAACATGTAAATAATAAGTTCACATACAATTCCTCTCAAAGCAAAATTAATGTGAAATGTAAATATGGAATACCCTCGGGTATCCTGGACAAACAACTAAATAGAGGAACGCACCCCTGGGGTGCTCCTAGATCCAAGCAGAGATCCCAAATAGTATTTTAATATCATAGCTAATTACCTATACAATTCTAGGTATTTAAAATATCCACTACCTCAGCCTCACAACACCGCAAATATGGGTTCATAGCTCAAAACACACAAAAATGCATGAAAATTGGAAAACAAACACCATGCCACATACCATAAATGCCAACGAACGTTATACATGAATGTCAATTCCATAAATTCCCAAGAAAAATGTAGATATTCTATAGAATAAACTCTGTTTAAACCTAAATAACATCCATTAGTGGATGAATTGTCAAGAGACACACCAGGAGGAGGAAGCTCTTACCCGTGCAGTTCCAACGAGGTCGACGGAGGCGGAATCAGATTCCCGATGTGCACTCTGTTTATCCTCGATGCTTCGTCCTTCCGCTCCTGATCTCTCATCCCGTTATAATCCTTCCTTATTAACAAGGGAGGATACTACCAATTTTATGTGAAAACAACAAAGTACAGAACATGTATTTCCAAGTACATGATGTGTAATTCCCATTTTTAAACTATTCCTATGGCGGATTACTGCCAGCGTGGCACTGTTCATCTACCAACATGACTACATGGCATGTCTCCATGAGTAAATGGCATGTTCTATCTCACCGCTAGCCACCACCTTACTCTTTGCCTACCGACTAACTATATGGGGTGTAGTCGGTCTTTACACCCTTCATTGCCGACATGGCTACACACCCTGTGTACTCTTCCCACATGGCGAAAAGTACATGGCGTGTGGAAAAGTACACTGAGTGTATTTCCAAAATTTAGGATTTCTCCCCATTTTTCTTTATTTTTATTAAAAAACAAAAGGAAAATAGAAAAGAAGGAACTCGTACCTCAAAACATAGAACCGGGTTCTTACATTCTCATACACATTACATTTAATGCATCAGGGAATGCGTGGTGTAGTGGTTGGAATCTTACATTTTTCCATTGTTTCAATGGTCCTTTTCATTAGAATTTGATATGAATGGGATTTATGTCCCGCCTTTCCTCTTAAAAGGTATGATATTTATAGTCATGTAATTACTTTTATGATTATTATCAATATCCTATCATTTTTGGAGATATCATTATTCCTTTTCATCTTTTATTTAAACATTTTTATGACCAAACAGATGTCGAGTATTGCATTTGTTTTGTTTTGTTGAATAATAATAATTTGGTAAAACCATGGGGATGTGCATGGTATGTGATTGGTTAATGAAAATCATGTGGTTTTTTCAATGAAAAAATGTTCCAAATTGAGATCTACTAGAAGGGAGGAATGATATGAATAAATTAGGTGTCCTATCTCCCAAAATCATACTCCCTCAAAATGAGGGGGTTTACAAGGTTGTTTTATAGTTTGGAAAACCATGCACCCACATAGGATTAAGTTTTCACCCCAGATAGTAGGTCCACATTGATGGGTAACATGGTTTTGATAATACTATGTCATGCCTTTGAAGCACTATACAAGGGATTTTAGGATTCATAAATTTTATTTAAAAATTTTTAAAACGCATTATATTTTCCCTGGATATTCTAGATTGACCAAAAATTAATCTCGTTTCTATTGGAGGATAATTAAAGGATTCCAATGCACCTCAAACAACATTTAATGTGAATCAAATATCTATTGGATGATATCGAACACTATATACTATGAAATCTATTTGATATTAATATTTATCTCTCTCATATCTTTCATCCCCTTGGATGTGATACATTTCACCATTAAAAATTTTTATGATATAGGTTTGGATTTTTTTGGATATTGATCCTAGAGTTTGTTCTAACATCTTCCTCTCAGTTGTGGTTTCTATCATATATCATTCAAATTAGAGCTATAGTTTGGATAAAATTCATCAAAAATATTGTGGTAAGTTGTATAAATGATAATTACTACAATATTTTTCTCATATTGGGGTTATCATTGTGACTTTTTTCCCATGTTGGAAAAATTAAATTATGAAAATAAAGAGGGTGAATTTAATTCCATGAAATGGTGTGACCCTTCACAGTTCATGTTGGAACAGTTGGATTTAATGTAGTTAGGCTTATTAGAAAACCATGGGTTGTGATAATTACCTTGGAAGGGTTATAATGTAATTTAAAAATAAAATAATGGGTAAAAAATTAAACTAACTCCTTGTTTTATTTTTAATAATGAGATTTAAAGGGTTAAATGGATTATTCATGAAGGGTTAACGAGTTGTGTAATTAATTGATGATGAATATGTTAACAGAGATTCTATCATATTATATCTTATGATTAATTATAATATCCATGGTTTTAATTGATAAATGGAATAGTGTACCATGATTTGAATAATTGATACTAAGGTTAATGATGTTGAACCTTGATATATATGTCTGTGTGTGTGTGTGTGTGAGTGATATAGTTAATTGTTTATAAATGAGTTATGGCTTCGATATTAATGCTCCAAATACAAATGGGGTGCTATATTGGTGCTCTAGGACACGGAGTCATACAATTGAACATTGACTTTTGGGAAATGAAATAATTAATAAAATACCCACGGGGTTCTTGACTGATGATCTTGGTCATTAATATATATTTATATGTAAATGAGAACAATGAGTTGTCGTTTAGGGACTGATGCTCCAAATAACCATGGGGTTCCAAACGACTTTTCTAGGCCCCCCGATGAATGAATGTGAAGTTAGAATTACAAAAATTAGTATGAAATAATGATTTCTGATTACCCTATGATGTATGATTCATAATCTCTAATGGGTCAATGTAGGTATGATGTTGCTGACTGATGAATAATAAATTTTAATCTTGTTTACCTATACATTTTGTGATTTATTCTCTACACAACTGTATATGTTATTATAGGCTAGATATTTCATTAGACGTTGGTGGTGGTAGTCCACTGAGTTGTACCCTCACCCTTATCATGTTTTAGGTTCATTACATAAATAGACTACATATTTGTTGGACTAGATTAGTGAAATATCTCTATGTTAGATGGATGAGTTGGGATTCATTATACATTATTGATGAGGAAACTGGAAATTATTCCATTAACCATTGGGAGATCTTAGTTTGTCATTATTTTTGGATCTCAATAGACATTTTACACTTGTATGAAATTTCATATTTTCTACATTTGTTTTGGTCATTTTCTTTGTCTAGTGATTCATCATAAGAAACTTTCTCATTATTAGTTGTTTTTTATTTTAATTTGGATATTGTTTATTTTTTCACTGTTGTAGAACTTTTATAAAGTGGTAAATCTCTTCCAATGATACATATTACACCATGGATGTTAGTCGGAATCCTATCGCATATATGGGTGGGGGATGAGGAAATGTAATGAACTGATTCAGGGCACCAACATGTGGAACTCGGGTCAATATATTATAATGTGGTATTTGATGATGTTCATTTATTTCCATGTGAGATACTATTTTGGAAAGGTATACATCAGACTATTGTGAGTCATTTCATTGTCATGAGCTTGTACATTAAATTATCTAACCCATGTGCATGGGGAAACCCATGTTCCAAGGGTCGGATTATTTTTATTAATTTTTTTAATTGCAATATATATTTACATCATCATTGGTGATTGTAATTTTGTGTGATGTTATTTTTTTCACAATATTTCATCAGGGATTTTTATGGGATTATATTTGATTATACATGAAACATTTGAGAAACTCATGAATTTATCTAACATGCATCGTGATAGGCACACACATCATTGATTAATTTAAAATAAATTTAGCCTATGAGGAATTAAAAATTTAAAAATATGTTAAATTGTGAAATTTGAAATGGTTAAAATGGGTGTATAATGGTAAACATATGATATTCGTGTTTTTAATCTATTTTGTCTAGGACCCAAGTTAGGGATGGTTTTCGGATGTAATAGTGTTGTGGTTTTAATAATGTGTAGGTGTATGAGGGATTCATTTTTATATTTTTTTATAAATCACATTTATGTAAATTTTTGATGTATTTTTCTATTTTTTCTAATATGTATTCTAATAATTATAGTGGCTTGACACCACAATGATTTTTTTTGTATAATGATGTGTCAATATTACTAGAAAAAACACTCTAGGATTGGAAACAATGGGATTAATAGTTCCATGTTAATTAGTGATAGAGATGTTATGTGAGAACTTTTCACACTTTATATAGTTCATGGATACAGATTTACAGAATGCTATATAGAACATGACTAATCTGATATAGGGATTCAGGTGGTAGCACCCTCTAACCTTCACTAGAGATGGTGTACCTAAGGTAAATAATTAAATTATTATGCATATATTGAACATTCATGACCATTTAGTGACACATAATAATAAAATAATCAATTTAGATAATTATATTTTACGAGGATAAGATAAAAACTGTTGGAATATTTAGTCTTTGGATCACCCATTAGAGTTCATTAAATTGAAATACATCTAGGATATGTTCCTTGTGATCTTTTATCCCAAGACACTAATACATGAAAGGATCTAAGAGTTTATATTGTTAACCCAATGATTCATTTCATTTATTGTATATTCATATCGATTCATCGGTTTTCAGTGATTTATACCAACCTTTGTAGGAGATGAGGAAACTATTGTGAAATTTTTTTTGGACAAAATTAAACATGTGAATAATTCATGTATCTTCCATATGAAAAATATCACTGATTAAATGAATTAGTATATCATTTATTATCGGTTCTTGAAAGAAGATTCTAGTGGGGTATAGGGGGTTTCTTTTGGATGACCATGAGGTACAACTTTTGAGGGTGTGATGATTCATTATAATAATTTCAAACAAGAAAATGGAAAATATAGTATCTAGGTAAAACGATCAGGTTCCTAGGTAAATACTTGATTTATATTTCATTAGTGTCGTAGGTATATTTACAATCATTCATAGACCATGAGCACTCTTGTAGTGACGATTTTTCATACAAATTGTACACTTACAACGATTATTCAATAACCCATGAATTATGGGTAATGACGGAGGATCTAGACCATACCAAATTACTATATGGGGAACTTCTACATTAAAATAATATGAAATTTGTAGTACTATTGTACATGATAGTTGATACATTAGACAAGGGTCATCAGAAATAGAGCATCCATATAAATAGATTATAGAATCTCAAGGGGCTCGAGTAGGAGCACTGGGAAAGGGGATAAGTCACATGCATTCTATTTAGCCTACACATATGAAAATAAAGGTTTTTCCATAAATAGTTATAGGTTCTATTATTATAGATTATATGATTATGAGTTTTTTAATTAATACAGGAGCCCAAAAATATTTTATACATTTAAAACTTGTTAATGGTTTAAGTCTAATTTTGGTTTTTCTGAATGGGGTTATGAAAATCAACAAACTATTTATTGTATGATCAAAGTAAATATGTGTTTATAATGTATATCTCTAGAGTTTGGTTTTAATCATTTCATTTTGGATCATTAAATACATTAAATATCATTTTTCCTTGATATTTAAAATTTAATAGCTTCTATTATACGGATCCCACAACAATTATTTATATGAGAGATTATCCTTTACGTATCCTGAGTGTAACCATTATATTCATTTTAAATAATGAGATATACTAACTATTCAAGAAGGTTCATTTCATTATAAATTGTGGGACCCCACAACCCTTTTACATGTATATTTTTTGAAAAAGGTGGATTAATTTTTTTTCATTCCATATATAGTGAATTTGTTTCATGACATGCTTTTTGTGGACTTCTTAGAGATTCCACTTGAGAGATATGTTGAGATTACAATTGAGATAATTCCTAGAACTAAACAATATGTAATTCAAACATAATGAAAAATACTATTGGAGTTTCATGATATTTAGAATTATCTTGAATAATTTATTGTTTAATGATTTATCCAACTAAGTATATCACGTTGTGTCGCTCCAGTTTTTTTTACTAACAAGGTTGATGGGTCTTTGAGCATATGTTTCAATTACCAAATGTAGAACTTCATTATAGTTATGAACTGATATCCTCTTCAATACATTGGAAATATATTTTTCCAAATTATAGGATATTTTTTTCCATGATTTATTTGTGGTTAGGGCGTTATCAGATAATATTGAGAACTTATGATATAATAAGGACTGAATTCATAAATATATATGGACAATAAAAGCTATTTATGATACCATCAAGGGTGGTAAATTCTTCAAATATAATTATTTACTTGATGTACTATATCATCCACATATACATGGATCAATTTGAAGTTTTTTCCATCAATTATACCTTGGTGTACTCCCAGACCAATAATGAATATTCCAAACCTCTTAACAGCATCCAGAGTACACTAAGAGTGCATGAGCTATACACCGCGATAAATGAGTGTCAATTATTGATTGACATGGTAAATATCATGGGTCATGTCATATGAATGTCAGGGTTTTAATATACCTAGTGTTTTCTTAGGACGTTATTTAATGGTATTATCCTTAAAAACTAATTTGAAAAATTATAGGTTTAACGTGCTACTATCTGATATTCACATTAAAAATTTCTCTCTTTGTTGTTCTTTTTTTTGGGTTAGACCAAGATGGGAATAAAATTTAAATGTTCTAAATCATGTGTTAATTCTATCTAAGAGTTATATAAAAGTTAACTACTCCACTAATTTCTATCCCACATAAGTTGGGTGTGCAGTATGCCATTTGTTTTTTTAGAAATTAATAATTTGGTATTTTTATACATAGAGACTAACTCCCAGCATATTAATGAAGATAAGTGAGGCCAAAAAATTGAATTTTTCTATGAATCACATAATGTTTTCCATGGTAGTTTATTACATATTGTGTCTATGACATTACCTACTGGGAGAAAATATTACTCTGTATACCAATCACAAAAGATTATTGTATATCTTTCAAAAAATATATTTTAATATTCAGATATGGATATGGGTTTATTATATGTTTCAATTTGTTCTAGACTATAAGCTAGGGAAGGGAAATAGTTTTTAATATAATATTATCCTGAAAACATTAAAATAATAAGATTACGAGTCAATCTATGATTGGAAAATGGTAGATATATTCACATAATACCTATAGAGGATCTAAAATTCGATGAGAAAATTGACCTTCTATAACTATCTTTTGATCCCACTCTTATTAGATAGATCAAGGAGTGAAAATAGGAGTATATGATGTCTTTTTCAATGAGAGAGAGCCTTACTGGTGGGGGTTCACCATCTAATTCAACTATATATGGGGATGAGATTATATATATCTATAGACTTGTTATTATTCCTATGTGAATGTGTGGGGAGATGATGTGTGAGTTTTATTTCTTGAAGTTTGTGGTTCATCCTTCTTTAAATAAAACTTATTGTGGCCTATATCAACATTATCGATGTATGGGAATGAAAATGGAATTGAATGTTTTGTAACAATATTCTACACCTGTTATTAGGTAAAGGCTGAGCATCATCGAGCATGTGGTTTTATACTATTGATTCATATCTATAATTGTTGTGAGAAACTGTTACCACTAAAATTGTCATCGATCTTCCTAGTGAACCATAAAATAATGATTCAATATGTGTCATTTGAGACTAGTTGAATAAAGTGTAACATTTTGTGCGAATTAGGAAAAAATTCATGGATAGTCAGTTGGGGATATGCATGTTCTATATAGAATCCATTTTCATGAGGTTCGATGGATGATACTTTCAGATAGTTACTCATGTTTTAAATTGTTCTTATGGAAATTCATGAATAAGGATCATGGTACACATGCCTACTTAATTATAGCTTTTCCCCCACAGAATGAAATGAAATGGAAAAATACTATTTAGGTGTGAGAGGACTAGTTGTGAGCATGAATTCTATAAATTAGAGGATCTTTATAGAAATGCTAATTACTCAATTAGATTTCCTAAAAAATTATATATCATGTGACTATTAAAATGGAACCAAATATGGAACTATACAGTTGGACATGTCGATAACCTCGATGATGGATGGACGTGTGAGATTAAGAGTTTTTGGGAATGATTAACATTCAAGAGATATCAATGCATGTTCTATTGATTTAGATATATATGGATATAGATTGATGTAGGTGTAAATGTTATATTGACTCACATCATAGACCTCTTGAGTTTATAGTGTGAAATTGTGTATTTCTTTCAGTGTTTTCGAGGTTGGGTCGTTGTAGGATTTTGATGGAAGGCATGTTGGTTCCCATGTTTGATAGAATTTTTGAGATTTTATAGAGTATTAGACTGGTTGTGAATTTATTGGATATTATGTAGAAGTAGAGTTCTATAAATGATTTCATTCAAAATTCTTTGATTCAGATGTATAACCCAAAAATTATCAGATCATTAACATTTATAATATTTACTTTGTGGTTGATTTGTTCTTTGAATATCATTTGAATAATTTTATATTTTTTAATGAGAATGTGTTGAAGGGAATAAAAATGTTGAAAATCAAAGTATTACGGAAGAATGTATATACATAGTTGGAAACAATTTCTAGGGAATTAAAAATGTCAGCCTCGTTTCTTAAAAAGTTCATATTCGAAGATCAGTAAGGCTTGGGAGAGAAGATTAAGGACAAGGTGTTATAAGTTGGGGATATTCTAAGATCCCAACCTTTCTAGAGATATATAATGGTTTTTTGGAATTTTATTGTTCTTATTTTTATCATACCTTTATTGGTTCCTTTTATGGGGTTTTTTGGTTGAATTTATAGAATTTTTTAATCCCATGGGGATGTACACAATTTGTTCACTATGTGGTAAAATCATATGGGGTTCCCAAATAAATAGTTAATCCCATTGTGAGCCACTAGATAGTGGGCCAAGGGCTGACCAAACCATTTTATCTCCCTCCCATAGACCATAAACTATTGTCCAGAGGGGCTTCTCATGGTTGGAACACGGTTGGGAAAATTGTCTGTGATATATAATAGAGATATATGGTTGGAGATCATGGATTGGAAAATAATGAATCCATCCAAGGAAAAAATTCATATGGGATTTTAAAACTACAAAAAATCTATTTAGAAATTCCAAAACCCCTAGTTCTTATCCCTTATAATCTACTACCAACATAAAATGAGTTACATTGCTTCTGGAGTGTCTCGAGAGGATTCAAAGGCTCCTCAATTATCTTTTCTGTGGATTAATCATTAAGTGTATGCTATCAAAAGCTCTATGATAGTAATATCTTCCTCATTTATATTACTAGGTCTCCCATATTTATTTCCCAAATTGGGTTTAATTCTAACATTTTTGATGGATGAGATCATGGTTTTATATGAACATGTTTCATTTTATCATGATCCTAGATTTTAGTACTAGATAATCCTCAATATTATTATTTCAATCATTTTACATAGAATTCAGAGCTATATTTTGGAAATAGTTTTTCAATGATCTTGAGGTTTGGGGTTGAAATTATACTTTCCATAGAATTGATTAAAATATTTTGTATGTAATTTTTCTATTGTGTTTTAATGATGTGAAATTTTGACTAAAAATATTGAATGTGGTGAATTTAATTCCCTATAAAATGGGACCCTTCATGAATCTTGTTGAACACAATGGAATTAATGAGGCTTGGATTTTTGGAAACCCAAAGTGTGTTCTAATTACCACTAAATTATTATAAATGTAATTTATAAAGAAAATTATATGATTTTGTAAATTTAATAAATACATATGCCATTTTTATAAATGATAGGTAAGAGGTTAAATATCTAAACCTTGAATAGTTAATGAGTTATAAAATTAATTGATGAAGAATGGATAACAGAGAATCATTCATATTATCCATTTTTAATATTAGAAATTAACTATGGGTTTGATTGAAAAATAAGATGGTACAATATGATGTGATTGATATCAAATAATTTTAATAATGTTGAATCCTGAAATATATGTGTGATATTGTGAATGATTTATCAATGAGTTGTGGGTTGGGGACTAATTCATCAAATACAAATTGGGTTCTAGACTAATGATAATGGACCTCGATGCATACTTTCCAACAATTTGGTTTTGGATTTCTAATGATTCTACAAATAGCCATGGGGTTATAGATATGATATCTAGTCCCCTGATATATATATATATATATATATATATATAAATATGAAAAATAATTTTTTTAGTCATGGTATGATGCTCCAAATATTAATGGGGTTGCAAACTGCATCTCTAGTATCCTCATTCATGAATGTGAAATTGGAATTTGGTGAATTTTGAAATCACATGAATGATTTAGATGTGATAACCCGATGGGGTATAGTTCAGACTATAAAATGTGTTGAAGAGGGTATGATGTGGTTGAATTAATAATAAAAATGACAAAATTGAATACCTCTATATTTTTTCATTATTCTTTACATGATATTTTATAAATATATATACTATATATTACTTTAGACATCATGGATAGTGGATTACTGGTTTTTACAGACTCCATACCTAGGTCTCCAAATTGGTACCCAAATAAACAACATATTCATGACATAATAAGGTAAAGATCACTAAGATCTATGTATAAATTGGAATTCAGGGTGGAGAATGGTTGGGGGAACGAGAGATGATATTGGGACCCACTAAGATATGTATTTATTTCTTTAATTTTGGGTTTCATTAGACATTGGCACTATGTTTGGAATTAAATATTTACTATTATGGATATGGTCATTTTCTATATCATGGGATACATAATGGGATATTCTTAATTATTTTTTATTGTTTTATTTAATTTATATAATGTTTAATTATTTCTTCTATTGTTTTACTTTGATAAATAGCATATTGTATCATCACTATACACATTCTACGCTCGCTACAAGTTATAAGATTTTAGTGTACTAGGTGTTGAACCTGAGGTCATGTAACAAACTAGATTGGGGAATAGACATGTATAACCTAGGTCAAAATGTTACATTATTTCCAAAAATTGTAATATAGATAGTGGTAATATATTTATAGCATGTGATTTATTCAATATTTCATGAGAATTCATCTTACATTTCTTTTCAAAACCTTGGTAATGTTAGAAATATCAAACTTCAATTTATACATTGAAAGAACAAAAAACTACTACTTCAGTGATAAAAAATTATCTTATAGCTAACACTTTTTGAAGATTTCGTTTTTAGAAAACCAATAACAGATCAATTTTTTTCAAGGAAAAGTATTAAACTAGAATAATAAATTGAAAGTCATATAACATTTTCCTTCATAGGTACTCGAGGAATTATCTTCATTATTTTACGACTAAATTATTTAATACTCTATTATTTTACATCTAATATTGGGGGTAATTACCAAAAAATTTCATCCTAAATTCATCCCATTCCATGTATTCAATTTTAACATCCTTCCAAAAATTCCAAACATTCATATTCCATTGATATTCAATAGCTTTAAAATGATAAATGTATAGGTAATTTTTTTTGTGAAATGATAACTATATAGAAGAAATGATATTCATAATGGTGTTGATCTATCAACCTTTCACTAGTACATGAGAGTTCCTACTAATAAATACGGGTTTCCTCACGAATGACTTCAACATTCATTGGTACGACTTTTATAAAATCTAGAATCATAGCATAAATCAAGGCCTAAGAATGTAGTGTATTTATATAAACCATATAATGAATTATAACTTCGGTATCATTTGTGTAATTTTGTCTAAAATAACAACATTTTTCATCAGATAAATTATTATAATGAATTTATCCAGTTCCATCTATTGACTAAAACAAAATATAAAAATTTAATGAATCACTATATAATAGTGAGCGTGATATATCTTATAATTCTGAAATATCATTCAAAATATTTATAAAGAAATATATATTCTTCGAAATCTATGGAACCATAGGTTTAACCTATATTTTATATGGTATTTTCCTAATCATTAGGATTTTATCCAATAGTTATACATATTCCTAGGTTTTACATAACTTGTTTCTATCCCAATTCACTAAATATTGAAGAAACCCTTCTCTGATACCAAATATCGTGACTTAAAAATTTGATACATAAATATTATATCTATTTAGAGTAATATTTTATATTTAAAATTATGAACTACACAAGAATGGAAAGTTTTAGTTTCATTCGAAATAATATAAATAAACTAGTTATTTATGTATACATTCACATTCTCAGATAATGTTCCTCCCGAATTGAACACTTCTTGAAACACCCTACCAGAAAAGATTCATCATAACCTAGGGAATAGAAAATTTTAAAGGGTTAGTCTAGATGCTCAATAAGGGATAACACAGAAGATATCAATCAATGATCATGGGTAAGAATAAGATATGAATAAGGTTACGATCTCATTACTATTTCATACATTGTTCATAAAAAATAAGTTAACGATCACAAACATTATTCAACAAATTATAATATATGATTTCGAATGAAAGGAATCATAAAGGTGAAAAAAATTATAAATAAATCATTAAACATACTTTTATACCATAATCATGGTGTAAATATGAGGAAATATCATATGTAAGGAAATTGTTTCATATATCCGGGTTAGCTTAGAAAACAATAAAAACACAGATTATTTTCCATCAACACCTATTTCACATATCATAATCTATCATCATCACCTATTTTTTATAGTGGATCAAGAATACCTAATTATTTACCATGGTGGATAATGAATATCAAATGATTACCCATAGTCCATCGTGGACATCATAATTTTTCCACTGTTATCTCATGGGATAAAAAACAACCACAATGCATTTTTGGGATATATTATTCTGGTCCCGAAAATCACTTAAATAAAACCATACATATTTGTGTGAAAATACTATAAATAATTCAGTTTATCATCACATCCTAACCCATGTAATGAAAATGGGGTTTTGAAATTTTTCATAAATTCAACATAGCATTACATATTCAAAATAAATGGCTTTCATAATCATCTCATATTCACAATTATACTCCATTAAAAGAATGAATAATGAGGCTTTCATCGGATCATATCCCCCTTAAATTAAATTATTCATCATGGATGTCATCATAAATGATATTTTTAAATATTATTGGAATATTGTTTATGGAAAATACACATTTAATTTTGAAATAACTTAGTTGATAAAAGTTTCCAAAATATAATGTACTTTTTTTATTAAAATGATACCCATAATTTTTTAAATTATTACATAAATAATTTAGTGGTCATGATTGAGGGAAATTTTATTCATGTAAATGTATGAATTACTGCATTCAAGAAACAAGAAGATTGTTCCTTCAAAAAAATTAAAAAAATCAAATTTTGGTAAACATGAATTTAAAAAATTATTTAATAATTATAATAAATTTTCTATTTCAAATTATTGAAATCAATAAAATAATGTTAAAAAATTCATAACTCAATAGAAAAATATAGTCTATTTTATTTAATAACAATATTTTTGTCTCCTGAGTATGAATGTGAGAAAAATTAAATGAAAAAATATATTCTATATAAAGAAAAACAAGATAATAAATATTTTTTATATTTTTTATATAAGGTTCATAAAAATTCTTCATTAGAAATTCATGCTATAATAATCCAGAATAAAATGAGATTCAAACATAAATCCCTTACCAAAGGTATTATCTTTCATCATAAACATTAGAAACTACAGAATGATAAATATATATTTTTAAAACTTGTTTTCTTGAACCATGTTCAAATATATCATAACATATATTAATTACTTATAAAATATTACTACCCAATTATTAATTTTTTTATTAGATTTATTTTTCAATGTGTTAATTTCATTGTTTTTTCAGTAATGTTTTGTTTTGTAAGAATGGGTCCTTATAATTTTATTTTGGTTCTATTAGCTCCAAAATTTTAATTATTATATAAATATAAAATATATTAATAATATGTATATATTTATACATATTCAACTCTAAAATGTAGTAATAAAATAATAAATTATATTCTTCGAGGATATGTTTAGTAGTGTGTTGGCATGAATGTGGTTTCCAAATTTTAATTCATGAAATACAATGAAGGTAAATAATAATTCACAATTTAGGAATAATTATTATCTCATATATATATATATATATTATTTAATAATTTTATCATTCTTACCATCTATTTAAATGAAAGTGAGAAATGACTTGAATTTCATGGTGGAGGTGGTAGTCTACATGTGTGCATGAGAGACGTTATCGTTCTAAAAATGATGGGAAGATGGGGGTACTGGTTTTTTACATCATTAAAATTAAAATTAAAAAAACATAACAGTTACAAATGATACCATAAAAAAATTTAATATAACCCTTTCACATATATATAATAGTGTATATTTATTTAGAATATTATTTAAGGTTAGTAAATAATCCTAATTTTATTTTTCAATGATATTTTAAATTAATATATTTTATATTTCTAATAATTGAGTAAAAAAATGTTGTCATTTAGTGATAATTTAAGGTAACTTTTCAATAGATAATAATTTGATAATAAATATCCATTATAAAATCAATTAATAAGTCAATATAGTGAACATTTATGAAAACCATTATCCTTTTATTATACTTTTAAAAATAATTATTCATATTAATGTGAAGATAGTTACATTTTGTATTTTCTAATTTGATAAATTAATTTAAACTCCACAATAAAAAATATAATATGTTGTCCACATATTTGAGTCTTGGATTTAAACATAAAATTTACATTCATCCATATTGATATATTCTATTGTTATTGAAATGTTTAATCCTTAACTAAATTTTTTCCCCGACATTACATATTTTATTGTTACTAAAGTGAAAAATATTTATGACGGGTTTTAATTTTATGAAAAAATAGGCCTTTTTAAATAGCATTGAATATATTAATTAAAAAATAGAAAAAGTTTTCAATTTTTCAAATTTAGAAAATTTTAAGAATTTAATATAAGTTAAGAGGGTAAAATGTAATGAAATAATATATTTTTCATAAAAAATAATTTTTAAGTAAAAAATTTTATTCCTATATTTATATATGAGATTGAAAGATATTAAAAAATATTTAATTTTTAGTAATATTATTGAACATATTTTTGATTTACATAATTCTAAATAAAAATGGGACTTTCTATATTCTTTAAGAAAAATAATAGTTTTCAGTAAAAATATGTATTTTCCCCTATTCACTAAAAATTAAATCATTTATGAAAAATACCAAAAACTGACCCTATGATTATTTTATTATTTTTATTTTGGAATGTATTATTTATAAAATGTCTAAAAATTAGTAGTAATATTTTATCACACAAAAAGAAAAATATGGTTAAAATTTTTTTTCAAAGAATATAATGAATTTATTAATAATATATTTAACATATCTAAAACATTTAAAAATAATTTTTCAAAATAATTTTTCCATATTTTAAACCAAAATTTTATTAGCTATGTCATAATTGTTTCATTCAAATTATAATATTTTGAAAATATTTATGAATCTGTTTAAACTCATTGTTTCATGTGACAGAAACTATCAAAGAAATTAAATAAATTTGAAAATAAATATATTCTATAATCTAATGGTGTTATATTATACAACCTTATAAAAATTTCTCCTTTAAAATTCCATAACATAGATAAAAATAAAATTGGATACATCTACCTCATCAGATTCGTCATGTTCTTAGGTATCATCCAAAAATTTATTATTTCAGCATAAAACATTGACTAGATGAGTTGAGTTGTTTAATAGATTGTTTATTTTATTATTTAAATTCCACATCAGTTGTTCCCCAAATGGAATACCAATATCTATTTGATCATACTCCATATTAATTATAAATGAAGGATCATGTGTCGAATTATCTAGAGAGATGCATGGAACTCTTCATTAACTAATAGTTAATTCGGGGACTTCCCATGTGATAAGATATCATCCTAATATGATCAAAAATCATAGAGGGGATAATATACCTATGTCTCAGACTTCTATAAATTCAAAATCTAATAACCTATTTGTAATTAGATATTCTGAATCACAGTTTTTCACAAACATAAAAAATTATATCTCACTGAAAATTGGTAACAAAACATTTTTCGACATTGACCTGCTCTTATATGGTGCAAAGTGGATGTCACATTTTCTTACATTTCATTTTATATATCCATCAAAAATATCATTTTTTCTATAAACATCATCTTATTATTTGGCCATCCTTTACTTCTTCTCATATAGGGTTGTATGAGGTTACATATAATTTTTTTTCAAAGATATTATACCATGAAAATTCAAAACAATTAGTGTGTTAATCCCAAAAATAAGTTGAAAATAAAAGAAGAATTATCTCAAAATGATTCTGATAATTTGATTGTTCTTTTTAGATAGACCATATTTGTGAGGAAGATATACAATATTGAATCTCAACTCTATATCTAGAGCCTAGTGATGAATTATTTGAATCATCAATAAAAAAATTGGATCCAAATAAGATACCATATGATATGGTAATCCATAATGCATCAAAGCATATTTAATAAATAAACAAGAAATTGGACTACAATAAAAATATTCCCTAATGTAAATGATTTATATTGACATCTTAAGTTGACTTAATACAACAAAAGATGCATTGTTCCAATGAGATGTTTCAGGTGTCTAATAAAAAAACTATAGTAATGTTCTCCAATTTCCATTATAGTATGTAAAATGGTTATAACATCCAATTTTCTTCTATCACATAGAAACAGAATTCTAACATATCGGAATTCAAGAAACCTACTCTGTAGTATGCCACTTTTTCTTTTTCAATAACAAGTATTCATTTATATTTATATTAATTTTTTATCTTCAATATTAATAAGTAATAATGAACTATGAGCATTATCAGGGAGCTCATTAATAAAATATGGCATGGATGGGACACATATATACATCCTAATTAATATAATTCCATGAAAATCATGGTTTAACTCATGGAAATTTTTTATTTTTTATGAATTTCTATATCATAATTACAAACCCCTTTATTCATTAAATAAATATTTCAATGAAAATTAATATATGAATGATATAATGATTCCAAATTTCCTTTAGGTATCATGTTCCATAATTCACAAACCTATATGTGCTGGATATCATTAAATCATTATCATGAAAAATTAGCTTGGTAGGAGGTAATATATTGTGCAGTCATAATTGTTAATCAATTTTGGCCAACTTATTTGGTGAATATTTGAAAAATTCTATATAGTCATATACTTAAACCTTTTACAATCCATATATTCATCACACCATTCCTTATATAGATTATAGATCAACATATTAAATTAAAAAATTATCATATGTTTCTCGATATCTTGATTCATGTAAATTATTTCATATATTTTTAATTAGTATAATGAAAATGCTATTAGAATACCATTCTGCAAGAAAAAACAAGATATTCATTTCATTAATGAATCTTAATAGATTACAAACCCTTAAACACTATAGGGTAGTGTGAACATAGTTTCATTGACCAACCATATCTTTAGTTCCTTGAAATTATCTTCATGTTTTTATCTCTACATGAACATAACCCCCTTCCATGTTAACATGGTGATTATATTTTATTTTAACGAGAAGTCTTTCCATATTATAATTAACATCCATCCAACCAAAAAAACTATAGATTCTGGTTACATTGGACTGAATGGTCCATTTCTAAATAACTTATGTCATTAGAGGATATACTAACCTAACATTACATGATATTATATGAACCATGAATGAAACATTATAAATCCAAAATTTACACTTGTTAGGTTTTTTATACATCTTCCCCAACCATGGAGTCTAAATGAAATGTTTCAAATGATCTTCATTCCCTTCTTTTATTATGATTATATGTTCCAATGAACAAGTGACAGAACATGATTTATTGCTCAATTCAACCAAGGAGGAGGACTCTGAAATTATGGGGATGTCTCTAGAGGTGTCTCTCAATGATGAGAAATATTCATGGAATGAAAAACATGAAACAATTTTGGTATCAAGATTCAACCATGTCAAGATCGGTGATGAGGATTACATTCAGTTATAAGACCAGCTTGATTCTCTGTTTGAGAAACTGATATTTCTGGGGGAAAACATATCGATTTCATTATTAACACTAAAACTATCATGGAAAACTGATTTTAGTAATATAAGGTTTCTCTTTAACATCCCAATTTATATTGGTGGTTTTGGTTGGTCGTATTGAGATAAATGTTTTTGGAAAGATATGCAAACCCTTTGACCCCATTGTTGTTTGAATTTGTTTTGAAGTTTGGACTAGTTTTCAAAACTCTACATGGACCAGATCTAGAATTTGATCAGAGCATGAAGTCCCCATTAGTGCAGGCCCTTTGTATTTGGATGTTTGAGAGGGTATGTCTTTTTCATCGGTTCAATGTTAGTACACGTATGCCCAGGACTGTTTGTCGAATGGTCATGTGTTGGTGAAGGATTTTTTTCATGTTATAGTTGCAGGGGTGGGGTAGGGCCAATAGTTTTCTATAGTTACATGTGTTTATTCAGTTAACTATTGTGGCTTCCCAATTTTTCCTTAAATGTGTTTTGATAATAAAAAATTATTTTTATTCACTCAAAAACACTTTTAAAAATGTAAAAGTGTTTATTTCAAAATATTTGATCAAACAATTAATCAATTTGAGGTATGGGATACTTGTTCATGATAATGATCATGAAATGATACTTATAATCTATGAAAATACACTTACCCATATTTTTTATGCACACAATTTTTAGATTCCCACAAAAAAGATGTACTAGTGAATATGAATGAATTATAAATATTCTTTTAGAGTTTCTTATCCAATTCCTATATCTCAAAAGGTTATATTCCATACGGATTCTCTTAATTTTTTTATCATTATTTATGAGTACTATTAAAAAATATACAACAAGATTTAGAGGAATACAATTTAGTTCTTCTAGAATGGAATATAAAAACTCATGTAAAAAAGGGACATTCTCGATGTTCAGTTTCTCTACAACCATTAAATATAGATACCATATTTTATTATGAATAAAAAATAGAATATAAAATTCTTATCCCTTGGGATTTCATCTTCATCCTCACACATATAAATAATCATCAGTTCATTTGGAATATGAAATTTTACAACCCTTATATATATTTTTTTGTACTATGAAAAATAAATAAAATCCACCCATATTATAAAATACAATTATACTAATGAATTAATAATAATATTTTCCATAGCTAATTTATAACAATATTTAATTGGAGGGGAACTATATAATTGAGATGTAAACTTCTTACCATTACGAGTTTTCACTGAAAACCCACATATAATCATTAAGGTTATAATATAATACCCTTATAAAATTTCATTCAATATAAAAGAGTCTATAAATCATGAATCATATAATACATAATCTATTATATAGTGGATGATAAGTGTATCATTCAATGGTACATTTGGGTAACCCACTTCAGCATCCATGGTTATATGAAATTTCTTTTTCTCATTAGGATAAAGGGGTTAATGATGAAAATAATCCTAAAAATCAATTTTTATTTTTTCACTATTCAGTTTAAATCTAATTCTCCTTGAATTATAATATTTATAGAATTGGTTGGGTATTATTTGGGATCCTCATTTTATCCATTGTAACATCATTCATCTTCATTACCTTTTATTAGTCATGTGGTTTATGACCAACCATTACAATCCTATTTAACTTCAATAAATCCCCTTTATGTTTCCTCCAATACTTATTGCATGCAGATGGCTGAAATTTTGTTCCAAGATGTTTTTTAATTCAATATTTCATGAGAATAAAACTTTATTTTCTTTTAAAAATAATGGTAATTGTAAAAATTTATAATTTTTATTTTACCTTGAAAACATGTAAAATTATTTCATTATATCTAGTACACTATATTTTAAATAACTATTTTTAGAACCTTGGTTTTTACCGATCAATGAATCAATCAGGTTTTTATTCACGATTAATGATTAAACTAGGCATATAAATTGCATTTCCTATAAATGATTTATCATAATTACTAATTCATTCATCATACATCATGTTTAAATTAAAGAATTATTCATCCATCTCTTTTTAGAGAAAGCATGTTATGTACATACTAAAATATAGCCTCTAAAACATATCCCATTCCATGTAGTTGTTTTATTACTCTATTATTGTATTCATAATAAGACTAATGCATTTATATACTTCACCACAAAATGATATTTGGTTTTCAATATTTTTTCATATTGTGATCACTAAAGAGAAGTAAATTTTTTTATAAATGGTGTTGATCAATCACTCATCCATTAGTAGATCAATAGAGACATTAATGAATGTAAATATGTCCTCATGAAATAAATAATAGTAATGTATTCCTTAAATTGATCATTTTTCATCTCAACATGATTCCCATCTTGAAAAATTTATTTGAGAATAGAAATAAGATTCTCCATTCTACGTCCCATAGAATTTTGTTTCATAGTTAAACAATCAATGCATCGTTCATCATATTCTTTATTGAAACTATTTCAACTAGTTCCAACCATTTTTTAGAACTAAAAAACAATTCTAAGAAAAAATATATAAAAATAAAACATATCTATCTTCTATCTACAAAATATCCTTAAAAGGACGCCTAAATCCTCACACGTTCTTCTTAATATATTTAATATGTGGTTGAACATAGATTTTACATGGATACTCTAAATACAATAAGATGTACTATTTTAGTTAAACATAAACATATGGTTTTGACTAATGTTTTATTACCAAATTCTCAAAATATTGAAAAAACATTGAACTGATACCAACTAAAAGGACTTAATCATTTCATATGTAAGTCAGACATCATTTTAAGTGAATATCGAATATATAACATTATGTTCTACACAAAAATAATAATGTTTTAGTGTATTTGGTATACATACACATAAAAATATATATTTTTACATCCTTCATCATCTTCTATAATGTACATCCCAATATGCCCCCTTTTTTAAAACTGATTTAAAACCATTATTCATTACTTGGGGGAATGAAATATATGAAAGAGTGAGCTTAAATTATCAGTAAGGGTAAAATGGGTGGTCTCAATCTATTATCAAATTAATGAATAAGATATGAATAAGGATATAATGTCATGAAAATAACATAAAAAGTTCGTAGATAAAATATAAATGATCATAAACATGATTTAGGGTCTAAAACATTATAATTTCTGAGTACATAAACCATAAAAGTGAGAAATCATAAAAAGTAAATTATTATCAAAATGTTTAGATCATAATAATGTCATATATGTTTGGCACTAACCTAGGTATAGAAACTATTTCATGTGTTAAATTTATATACCAATAAAATCAAATAACAGTGGATCATGAATAAACCCACATATCATATATCTTAATGGATGAGGAATCATCATATACATCCTATATTATATCATGCATCCCTAAATATTTATTATAATAGATCAGTAACATATACATTTTTCCCATACTTGATTCATCACATCGAATTATTTACCACAATTATGCCATGAGATATTTGACATTACACATTGAATTAAATATTTATAAGATTCATGGACAACCCATGTAATAATTAAAACCATACATATGTATTAAAATTGTTAATGAACCATTCATCTTATCATATATCATAACATGTGAAAAGAAAACATGTTTTGTAGATATTTCATAAATTCAACGATAGATATTCCATAAAAATAAATTTGTTTGATAAATATCTCATCATCATAATTATAAACCTTCTTGTGAGATATATTTGGAATAATTAGAAAATATCACTATTAAATTTTAAAATTCCTAAATGATGTTTTCATATATAAATATTCCATTAAAATATCATTGAAATATTTATTGATTAAAATACCCTTTTTTAAAATAAATTCATAAAAAACATAAAATTTCCAAAAATTATAGAAAAAATCATTAAAAAGATACATGAAAACATGTAAAAGAAGATTTAAATAATTGTTTGGTTAGGAAAAATGTATATTCAATTAATAATATGTATATTAAAATAATGATTCTTTTCACAATTTTGGTCAAAAGAAAAATGTGCCATATTTGTAAAACATAATGAAGAATCAATTAAAAAATTTAAATTAAAATTCAAACATGGGATAAAATGAAAATAAACATTCATAGTATAATATGAAAAAAAATTATTGAAGTAATTTTAAAGAGAATATGGACATCGAAGAAAAATATTCTTAGTTGAAAGGTAATACATATGTGATTTTCCTTAAAGTAATTTTTTCTATCTATTGAGTTCGAAGACTGTGACAAAATTATTATTATCGCAAAGTAAAAAGATGATAACAAAAAATTTATTGGGTTTTCTAGATAAGGATCATAAAATTCCCTAAATGGAAATTCAACAATGAAAAACCCCTAATAAATTGGTATTGAGAGATATATCCCTTAGTTCGAGTCTAGATTTTTATCTTATGCTTTCGAAAATTGTGTATAACAAATAAAAATTTATTATACATATAGAGAGGAAACACAAAAATACGAATAATTCTATATATTATTTTCTTATAACATCTTATCACTTATTTATTAATTATATTATACTAAAATCAATGTTGAGAGTGATTACTTCTTTTTTTCATTACAATTTTTGTTTAAATTGACCTATAAATTATAAATTGATCCTGGTTAAAAATTTTATTGAATATTAACATTGATATAAAAAATTAATATTCTATAAATATATATAGTTATACATAAATTTTTTAAGGAAAAAGTATATTAAACTATTCATGAATAGAACATATCATTGGTACACATGAACGTTATTTCCACTTATCAACGGATGGAATAAATGAATGGAAAATAATAATTATAAAATAAATAATAATCATTATATCATATATATGTATATTAATTAAATATTTTCTTATTAGCATCTATCTATTGTGCATGTGAAAGAATAATCACAACTCTTTGTGGAGGTGGTAGTCCACAAAAACACAAATGTGATGTTATCATTTCCCAACTGATTGTACGAAGGTGGATAATGAATGTCACATCATCATAATTACAATAAATTATATTTAATATAAATAAATATTTTTATCATAATAGTTACTACAAATTTAGAGATATTATAAAAAGAAATAAAATTAAAAATTATCAATTATTTGTTGGACCTCTTCGATAAAATACATTCTTTGGAATACACCTTAATCCTTGAAAGGATGGTATTTTAGAAATAAAAAAGAAATGGGATGTGGTGAAGGAATATATGAAAGTATTATGTCTTGAATTTTGTTAGTTATAATTATCAAACTCTGTGAGAAATATAAGAGAGATGTTCTATTTTATAAGAGATGGTATGGGAACTCATGGATTTTATTAATGTATAGTTTTAATAGAGTTTAATCAATATAATAGAGTAACTCTGAAATAAATTTTTTGAAACATAGGATGATTTTATGTCTAAATTATCTAATATAATTAAATTTTAAAAATTCTATGGGTTGTTTTAACCATTATATCTTCATATTGACCACCATTAAACCGTAACCAATTAAGACATAATCATAGTCTTATAATATATAATGTTCAATAATTTTACCAAAAAAGGGAAGGTGGATCAAAAATGGACCGTCTGCGATATTCTCACCCATATCATATTTACTTGG
This sequence comes from Viscum album, assembly GCA_963277665.1. Taxonomy (NCBI): domain Eukaryota; kingdom Viridiplantae; phylum Streptophyta; class Magnoliopsida; order Santalales; family Viscaceae; genus Viscum; species Viscum album. The sequence continues at coordinate 122,603,306 of OY728151.1, forward strand.
GCAGTTATAGGATGTATATTCACATTAACTTATTTAACAATATAAATACTTTTTTTAAAATCAAAATGGTCATTATTGAAATTATTTAATTATTTGACATCAAAAACTACAAGACAGAAAATGAATTAATTATAACCCCTTAAAACAAAAATAATATGTTAAATTTATAATATGAATTAATAAAAAATATTAACTCATCCAAATATAATTAAATATATTGTTTTTAAAATAATATATTTTATTTTTCAATTAGCATATTAAATATTATATTAGTGTTACATAATAATTTAATGTAATCACTCAATAACTAAAAATTTAAAATTATTTATAATGATAAAAAAATAATCCATATTTTAAATTTTTTTATCTAAACTGGTTTTCTTATATCCATATGTAAATTGTATTTGAGAAATTAAATTTAAAAGATGGATATTTCCTTTTTTTCTTAAATTAATAAAAATGTCATCATCAATGACAAATGTCACAAAGTTGACATATATTTGAGACATATATAGAAATGACCAAAAAATAATTAAATATGATAAATTAGTTTTTATATAATACTTAATGCATATTTCCAATATTTTTACACAATTGTCTTTATTTTAACCTTAATGAGGAGAGAAATAATTACCATGTTTCATATTCGTAAAGAAAAAAATAAATAGGACTTTATTATTAAATTTGAAAATATTTATTCAAAAAATTGAATTTATTTATCATAATTAATATTAACTATGTCAATGAAATTAATTTAAGATAAAACTAAAAAGTTTAATGAAAAAACTTATTTTTATAAAAAGAACATCTAAGAATAAAAATGTTTCAATAAATAATTTAACCATAAAATGAATTCTAGAGAACATAGTTTGATTATTAAAAATATAATATAACTAACGTTACATAACGTACATTTAAAAAAATAGAAATATGTAATATTTTGAATCAAAATTAATGTTTTTAGTAAAAAATTGTATTATTATCCCTTCAAAAGAAAATTAATATTTTCAAAAAAGTACAAAAAAAATATCCCAAATAATTTTTTGATACTATAATTTATAAAATGATATATTTTTTTGAAATAATTTTTCAATAATATAAATATATTAAGAATAATATCCTCTCCAATAAAGTAAATTAAAACCATTTTGGGAAAAAAATTATTTCTAAAATATATAATTACATTTAGGAAATATATTTATATTATCTAAATATTTAATGCATATTTTATCAACATTGTTTTATTAATATTTATTACAGTAATTTTATTTCCTAATTTCTAATTATCACATTTAAATATGATATGCTAGATGTATAACAAGGTTTATTTAAACTCGATGATTCTAGTGATGCACAATATTAATGAAAAAAACATTATATAAAAATAAATATATTTTAATCTATTGAGTGTTACATAAAGATTATAATATCTTTATTAACATTTCTCAATTGTATATTTATTATTGTGACATTACTTATCATATTTATAATAAATGATATCTCTATAAGATGAATCACATGATTTACCATGTTAAGAAAACATAAAAATGGATCTTATTCATGGGGATTGTCAACGTTGATTGCTTACAGACTATTTTATTGATGATATTATTTAATATGTTATGTATAAAATACGAATTTCAATATAGAAACAGGTTAACACATATTTATTTTTCTATCATGTGTTGATATCGACAACATTATTCAATATCATTATAGATGATGTGTTAATGAATTTTTCAGCACACCAATTTCGATATCAATCATACATAGTGAAATCCTCATTTGGACTATTCTTAATTTATATCATTACTAGTTATCGAGTTCTCCCATGAGATCGTGATTACAATTAATTTCCTAACCTTATAAGAGAAAATAATATACGTATATATATTTTAATGGAATGAGGTATCTCTCTTTGTTCCATATTGTAAACAACTAGGTTGAGATGGTTTCTCAAACACGATGCTATATTATTTTAACTGTTCATACATTTTCATATGAACTTTATTTTTGATTTATAATATGTCACTAATAATTTCATTACATATTAAATTTATTTATGCATGAATTCTCTCATCCTAAGGGATTTAAATCCATATATGGCACCTAAATAACTATATTTGTCATTATAATTCATATTATAATAGTATTAAAAAATATATAGGAATGTATCAATACACAATCCACCCCATACATAGAACCTCTATAATAAAAGGGATTTCTTGGGTTGAAAACCTCTCATTAAATTGGGGTTCGTCATGTGTACCATATTCTTATCCTTTGGTGAAACCTTCTTTTAATGTATCTTCTTACATTATATATATATATATATATATCCAATTATAATTGGAAAATGACTTATCATTTTTTTGTGTATATCTTAATCCTTATTAGAGTCATCACATAGAAACATATGAATGAATTTTTTTCTCATCGTTTTCTTAGGATAAAGCACTCTTATTAAACATATTAGTTTTTCTAATCAATCAAGGAAGCATCATATAAATTGTTATTTTTCATTAGAGAATATTTATTTAAAGATACATTAATATTATTTTTAATTGTTCAAAATTTTTTCAACCCCTATGGAATTATTCACATATTTTCCTTTAATATATTCTAAGATGAACATGCACTACATTTCTAACCACAACAATTTATAAAATTACAAAATATTCAAGAACCAAAAATATTTTTAAAATTTACAGTAAATTTTTTAACATATTAGTTTTTTCGTAAAATTATTTAGCTTTATCCACCATTACATGATATTCCTTTTAGAGTTGGAATTTAGAAGATTGTACCAACAATCCAATAAAAATTTACCAATCTAGTTACATCTCCAATTATAAGACACCAACATATTTCTTTTTACATATACCAAATAATTTCTAAACATTCTAGAAGGTTATTTTTGGAATTATTTTACATGATTTGGTCTCTTCTTTTAGACCAGATTCTGTACAAATTTTTATTTCCATCAGTAAAAAATGTTCTATGAATACACTCAATTTTATTCATCCATAAACAAATGTTTTCTCAAACATTTATTGTTCTTAAAAATATAATTAGTTAAAAAAGTATATATATATATATATATATAGATGGTACCTTTTCTATCATATATATTTGTGAAAATTACCATAAAGTGATGGAATTTTATTCATTCAATATTATGGAGGTTTTTTCTAGTTGAATCTTCCATGGAAAATTGTGCGACAACATTAACATTCTATTTATTTTTAGAGGTATCAATATGTTTTATTCTATAATTTCTAAATATAACATCCAATTCTCAACACCTCATATTGTGGGAATTCATTTGATCTTCAATAATAACCACATTATCTTCATACCACTTATTCATTCATTGAAATTAATCATCATGCATGTTATATCTGTCATGGGTAAAATATTCATGTCTATTGATAATCTTTGATTTCACATACAATTACACATTCATTATATTAAAGGAACATTTTTTTATAAAATTCCAATAAATTTATTTTAATAACAAACTCTTTTGGGGCCAAATTCTTTTCTCATATTTTTTTCAAAAAACTCTTCTATTAAAATTGTTAAATTTTAATCAATGATTTGATTTTGGGATTTCATTCTATAAAATTATATGGAGAGATTCTTACATAATGAAATTTTATATTTATGAACATCCTCAACACTCAATATATTCAGTAATGTTGTGAGATATCCTCCTTCATGCTTTCAAATATCCCATATGCAATATAATCTAGTTAGTTCGAAAACCATTCAACAAGTTCATAAATTAATAAACTCAAAAATAAACAAACATTTCATAACACTCACTAGTTCTTGGATCATTTTTAGGAAATTTTGGGAAATTACTAACACACTCCTCCTGGTCACATGATTGACGAGGACCAATTATGTAGAATTAATATCTAACTTCGTGGAATTTTCATTAACATCCTTGTATTCTCATTTTAAAGAATATTTTTCTACATTATTATCATTTCATGAGGAACTTGAATCATCCCATTATAAAAAAAAGAGATAATTCATATTAAATTTTATTTTATATTTCTTTTTTAGATTAATCATTTTAATTTAATTAAATTCTTATCTAAAATTTATGAATCTTCTCTAAAACAACACATTATTAGGAATTTATGAAAGAAACAAAAAATATACAAATTTATATAAACACCAATAATGAAAATCCATAGGACATAAAAATCAATATGATTGCAATGGTGTGGACCACATATATAAATTCACAACACTTTGATGATTATGAAGAAGTGTTGTTAACCGTTTTACTCTAGTGTAAAATTTTTAACCCCTTGTCTCCTAGACCTATAAGGAACTTCATTCACTCATTCACTTATAAAGTAATCATTTGTAAGCAGTGGAAAATGCTGGATATATGAAATTCATGTTTAACAATTTAATAAGGTTGTATAGTCATTTCTATAGCCAAAAAATAATCCTTAATCGAGAGGTCTACATGAATTGTATTCCAATTAATGGGGGACATAAGGATAACAATTCTTAACTATAAATTTAATAGAATCTAATCAATAGATGTTTGAAAAGAATAATGTGTTCCCTGACTGATGATAACCTAGTGTAGCTATACCAAATTACAATTTCATTGTACTATCTGAATATGAATTATTCATTAGTATTAATTCTTTTACAACACAATGTGTGTACACTACTACTTGAGTGATTAGTTGAATGTCACAGTATTGGTTTGTTCATATATCTCTTAATCTATATTTCATTCCTAATAGTATGGATGAAACTCCTTCTCCTATTCTTTTATATGAATTATTTTTAACATAATATTCTTACCAGTTGGTTTTGAGTCTTGGTCATTACATTTCATCGTACATTGAAAATTGATATTCAAACACCTTCATCCCTTCTACTTCATCTTACCATTATTTTTATGTAAAAAAAATTTGGGCAAAACCACCTCTTGTTCCTTAATCTTATCTAGTGAAAAAAATATACAATAGTTCATTATCTTCTATTCAACTCATAGCATCTCTATAAAGAAGGTAATAACAATCATGAGTCTGTGTATTATTCTTCGATATAAGAAAAATACTCTCTTTAGGATGTTTGTTATATCATTATCATAATATTTATTATTGAAATAATTTAATATATATATATATATGGTAATTTTATAATACATTATATTATTTACCAATATCATATTAATTTTTTTATTTAAAAATATTTTTTAATTGAAGATTTTATTCAACCTTTCATATATTAGTGATAAAACTCACAGATCAATGACCACATCCACTGTTTAAATCAATAATTCCAAGAATATTATTTCTCTCATAAAATATTTATATATAGTAATTACTTTTAATTAATGAACATGAATTCTCTATCATTATTACTATCATTTCCATCAATCTCTCATGTTTAATTTCACAATTCCATATGAAATTAAAAATATAAAACTCATATTTTGAGATCCATAAAACCTTCAATATGATGAATTATTTCTTTAATACAATCCATGAAATATAAAATATCATTTAAATATAAATTCATTTATATCATGGATGCTATATTTGTATGAAATAATAATCCATAAGTAAATCTTTCAATGCAATTATATCATTCATTAATTTATTGTCATGATATATTTTCCTAATAAATTACACATCACCTGGAATCAAGTTAATCAAATAAATTTTTTTGGAATTTGCATCCTTCTTCAAAAACCCACTTCAATCACTATCCTAAAATCATGACCATATTTCAGTTGATAATTTTATTGTGTTTATTCTAAAACTGTTGAATACATTAATGAATTTACTTATATTATGTTATAACATGAAATAGATTATTCAAACACATGTTACTTTTTTGTTTTTATACTCATGATATTATTTTATTTTATAAAAATTATCTAAAATTCAAAAACCAATTATTTTAATATATCATTATTACTGATCAAAATGATCTATTTTTAATCGCATATAAGAACATTATATTTATTTTTTTATTGAAAACATGGTGTTTTGGTCGATCAATTTAATAGCTGTTGTTTATCTTGACATACAGAATTGACAAAAAAAAATTTCGGTCAGTTCATTTGGTCTTACAGTCTATATAATTGCAACATGGTTGATTTCTATATGGTCGATAAAAACTCAAAATTCACTCACAACTCCATTCATGCAGTTGGTTATCATTACCTTCTTTTATTATCATTTAAAACACATATGGTTGATTGGAAATGGAGAAAGCGGTCAATCAAATTGTTTTTGCACATACATATCTTAAGACTGAGGTGGACTATTTGACACATGGTTACAAATAATTATCCCTACTGATATATCCATATTTTGATTTATGGTAGAATAGTGAAAAAAATAATGGAATCCTACATCAAAAGATCCCACGACATTGTCCACATTAATAATCAACTATAATTCCAATGGTACTTAGTTGTCTATATTCAGGTCTACTCTGGGATTCCAGTATACTATTTTTGTGCCTCCCCACATAGAGGGGTCTTAAAACTCCTCCACACACCCAGTGTGCATGCTCATTCTTATTGATGTAGTATCTCAACTACTATTATATTTATATACCACCTCAGACTATCAGTGTTGGATTTTCCCTTGTGTGGAGGGACATTCCCCCATATATATAGTTGAGTTATCCAATTATCCTTCTTGGGTTGACCATATTTTTACCGAAACATGACATAGAATTTTTTATAATTTAATCATATATTCCAATAAAATATCTCATATCATGAAAATATTTATTCAAGGAACTCTTCAAATATTTAAACCATAACATCCAAGATGAATCATACATTCATAATTCACTTAATATGATTGTAAATAGTTGTTGTGATCTTTTTATTCATCTATATTTGATTCATTTACTACAAATCCTATATACATATTAACTGAAATTCTTATTCACTATAATGAAATGTATAAAAAAATAACATAACTCTCATTAATTGAATCTCATAAAATCTTCAAATACCTACATACATGATCTATATTATTTCCTTAATTCTAGTAAAATAATTGGGGAGAAAATTATGGTGTCTTATTCTAATTTAATAATGGATTATTCCACTAAAAATAAAGATAGTTCTTGAATATATTTATTCTTTATCATAATAACAGCCATTGGAAAAAAATACCAGTCGCACATAGTATAATAACAAAAGATCCAATCAAACATATTAACGCACACCACATGTACATACACAGGTATTTGTTTGTATACATTATGTTTTATAAAAGTTCCATTAAATTTTTTTTATCTAACACTATTTAGGTTAATTACGAGTGTTTTAAAAAGGAATTCGGAAACCATGTGTTACATGGAGGTTTTCAAGAAGTTTTTTTTACTTTATTTATTTGATGTTTATTTGGGGCCAAATTAGCCTCTAATTTATTAAAATATTGTTTTTTATTATTAGTTCATATTGATGAATATAAATTTTAAGGATATATTTTGAACTGATACAAGTGGGTTCAATATTATTCATTGGTTATGTATATTTTTTTTAATGTTATCTAGTTTATCATAGTTTTCCCCCAATAGTATGTTCCATGAAGTATTTTATATTAAATTATATCTTATCTATTTAGAATTTTAAAATGGTAAAACTACTCCCATGAGTGTATCCCCTAATCCCAATGAACTGGTTTCCATCCCATTGGAACGGTGAAATCCTTTTAGGCATATTTATGGGCCAACCAAAGGGATTTGGTTAGTCCAATTGTATAGGTCCATTATAATATATATCCATGATGGTGTTGAAAAATATACCATTAGTGATCAATAATATGTTTTCTAATTTTTAGATAATTTATATTACATAAATAAGAAACATGGAAAATGTTTATGGAAAAGATGATTTATCTTGATCAATTAAAATATATAAGTTTCATAATAAGTTTATTATATACACTATGTGAGTTTGGATAATTATGATATAACTGTATAATATTTAAAAATATTATTTGGTGATTTAGAGTAATTTTAATAATTCTAAGCAATGATAGAATTTATACATGATATATTTATCAAAACAAAGAAATTTGAATGTGTTAAAATCATTTATATATGAAAAATTCCAAGGATGAAATGGAATATACTCTCATGATTTGAAATGTAACTAGATGGCTTAAATGAGATATGGGACATATTTATTATATTATATTAAATATTTTTTCTTAAATGTGGCATATTTCTATATCTGATAAAGACATATGTGGAAGCCCATAACAAATGTAGAAATATAAAATATACATCTATGACATATTATATATTTTCTACATAAGGAAAATTTTCATAAAGTATGTAATCTCTCACAGATTGAATATATTAATATACGGAAGAGAATATTTAAAAATTACTAGATCTCAAGGTTATATGTAGGAAATATTGGTTGACTTTTGAATAGAACTCGTATCAAAGGTATCATATTTTAATTAATACCATAATTATTCTATTTGTATATAAGATGTTTTTTAGTAACATTTTACAATTGACTAGAGCCACAATAATATATTATATACACTAACCATTCAAGTATGATATATAATATTCATCTTATGTGACATTTTTCAGTTTATAATTTTTTTTTGATAATTCTTGATATTCAATTTTTATGATGTTATGTTGATATTCAAGTTAAATATATAAGTATATAGTTCTGACTATCCGTGATATATACAATGGTATATAGAGTACTGAATGAGTATGAGATACAAGAATGTTGGATTATTTTAATTTTGATAAGGATACCATGATCTATGTGAGATTTAGTTGTATTATTCATGATATTTGTAATGTTAATTAATTTATTTAAAGCTAAATGTGAGGGAATTTTAATATATCAATTTAATTATCTTGACAATATAGAACAATCATGGTCAAATATAAGAAACTATTTTATGTGGTAATCTTTTGTATTAATAGATTTGTTGAAATAGAAGTGGTGATCATGTTATGTAAGAAAGAACTAGAATTTATTCTATTCAGAATATTTAATGAGTAAATGGAAAGAATGCTTATCCAATTCTCTATGTGAGAGATCATCCATGTATATTAATGAATATCAATAGAAAAACTATATTACTCTTACATAATGATGACTGTAAAATTTAAAATCATTATTTAAATATTGTTTTACAAATAAAGAATCCTATTTTTTTAATATTGATGATGGATATTAGATTCACAATGTCAATGAGTTATAAGAGCAAACACAGTCACATATAAATCAAGGAGAAACCAACGAAATCATTTAATCAATTAGAATTACTTGGTAAGTTCCATAATTCACTCATATGAAGTGTGATATTTCTATTATAGTTGGTGTTCTTAATTTGTACAATGTTCATCATAGGAATAAAATTTCATGGATATAACAATAAATGTTAACCATCTTGACAATATAAATGATGTAGTGTTTCTCTCTAATAAAATCCATTGTACACCAGGTATATAGTCATCTATCTTGGCGGAAATACCAGTTAACAATTTTTTGTTATGCTATTAATTTCAAAATCATATGATTTTCATGAAAATTAATTGTATGAAAACCATGATATATCCATCACCTTATATTTTTAGAGGATACCATTTAATGTTTTTAATGATTTTATGTATTCCAAACTGATTCAACCCTTATCCTTTTGATTTTACATATTCTTGTTGGAATTTATTTTTGACCACATAATATTCCAAAAATATGAATGGAATCTACTCCTATAAATATGTGTCTCATAATTATTTGGTATTATGACTATAAATATTTATGTAGCTTCTGATTTTAACTAATATTAATTAATAAGAATTTATAGCCACATAAAATATTTATGGTCACTCGGTATGTTCCTCCTGTCAAATGACACTTGTCATATGATTTGTACAACTAGCTACAAAAAATATATTGTTTTTCTATGTAAACTAATCCAATATTTTGAACCTAATGTACCCTATATAATTACCTTCAACTAGTTACCTTATATAATACTATAACACCCCATGTATTCATGGTTGGATTATTTTAAAATTTTATTTCTTCGAAATCATAGGTTCCACCTAACACCTTGCTTTAATAGACCATGATGTACAATTAAATATCCTTATTTTAAAATGATCGTTATAAATAATATATTATATTTACAATAATAAAAATTATTAAAATTATATTAAAAAATTTATATAATATACTAAATCATCAATTTTGACATTCATCGAAATGATTTTTTTCTACATAAGATAAGGAAAAAAATTATATTTTACGTATAAAGATTACATAATTTTTTAAAGGAAACTCTACAAAATTTTAATGGAACACTTGTTTTGAAGATAAGTTTTCAACTTTTGTAAATTCTATTGATTTTGATTAAATAAAATTTTAAAATAATAATAAAAATAGTCTGTTTTTGTGAAAATTTAGAATTTCCCTTAAAATATTTATTTTCTAGTGAACAGTTAAAAATCATTATTTTTATAATAATATCCTTTTTATTATATTAATATTATGTTTATAATTTGTATAGTAACCTCACCTATTAAATAGTAAATAAAATTCTGGTTCCTTATGAATGAATATATAATATATTTATATCACAAAATAAGAAAATGAATTCTTTAGAAATGATAAAATAAATAATGTTGTATCCGTAAAACATAAATGGTTATTCAAACGTTTATAATTTAAATAATTGTTTAATTTTTTGGACAAAAAGAATAATTAATTTATTTTTTCTTCTCATGATTATATGATAATTTCATGAGACCTTAATTATTTTTTCAATGTGTCATAAAAGTAGTTATAATTTTAATATTGGTTTCACTTGTGTATTTAACTTTATAATTAAAATTAAATTCCTAATCTTTATAAAATTAATTTCATATAATTGTTTTTATTTTCTAATTATACATTTCAATTAATTATTAAGGATACCATTTTGTATTTTTCTAAAACAATTGATCATTGGGTGAATAGTGAAATACAATAATTTAATACTAATTGAGTCATAGATTATTTATGGCCGATTTATGCCCATTATCTTGAACTACCCATAACTATTTAAATATATTTTGTGATATTGATCAAACTATTCATATTCACAAGCCAAAATAATAACCAAATAAATAAAATAATTTTAAATTATACCTCTCCTCCACTATAAATACCACCCCTCATAACCTCTTATTCTCACACATTCCAATCATTGATCCTAATCCATGTTTGCCACAAAAATCCTACCATGCTCACACACCACATCTTGGATATTTTGGTATTATAAATTTACTATAACCCAATCCCATAAAGTGGTTTTAATGGAGAAGAATTCATGAAGTAAAACCATTTTTCCTTTTCTTATAATTTCATTTCAATTTATTTTCTTTTATTATCATATCCTTGCATAATCTATCCATATAAGAATGATAAATCATATATAATGGAATTTTAAAATATCAATGGAAAATCAACCATCATGTCTCTTCCTCTCTTCATTTTATTCTAAAATTGAACATTTCATTTGTGAAGTGTTGATTTATAGTCTTCATGGAATATGAGTTTTCGTTTATCAATTAAAACATCAAGGATGGTCATGAATCCATTTTATGGTTAAACTAGATAATAATATATTTTTACATCAAACTTAATGTTCTATAACTATTATATGTACTTTATATTAATTAATGTATCAAAACTAGTTTGTAGTGATCAAAAAGATCCAAAATAATCTGGATTATATCTTTATCCTCACCATAATAAAAAAAATTATTCATATGACCATTTAGTCATATGGATGTTCATTAACAACATATAATATTAATTATATATAAATATTCCCATTTTACATGTTCTGACATACATGTATACAAGTGAACCAATCATGAAAACATGGTAAACAAACACACCCAAATGATAGAATTCAATATTATAACTCATCAAAAATTCGTTAAATAAAGGTATTAAAAATTTGAAAAATAATATAAATGTAGAAAAGTTATGAATTAATTAATTACTGTATTTAACTTGATTATCTAGGATGTTAATACCTGATGAAATCAATTTTTCACATATGGTATGTATATTCTCATCTCAATTTTATTTTAGTGAGATATACCTTATTCGTCACTTATATGTTTTTTGTGGTGTATATATACATCCCTTTAATGTATAATATAATTATTTTCATTTTATTATTAAAAGGATTTGGGTTATATGATTTGATTGATTTCAACGTGGTAAGGGAATCTTTTCGACCCTCCATTTTCATTCAGGAAATGATATCATTCACTTTACCCCAATGTAATTATCTTTTAATTTTATATAATTCTTATAAATTATGTGTATATGTTCTATAATCATGTATATATATTAGTTTATATTTATTTTTTGGTAGAATCATAATTTATAATGTTTTATTTTTAATTATTCCCTTTTAGAAAGCCAGATTAAAGGAAACATCCCAATTTCGTACCCATTTTCAACTACCATCCAAAATCTATTTTAAGAAACCATTATTTTTCCAAAAACAAATTTGTTTAAATGAAAAAATTTATTTTTTTCATTTATGGGTTTAGAAGATTAATTATTCCTTTTACCATTTTAAATAATTGAATATTTATCTAAAATAACATTAAATAGGCTCATTTCTAATGTTTCTCAAACACTCGTTCTATATGATTTCACTTGTGATTGACATAATTTATGCCAAAAATTTAATTTATATGCCATAACATTTATTTTATAGGGTATACATTCTTAAATTTGATTTCATGAAAAATGTAATTTATTTTCCAAAAGAACTAATATTTCTATGTTAAATTTTTTTTGTCTCATCCCACTTTTACTTTATTGAGATATATTACTTATTTGAATCTTATTACAAGTGTGTTTTATATGTACTAACGTTGATATATGATATCTAGATTATTCAAATTATCATGATATTATAATATTTATATAATGAAACTCCATCTTAATTATTAGGATTTGAATGTTTCAATGTGGTATGAGACACTTTAGAATGTTAATTGATTATTTTACTAATGAATTTATCAATTATTTTATCAAAGTATTTGCATATATTATTATAATTAAAATATTTTAAATTTGTATGGGGGACTTTGGTTTAAGGATATATTTTTTTGTTATTTATTTGATAAATGAATAATGATTTTGATATGCTGTGATGAGTGGGGCTTCTATAACCCCTTTATTCATTTATAGGTATAATGATTCAAAAAGATTAGAAAAAATCACTATATTCATTTTTCCAAAACATAAACAGATGGGCATGTACCCATAGATTTAACAGTATTGACAGTATGATGGTTTAGGTTCATGATACATGATGTCCAATAATTAAGCATTTCTATTTTACTAAAATATTATTATTAACCAGATTATTGTAACTGTGAAGCAATATATGGATAATATTCATTCTAACATGTTTAATGTCATGTGTTTTCAATTATTCACCATTTTTATTGTTTATTGCTTTTTTATTATTCTGTATTGTATTCCCTTACTAGTTATCAGAGGACACCAATTTATTATGTTTTATATTTCCATAAGATACAATGATGGATATTATGAATTACATTCCTGGATAATCTATGTGTTATGGATGTCTCTAGTTGAGTTTCTATGGAGTCATCATTTGAAGTTGTTATGTGGAACATATATTTATATCTTGTTTTTAAAAACTACTAATCTCTATTTTCTTTTGGTATACAAATACTTGTTGATCATACATGTGTAATACAATAAGGAATCAAATTTGGGATATTAGGTTCAGATCGTTACAGTTGGTATCAGATCCTATTTTGTGGAAACCAATGAAAATAGGTTTTGGAAACATTGATTTGGGAACATAACCCTATGATAGAATTTGTGAAAAACAATATAAATTAATCCTATTATTTTTTTTATTTGGATATTATGTTGGCCTTATAAGAAATACATCTATGTTTTGAAAATACAAGTTGATGCTGTACAAGCTTTGACGTACCTAAGAGTAACAATTCTATGAAATTGTGTTAGGACAAACTCAACATAACCTATTACATAAAAAAAGCCTTTCTGCACAATTTCTTTGAATCTAAAAGGGGATATTCTTAGGGTAATTCACATCTTAATTATCAACCATTATGAAGGATTTAAAAGTAAATATGTCCCCATAGAAACAATATTTATTATTATTATATTATATACGATTAAAATTTTCATTTAATCATAGTCATTTCTAACTATTAAGATTATAAAAATTTAAATAACCAAATCTACTGCAAGTAATCATTTAGAAATGGTTCCTTGTTGAAATAATGGGAACATTATCATTTAACATTATCCAATGAGTTATAAGGATCATATAATTTATGGTCTTATTCCAATATTTTATAGGGAATAATTCTCCCATCAATATCATAATATACGAACAAAGTATAATATGGTAATAAAGAAAAATAATTAATTATATAAGTATTATAGTTTGAAAATGATGAAAGACAATAAGAGGACAACTAGGAAATGATCGATAAATGGAAGAAGTAATAGTAGTAATTTCCCACAAGTGATAATTGTGTTAATATATAGTATTGTACTTGCTTAAAAGGAATGGGTGTTTCCTACAAGTGTAGAGACGAATGCCAACGTTCATATATGTGAATGGGTAATAAAAATCATTCCAATGTGAAATGATTCAAATCCAAGGAGATAATACACTTTGAAAATCTTTGTTTCAAGTGTCAAAGGAATGTTTGTCAGAAGTGGGTGAAGGATCATGTTCATGATTCTTCTAATAACACAGACGAAGCGAAGTTATTAATATTCCTATGTTGGTATTCAAAAATTAATATTTATAAATAATTATCATGTTTTAAGAATCCTAATATATATAGGGATTTTAATATTGTACTTATACCTTAAATAATTTGAAGCTTGTGATGAATAAAACTAGTAATTAAGAGATGTTATTATGTCCCATATTGATCATTGAGAAACCACATAACCTAGGAATGATGGCCAAAATGTTCCATGATGTTGAGATAATAATAAATAGATATTTTGGGATAGTATTGGTTATCATGAAGGTTGGAAGTGGTGTAATTGATTATATTATGCTAAAATTATTAGATGATTGGATTTAAGGACAAAAAGTGATTTTAATCTTGAAATCATTATTGTTTTCGTGACTCTTTAAAGGGAATTAAGGTATTTTTATATTAATATGTGAATGCAAGATATCATTTTTTGGGGAATATTATTTTAAGTTGATTTTGGAAGTTAAGGGATATTTCATCAATTATTTGGGCCATTGAATTTGAAGAGACAAATTTTAGATTATTTTTAAGATTATTTTCTTATAAAATGGATCTATAAAAACATAAAAATTATTTTTCACTAATATCATGTTTTTAAATTCTTGTTTTTAGTAAACATTGAAATATACAAGGATTAACTTATTGACTATATGATATTTTAAAAGTGATAATGGTGTGATAAATTTGACACTATAATAAATATCATGATATAGTAGATTAAGTTATATTATATCAGAGAGAAATGTATGAATGAGATGACACATAGGACAATGAACGTAATCATGTAAATTTATTTTCACATGTTTTTATTTGAATATTAAATGAATCACTCAACTCTATTAATATGAATTTTGAACAAATAAATTTTCCTTCAACATATCTCTTTGAGAAATAAATGTTCTTTAAATATATCACAACATTTATGATTTTTTGATGGTTACTATTTTAATGATAATTTTCCCTATCACCATCAATCATAATTTTAGAGTTGAATTTCTCTTAAAGTCATAGTTATCACTTAAGACTAATAATTTCCTACACAAAATCATAGTTTTCTTGTGGCCTAAACAATTCTATTTCTCTCGTATTACAAGCATATTTTATTAACATTATTTTCAATCTGTGTTTCCCACTTAAAAATTTCACGTATGAATCATTAATTTTTTATGTGAATTATAAAATTGTGAGGAAACATATTGTTATAGGAAGTGATAATTTGACATCCAAATATTTTATGGTATGTATCTTCTTAAAGCTAATTTCATTTACATCATTGGCTTCCATAACTCAAATCATAAATGGAAAATGATATATAATTAAATATAATTATTTTAAAATGACCATTATATCCTAGACATTAAATTAGTAGGAAAGAATAAAATTATCCAAATTATGAAAATTATATATCATAGTATGTTTAAATTAAACCAATTGAAGTTTTTGGAAAAATATAACGATAAATCAAATTGTACACATAAAAGGATATATTTTTTAAATTAATTTTACAAAATTTTAATGGAGAACATTTTATTAAAATAAATTTTTACACTTATATAAATTCTAAAGATCAGAATTAGCATCATTTTAAAGTCTTAGTTACAAAATTAATTTTGGGTGATGTTTTTTTATTTTTCTAAAAATATTTATTTTCCATTCAATAGTGCAAAAATACATATTTGTTTAAAAATTTTATTTTCATTATATTCATATCATATTTATAATTTTAGTATTAACCTCTCCTATGAATGATTATATAAAATTTTGGAACCTTAGTAATGAAAATATAACATATTTATAACATTTAATAAGTAAATTAATGATTTAGAATTGATAACACATGTGTTGGTATTTTTATAAAAAATCAAGGATTAATCAAAACATTGTAATTAATATTTTTATTTAAAATTATTTTTATATTCATTAAATATAATCTGAAATTAAAATTTTCTGTCTTATTATTGAAAAATATTTTAATTAGAAATTAATTATTTTCTCAATGTTCTATAAAATAAGTTATAATTTTAAAATTGGTATTTTTTTAATAAAATTTTTTTTTAATAAAATATATAATTTATCATATTTTGAAAAATATTTTCTTAATAAGTAGTTTAGTTTTTTATTTTACATGTGGAAAAATGGTTTGTGTTACTTTTTTTGGTTCTTACTAAAATCGATGAATTTTTTGGGAATATTAAAATATGGTAATTTTCAATTTACTGAGTCGTAGATGAAGTATATATATCATCTAAGACCATAATATCCACGAATTATTAATTATGATGATATATTTAGTAATAATTATCAAAACTTTCCTAGTGTTTTTGCAAAAAAAACTAATGAATAAAATAATGACAAAACACCCCATCTATTCACCTATAAACTCCTCCCTTCAAAACCAAATTTTCTCTCACATTCCAAGCACAGAACCCTAACCAATTTTTTTCAAATACACTTTCCAACCACCTCCCCCAATTAAAGGAACCATTTTTCTCATTCAAAATCCAAATCCAATGTCCCTTAAGAAGGTTCTCACGGAGAATAATTCAAGTTGTTAAAACCTCTTTCCATTTCATTTAAATCTTTTTAATCTGTATTATATTATTATTCTATAATCACCTCTTATTTACCAGAATTAATTATAAGTATAATATCATATATATTATTGAATTTTATTATGCCAATATATTTTCCACCATCAAGTCTGTTTACCTCTTCTTTTTATACTAATATTGAAAACATTGACCGTGAGATTCCAATCTATCACCTTTGTGGATGATGGGTTTTCATTTTTATATTTTTCCTTCATAGCTGGACATGAATCCTTTTTTACTTTTAAAAAATATCATAATATATTTTTACACCCAATTTAATGTTCTCTAAAAATTATATATCCATCATCTTAATTAATAAAATAAAACTAATTTGTGATGATAAAAAAAATAATCTAAACGATTATCATTAACATCTTATCTTATTGTTAATACTTTAAAAAAACAACCAAATGAATTATATTACAATTTAATATTATGTATTTTAATTGATAAAATATAATATTAAATCTGGTTATATATTTACTTTTTACATGTTCTTTCATACAAGTATACAAGTGAATCAATCATAAAAACCAAGGAAATGAACACTGATGAATGATATAATTAAATATTATAACTCATAAAGATTATACATATATAAATAAATGGATCCATGATTATTTGTATGAGGGAAAAATGCTTTCAGAAAAAAGGTATGGTTTTTCTCATCACAGTTTTATTTAGGTGAGATATAAAATATTCACCACTTATATAATATATATGTTGTATATATATTACACATTATTTTATAATTTCCTTATTTAATTTTTTTATTTATGGTATTAAATATTTAATCTTATGATTATTAATTTATGGTCATATAATTCATTTGAGTACAACATTGTAAGGGTTTCCTCCTGAGTATCCATCTTCCAATTGGCCAACGCTTTTTATCACTATACCCCAATTTAATACTACTTTATTTTTATATATTTATAATTTTGGGTATATATTCCAAAATAATGTATTCATATCAATTAATCATTCGTTGCTATATATTTTATAAGGTTCTTTTCTAGTTCATCACATTATGAAAGTCGATTTAAAAGGGACAACCTAATTTCGTACCAATTTTCATGTACCATTAATAATCTATATTAAAAATCCGTTATTTCTCCAAAATAACTATTTTTTATAAGAATGTTTTTCCATTTCTGGTTATATACAAACAATTATTCTTTTTTATTTACTATTTATTATTTTTGTTAAATTAAATTAAAGAGGCTCATTTTTAATGCTTCTTAAATACTCTTTTTATATGTATCAATTTATGTTATAAATAATTTAAATATCAAATATAGTTTCAATTACCTCCCATTTTCATTATTCAAATATACATCATTTTTAATATAATTTTATTAAATATAAATATTATTTTGAAAAAGAACACATATTTTAAAAGTAAAAAAGTGTTTTTCTTCTCTCATATTGAAATCTGGTAGATATATGCCTTATTTATATCATATTCCATATATGTAGCATATTTAAATCCATTGATAAATCATATCATGAGTATTTTTGATTTTTTGGATATTATATGTTTAATTTAATTTTATTCCTTCACATGGATTATTATTTGAATGTTTCAATGTGGTATGGGATAGTATAGAATGAATGGATATTATATTACATAAGAATGTATCAATGATATTATTAGAGTATTTTTAATATATGACTATATTTGAAATATTTCAAAGTGCTATGAAACACATTGATTTAAATAAATATTATTAATTATTTATTTGAAATATGAAGAATGATTTGGACTTTCAATGATGGGTGGGTCCTATTATAGCCCCTCGATACATTAATAAGTCTCATGAGACAAAATAATTGGTGACAAAGGAATTGTGTTTGTTTCCTAAACATTATTATAAGGGTAGCTACCAAAAAGCATAAACTTCCTTGAAGAAATGATGGTTAATGTTCCACTACATACGTCAAATAATTTATCACTTCCCTTATTTTGTAATATGTGATTATTATCTAATGTATTTTCAAGGTGAAAAAGTCTATAAATGAAATATCATTTTTAGTATATTCATTATATGTGGTTTAAGTTAAATAGAAATCCTTATTGTTTATGAATATTATATCATATGTTTCATTTTTTCCTTTTTATATATTCTAACCTCACCCCTTTACTATGTGTTTTTATATCAAGCAAACAATTATATATATTAATAATGACTTTTAGGGATAATCTATTTGTTATATATGTTATAATAGAGTTGATATATTGTTTTTTGATCAAGTTCTAATGTAAAAATAATATTTGTGTGTGGTTTTTCAACACTACTAAACTATTCAATTATTTTGGGATTCTAACACTTGTTCATAGTACTGATGTGATTTATTATGAAATCAACTCTAGGATATAGGGGCTAGGTTAATTATATATTATACATGTTAATTTGTATTCATTTATTAGAAATTCTAAAAAATTTACCACAATAACTCCTCATTAATTTTATTCCATTACCCAAAATATAAAAAATCATTAATAATAGATAAAATTAAATAAAAATATATATAAATAGTAAATAAAAATGTACATCAATCCAAATGTTATTAATATTCCACCAATGTGTTGCTTCTCATACTAAGAATGAAATAATATATATTCCATATTAATGAATTCATTAATTTGGAAAATTGTATATATTGTCATTCCTATTTATCATATTGTATATATCCATATTTCCCTATAACTTATATAAGTTGTAAGAATTTGGACTCAAATATCATTATTGGATAATTAATAATATGAATTGGTTTCTCAATAAATGTTTTTTGACTGAAAATCAACATGATCATACTAAATTATTTGAGACACATTATATTAATTTCTATTGATATAAAATATGTATCGTAACTATCGTTACACTATATATTGGAATTTATTTCAAAATTTTATAATCTTACATAAATTTCAAAATAATGTCAATTTGATTATAAAATCATAGATTTGAATTCCATATCCAAGATAATAATTTATTTCCAACTAAGGTGCATCTCGAAGGAATACATTTTGTCACACACAAAAGAAAGACACGTTGGATCCTTCGATTAGTATACATAATACATTTTTCCATCAATCTCATCATCATCATTTAAACATAATAAAATATTTCATATACTTTTTTATTTCTAAATAATGTTCCCTTATAATATTTCATTCAATTAAATTGTGATCTACATAATAATTAATGTAATGTATTGAATATATAATATAATATATTTGTGGGATAAGAAGTTATTGTAACACAACCAAATAAAAATTATCTTCCTGTAAAAATAAAATCTAAAATATAACGACAAATCATATCCCTGTGAATCTAAATAGTGTTCTCAAATTTTTCATTCATCAGTGAATGATAAATAATTCTCAACTTCCTTTGAGTTCCCAGTTCCTTATTTAGTCCTTTATAAAATTATTATAAAAACCACATATGATGGTCTAATACAATATTGGCTTCCATAAAATGAGGAATCCTAATAATAATGACATAGAGAATCAAATAATCACAAAAAAATTTATAGTTAATTATTTAAATGAAATGTTAAAATTTATTCAAATGACAGAAAGTAAACTGAATTTATTCTTGAACATTAAATAATTTTAAGTAATACATCATTAAATACACAACAAAATTATCATATTTAATATAAAAATAAGTAGTGATAAAACCATTATCATTGAATTATGTGTTAATTTATTACCCTTTGATAATTAAATAATCTTAAATTGAATCCAACCATGTCCTATGATAAAAAAGGAAACATGTCCTTTTGTAAAAAACAATAATATATTTTGATCAAACAAGGTAGAACATGCCATTTCGAAATATATGAACCCATTAAAAATATTTTTTTATTTTGATGAAACAAATATATATATATATATATATTGTAATATTAATTGGATTCACAAACTAGGATCTACTTCATCATCCCTTCAACTACTATATAATTTATCAAGGAAAAACCTAACAAATAGCAACTGATATATGAAACACATTCACTCACTCCATATTGTATAATGTGATGGTCAGGTATTATAATAAATCATAAAATTACACCATTGTTAGAATAAAATTAAATTAAAATAATGGTTTGAAAATATTCAAATCAAATTTCAGTATGTGGACCAAATGAAACTGAAAGATCATATAAAAAACAATTACAAATACATTTTCATATCTAGATTATATGTAATCTCAAAGTCAAATAATTAAAAATATAATACCCATATCCTATATCATAAATATTAATTCCTTTGAAAAAATATTTACATTATTAACTTATAGGTAGTTTCGATGATAAACATGTCACTTAAAAATAATTCAACCATATTTTGGGAGCACACACAACCACGAATAAATCGACATCATTTGTATGATTATTGTTAATGTTCCTCCTATAATACTATGTGAAAACCAAGATATTTATATTTTGATTTTTCATTTCATTAAATTAGTCTTTCTAGTTATTAATATAGTATAATATTAAATGTTTGAACTTGGTTATAAAATCCCAAAAATACATAGGCATGGATGGGTCTAATTGTAGCATGGCATGGATGATAAATCTATGTAGAATGTATTTTTTTACCATTAGTAAATGTACATATGTGTATTTATTAATAACATCATTTCTATAATAATCATCATGGGATCAGGTAGAATGATAGGAAAAGGGAGTACCAAGTTAGAAAAGATTGTGTGGTGTTGGGCCTCTTATTCGTAAGATGAGTTTTTTATTTCTATTTAATTATCGGAAGTCACTCGAGGACTATGTCATCAAAGGAAAAGAGTGAATTTTGAACTAATAAGAGTCTTTTATTGGACATCATATATAATAATGGACATGGTATTCCAAGGATGATGATCATAGGTCTAGTTTGTAGGAATTATTGGTCTTGGGACCTATGGTGAAAAACAGGATAAAAAATACACTATTCTGGGTGGAATATGCACTCATTGGGTATTACAAGTGGGAAAATTCCTTCCATCAAAGATCAGTTTTATGGATAGGTTTTTCCTTTAGGAAAATGGCTGAGATAGTTTTATTAAGAGATGAATAATGGGACCCAGTTTCATGTTGAAGTAACTATTTATAATATGAAATTGGGATACAAATGAGATTATAGTGTATTGACATGGTATTTTCCTTGGGCAGTGATACAATAATTGGTAAGGGGGGTGGAGTGATTTTATTATACCACTAGGTTTTGGTTGAAGTAACTTAAAGGTTATGGTGGAACCGTACACAAATGGGTGTGAGGTGGTATTGATGTGTATAGACCAAAATGGGTTGGGAGGTACTAATGGGAACATAGAATACAGAGTTAAGATATTTTTTGATTAGGGTATAGGTATCAAGTGATAGCCGCAAGGGATTATCTAGAATGTTTTGTTGATGTTTGAAGACATATGTTATTTATGTGACCTCTATAGAGACTATAGTTATGTTTCATTGTGATTGAGACCATACATGAGTATGTAATGATGGGTAGGTGTGATTATGAGCTCCATTATGTCTCTTTTTAGGTTCATTATAGGATATATAGTGGATTGGGATTGTGTATCTTTTGGGTATCTAATATAGGGTTTTTTTGGATGAAGAGAATTTATTAAGGACAATGTGTGTGCGTTTTTTTAATTGTATTTATAAATAGACAAATTAGTGACCAATATATTTTTATTCAAGAAATAATTTACCAATTTTTTTTGTAATTATTGTTTTTTAATTATATGTACTCTAATTATGTTTTGTTTTGGTTTTTTATTAATCCACTATGATTTTATTACTTTTATATGAGTGTATATTCACCCCACTAGTTATACTAGGCTCTCCACCACTAGAAGAAAACATATAGTATATGGAGAGCTATTTCTGAGGGCATGTAGTGACCATATCCTAATCTCAAATGAATGGCTTAGGGTTAGGTCTTAAAAAATGGTATTATATCTCCATTTTGTGTTTTCATTTTTCGATATGATGAACATCTAGCTTGAGAGATTAGTATAGCCTGTAATTTACATCAGACTACTATTTCATGAACACATTTCTATTGGGGATCCCTAGAAACTATTGAAATAGGATTGTTGTTGATGGATTTCATTATTCTGGTTTCTGGGATATATTTTAATTAACATAAATATTATTTATAGTTCTATTTTTGGAAATTTTCTATGTGGTCGCTTTCATGCATTAAAAATAGTATGTATGATGAAAATTACATGTTCTATCAGTTGTATGATTTTTTATTTATGATTAAAATGATCATAAGTCTATCATTAGAATAATAACTAATATGGTTTATAAAATTATATCTCTATAGAGTTATATTACACTAATAAACAATTATATTTTGTTGGACAGTAGGTTATTCAGGGGAATTAGGATCTCTAGTGGTAATGATATAATCCATTAATCAAGGGATTCATTCTTACACATTGTGAGTATATATATGTATTTAGGGCCACAAAATTGAGTCCCTTTAGGTTTTACAATATGTATTGAATATTTGAGGTTTGAATCAATTATGGTAATAATTTCCCATTAATATATAAATCCTGATTGGGTCAGAAGGGTTTTGGATATTTAATGTATTAATGAAAACATATGTGGTCTCATCAAATAAACATGGCATGTATCATTATACATAACCTGACCGAGAGGATGATGAAACCATAAATGGTTTTTAGAAAAATAAAATGTTTGATATTCCTTGGGATATGACATTGAACACAATAGGATTACCAAGTATAGAAGATAGATTTGACAGGACATGGTATGTAGGATACATGGATCACTCGGTACAGATACAGTTGGATCCAAAGTAGAATCTTATATTGTGGGAATAACATCCATTTGGTGGGTGATCATGTATATATTTAAGTAATTATTGAAAATCTTTGGTCTATAGGGTGTGACAAACATGATTGTGGAATATAGTGAATTTTTTATTGCATAGGCCTAGGTTAAATGGGATATGAATCATGGAAGCATTAGTATGGGTGTGTAGTAATCTTTTATGGGATAATTAATTTATTAGGTTTAGTAAATACTGGTTTGGAAAGATATTAATTACCAATGACCAGGTTATTAATAGATCACATTTCCATTGGGTGATGAGACATAGAAATGGAAATGGTTTTTAAAAAAGTCTAATTATGGATGAAGGTGAGTATAGGGTATGTGGAATGCCTAATTGGCCTTTGGATTATTAAACGGGTTATTTTTGGGTATGTTGATTGTTTTTTAGTATTTATGATAATGTATGAAATAATATAATGTTATTGTTGGCGATAAATTCAGATGTTTTTTTTATGGGGGTTGGATGAGAATGGATGTGTCCCCCATATTGAGTGTTGACATCAGAGGTAAATAATTTTATAGTGTTATGATTGAAAAAATTTGATTCGGTAACATGAATTATTAGGGTGTCATATTGTCAGAGGATAATGAAAATGTATATTTCCTTACGAGGTGTATCAATAGTGTATTAGCGTGACCCATTTGTGATGAAATTTTAGGGTTGTATATGATTCTCCAATTAGATAGAAGAAACCATTGGTAATTAAAAGATTTGATCCAAGTGGATAGTAAATCAAATAAGGTCATGGTTGTAAATATGGGTGGGCTAGGGATAATATGTATTTCTTCATGGAATTGGTACTTATATTTGAGTTTTATGGACATATTTAGACATTATTTATGGTAGGTAATGGTTTATGGTCACTAGATTTATGTACAAAAGAAATTTCTAGGGAAAATAATGATATACCTATATTCGGATGAATCATGTTGTTCATGGGTCAATGATCATCATGTTGGATGGGTTGTGAATATATATAGAATAGTCGGTTGGTGTTATCGGTGACAAGATGGAGATAGTGTGTGATTATATATAATATAATCTAGTTCCATCTTAATATTAGGTTTCACATTGTTAATTAAATGTTCATTTTATGAGAATTCTAAGAATTTTATAGGTTGTAGATTCACTTAAGTAGTGATGTAAAAATTGTGTGGTGGTTAGAGACTCATATGAATTTTTTTAGGAGTTTTGGAAGGGAATATTATAATTCCATCGGTAGTGAGAGGTGACATCAAATTTATATTTGAGTATGTGGTATGATTCAATGTAGTGGATTCGTTAAGAGTTATGTGATATAAATTTTGGTTGAGATTGGTTGTCAGTTATCCATGGACTTGCTACGTGAAGTTGGTAGATAATTAAGTGTGATAGTGTTTCCTAGTTATTTTTCATTAAATTATTACCCCTTGGTGTAAATTTAATTTTTATTTCTAAATTTTAAAAATTATTTGTTTATGATAAATAGAATGATTGAAGATAATTTCTGTTAGTGCGGAGAAGGAGAAAGAATGTATGGACAAGAGATGGTACCAATTAAAAGAGACTGTAATGGATTTGGAATACTAAATTGCTTCCCCGTAGTCATGGATGAAATATGACATGGAGTGGGGCTATGTTATGAGTGAATTTCACCCAGAGATCGGATTGAGAGTTGTGTGATAGTCTATTTCCCTGTATGATTTATGTAATCTGAAAAAATCCAACATGAGGGGATCGGTTTGGTTTTTACATCCATTGAGTCTTTAGGGATTGGTTGTTATCCATATGACCTCCCTTGAGTCAGTGATGATGTTTTTATTTTCGGGACTGACCATACATTGAAGATACATATGTTAGTGACTATTCAAAATGTGTATTGATCGAATTTCTAGGACTCCATACCACATCTGATTTGGTATGTATTCTTGACATGACCAAAACAATGTCTGTTGGGCTTCTTCGGTGTGATACATGACCCCCTGAACTCTATAAGGATGATTTAGTGTGAATAAGTTGTAAAAATAAATATTATTATTGGTTTGTTGACTGGATTTCAGGGGGATCTAGGTCGTGTAGTCATGAGAGACCGGGAATGTTGATCATAACTTGAATAATTATAAATTGGGTCGATATGTGGATGTATGAACATAACCTTTGTGTTAGTGTAATTTATTTCTTTTAGACACCACCCTACACTATGATTTATTTTATGAGATCCTTATTAGTAAAGTGTCATGAGATAAAGAAGTCAATTCTTCCTAAATGTAATAAAATGTTGATTATGTTTCCTGGTGTCCTGGTATGTACACGATGACCCAGAACAAAGAATGTTGTGGTGGTATTGTTGAAAATGATATCGATGTATCTTATGTGACATGATTATTTAATTCCTTATACAAACACAACTATGATGGAGTGTATTATAATAAAATGGTGATACCATACTAAGATTTATTTAACACACCATGTATGGGAACCTGTTGGTATGTGTATACCATACGTATAATTTTAGTTTTTTGCATATGAAATGCAATGGATTTGGCTAGTATTACTCAGAGATATTGGAAATGTGTTGTTATTGGCCCAATGATGGTAGAATATGTAGTGTAGAAGTAAATTATTTATTTTTTAAAAAATATTTGGACCATTTTGTGAGTATTTTATGCTTATACGTGAAACTTTTTACATTTTGATCAATTATTTTGGTTTATTGTTTTAGGCATGCCATTTTTATGTGTGAATGATGATTTGGATGTTATTCTATTGCTAAATATCATTTATTAAATTGAATATATTACCAAATATATGTATTAGGCCTTAACTACTAGTCTAAAACTTCTGATGTTTGGATAAGAACATTTAAGAACACATTCCAACCTGGGGTTGACCACAGATTAGTAGCCCAGGTCCAGAGCATCATTATATAAAACAAATATAATTGTTTCAATAATGAAAATAACTAATATTAATAGTAATTTAACTTTTTAAATTGTAAAATAACAGTTTGATATCTTATGAAATAAACATGTTATAAATTTACATAACAATATAATTATTTACATGTGTTTAGTTTTAAAGAATAAATATTGGTTACAAATATAATATAACTGTAATTTTGCAAAAACATAAATGTTTTATTATTATTAAACTATAATTTTAGGGGAAAATTAAAATAAAATATTTTCCAAAGATGTTTTTGTAAAACAATATTTATTTTTTATCAATAATAATGCAATTCTATAAAATCATATGAAATTTTTCCATGTGTTATAATCTTATTATTGTCAAAAGGCATGGAAATTATAAATATATAATAATTTTATATATAAAATAAATTTACTTTATATAGAAAAATATTTTGATAATATGGATTTCATTATTTGAAATCAACACAAATAAATTTTATTATGGTGAAATTATTATAATTTTCATAAATTATGAAATGATAAAGAGGAGATGAAAATAATGTAAATGTATAATATTTTGTAATAGTATACATAAATTTTTTTGAGGCTTCAAATATTTTATATAATTTCATAATGTCTCATTTACTATTAGATCACATTAAGATTACTATTGAATCTATTTTTTAATCACTAATAGATGATATAATATTGTATTCTATAATATACCTCCCTTCCATATATAAATACCAATGCCACAATCCGTTTTATCATCAGATTTACTTATAAAATTTACACTTATACTTAAAAATAACACTCTAATGTATATTTTAAACTTTTTTGGGCATGTTCTTATCAATATAAACATAAAAAGAATCTTTAAAATTCAAACTATAGTGGTTGTCTGAAAAATTAATATTAGTTTCCAATAATAATGTCATTCAATTTCATTAATATATTTTTACTCCAATTTCATGATTTAATAATTCAGTTTTCCATTATGAAATTACTAATATAAAAGTTCAAAAATATGAATTAAATCATCAAATATTTCATAATATCTAATTAATGTGTATTTATCACAATTATTCCCTCAACGATGGTTTCAACTTTTCATATTGATGATGTTATAAATAATAAATTACCATATTTCATGGAAAGTTTAATTTAATTATTTATTGGTTAAATATAATACATATTATACTGTAATGTTTCTAGAAATATATTTTTTTATTATAATAATGATATTAATAATAAATGGTCATTTTAATTTCATCCACCAATAACATGGGTAAAGTGACATCATTCTAAATTTGATTCTTTTTTTGACCATAAAATGACCTTAAAACATTTTTTCTTACAAAATGGTTAATTCTACATACTTATACGATTATTTATTTGTGGAATCATTTTATAAAATCCATCATTACTAATGATTTTATTTGACCTTGGAACCATGTAAAAAACAATAATAATGCAGTGTACATAAATATGCTGTATAAAAATGTATTAAAAAAGAGAGAATAAAAATAATTGAAATAGAAATAAAAAATTATCATATTCAAGTATTATAAAAATTAAATTTGACTAGGTATTAGGATATTCACATACCATGATAATCAAGAATTAAGGTAAGGGGACCCATATACCTACTTCTTTTATATTTGTTTTTTATTTTTCTACGTATGTTTTCCTCTATTTATATCAGTATTCATCAAATATATGTCTTATATAGTATATGGACATATTTCATAAATTTTTACTAAGTCATACACCCTTTATTTTATGTGGTTATAAATGTTTTATTATGTTCCATTCTAACTATTTCATTTTGTGTATGATTAGTAAAGGTAACATTTCTATTTTATATGTCATATAATGTATAATAATTCTATTATATATTATATTTTTAAAAATATATATAGAAATATTATTTTCAGAAAAATAATTCACATAAATGGTTTGATTTATGAATACCCATATTAATTGAATTTATTCTTTAAAAGTTAATTAATCATTCCTTAAAACATCGTTTAAGTGGTTTATATATTTACCCACTTCTCTGATAAACTGATTTTTAATTTTTATTTAGAATCCATATTCAGGAAATTTTATTTCATATTCTATACTAAAAATAAATATATATATATATATTCTATTATTTTTATAAGAATATATATGTTATAATGTTTTTTTTCTTTTAGAAAATATTTTTTTTACCCTTATCCTCCCCTGTGTTTTGTCAATCAAATATATTAACTATGACTTCATTTTTTAGGAATAATGATTTATATATAAAATAATAGTATTTGATGTGTTCGATCATAATTATACATATTTCAATTAATAGTTAATATTTTCAAATCCTGAGATATTGGGAATCATTCTAAAAAATAAGCCTAACACACTATATTTTGTTTCATTGGCTTTGATCCTTGACTGATTCATATTATATCATGTTATAGATTATTTCCATGTTATTATTATTCTCTTATATTATGATAACACCATATTTCATATATTCTATTATATCCATATTTTTTTAATTCCTTTATTTTATGTTATCATATTCTCTATATCATTATTCCATGTGATTATTTATGATCACCATCTTCTATGATATGAAATTATTCCACAGGACTCATATTATACACTCAATTAATATCATTTTTGTTAATTATCATTATTAGATAACCTATTTCTTCATTTTATGTCTATATGGTATCATTTTTAGTAATAAATGAAAATTTGATTTACGAGAATAGTTTTGGGGTCAAAATATATATGATGCATTATTTTCATGTTGATTTATTTTGTCTCTAATCTAACAAAGACACTAGAGATATAGAATTTTTGGTTATTATTAATGTACATTTATGTTATATATAATTAATTAATATGTATAAAAGACATGGTAAATTATTATTGGTATCATTGAAATGCATTTTTTATTAGGTATAAACATAAATAACCTACTCGAAAAATCACTATATACAAATTAAGTTAAAAATAGTAATAATAAAGCATAGATATAGAATACATTTATGAGTTATTATTTTTCTTCTCATGGTTTTATTATTTATATGACTATTAATTTTAGTATTATAATTTCTATAATTTAATTATTTTAGTATAGTGGTTGTAATATGAGGAATTATTTCAACAAAAAATGTCTTCGGAAATGTGATGATTTATAAAAAATCATAAAATAATAGGAGTGGGATTTTTTTTCTCAAAGTGGTACATTTATAATTGATTAATTTTTTAAATAATAATATGTGTCATATAAAACCCCAACTTCCACATAAGATAGACTTTTTTTCTTTATTAATTTATAAAACAAATTACATAAACATTTAGTGGTATTTTTACCCTCCAATCCAAAATAAGTTGACTAATTTCAATTATATGATGTTATCTATCATAATATTTTCCATATTGTTCTAATTTTAATCCCTTAGAAGAATAAAAAAATTAGTAATTCCCATTAATCAGAAATATTCAACCTAATAATGAATTTGAATTAGGTGAGTGGGTTGAATTATTGAAAATATTTTTCAACTAGATTTTTTTTTCATTCCCTCCATCATAAAATATAGAGTAAAATTCTTCGACTAATGTAATAATAGTATACATCAATCTGGTATTATAAGGTAAATTTCTCAAAAAAAATAATTTATGACTTTATATGTGTTATAGTCGAAGATTTTATATTTGATTAATTCTCTCATGTACCAAAAGAGAATTAATTAAAATCACATAAAAATTGAATTCTATTATAATTGTGATGAAATATATTTATGTTACCCTAAAATTTAGATAGTGATGTGTGATTATTAATTTTCTTATTTGGATGGAGAGAAAAAGTAGATTATGTATGTTATTTATATAGAACCAATAGAGAAATATCATAGAGTGAGTAATATCCATCTGTGAACATGCCATGTTTGTTGGATGAATAATCTAGTAAATTGAACCAAATAAAGAAATGTTTCATTTTCAAAATATTTGGAATAAATCTAAGGAATTTCAATGGAATTTGATATATCATAAAAATATTGTGGATGATAGTATGCTTTTAATAATTCATATATAATGGGTATAATGTTTTAACATAATGGAACGTTTTTACTATACATGTGATTTCATTAAAATGAGGGTTTCCAAAGACATCTCGTTAAATAACATATACGATCAAGAGGGGAATGATAATCATATGTTATCATTACTAGTGATAAGGGATGTGAAAATGATATGGTGATAGACATACAAGATAATCATTTAAGAAGATATTATTATCTATTTGATTCTAGATAAATATATTATTTTATATCAATAATGTTATGTAGAAATATTTAACCACCACCTCATGACTTGGCCCTTTGGATATTAATTAAAATAGTAATATATTGATGCATTCCCTAAAGTGTATCATGTATTTCCTCTTGAATCGGAGGTGGAGTTCTCAATTAAAATAATACTTAGAGATTTACCCATATGATGGGTTCACTATATAATGGCTCTCATTGAAATAGAAACTTTTATGAAAAAACTATATGGTAATCATGAAAATAATATCATTCAGCAATGTTTATCACCATGGATTGTGCCAAAATTTGTTTTTTAAAAATAAGGATAGTTTAATACATATTTTTTTTACTATCATGAACTCTATAATATCAAGATAAAAACATGTGTCCCATATTGTAAATTAATATCATATTTGGTTAGCTATAAGAGGTTTAATACATTTATTATGCTGATCAATGGTTGTGATATAATCAATTATCAGTTAATAAAAATATATTTTCCAAGACTAACGTTCAGGAAATTATGGACCCATTGGGATTGTAGTAAAGCAATTCAGACACATGGGTGCTCTAGTAATTTTAATTAACATAATGAATAGATCCATTAGAGAATACCTTAAAATGATTTTTATTTTATTTATACATCGTATTTTAATATAATCTAAAATAATGGATGAATGTGAAGAAAATTTTTGTATTTTCATAGATACCTTTTACATCGTTAATTTATAAGAAAATTAGAATAAATGGGGATTTTTAATAGATAATGTGACAATTTTTTTGCATTTTACCATAATTAATGGGTTATAAATTGATCCATTAAAGATAATCTTTGTTTAATAATATCCAAAAATAACATCTATAAGGTATATTAATACTATCCTAGGATTTACTATGTATTATATATGTTTTCTGAGGGAGTTCTGATGTTTATCGGACCTTTTAACTAAATAACAAGGAACGAAAAATATCATTTTCTATACTAATTAATGTTCATAGATATTCATGTTTTTGAAAATTAGTCTAGTCACAATATATGTAATTACACTACTATTATCTGGGGTATAATTTATTATATTCAATAATTCCAAAATTATGGTCTTGGGTTGTGTACTCATGAAAAATGATAAGTGATATCCTATGTCATGAGATTGTTGAAGTATCATTAAAATATAAGAATAACAATATTATTTATTTTTCTAAATTAATCATACCATTGATGATTTAGGGTAATTATATCAGAGGAATGATGTGTAAAATATTTATATGTCGTAATATCTTGATGTCTATATTCACAAAGAATGAGATTAACATATTAAAATGATGATTGTTAGGTGTTTTCAAAAAAAAATATTAATACATTACCATCTTAGAATTGATAATAATATACTTGATTATCTATGTTACAAAGTTATTTTAACCATATATATTATGAAAACTGATATGATACAATTTTATTTTATAATCACGGACTGGATATAGAAATAAAAAATAAAGAAAAAACATTACCTATATAAATTATTACTCAACAATATATTCTGTTGAAGAATAAGAAATACCATATGGATGACATGGAGATATAAAATATGGCGAATTCAATAAGTAAGGTGAGAGAACATAGTTTAAATTTAATTAAGAATTATTTCTGATATTTGGAAAATAATTATTCATACCATCATAGGTAGAGATATAGAAGATGTTATTTAATGATTCTCATACATAAAAACAATTTTTCTACTTTGGGAGTAAAATGATGTATTAGAATCTATGAGAAAATTTTTTTTTGGATAAGATGAAAAATAATATTTTAGAAAATACATTACAATTATTTGTATTCTATCATGTGAATCTATAAAGGAAAAATATAAAAAGGGTTGATGTAAATGTTGGAAAATCCGATATTGAAATAGAAGAACACAACCATGAATTTTTTCACATGTATTCTAATGATATCCAATGTAAATAATTACATATGGATTTTTTTTGAGAATTTTAAAAATATTTATAACATCATCTATAATTTAAAATTTTGTTGCACTCAGTCAATATGTAAATATTGATTTTATATTTTTTTTATACTACATGGAATACAATGATTGATTGTATATTATTTAGATGTGTATCCTTCCACAAACATATTGAAAATTATTCAACATTAAATAAACATTGATTTGAGATTTAGTATGTAATATCATGACCAAACTGATTTTAAATTTAAATTGAATAATAATAAACATCGAGATATATTAATGATAACCCCAACGACATCGAAGGGAGATGCAATAAAGATCATCTTATATTCATTATTTTTGACTATAATAGACTCCAATAACGAATTTAGATGTATACCTATGAATACCAATAAGATAAATAATGTTGTAACATAACTCTTTGGGATTTAGTGAGAAAAAATTAAGCAATTTGGACCCAAACCTGTTGAAGAAATGGTAGATGATCTAAAATTCATTGAGTGTAATTTCAATTCATTATAGTTTTTTTAGAAGTGAAATTATAATAGTTATCAATGATACCTAGATTTTGAGGTTGGAAATAAATTATTTCTTCTTGTATATAGATATATGAGAGTAATTATATTTTTGAATAAAAAAATCTATTTATAAGATACATATTTCTATTTACGTTTTTTAATTTCAGCAAAGCCATGAGTAATTTACTAAAACTCCCACAATACATTTCATGATGTGATTGATTTGTTCCATGAATAATTCATTATGATTTATGTGCCAGATCTCTCACATATACTAATTATATAAGTAGTATGATTGGGCATTAATATCTATTATTATATGTAGATAAGGATGATCGTGTATGGTACATAGAAATTATTTCATAATATGAAAATTAATATTATTAAAGTATATTGGAAAATAAAATTAATACAACTACAATACATGAGAACTAATGATTTGATGAAATAGAATTAAACACATATATTTTTATCATAATGTGTGGAATTAAATTTGGGGGAAAATTTTCTAATGGAGGGTAGAATATAATGACCCATGAAATTATATAATAAATTTTACCACTAAAATAAATTGTTTCATATTTATGAATATATTATTCTATAAAACACATGCTCTACATTAGGAAAGTATTTAATAAAATTATAAAACAAACACAAAAATTAAACAAACATAAATATAAAATTTATGAGAATTTTTTACATCATGATTATTTATATAATAAATAGTATTGTCAAAAATAACACAAGAATTAGTAATGTAGTTTAAAATATCAAAATAGAAAATATTGAAACGTGAGAAGAATTATAGTTAAAGATGAATGAATGAATGTGGATATATTTGTATGAATTATAATATTAGGATAACCATTTTAATACATAAACTCTCTATTATGAAAAGTAACAAGACTATTGGAATAATAAAATATATCTTCTACATAAAATTAATTAAAAATATATAAAAATTATATCACAAGATTTTTAAATAAATCATTTAAATTTAATATAGTTATTATTTGAAATGAAGTGTGCATAAATTTTTATTAGAAAAAATAAATTTAAAGATATATTTATATTTTTTATTTGTTACATTTGAAAATTTGATATAAGTGAATTTTTAAATCAATTTTATTATAAAACATTGTTTATTTTTATATAAAAATAACAAATTTTTATGAAATGATGCTATATATTTGAACATGCCATAAATATTATGCATTTAAATATAGATTTATTTTATTTAAAAAATAATTTTCCAAAATATAGAAACATATTATGAAATAATGGATATCATTTATATAATTACCAGTTCAAAATTATTTTTGGGTGATATTTCTGTCTTCATTGTAATTAATAACACACTGATATGGAAAGTAAATTATTTTATAGGTACTATAATTTTTTATGGTGAATTTGTATGAATTATTAGGATTTCATGAATTTATATCAATATTTTACTATACCATCAATAGTTAACTCATAATCCACATACTTTTGAATCACACTATTGATCCCTAGATGACGATTTGATATTTTTTCCTAATCATTTATTCTAAAACACCCCCACTCCCCTTAAAAATAACACCCACCAGCACCCAAATATGCCTCACATAAAAAAATTTCCCACAACAAAGATATACCAAAATACAACAGTTATGGATGTTATACATGTTTTTAATTTCCACGTTCTATCAATATTCATTTCATATAAGCCTTAATATTCAATCTAAAATCAGATTTCTCAATTTGGAAGGTATAATACATATCCTATGCTTGTTTAGTTTCATCATTCATTATTTTCATCATATGCTTTCTAATATTAATAAAATAATTTTCATTAATGATATTTATAGTATAATTGAACTATAATATGAATCATATAACCATTTAATACAAAAAATGTATTTAATGGTTTTATATAACATTCTTCTAATTAGTCCATATTTTAATATCCTATATATTATGTTATAAATCAATTTTACCTCTTTATATATGTGTTTTGAAAAATATATATAAGAAACATATATAATATTTTTAATGGATTCACATTTTGGAAAGATAAATTTTTCAGTATATTGTTCTTTTTAATTTTATTTTTTGAAAACAAGTGTATGGTGATATGTTTAAAAATTTGAATCTTTTTTGGACAACATATTGAAAATTATAACATTTTTCTATTTGAATGAATAAATCAATATACTTGTGTACTTATAGTATTTTATAGTCATTTAATAAGAACATTTATTTAATTTCATTAAACAAATGTGATATTGTAACCATGAAACAAACATCATTGGGATGGTGAACATAAAAATAAAGTCATAAAAATGATTATAAACAAATATAAAATAATAATAATAAATGAAATATCAATTTTATCTTTTCTATAATTTATTTAATGAATTTAATTTTATTATTATGTAGGGTAAGTGAATGTAAAAAGTGAGTCATGACATGATGTATGGTAACACCCAAAATACTTTTTTTTATTATATTATACATTTGTCTTTATTTACCTATCATTCTCTCTCTATTGTTCATTGAAAAGTAATCTTTTTTATATTTAGATATATATATATATATATATATATATATATGAGTGTGTGTTCATTAAATATTTTCATAGTTATTATCCCTTTATTTTATATGGATATGAACCTGTTCATGTTATACACAGACACTTTTCGTAATAGTGAACCCAAATAAACGAAAAATATAAATTTCATATTAAATTTCATGTAACATATTTTGAAGGGTCATATTATTATATAATTTGTTAAAATAGAAATTAAATTATGGAATATTAGACTAGTTTGTATCTCCTTTTAATGGAAACCCTATTCAATTATTTCATTTTTTAATGTTTTTATATTAATTCCATAAAACATCATTTAAATTGAGTTTGTATATTCCTAATAATCCACTCATTTTTTATGAATTTTTTTACCTGAAATAAATATTCAGGATCTATGAATTTTTATTAAATTATTAACATCCAAATTGATAAAATCCCTTATATTCTCATGAATATTTTGGATATACCATTATTTATGCTTCCGGATATGATTATGTAAATTATACTAATCTCAAGGGGTTTCTCTTGAATCTACATAATGCATGGTTTTTTATATGATGAAAAAATATTTATATTCAAATACTGATATGATAGGTGTTACCTAAATTATAATTCCACAAATTTATTTTGTATATTTTCATCTAAGAAGATACAATCTAAGGTTTTTGGGTAATAAGCATAACACACTATGTTATGAACTCATAGTAATGAGAATTGAAATATTCTTGTGATGTTAGGTTTTATATTATCTCCATATTCTTATAATATCATGATCTTATTAAAATATTATTATTATTCAATGTTTCCACATGTTTATTTATGATCTTTCCCTTTTATGATATCATATTTTTTCACATGAATCATATTTTATAGTTTATTATCGATCATATTAACTTATACTGTATTAAAATATCATAATTTGCATTAATATATATCCCTATAGAATTATTTTCTATAATGAATGAATAAATTGATTTCATAGAACAATATATGAATTGAAATATAACTGATGTTGTTTTTTAATTTTATTTTTTATATGTCTAGTATCATAAGGAAACAAAATCCCTATATTTCTGTCCTGTGATTTATGAAATTTTATGTAAATAATTAGGTAATAATTTTTTTATGAAACTGTAATTTTCATATATAAATATTCATATGCTACCATTAGAAATTAAGAAATTAATAAAAAAACCTAACCCCTTTATCATAAATTCCACAATAAACCATACATAACAACCTATACATCAGAAAATAGAAAATATTTATTAATTCTATTCATTTCACTTACTCATGAAATAAAAACAGACATCTATTTTCCCAATAAAACACCACTCCCATCATTTTCAATTCTATATCAATTCTACTAAATATATATTTTTTAATAAATATCTTTTGATAATCCACATGGCCAAAAAACTCTTTATATCATTATAATTATTTATAATCCCCCAACACAACACAAATTACACTTCCATTTGATACATTAATGTTTCTTATTTAGTGTCATTATGATATGAAAATCACTTATTTATTCCAAAAAAATTAAATTTAGATATAATTTCATGAAATTCGGGATAAATAATTCTTTTTAAGACAATTATCATTTATTATTGATGATTCTCAAATTATTTTTACTGTAAAACATATTATCAATTAAAATAATCAACATGGAATCAAGATAAGGACAAAAAATATATTATATTATGTCCATTAAAACAACTAGTTCATTCATTAAAATGATATTAAGTTCCATGAATATTAAATTGAATTATCCCTTTTAGAAGGCCATCATAGAAAAATATTTATACCACAATCGTGACTTAATATTAAGTATAAAAAATCCATTATGTGAAAACCAAAAGGCTCCTATAAACTAATTCAATAATTATTAGGTCCATGAAAAATGATTTAGGTTTTTAACGGTATCCTAGTTTCAATTTTTAATATAAACACATGTCATTACACTCGTATTTTTTTTGAACACAGTAATGGATTACTCCATTTAAATACACATAACCTGATGAATCCTTTAGATTCCAGATCATCCAATAGTATTTCCAAGTGTATGGGATCCACTAGATCCATGGAATAGTGAACTATAGAGATAAAAATTATTTCATTTTCTTATTTAATCAAAAAAATATACCTCCCTCTATAGTGGATATATTGAAAAATATTCAAAAATAATCAATATCTATAAACCATTATAATAAAATTGCAATGAATACTCCTTTTTTAGTCTATGAACTATCCTTATATCTTGAGATATGATCCTCATCGGAAACCCCATATCATAGCCCTCTCTACTAGCATTTGTGTTTAATGGTCATGTAAAACATGGAATTCAACCAAATATTGAAAGAAGGTAACTGATATTTGGTATTGATAAATGTATTCCAAAAAAGGTTCAATAAATATATTAAAATAATATATTAAAATTGATTTATTTTTATATTTATGAATCCAAAAATGTATACTTATATACTTATTACAACAACACATTATTGGTATCTATTAATGTACATATCTTTTATTCATAGAAAATAATTATCAATCAAAACACTTTTTAAGAACTCAATAACAAAGTCATATTTAAATACAAAATAAAAAATATAAATGAATAAAAATAACTAGTAAAAAATGGAATTATAAATAATGTATATATTACTAGAATAATCCATATAAAAATGAATAAACCATTAATATATTTCACTTGTTTAAAATTAATAAAAAAACATTCATGAAACTATGAACCATTAATTTTTCGTAAGGTCTAAACACTCCCTTTCAATCCGACTCCATATCCTGCGTATCATTGAGAATAAATATACTATATGGGTCTACACCTCCCATACAATATATGGATGGAACACTAGTGGAGCATATTAGCCTATGACTAATTTTTATGTGTGGATTCTGAGTCATGAAATCCACACCTCTAGGATACTATATAATAAATTTTATAAATGTGTACTACTTTTTAATATTAATTCCACACAATTTAATATTTGTACATTCATCATCGATATAACCTGTTTTTTATAACATTAAAATCATAATTTGGTATATTAATATAGATTAAGGAGTTGAAAATGTCTTCTTCAAATCACCGGTTGACATTTTTTATTGATCATAGTCATCCCCTATTCAAATCCGTACGACCTATATATCAAACATATCTTAAAGAAATACCTTTTATATTCTGTAATATCCAACCCATAAATTAAACGCTAATTCACATATTCTTTGAACATGTTTACAAATTGAATTTATCATGGAAAGAATAATTAACATCCACATTAACTCATACTGATTACCTTTATATTTATCTTACATTCAACATTATAAGTAATACTTATGAATCCCCATAAACATATTGGAATAAACAATTGAAGGTATATTCCCAATCATAATCTATATGAATTCTTGAACTCATTCAATCATCAATATCCATCTCAAAATAAAGAACCTAGAAATAATAACATAGAAATCCATATGGCATGATTACATTGACTATATTATGAATCCAATATCAAAGGGAAATGTAAAATATTATAATAGAATGATTCAATTTCTTCCTCTTTCGGGAACCAAAATTCTCAAAAATTATTTCCATTTTCATCGAGAAATATTATCTTTAACATGGATAAACATCATATCATAAGATTAAAGGACATTATAAATAATTATTTTAAACCATTTCATAGAATACTATTATGTCATATTATTTCACCCTTCTATGAGTTGATTTCCTTTAAATTAACTCTTGATATTGATCATAATTATTGGATTCATAGGGTCTCTCACTAGATGAACAAGCTTCACTTACCTAATAGAAAACCCCTCAAATAAATTCTATTGATCTACAATTATACAATGTGGTATTATTAAATGATAATTTTTTCCATGATTTTGTAAAAAGACATACTAGTTGGTAATTAAAATCATAAAAATTTAGCAAATAAACACACTATAAACCCATTACTGCCGAATTTTTGAAGGTAATTAGTCATATCTAGTGAATCACATTAAATCAAAACATTTCCCTAATATATTTCCATCAATTACATTAACAATAATAATTTAATTTTTTATAAATTTATTATTTAATTAAAAATTCAATAACATCACTAAAATCAAATATACAATCAATTATAGACATGTGTGAAATTATATATTTCATTTCCCTATAAGAAAAAACTATGCATAAATAACTGTCTAAGTGTACCCTAATATATATTATGAATTAACCAAACAATTATTTTTCCAAAATATAGAATTTCTAATTCTATACTCTTTATAAAACGTGTACTTGTACTATATCTATCATATGCAAGAACAGATATAATTCTTCAATACAGAGTCTTAAATCCTGATATTTTATTTTTCAACATTCTAAAAACCTAAACCATAGAAAAGAAAATACTTTTAAAATATTTTGTACAATACTTCCCAATAATGATTGTTCCATATAGGTAATGAACTATAGGACCTTAGAAAATATTTTATGTCACTATAGTTTGGTGGCTAATGCTGAGTTTTTATAAATACTACATCAGATTTCATTAACCGACAATTGTATTTCATAAAAAATATTCCAAATTAAATAATATATTATTAAAATGTATTTGATAAATATAAAAATATCATGAAATAGAAATGAAAACCTCATATATTCCCATATATATTATATATTCAAATAATACATCAAAATATATCATAAGTACAATAAATTTATCAATATAGATAATGTTCCTAGAAATTTTAGATGATGGAATCTGATATATATGACTCCAATCACAAAATAAAATATCTCCAAAATATATCTCAATATCATCTCACAACTATTTATACATATTTCATTTACCTACAACATCATTCATACAAGGTGTACACATGTGATGAGTGTACAGAAATTAATAAGATTATATCCTTTATATAATCCATTGAAAAAAATTCCTTAGAAGTTAACTTTAGTAGATATAAAATGTGTGAATCCATTAATGTATTTAATGATATCATCAAAAAATTTAAATAATATAACAGGTTCCAATGAAGTAACTTAATTAATAATGTACCATATTAGGTTAATGTTAATATAATATCTGATAAAAACAACAAAAAGTAAAAAATTCATGCATCATAAAATCATTACTCTAATCTGATAAATAATAATATTTCCAATTAATAATATATCAAATTGGAATATCCATATCTCTGAAGTCATTACTTCCTAATATATCCTCACATATGAATTCCTTGAAAATATTATCATCATGTACCGTTCTGAACGAAAATTGCATGTTATAAAACCCAAAAAAAATATTCAATATAGCACATACAAAAAACTATTTTTCCATATTTACCTTATAAAAAATACTTATTTATTTTGGAATTAATTACAAAAATAATAAATTTCCAAACACACATTCCATCTATTAATATAATAACTATTCAATGATCATGTCATATAAAAATATACAATTTAAATGAATTTTTTTAATTAATTCAATATCAATCGCATTAAGATTACATTCACAATTTCATTATTTCACAACACATATATAAGAGTTATATCTATTTATTATAATATATATTTTAGCATAGTAATTTCACAATTAAATTTTCTAGATCATTGTAGTATATTGTTGTACTCTCTCATATGTTCTTAACTCAAACCATATCCTCTATTATAGAAAAACTAATCAACTCAAATAAATTAATTGGATGATAAATAAAAATGTTTTCAATTCATTAATTTTTAGGAATTATCTCAAAATTATTAAATAATAGGACGAATTCATTTTTCAACAATTA
Organism: Viscum album; assembly: GCA_963277665.1. Taxonomy (NCBI): domain Eukaryota; kingdom Viridiplantae; phylum Streptophyta; class Magnoliopsida; order Santalales; family Viscaceae; genus Viscum; species Viscum album. The sequence continues at coordinate 122,645,711 of OY728151.1, forward strand.
AAATTTAATACATGAAGAAGTGTAAAAAAATATTTTTTATACCATACATTCATTTCCAAATAGTTTTATAATGATTTCATGATTACATTAATAATATTACTATTTAACTCATTTTAAGAATATGATTAACAAATAATTAAAAAAATCATTCAAACAATTTATGAATATATGTTTTATACATAACAATTTTCAAAAAAATGGAATATTTTGTTTACTATTTTTTATTCAATAAACTCATACATGGAATTAAAAAAATTTATAATTCTCATTTCATATATAATCACTAAATTATATTATAACAAATGCATGAGGAAGAAAAAAATCATACTTATTATATGATTCACACATTGACAAATAGTTTTATACATGAATTAAAAAAGGAAATCTAAATTAAAACATATTATAGGAATTGAAAATTATTATAATTTGAGATAAAGGGAACTATGAATCCTACACACAAAAATATGAGGGGTTATAAGATTATATAAATACATGTCCAAAACCACATATAGATCAAAATTTCACGAAGAAATATATATAATTAATTATAATATGATAGAGAGGGGTTGTGAGAGATTATATTGAATTACATATTTCATAATAAACCATAAAAATGATACGTTAATGATTTTTTCCATATATATTTATATCAAAACACACAAATGACTCCATTAGAAAATGGAATAAGATCCTTACGGTTAGTGGTGAGAAACCAACCATACTATGTCAAGTCTATTAGCTCACACACTATTAACAATCTATGTACTACTTGACACATAACTATTGGATAATTAGTGGTAATTTATTCGAAATTTATAAATTTCACTATAATAACTACCCAAAATTCCAAATAATTCACCAAAAATAATAAAATTTATGATATAGATCAAAAATATCCAAAATAAACACAAGAAATTAAAATTAAAACATACCATATTTGATGATATTTTATATTTATACAAACCATTAGATGGTTGGTGGGTGAAAATAATAACATGGAGGGGTTGGTAGTCAAATGATATACTTGTGTATTCTAATGGAATCTGTAATGAACGTCCCCAAATCCCACTTGGACAAAACATAAGAGTCTAGTGATGGCCATTACCACCCCTCGAAATCACACAAATTATATGGATGTCACCTTGGATGTTGTAATTGATTTTTTATATAAACTGAAAATTAATTTTTTATATTTGGGTGTCAGCATAACAACTCTCCATAATCTATAACCCCATACTCTATCAAAATTTTGGTTCCCCACAATTTTTCATCAATTATATGAACAATGATCTATATATATTAATAGAATCATATATGTAATTTTAAGGTATAATATATGATTATGTTCACGAGTTCCATTGTTAATAAACTTTTAGTGTAGATATCCTGAATTTTTTTTAGAATTCATGATTTATTTATTAGTTATGAATAATGACGAATAAATAAATGAATGTGTATGGGATAAATATTTTTTTATTAATACATATTTTCTAATACAAATTATGAAATATATGACATTATTTTCATTTGTTTTTGTATTTTTTATAGAAATATAAGCATCTTATTAATATTATTTCATAATTTACAACATAATTTTCCAAAAAATAAAACAATGAAAATTAAAGGTCCTTTTTTTTGGGAGATTACATACCATAAAAATGAAATAAAATATATAACAATACATATAAAATTTAATTTCTATAATATTCTCCTAATTCACCTTGATATTCTATTTCTACATTTTATACCCTATGGAAATTCATAAATATGAATTTTGAGTGGTATATCTTGATAAGAAATTAATTAGAGTAGAACATGATGAAAATTAATACATATGATACTAGAGGTGTTTCATGATAACATAAATGTGAAGGTTCACATATGTTCACTTGTATGAATGGAATATAGGGTTTTTTGATATCGGATCCTGGATTTCTTGGAATGTGGTAACAACATAAATCATACCATCTTAATCATATGTCATGGATCATTTGTAAAACAATTTAACATTATTACCTATGTTAATTATACATGCACCGTACCCATTTTCTGATGAGATTAATTTATTTACAAAATTATTGGGTGGATGTATATTTTCTAACCCACCCATAATATTCATAATATTTATTTTTTATAAAATTATGATATAAGGAAATAAAAAATTTATATGAATAAGAAAACCCGTGAAAAAATAATTTTTTATAAAATCTTTTCATAGAGAATAATAAAATAAATTATCCTAATTACATCAATGAATAAAATAAATAAATTATTATTCATTAATAAATGAATAATTAGAAACAAAATATTGTAATTAATTTGAATTTTATTCAATGCATAAATTTGATCGTAGAGGAATTATGGGAAATAAACCACATAAGAAGGGTTTATAAAAAAATATTGAGGAATACATAATGAAGTTAAGAGAATATAATATTCCAAAAACCAAATATGAAACCAAATTACTTTAAAAAATATAATTATTATTTTCCAAGATCATATAGTGATAAAATAATTTTATTATTTGGTAAATTAAAATATCTAAAAATTTGAATTCATTCTGTTAAAAGATTTTTCATAAAATATGGAATTGTTTTAGGAACATGATGAAAATTTACTATCGAAAATAGTTATATTTAATGTAAAATATGTACATATGTAGGGAAATATATATATAATATAGAAACATTAAATGACGTGATGATAGAAGGAGTGAAAAAAATGGTAATACAAAACCCAAAAGTAAATAGAAATGTTTGAAAGTTATCATACGTTTATTCTAGAGTCACTAAGATTTATTACCTAATATCCTTAATAATAAAATTAAATTTATTAAAAATATCATTTACAACCATTTTATAATATATTTATTGTAGTATGTTCCATTTATTATCATTTAAAATTTTATTATTGTAATTTTATCTTTTTCGAATACTTGATTTTGTTTGATTAACATTATTCCAAATTGCATTGGTTAGCATTCCACGTTAAAATTTATTGTTAAATAGATTCATAATTTCATTAATTTTATAGTTTTATTATCATTTTTCATTCATTTATGAATTTTTTATAGTTTATTATATAATCCAAAAATGTCTCTAAATTTTTTTAGGGGTCTCCATTAAGTAATTTTATCTTGGAAAACTTTCCAACCATTCTTTTATTACAAATATTTGAGGTACATATCATGTCATATTTGTATTTTGTTAATATTGTAATAAATATTGTAATTATTTATTGAATTCATTTTAAAAAACAACCTTGTAAGGAGGTTGTAAAAATGAAATATGTTTTCTTGGGACGCTGTTAACCAACAATAATATGAGATATATTTGTGTTTTTTATATTGATAAAAAGAAGCATGTTTGATAATTTTAATTCCATTCATATAATAAAATATTATTTTTATTGAAAATCGCTTTTAATTATAATTATATTTGTATACTAAATTTGAGGAGGTAAAACAATAAAATATTTTATGTGTTCTTTGTAGAGGATGTCTCCACTTCCCTTTAAATAAAACTCATAGGATACACCTTTAGGATCCATAGTATGATATATTAGTGAGACCATAGATTCATCAATGATTGGAGAGTGTTAAAGATGTGTTGGGGGAGTGTTCGAGTGAGATAAAGAATTTAGTTTTTAATAAATGGGGAATTTAAATGACTTATTTATAGGGGGGATATTAGGGTATTATAATATAAAATTCATAAAAATTATTTCATCACCTAGTGACACAACATATGAACTAGTAGTAATAATCCTAAAAATATACAAAAAAATTCATTATAATAAAAAAAAATTGCATATCCTTAACATTTATTGAATATATCATATTACAAAATAAAATACTGATGAAGTATTTTATTATTCAATAAATATTTATTGTATTTTATGGATAATATAAATTCATCATAAAAACCATCTGTCAGAGGATTGACTCAAAAATTTACATAAACTTTACCAAAATAATTTTCATAATATGAGAAATTTAATCTTTATATAATCATCATATTTATTATAATATACCGCTTTTATAAAAAGGATAATTTTATAAACGATTGGAAAATTACCTAAGACATAATAATATTATATCATATTTTATATACAAGAAGATAATATTTTATAAGACGTTTTCATGGAAATACGTTTTTCAAAAATTTTACCTTTATTACATAAATGTATTTTAATAATAAATAACATAAAATATTTTTAAAAAAATATATATATGATTTCATTGTGTGAATAATTTATTTTATAATATTTATACATTCTTTGAAATTTATTATGCTATAAATTTCATATATTTCCATTTAATATGATACCAAAAGATTAAAAAATCGGTAAGATAATTTTTATTCATAAATATATAAAAATAGAATTGTATCAATGAAAATTCTATTTATTTTATATATTAATTTACAAAATAATATTTTATATCTCTAAAAAAATTAAAACATTATTACACAATCATAATCCCCCATTATTTGGTACAAAATATTGGAACTTTCATGGGGTTGTTTTGAAATTTTTGATCCATTGGTGGCCTCTATTAACATGATATTCTATCATTGATATTTTAAGTCATGCCTTAATTGTGTACATTATTATTGAGATTAGGAAAGGTTTAACCATAAATATTATATCTCCCACCCATGATAAGGTAAATGAGGTATAAAAAATTATTATTCCAGTAGATTCCACAGTTCTTCCATTATATATCAATTAATTCTCATCATTATTCTATAGATATTATTATTATAATTGCTAGTTTTAATTGTTATATTAACAATGATTATAATTATTAATGGAAATTTTGTACCCATAGTTATTATATAAAAATGGAAAAAAAAATTGTAATTATTATTTATTATAAATCATTAAATATTCTCAATATAAATATTTATAATTAATATTTATTATATAATTTTTTTGGGATTGTATATTATTCCTTGATTATGAAATTTTACCTAAGAAAGTTCATTTCATGCACTAAGGAAAAAAATAAGGGGAAATATGAATTATTTATTTTTCTTATTCCCATGTTACCTCTTCAAATATATGTTTCCAATAAGCTACATTGATATATTTTGTTATCATATTGCATAAAATTTTTCCCTATAATCCAAGATCTTTATCATATAATCATTCGAAGATAAATAATGTTCTATTTTTACTGCCTCCAAATTTATAACATGTCTGTGATTTTGAAAATACATCAAAAAGTGGGATAGATTGGAAAATCTAATTACTTGAGACATGTTTGGTAGGAGTTCTGTATGATAGACCATAACTCTTTTTATATTATGATTTTCAAATGTGCTAAAGAATCTACAAACTTGATTTCCCTTATTCAAAACCTTCATGAATCTTGTACAATGATTTATATAATGGGAAAATTTATCTATAACCTCAAAATATAGATCTCGTTGATGATTTATGGAGTGGATCCTCTATTAAATTTATATCACTCCATTTTTTTAATGAATTTAACCCTCTCTTTCATTTTATTATCAAATTCAGGTTCTAGAAGCCTCTATAGGTACACATCATCCCACCACATGTGTTTCTAAATCTCCTCCAATATAGGATTCTATATGTTTCTATATAAATGGTTGAGTCAAAGATATTGATAAAATATAACAAAACTATGTGATGATACTGGTGATAACCTCTATTAAAGTCTATAGAGGAGGATAAAAATATAACATTATATGATAGGATGGATCTTTAATAATGGTCATCAATTTGGGTGGTATAGTCCATAAATATATTCATATATGTAATAACATGTTATTTTAAAATACTGTCTATGATTGATAGCATAAAAAATGAACATTGAGCATAAATGAACAAATGAATATTACTATTTAAATATAAAATTTATAACATACCCATTTTGTGTGTGGGTATAATCCAGAGTAAAAAATTATAAAATATATATAATTTACCTAATAAAATAAAATGTATTTATTAAATTATATTAAATATTATCTATATTTTTAGTAATATAATTTTTTTCATCAAAATAGATTTTCTACAATAAAATTATATTTTGTGAAAAAAATATTATAACTCATTTCAGTATCTTTTATAAAATTACTTTCCAAAAATAAACATCAATTATGATATTAATATTTCTAAATTCTCTGAATTTTAAAATTTTAAAAATTTCTAAAATGTTTTATTTTTCATTCATATTTAAAAAATTACCCTTAAAGGAAATTTATCAGGTTTTATCCATAGGGGGATGATTTTGGGGGTACTCTCTAGCACCTTATTACTCTCATTACCTCTTTTCTCTCTATCTCCCCTTCTATTCTAAATCTTCTCTCGACATTCCTTTAGTCTGTCCTCTCTCTCTCTCTCTCTCTTTGTGTTTCCACATTATTGTGTTTCCTATTTCATTATAGTGATGACTTTATTATTGAATGTTTTATTGGGGGGTTGTTATGGTCTGAAAAATGATTCTCATTGTTGATGTCCTGGTTGATTAATCCATTCTCTATCCACATATTCTTCTATTCCTCTCCCAGTAATATCAGGAGCGGTGATAAAAAAGGGTTTTGGGTTATGTGGTTTAGAGTTATATGCTTTTCCAGGTGCATCTTCAATTGTCTTCCTATTATTTTTGGGAACTAGTTTAATTATCATTATTGATGTCATACATAAAATAACTCAATGGCTCAAATCCGTACTCTAAAATCAATGTTCCTCTACTCCTCTCCTAGTATGAAATGGGGTGATTGTCAGGATGAGATTTGGGATGTGGGGTTTTGCCTTCATTATTGCACCTTGCGCATCTTGAGTTAGTTTTCTCATATAAAGATAGTTCTGGTTCTCATTCTATACAACAATGAGGACATTCAAGGATTGAAACTGAAATGAAAATTTAGTTGTCTTCTCTTCAATGGATTGTTTTGGGTGTTTCATAATCAATGTTTTAAGTGAATTTTTAGTATTATTTCTATGATCTATAAATCCTTTTGGCTCTATTTAGGAAATTTGTGTGTTTGTTTTTTGTATTATTCTTTCCACATTATGGTGTTTCTCATCAGTGTTTCTCATGATAGTGTTTAGATGATGGAGATTTTGTTCTAAAGATGTGATGTCACTCTATGAGGATGGTTTGATGTTTTGGTGGATGATGTATGGTGGGTCTCACTATCATAGTGGTGTCAAATAAGGTGACCACATCTATTATTGGGTGCATCTAGTTACATCTCACGGTTAGATATTTTTTCACCCGATGTTGTTAGGTGGTGATGGGTAGATCATATTTAATTGAATATTTTGGATAACCTTTTTTATGAAAAATTTCATTCAATTTAATTATGATATATGAGTAGTTTTTTGTATCCACTGAATGTAAATTTTCCACTTAAACGTGATGTGGATTTTAAAAATAACAAAAATTGGATATAGAGTGAATAGTAAAAAAATATTTCTATTGAAATTAGTGTTTTTATAAAGTATTTAAAAACAAAAATTTTATTTTGGATATATTTTAAAATTTAAATCTTTAATTCTTATTATAAATAATCCAATTATGGACCTTATAATAAATTTTATACTTGAATTTTGTATAATAAGATTTTTTTATAGAATGCATCTTTCTAAAAACCCATTTTCCATCAATTTTTTTAATTGTAAATTTAATTTTTATCTTATGTGTTTTAAATAATTAGAAATGGATTACATATTTGGAATTATGATTTATGAATTTAAAATATGCACCTTTTATTTAATATCATTATTAATATTAACATTATTAAATTTATGTCACATTGATAAGTAGAAATTAGTTAATTTCGGTTAGGATATGATATGATAAAACTTTAAAATTAACATAATAATTATATATATATATTATTTCATTAATATATAAAATACCTAATTATCATAAATTATAATATCTGAAATTTTCTTCTCAACTTGGAAATGATTTTTATGATTTATATTATGTTATAAACTTAAAAGTCAAAAAAATATTCCCTATTTTTATTATATTTAAGTTTATATGATAGGAATAAATAAATGTTATCATCTATAATAAATATTAATTTTAAATCCAAATTGTTTTATTTATTCATGTAAGTTTATTTATTATACATATTAAACGAAATTAATTTCTTTAAATACTTATGATACACAAACATAATGATTGATAAAGGAGTAAAAATACATAATATTCATTTTTAATCAATAAAAATAATATTATTTGAACGAATTTTTTTGTTCAGTATTTTCTAGATATACCTATCATATTATAGATGATTTTATTCCCTGTTTTTTTAATTCATTTTGTTTCATCGTAGACACTGATTCTACTCAATGGGTAAGCTAAAGACGGTTGACCATATGGCCTCAAGTGCATCTCCACGAACACCAAAGGCTTTTGAATAGGAGTGTGGGCCTATGGTGTGTCCATGGAGAGACTATACTCTCATTACCAAAGTGTTGCACATAAGATGAATGTAAACCGATGTAATTAGTGCAAGACATAAATATTAATATGAAACACTGTGCAAAATAGTGAAAATGGTAATGATAACTGAAACATCTAGACTATAATTCTACAATTGAAGATATTTCATGTCACTAGAAAACTGAAAATCATGGATAAAAGACATGGATAATAACATGTTCTACATATGTGTAAATGAAATCAACAACTATCACAAGAATAACAAGCTCAGACTCAATCATCTACTATCAAGCTCTATATTAAACAACAATAAGTTAAGTCTTTGAAGTCATATTATTCTCTTTGTAAACACCAATAACCATGTAATCTACTCAGAGTACCAAACAATTCTTGGAGAGGGAGTGAGATAAATCTCAGTTGGCCACTACTAACGGTGTATATAACATCCAACCTGGGTAATAGAAGTTTAATAATGTTCAAGTATGAATATATAATCTAATGTTATAAAATAAATCTAAATATCTATTTACCTACTTCACCCCTCAACTGGTGTCTTAAACACAACAATTTTATTAATATTTTATCACTATTTTATAAATAATCAACAATTTTTAAATTGAAAAGGTTTTAAGTTATAATAAGGAAACCTGTAATGATATTTCCTAGTGAGTTCGTAATATAATAACCAAGGCAACATACTATAGTTTTTGGCCGCAGAAGAAGTGCATTGGTGGTGTAACCAACATTAATTTAACATTAAACAACCTTTAATTTGAGATCTATCACGATAATAAAACGCCAGATCTTTAGAATAGAATGAAGAAAAGAAAGATAGAGAAGGGTCCCGAAACCATTGAGAGGATCATCATATGTTAGTTATAATTAATTTAATTAATTGATAAGAATTACCTTGATGTAAATATTTCCTCTTTGATGTCTCTGTTCATGATCTGATGTGATGCATCGTTTTGTCATAGAATCCACATGTAGGATTACTCTAGATGTGATCCACATGTGCTCCATGAATCTCTAGACATCACTGAAGTGATCTTTGGGTGCAATCACAAAATAACCATCTCTTGCGAAGTCTTCCATCGATCGCCTTGATCCGGAGGTGGTGGATCTCTCTCAGTCTTGAGAGAATTCTTGGAAGAAGGTGTTTATTCAACCTAGAGAGAATTCGCCAGAATTTTTGTGCAATACTATTGTGGAAATGTTTTGGGGTTGTGAGTATATTTATAATTGGTTTTGAGGTTATTGATTTATGATAATAAATAAATGTGTTACACATTTTATTTATTTCATTAAGTCTTATTGAAAACCCCCATGTCGAATCATAAATTCCTTAACATGTGCCCATGCTGATTATAATAAATATCATTTAATAAAACATTATTATTTCCTCAAAATCCCAAATAAAAAAACTACACGTCATGTAATCAATAATACAGAGCATGTACATGTTTTTCATTTAATTTATTTCCCCCACCACGTTTATTAGACCTTGAATAATATCTATTTATTTCAGGAATAAATGCAACTTCACTACATACTAATAAATATTTTATTTCGCCCACAATAAATTCACTCTAATAAATAGTGTTGAAATAAATGTGATCAAGAATACTTGAATTATTATAAAACCACAATCGAGAATAATCATTATTCAACTTGTTAAGTTAATATTTAACTTGAGATAAGAGGAAACATTTATTGTGTGACACTCTAGGCCTCTTTCTCCGTGGCATTAGGCGGAGCCTGCCAAAAGTCCACAGTTAGCGTCTAGAAACACGCTGTGGAACCCATAGAGAAATACGTTAACACCACAATGACGAGTCACCTCAGGAAAATAGTTACTATGTAATATAATCCCTTTGTCACGATATCTCGAATCAAGCGGGCTACATGCTAGTTACATCAACCCCTGTGATTGACTATTCTTTCATTAACTTCCCGGATTCAAAATCTCCCATACCATACCATGGACATGGATTTATTTAGGCTATATCAATTCGATCAAAGGGTCCGAGATATATACTTTTTTTATGGAACAGAAGGGGGAATTCATTTCTCGCATTATCTATTCATGCAGTATCACTTGTGACGCACCCAATATATCATACCTTACCGCGAAAAGTGTTTCATCACAGTTATTTTCAATACATCTAAGTGTGTGAGTTGTAATACACATTAATAATAATTATAAAGTATAAGGACCAATACAAAAATCTGTATATTTGAACATCTAATGACACTATGAAATGTGGATTTCATACTAGCAGGTCTCGTTCCTATTATATTCTCCAGGATATTACCATGGGCGCACACCATGAGATGGTGACTCAAATTTTTATGATTCCTCGCCCCTAATGTCCTGTATTATTTGTGTCCCTAAAATAACATCATCCATCCATAGAACATATATTCAATAATAGTTTCATGGTGCTTTCAGGTTCTCATCATTGTAGGGATCCACTATGACCCTTTAATGAAATAGTTATCCTTGGGAAATTATCACATGATTTTTCCCACATAAGAAAAATCAATATATAATAAGGTGTTTATTTAATGAATAAAGTACGATGGAGTTGGTTATAGGACACTGACTCCAACATACTCCCACTTGGTCTAGAGCCAACTGCTAACAAATTTGATCCAGCTAGCTCTCACATGAAATTCATGCTTCTACTGAGATAGGACTTTATTCATGGGGTCCACCACGTTCTCTTCCATGGACACTCGGCTCACTGCAACTTCACCACATTGATAGAAATCCCTCAAGAGGTGATACTCTTGGAGTATATGCTTTGTCTGTTGTTGTGACCTTGGTTCAATTCAAAGATCCACCACTGCAGTTTTGTAACAATACAACGTGATAAGATATTTACTTCTAGTCACTAAATAAATCTCCTTAGTAATGTCCTAATCTAGATGGATTCCTTCGTTTCATTAAAATCTGCTATATATTTGGATTGTACTGTAGAATCAGCAACAACTGGCTGCTTTGAACTATTCCAGCTCACAGCTCATCCATTGAGACAGAAAACAGATCCAGATTGAAACATCAGATCATTCTGATCTATCTGAAACCCAGCATCAAAATACCCTTTAATGACATGCTCCTCGTCTCATCCATACCCCAGGATCACATCCTTAGTTCTTCTTAGATACTTAAGTATAGTCTTAACAGTGGTCCAATTTTTTTCTCATATATCTTCTTGACATGTGCCTACCATAATCAGTGCATAGGGAACATTAATCTTTGTATATAACATGGAATACATGATGGATTCTATAGCCGAAGCATATGGGATCATACTCATTCTATATTTCTCCTATTGTGTCTGAGGACACATTTTCTAGGAAAGTTGTAATCCATGTGACATTGTAAGAAATCCCTTCTTGGATTGTTCCATACTAAACCTCATTAGTATCTGGTAAATTTATGTACCCTTAATTTTTCCTAGAATCCTCTTGGATCAATCACGAATGATATTGATCCCTAGAATGTAGGATGCTTCTCCCAAGTCATTCATGGAGAAACACTTGTTCATGAAGTCCTTAACTAACTGTAATACTGGTACATCATTTCCAATAAGAAATATGTTGTCAACATATACTACAATGATAACTATTGAATTCCCATTAAACCGCTTATAAAGACATGGCTCACATTCATTCGAAATGAAACAAAATTCATTTATGGATTCATGAAATCGATTTTCCAATGACCTGGACATTTACATTAATCCATAAATGGATTTCTACAACCTGGAAACCCATTTGGCTTCACCTGGTGTCTCAAAACCTTCTGGTTGTGTAATATAGATATCTTCCTGAAGGTTCCCGTTAAGGAATGTTGTTTCGATATAAATCTACGAAATCTCATAGTCATGGTAAGCTGTTATGGAAAATATTATTCTTATGAATTTAAACAAGGAAAAGGTGAGCAGGATTCATCATAGTCAGTTCCTTGACTCTATTTAATCCATTAGCAACTAGCCTTTCTTTATAGGTGCTAACATGACCTTCCATGTCCAGTTTTCTCTTGAATATCAATTTAAATCCAATAGAAATTACATCAACTGGCTCATCAACCAGAACCCATACTAGGTTCTAATACATGGAATCCATCTCATAATTCATCGCTTTCAGCCATGTTGTATCTTTTGAGCTTTCTACTGCATTATTATAGGATAGAGTTACCTCATTGTACAATAATAATGATTCACCATCATCGGTGACTAGTAAACCAAGTCACTCCAGTTCCCTTACCTCTCTTAAGCTCCTACGCAAGACTTATGTTTTTGGAACCTCTTCCATGAGGACCTGTAGAAATTGTTCTTGTACAAACTCTTGTGTATCATGAGAATCAACTTCTTCAAAGTAAATCTTGATCCCACTATCCTTTCTGAGTATGTGCTCCCTCTCAAGAAATACAGCTTGCCTGGAGACACTAACTTTCTTGTCTGAAGTGATATATAGGTAAGATCCTTTCGTTTTATTCGGATGTCTAATATATATACACCTCGTTCTCAGGGTTCTAGTTATTTGGATGAGAAGGCCTTAACAAACATCTCACATCCACATATACGTGTGTGTGACAAAATGGGTTTATTTCCATTCAATAACTTGGAGGTAATTCCATTTTCCACATTAGTTGGTACTCAGTTTAATGTGTATGCTGCAGTTTGTAATGCACATCCCAAAAAGGATAATGGAAGATCTGCATGACTCATCATCAACCTCACCATGTACAACAAGGTTTGGTTCCTCCTTTCACTAACAACATTCCACTATAGTGTATATAGAGGAGTGAGCTGAGATAGAATCCAAGACTCCCATATATGATCGATGAACTCTTGGATCAGATATTCTCCACCTCGATCCGATCGAATTTTCTTTATCTTCCTACCATGATGATTCTCAACATCATTCTTGAATTCCTTAAATTTCACTAAGGATATCAACTAATACCTCAATATGTATGCAAAGAAATATCTACTCAAATAATCAGTAAAATTCATGAAGTAAGAATATCCACCACTAGCTTCTAATGGAAATGGTCCACATACATCTATGTGCACCAATCCTAGAATCTCTGTGGCCCTTTCACCAGGTCCACCGAATGGTATCATGGTCATTTTACATTGTAAACAATCGTGACATCTATCAAGTGATTTTATCTTAGTAGTGTCTAAATAAATATCTTATCAGATCTTTGCCAAGCAATTCTCATTTACATGACCGAGGCAATGATGCCACAATTGGGTGATGTGCGAGTCATGTGAGTTTGTTTCGTTATTTATTTACAACACAAGGTTTTCATAAATTAATACATACAAACCATTATTTAAATGTTTTATACCATAACATACATTGTTCTTATAAATGAGAGAACCCTCATTTCAAAAAAATGAATATAAATCCACCCATATCCAAAAAAGAGAAAGGAATTATTTTCTTGGTAACACAAGGAACATAATAACAGTTATGTAAAACCAAAATCATCTCAGTCGGCAATGAGATCCATTAAACGCCAATAGCTAATGCATCCCGCCTTTCACCAATGGAATCTCGAAGATCCACCTCTCCCCAAGCAAAATTTCTAAATCTACTTGGTTCATAAATTTTAATATAGATGTGATCCCCACAAGATATATCTAATACCCAATTTGTAGAAATAGAAAGATTACACGTGATAACGAACACACCTTTAGTGCCCCCATTCTTGTTTGTGCATTTCTACTTCTAGTGGCCTTACTTGCCACCTAGAAAAACCCACCGCCTCCTATTCCATACAGTCCCCTAGAACTTCCCCTTCTTTGAGGGATGACGCTTGGGGGATTCAGACTGTTTATATGTCTTTGGAATATTTTCATTGTACTTCCTTTTTTATTCACCATAAGTACTATGGGTTTGTCATGCCCCATGCCATTATGTACCTAGTGAATTAAGGTCAGACGATCTGATAGACTCTTTTCATTATTTCTCATATTATAATTAACAATAAGGCTGGAGAAATTCTTGGGTAGGGATGATAGGATGAGATCTGTACGCAACTCATCCAATAATTTAATCCCTAAGATGACCTAGCATTCAATGTAGAAAATAAGCTTGACTACATGAGGCCCATATGGTGCAAACTATCCAAGAATAGTAGTAAAAAACCATTTGAGTTCTCATATCTCTCTTGTGTCTCCTTCACATTATTGAGATCCTTAAGGTGATACATCATGCTATACACGTCCATGTTTCATGTTGATTCAAAATCTCATTAGACATGGACGATAACAGGAAACACTAGACATCTGTGGCATTATCCATATGTTTCGCATAGAAATCTATTTCCTCATCACTAGCCTCTTTTCCAAGAGCAACATAAATAGCCTCTTTTAGTACATAAAATTTTCATTCGTGGCAAAGGATGACGTGTAAACACCTCTGCCACTCATGGAAATTGGTACTGGTGATAAGTTTTTCCATCTCGATTATTGTTCACAATGATATGTTTGAAGTCATTTTTCTTTCCATTTCTATAAATGAATATGAGAAAAGGTATATTAATTTATTATAAAAACTGAGAAAAATAATTAAATTATTACTTATTAGTCTCCCACTACTTTATCAAAGTCCAATATCCCTCACCATTGACTTTGGAATATTCTGCTTCCTGGATATTTTAGTGGAAACTATTCATATTGACCTTTACATTACACCAACTATCGTTGGTCAAGCATCTTGAAGGGTTTTATGTAGGCATTCTAAATTCTAACTGCATTAACCCGCAACCCCTTGATCTGTTGAGTGGACTCCCCAATCCTAAAATCCTTTTATTTTGGATTTCCTCAAGCTTTTCCTCTTGGCCACACCGTGTCCTGATGTGGCAGTCAACCCTTGATTTGAACCAAGTCAATTCATCTAAAAACCTTGAATTAGAATTCCCCGATAATTGAAAGCACCACTACTAGGGTTGGTCAAGCAATTTGAACTATGGCTCGATTCTAACCAAGATTATGGAATGCTATACTGACCTAATATTTCTTTGAGGGATTTTATCCTTATACGTAAATTTCCATTTTATTATCATTTATTACATTATTGTTAATATTAATTGGGATATTCTTATGTGAAAAACCATGTTTAAGATAATATTTATGCACAATCCAGTCTTATTTTAGTTCAATCTTACATGCTTGTTTAATTCATTAATTGTGTGATCATGACAACACACCCACAATAAATAAACTATGCAACTGATGGAAATAAAATAAATGGTGTGATCATGAGAATTTTTCTATTGGATAGTATATCTAAGGGTTGATAAAATAACCCAAGACCTAGGAAAGTGACACCATGAACCTTTCGGGTTTGTGTTTACATCTTTCTAAATGTCCAACTTTGTATCTCCATTGATTGGTTTCACCATGGATCCTAACTTGACCCACCTCAACTACCTTGGGAGCTCTATCCATTAAATATGCATTTATCTCACATGTAGGTGAGGCGTAAAAAAGGGTTTTTAAATAAAATAATCATTGGGATTAGAAGCCCTACATATTAATGTGGATAACTCTTCCATGCCAACAAATTTATTTTAGATAAATAAATTAAAAGAAACCATTAACATACAACGATCTTGGTATAACTCATGATCATTCATACATGAAATGATAGTTTCATATAAATAAATCTAGCATTTAATTCATTAATCATTCTTGTTTAAGATAAATCATGATCAAATAAATTAATTATCTTTAATTAATAATTCTTTTTATCTTAAAAACTTTTCTGAATTTTTTTGAGATTCTCATTCATCATAATTTTAAACAAATAAATTCCTTTAGAATTATCCCTGTAGCTAATTTGTACTGTGGAGGAAACCTGGTGAATTTCCATTCATTATGAAGATGTTAAATTAAACACATATATAAAAAAACTATCACATGGTGTGCCTCACATTTACACCTATATTATGGTACATGTATCAAGGGATTGTATAATATAATAATAAATTTTAATAAATCTATGTAATTTGGATGTGTACACGACATGTAGTTACGGCTACATGGCATGTAATTTTTTTCACCGTCCATCTGTTGTACCATCCTAGGGACATGGCGTTTGGATGTAATTTGGAACTTCTCGGACTACACGGCATTTTGTTTTGGACACATGTCTTGTAGTATCTGTGTTACATGGTTTCCAGATGGGCAAGCCGTCTATAGGGTACACGGTCCAACCCTACCCCGAAAAGACACAACACCGTGTTCAGTTGGACCACACAACATGTACTCTGAAAACCATGTGCCACATGTTCCTTGTAAACACACAATATCAAAAATGACTTAGATAAGATCGAATACACGGTTTAATTTGGTGGATCAATCAATGCATTGAACATAGACTACACTGTGTGTACTTCTAAATACACAACTTGTATTCTGGTGTTGTATGGCCATGAGCGTTTGGAACCTCCGGATGAGTTCCTATATTTTATTTTATAATAATTAAAAGAAAAATTCGTTTCTATATGGTTAAAGGGAAACGAGAGGCGAGGAACAGATATCATGATTAAAATTTAAAGAACGATTGACTTGATTTAAAATAACGAAATTATTAATTTCGTAAATCACCAATGAAAAGATAATCAATTATAATCAACAATATGACCGCTCTAAAACCACATGTAGGTTCCGGGAGCAGCAGAAGCTCATTGGTGGGTATACCGAACATTAATTTTAGTGGGAACCAACCTTCAATTTCAGATATGTCATGATACTAAAACACTGAATCTTCATAATTTAATGAAGAATGAAAAGAAATATAAGGCTCCCCGAACCATTTAGAAGTTCATCATATGTTGTTTATCATTAATTTAATTAATTTACAAGAATTACCTTGATGGAATTCATTCTTAATTGATGTCTCTGGTCATGATCCGATGTGATCCATCATTGCGTTGTAGAATCCATGTGTAGGATTCCTCTAGCAGTGATCGACACGTGCTCCACGTATCTCTGGATGTTGCTGAAGGTGTCTTCGGGTTCCAGCATGGAAGAATCTTCGCTTGCAATGTCTGCCTTAGATCGCCTTGATCTTGTGGTGATTGATCTCTCTCGGTCTTGAGAGCATTCTTGGAGGGAGGAGTTCTTTCAGCCTTGAAATAATTCTCCAGAATTTCTGGGGAAAACGATTGGGGAAAAGTGTTGGGGTTGTGAAGATATTTATTGTTTCATTTGAGGTTATAGATTCATGAAAATAAATAAATGAATTACACATTTTATTTTTTCATTAACTCTTATTTAAAACCCCCATGCCAAATCATTAATTCCTTGGCATGCGCCCATGCTGATTATAATAAATATCATTTAATTAAACAATATTACTTCCTTAAAATCCCACCTAAAAAAGCTACATGTCATGTAATCATTAATACACATCGTGTACTTGTTTTTCATTTCCTTTATTTCCTCCACCACATTTATTAGACCTCGAATAATGGATATTTATTTTTGAATGAAATGTAACTGCATTACTCTCTAATAAATATATTATTTCTCCCCTCATGAGTAATATCGAGATGATAAATGATATATTAGGTGGCTTCCAGCAAAGACTCAACATCCGACAGACCTCCATCCCCTGAGAAAGTTAGAGTATGCTGCTGCTGGAAATCATTGAGCACCATTCCTGGATTCTATCAGACGTAGAGAAAACTCACCAAAATGGGCACCAGTTCCAAGATCAGGTACATCAGGCAGTTCCTCATGTGGCACTCTTAGAGGTAATACCGGTGACGTATGTCCCACCACATCTAGAGCATCTTCATCATCCCCCTCCTGGCATGCGATATGAGGACTTTTTTGTAGAATTGGTCTGTTATAAATAATAAAAAGCCAATGATTGTGCTTATGAAGAAATATATAATCACCAGCAAAAGATGAATGTACAAAAACTCACTACCCATGAAATGCTTCCCCAACTACCCACATAGATGGACAAATATTAGTAAGTATTCATCTACATGTTTTATTTACATTTAAATTTAATTACCATGTTCAGTGCATTAAATTTCATATAAATGAAAATGTGGGAGAAGGATGTTCAACCAATTCAATTTAGATATTTTGATTCACATTATAATCAATAGCCATTTATGATGATTCGGTGTTGATACACCTATCATTAGAAATAATACCAATTTATTTATAACATAATGGATCGAACTAGTAAATTACTCATCCAATCCAATGAGGGATCATATTTCTGAAGAATTGAGATATGAAATCACTCAATCAAAAACAAATTTAATACATGTACAGGGTAAAAATAATGACATCACTTAATAATCACAGGCATATCATGAAATAAAAAGTAGTGAAATTCACTTATATGGTTGGGTAATATGCATAACATTTTAATTATATGTGCTTAAATTGATGAATATAACAATGCAACTTTAGTCATATCATCATGCCAAAGATGATAGAAAATCATTAAATGGAGTAATAATCAAAAAAATCACACAACTTGTGAATCACCTAGTGGTGGAATAATATCACATATAAAAGGAAAATGCTGAACAAAAATTCAAATTTTAGGAAACATGGTTTTTACCCTGAACTTGGGTTCACGACACTTGAGAAAGGATTGTGAACAAGTCACAATAATTCGTAATATTTGATATGTTATCTCCAAATAGTAAATAGATAAATAAAAATGATCTCATAAAACATTGTGATGACTCAGGACTGAATGTTAATCAACGGGCGCCCCATGCCCAGTGGGAAACCAGTCATAAAGCGCATATCCCCAAGAACCACAGGCTAGGGACTAGTATTGAGGACCTAGGGTGTGTCTTGGTGGAGACAATTCCATCATTACTAATGTTTATATTATTGCGTAAATGTAAGTATAGGTAAATGGTGAATAAAATATATGAAAATATAAGGCATAATGAATTATAGAGTCAACATCAATAATAACTGATAAAACTGGAATAAGATTCAATAACTGATGATATGTAATGTCACTAGAAAATTGGATATCATTGATATTAGATAGTAGACATAAAATGTTCCAAATAAGTATAAATGAAATAATATTTTATACCAAGCATCCCAAGATTCAACTCAATCATCTTCTATCAAGCTCCATACTAAAGAGCATGTAATCAATTGTTTGAAGCTATATGCATTCCTTAATCAAAACCTTCAACCATGTAATCTACTTCTGGTACCAAACAACACCTGGAGAGGGTGTGAGATAAATATCAATGGTCCACCACAAATGGTGTCTATAATATCCAACCCGTGTAATTGAAATATAATAGTGTGCAAGTGTGTATTTATATATTAATTTAGTACAATGAGACTAAATACCCATGCATTCACTTTAGCCCTCATCTAGTGTTTCGAACATAACAAGTCCATTAATGTATTATTTATTGTGTATAAATAAGCCACATATTATGATTCTCAAATGTTTCAAATCAAAATATGAAAACATATAATAATATTTCATAGTGATGTCCCAAGGTAGTTATCGTGGCGATGTAGACCTCAAGGTTCGCCAACCCCATAATAAATATAGCCTATCATAAAGTAACAGTGTAATCTAAGTATCATAGTCCAAGGAATTCCAAATTGAGTTTCCTATCAAGTCCAAGGTGACCTTCCAATGTAAAACAGGATTATATAGATATAGGGCCCTATGGGCCATAGCCATGCACCTACATATCAATCCTGAATTCAAGGAGTGTTTCCAATGCATAATGTAACAATATAAAGGGATCCTACAATTTTATACCAAGAATCCAATAACCTATAAGTATTGGTATCTATGTTGTTCTCATACTAAGCAAGTCATATCCATGAATTTAAATGGGGTTACTGAGTGATAATGGAATTCTCCTATCAGCATCAAAGGTGAGATCAACACATACCATTATAATTTGATTATGAAGTCATGAAATATTTATTTTGGTTAAATCATTTCGTTTCAATAGTTTGAAAAGGTCAAGTATCATTAAAATGTCGGTTCAATCCTCATCGTTGAATATTGATATATGTATATGTATCATGAAACCATTTAATCAAGTCATAATTAATCAATAATTCAATTTGTTTCAAACCTTGACTTTAATTAGTGTGACATGGCCAAGTAGCATGAAACCATTCATTTAATCCATTTAATGCATATTATATATTGAACGTTTATTCCTCCACCTTCCATTAATGTGGTAATGGTTGATACATATATGTAACCTATAATTCACTTACATTTATGTCAAAGTCAAACCATTAGTATATATTCCCATTCAAATTTTAAATTTCATTATCAAATAGAAGAACATTCCTTAGGTGGGTTAATTCATGGGCATACATGGTACTTTACCTTCTGTGATTGACAGTATAATTCAAGCCATTTATTATATGAATGCTTACCCTTAGATTTTTCCAGACAAGGCACACAGAAATAATGGTGAAAACATAACAAAACATAGAACAACAATTATTTAAAAACCATGGACACGGAAAAGATAAATTAGTGGTCATAATCATGGAAAATTAATAACATTAATGAAAAAATAATATCCATATGGTTATATTGAGTATACTATTGGCATATAAATTATGTTAACAGTAGTCGATGAAATTGGTGGGGCCCACACGACAAATCCATTATCAATAAACCCGAGCGATGTGTTATAGAAAACCCACATGAGGCTTTTAGGTCACTCTTCCTATTGCATTGGCCCTTTATTTTTCTCGAATAAGAGTAGATAAATGAAAATATAAAAAATGACCATACCCTGATAACTCGGTCGAGAACATGGGAGAAAAATAATTGCTTAAATAGAATCGAGATCTTACACTTCTGCATCCAACGTGTTAAACCAAAAATCGAAGAAATATCAGTTGAATGAACCCAATTGATTACTAACTAAGATATTTAAAAATCTCCAAATTTAGTTGTTAATTTGTTAATATTTCTGGTTCTTAGAATAGGTTAAAAGAAGTTGATTAATAGATAATTAAATTTAATTTAGACATTTCAACCAGAAAAATGTCATGTGCATCGTCTATCCACATAGTTTGACAGACAGTACACAACCTATGCACAATTACTAATAAAGAAGTTTCACTTGGATGGAAGGGCTACAAAAATATTCACAAACTATGCAAAGATGTTCTATATGAAGGTACACTATTTGGACAGTTAATAAATTCATGAGTTTACCATGTGAATTGGCTAGTTTCCCAAGAAACGATGGTTTTCGGGATCCAAACTTCCCCTTGACATCCCGAAGACCATTTTCAACATAGTAGGCATCAATACAAGGTCCAAAGTAAATAGTTAGACCAAAATTATAATGTATTGACACTTAAGTGAAAAAATGGGTTCCTAAAAATTATTATATAGTTGTTTTAGAATTTAAATTGAATGAATAGTTCCAAAATTGATAATATAGATATTTTATGATAAATAATAGTTATACCATTTATGTTCCATTTTTGTTTTATAGTATCTATATTTACCCCAAAAGAGTAAATTTTTTTAATATCACAGTAATTTGTAAAAATATTAATAAAGGTGTAAAAAATATATGGGTTAAAATATTATCAAAAAATGAAATATTTTTTAGAGGATTTAAATAAATAATTATCGTTAATGAAAATATTATAAATTGTAAGAAAAATTTTATTTCAAAATAAATTTATAATAATTTACCTTTTCTGAAATTTGAAGAGATATATACCCATGTCTAATAATAGGGATCTGATTCTTCTCAAATATTCACACATAAAAAAAAATTTATTCTCTATGAAATAAAAAATTTCTTTTCATACATCAATAACAACACCTATAATCGATTTTCTAACATAAAAATGTCTTAGGAAATATTTTGGATTAAACCTTTAGTGGTTATTTATTGATGAGATGACATTCTTAACATAGTGTTTTTACTTCTTCTTCCACTTAATTAATA
This sequence comes from Viscum album, assembly GCA_963277665.1. Taxonomy (NCBI): domain Eukaryota; kingdom Viridiplantae; phylum Streptophyta; class Magnoliopsida; order Santalales; family Viscaceae; genus Viscum; species Viscum album. Next base: position 122,668,138 of record OY728151.1, read on the forward strand.
TATTATTCAACCATGATGATATATTAATATTATTATCTATAATGGATTTATATGTGATAATGTAAATTTAATGACCTATATCCATCTCTTGTTCAATCAATTGGGTAATGAATTTATCATTCGTCTGTATTGCATACTACCACCTCTCAAACAAATGGAATTAATTTTGTATAATTGGAGATTTTTTTGTGTTATTATGATTAATTAATATAATATATATTATATAAATGGTATATGTATAGTTTTAAAATTAAAATATATCAATTAATTTGTTTCCTTACTATTCATTGAAAAATGGTTATGTCATTTGTGTGTTTGTGGGATACTACATCAATGATGATATGTGATTCGTTTTTCATCACCACATAACATAGATGGAATATATAATTATATTTAAATAAATTATATGGTATTTAGTATAATATTATTATTTCATAAGGTAAAATAAGACATACCATTTTTCTATATTTATCATTGTAAAATGGAAATGTTACTCATACATATGTACAACCTACCATGTCCATGATTATAATGTACACCATATTTCCATAACCATCATTCACCATTGGTATTAAAAGGATATATGATAAATAAATTTATTTTCATGTCATATTTATTATTAAACATATGATTTAATGGTGACCACTATGACCATAGAATACCTACCAGTCCTATTGGACACTTAATCTGAATAACATCAGAACTTCCAACAAGAAATCAATTGATTAAGTAGTTGGACACAACATTGTAATCAAGGAATTAAAATAAAAAATAAAAAATAAAATGTTTTCAGTTATTGTAAATAATAAACATAAGATTATTATTATGTTAGATAAAGAAAATACATGATGAGTTAGGCTCAATGTAAGGGTTTTTCATTAGAAATCATTTTTAATGTTTCTTTTCCAATAGTTTTTTATCCTTATGCATATTTTTAAAATTATTTTATGAAATTATTTCTAGAGTAATAATAAAATTATAAATTTAATTTAATTTTTCTTTTTAATTTCTCAGAGTGGTTTTAAGAATTCATCTTTTTATAGAAATTGACGATATTCGTTATAAAATGATAAAAAAATGTTCTATATTAACATAAATTGGGAAAAAACATTTTCCCTCTACTATAAATATTATATGTCATCTAGATTCTATTATAATATTTCATGTTTCATCCATTGAAAGAACCTCATTTCCTATATTATATTTATTTTAAAAAAACCATTTTTTATGGAATGGGTTTTTCAATATCCTGAAATGTTTTCTTTTGAAAAAAACATTTTTATGAGTTAAATGGGTTAAATTGATGAAATTTAAGTTTTTAATTTATTTAGGGTTTTTTTTAATTGGTACCAAGTTGGGTGGTTCTATTATAAAACAAGGATGGGTTATCAGGCCCTGAGAAATTAAATTTTTTGTCCATTATGAATAGAACATTTACTAAATTTTTGTCACATTAATAAGGGTAAATCGAGTAATTTGAGTGAAAAAAACATGATAAGAGTATAAATAATCCTAAAACATGCATTAATTTTATTTAATGACATTATCAAATCTATAATACCACATAAGTAAAATAAATCATATGTTCATTTCATTTGGCACTGATTTTTACCCTCTAAATTATTATATAAAATGAAAAGTAAAAAGTGTCATTTTCTTTGTTTTAATATCATTAAATTATTTTAATTGCATTAAAAATATGATATGTTATACTATAAATATTTACATTAAATATAAACTATTTTTTCCATCATGGTAATTTATTTTCAAATTTTATTGATGAATTCATTACTGTAATTTCTTTTGAATCAGTGATAGAGTTCTCTATAAAGGATTACAAAAAATCAATATTTTTTTAAGAACACTGAATATAGTATTATATGATATATTTTATTAATTAAACAAAATTATATATCAAAATGAAACATTATAAATATTTGGATGAATTTTAGTCTAACACCATTATTGTATAGTAATTTCAAAATTCAATGTAATGGAATACTTCCATAATTCTCATTTGTGATATTTTATAATAAAAGAAATTTATTAAATGATTCGAAATTAATAAATTAATTATCATTGACATAATTAATGGGATTTTTTAGTGAAATAATATTTCTTCAATTTATTGTCATTTTTTCCTTTTTCACTAAATATATTTAACCCATAAGAGTAATAAAACATTAATATGAGTGTAATTATCAAAAAACATTAAAAAGAGTTATAACAAAACAATAATGGTATTAAAATATGATTCAAATGTTCAAATATATATTTGTTATTGTATTTTTACTCATCCACATATTGTATTTAAAAAAATATCTATTTTGGATCAAAAGCTTACATCAAAATTAATTTATAATAATATAGTATTTTAAAAACAGTTGAGGGTGCACCTCCATAAACTTATAAATGGGTACATATTATTATAATTTAATCACATATAAAAAACCATTTTGTAGATGCAATACCTAACTATATCCTTTTGAAAACATCATAAAAAATCCCATATTTGTTATTTTATCATATAACCAACTTTGGAATGCTTTTGGATTAATCCTTAAGTGGATGCTCAATGAAGTAGTGTCATTATTAGCATAAGTTTTATTAGTTCTTCTTCTACAAAATTCATATATTATTAATACATAATGGACAAGGATAAGGTCAAGATGTAAATTTTGATGATTTTCCAAATAAGGAAAACATGATTATTCTTAAATGATGTGTTTAGTGATAAAATTGGATAGTGAATGTAAGTGTAAACATGGAAAAATAAGGGTTTATTATATAATAATTATTACATAAATCTCTAAAAATCATAACCTAAAATATCATTATTAATGTAATAAATTGATTTATATTTTAATTTCACTAGAATATTTGTTAATTAATGTCAGGATTTATTGATTTTATGTGATAATAATATCAAAAATGTTTCCAAAACATTGATCATAATTTCTTGACAAAATATGATACAATAGACAGTATTGTTACATTAAACCTCACCCCTTCAATAATTTTTATCATTTCATGATGATCCATCAATATTTTCTCAATAATAACAATTTAATGTATAGTTTTTTGGAGATGATCCACCAAAACCCATATAGAATTATGTGCTTTTCATATTTTCTAAAGACTTTTTACAATGTATTTGGTGATATTATCCTTTTTCCATAAATATATGTATAATAATATACATAATTACCTTATATTTTTTTGTTTATTACTATATTTTATAATTAACTAGGAACATTCATGTATATTTATTAATATCCTTCTTCATGTTGCCCCGCAAAATGTTCTCCAAAATGCCTCTATACATCATTATGTTCACTCGGTGGATTGAGTATGCAGAGATATTACCATCATTAATTTTCTCATTTATTTATATATAAAATGGCACACATTGTTCTATAAAAAATATCACAATCCCATCTTCTTAAATATGGAAATTTGAGTCATTACCCTTTCGTATACCATCATATATCATTTTTATTTCAATAAAAACACTTTAAAAATAATTTATAATATCTTTAATGTATTTTTTCAAAAACAATTTGAGTATGTTATGATGGGATTACTCCATTTACCACTCTAATATTAATCATTTTCTTGTATAAGAACATTTTATCATTCACAATACTCATCATAGATGATGTTTCATGCTCTTTTCTATAAAAAAATCATACAATTTATTCTCTTTATTGGGGTGGTTGGGAATTGATAACTCATAATCCTTGATAAACTATAAATATTATTTTCTATTGTACATTGACTTCCTTCTTTATGAATTTATATTTCTAGAGAATAAAATCATTATATAGGTCACACTCATTCTTATATATATAATATCAAATAATTTAAATTAAAGAACACGAGATCAAACTCCCAATCATGTGTAGTATTATTTTTTCCAGAAAATTCAATTTTCAAGAAGAATATGATAGTAGTTTAATATTTTCTATGGGGAAAACATAATTTGATGTATAAAGAATCTATCTAGATGATAAATCATTATCAAATAATGTCTACTATTATAATAGATGTATTGAAAAACCTATTCTTCGGTTACTTCATTAATTATGCACATTCTCTTATCTATAGAAACAATATGCCCTTTTTAATTTACAAGGGTTTATTTTTTTAAAATTGTGAGAAATTTTTCACAAATATTTTAGAGTATTCAGATATCATAAGAGAACTATGGATATCGATTATATATATTTTCTATTAATTTTTATAAATTTCCTCTATCTTTGATGGATATATATATATATATATATCTCTCTCTTTACTTGTGTTATGTGAGGAGGAGGGCAGGTCCGGGATGGGAAAGGTTTTGTTCTGCTGGCCTTTAGCAGCTACCACAAGATTGGGTTCTCCTTGGGGGCTAAGGTACATGCTCTACTCACAGGGGTTAAAATGTTTAATAGTTTCTTCCTGGACTGCGCGGTTCTGGAATATGATTCGGAGGTGCTGTTCTGGGCGCTCACGGTGAAGGGTCAGGTTTCGTGGCAGCTGATTTATCTGGTTCGTACTTGAAAATTAGAGATACCCAGAGGCTGTGTGGTTCGGCATGTCCCAAGGGAAGCCAATTTTACTGTTTATTTACTTTCTTGTGGGGGCAAACCGTCGGATACTTTTGTGATTTATTCTAGTTTAGGTTCTTTACCCCGGGAATTTATCTTATTTGTCCATGGGGATGCCTTAAGGCTTCACCACGTTAGACCTCTGTGACTTTTTGGTTCCTATAGGGCGTCCGCCTATTTTTTTTAATAAAAAAACATTTTCAGCCATTATAAAATCCTTCAACGTAGTACTCATATTCTCATATTATTCCCCCATTGATTTTGGGGTTATATAATAATATATTCTATTATTACTAACACAAATTTGTTGAGGTAACAACTATAGATTCTAAATATCTTGTCCATGATGATTTTTTATGAATGGGTGTGTCTAATTGGAATCATTATGAACTAATAGTTTCTAAAACATTTTCTAATGTATTTTCAAGGAGTAAACGATTCCACATGATTAACTATTGATATTCCTACTGATGATCCACATTTTAAAAGTTCATTTTTGATGTAATTGATTGAACATATAATCATTATATGGTATTTGATACTTTTTCATTATCATTAATTATTTAGTTCTTTATAATCAATGAAAAGTAATATTTACCTATAATTCATCATGTGATATAGGACTCATGGGCCCCATTTTGATGAACATGGGTGTATGATTCATTTTCCCAAGTAGTTTTCTAGTTTCATAATTCGTTTTTTATTGTTCAATGGTGGTTAGTTAGAAGGGGGTTTGGATATTAGTAGTGCACCATATGTATATATATATATATATTCATGACATTAAACTATCATTCAAGATAATAAAAATGAAACACTGTAGGATATATATCATCATATTCTTTTGTACTATGCATGTCTTCATGGATGATTTGGACCTTTTTCTAAATAATTTGATCTATATATTATTTATCATAAAAAAAATAATATATGAAATTATTCCTCGACAATACACATATAATTAGAGGATGATTTTTGATATTTAACATAGTCTTATTCTCCTATTAGTTCATTTTAACTCTATATAAATATTAATGATGTATTCAATACATAATAACAAATTGTTGTTGAGAAAATAAGAAAATGTTTTCTTGGAGATTAATCCCATAAATATTGATGAGGGAGGAGTTATATGATTGAGGTACAATGATCAAACATTTTATTATCATTGAGAACTCAATATATATCCTTTTAGGTGGTCTTAAAATATTTTTACTAAACATTCATAATATGAATGAATTCAAATAACTATAGTAAAATTTTATTTTCAAAATTCATAACTGAATAAATATTGTAACAATAACCTATGCACTATATTCACCACCTCACCATTACTAATTTAATAATCATATATTTTTTATCATTCCCTATATGGTTGTTGACTTCAATTATCCATAATTTTCAATGCCTTTGTACATTAGTTTTTATACTGTAAAAATTAATTATATTTCAACAATCAAACCAAAGTTCTAGTATTATCTAAATCATTTTTTGAACCCAAAAATTAGTGGTTCTATTCATCTCCTTTGTAATCAGTTTCTTGATTTACATTCTATCAAATAAGAAACAATCTCATTGATCTATTGAGGAAGTCTCCATGATGTACCTTCACACTCTTATGACATGTGTGTATTATTATTTTCATTCAATCATGGTATTTACTAAATGATAATCCTAAATTAAACTATATTATCCACTTTATATGAATTACAATGAGACCATTGAGAATCACAATTCACTATCTTGGTATTGAGGGAACATCATAAAATTACTTCATATCAATGAATGTCCAAAATTTTCAAATCAATCCAATGTATCATATTTATATAAATAATTAACAAATATACCGTAAAATCAAGTTAAATGGTAAATTAGGAGGAAATAAATTCAAAAATATTAATGTCTTCATCCTAATAATCGATAATTCATCATACTTTTACTTGATTCCCATAAATTTCCTCTCCATTAGTAGATGAACAGTGAGAGGAAAATATTAAAAGAAAAACATAAAATGTATTAACCACACAATATAAATAGTATATATTCTTTTGGATTCACATTATTCGATAGTTTCCCCCAGTAGTTAACTTATCTCTATATTTGATAAACAATCACAATTACTTTTTCTTATTAAGAGAACTCAAGAATAAATAATATGATCCAAATAGAATTAATCCATTTTTCTGTGATTTGGGCCTTAGATAGTTCAATCAAAGTAGGAATATATTTCCACATAATGAAATCATCAACAACGATATAATACTTTGGAAAAATGGTATATTTAAATCAATAATGTTATTATTCATAAGTTCATTTATCTAATCTAGTACTACCATGAATTTATCAACTCCAACTCCCATCGTGTTTTGTATCATATTAGGGAAGTCATTAAATTTCCTACCACATTAGTTTTTTTATAATTTCTCCTTTTTATATAAATTAATTAAATGAAATAAATGTATTTATAATAATACTAAAAAATTGGAATAATCAAGTTAAAAATAAACATAATGGGAATGATACAAAAATAATGCAGGTTCTTTAGATTATTATTTTTTATTTTCAAATCTATATTATCTAAAGTTATTTTCTATTAGGATTCATAACCTAACTAATTATATATTACATTTGAAAATTAATAAAAATATATTCACACTTCTATAATGGTTCATAAAGAGTTTAGAAATTATCTAAATCATATCACATGGGATTGCCAAAATTGGTGTTTAGTAAGTCAAATGTGTCATAAACTATGTAAGATTTGGTTAATACTTAAATATACATTTCCTATATTATTACCCATAGATTTATATGTGATAGAGCCTATACCATATTTTTATATCCAAATCGGTATCTCATTTATAAGATACAACACACTCAATACATTATCAAATTTTTAGGTTGTTTTAATATTCATATTTCTTTTATAGAAGTTTTCATAATGTTTCCTAGTACCGATCAAAAAAAATAACTAGAACATCCTTTGGAAAATCCCATTGAAATTTTCCTATTTAATAATAATATTTCATTATTTTTTATATAATTTTTGAAAAAAAAATTCAATAATCTAGTAGTCAAAATTAATTGAATGATTACTTACATAAAAAATCATGTTTTACCTAATCCATAATATCTTCTTTTATTCTACATATTCTTCCACTACACCTAATTTATATTTTACTATGACACATGATACCCTTGTTAAATAGAAAAAGGAAAAGGATTATCTATAAATACATCAATGGTAATAATTATTGACTGTCATGATAAGTAGTAATGAATATGATATAATAGGAATATCAATATTATATAAAATAGATTGTTTGTATATATATTTACATGCAATATTATCATGACTAATTTGATTTCAGAGGATCATCAAATAAAATTAATGTGTAAACTACATAAAATATAACATCATATTAAGACATTAAGACTCACTCCCAGGTCAACCTAATATAGTGTTCCAGGATTATTGATCATACACCATACATGGTATATAGTGAGATGAAATAATTACCCAATGCATTGGGGGAAGTATACTTTTTCGACGAACCTTTTTACTGATAATATATACTTACATATGTGTTATAGTTTAAGAAATAATATATAATTCATAAATATATGAAACCCCATGAAAAGAAATGGGTGACATAATTTTTCCTAAAATGAAAAAACAAATGAAATATCATAAATTTTCCAATGATATATTGAATTAAAGAATTATTATCCATTAATAAATTTAAATGAAGTAATAGGATAATAAAATCATGTTCTATTGATTTCAACACATAAAATATTTTGGAGAGGTATTTTTGTAAATTAACCACTTAAGCATGTTTTTAAAAAAACCCTAAAATTCATTAAAGTGTTTAAGAAAAAAAATACTTTACAAAAAACAAAAAAATTACCCGAATGTATTTCCATAAAATAATGATCATTTTTAGATATAATATAATGTTTCAATGAATAGATTATATGATATTACAAAAATATATAATAATTAGACTATTTATCTTTATATGAGTTTACATAAAAGAAATACTTCATAAGGGAACATGATGAAATTGTATTATCCCTCAAATATAGGGTTAGATAAATTATACATACATATAAGATATATATATATATATAATATAACAATTTATTGGTATAATGATATAGGGAAGATAGATAATAAAGGGAATGAATAAACTAAAATTACATAGGTTAGTATTGATAATCCCTTACCATGGGTCTAGATTTTCTATAAACAACCACATAACTACCTTAGTTATAAAATAAAATTTTCTAAATAATTTCATAAGAAATAATTTTTAAGGGTCTTGATTTACATGACATTCCATCATTTTTCTTTGGTTTTTGTTGGATCAAGGTTAATTTTTTATATTTGGATGTTTTTAGATTATTTTCAATTGATAATAATGATATATAATGGTTATAAAAATTATAGAATTAATTTATTATTTTTATAAGTTAATTTGTAATTTATTTTGGGTTATTTCAAAGTGATTATATATATTTTTTAATTTATGATGTGATATTGATGATCTCATAATTATTTTTTTTGTTTTTGTAATTTAACATTAAATTTTTTTATTTTTACGTCACGACACATCCCCCGGGACCCATGCCGTTATGATCCCAAGCCCGCCTTTCATAGGCCAGGGGCCGACGACTAGCACCAAAGGCGCATTCCCTAAAATTGGGAAGGTATTGCCTTTATAACCTATAAACACACATATCATGATATGAACATGAGTAAACTATATTACCATAGTAGTGATGAATGTAAAAGGGGATGGAATACAAGCCCAACAGTAATGGTACACGTACAACTGAAAGTAATACAAGTGAAGAAAAAGAAATAAAGTCAGTTACTATATCATCCTCCAGAATTCTTACCTGAAGGGTAGGTACATATAGCCACCTCATCACTCCATGTATTTCTGTCTCCTTCAGGTACCAACATGTGGTATGGTCAACCTCTAGTTACCGTCTAGTCCTGGTACTCTCAGCCTCTGTCAGCACAGTCCGTTGTTTGAAACCAACACAACAAGGTCTGGGCATAGCCCGTGTAGGGGTGAGTATAACGATACTCAGTAGGGACCTCGAGACCCTCAGGGTCTCACAAAACGCACCAATGATAAACCACAAAGAAAAAAATCAACAGATAACCCTACTTAGGTATATGCCCATACATATACTGAAGTTATCAAGTGGTCCATCTCAATCATGAGGAAAAAACAAACAAACTGACTCAGATCAACCAGGATTTTATTGACATTATTGATACATCGTCTACAAGGGAACTCCTCCTATATCAATGATAGTGGGACTTCCATGACATCAAGCGTGCTTCTCACAATCCTTGGACTGTTGATGTACTCCTCCGGTCGAGTATCATGGGTCTTTCGCGTCACGTAGAGGCACTCCCCACCATGGGACTGTCGCAACACAAAGTTCGCTCCCCCTCGTAGCCTACTGAGGTACTCCTCCTGTCAAGTGTCATGGGTTTTCCAATTTACCAAGCCCCCTCCTCCACTATGGGTCTTCCATGACACCAAGGCGCTCCCCATTGGGCTAGTAGAGTCACTCTATGTCAAACGGTTAGTGGTCGTCAGGTCTCAACCAGCTACTAGGTATTCGCACTACGAGCTAATATTCAATACACCAACTTTAATGAACACCAACTAAGAAGTATTTTAATGTTCCTCCATATCATTGGGATCTCAATGCAATAGACGGTGCGTCAATCGGACACCCAGTCTGTGTGTTATGGGCCTTTTAGTCCCAGGGGCCCGGTTGGATTCATGTATGATCCAACCTGACTGAATCTCAATTATACCCCAAAATCCAGTGGTGTATACTCAAAAAAACTATCATCCACCAATATTTCCAGCACCACTGACGGTTCTTCAAACGGACTTCTGGTTCCAAAGATACAGCCGAAGGAAAGTAAATGGGTCATAGTGGGCCCGGGTACGGTCCAACCCGGTCGCCAACCTGGCTCGACCCAGCCTGGGCCGACCCAGTTCGGGTCTACCCATCCTATCCCGTTGGGACTGGCCCTGGGTCCAACCCAGTTGGCCGCGAGGGGCCACAGAGAGCCCTGAGGGCACTGACTGGTCGTGGGACAACACTGGGGCGGTTCGGCCAGGAGGGTGTCGTGTGGGCGGCTCAGCCTGGAGGGCTGCGTGAGGGCGGCTGGGATCAGGGTGTAGGGTCAGGGTGCGATGCGGCCGGGGGGGGGGGGGGGGGGCAAATAGGGCTAGTTTTGTCGGCGGTGGCGCAGGGCCGGTTCGGCTGGGAGGTCGGGACACTGTGGGGGTGGCATAGGGTGCGGAGGCCACGGGTGGCGGCACTGTCACCTTCGTCACCATTCTCCATTTCGAAGAAAACCTCAAATGAACACAAGAGTTATAGAGAGGACTATCCATGTTAGTTTCGCTCGCACTCTCTACAATATAGTGTTAGAAATATTTTCACAAGAATGAACCACATTTAAACCTCTTGCAAAGATTCATTACACCCCACAAAATAAAAAGGGGGTTAAAGGAATGTGATAAATAAATATAATTAAACCCCTACATCATATTGTACATTGACTACAATGAGGAGGGAAGGTCTGTCATTGATGATTTCCCATGTCGGTTTCAATCCCAAGGTGCTTCCGAGGAAGAAGTAAAAGACATTCCTCACTGGCATTCTTGGTGGAGGAAACATTCTTCATTGGGGAGTGCAATCCTCCAAGTGTTTGGCATCGCATCACTTTACCAGTGCTTCGTCGCTTGGTGAAGCCGTCCCAAATCCTCCTCCCAAGCTCCCTATATATATAAGAGGGGGTAAGGTAGGTAAAGATTGTGCAATTTATGACGGTTGATTTATTAGGAACCTTCCTAAATTCAAAAAATGTTTTTAATTATTTTAAATTGGGGGAAATCAAATTTAATTACATTGGAATAGTTAATGATGTGTGTTGGAAAAATTAAAAATTGTGGAGGTTTTGAAGAGGCTCCACCACATTTATGTGGGGCGGTTGAGAGGTTTTCATCTCCTACCATTAATATGGGGTCGGGTGGTCCCCACCATAATAAATCATAAATAAGAGTTTTAGTTATGATGTACCCCACCCCTATACATCCACATGGAGGGTGGTTACAACAATATAAAATAAAATATGAGCTTATTTTATATTATTATTTCTACGAAAAAACCCAAAAATTAACTTTTACACTCGACCAACTGCCGTCATGGTGATAGACTTATTAAATGAATACTAGCACTATGAGTTTGACAGCGCCCTCCGATTTCAATTCCAAGCACGAGTTCAAAAGTTAAAAAACTCATTCGCAGCTTTATTTTAATGTACCTAAAAAAAATGCCAGGAATTCATTCTGGGCACTCCGGGCCTCGAAATCATGCACCGTGAATTTTCGTGGACTTGAAAATTTCCCATATAATTAAAAACAATTACATGGATATTTTGGGTCTTTATATTCTCCCCAACATAGGCTTTACTTCCCCGTAATCCAAAACTCAAACTAAGGGACCATGTGCGTGTACTGATCATGCATCTGATCCTCCCGCTCCCATTTGATCTCTTGTAGGTTCTCGTGCTCCAAGAAATTTCGCACTAGAGTTATAGACCATCCATGAATGACCTACTCTTGTCTATCCTCAATCTCTACTGGAACCTCCATAAATTTCTCCCCATCATCGACATCCAACTCACCATGGTTGATGATGTGATATGGGTTGTGCACGTATCTCCTCAGCGATGACACCTAGAAGATGTCCTGCACCCATTGAAAATGAGGTTGAAGAGCTAAGCGGTATGCAACCTCATCATCTCAGCTGAGGACCTGAAAAAGTTCGATGAACCTCAGAGACAACTTGCCACCCCAGACAAATCTCTGCAAACCTCATTGAGGTGAGTCCCTTAGAAAGACGTTGTCTCCATCCTCTTACTCTAGAGGTCTTCATCTCCGGTCGGCATATGGATTATGCCTGGTATGTGCAGTCTCCATCCTCTCCTGGATGATCTGCACCATCTGTGTGGTATCCCATACCATCTATGGTCCCACGAGTACTGACTCCTCAGGGTTTGTCCACCACAAAGGTGATCTACAAGGTTGCCCATAAAAAGCCTCAAAAGGTGCCATCCCGATGGTGGAGTGATATATATTGTTGTTTAAAAACTCTTCCAAAGGCATGTGATCCTCCCAAATATGACCGAAGTCAAGGTCAGCAGTGTGGATCATGTCCTCGAGGGTTTGATATATCCGCACAGTCTGACAATCTGTCTAAGAATGGAAGTCGGTACTCAAACGAATCTACATCTCAAACGTCTCCAACAACCCCTCAGATATCCAGGAAGTAAATCGTGTGTCATAAATGAAGATAATCGTCGGAGTTACTCCATGTACCCGCACAATCTCTTGTAAATTGAGGTGTGCAACGATCTCTGCTGAACCCATCTCTTTGATCGATCGGAAGTGGGCCTACATGGTGATTCAGTCGATGATCACCCAAATCGAGTCATGTCCCCTAGATTTATGTGGATGTCCTGTCACACAGTCCTTGAATATCCCATCCAAATTACACTCTAGGACCTCTAAAGGCTTAATCAAGCCTCCAGGTACCTGATGCTCCGACTTCACTTGCTAATAAATGAGGCATGGAGAGATAAACCATGAAACTGCTTTCTTCATTCTCGGCCACCAATGCTATCGTTAGAGGTCCTGGTACATCTTCACCACTCTTGGCTGTAAAAATAGAGGGGGTGTGCAGAACTCTCTCAAAATTTCTTCTTGAAGTGACATCGGTAACATTGTACGTTCTATTAAATGGATGATGTGTTCCCCACCTTCAAGAAATCAATCAGGTTCCATTCTTGTTGATATCTGAGCATGACGTTTCTCGTAGTCATCATACCCACACTAAGCCTCCCTCACTCACTGAAAAAGTGGGGGAGTAACTGTACGAGTCTAAAGGAAGGCTGATCAATCCTTATCCACAAAGGATATCTTCAAAGCATCCTGCTGTTATGTCGCCTCGCCTAGAAGTTGTATACCAGATCTGTTGTGGAGTGCATCTGCAACAATGTTACCCTTCCCAAGAGTATAGAATACCTTGATTTCATATTACTAGAGGAACTCAGGACAACTTTTATGTCTCAGGTTCATGTCCTTCTGTGAGAAGATATACCTATGTCTCTTGTTATCAAAGTACAGTGTAAAGCGCTCACCCATCAGATAGTGCAGACATCTCTTCAAGGTGAAGAACATGGCGGCTAACTCGAGGTCATGGGTTGCATGTTTCCTCTCATGTTGTCCTAGGTTTCAGGAACCATATGAGATCACTACTCACTCCTACATTAGGACACATCCGGGTATGGTCTCTGATGTATCGTAGTAGACTAAAAATACTACAACTTCCTCAAGAATCCTCAAGAGGGGGGAACTAGTCAGCCTCTGCCTCAACTCCTGTATGATCTACTGGCATCTATCCAACCACACAAAGTGTTGTACCTTCTTCGTCAGGGCTGATAGTGGTTCTGCAACTCTGGAAAAATCTGGCACAAATCTTTGGTAGTATCCAGCCAAACCCAAGAAACTTCATACTTATGTCACACTCTTGGGTGGCTCCCATGAAAGTACCGCCTCCATCTATGAAGGATTTACTGTAACTATAGCCTCCGATATGACATGTCCATGAAATAGAAACTCTTGGATCTAGAACTGGCACTTTAAGAGCTTACCATAAAGCTGGTTCTCTCGAAGGGTGTCCAGTACAACTCATATATGGTAGCAATCATCCTCCTCAGTAGTAGAGTAAATCATAATTTCATCTATGAATACCACTACAAAGAGATCAAGGTAAGGCCAAAAAACCACTTCATTAGTCCCATGAACACTACTAGAGTGTTGGATATGCTGAAAGGCATAACCAAAAACTCATAGTGTTTGTACCAACACCTGAAGGTAGCCTTCTGGACATCCTTGTCTCGAACTCTGAGCTGGTGATAGCATGATATGAGATCTAACTTTGAGAACCATCATGCTCCATTTATTTGATGAAAGAGGTCATTAATCTTCTAGAGTGCGTAATTGTTCTTCACGGTAACCTGGTTTAGGTGCCGATAGTCAAAAAAAATCTTCAAGCTTCAATCTGTCTTCTGGGCGAACAGAATTGGGGCAGCCTACGGAGAAACACTGTGCCAAATGAATCACACTCCCTAGAAGTCTTCCAGCTGTACCTGCAACTCACAATGCTCTGCGGGAGCCATCCAATATGCTTGTGTCTATATCGGTGTTTTCCCAAGGTACAAGTCAATGTAAAAGTCCACCTCTCTATGAGGAGGTATAACTGGGAAAATCAACAGGGACGACATCTACGTACTGGTCCAGCACTAAAGGATAATTCAGACACTCCACATCAATAGCTTCAAGGGTAACGCTATCTAACTGATGAGTAACTATCTGCACTATCCTCTGAGCAAGTCTATCCTATGCTACAAAGGCTCTCTTCTCGCCGGTGAAGGTAAAACTTGTCCCATCTATGCGGACACACCACACTTTGCACCTAATACAATCAATCTGAGTATGGACATAAGATAACCATTCCATACACAAGTTGAGGTCATAAGGCCTCGACACCACTACTGGGATATCCTAGCCGAAACTCTCATCTCTTATAGTAATCTAACACTGCCGGCACCAGTGTGTAATCATCTAATCTGCTCCCATAAGATTCTCTAGCCGTAAGGATCGAGCCAATGGCTCCATTGAATCCCCAAGCTCCAAAAAAGGTAAGTGGAAAAAAATAATTACTACCACTTGTGTCTATAAGTAATACATCTATGGTAGAGTAGACATATATCGTACCTTGAATCATCTTTAGAGTGTCGTGGTCATAGGCCTCAGCTACCTGGAGCTGAGCTCTCCTCTATCAAATAGCTCCCTCCGGTCAGGGTGGACCTCCTGGTGGTGGGGGCCAGAAATATCTCGAATCATCGCTCAATGCTAGCTACACAGCTAGCAGCTCATCCACGTCTGCCTACCCCTGTGGAAAACCTCTATCAAATGTCTATTTCTGGAAGAGTAGTCTGTCGACCATCTACTGATCATCGATATAGTGGTTCGGACAGTCACGATCCCTGGGACCCTACCCACCACATGAGTAACACTACTTTCTCCTGGAAGTTCTGTCTCCCCCTCAGGATCCCAGCACAACTAACACTGAATCATGTGGTCGTCTGCCTATAGGTTATGTCCTCTTGGTCCTCTATGACATCTCTCTTCTATGAGCTGCATAAGACTCTGCTACGTGTCGACTGGTGGTGCATCTCACTATTGGAGACTGCTCAAAAAGGATACTCTCTACTAGGAGGGATTTCTCTAAAACCCCCTCTTGCATCAATATGTTGAGTGAGATCACTAAAGCCCGGATCTCCCGAATGATTCCCTACATTAAGGTCAAGTCCCTGAAAAATGGGTCGCGCACTATATCACTGGAGTAGTGTGAGTGGGTTGTGAACCTTACTGAGTACTGAGCTACAGTCATGCTACCCTTATACATATGAAGAATCTCGTGTATGCACACTTCATGAATATTTTTAGGAAAAACTCTACCCAAAACATGCTCTCGAGGTCTTCCCAGAAATGTTTCACCACTTCGTGAACCTAGAGCATCATGCTCCGCCATTTGGCTGATGATTCCTATTGAAGGATAGCAACATGAATCACCATGAGGTCTGCTGGTGTCCTTACCAGTAGGAAAACTCTCACACAGCCTCCAACCAATCCCCAGCCGCTTGTGGGTCAGTCTTTCCACTAAACATGGGTGGACTTTTGTACTGGAACTAGTGCATCAAACTCAAGCGGCCACCACCGTCTGTTGTTGGGGATGGTGGAATTGGTTTCCCAATGGGGATTGGTACTGCTAGGCCTCTTCTGGAAAAGGGCCCTAAAACAAGGCCTTTTCACAGGGTGGGCTATCTGTGCGTACAACCCTCAGAACCCTAGCTAGCTGTCTACGTCGGGGCATCCTGAAAAGAATCAGATGTGACATGGTTAAAAGTTGTACCTCGTGAGATGACTTGGTGAGATGAAATAAAGAAAACTTTTTCAAACACAAACACAATCCATTTTTTTCATGCACTGAGTCAGAAATCGGAATTTAGGGTCATGGTGTATGGATATGTCGGCTGCCCCACCAATACTGGACTCCCGAAACTGAGAACCACACTCACTATACTTAACACTATTACTTCGTAGAAAATAAAGATCAGAGTCCAATGTTATGTGGTAGAACTAGTTTCTTTGATACAAAATTTTCATGACTCGTCCCCCGGGGCCCATGCTTTGACTACCCCAAGCCCGTCTTCCATAGGCTAGGGAATGGTGACTAGCACCAAAGGCATAATTCCCTAAAACTGGGAAGGCATTGTATTTATAACCTGTAAACACGCACAACAATATAATAACAATAGTAAACAGTATAACCAAAAGAGTGGTGAATGTAAAAGGGGATGGAATACAAGCCCAACAGTAATGGTACACGTACAATCAAATGCAATGCAACTGATGAAAATGAAATAAAGGAAGCTACTAGATCATCCACTAGAATTCCTACCTAATGGGTAGTTACATATCGCCTCCTCAGTACTCTATGTCTGTCCGCATCCTCCATGTACAGACACGCCGTATGGCCCACCTCTAGGTACCGTCCAGTCCTGGTACTCTCAGCCTCCTTCAGCGCTGTCCGTCATCTACAACCAACACAATAAGGTGTGGGCATAGTCTGTGCAGTGGAGAGTATAATGATACTCATTAGGGACCCCAATACCCTCATGATCTCACAAAATCCACCAAGGATAAACCACAAAGAAAGAAATCAACAAATAAATCTACTTAGGTTTATGCCCTTACATATGCCTAAGTGATAAAGTGACCCTTCTCAATCATGCGGAAAACATAGTAAAATGACTCACCTCAACTAGGATTTTATTCACATTATCGAAACATTGGCTGCTGGAGAACTCCTCCTCTATCGAGTGCAGTGGGCCTACCGCGACATCAGGCACGCCTCCCACTAACCTTGGACTATAGTGGTACTCTTCCTATTGAGTATTGTGGGTATTCCGTGTCACCCAGAGGCACTCCCCAACATGGGTCTGCTGTGTCACCAAGCATGCTCCCCCTCATAGCCTTCTTAGGTAATCCTATTGTTGAGTATCATGGTTCTACCATGTCACCAAGCACGCGCCTCCACTGTGGGTCTGTCGTGTCACCATGGCGCTCCCAACTAGGCTTGTAGAGTCACTCTGAGTCAAACGACCACTAGTCTTTAGGTCTCAGTCAGCAACTAGGTCTCCGCACTATACTTGATTGACTCCATGAGGACCCTCTATATGTGCTACTGGTAGATAATCAAACTATCACGAAGTCCCACAAAAATGTATCTCAACGGTCTACCATGTCATAGGGGTCTCAATGCAATAGACGGTGCGTCAGTGGAACGCTCAGTTTGTGAGTTATTAGCCTTTTAGTTATGGGGGACAGGTTGGATTAGTGCATGATCCAACCTGACCAAATATCAACTATACTCCAATCTCGAGTGGGGTATACACAAAGGGACCGTGACACTCCATTATTTATTGCATCGTTGACGGTGCATCAAATGGACGTATGGTGCCAAAGATATGGTGAAAGGGAATAAATCGGTTGTAGTGGGCATAGGTCCGGCCCAACCCAGCCTGACCCTACCTGGACCGACCAGTTTTGGGATGACCCAACCTAACCTGTTGGGTTTGGCCCGACCTATTGGGCGGCCTGGCCCGTTGGGCGGCCCGACCCTTTTGGTTCGGCCCAGCCCGCTGCGCCCTGCCCAGAAGACAACAAGGGACCTCCGAGAGCTGTGAGGGCGCAGACCAGTCGTGGGTCAGTGCAAGGGTGATTCGGCCCAGATTGAGTTGTGTGGGCGGCATGACCCAGAGGGTGCTACGAGTGAGGCATGGCCTGGGGCGCGGGGTCGGGGCGTTGCACGACCGGGGCATGGGGCCGGGGGTAGGGATGGGGGCAGCGCGGCGCGGACGGGGTAAAGCATGGTTGGGGCCAGTTCAGCAGAGAGGTCGGGGTGCCATGGGGGTGGCGCGTGTCACTGAGATAGTGGGTGGTGACGCCATAACCTTCTTTTCCATCGTCCATTTTAAAAAACACCACAAATCAACACAAGAGTTACAGAGAGGACGAGCCATGTTATTTTCGCTTGCATTCTCCGCATTAGAGAGGTAGCAAGAGGTTTAATAGAATAAATCACATTAAACCCTCCATGAAATATTCTTCCTGACCCACAAAAGAAAATGGTGTGCAAAGAAAGTGAAAAACAAATATCATTAAACCCCTACCTCGTATTGTTCGTTGACGACGATGAGGAGGGAATGTCCATCATCGAAGAATTCAGTTGTTGGTTGCCTCCGCAAGGTGCTTCCAATAAAGGAGTCGAAGATGTTCTTCATCAGCATTCTTTGTGGAGGAAGCATTCTTCGTTGGAGATTCTAATCCTCCAAGTGGTGGGCATCGCGTCACTTTACCAGCGCTTCGTCGATGGGTGAAGTCGTCCCAAATCATCCTCCCATGCTCCCTCTATATAAAAGAGGGGGGAAGGTTGGTAACGATCATGGAATTTATGACAGTTCATTTATTAGGAACAATTATAAATTCCAACGACATTGTTACTAAATTTAAAAAGAGGGCAAGCTAATTTAATTAGGTTATAACAATTAATAAGGTGGATTGGCATAATTAAAAATTATGGAGGTGTTAAAGAGGCTCCCCCCACATTTATGAGGGGGTGGAGAGGTTTTCCACTCCTCCCATTAATAGGGGGTCTGATTTTCCTCAACACAATAAATCATGAGGAGGATGTTTAGTTCTAGTCGACCCCATCCCTGAACATTTACATAGTGGGTGGTTACAAAAAAATAAAATAAAATATCATCTTATTTTATTTTATTATTTCTATGAAGAACCCAAAAATTATCTTTTACCCTTGACCATCTTCATTCGAGGTGAAAGATTTCTTAAGTGAATAATGGCACTGTGAGTTCAATCATGCCATCATATTTCAATTTCGAGAACCAGTTCAAAAATTAGAAAAACCTACTCACACATGTAATGAATGTACTTTAAAAAAAGTTCATAAATTCATTCAGGGCCCTCCGGGCCTCAGAATCATGTCCCGTCAATTTTCGCGGACTCGTAAAATTTATATATAATTAAAAAATATTACTTGGAATTTCTGGGTCTTTAAATATTATCTATTTCATTATATATGACCATGTTTTTACATAATGGTAACACTTGTTTTCAATAAATAACTTAATCATAAACACTTATTTCAAATTTTTATGGTATGGTAATTACTGATTTAATCCACTAAATAATGGAAATTGAAATTTCCTTTGTTCGAAATGTGGTCACCACATAATGGTATCCTAGACTCCCATTATTTATGGGTCATCACATATTTTTCCTTATTGTATAACAATAATGTCTATCTCAAATAAGGGAATAAAGTCATATAAGGGTCATCTATTAACCTACATAAAGGTATAATGTGGATTTTGAATCCCAGGTATGGGTTTCCATCCACATATGTGTAAAACCATTTTAACCTTATAATGTATATATATATTGTGTATGTGTATCTATTTTTATCCATTTATATATTTTATTCCTCCTTTAAATAAAAAAAATTTTTAAAAACCATTTCAATTTTATTTAATCACTAAAATCAAGGAAATAATATATTTTAACATTGAAATATTTTAATTGATCTATAGTTATATTTTTAACATTCATTAAATAAATGGATAATTAAAATGGTGCTTTAATTCTATTTTTTCTGAATATATGTGATTTCTATTTTTAAATACTCAAACCTGCATTTCTCTATTTTTTCAACATTTTAATTTCATCTTGATGAGCCTAAAACCCCCAAATTGATTCAATGAGCATTATTATGTTGTTATAAATAATTTTAATATTCAAAAACAAAAGAAATATATCTCTCGTATATATATTTTTTTATTTTTTTACTTGGATAAAATATTAGGGTGTGCTTATATAGATTCGAATTATTTTATATTATTCAAATTTGAATTTACCAAGAATTTGATTCACAGTTTATATGTATTTGATTAACTATTATTAGAAAATAAAATTTCAAAAAATCATATGATGAGGATTGAATGTTAATAAGGAAATCAAATGGTAGAATATGAAATGAATAAAGTAAAACATTTAAAAACTAATATCATTTCAATATTTAAGGACAAAGATAATTAATTTAATTCAAATACTACCCTATAAAATTTATGCGAATTAAATACATATCATGTTAAAGATAAATAATTATTTTTAAAATATTACCTTGTGTTTTTAAAACCTTATTCTCCCAATAAAATGATCATAAAATATTATAGATTTAAATTGGTCTTTATAAAATAAATACTATAGTACCCTATATAATAATTTTATGATTTAAAATATTATCATAAGAGAGGGAAATGATTAATTTCATGATTTATAATAAAGAAAATTATTTAATTTTTTTTCAAAGATAGTGGAATGAATAATTTAATACATTTTTCAAATTATTATTCGAAGAAATCAAAATGATAACATGCCACTGTTTTTAAAATTTATTAATATTATTAATTAGAAATATTTAGTAATTCATTATGTTTTAAATTGATATGAATATTGACCCTAGTTTTATTCATGTTATCATTTTTATAAATAATATTTTTCCATGAATAAAATGTTATTCATGCATATAAATATTATTTCATGTGTAAATAATAATATATGTGTTGAAATAATTGGTATGTGTGATCACAAGATTTTAAATTATATAAATATTACTGTTATATTTACTACATATTTTTTTTTATAATAGGGTTGTAGAAGAGTGGTTAATATTTTTGGATACTAAATAAAAACTTCAGCACGAAAAATATTTTTTATAAAAAATGAGTCCTATTGAAATGATTATCTCCACGATTTATGATATATATGAAATATAAACATATGTTAGAATACTATATTAAAAATATAATATTTTTCCATGGAACATTATAAAGATAAAACTATTGAGATTTATATTTAATAATTATTTTAATTATAAATTATAGAATTTAATTATTAATGTGCTCATTAAATTAGGGATGATATAGCCTAGAATAGATTGATAATTGAATAAATTTGATTTAATTTCATCAATATATGACATTGATATTATGTGACGAATAATGCATTTAATAATTATTTATGATCAATGGATTTAAAGCCTTAATATTGTAGAATATAATCAATGTGTGTTGGAATAATTGGTAGGCGTGTTTGAGAATATAATAGTGGAAGAGAGTTCCCATTATGTTAATGGTATGGGTGGGGATTTTCATGTATAGGATGGTGTCATGGTGTGTTGTTGGTGATTATGATGGTGGGATGTTCTAAATATCATAATGATATTGAATTTGGAATGGAATACTAGATGTGTAATTATGTGAATTTATTTTGAATATGGAACTGAGAATGAGAGAACTAGTTGATGATGGATATTAATGGTGTGTTAGATGTTTGTATTGTATTCATTAAAATACAAAATAAATGGAATTTTTGAGTCATGTGTGACGTTATATGTAGATGATCCTAAATATATGTAGTTTATCAAAGTGTGGTTGTGATATTTATAAATATAATTTTTTTATTTTTTATCTCATACACTACCACATAAACATTGATTATGATAGTAACACCCATTGGACACCGGGAGTGTGTTCTCCCCAACATCTAGGTTGGTGATGAATTGATGGTTTTCTACACCCAATGACCCCACTCTCCTCTCCAGGAATAATTATTTAGTTTTATTAATGGTGGTTATTGATGTTATTGATATTTTCATGACTTATTATATACCCCCTTTACGGATTTTATATTAAATGTGCATAATTTGTGTGAAATATTCATGTTTTAATACTAAGTATAATTTTTGAAAATTTTTAGAAGTATTCCAGATGATTTAGTTCACTATATTATTTATAACTATCTCCCTACTGATTAGAATTGTGTAATTCTTGTTTTGTAGGATTACTTATTCAATTTATCACATATCATAAGGAATAATCACAGGCCAACTCTGCCATTTGAAGGCTCTTATGGTCAACACAACAAGAACCAAATAATTTTTGAGAACATTGGACCATCAATGATGATTGAGTTACTGGTCGAAATCCAAAATCTCAAATTTAATGAAACTCGACCATCTGTTTGAGATTGTCTAGAAAAATCATGGTTAAATATTTGAACGTCCAACTATAGGAACAAGGGGCCCAACTAATGCCTCTAAATCCATCCCACTATTCTGGAAGGGAAATAAAATGAGGACACTAATAATGACATATCCCAATATGTGATCATAAAATCGAGATGAGATTTTGTAGTATGAAATAGGAGATATAGGCTGCCGACATTTTTTAATAAATCATTCAGCTTTGAAGGTATCATACAATACAAAAACCCTTTCACATTTTGGACTTTAAAAATATTTTATTGAAATAGGCAGTTTAAAATTGATTAATCAACCAAACATAACATTGGATAAATAGGTCCAAATTACTCAACATTTTGAGATTGGTCAGAAAACCTTATTATCTTCAACTTTGAAGAAAGATATATCTCGAGATTCATGTTTCTGGATGTCAAAATCATTGAGCCAAATGGAATGACTAATTGGAAATGAAAACAGTCCACTTCCTTGGGCTATAAATACACACCCTCCTCTTCTTGAAAGGGGTTGGCATTTTAGAAGAAAGGAGAATCAATTGGCATGACCAGAGCCTTGAAAAATGATTAGGAGAACCTTCCATAATCAATTTTTTTACTTTAGAGACCTTTCCTCCTCTCTTTGTTTTCATTTACTTTTGTGTTCTTCATTATTGTAATCTTGTAAGTTTATTTCTTTGTAATTATGTTTTAATTCGTGTTTATTCATCAATATATCTTATTCTCATCCACCTTATATAGTTTCATGTTAATGTTCTTAAAATAGTTTAAATACAGTTGAATCCCCTTCCCTTATTTTGCATCCTCGTTCAATCAAAAGTCTGTTTTTAGTAATAATCATTGTTCGTGTGTTTGTGCGTGTTCGACACACCACTCTTATATTATCACTTTTTTTCTTCTCTTTTTAATTTATCATCATAATCATTATAACCAAATTATTAAACACCAAAATTGATGATTAAATCCATTTTTGGGGTGACTCAAAATTTAGGGATGTTAAGTGATTGAGAGAATTTGTTCGATGAATATTCTTTGAATTAACATCGTGTATGTTGGACTTAACATGTCATGGATTAATGACTTGTTTGGTTTAAAATGTGGTTTCTATGGATTATTGGAAACATAAATACACCACCATTAAAAAGCTATGATAATGATTGGAACCTTATGTTATGTTAAGAATTGGGTAAAATAATTAACACTTAGAAATTCCAATCAAAAATATCTTGTGATGTGGGTGTTAATTTAATGCAATATAAAGTGGGGCTCAATGATTTCACAAGATTAACTACCTAATGATTCACTCACCCCAATATTTCTCAATATTTGAAATCAATCATAATCAATCAATCATTGCAACTAATCTATGCAATGAAAACCCCCCAATAATAATACAATCAACTAAAAACAAACGAGTATTAAAAATTATCATCACTGAGGATTCGACCCGAGTGCTACTATACACGTTATCAGAGCATTGGAACTTTGACTGGTTGATAAGAGACAATAGGCCTTGCATTTCAAATTGTGCCGGTGCCATGAATAGTTATTTAAGTAGTCATTAGTTTCTGGTTATTGTAAAAAAAACAGAAAAAAACAAAATTTAAAAAATATGATTAAAAAAACACAAAGACAACCCCATCTTAAATTTCCTTCCAACATCTCTCTGAATTCACCGTAGCCTCCCAATCAATCTGTCAGATTTTTTTGACAATAAAATTGAGCGAAAATATTTTCTAACATATGAGGAACATAAGATAAAATCATGTAATTCAAGACCCAGTCCACATCCAACTAGTTGAATATGATATGCAAATCCTAGGGAACAAACACTAAAAGAACTTGCTTCCCCTGATATGAATTACCAACCTCTTGGTATTCAATATCCAATCATAGAATCGGACTTCGAAATCAACTCAGGTTTGAATCATCTTCTCCCTAATTTTCAAGGGCTAGCCAGTGAGGATCCATATATCATCTTAAAGAGTTCCATGTGGTGTGGTCTACCATGAAGCCTCATAGTGTTTCTGAAAAACAAATCAAACTTCGAGCATTCCCTTTCTCCCTAGATTACACTGCTAAGCCATGAATTTACTAGCTACCTATTGGTTCTATAACCACATGGAATGAAGTGAAGTGTCTCTTCTTAGATAAATTCTTTCCTGCTTCTCGTATTTCTTCTATCAGAAAGGAATTAAGTGGTATCTATCAGTTCCCAAGTGAATCACTCCATGAATACTAGGAGAGGTTCAAAAAGTGTGATGCAACCTGCCCACACCACGAAATCCTTGAAAAAAACTTGATCCAATACTTCTATGAGGGTTTATTGGATATATAGAGAACTCTAATTGATGCCACAAGTGGTACTACTATTGTTGATAAAACTCTTGCAACTGTAAGAGATCTTATAAGCCACATGGCTGCAAACACACAACAAATCCATAATCGAGCAGATCCACAATTAATACAAGACCAATATAATAAATCCATATATCCAATCAAGATTACTGAGTGGATGAGTGAACATACATTCCTTGTGAGGAAACTAGTTGTGGCAACCAAATCCCCAACCTCATCTTCTCAGCAATCAATGTTTCCTGGACTTTTCAAAAACTATGGAATCTGAAACTCCTCATCTCATCCAACTAACACATGTCCACAAATTTTAGAGGATCAATACAATTCATCAGGACCAATGGAGCTTAATGCAGCATATTCTCAGCGGAACAACAATCCTCAGCTACCAGGTCAGTTTGTTAGAAACATAAACCAACCTCACTCTGTGGCCTACTCTTCTTCCTATAACCAAGGGCATAGGTATGGTAATACCATATCACATCCTCCTCAATTCCCTCCTCAAACCCCATACCAAATTTAATATTGTCTAGGTGTTGGTAAATTCCAACAACCATATCCTTTTCTTCCTCAAACCTCAAATAAAAAAACATCCTCCTGGATTCCATTATCCTAGTGAAATGTCCCAATTCCAAACCCAATACAATTGATTTCCCAAGCACAATTATGAAGGTAATCCCAATTTGGGACAAGCCTATTATACTAAAAATCCATGGGAAAGTGATGTGGAAGATCATGCCTATTTCACCTGTTCTAGCCTCAAACCATTAAAACCCAAATTGGTCAAATTGCATATCACCTTAGTCAGTATCAACCATCCAATGCTTCCTAACTCCCCGATCAACCATTACCCAACCTCAAGGGTAACGTAAGTGATATTACACTTAGATCGGGAAATCAAATTGCTACACCTGAAGATAAGTCCTCCAACCCTCCTTAGAATGTGGAAATAGAAAATAAAAATAAAAATAAACATGAAAAGGAATATAAATCCATTCCCTCACCTTCTTCCATTCCACTTAGGAATCCCGTTCCTTTCACACAAGCTGCCTCTAAGCCAGAGAAGTCATTTGAAACTAGTCCTGAAATTCTTGACATGTTTAAACGTGTTGAAGTCAACAGTCCTCTCTTAGATACCATAAATAAAATTCCAAATTATCCATGTTTCTCAAGAAATTTTTCACCCACAAGAGGCAACTTAGGACCTTTTAAAATGTTTCCACCTAGAAGTCTATTCCCATAATGTGATAATATCTATGGACCTTTATGGTTCCATGCCTAATTGGATGTTCTAAATTCTATGATGCACTCATAGACTTAAAGCCTCAATTAATGTCATGCCCAAATCCTTCTTCTCCAACCATGTTCTTGGTCCCTTACATCCAATTGGTTTTTTCATTCAGTTAGCCAATCAAACCACTGCTAGTCATCAGGGTATAATTGAGGATTCTCTTTTTAATGTTAATGATCTTATCTTCCCAGATGATTTATATGTCCTTGACATGGAATGTGAGACAAACTCTTCTCGATCTCCCTTAATTATAATAAGACCATTCCTCATGACTGCTAGAAACAAAATTTATGTTAATGCAGGCATCTTATCCATGGAATTTGGTGACCAACTGGTCAAATTCAACATTTTACAATCCATGTGATAACCATCTGAGGATTACTTAGTATTCTCAATCCATGATTCTGAAGACACTTCTAAGAGTCAATTGAACCTCAATCCATCTTGTTCATCCTATTCTACTGATAAAGGATCTTGTGAAATATGAAACATGATTAACCAAGTCCTAAATGGTGAAGTTGATGTGGACCTCTCATTAATAGACTCCATCAATCTAAAAGATCTTGAAAACTCTATTGAATCCCACATCAACTCTGATATCTAATGCTCCACCTTTGGATAGTATTAAGGAAAATGAATCTGAAGCAACTGAAGTCCCTTCATCTATTCTTAAGATTTATAACCCACAAACGATAGATAATACTGATCTAAAAACACTTTTTGAACACCTTAAATATGCATTCATTTTCCATGCTCACTCTTATCCTGTCATTATCTCTTCTTCACAAACCAAAAATGAGGAGTCCAAACTTGTTCAAGTGTTAGAGGAAAACAGAAAGGCCTTAGGGTAGACCCTAGATGACATACCGGGAATCAACCCTACTCCTTGTATGCATAACATCAATCGTGAGGAATCATCCATACCAATTAGACAACCACAATGAAGACTCAATCCACACATACTTGTGGTAGTTAGGGAAGAGATCACTACGCTTCTTTATGCTGGTATTATCTATCCAATTTCTAATAGTGAATGGGTTAGTCCAATTCAAGTTGTACCTAAGAAGGGTGGGATAACTATTGTCACAAATGAATATGGGGAGTTATTCACAACTCGGGTGAAGAACAAATGGCATGTGTACAGCGACAATAAGAAATTTAATGTTTAAACAAGAAAAGATCACTAAACTCTTCTATTCCTTGATCAAATTATAGAATGATTAGCTTGAAAGTCACACTATTTCTTTCTTGATGGATACACCAGCTACTTTCAAATCCCAATTGCACATCAAGTCCAAGAAAAGACTACTTTCGCATTCCCCATTGGGATATATGCATATAGGATAATTACTTTTAGCCTTTTCAATGCTCCTGCAACATTCAAAGGTGTATGATGACTATCGTTTCTGAATTAAGTGAACACTGAATAGAAGTCTTCATGGAAGAATTAACCATTTAGGGTGAGTGATTTTAATCTTTCTTGAATTCACTCACTCTAGTCCTTCAAAAGTGTGTCAAGTGTAGCCTTATGTTAAATTTTGAAAAATGTCACTTCACCATTAAAAATGGGATTGTTCTTGGGAACATAGTTTCAAAATATGGTATTGAAGTCGATCCTACCAAAATTCAAGTGATCCAATCACTTCCTCAACCCAAATCTGTTCGAGACATTCATTCACTTCTCAGTCATACTAGTTTTATTAGAGATTCATCCATAACATCAGTAAAATTTCCCACCAACTCACTCTGTTGCTCCAAAATTATGTCACATTCCATTTCGATGAGTTTTGCACAAGAGCCTTCATTGAACTCCAAAATGCTCTTACATCTACCTCGATAATCCAACCCCCATATTGGTGTTTACCCTTTGAGTTGATGTGTGATGATTTTGATAGATCTTTTTGGGCTGGTCTTTGTCAAAGAAGGGAAAAAAATCCTCATGTCATCTATTATGCCTCAAAAACATTGGATGAAACTCAATCTCACTAAACTATCATTTAAAAAGAATATTTAGAATATTTTTTTCCTTAGATAAATTCCATCCCAATAGCTTAGGTGCCAAAATCACCATATTCATAGACCATTCTATTATAATGTTATTACTCAGGAAAATTGATTCCAAACTGAGGCTAATAAGATGGATACTAATGCTCTAAGAATTTGACCTTGAAATAAAAGATATACCATGAAAAGAAAACCTTGTGGCAGATCACTTGAGTATAATTTATAATTCTTCTCATTCTGAAATCATCGATCCTGAATTCCCCACTGAGCACATTTCATCTCTCACTCCAAAAATAGCATGGTATGCCCCAATTGTAAATTACTTAGCTTCTGGTGTTTTTTCTGAATATTTTTCAAAATAACAAAAATGAAGTTGATATGTGATACAAAATACTATTTTTTGGATGAAAATAACCTTTAGAAAACTAGGGAAGACAGGGTAATAAAGAGTTCTGTCGATGAAAATGAACATTATTCCATCATAGAATTCTATCACTCAATGCCCAGTGGTGGACACTTTGGACCACAAATGACCTTCTGAATGTTTCTAGACTATGGATTCTTTTGGCCTTCACTCTTCAAGGACTCAAATGAGTTCTTTCAAACATTTCCCACATTCCAAATGTTCGGCACAATTTCAAAGAGAAATGAAATGCCCTTAAATCCTTTAAATTTTTGATAGATTTTTTATGTTTGGTGCATCGATTTCATCAGACCATTTCCCCCTTTTAATGGATTCTCATACATTCTTATCGTGGTTGATTTTGATTCTAGGTGGGTCTCGGACAATCCCACTAGAATGTATGATTCACATACTGTAAGTGAGTTCCTAAAGTCACACATCTTCCACTAATTTGGAAAACCTCATGCCTTGATAAGTGACTTAGGAACCCATTTTTGTAATAAAACCATGGAATCTCATCTGAAAAAATGGGGTTTTACATAAAACATCAACTAAATATCACCCACAAAAAATGGAATGGATGAACATTTAAATAGAGAAGTGAAAAGAGTGCTTGATAGAATTGTAAAACCCACTAGAAAATACTGGCCTGAAAGACTTGGTGATGCACTTTGGTCATATAAAAATGATTATAAAACACCCATTGGGATGTCTCATTTTAGGCTAGTTTTTGGTAAAGCATGTCATTTTCTAGTTTAAATCCAACATAAGTGATTTTCGGTAGTGAAAACATGTAATTTTGATCATGAATAATCTGGTGAAGACATATTTTGGAAATTGGCTGAACTGGGGGATTTTCGACTTGATTCTTATGAGAATTATAACCTCCACAATGAAAAAACCAAGGCAATCCATGATAAACAAATCCTGAGAATGGTATTCCATGTTAGTGATTAGGTAATGCTCTTTAACTCTCAAATTCAGCTTCACCCATGTAAGCTTAATTCTCATTGGGAAGGTCGTTTATTTATTACTAATGATTACCTATTTGGTGTATTACAATTCCAAGATCCCTCTTCCAAATGGACATTCACGGTTAATGGACATCGGTTAAAGCATCGCCATGAGAGGACACACAATCCTAGATCAACATTGACTTCTATTGGATCCCCAACTTCTGTAGTCGACCCACAACTAAATGGAGATGGCAACCAACCGAATCCAAATCAGGGGGCACCTCTTTCTATTTAACTCTCTCTCTCTTTATCCCTATACCTCTTTCTTCTTATTCCTCAATCATCCATTTTTTTACCACATTCTTTTCCAAACCCATAATTTTTCTCTTTCTATTTTCTATGAGTGTGTATTTATTATAATCTAAAAAATAATTTTAAAAAAACTAAAAAAAAAGAATCATAACAAAAAAGAATACAAAAAAACAACAGTCATGCTTACTCACCATCGAGTTCTGATATTTTGTCCATCATTTTTGGGGAGTCATCATGAATGTTTTCATCTCAAAAATTTTGTATATTCATCATGACTTTGGATAAAGAACTTTTTGTCAAAACCAACACATTTTGAATGCTAAATTTTTTATTTGGAAAATTATTTTCCCCACCCATGAGGAACAACTTTTTCTTTCAGGAAAAGTCCACCTATGGCCATATTTCCAAAATGTGTTTTTTCACCCTCATATGTGAGTTTTGAGTTTGTGGAACTTCGAGATGAATTTCCTACTTTAGTTTTCATTAATATGATAGAGGCATTTTCTGAACCCCATGAGAATTATAATAGCCAAATAACCTCCCATTAACCATACATTAATCCTTCTTTTGAAAGCCTCTTAGAGCCTATGAATACATTTTCATTGACATCCACATTAAAGACCCAATTAATTATCCCACCCAATATCAACAAGTATTTTCTTTTCATAATTTTTTTGAAATTTATGTGTGGGGGGGAATGGATTTCATTTTGGGTACCCTTTTTTGATTTCACTGTATTATCTAATGCATGAGGGAAAGCATCATTTTATTTATTGGGAAGATTTTGTCTTTTAGTGAGGTTTGGGAATGTATATATGTGTATCATATACAATTGAAAAGTGATAAAAAACAAAAGAAATAAAAAAATGAAAATAAGAATGGGTTGTGTCTTGGGTAGGTCAAAAAAATCACTATTTCTCAGCCTTTGATCTTTTTATTACTATTAAAATTAGTTTCACGAGGAGATCAATAATGGGTTGAGATATGAGTGCGAGATAGTTTCCATGTTCAAAATTCAAAAAAGTGAAAAAAGAGAACAATTTCATTAAACTCATATGTCATTGGGAGAATTTTTGTGGATTGTAAATATTAAATCTTCTCATAGCCTTCAAATTTTCTTCTTCTATTGTGTATTTCATCATAAAATCATTCCCTTGTAAATATGTGTTTTCATTTCATTCCATGTTTTATTTCGAAAAATTTATGCATTCCATTTTCTATGTTGGTGTTTTAACCCTCATCTTCTCTCTCTCAGACATTATATTCCTACAGTCCCATAGCCCTCCAAAAAAACACCTTAAAAGACCTCTAGATTTATTTGCACATTGGATATGGACTGGAAGTTGAGAGGGCTTTCAAACTCTATGATTTTCACTTTTGGTTGGTGAAAGAGTGAACCTCCACAAATGAATTTTATCATCTTGAGAGGTGTAAGTTTTGAGTGTCCATATTTTCCATTTCAAAATTTGGGCATGAAAAAAGGAATTAGTTTTGGAACATTTTTTCAGTTACAACTTGTTGTGGAATTCAAAATGGATGTGTGAAATAGTTTAAACCTCCCCTGATTGGAGAAAACAAAATTTTAAAATATTTGTTGGTGAGTGAAAATTATTTTGTTATGTTTATATATTTATTTCACATGAGGACATACAAAAGACTATGCTTGGGGGAGTTTATGTTATTAATATTTTCATGACTTATTATATACCCCCTTAACTAATTTCATATGAAATGTGTATAATTTGTGTGAAATATTAAGGTTTTAATACTAAGTATAATTTTTGAGCATTTTTATAAGTAGACCCATTGAGTTAGTTTACTATTTTATTTATAACTCTCACCCTACTGATTATAATTATTTTATTCTTGTTATTTAGGATTTATTATTCAATTTCTCATATATCGTTATAATGAATTATGTGCCAATTATGCCATTTAAATGCAAAAATTGTCAACACAATAAGACCCAAATCATTTGTGAAGAAACTGAACCATCAATGATGATTGAGTTACTTGTCTAAATCAAAAATCCCAAATTTTATAAAACTCCACCATATGTTCTAGATTCTACAAAGGAATCCAGGAAGAAAATTGAATTTCCAACTACAAGAACAAGGGGCCCAAGTAATTCATTTATTTCAGCACCACCATTCTGTTCGGGAATTACAATAAAGACACTATTAATGACATATATCATGATGTAATCATCAAATGGACATAAATGTTTCTGGATGAATGAGGAGATATAGATGGCTTACAGTTTTGGAGAAATCATTCCTCTTTGAAGGCATTATCCAATACAAAATCTCTTTCACATTTTGGACTTCAAAAAGATTAGATTGAAATCGAGAGATTAAAATTGTTTAATCTACCGAACATAACATTGGATAAATATTTCCAAATGACTCAATATTTTTAGAGAGGTCATAAAAAATAATTATCTTTAACTTTGAAGAAGGAGATATCTCGAAATTCGGTTGTCTAGATGTCCAAATTGTCAACCCTCTTGGATGGAGAGATTGGGAATGCAAACAGGCCACTTCCTTGGGCTATAAATACATCCCCCTCCTCTCCTTTAAAGGGGTTGGAATTTTAGAAGAGTGAAGCATAAATTGGCACAAAAAAGCCTTGAAAAAGGCTTGAGAGGACCTTTCATACTCATTTTTTTAATTGTTAGACCTTTCCTCATCTCTTTGTTTTCATTTACTTTTTTGTTCTTCATTACTATAATCTAGTAAGTCTCTTTCTTTGTAATTCTATTTTAATGACAGTTTCTTCTTCGATATCTCTTATTATAATCCACCCTCTATAGTTTCATATTAATGTTCTTCAAATAGTTTAAATATAGTTTAATCCCCTTCCCTTATTTTGCTTCCTCATTCAATCGAATGTCTGTTTTTAATAATCATCATTATTTGTGTGTGTCTGTTCGATGCACCACTCATTTATTATCCCTTTATTTTTCTTATGTTATTAATTTATTATAATAATAAATATAACTAGATTATTAAACACCCAAATGGCTATGTAAATCCACTATTACGGTGAGTCAAAATTCACAGATGTTAAGTGACTAAGAGTATTTTGTCAATGAATATTCAATGAATTAACATTGTGTATGGTGGACATAAAATATCATGGATTAATGACTTGTTTTGTTTAACTTGTCGTTTCCATGAATTATTGGAACCATAAATACACCACCACCAACAATATCTGATTGAGATTAGCACCTTATGTTAAGTTAAATCTTGGATTAAAGCCTTAACACATAGGAATTCCAATCAAAATTATCTTGTGAAGTGGGTGTTAATTTAATGCAATATAAATCAAGGCTCAATAATTTTACAATATTAACTACCTAATGGTGAACCCACCACAATATTTATAAATTTGTTAAACAATCACAATCAATAAGTCATTCCAATTATGTTATGCAAAAAAACACCCAAATCAGAATACAATCAACTAAAAACAAATGATTATTAAAAAGTATCATCACTGAGGATTCGACACGAGTGCTTCTATACACATTAGAATAGCATCAAAACATTAAACAGTCAGTAGGAGACAAGCAGCTATGCGTTTCAGTTTTCCATCACAATATATATTTTTAGAGGGTGGTAATCGATTTTGGTCCATTACACACATGTATATCCATATTTAGTAACATGATGATTAATATATAAAATTTATTCATTGTATGTGATGTATTAAGGTATAATAAGCGATTCATGAGATTTGGTGGATTCTAGGAACTAATTAGTTACTATGGGGTGATGTTTTTGTGATAATGGGATGATTTTATGCATGCGGTAATTTAAATATTACTTTATCTTAGGTTACACAGAGATGGTATACATAAGGCTATGAATCTTTGGGTTTTCATACATTTGGATATATATGGAATATGACATGAAATTTTTGGATGTAGTAGTTGACTAGTGGGAATGTTTTATTAGGGTACCTTCATTTGATATTATATAGGATGCAATATAATTACTTGTATGTAATACATGATGAGTGTCTTCATGGTGAATATGGGAAAATAATAGTAACTATATTTAGGGTTAGATATGTTTTTTATTTTTTTATTCACTAGGAGTTAATATCCTTATGTAAAAATTTTATTGATAGATTGTATGGAATATCCTACTAAGTATACATTTTATGCTTCCCCTATGAATATATAAACTCTTTTTCACGTTATCATGTTCTTCATGGTGATATATCTATACAAATATATTTTGAAGATTTTTTATGAGCTATTAGAGTCTCATGATAACTACTAATGATATTTTCTTCGGTTTTACGTTTTGTAAGTTATATGTCATTACATTAATATCATGTATTTAGAGGGATTATTTTTATGATAATCACATTATTATTGATTATTATTATATTACAACATTCATTTCCACTATTATTGGTTAATGCCTCCCGTTTATTTGTATTATACACCATCATTTCAATTCCCCAAATCGTGGCATTGTTGAGGTGGGATTCAGCCATCATGATCTCTGGTTTTTTAATATTCATCTCACAGGGGAACCATTAGGGGTACTCTAACATCTCATTTCCATTTTATTAGGTACTCCCTAAACCACCTCGTGGTTTTCCCCCATTCTAGATTTTGAGGATTCCTATAATGAGAAAGGTAGAGATTTTTATGACTTTATATAATTACCATTCGTTTTTGTAGGATGCAGAGAAGTTTCACCCTATGTAACTATGTTACACGCCACGTAATGACTTTTACATGTATGGCAGGAATGTCAACTTCATGTTGTGAATGGTTACAATCCATGACAATGACTTACATGATGTGAGTCATTAAAAGGTCAATTTATAATCTAATGAGATGGGTTTTTCATCTTATATGTATCAAGGGGGTTACGCACCATGTAACTAGGTTACAGAATGTGTAAAAACCAATATACAATTTCTAAATACACTGTAAAGCTGTTTTTTTTTCAATTTCTATGCTAGTTCTTCAAGTTTCTTGACATAAAATATTTCCATAGATTTTATCAAAGACTTTACCCCTTCTAGATTGATCTATTCAATACTCCATATCCATTTTAGATTTGATTCATCTATCTAGGTGAGTAACAATTCCATTCCTCATTTCCTTTTAACATGGTATTGGCGTCAGGTGGCATGATATGATGCATTAGTCTATGGTTGGTGATTTTTCTTGGTATATTTTTATATTATTTGGATGATCTCATTCTAAAAGCCATTTTACCTATTAGTTTTAGTACGGTGGAAATTATTCTTTAAGGTATGTGGGTTTTAACTATTCCATCAACCCTTTGTCTTCTAAAATCAATCAATATTTATGTGGATTTATCATTAAGTCCATCATTGAAGTTTTTGAGTTTCTTTGATTTTGAATTCTATTGTGGGTGTTTTTGTCCCATGTTGTAATGTAGGAGGATCCATCTCTATCACATAATAATGGATCTTATTGTTTTTAATTACAAACTGTTCATATATTAATTAGAATGACACTTTTGTGTGTGTTGAAAATGGGTTTCTATTGAAAAATTGATTTTACTCAGTTATTGATAAATGGATAGAAAATGGTTATTTTGAAAGCATTAAAATGGAATTTGTGAAATATTTATCAAATTATTAGAATGGATTGTGAATAAGATAAAATATGTTCTTTGGTTACATAGGATTAAGGATAAGCTTAGGGCCATAATCCTTTTTTAATTACCGTGGAAGTTTTTTTAGGCTTTCTTCTGTTTCCTAGGTAACTTTGTTTTAGGATACTGGTATTGAAAAATTTTTA
Source organism: Viscum album (assembly GCA_963277665.1). Lineage (NCBI taxonomy): Eukaryota > Viridiplantae > Streptophyta > Magnoliopsida > Santalales > Viscaceae > Viscum > Viscum album. Next base: position 122,704,207 of record OY728151.1, read on the forward strand.
TGTTTAATTATGGGATATTTTGTTGCTTCTTTGGCTCATTGTAATAGGATCAGAACTTTTTAAAATAGATTGATTGTGGTAAGAGTATTCTATGACTTGGAACTTAATCATCAATGGGATTGTGATAATTGTGCATATGATTTTTTTTCTTCGCTTTCTACATTAGTTGTGATATGCACGATTATGCTTCTGAAAAATTATATAGAAAAGTCGATTAGAAATTGATATACCTACTTTTTTTAGAACTATGGAAAAGGAAAATGATTACCAGGTGTCCCATAAAACAGATTAACTACTTATCATGACATGTATTTACATAAAATCAGTATCTATGAATTGTAATGATAAATCTTGTTATGGAATACATGGGTGGTATTCTACAGAGCATGTTATCTCACACCCTACAAACATCTTCAGTAGTACGTATAACTTTTTTTCTTCATGTATAGGGAATGGAATGTCACTGTAGAGAGATATTGTGGAACTTGTCGACTAGTTAGGTAGTCGATGGTGAGATGGGGGGAGTCTATCCCAAACATCATTTTGTGTAACTATTTGGTTTTTATTCTATTGTCGTTGGACATGACTTGTTTCTTTTAGGCACTTTTTTTTGGAATCCTCTATTTCATTATAGTTATGGAATATATATATCGTGGCTGTATTTTGTTGATGCATCTTGTATTATATATATATATATATATATATTATGTGGTTGTTCACGATGGGATAAATCGTTCCTTATGGTTCATTTTTTATGCTTGGGTTCTTCTTACCAACAGTGGAAATTGGGAATGCCCTTAGGGTATGTGATAGATTGGGATGGTTTCCAAGTTTAAGGGAAAATCAGGCCGATTTGTAAAAATTTTGGTATCAAATGTGTTTTTCCCTCAAGAGGCCATGTTTTGGGACATCTGTTAAACTAGGGATATGATTTTCAGGTCTTGAGAGGTATTTTTCAATAAGTGACTTGGTATATTTGTTGTAATGGGGCTCAAGTCTCCATGAGATGTCAGGATGTGGGTATCTATTGATTGGTTTTTGTTTTAAAAATCTTATTTTCAGCATATGATATATATATTTTGATCTGAGATTTTTTCATTTGTCTTATCATTCATATGATTTGACGTGCAGATGTAAGCCTTTGAGATTTCTTACTCAAATTCCACAAGAAGGTGCACCTGATTCACTTCATGGGAACCCACCTATAGATCTAAATCACGCCGATACTCTAGTATGCACATTCCTTGATGTTTATCAAGATGAAAATAAGTTTATTATGTAGTGGTTGTAGTACATCTAGGAGTAAGATGATATTGAGATTGACCACATGTGTTATTGCTCGAGAAGCCACCATAATTTAAATGAGTAATAGAATATCAATAGGTGGATGACCAGCTGGATTGTATTGATCAAATTTTAGACTTTATGGAGAGACATAAGAACATTAGGGTGAAGATTGAAACATGTAGACTCAATGGTTCGATAAAATGATGGTGGGATTCTATAATCCCATAAGATAGATACGTAGGCTTGGATTAGAAGTGCTTCAAAAACCTTTTCATTTAAAATAATTTCCTAGATTCCTTGATGATAGAAATGCCTCTTGAGTTCCTGTATTTACAATGGGGAGATAATTTAGTGTCTTAATACACCAATTGTTTTTTGATTGTTCATTTTTTCCTAGATGTGGCGAGGAATGTCTTACAAAAGGCTCATAAGTACATGTAGTGTTTGTAACTGGTTATCAGAGCGCATGTTTTTTGTGTTGAAACATTCTACCTATGAGGATATCATAGAAAATATATGATGGAAGAAATGAATTTTTGGAAATCTAGGTCATGCATTTCACCTCTTCTATTCTATATGGTATCGATATTAGTGGCACACATAAGAAAAATAAGAAGTGGCAAGATCACCACATGAGTAGTGGAGGTGGATCTCATAAACGAGCCTCCCAAACACATTTTATTACAGTGGGTAATGTTCCTATCATATTCTATCAGTGTGGTAAATAAAGTACTCAAATGGAATTATATTCCTATGGTAGTGATGAAATGTAATAGGTGTGGACATGTTGGTCAAATACAGTGAATTTTTTAAGATATGACTATGCCTCATTATGGTTCATGATTGTCACCTCCAAAGGCTACTTTGTTGTAGTCAGAATCTTTAAAGACTATAGGTATCCTGCCATAGGGCTCAAGAGTGAACCATTTTCACACATTAGATTATTTTCTCGATAAAGATGATACATTTTTGGAAAAAGTGAGATGTAATATCCTAATTTAATCATTAGTAAAGAATATTTTAATTTATATTGGTGCCTCCCACTCAATTATATCTAAATGTTTTTTTATGTTATAAAACATCCAACTTAATATTTTTCATTTAAAAGAGATTTACCACATCCTCTTATTAAGATTAAAGTGCAGGAGTTTATTTTTCATTATTGTTCGTTAACAATAATTGATACTGAGTTGTTCTTGGATTTTCTCAATCAAGATCTAGATACGTTTGATTCCATCATCGGTATGGATTTTCATGTCCGTCTTCAAGAAGATTTTGATAGTTATCATCAGTATGTTTTGGGTATTGCTACCCATGGGAGCTCCTATGATTCATGGAGTGTGGGAACTAAGGTCTGGCCTGTAACACCTTCCCACCCTGACCTACGATATTTTTTGGTTTTAAGTACATTTGATCTAGAAGATGTTCATTCTATTGATGATATTTAAATTGTTATTAAATACGTTCCTGGAAAATTCCTAGTTGATTTCTCCGTCCATCCTTTAATTAGAGAGGTAGAGTTTATGATTTGTCTGGTTCCAAGTACGTAAAAGATACAAAAACCTTCTTATTTTATGAAACTAGTGGAGATGAAAGAGTTCAAGATCTAGTTTAATGACCTGTTATAAAATGGTTTCATTCTCTCTAGATTTTTACCATGGGCATCCAATGTTCTCTTTTCCAAGAAAGAAGATGGTTCTATTCATTTATGTGTGGACTATAATATGTTGAACCATCTAACAGTTGAAAAAAATAGATTTTTCATCATTTGGATTATTTTTTTGAATATTAAAAGGAGAAAGTGTTTTTCAATGATTTAACATTGGTTGGGTTATCATAATCATTGAGTTTGGGAGTCTGAAGTATCGAATACAGCGTTCAAGAGCAAGTATAACCATTATGAATATCATTTAATGACTATTGGTCTTACTAATTCCGCTGTAGATTTTATTTCATTGACGAATCATATATCATATCAATACTTGGGAACATTATAACAAGTGTTCATAGATGATATTTTGTTTTATTAAAAATCAGATAGGGATCATGAGCACTATCTGAGTATGGTTCTAGAATTTTAAGTATTTCACTACTTGTATTGAAATCATTACTAATATAGTTTCTAGATTTACTATGGGAGGTTCTTGGGGCACAGAATATATGAATATAATTTATAAATTGATCCAAATAAGGTAAAGATTGTTTTGACATGCAATAAACCACATAATTTATTTGAGATATGAATCCTCCTTGGCCTTTTTGGATAACACTCAAGGTTTTTCTAGAACTTCTCTAAGATAAAATAACCTTCAACAAATCTTAATAATAAAGTGGTAAAATTAACCTATATTGATATGCGTCATTATATTTTGGATGAAATAAAAATAATATTTTACATTAGCTCCTATTCTGATATTACATGATACCGGTGAAGGGATATGTGGTGTTTTTCGATGCTGATGGTGCTTGATTGGGATGTGTGATTATACAGGATGACCATATGTAGCTTAGGGAACTTTTTTTCTTAAATGACATTGAACTAATTACCCCACTCATGATTTAGTGCTTTCCATAGTTATCCATTAGATTAAATGTTTATAGAAAGATATTTTTGTGGAAAGTATCACTGTATTATTTTTAAATAAGACTCTAAATATTTTTTTTCACAGAAGGGAATGCATCTCCATTAGAGAAATTGGGTAGAATACCATAATATGTTTGATCATGAAATATATTACACCCATGGAAAGGAGAAATTGTTTTAGAAGCTCTTAGAATGATTTTACCATCATAGGATGTTCTGGAATCAAAGGAAAAAATGGAATCTTATGAGGACGTTTTCCCATTTACATACGGTTGTTCAGAATGATGCTTTGAGTTTGGATTCGATCGGTGTTCATATATCATCATCTCTCCTAGAGCCTATTTTGTAGAGTCAGCAGTAGGATGATGAGTTTTAAATGACTCAAGAATGACTTTAAAGAGGGGAGACCATTTTGAGTTGGTATAAATCAATAAATGGTAAACATACCTTTATAAAGGATTATTTTCACATTACCGATGAGGAGTTTCTTCTTTTTTTAATTTCCACAACACTTAATATTCCATAGTAATATGCACTATGAAGATGTTTTATGACATTGATCTGTAATTCTGCTGTCTGGGTATGATGTGTGACGTCGTGGAGTTTTTGTATCGATGTTACACCAGGAAATGGATAAAGGATATGCACTTGAAACCATCTAGTTTTATTTATCCTCTTATGGTTCCGGTTTGGAAATGAGATGAGTTATTGAGGGATTTTGTTTTGGATTCCCATATATTCCATGAGGGAAGAATGCAATTTGAGTGGTAGTTGATCGGATGATGAAGTCTTCACATTTCATTTTGGTCAAGGAAACCACTAAAGTTGAATTTCTAGGTAACATATATGTGCAATATATTTTGAGGTTACATGGGATTCCATATGATATTGTTTTAGATAGGGATCCTAGGTTCAACTCTTAGATCTGGAGGAGTAATTTAGATTCTAGAATATATGCCATGCACCTCTGTCTTGTAATTTATAGGATAATGGTATGTCAATACAATAATATTTGAGTTTGTTTACAACAATAGTTATAATTCATTTTTATAAATGGATCCCTTCAAGGAATTTTAGTGAATCTTGTGTTGAACTCCTATTTGTTGCACTGAGGCGAGTTACATATCATTACATAGACAAATATTGTTTTAGGAAACATCTGCAATGATTGAAGATATACATGGAAACCTAGATACAATCCATAATTGGCAGAAATCATATGTGAATTAGTAGCATCGATCATTGGGGTTTTATATAGGTGGATAGGTTTTCTAGAATGGTTATACTCGGTTGGGTCACTGCCACCTTGGAATAAAGGGAATGTTGGCTTCATGCTTTGTTGGACAATTTGAGGTCACTAAACGGCTCATATAAGATTATTATCAGTTAGTATTTCTAGTATGGTTGAAATGTATTCATGTTGTTTTCCATAAATATCAGCACAAGAAAAATCACCCTAATCACACACGCGTTTTGAATTTGTAAAAAGCTGAGTTAGAGATAGATGAATCAATTATCAAAAAACTAGTTGTGATATTTGTATATGAAGTGATTTCATTACATGTGGAGTTGATTTTGTGGGTCTGAGTTCAATATAAACAAGGATCACATTCTCAAAAGACATAGTATCATGAATCAGGGATGAGGGAGTAGTGGCCTTATCTCTTCTTGTGGATTACATATCCCAAATTACTTCATGGGGAAAGAAAGTCTTCATGGTGGGGAGTATTTATAATCCCATTACCATTTTATTAAGTAAACCCTTAACCTAATAATTTTTATCCTCCTTTGAGGGTGAAAGGATGCTTTAATTGTGATGTTAGATAGCATTTGGACTATCACTAATAACCATTAATTTCTCCATATTGTAGTGCAATTAGACATTGCGTAACTCTATTACACACGGTGTAATGGTTGATGGATGTATATCATAAAATAAGACTTCATGCTATGAAAGGTTACATTCCATGATCCTGACTTACACAAAGTGATTTGTTAAAAGGCTAGTTTTTATGTGCGGTCATGGGTTACTCAGAGTATGTAGATTATGGGTCTTACATGACGTGTTATGGCCAGCTTATAGTTTTTAAAAACAACTTTTAGGTTTTTTTGATTATGTTCCTTCGAAATTTCCTCTTGGATCCCAACCAAAGGCAGTTGCAATGTGTTTTTGAGAGACTCATCCCCTTCTAGATCGATCCATTCAATATTCTATCACTATTACATTTTGGGTTTATATGTCTAAGTTAGTAACCATTCCTTTTCTGCATTTTCTTTAATCACATTATAACTATTTGGTGGCATCATTGGGTTTTTTGTTATATAGTTGTTGATTATTCTTGGTTTTTTCCTATATCCATTATATGATCTTATTTGTGAGGACATTTCTTACTTTGGTTTTAGTGTGGCTAGAATTCATCTTTTGGGTATGTAAGTTTTCGCTTTCCAATTGACCCCTATCTTATTAATTGAATCAATCATGATGTGTAATTGATTATAGGGCCTTTGTTGATGTCGTTGGTTTTTGTTGATTTTGTGTTCTGTTGTTGGTGTGCATGACCCAAGTTTTGAGGTAGGAGGTTCCACCTCTAGACTATGATAATTGATCTTGTAGTATTTGATTTAAAACTAATTCATATTGAAATTGGAATGATAGTTTTTTTTTAATTTGTTTTTTTGAAAAATGGGTTTTTCATTGGTTATTGATAAATGGAGGAAAACATGCAATTTCAAATCATTAAAATGGAAATTGTGAAATGGTTTTGAAAAGGTTTTCAATGTACCAGAATGAATTTTGAAAAAGATAACATTGGTGTCCTTCGATACTAAGGTGGAACGTTTATCATGGGGCCATCATTCATATTTTTAATTATATAGAATGTATCGTTCATGTATTATCATTGTTTCCAAGCCTTGTTTTTTCAAGGATAATGATATTGACATTTTGGGGGGTTTACTCATGGGGTATTCCTCTGCTTCCTAGGCCTGTTTTTCCTGGATAAAATTTTTTGCACTGGATTGATTATGGTATGAGTTGTATACAGCCTGGAACTGTAATAGTCCTAGGTGTTTTAATACTTGTGATTATACTTATTATTTCATTTTTTTTGATATTTTCTTGATATCCATGATTATGCTTGTGAAAAATTATATAGAGAATGTGGTTTTAAATTGATATTCCAACTTTTTTTTTTGAAATTTGATAAAAGTGAAATGGTAGCCATGTTTTCTAGAGAAAAAATATTCCTCTTATCAATCCATGTTTTTACATGAAATTATTATAAATGAATTATTATGTAGAGGCTTGTTATAGAAACCCTATATGGGATCCTACTGAGCCTATTATTTCATAGCCAATGCACCTCTTCAGTGGTTTATAAACCATTTTTTCATCTAGTTCCGGGAAATGAAAGGTGACATAGTGAGGTAGTGAGTTTGATGTTAGCTGGTTGGGTAGATGGTGGTGAGATACTAGGAGTACATCCCCAACATCGTTTGGAGTAGCACTTTTTTTTGGTCCATTGTAGTTTGACATATCTTGGTGATTTTAGGTACATTTTCAGTTGCCTTTTTCCATTGTTTCCTTTTAGTTATGACATATATATATTGTTTGTCTTATATTAATTCTTATTATTAATATATATATATATATATCTCTGTGTGTGTGTGCCATGTGGGTGTTCAGGTTGGGTGAAAAGTATCCTTCAAGTTTGTTGTTCGATACTCAAGATCTAGTTTCCAACCAGTGGGGGACGTGAATGCACTTTGGGTATGTGATGGGTCGAGTCGGGAGTTACGTTTGTTGGTTACCTTGGAAAGTTCATTATAACTATGGGGTTGTGATAAAATGTTATCAATGGTTATGGATGAGAGATAGGAAGAATTTTTTAGTATGTCACTGGTTATGATTCAAGGGTTTTTTGGGAAATAGATACAATTATTGATGTTACATGCTGAACACAAGAGATACCATTTAGTATATTAGTTTTTAGAAACCCCTATAATTTGATGAAAATAACCATAATATTTACTCGATATTCTATGAGATGAGATTCTCTTTAAGGGTTTTAGACCTAGTAAAGGATAACAAATCATCTTTATATTCTCCAATGTTTTATGTTCCCTGACAATAGAAAGATGTTAAAAAAGTAGTTATTAATCATCCATAAGTAATTTTTTCCAATATTCAAAGTCCCTAATGTTATTTACTTTATTGTATTGACACTAGGTAGACATCCAAATTATGTTTTTCCAAAATACATTAAATGATATATTATAGAAAATCACTTTTAAGTGAATGTTGAAGAATAAAATTCTTATATGAGTACACATAAAGAGATATTGTTCTATGGTTTATAGAATTTTGGGGGATCCATTTCAGATCAGGGAAATTTGGTTTTGTTAGAGGTAGAAGTGATATACTTATGTTTATACAAACATGGAGACAATACTGGGATATTTTTTTGTAAAAATGTTTTGCGGCGAAACAAGACATAATAGTTACTTGTTCCTCATATTTTATGTGGTGGTGGATATTTTGTGGGGGGAATATCCTATGAAAAATTTATATATTGAGATTCTTTATTTCACTATAAGAGTGTGGCTTACCATTTAGATATGTTTTCTTTATGTTTGGAATTTTTTCAGATAATATGTTGATGTTTCGTAAGAACGTTTTCATGAATGGCCTGATGGTCTTGTTTTTTTAAGGATTTCTGATAACCCCCCTTTCAATGGATGAGGGGGAGCCCTTAAAATCCCTATAGGCATACAGATTATAGGATCCATAGTTCCTAGAGTAAATACCTAGACTATAACTACATGGAACTACTCCTCCCCATCTTCAATATCTATCAGTTCTTTACCTTCACATGGTTGTTCAGCTAGGCTTCTCGTGCATGCATAGGCTGCTCTTGATGGAAATTCCATACCTTATATTTCATTGAAATATAATCATCTTCTTCTTATGTGAATGTGAGTGCTCTTAATACTCTTATAATTTCATGTCCTTTTAGAGTCTACCTGGTCCATTAAGCAGAGTTTCAGGTGCCCCGGAATCCTTGAGGTGGGCCAAATGCCTTAACGTGGCCCAAAGGACATAAGGTGTTCTGAAAGACTTGTTTTTTCAATGGCCTAGGGTGGCACAAATTCTTTGATGGTCCTAGGGACCAAACTATGGGCCCAAAATAAAAATTAGATAAATAGATCCCAGCTAATATAGTACTGAATTTTATCTTCTACAGAACTGTTACAGTAACCTATAAATTATGTATCTTCCAGGATTTGAACTCTGGTATCTTAGATGAACTTTTTGAGTCCCCACCAATCAGGATAAGTCTATTTTTAATGTTAATACCTTTTAATTTCCATTTTGAGCCAGATACACTTGGAGTATTATCTTTTTGAAGTCAATGACCCTATAAATTAATATTCTTCGATTACTATCCATTTAGAATAAGTGTAAAAAAACCTCCACATTCCCTTTATTTAAAACAACCAAAAAAAATATTGGGGCCAATATCATTAGAATTAATTTAACCTTTTGTTTCCATCCAATTGAAATTACCCTACATTGACAGATGAATAACACATTCTTTATCCCTGGTAATGGGATGGATATAGGGTAAATAGAAATAATATTTCTTTAATTGTTCATTACATTAAATTGGTCTATCATTAGGCCTTTTCTTAATATTGGGGAAGGTATTAAATCATATTGTTCATCTTATACTATAATAGATCTGATCTCACACTCCCATGTCTCATTACAAAAGCATAATCTTTACAAATATGGATATGATACTGATAATCATGCTATAAATTTATCTATAAAAAATGTGAAAATAAAATGGTAATATTTTAAATATTACATAAATATGTACCTTGTAGGTTTATAGATTTGTTAGAATTTGGTACAACTCATATAAAATAATATAGTTGATTTCTTCTGAAATTGTTTTTTACTATACGATACATAATTTTTTAAAAATTATGTCATTGATGTCACATTTAATTTTAAACACAAATGAATCCTTTTAAAAAAATATATTTTATTTAACATCAACCATTATACCTAGGGGAAAAATAAATCATAAGAAGGGTGGTATTATATTCTCAATAAGGGTATACTTAAATACTAAAAGATGAATTTCATTAGTGGTCATATGATTAGAATAACATTATGATTAAATGATCAATATTCATGAGAATAAAAAAAATCATAAACCTAAAAATATGGATCATAAAACCTGATACATGAAATAAATATTTAATATATTTTAATATCAATATAATACAACAATCATGAGGCATATTAAAAATATAAAATGATGGATCCGTTAGAAATATTGTCATGAATAAGTAAAATATATTGGTAATGTGGAACATAATTTTCATATCACTCATACAAACATACTTTTAAATGGAATAACTTAACTAGTAAATTTCAATAATATCTTATGATAAATAAAATAATCGGTTAAATCGATCTTTTTATAAAATGAATTATTGATTTATATTTACCTATCCAATGATTATGACATATATCTGTAACCCCCATAATCATAAATAAATTTCATGAACCATAACAAAATTATAACACATCAAATCTTGAATTTTTCAATAAACCAATATCCACAGTTCTTTTATTGGAAGATTTAACTATGAAAAAATTACAGGTTCCATGAGACACTCTATGAAACAATCATCATCCACTTGTAGATGTAATGAGGATTGTATAATTTAAATATACCCCAATTTGAGTATAAGTGAAGTAAAGGGATATAATGATTGGTTAATATATATTCCATTAATATATCGTCAAAAACATGCTTCATAAAAATACCCTTTCATCTTTGAAACAAAAAATAAAAATAAGTAATTTTTAAATATTATTTAACATCAATTTCATTGAAAATTCTCTCTAATAATATAAAATAATATTTAAATAAAATAAGAGTCTTGACAATTGGAAAATATTTTCAGTGTATAAATGATAAAAATAATCATTCTTTTAAAAAATTTTAATGAGTGATAATATAGATCCATGTGGGAGATGTTATTAAATTTACTTTTAAAATAATTTAGCTAAAAGTCAATTATCATAAAAAATAATTATATAAAATCATTTTGGATAATAAAAAATTTCTATGATAATATTTTAGAAGTCATTGTTAGGGGAGAGATAGATTCTCTATCAAAATAATGATACATTATCGATGTTATGTATAACCTATTTTATTGATATTTTATTTTTCAATAAGATAGAAAATTGAATATAAATATGAAAACCAAATTAATAAATTGATAAAAAGAAAAGATATGTGGTTCAAGATAATAAGAGCACCTGATTTACCCAAATGACTTTGAAAATTAATAGTCCAAAAAAGTGTATTATATCATAAATCCTTTCCCGCTTCGGTATGCTTACAATAAAAATTTATTTTAATAAATAGTACGATATGGATATATAAATGTAACACACATATATTATAATAGAATAAAATGGGGTCTAATAGAAGATATAAGACACAACAATGGGATTAGATGAGCATATACTACTGTAAGACTTTTTGATATATTTCTTTTTGAATAAATTTTATCTCTTTGATTGCGTATTGAACACCCAACCGTGATTCTAAACAAACCAAAATATAGTATATTATTATAAAAAAATATTAAATATGCAAGAATGAATAGTAATGGATAAAATAAAAAAATTATATTTTCTGAACATTCATAAAAAAAATCATTTTATATATGTTTATTATAAATAAAATAGGAAGTATTTGAATGAAAAAAATGATTTCTAAAAAATTTTATTTTTCTAAAAACTAGTTTCATCTTGTTTTTACCCCTATTTTAAAATTAATATTATCTAATTTTATATATTTAATATTATATAAATATTTTCATTTATGAAATAATAATATCAAAATTATTTTAGGCTAACAATTTGGGATTTTTCCGAAATATTTCATTTTTTCGATGACAACTGAAAAATGGTGATATATTATCAAAAATCATCATTTTTTATTAAATTATTTAAAAATGTGAATTTTATCTTAAATTTTTTTTACCTAAAAATACTTTAATTATATTAAAATAATTATTTCTTATTCATGTGAAATTAACTTTATATAGAATATTTAAATTATGAACTTCTACACTTTTGATAATTTTTACTTTGGAAACCCTATTTTCTGTAGTTTTATTGAAGTTAAATTTCAAATAATATTGTACAACTTCTATCTATTAAATTTATAAATTGATATTCCATATTTTGAATCAGAATCATTTATATTATCTAATAAGTTTTGATTATTTTATTTACCAATTCAAAATGTAAAATTTGTAAATATTATTTATCACGTATATGGTAACAACTCATTTACCATTAGGTTAAAAAAATAACATTATTAATGAGATAAAATATTATAAAACACCAATTTTATGGCCATATTTTGTCATTATACAATGTAATGTTTGAGAATAATCAATTTTTATGATTTTTTACATGAAAAAAACATGGATTATATTGTTTTTTTTTCAAAACAATCAATTTGTGTCATCTCCCACACATATAAAAGGCCAGCACCTCTCCTATCAAATTAAAAAATAAAAACCCGTTTGGATTGGATATTATAATACCACATAACATAATTAATTCAATACAAATTTATTAGATCTGATCTTTAAAAATTATAATATTTGAGGGATTTTTATGATATCCAAATGTAGTTGTGTGAAGAAGAGTCTACATTCTTAAATGAGTGTCTTGTGTCATTTTTATACTTTCATATCCATAAAATATTATTACAAAAAATATTATATAAAAAACTAAATTCATTAGATTTACTATGATTTTATTATAATAAGGTAATGGCATATGTCCTTCAACACATAAATCTATGGGTAAGAAAAAACATCAATCATGTATAAAATGGGCTACCATATTGTGAACTGATGTATTCCATTACCACATTACATGGGAAATTATATAAATATATATATATATATTTATATAATGGATTTAACACATGAATATCATATTTATGATAATATAATTAAATTTAAATTTTAATATCTCATAAACCATTTAACATTCTATTCTATTTAAAATTTAATAATGTCACTCATGTGTGTGGTGGAATACCACCTCACGAAGTGATATGATTCATTTTGTACAATCACATTACAAGGAATTTAATATATATATATAAATTTAATCAATATATATGATTTATGTATATAATTATTCTGATTCATTATAATTAATATATCACCCACTTAATTTCCATTTTATCCATTAATAAAATGATAACATCGTTCTTAAATGTGTATAAACTATGTCTCCATGTAGCAATGGGATCCATTATCCAAGTTCAATGTAAATAATTATTGTAAAACTATATACAATGAAAATAATGTTATTACTAAGATTAAAATGATTTATTTAGATGATGGATCTATATAATATGTGATAGATTCATTACAATACATGTAGGGAAAAGGAAGTAAACTGAAACTATAAACAATGGAAATAGTTTAATATTACTATAAAAGGTGTGAAATTTTTATAATGTGATCATAAATAATATTATAAATCTGAATATGGTTATTTTATAAATAAATGACCTTCATCAAGATTATATATTGAATGATAAATCATGTTCATGAAAATTGAATCATGATTTGAAGGGATATGTATACATTTCCCTTCATTAAGGAAAAAAATAATTATATTAACCTATTTCAAATTTTATTGATTATATAATACCCATTTTAATGTAATATCATGAAAACAGCATACCTAATTGTATTTTATTTTTTAGTTTTAAATATTTTATCATAGGGTAGTTGGAATGAAAACTAACAATTAGTTTAAATTTTCATAACTCAATTTCTATTAATTGGGTTATATTATATCATCATTGTATATCACATGTATGAATATATTTGTAAATACGTTTGACTATAATATATTTTGTAATTATTTTATGTGTATTTAGATATGACTGACATTATTTATATATTTATTATTTCCCAATAAACATTTATATTTTTATGGGGTTTATTTCAAAAACTCATTTCAATCAGTAATATTTATTCACAAATTTACATTAAATAAAATTATTTGGTCACTAACTAATAAAACCCATTAATTTTATTCTAAAATATTTTTTCATGATGTTTTAATTTAATAGTTCCATATTCCTCTCTTTGGTAATCAAAATGGATAATAAAATATTTTCAATAAAATATGATATTATCTATTTCCTATGTCAAAAATAATTTTCCATCCAACACCATGTCTTAATTTTTTTATCATTCTATGAAAAATTTACTAAATGAAATATTCAACCATGTTATATATTTTATAATATGATTTCTGTTTCCAAAAAAAGAATATAATGATTTTACATAAAATTGATAAATAATATTTGTTTGAATATTTACTAAAATTATTGAATGTATCCTCATCATTACAACACAATGTATTAAATATTAATTTATAAGATTCAATTGTTATGTTCAAAAAAAACTATTTCCAAAATATTTTTTGAAAAATGATTTCTAAAATAATTTTTAAATATATAACGGTAAATTCAATAATAATGATTTAATGATTTATTTATGGTAGTTATATTCATCAATGACATAAAACATTTAATTTAATTATGATACACTTTGTATATGTTGTATTGATATAATCATTACTTCTACTATTGATGGTTTATGATCAATTTGACATAAAATTATTGAAATTCCCTTTCTTAAAATGTACTTGTAAACATTAACATTCACTTGAAATATTCACTTTCCAATTATCATTATAAATTAAATATCCAATAAATAAACATATTGTTTATCATGGATATAAATTTTACTTAAATTATAAAACATTTATCTATATGTTATTTTACTTAGGATATTATATGATTGGATTGGGAAATTGTTGTTAATATATATTCCTATCTCTATAAAAAATTTATTGAGGATACATATTGATCAGGAATTAAATAGATCATTTGAAATATGAAGAATGTTTTGTACATGTACATATGGGTTGGTCCTAGTTATAGATAACCCCTCAATGCAATGGTACTATCATGAGGGGAATATGTTGGCTAGGAATAGTTAAATTATTTTTTATTGTATACATATCCATCAGTTTTAAATTGTCTTGTGAAATGATCGAATAGTATAGGTATCATGATGGATGAGATCATAACATCAAATAATAAATCATCCCCTCCAGTAATAATTATGTTATTATTATACATGATATTTTCAAACTGATATTATCTATGGATCTATTTCATTTTCATTTTATATATTTAATAGTGTGTTTTTCGGTTTTTTAACTTATCTATTTTTTTCATTATGATTTTATAATATTGAATTTATTGATTAAAAATAACACATGTTAATATATTTTTCATTTGAAATTTATTATGTCTGACCATCTCATTATAGTCAGGTTACTGAAAAAATGGGATATAAGATTAGATATTTAAATTTCTATATTTTTAATGCCTTATCTTACCATTGTAGTCATGTTAATGATTATATGTAATGTTTGTTCATATATTTACCATTCCATATTGATTATTCCTTGCCAAATAATTATATCCTAATAATATAAATTGAATGTGTACTTTATTATTTACCTTTTTATATTTATTATTCATATTTATTCTTGACAGATTCCACAGTACGCAACCCTTAATGAGTGTTTCATCTCACCCTTATTATTCTTCATTTCATGTGAATCAATAATTTACACTATGATTGACATGCAAGTATACTATAGAGGGAATAATTATATTCACTGGAAAAAAATTATGTTGTACTTTTTGTATTCAAATGTAACAATGAAATCATTTATGAATCTAGTTTACCATGACAAATAAACTGTTGGTATATTTAGATGAGATTATATATATCTAGTTATAATTTAATAAAGAAGACATCAGCTACATTTGACTAGGGTTAGAGTTGTTATAATTGGTATTAGAGAAATATTTTATAGAATCATTTTTAACTAGATTAATGAAATCATATATTATGGAATATAACTATATGATATACATTTATGATAAGAAAATAAATACATTATAAATTTTTTTAAATGTACGGACTATGTGGTATTCTAGGAAATACATCCATTTATGGATACTAAACGTGGACATGGTTATTTTACAAATATTCCTAGGGGTAATAAACCTGAAAAGTCATTTTTTGTTTGAATCGAGAGTAATCTAGTACATGATAATAACACTTTATTTGAACCTTGTTTGACACTCCCTTGGGATATGATTTGGATATTCATGATTTATTAACAAACAATTATTAATGATTTGAATAGATGGTGAAAAGTAATGGTAAAATATATTTAAATGGATTCTTGGATTGAAAATTAGATTTAAATATTTATACACCCAAAAAATGAATATTCATGATTATAGGGTTTCACAATATGATTTTTTTTAATCAATGGTTAGAACTCGGTGAAATCATGTTAACATTTAATATCCTCAATAGTGTGGTTAGATTGAGAAACCTGATAGAATAATGAACGATATGAAATATACTATCATTATTTATACTCATCTATGATGAAATATGATTAAATACATATTTCTTATGAAAATAACATACTCACCATAGAAGTGGATGTCATATGTGGGTATGATATTGAGGAGTGGAAATGAAAGGGGAAATGCGAATTTATTTTCTTTACATAGAAATTTTGAAGGAGACATCCAAGAAGATTTTTCAAAGAAATGGGAAAAAAAGTATATGTAGAAAATATGGTCATAAAGTATTTAATTTCAATCATAAAATCAAATGTAATATAGAATTAGATCAATTGAAATATTGGGATCCATTTATATATTATTTTCTTAAATGTGAAGAAAATTGGAATTATCTGAGTCAATAACCTCCAATAATGGTTATCCCATATATTATAGAAGTATTAATGTTGAAATAAAACAGTTAACTTATTTATGTATTGGGAATAATGAATTATAGTGTAAAAGTTGTTTTTATTAATGGTATTTTGGTTATAAGACCAAAAAAAATATATGGATTGTCTAAAATTTTAACATCATATTTATATTCATTAACATAATTTTTTGATATCATCATAGGTTTATTATTTTAAGGTTGATCATAATATAATGTTCCTAAAATCCCATTTTCATAATTTTTTATAGGAATATAACATGATTTAGGATATTATGGAAAATACTTATAGAAATAAAATCTATTGGTGATGTATATGAAAATTTTATTTGAGGAAGAATGTCCATAATTTTTTGAAAAAAATATTAAAGGTAGTGGTAACCATTAAGGCTTATATTATTTTTTCATTTTAGTAATTTGGGTTCATCACAATTTTGCAATGATATAGGTTTTTAAAGATTATGGTTCTAAAAAAGAGGCAGCCGCTTACCGGGGGACAAACAATAACATCCTACCCGTTCATAGGGCCAAAACCCACAATTGAATGATGATAATGATATGGAGACTAAAAATGGCCTAAATAATGTTCTGGTTAATATTATAATTCTTTTACTTAAACAATTTGATGAATGAAAATTAATAATAAACCAGATCCCTTACTATTGAGGTTTAGATACTGATAACTTCTAGTAGAACTATTATTTTTGGTATACATTCTGAAATATTAAAAAAGTATTATCAATCTATTGTATATCTTATTATTCAGTAAATTTTTTTTATTACTACATGAATAAAATATTTATTATTGGATGTACTTTTTTTACTATGAAATGAAGTGGAGATTGATA
Organism: Viscum album; assembly: GCA_963277665.1. NCBI lineage: Eukaryota > Viridiplantae > Streptophyta > Magnoliopsida > Santalales > Viscaceae > Viscum > Viscum album. The sequence goes on from OY728151.1 coordinate 122,721,898, forward strand.
AAATAATTAATAATAAATGAAATTTTTCTAATGAAATTGTAATATATCATGTAAAAATATTTTTTTTATTAATGGATATTAAAACAAGTTATCACCATTAATAAATTGATCTTGATGAGAAAAAATTTTCCAATTAATTTCACATATGATGAATCAAATATGTTTTGACTAGCCACTAAATTTTTCGCTTTTTGGTTTTTTAATTTATCTTGAACAATCACAATCTTGTGATCAATGACCTCTATTACGCTTTATCATTATATGTGAATTATAATATTCTTCCATGTACATATATTCACTATAAAAAAATTTAATCCAATTGGGAAACCCTATTATATTATATTCTAGGTGAAATTTCACATTTATCTATCCATCTCTTAAGTGTAAATTTTATTATCCCTTTAATTATGTGGGTTTTTAAAAAATAAAATTAAAATTTTCAAACCCTTAATTTACATGGGAATGTTTAATTTTTGAGGATGAAATTTATTGATAGTGGGGAGAATATAACACCATGAGATAATAAAATAATAAAAATAAATTTTATGTGATATATGAAATGTATCACCAAGATTATAAAAGAATGTAACAACATACCACATTCTGATATATTTTTTAAAATCAATTTATCTCTTTATTATATTATGGAAAATGTGACCTTGAGCCTAGATGAACCATAATATAGTATATTATTATAACATAGTTGTAAAATTGGAGGGTGTGGATAGTACTAACAAAATTATGAATATTAAATATTTTTAAAATGATTATATAAATTAATTGGTTATATATTTCTTTTAAATAAAAGATGAATCATCTGAACGGAAAAAATAATTATTTTCTAAAATAATTAATATTTCTAAATTGTGATTAAATCATTCTTTTCACACAAATATTAAAAATAATTATCAACTCCCCTTAAAAAATTAATTGAAAATGTTTTTATTCTTTAAAATAATCATATTAAAAGTAAATTTGTGTACTATATTGTTATTAATATTTTTAAATTATTTAATTTTTTATTAATACTGAAATATATTGACTCTTATTTAAAATTGTATTTTTGTATATATTATATAGAAATATAAATTAAATTTTCAATTTTTTTAGAAGATAATTTTGTTTATTTATATTATAATAAATACAATTAAGCATTGTAGAATCAATTTTATATTGAATTTTAATAATAAAACATTATACACTTTTGATAATTTTCCCTTTGGAACTAGATTTGTCATCTTGCTTGTGGATATAAATTTTAATTGGATTACATAACTTTTGTGAATTGATTATGGTAAAATGGATTCAATATTTTTAATAAAAATAAATTATACTATCATTTATCTATAATGTAATTTTTTACCATTATGAACAGTAAAATCTGTAAAAATTTATTAATGTGTTTATTGTAAAAACAAATTTATCGGGGTTAAACTAAAAAAATAATGGTTTAATATTCCAAAAAACTTTTTCATTACACATTGTATTGAATTATTTAAACTTTATCACCTATAATTTTTTCTAATATTGAATTTTGGAGAATTTTGGATTTATAAAAAAAATCATGTTTTTCCTCTCCACAAACTATAGAAGGAAAACCCTATTCCTATTTTCAAGAATTAAATTCAATTTGGTTCAACCAATGTCTGAAGAAATAAATTAACTATTCCCATCCAAATATCATAGATCTATTTTTTGGATCATAAATCCATCCTAGAAATTCTTTGGTGAAAACATAAATATGTTGTCTATAGAAGATGTGACATACTTAAATGATAATTTTTATTATATTCATATTAATGAAACATAAAATAATATTAAATCATTTTATTATAATAAAAATATATTATTTAATATATTAATATTTCATTATTTAAATGGTGTGTCTAAAATCTATCTCAAATTCCATCAAATGGGAAACAAATGTGTTGATCCTGAGTGTAAAAGTTTTCCACCTCTTCAACCAATATAATTTTTTTGACAAAAACCTCTCAAGGATGGATATAGTTATTTTTTAACACGTTTATATGTTATTTATGATAAAATTATAATTATTTTATTTAAATATGACATATAACTTCAAAATACCCATTCTATTTAAAATACGATAATGATACTCATTTTTATGGCTTGCAACCACATCATGAAGCAATGTGGCATATTTTTCACATACACTATACATGAAAGATAATAAGCATAATTTTAGTGACTATATGTGATATATAAGAAGTTATATTAATTATATAAAATTTATATATCACACACTTCATTCCCCTTTATCACATATGGAGAATAATAACGTCAATGGTGTAATTATGCCCTATTGTCTCTACAATGTGATGTGATCCATTATCCATGTTCTAATATTAATAATGATAATAATAATATATATAATGGATACAAAAATATTTATAATATTTATATAATTATAGAGATTTTTTAATTATATATTATGTGTAATAGTATGGACCTTAATTATAAAACATGAATGGGAAAAAAGGTAATTCACACTTTGAACAATGAAAATAATGAAATATTATAAACCAATGGGTGGTAAAATGTAATAAAGGGATATTATATTATATTAAATAATTTAATATTGTTTGGGTTTAAATGGAAAACATGATTGAAACAATATACTATAGGTTAAATCCCATTCAAACATATTGAGGCATGAGGTAAGTGACTTCATCTCAATTTCCCTTTATTGAGGAATATTGTAATGTTATGCACTTAATATAAATTATATTGTTAGATACTAATCCATTTCATGTAATATAATATTAAATTCATTCAATTTGGTATTTAAAAATTTCATTTAAATTATTTCTTCTAATGAAGTTTGAGATGAAAATTACAACATTTTGGCGAGGGGATTTTAGAGAAATGAAAAAAATATTATGCCTAAAATTACATGGGGAGGCTTGATCTTAATACCTCCAGAAATACCCCTAGATACTCAACCACTGGCAAGTATACCTGAGTTGATCATACATAAATATTATTATGAGGCCAAATTATCATAACTCGTTTTATTTTAATTAAGTTATATTAATTATTTATTCGTTTTGACATTCTATGTTTCTGTGTGTAAGGGTGTTAGATTATATTAATTTTTATTTATACTTTTTATAAATATTTATTTGTTAAATTCATAATTAATACATTTATTAATGATAACATTATCATTTTGATCATTGTAAGAGATATTTTAAAAATAACATTTTAATTAGGATTGTTTATGCATCAATTTCTATTAATAAAAAATATATTATCAATGACCAATAAAACCAATCAATTTTCATCAAGATTGGTTATTAATGATGTTTCATGTAATTTAACCATTTTAATCACATTTTAAATTAATATGATCGAGAATATTATGTTTACAAAATGAATCATTATTTATCTCTTTAGTAAAAAATCATTTTCTTCAAAAACCATGTTTTCAAATGAAGTTTCAAAAAGTGATTTTAAAAAAAGTCCTAAATAATTAATAAATAAATTTTTACCAATGTTTTAAATTTTAAAAAATGTTATAAAAGGAATATTCTTGTCTTCTTCAAAAAAATCCATTCTTGGAATTTAATAAAAATGTGAAAAAAAAATCATTTTTTAAACATGTAAAGAATTTATGGAACATCTCATCATCATAAAAACAAATTATTTCAAAGAATCCTTTATAAGTATCAAATGGTATTTTAAAAAAAATATTTATCAAATTTATTTTGAACATTTATCTATAAAAATTATTTTATTGTTAAAATGTTATATCATCAAAAAATATTTAATTACTTATATATAGTATTTGTAATCATCGAATACATAAAAAAATTATTAAACATATGATACACTAGGGATATAATATATTGATATAACAATTATTATTTATATTTATATTTTATTATCATTAGGACTCAGGATTTATTGAAATTCTCTTTCTGGATTAATTTTTATATTCATTAACATACCGTTTTAATATTAACATTATTATTAATGTTTGAAATTACATTTCCACTAAATATCCATTTTTCATCATGGATATACTTATTACATTAACTGTGTACCATTAATACATACAATATTTTACATTGACCCTTATATGATGGAATGGAGATATATTTTTTTATCTAAATTTTTTACTCGATCCAGAAATGTGTTGATAAGCCATATTGGTCATGAATTAAATCAATCATTTGATATATGTGTAATGTTTTAGAGAAAAAACATATGGTTGGTGCCTAGGTATAGATATCCACTAGATGAATTTATAGTCCCAAGATATGAATATCTTGGATAACCATTGTTAAATGGGATTCTGTTGTATAGATACCCATCAGTTTCCAATTGTCTTCTGAAAGGTAATGACGGTATATGTATCATGATATATGAGATCTAGAAATCAAATAATTATGAATTTTTTTCCTTTAGATTTATTTATTATTATCCATTTTATTTTTTTAATAATATTATCTCCGGATGAAGGTCACCCTTAGTTTATTGTTTAATTGATATCTATTTTCAGTTATTTACTTACTATATTTATTTTGCCTTATATTATCATGAAATTCATATTATTGATTAAATGGAAGGTTTGATCAGATATTTACATTTACATATTAATTAATCCTTATTTTAACATGATAGTAATGTTATCTATTTAATGGTTAATATGTTCATGTACTTACCATTCCATATTAATTATTCCATATCATAACATAAAAGTTAATTTATTTATTAAATGGAATGAGTGAAACAATAGTAAAAAAATTATATTGATTATTTCTTACCTAATCAATATAGTAAAATTATTTGAATGGTATTTTGGTTCATTTATTTACCTTTATATATTCAATATTCTAAATTATTCATGGTATCTTATTATATACCTATCCATTGAAGATCATTTGAGATCATCCTTATTTTTTTTCCTTTATCAGAAATCTAGGAAGTGTCCTATTAATAAATTTGAAGGATTTATATATTCAATAATGATATCATTGAAAGATAAAATACATATAATTATTTTTATTCAAATGTAATATTGGAATCATGGATTTACGTAGTTTACAAAGACTACTAAATTACCTTGTCCTCTTAGATGAGATTCATTGTATATACCACCAATACAATATTATAGACGCCATTTGTAGGTTAATAAGGTCAGGTACATCAAAAAAATTCAATTAAATTTGTGAATTAAAATTCCATCATTCCTTCAAGAATTTGTATGAACAACAAACAAAGTAATAATGGTAAAAGAAATAAATCAGTTCTCATGAAAATGAGGTTGAGTCAAACCAATTCTGTGAAAAAGGTCAAAACTCATTAAGTTACAATTATTTAATGATGTGATTATTTTCACATAGTTTAACCCACATAAATAATGTTTATGTTAATAAATAAATAATTTAGATACTAGTTTGTAGAAAATCAAGGAATAAAAAATTGAACAATGTATATTTATAACCCAATCAATTCAAATTGAGTTATGAAACCCCTTACCATTTGAAAACATTCAAGTAAAATATCATTAGTTGAAATAATTTTAATTTTAATTGAATATATCATGACTAATGATGGATTTATGATGAAACCTATGAAAGTGGAAATTTATATACATTATGAAAAAAAAATTCTGTGTATAGCAATAAAATATGACTTAATAAATGAAAAATTAGATGAAATAACTTACCAAGATCCCATACATGTTATGAATATAAAATTAAACCTTTTTAATAATCTTATATAAGTAAATTATTTTTCTTAAGAAATTATTCTTGGATTAGTCCCTTATATTAAATACATTTATTTTAGTTCTTTTGTTGGCATTGTTAATTATTTTATCAGTTAATCTTATGTTGGGTGTTTTGAGGATATCTTGTTCCTTAAATAAAAATTAATTCGATATATTGATATTGGTTTTGTTTCCTCTATAAAATTATATAATAAGTTATATACATGAAATAATAATTGTTATTATTTGTTAAATATGTTATTATAACCTACTATGTAATAAGGATATGAAAGTTGAATTACATTATAATCATTGATATGGTTGGTTGTACGTACTCATGATTAACATTTCAAAATTTTAATTAAAATTATAGAAATATGGATTGTAATATTAAATATTTAATTAATGATTATTATATCATAAATATAATATCTTATCATTAAAAATTATATATATATCATCCCTATTATGTGGTTTTGAAAAATAAATCACATCACATTAAAGAGGATGTAAACAATATAAACACTCATAAAATTGAATCAATTTTAAATGTATAAAAATTTAATAAATAAATGATATAATATCTTCAAAAATAATAAATATTTAATTAATATATAATATTTATATATATATAATCTATAATTATTAAAATTTTCATGAGTCATTGATTGAAAATAAATTAAATCAGTCTATGTGGCGGTAGTCTTCTGTACACACGAACAATGGTTTTATTTAATATTTTACATATGAGAATATGAATATATTTTCTAAAATAAATTGTGATGACCCAGACTCACTCAGTCCTTCCCTTTGCCATAATCTGGGTCATAAAGGAGTGGCGTCTCGGTGAGACCGATCGGCGAGACCGATCGGGGAGACCGATCGGTGAGACCGATCGGTGAGACTGATCAGCGTCACCTGGCCTTGTCAAGTTGTTTCCAGTAGCGCTCCTTTTGCGCAAATAGGGTTTTAAACCCCATTTTGACCTGTTGGACCTTGTTTTAAAGACCCGTAACGTGCATAAGAGTTTTAGTTAAATACTTAATTAATTCATGAGTCGTCTTAAACCACCCGACCCCTTTTTGTGACGAGTGGAGCCACGTGGTCAACCCACATCCCCCACACCTTACGCGGTTTCGGGTTTTCACCTCAACCGTCCCCGGCTATTATAAACTATGGGTTATCAGTGGTTTCTTTTTCCTCGATCGTGGCTTTTTAGAAACAGCTTATGGTGCATCAGGCACATCTTTATCCATAGAGTTCTGCGCCCGGCTTAGACGCCGATCATCTATCAACAAGTAGGGAATTTTTCCTTTTCCTCTCTCTTTTTTGTATCATGTGTGGTAGGCATGCTTTTGATTCTGTAGAATTGGATAAACCAGACCTAATTAAAGATAATGAACGATTTCTATAAAGAAAGAGGGGGGTTGTGATCGTTGATGATGTCTTATATTTTTGATGTTATTTCTTTTATGACCATCATGTTGAGTTGTGCTAGCTTATGCCTCCCGAAAATCGAGGCCGTTGGTGGTCGTTGTTTGTGCAATAATGAACCCTGCTGATGTTTTAAATGGCTTGTTTGTCGTTGTAAACTTCTGCTGTGAAAATTGAATTAGTTAATAACATATATCCAGCTGAATAAATTGAATGCACCAAGATCAAGCCTTCTGTGATAACTCCCGGTTAGAACACACAGAATTTGAAATCATGGAGTGTGTTAAGTCATTTAAATATGAAAATCCCTGACTTGTGTTGGTGGTGGTAGTTGGTTGTTTTCCTTTCGGGTCGATTGTTGGAGATTTGGGAGGGGATGGGATCCCCTGTTCTTTTATACCTTCGGTGGGTTTGAGTTTTAAGACCAGGTGGATACTTGTTTTTATAACGAATTGGGGTGGAATCCTTTGTTGTTGAGAACTGGGTGTGGGCGTTTTGGTTGATGTTTGACTGTTTACTTTCCTGGACTTATGCATATGCCTAATAGTTACCCAGTAGTGCTTAAACATAAACATTATTACTGAACTTGAAAAAAGAAATGGGACAAATGGTTTGTTAGCATGAGTCGTGACTCGGACTTGAGTGATGTTGTGATCTGTAGGTTTTCTGAAGAAAAACCTTGGTATGGGTGAGTTCTTGTTACCTATATATATATACTTGTATCTTTTTGTTTCTTATTCGTGCCCCACCCAAGTTGAGCACTTAGTGCCGAACACCCCCATTTCATGGGGGAGGGTGTTTTTCCTAACACTATTCTTAGTGGCTGGTTATTAGCTCCTTTTCTGCTCCCTTTCCTGGATAGCCCAACTATCTTCTTGCAGGATGTGATGGCCTGAGGTCCATTATTAGCCCAAGAACCTTCGAGCAGGGTAGTGTGGTGTTTGTCCAGGTGTGTGCGGCATGTGGTTTCCCAAGTGTCTTCGGTATGAGGCTCAGGTGTCTTCGGGCGTGGCAGTGGATCCTTTAGACCAGGTGTCTTCGGGCGTGGTGGTGGTTGTTCTGGCCTAGGTGTTTGTAGGCGTGGTTACATGTGACAGTTGTGGCCCAGGTGTGTGCTGGCGGGATTTCGGCAGTGGGACTGCGTGTGGTTGTGGCCCAGGTTTGTGCGGGCGGGTGTGGTACTGGGACTGCGGTGAGAATGGCGGGATTGGTCCAATGCATAGGATGTCTCAATAACCAGTGGGAAAGTGGCACGGGGTACCCAAACATCGATTTTCTCTGATTATATATATTACTTGAGTTGCGTTATTTGGGGTGTGTACATTGGTGAGGATTGGGTGGATAGTTTACCTTGTTAGGTGATTGGTTTACTCTTTTTCTCACAGGAATTTAGTACGTTCCCCCACTTTTGTATGAGAGTCTTTGGTTTTCCCTACTGAGTGTACTTGTATCCTCACCCTACATATATAAAACTACTTCAAGGTTTCCAGGAGGACATCAGGGATCACGTAGGACCTTACTAGCTCGGTCCTTTGGGGCAGTTGCAGTCATTTCTTTTCCTCTTTGGTACTTACCTTGTAGTCACCTTTTTTACTTGTGGCTTTACTTTTGGAACATGCATGTAGGAATGGTTTATTTGTTGATATACTTTTCTTTTACCTTGGTGTTGTTGAGTTTCATCATCTCATCTCTCGATCTTATAAAACAAAAAGGGGTAATGCCTTCCATTTGTGAGAAAATTCTATACCCTTGGTGCTAGTCGCCACTCCGGGACCTATTGAAGGCGGGTCTCGGGGTCATTATCTCTCCTTCAACTTAATGATGGAAGAGCTTCGCAATCTGCTGACCCTTCCCTCATTTTGGTGAAGGCGGGTCATGAAAGAATGGTATCAAAGGTGATGGTTGAGAGATAGGATGGAGTCTGGAGTTAGGCATAGTTAGGATTTAATGGGATGGTATGGCAACAGTGTTGGGTGACCATGGCGCGTGAATTAGGCCAGAGAAGACTGGCTAGGACATGGGATTTTAGGGCTCCCCGTGATCCGATGCAAGGACTCTGGACCAACCAAACGACCAAGTGAGGCCACACAGATTGTAGGGTAGAGACCCTGGGAAAGGTACATGCATCATAATGACTTGTGTTCTTGTGTTTCTGGGATGTCTTTGGAATTAATAATAAATTAAATTTTAAGAAGTTTTAATAACGATATTATGCACTACTTCGGCTTAGGCATTCCTTGTTTACCTTGTAGCTATGGCACCTGGAAGGGGACCACGTGTGGTACAGGCGATCGAGGCCCCGGAGACTACTTTGGCCGATCGGCAGAGAGCTGATCAAGAGGAAGAGGATGACCAGTGGGAGAAGACTCTTTGAGCCTTCCAGTAATAGGCCCTCGAGAAGTATGAGGGAAACACCTCTGATATGAAATGGAAGGCTGGCTAGAGGAGCTAGTTATAGATTTCGGCCTGATTCGAGCCAAGACTGAGTACTCAATTCCTCTGACCGTTAGCCAGATGCGGGGATCGGCACATCAGTGGTGGATGCTTTACCTGGGGGAGAGAAGAGAGTCTGTGGTGGCTAGGGTGGATTTCGAGAGGGAGTTCCAGGTGGAATTCATCTCCACGAGGATGAAGGAAGAAAAGAGGAAGGAACTAATCTCCCTCCAGCAGGGGATTATGTTCGTGCGAGAGCTAGGGATCAAATTCAAGGACCTCCTACGTTTTTCCCCGGACCACTTTCCCGATGAGAAGTCTTGGGCAAGATGTTTAGAGGAGGCACTCTGACCCTCCCTCTAGTATGTTGTTACCCCCTTTACCCTGCCGATGTACTTGGAGGACCAGAAGAAGGCCGAAGTGGTGGAGAGGATGCATGCTCTAGGAGGAGTGTCGCGAGAGGGGATCCAGCTGGGACCATCGAAGGGGAAGGCGGTCAGCACCAGGCCTCCAGCATCAGGACCCTCTAGGTTCTGACCCGTAGGGAGCAGGCCGCAGCAGTTTCAGTTTCGATCCCCCATCCTTCACCCTTTTCATAAGGGCCCAAGACCGCGGTGCTTCATCTGTGGGAGCCCTGGGCATCTCCGGAGTCAGTTCCCCGACCGGGTGTAGTATAGTAGTGGCAGTCATCCCCAGAACCTGCCCCAGTAGCAGCTTCCAGCCAAACCATTCTAGCAGCAGTAGCAGGTACAACGAGCTCCTGCTCCTCTGAGGGCAGACGTAGGAGGAGGAGGCCGACCTCAGGGTGCTCCACAGGGACCTCAACCAGGGCGTGGTCGGGGCGGTGACCGACAACCGAGGGGCATTGGAGCTAGGCGTTGAAAGTTGCACGTCGCAGAGGAAGCAGTTCCAGCAGAGCTAGAGGTTATTCGAGGTACGATCAGTTTGTTTAGCACTCTTTCTTATGCTCTGTTCGATACCAGAGCTTCACACTCCTTTGTTTCACCCAGTCTAGCACGTGCCTTGGGTCTAGATGTGAAGAGACTTCCAATACCCTTGGTGCTGAGCACACCATTCGAAGGTCAGACTGACTTTTTGTTCATTTGTCGGGGATGTAGACTGATGTTAGGGCCACATCAGTCGGTTAGGGATCTTCTTCTACTACAGATTCATCCATACGATGTCATCCTAGGCATCGACTTGCTATATTCTGTGTGTACCATCATCGACTGTTTTCGAAGAAGGGTGGTGTTCTCAGACTTGGACAGTTGGCGTGTTACCTTCACCGGCAAGCGGAGTAGTCCGAAGTGAAACAGAAAAGAGAAACCTCTCCTCTCCTTGTTGACCGAGCTGACAGTGGAATCGGTAGATGCTGAAATGGTGGATGTTCCAGAGATCATCCGTGAGTTTATGGACATCTTTCCCGAGGAGGTGAAGACTCTACCCCCTCGACGTGATATCGATTTCAGGATAGACCTGCAGCCCGACGCTCGTCCAATCTCGATTGCTCCTTACCGGATGGCACCTTCGGAGCTACAGGAGTTGCAGATACAGATTGACGATCTGATGAGGAGGGGTTATGTTCATCCGAGTGCGTCAACGTGGGGTGCTCCGGTCTTGTTTGAAAATAAGGCAGATGGTGGACTTAGGTTGTGAATAGACTACAGGATGCTGAATTAGGTGATGATGAAGAATCACTACCCTCTTCCAAGGATATATGATCATTTTGACTAGCTGAAAGGGGAAGGATGGTTCCCGAAGATCTACCTACGGTCTGGGTACCACCAGCTAAGGGTGAAAGAGAACGACATCCCGAAGATAGCGTTCAGGTGCAGGTATGGACACTTCGAGTTTGTAGTCATGCCCTTCAGTGTTACGAACGCCCCGGCTGTGTTCATAGGGCTTATGAACTCCATCTTCCAGGATTACATGGATCGGTTCATTGTTGTGTTCATCGACGATATCCTGATCTATTCGAGGTCAGAAGAGGACCATCCAGAGCACCTGAGGACACTTTTGGAGGTCCTCCAACAGAACCATCTCTATAGGAAGTTTTCGAAATGCATGTTCTGTCCAGGAGAAGTGTACTTCCTCGGGCACGTGGTGTCCGAGCAGGGGGTAGCGGTGGACCCATAAAAAGTTGTGGCGGTTGTTTCTTGGGAAGCACCCAAGAATGTGGCAGACGTCCGTAGTTTCCTTGGGCTGGCAGGTTACTACCGGAGATTCGAACCCAACTTCTCCCGAGTAGCAGCCCCTTTGATGGCTCTGACCAAGAAGGACCAAGCTTTCGTATGGAGTGAGAAGTGACAGTCAGCCTTCAGCAATCTGAAGGAGTAGTTGGTCAGTGCCCCAGTGCTGCGATTATCAGAAGAAGGGCGGCATATGAGGTGTTTTGTGATGCCTCAGGACAGGGCTTGGGATGCATGTTGATGCAGCGACAAGGGGTGATCTCTTATGGATCTAGGCCGCTGGGTTCCCATGAGCGTAATTACGCCACCCACGACCTGGAAATTGCAACGGTCGTTTTTGCGCTAAATTTATGGCGGCACTACCTCATCTGGGAATGCTTTGTGGTCTTCACAGATCACAAAAGCTTGAGGTATGTCTTCTCCTAGTGGGACTTAAACTTGCGACAATGGAGATGGGTGGAGTTCCTCCAGTATTAGGACATTGAGATCTCTTATACTGAGGGCAAGGGAAATGTGGTGGTCGATTCCTTGAGCAGGAGGACGCAGAAGGATGCGGTCCGAGAGTCAGTGGATGCGTGGAAGGGAATAGAGGAGTTGGCTGCCTTACACCTGGATGCGAAGATGGATAGCGGCATAGGCTGCATATATCAGTTGACAGTGCATGTCATCCCTGTTTCAGTAAGTGGAGGATTCTAAGTGGGGAGACCTAGAGTGCAAAGTGATGAGTGACCATGTTGACCAGGGCAATGCTCTGGAAGGATGGACAGAGGATGGTCAGAACTGGATGCTTTTCCAGAAAAGGTTGTTTGTCCCGGAGGCGATGTGTGGAAAGGTTCTCATTGAGTTCCACAACTCACCCCTCGTGTTACACCCAGGAGTTTCCAAGATGTACCAGGGTTTGAAGTGGCAGTTTTGGTGTCCTGGAGTTAAGCGAGTGGTGGCAGAGTATGTGGCCAAGTGCTTAGTGTGTCAGCAAGTGAAGGCTGAACACCGAGTTCCAGGAGGCCTACTGTGGCCTCTAGATGTCCCCGAGTGGAAGTGGGATGACATCTTAATGGATTTTGTCACGGGACTACCCAAGGTCCAAGGAGGGTACGACGCCATCTGGGTGGTATTGGACAGGTTGACGAAATTGGTACACTTCCTGGCGATCAGGGAGTCGAGTGCTGTGGATGCTTCAGCACGAAAGTATGTGGATGAGGTGGTGCGGTTGCATTGAGTTCCTATGTCTATAGTCTCGGATAGGGATGAATGGTTTACCTCGTGAGTCAGGAGAGGATTCCAGCATGCATTTGGCACCCAGTTACGCCTTAGCACTTCTTTCCATCCCCAGACAGATGGAAAATAGAGTGCACCATCCAGACCTTGGAGGATATGTTGCGAGAAAGTGTTCTAGACTCAGGAGGATCATGGGTGCAATACTTGGCTCTGGTATAGTTTTCCTACAATAATAGCTACCACTCTACCATTGGCATGGCCCCGTTTGAAGCTTTGTATGGGAGGCCATGACGTTTGCCTGTGTGTTGGACTGAAGTAGGAGAGGAAGTCGTCCTTGGTTCGGAGGATGTGCAGAACACGACAGAGAAGGTTCAGCTGATACGAGAAAGGATGAAGGCGGCCCAGGACCGACAGAAGTCGTATGCTGATACCAGGAAGAGGCCCTTGGAGTTTGAGGTTGGGCACTACGTGTTCTTGAAGGTCTCCCCTAGGCATGGGTAGCAGAGGTTTTGTAAAGGGAGTAAGCTTTCTCCTAGATTCATCAGACCCTTCCAAATGTTGTGGCGGGTCAGCGAAGTGGCTTAACATCTAGCATTGCCACCATTTCTACTAAGGATACATGATGTCTTTCATGTGTCCCAGCTCCTTTGGTATCTACACGACGATTCACACGTCCTTGATTGGGTTGAGCATGACATCGAGTACGACGTGACCTTTGTGGAGATGCCAGTGGTGATCGAGGATCGCAAAGAAAAGGTTCTTCATGGGCGAACCATCCCCTTGATTCATGTGTAATGGAGACATGGTGGGCTTGAGGAGAGTACATGGGAGAGGGAAGCACAGATGCATACCCAGAACCTGGAATTGTTTTCAGTTTTGTTCCTTGTTGTACCTATTGTGGTAGAACGTTTTGTCTTTTGGCTAGGAAATGTGCTAGTTTTCTTTCCACTGTTTGTGTGTGAAAATCCCCAGCTATGGGGAAGGAGAGAACCCGGCCCCTAATCAAGATGCATTAAGGTTGATGCGATTAATCCCATGCGGGCGAGTCAGTGTCGCCCAAAGTGGATAATATCTTGACATGGGGGGAGGAGACTCCTCAACCATCATGCCCGGGCAGTTTGGCATGGTATGTTGCTTGGTTCATGACAGGAAGGTGTTCTTAGTTAATGATGAGGTTCATTCTTGAGAGGTATCTTTTGGGGTGGTCGTTCGGACCCGCCCTTCCCTTCTGGGTTGTATAAATTCTCAAGGACGAGAATAGTTTGGGAGGTATCTGATGTGATGACCTAGACTCTCTCGGTCCTTCCCTTTCCCAAAATTCGGGTCCTAAAAGAGTGGTGTCTCAGTGAGACCGATCGGTGAGACCGACCGTAGAGACCGATCGGTAAGACCGATCGGCGCGACCGGTCGGTGCGACCGATCGGTGAGAGCAATTGGCGCGACCGATCGGCGTCACCCGGCCTTGTCAAGTTGTTTCCAGTAGCGCTCCTTTTGCGCAAATAGGGATTTAAACCCTATTTTGACTTGTTGGAGCGTGTTCTAAAGACCCTTAATGTGCATAAGAGTTTTAATTAAATACTTAATCAATTCATGAGTCAGCTTAAACCACCGGACCCCTTTTTGTGATGAGTGGAGCCACGTGGTCAACCCACGACCCCTGCACCTTACGCGGTTTTGTGTTTTCCCCTCAACCATCCCCGGCTCTTAAAAACTAAGGGTTAACAGTGGTTTCCTTTTCCTCGATCGTGGCATTTCACAAACAACTTCTGGTGTATCGGGCGCATTATTATCCATAGAGTTCCACGCCCGGCCTAGACATCGATCATCTATCGACAAGTAGGGAATTTTTCCTTTTCCCCTATCTTTTTTGTATCATGCGGGGTGGGCATGCTTTTGATTCTGTAGAATTGGATAAACCAGACCTAATTAAAGATTATGAACGAATTATATAAAGATAGAGGGGTGTTGTGATCGTTGATGTTGACTTATATTTTTGATTTTGTTTCTATTATGACCATCTTGTTGTGTTTTGCTGGCTTATGCCTCCTAAAAATCGAGGTCGTTGGTGGTCATTTTTTGTGCATTAATGAACCCCGCTGATGATTTAAATGGCTTGTTAGTGGTTGTAAACTCCTTATGTGAAAAGTGAATTGGTTAATCACGTATATCTGGCTGAATAAATTGAAATCACTAGGATCAACCCTTCTGTGATAACTCTCGGTTAGAACACATGGAATTTGAAATCATGGAGTGTGTTAAGTCGATTAAATCTGAAAATCCCTGACTTGTGTTGGTGGTGGTAGTTGGTTGTTTTCCTTTCGGTATGATTTCTGGAGATGTGTGAGGTGATGGGAACCCCTATTCTTTTATACCTTCGGTGGTTGTGAGTTTTAATACCGGGTTGATACTTGTTTTTATCACGAATTGGGGTGGGGTTCTCTATTGTTGAGAACCTGGTGTGTGCATTTAGGTTGATGTTTGACTAATTACTTTCCTGGACTTATACCTATGCCTACAAGTTTCCCAGTAGTGCTTAATCATACACATTATTACTTAACGTGAAATAAGAAATAGGACAAATGGGTTGTTAGCGTGAGTCGTGACTTGGACTTCAGTGTTGTTGTTATCTGTAGGCTGTCTGAAGAAAAACCTAGCTTTGGGTGAGTTCTTGTTACCTATAAATATATACTTGTAGATTTGTGTTTCTTATTCGCGCCGCACCCATGTTGATTACTGAGTGCCGAACACCCACATTTCATGGGGGAGGGTGTATTTCCCAACACTATTCTTAGTGGTTGGTTATTAGCTCCTTTTCTGCTCCCTTTCCCGGATAGCCCAAATATCTTCGGGCATCCTGTGATGGACTGGGGTCCATTATTATCCCAAGAACCTAAGGGAGGTGTAGTGTGGTGGTTGGCCAGGTGTGTGCAGCAGGTGGTTTCCCAAGTGTCTTCGGGATGAGGCCCAGATGTCATCGGGCATGGCAGTGGATCCTTTAGCCCAGGTTTCTTCAAGGATGGTGGTGGTTGTTCTGGCCTAGGTGTTTGCAGGTGTGGTTACATGTGACAGTTGTGGCCCAGGTGTGTGCGGGCGGCTGTGGCAGTGGGACTGCGGTGAGAATGGCAGGATTGGTCCGATGCGTAGGATGTCTCAATAACTAGTGGGAAAGTGGCGCGGGTTACCCAAACATCGATGTGCTCTGATTATATATATTACTTGACTAGCGTTATTTGGGGAGTGTACCTTAGTGAGGCTTGGGTGGATAGTTTACCTTGTTAGGTGTTTGGTTTACTCTTTTTCTCACGGGACTTTAGTACGTTCCCCCACTTGTGCACGAGAGTCTTTGGTTTTCCCTACTGAGTGTACTTGTATGCTCACCCTGCATATATAAAACTGCTTCCAGGATTCTAGGAGGACATCGTGGATCACGTAGGACCTTACTAGCTCGGACCTTTGGGGCAGTTTCAGTCATTGCTTTTCATCTTTGGTACATACCTTGTAGTCACCTTTTGTACTTGTGGCTTTACTTTTGGAAAATGAATGTGGCAATTGTTTATTTTTGGCTTTACTTTTCTTTTACCTTGGTGTTGTTGAGTTTCATCATCTCATCTCTCGATCTTATAAAACAAAAAGGGGTAATGCCTTCCATTTGTGAGAAATTTCTATACCCGTGGTGTTAGTCGCCACTCCGGGACCTATTGAAGGTGGGTCTCGGGGGTCATTATCTCTCCTCCAACATAAAGAAGGAAGGGCTTGGAAATCTGCTGACCCTTCCCTTCTTTTGCTGAAGACGGGTCGTGACATTAATATAATAAAATATAAATATTATATATTATATATGTTTTATTATTTTCTCATGGAATAATAATATTTGAATGAGTTATTAGAATAAATATAACTAAAACCTTCAGATAAATGTTATATCTCTTCAACGAAAAAACTCTATTGATTTTCACCTTAATCCCTATAAGATAAGAATTGTTTCCAAAATATATCCCATATTATCATTAATCACCTCAATATCCAATTACATAACACCTAAAAAGGGTTTTATATTAATTTGAACATGTGATAATCCTTAAACATATAATCTTGTGATGGTAACCATAACTGTTATGTTAACCTCTTGAAAACATCAAAATCTCAAAATTTATATAAATCCTCATGTAATAAAAATATATTTACCTGGACATTCAATCCCGAGTTAGGAGTTAGAAAAATAATCATTATATTTATGCCTTTGATAAGAATACTTGTTACTGAATTTTATCCATCAAAACATAAATTAAAATAATTTATTATTTGATCACTTATATGAGCAAAGATCATTTAGGATTCGAGTTATAGTTAATTAGGGAAAAGTATTCCATTAAAACACCCATGACTTCCAAGAGAAATTTAGAATTATAACCTAATTTTTTTATTCTAGAATAATTCTTCAATGTCTCTAATAAAATTTATCATGCGTGAAACAATTATACACATAAAAAATATTACATTATTTTTCATAACTAGGTGAAATGGAAAATATAACAATGGTGAGTTCAAATTGTCTTTACTGGTAGGTATTAACATTTACAATGTAATTTTATTAGTGGAAATAAAATTATAACAAGTTTATGATTATATTATCAATGTTTATGAGTGCAATATAATAGATTTAATATTCATCAATACATGGATCATAAAACATGATACATGGAACAAATCTTTAACATAAGAGGAGATTCATTTAAGTAAGAAATCATGATCTGTGTTAAAAACGATATTTAATTAATGGATCCATTATATATTAACAAAATATTAATGAATAAAATTGTATCTTATAAAGTAATCTTCATATCATTATAACAATCACTCATACGTATAGAATAACCAAAAATGAAAATTTAAATATTTTTTTTAGAAAATCCTATAACCAGTTAGATTCATCCCATTACCCTATTAATTGGAGAAATAAATTGAGTTCACCCAACATCATGTTATTTATCAGGATCATAATTCCTTAAAAAATTCCATGAACCATAACATCATCACAACTAATTATTTATATCATTTTTTTACATAACAATTACTATGTTTTATTCATATATTGACTTAACTATATTAAATAAACTGATTCCCAGAAAAACTATTTAAATTGATCACAATATATTCATATAACGAATGATTATGAAATAATTATAGTATATTATCAGTGGATCATTATTAAAATTAAGGATTATTAATGTTGGTGAAAAAAATATTATTACAATATCAATAAAATTTTCAGGTTAAAATTATACATTACCCATTATTAAGAATTTTTAATAATTAATTTTCTTTAAAAAATTACTTTTCTATAAAAATAGATAGTGAATTTTATAAAGTATAATATTTAGAAAAATTTTCCTGAAAAATGGAATATATATTCTTTTCAAAAATGTTAATAATATTAATTATTTTCCAACTTTTATAATTATAATAAAATGGGATCTGTCATAAAAATGTTAATAAATTTTCATCCAAACCCTCATATAAGAAGGATTAAATATTGTAAAATTATTTTAAGAAATTAATAATTATTATAAAACAAAATTCATAATTTTTCTAAAAAACCTTGTTTGTAGATGATAAGGATTATCATTCAAAAATAATATTCAATATTGGTATAACTTGCAAAAAACATTATTGATATAACATTAATAAATATAGGAGTGAATTGAAACTAAAAATTTATACTAATATATAACAATATGGGAAGAAAATATATATTTTCAATGAAAATAAGAGCATATTATTTTCCCAATAGATCTTTTAATGTAAATAATATCATGATGATTTGTGGTTGTAACATAAATGATTAACTAATTTGTTTACATTCAAATCTAAAGTATTTTAATGTAAGAGTATGATATTGATATGTAAATCCCATGATTTAAATTTTTTAATTTTTAAAAACATATTAATTATTTATTTATTGAACCATATAATTAAATCATATTTCATGGAATTAAATAACCATCGTGAAATTGAGGTTCAAACAAAAAAACCCATTTTCAGTTCATAATGTTTGAAGTGACAATTAATTCATGATGTGATTATGTGATAATATTAAAATCTATATAGATAAATAATTAATACAACATATCACCATTTATATATATATTCACACATAATCATTGAATAATAGTGTCAATAACAATAAGTAAAAAACAATGAATAAAAATTGAGTAATGAAACCATTTACCACCTTGTAACATTAATGTTATGTACCCTTGGAATAAATATATTTAATTGTAAAATAATATATAATAATGTATTATGTATTCCTAAAAATCCATGTAAACTTGTCATTATATAAATCATATAAAATAAAATAGGGGTTTAATGTTAATATATTCCTAAATGAAAGGAAAATGATTCAAAATCCCATACATTGAGTCCAAACATTCTATTCAGGTACATTAACACCTATATAGAAAACATATATCACCTATTTTTTTTAAAAGATATATTTATTAAATTTTACCATTATCCTTAAGATAAATCATTTATTTTAATGAAATTTTTAATTATTTAATTTGTTTTTTTAATGGATGTTGTTTGGGGATATGTAGTTCATAAAATCAAAATGAATTCGGTATTCTAATCATGGTCGAATGAGTATTTGTTTTACCATCTATAGAATAAATATCAAGACATCCAATTAATTTGTATACAATAATTATATTTTTATAAGAAAATATGTAATAATTTTATGAAAATTATTTATGTTTCAATCATTTAGACTATAGGTCCTAAGTACACATGTGTAATAGATCCACTTTTTGAAACAATATGAGTGAATGAAGGTAAAGATTAATTTATCATTAAATAATTATTATTATATATAATATGTCATATTATGTCATTAAAAACATCATATATATCATCCATGGTATTGGGTGTTGAAAAACAAATAACATTTCTATGTCGAGATGTTAATCCCCACATATGCATGAACGTCATTATCATTTTTGAATAGATGGAAATGTAAGAAAATAGATAATAAAATATCTACATATAATATTGAATATGTTATAATATAAAATATAAATATTAAATATATAACTATATTAATCAATTATAAAAATTTATGGAAAATGAATTATGTTTCTTCGTAAAGCGGTAGTCTCCCATTTATATAAACGATGGTTTTATTTCCCATGTGATTGATGAATATATAAATATATGTTATGATGTTAATATTATAAAATATCATTATATTTATCATATTTATTTTTTTATTTTGGTTTTCATGTAGAGTATTTCAATGAGTTATAAGAATAAATACATCTAAAACATTTGGATACATTTTATAAATGTTTTGGGAATAAAATAACTTATTTAAACCTTAAGCCCTATAAAGTTAGTATTTTACACAAAATAATACCTCTTGATGATAGTTAAATTTGTTATATAGGTATTTTTTCATTGAGTGGATTATTAAATGGGAACATTATGTTTTTATAGAAGAGGATATGAGCTATTATTTTATAATTTAAGGGAGGGTCACTTTTGGATATATATTTAATATTGTAATATAATGATTGTGAAATCAAATCAAATGGTTCTAAAACAATGTGAATTTAATTATATGGTTTATATATTATCAATTTATTCATGTAATAAAATTTTTATACGTTTAGATACTATTTGAAGCATTTTATTTTGTACGATCCAATTTGTAAATAGTTTTTATCTTTAACAATGGTAAAATTGTATTCAATATAAAAGGGTTATAAAATTTTTACTATGTTATAAAATTTATAATATTTATAAATTATATAATATTATTGAAAATTAATTTCCTACATGTCAACTTGAATTGTTTTTATGATTCTTAAATAATTTTATAAAATTTATTTATTATAAAATACTAATTATGACATTTTAAGAACTACTCACATAATTTGACATTGAAATTAACATGATAGAAATGGATTTTAAAAATAATCAATTTCATCATAAAATTATCTTTTTATAAACTAATAATTTAATTTGAAAACATATTTTATAAAAAAATATTACTTTTGTAGTTTTAATTTCATTTACATTAACATACACCACTTGTAAAAGAAAAATTCTGTCATTGTGAATGCATTAAAGGTAATTATGTCATCACTAAATTTTATAAATAAATCCTAATCATAAAAGTAAAAAAATTATTGTCAAAATAACTTTTAATATTCATTAAAAAAATATATTTATTTCTATATAAAAAAATAATTGACATTTAAAAGTAAGAGTGTTACATTTTTTATTTTTTATTATTTAAAATAATATACAAGTCATTTTCAAATAAATATGGACATTTTTATAACATCTAATAATTTTTATTTATTGTCAAAAACCACTAATAAAATAGATTATTGTATATTATTATAGTAATGTTTTGTACTTATCATATTATTTTTATCCTTAGTTAGATGAGTTACCCTAACTGAGGAAAGCATATTTATACATGTTACTATTCATAATGGAAAAAAATATAGTGGTATTATATAAAAAAATTAAAAGCTAAATATTAAGAATATGTGATACATTTTATCAAATTTAATTCTATAAAATTTCAGAATTTAATTTAAATTGAAGCTTGCAGAACACAACATGAAATAGTTTTTTTACAAAAAATTTACTTCTGAATATGGAAATTATTTTTTAAAAATAAAAAATATAAAAATAAATGAATTAAAATTTATTGTATAATATATAATAAAAAATATATAATTTAAAACCCAAATAAATATAATCTCACTATGTAAAAACATTAAAAAAACAGTTTTCAATAAACATGTGTGATTTTTAAAACTCAATAAACATTAAAATTTCTAGGAAATTAACAAAAATTCATACTAATATATTTTTAAAATAAGATTGAAAAAATGATTATTATTTTAAAATTTTAATATTCAAAAATTTTGTAATGCCACTTTTTAAATAGAAGCACATAATTTATGGAAACCCTTTTTGGTTTAAAATAATTAATTTTCTTTTGAATAAAAATTTATCATATATTATAATAATGAATGTAACTCTCTAAAATATTATTAATGAATATTACTAATAAATCAAAACGATTTATCCTACCATTATATGGGTTATAATATATACACTTTTCTCATGGATGTTTTGGTTATGATTTGTTTCAGGGGAAGGTTTTATTATATATATTCATTTATTTTAATCAATATATTATTCACTTGACATAAGTTATAAGGGATATAGTTTGTGGAAAATAAAAATTTTTGGTTATACTTTATTTTACTTTTTTGTATTATTGACTTAATTACTCTCATTATTTTAAATTTAATTATTTCATGTTTTTATTGTGTATGTGGCCTTGTTTATGATATGGTAATGACCTAGAGTGATTTCATTCCTAGAAGTGATATCTCATTTTATTTACATATGTTATGCCCTTAAGCATATGTATATAAGGAAAAATTTACATATCATGATTAATTATATTATGAAACACTTTAAAACTATTTCGGTTAGTCTATTCTAACCAAATTTGATAATATCATCGTATGGTAGAATGGTTCATTCGATTTCTATGATTTTGTATCTCTCTTGAACTTGGTACATGGTATAATCAAAAATGGTTATGTAATGTTTGTATATAACTATTGGAATTATTATTTTCAACCTATGGTAAATGGTAAATTATACACTTCTGTATATTTTTAAATATTATCCCCCAAGAGAATAGAGATTTATTACAAATCGTAGAAAATCATATTTCTAGATAACATGGGTAGTTTTGAAATCATTATTTTTTAATGAATTAATTATATTAAATTTACGTTCTTCATGTTTTTGATGTTTTTTAAAGTAAGATTTATTTTCTAAAGACCATAGTCAATCTATATTAGTTGTATAAAATGATTTTAATGAAATCATGTCACATTCCTATACAAGAGAGTTATCGTGGAACTCATGTTAATTATGAATTTCTTTTTGAAAAGTAAAATTTTAGATTTATTCTATCATCCTTGGATGTTTTCATCTTGATGGAAACTAATATTCAGTGATACCCTCAAGAAAAAAATTAATTTTTAAATAATAATTTTTTATAAATATACAATTAAAATTCATCCATGGAACATTATTTTTTTAAATTGGTTTTATATATTTACATTATTTTTTCTCAAAGTTTATTTTTGAAAATATATTTTTGTTATTATGAATTAAAAGTGCTCTCATTTGAAAATATATTATTCAATTAAATGAGTTTTTACATGAAATTTATGACTACATGTTTATAAATAAGGTATTAATTTCTAAAACATGTTTATATTATTTCTAAAATATTTGATATAGCCCAATGAACTATTTTATGTTTCATATCTAAATTTTTCAATAATGTTTAATGGAAACATTGAATTATATTATTTCACATGAAATATTAATAATGATATATAATTATTGTCATGGATTATGATTTCTATTATGATAAATGAAAATATATCATGTATATATTTTCATTTTATTGAATACCTTTATAAATTTCTAAATGGAAGAAGATAATTTTATTTTTAACTTAATTGATTTCATTAAAAAAAATTAATGAATGTAAAATATTTTTTAAATTTGTACCTTCTAAATTTTTTTATTAATATAATTATTATTTAATTTAATATGTATTATATTCCGGTATCTATTAGCTATCAATATGGTATTTAATGTTATTATTTTAACATTCTGGGGAATTATATAGATGAATGAGTTTTCAATATTTCATATAATTTATTGACTTATATTTTTATAATAATTTGACATCATGTTGTTATATTAGATTTATTATCCTCTAGAGGTGATGTTTTATTAATTTCATTTCTTTTATTTGATAGGTATCTCCATTGGGATATTATTTAATTTTTTTATAACAAAAAATTTATTCCTCTCTTTTTTATTGTGATCCAAATATAGCAGGATTATGTAGAATTATATAGTGGGGTGGTTAAATAATTCAAAATTATTTTCCTCTCTAAATAGTTTTTGTTATATTTTGAGGGAGACAATTCTTTTAGAGGTATCTATTATAATGGATTGAATTTTACCAAGCCCTCACCTTATAGTTTTTATTTTTTAATGGTTCAATAGAATTTTCATAAATTTTTATGTTGATTTAAAAATGATTTATAACATTATAAAGAAGATTTAAAATGGTTTTAATAAATATAGATGATATTTTGAGGTTTTAGATGTTTATTAGTAATTTAATTTAGATTTCTTTAAAGTTACTATATGTTTTTGTGATTTTTTAAGAATTACTTAATATTATTCATTACTTTTGAAAAGTTTTTATACATGAAAATTTATTTTTATTTTAGATATTATTACATTTATGCATGACCAAATTTTTTTGTACATGTAAAAACTATTTTTGAAAGGTTTCATATGGTTAAAATATTGTTTCAAGATGTTATATAAGAGTAACATTTGATTCTAGACAATATGAAAATGTAAATGAAATTACATTTACAAAGAATTCATTCATCATATGAAGGTATCGAGGATACGAATCACATAAGCGGAAATTCCTAGTCCCATAAGGATAAAATAGAATTTTCCCATATGTGTAAGGGTAATAAATATCTATAATAAGGGTATATATATGAATAAAGGTATTATCATAACCTTAGAAATGGTAACCCATGGATTTGTATTCCTGTGTAGGTTTTTATGGCCTTATTTGGGTAAAACCATGTTACAGTTACACAGTGTATATGAGTTTCATATTAGTTTATATTTTTCTTTAGATATCATATTTTCACCTTCCATTCAATATATATATTGAACGAACTGTTTTTCCAAAAAAAAATTCTAAAATTATGGAATTTACAAATTTTGAAATTTGAATATTTTAATAACCCCACAATTATGTTCAAATATTTTAAAAATCATTGGGAAAATTAAATTCGGGTCTCAATTCTTCATTTTACAAATACAAAATATGAAAATTTAAAAATACCTAAACCCTTCTACCATTATTTTTTACATCATATTAATTTCATTTGGATAACCCAAAAACCTCTTATTTTAGTTTAATATATTCCATGGATTTTTGTAACATTTTAATTGCAATTTTCATGTGGGGAATAACTAAATCCCTCTTATATTCATTTTATATAACATTTTTTCATGGGGAAAATAGTTGGTATGATATTTGCACCCGCTCCATATTTTTGTACTAGGAAAATTTAAAATAATAAATCATTTTCCTATATATTTAAATTAAATTAATTAATAATATTATTATTATAATATGGAAATCAATTTTATGATTATGTTTGTATGATAATAATGAAATTAAAAATTATTAAGATGAAATTAATCAATTGAATTATTGATAATGAATTGCCCTGAAAATGATTATGGAAATAGTGAATTTATCGCATTCTTTGATTAGAAAAAACTATTCCTGAGAGTTAAATTTATATTTCATGTTGTAGATTAATATTTATTTTGAAAATATTATAAAATTTTATGGAATCATTATTCTATAAATAATGTATTCATCACATGAATTATGTTTGTATTATTAGTAATGAAATAATGGATAAAATATTCTATGGAAATCTTTTATTATCTTAATGATTATCGAAAGGGAGGGAAATAAATAATGTCATATTATAGAATAAGGATAACTAATCTGTAAATCATCTAAGAGAGATAAATAGAAAATTTCATAAATTTTATAATTAATATTTGATGTAATGAAATGATAACATTTCACATTGTATAAAATTCATAAATAACGTGGTTGGGAAGTATTAGATAATTTTTTTTATTCCAAATTGAATTCAAGAATATCATAGGAGTTATTATTATTATTATTCTTATAAATAATATTATTTCATGTTTATAACATATTTTATTATTAAGAATATAATTTCATAAGGAAATATTAATATTCATTTTTAAATATGTAGGATGTGTGGTCACATGCTGTTCAAATATATTTTACCAAATTTGATATTTATATGGCAGTGTAAAGTATATCAATATGTTTTTCAATAATGGTTTGAATTATTTGATATTTAAATGTTAAATAAATATAGAAGTTAATTTTTATAAAAAATAGGCATGTTTAAATTATTATCATAGATATTGATGATATATATAAAAGAGTATCTTCTGATGGAAACTAGAATAAATGAAAGTTATTTTAGAATTATAAATATATTAGGTTATATAATCTATGATTTTTTATTCACAAATTTTTAATTTAATATAGTAAGGATTATTAAATGATTTATTAAATTATTTCTTTAAGGTTTTGTGAGTATAATTTATTTGATATTGGTCATAATTCCATATTTTTTTCAATATATTACCTTTTAAAATTATGTGTCAAATAAGACATTTAATATCGATTTAAAATCTACAGATTTAGAGACTTGATGTGATTTATTATTAAAATTATATTGTTGAAATAATGGGTGTATATATGCATGGATATGAAGGATTGATGATGTTTTGGTTATCATGATAATATGATAGTTGATTCCCAAGGATATTATAGTTTCATTTAGAATTGGTAATGATTATTATAGAGGAACATGATACATGTTATGATTATTATGTTTTTTTCATATGATATTTGATGTGTTATTATGTGTAGTGGTGTCAGAGATAACATATGGATAGAGAGAATGGCTTGATGTTGGGATTTCCCACATTTCTTATTCTAAATGATGGGTTTCTATATTGATAATGAATGTTCTACTTTAATGGAATTATTTCTATATGGTATTTATATAATTAGTATACAATTATGGGAAGAAACTTTATATGAAGAAATATAATTGCATCTTTGATGTTGTATCATGCCATGATTGATATTGTACCTAGATATATGTGAAATGATAATTTAATTTTTGAAATACAAGGGTTAGTTCATGATTCATGATTAATGATGATGGATTACATGTGAATATAAGAAAAAAATGATGGTTCCAGTTGAAATTATATCCAATTACTAAAATGTTGATATTAAAGATAAAATTTTATTAATATTACATAATGTATTATTAGTTAACTGATGGTGTGCATGATTTTTTTATTCATATGATATCATGGATTTATTAGTAGAAATATGGAGTCCAATAAAATTATACTGAATGGTAATTATAATTTTGTATAATTTTAAATATTGTGGTTTTCATATATATATATATATAATGATTTGTTGTGATTTCATATATTAACCCTCCCATGTTGTTTTGGATATTGGAACATTGTCTACTCTATGTAGGTGTTTTCCACCACATCAAGGTTAGTTAAGAAATAATGGCTGACTACCCCCTTTTAGTATGTTATCTTCTCAAATAAGTACTTATTAATTGTATGCATATTTTTTATTTCTGTATATATGATTTTAGGGGGTTTTAATGGATTGTTGTCATTGTAGATGTAGATATCTTTGTATATAATATCGTAATTCTTATAATTGGTTTGTTTCATATAGGTTGTGATGGATTCAGGTATAATTTATGATGTACATTTTATAGTGGTTCATATTAAATTCATACATTATATTTTTGTATGTTTTTAGATTATGAGATTATGTGATGAAAATGGTGGATGATATATTACAACAGTTGATCCATTTTAATGACAGTCGACATTATCTTAGTTTTCGTTATGATGGCTTACATTTTTAGAGAGATGTCTCAGGATGTCTAAATCTAGGGTGGAGTATTAAAAAATATGTTAGTGGTAGTGGGAGGCATCATTTAATATTACATTTCAAATTAAACGACTTATTGTATGCAACATTTTGAGTGGGATTATAGTAAGGGTATGAAATGAATAGTAAACCATCTTTGGTGACGTGTTGGTTTCATTTGTTTACTTACTATGATTTAGTATGATTCATTCACATTTCTCATGGGTTATTGTTGATATTATCCTACTAGGTATACAAGTAATGATAATAATATGTATATATATGTATATGGTAATATATGGCTGGATGGTGTTCAAGATGAACATTTCTTATTGGAGGACTTCATCGGGAGCTGTTGGAACTTTGTAGTCTCTATTTAGAATTTTTTTATCCTTTTTAGTTTTTCCTATATTTTCATTACATTCATATCATATATAGATATCTCTTAGCTTTTTTTTAAATAGAATATGTTTTTTGTTTTTATGTCTCTTCTTATATTTATCATTTAAAAACATATAGGGTAATGTCTCTTATATATGTGTTTGTTTTACACCCAGTGCTAGTCTTGAACCTATGTACTATGGTAGGTGCGCTATGGGCATCATTATCTCTCTTATCCCACTATCAAAATAGTAGTGTATCATTGGTAATAGGGCATCCTGACACATTTTATTCCCTATATAATTTTTAAGATCAATTTACTATCCTAGTTCATTCGTTTTATAAAAAAATACAATACTAGAAAACTATATTGATTAAATAATGATTACCTAAAAAATATTTTACTAGCCACAATAAAATATATTGTAATTTTTTTCATAATACCTATAATTTCATGTTTTATTTTTCTATTTAATTTTATTAAGAATAATTCAATTTTTTTATTTAATAATCCATAAATATAATAAAATTTCGAGTAGTGTCGATGTAAACGTATTTCTAAAGGTTACAATTACCATCATCATTTGTTATTATTGTCATTAAAATAATGTTAAACTTCTAATTACATAATGATAATAATATAACAAATATTATATTTATTAATTAAATAACATTTTAATAATAATCCTTGTATGGTTTTGAATGAAAAAAATGTGTCACCCATGGATGCGGTGAACATGCCGTAATATGGGTTTTTTTGTTGACAAAAGGGTGAAAGTTAGATAATGAGTATTAAATTAATATAATATAATTTTTTTAATGAAATAATAGAAATGTAATAGAAATTTCATGAGTATAGTAGATTTGATGAAGTAAAAGAAGAATATAAAATATGTATTTTCTATTTAGATTGTCACCACATCCCATGGAAGGTCACACTTAGGATAAAACTTATAGATCCATATATTTGTCTTTTTGTCAGACCAATGAATCTCCGAAATGGGGAGGTATTTTTTAAGTGATTTGGGTAGAGTATGTGTGAGTTTTAGATTATAATCAGTTAATAAAATGGGTGGTAAATGGTGGTATTTACAGGGGAGGTGGTGGATGTTTTATGATAAAATATTATAATAAAACATTATTTATTAAAATAGAAACCAAAAACATCATCCAATGGTAAGGGCTGTATAATTATAAAATAAAAAGGGAATTAAAATGAAAAAACTATCTTCAATAAAAAATAAATTTTGACCATATAAACTATTAGAAAATTTTATACATAAGCATTATTATAATATTTCACCTCTATATATATCATTTTATGAAAAAGAAAAAACATCATCCCTGTAATTTTAAGAATTATTGATTCTATAAGTTTTATCAACATTATAAAGTTTTTATTATAAATATTATATTTATAATATTAAAGAACCAGTTATTTGTTTACATGTACTAGTTTTTATAACACAACCATTTTTCCAACCCATTAATATATAACATGTCAATTCCTAAAATTATATAGTAATTTAAATACAAATAGATATTTTCTTATAAGGAAATTTTTTTAAATTATATTTAATTTCAAACTTATAAATGTATAATAGAAATGATATTTAATAAATATAAGAGATATATATATATGAAAAAATAATTATCAAATCATTATGTTAATAATTTATTATAAAATAATAACACTTTTACATATTCATATTAAGATATAAAATATTTTATTTTAATTTATTTAGAAACCAAAAATTTAAAAACTTCATCATTAACAAATATCTTCCATATATATTAAAGAAAATATTGTATTTGAGTAACCAACATTTCTTTTCAATAATAATTCATAGAACAATAATAATTATACCCATGATTTATATAACCTAATTAATATGAAATAATCCCTCATGGTTTGGGGTGTGATGGTGGTACTTTCCTGTGGTGGTTTTAAAAACATTCATCTAGTGGTGATATCCACTAAATTGAATATTTATCATAATGTACTCCACTTGAGCATAACTTACTAAAGATCTACATGGGCTAGGTTAGGGAATAGCCCTTATGATGTTAAATCCACCCCAATATTAGACACATGATCTTTTTATTCAATTATCATACTAGTTATTTCAATCATTACTTCCTTCTATATAAATTAGAACTAATTATTACCCTTAATAAAAATTAATCATATCAGTCATTTTATAATAGCTATATTATAAATGGTCATAATTCCCAACTTTTATATTAGGGACAAATTAAATTTAATTGTTCCAACATAACATTATATGTATTTTTTTATATTACTAAATTTAAATAATATATATATATTCTAAAGTGAAATCTCTTTTATAAAGACTGTTAGGTTCAATATTATTTGTGGGT
This sequence comes from Viscum album, assembly GCA_963277665.1. NCBI lineage: Eukaryota > Viridiplantae > Streptophyta > Magnoliopsida > Santalales > Viscaceae > Viscum > Viscum album. The sequence continues at coordinate 122,752,373 of OY728151.1, forward strand.
TTGATGATTTGGGTTACAATAATATGAATCAAAATACAAAAAAATCGTGAGAATAGATATTTAAAGCATTTTATTGTTAATATATATCTTCTATACTTGACTGGGTGATTTTAGTATCACTTGAAGTGTATATATGCATAGGGTGCATGAATTCATTTTTTATGCGAGTCCCTAAATGGGTCATAGAGCATATGATGAATTAAAAACAGCCTAAAATAATCTCTTATGGTATTTGGTGGATTAATCTAGTGATTAAAACCTTTTCTTTTGAAGATAAAGTGAGTGAATGAACATGTGGGTGGGAATTATGATTATTAGTGTGGCATATGGACATGGGTTCCAAATCATGTGATTTATGTGAGATTCTGCATGGAATTATTTGGGAATGATTTATAGGGGCACGAATCATTCTTACGAACATGTTTGTATATATTTTTCGGTTTTATGTTCAATAAATGATTCATTTATTATCTTAGTGAGGTTATGATTGTGAACTAGGCATCTAGTAAATAAAATAACCATGGTATTAGTTATCTTGTTGTTTCTACTTAAGATGTAGAGAAATTATTTAATTTTTTATAAAGTGTTATCCTTATAGGGACCATTAAAAGATTTATAAATTTGTATTTATAATTTACATACACTTTGAGAGGAAACTGGATGATTTTGGATGGTTTGATATAAGGGATGTCCATGAATACAATAGTTCCACTATATAATGTATCCTACCAATGTGGGGTTATGGGAAAAAAATTTATTATGGGGTCATATTATGTTATTAGAACTTGGTTAAGATTTACCCAACATTGTTTTTTTATAATCGAAAAATATGTGATTTCATTTTTTCAGAAAATATACTGGGAATTGGGTTAGGTCATAGGAGACCTATGTAGTTAGTCCCCCATGGGTTTTATATGATTTTTGATTAGTTTGACTCATTCTCAACAATGACATATAATCAACATAATAGGTTGTGATATATGAAATTTTGGATTCTTAAGTGATGATGGTTGGTATATTTTTCTTATTATTGGATGACAGAAGATAAATAATGTATGTTGAGATGTGTTAAACACTTCATTAATTAGTTACTAAATTATATCATGGAATGATTGGGAAGCATGATAGGTGTATGTAATATTTACTGTTGGTATTAAATTTGATGTTGTTATTTATACTAAATATAATTTGATGAATCCTTATAAAATATAATCTCTCATATTATAATGGTTATATTGAATATTGGAGGTTCTAATGAGTTATGATTCAATCCCAATTTTGAACATGTTGGTTACACTTATATAAATAATACCACGCCATGTGGAATTTATAGTGTTTCTATCAGTGTTAAGAATAGTTTGGACACAAACTTCCCATCTTAAGATGATACAAACATTTATCACGGCATAACCATTACCACATGAATAATAAGGTTACATTAATATTATTACTTATCCATTTTGACATTTAAACTGTGTTATCATCCATAATTCTTTAATATATTTATGGTAGGATAGACAATGATTCCATCCTTATATGAATCTACTATCACATGCTTAATTCTGTGGCACTAGATCATGTCATTAGGTTTGGGTATCATGGTATCTTAATTACCACACGATAAACCTACATTATTTCTTCTATGGTGTTTAATATCATTTTATTTAATATAACATTCATTTTTATAGTATACTATAATTTATTGTAGAGATATCATTTGTGGTATCATGTGGTGTTTTAAACTCAACCCCTAATCATACACATTAATTTACATGCATACTAGACTTATGGTATGATTTTTTAGAATTATATTTCTAAAGATAATCAAGATGGATAATCATAAAATGATTATATGTAAAAGATCAAGTTGAGGATCAAAAGTTAATGAATTTAATTATTTTATAAATTTTTTAACTGTTAATTATCTTCATTTTGGGTTTCCACTTTTCTAATATATGAATCACATGACACTGAATTATTTAATTTTACTGTTACACGTCATGTAAGTTTATATATCAAGATAAAAAATTATCATTAAAATGTAATAAGTATTCATTGATGATTAATTTATGATTGTTTAAATATTTAGCTACTTTTTCTACTAATGATATCTAGGATATAGCCCCTATATCAATTGTAAAATACCCTTTATACTAGTTGGAATATTTTAGGTTTTGGGGGTGTTCATTGTTATGTTACATGATTTTTTTTTATTTATGTTGTTTGAGTTCACCAAGTCATTGTAGTTACAATAATTTTCCTCAAATATTTTATATCATGGTAGAGTTATTCAATAATAAAAAAATTAATGATATAATTTAAAAAATATTTATCAAAAAATAAAATTTGAGGCGGGGTTATAATAAATAATATTATAGTTAAAATCATCAATATATAGTTACGTAAAATTTCTTATAGCAGAAAACTAATTCCCTAAACATCCCATTTTTTATAAATAATAAAAAAACTTATCTTTAAAATAGTATAGACTATAATATGGTCCCTTATATGTTGTATATAGTAGCTTCACTACTACAAAATATAAATATCACTATTTATATTAGAAAGATACATTTATTTCATCAATGAATTCTTATTGTACACATAGTGTGGGAAATAATTATAAAAAATTGTTTAACCAATTAATTGAAAATTAATCGACCATATTCTCTTAATGAGTATTATGATTCCCATGTTATTTAAAAATATAAAAAATATATTACCTTAAAAAAACTATAATCAAGCTCAACCAATTTAAAAACATGATTTCCTATCAAATTAATTTTGTATAGAAATGAAAATAAATATGTTCTATATACCACTAGTAACAAGTAATAATTCTCATAATTCCTCTTTTTTGAATAAAACATTTTAAAATGATCATAATTCAAATAAATTTACCCTACTATGGTCCCATGGACTTGAAACAACATAAAATATATAATTTTCTCAAAAACCCATGGTTGTTTCCCGAAATTACTATAATTTAACCACAACCCATAATGGAATATTATAGGTTCAAAAAATGTGGCATCAACACCTATACGAATATACTGATACGATCCTCAAATTTAAAATATGAATATAATATAAAAAACTATATAATAATGAACTTAATTGTGTCCATATGTGTCACACACTACTCATCCATAGAGGGGTGGAGATATATAAAAACATTACCTAATTCAGTTACATCGGGATACATACATTATATTTGAACTACTCAATTTATAATAGGTGTAGATCCATCCAGTGTAGTTTTTAATAAGCTTACAAGGGGTTGAATTCATTATGTCTAGATTATCCCATTTATCCCATATATTATTTAAGGAAATGTATCCTAACATCATTAAAAGTGTATTAAAAGATTTTTTATGGATATTTAGATATAAAATCTAATACTATTGAAACACCCAGTTTCTATGAAAATAAAATTCCATTTAAATTTATTTGGAAGCATATGGATTCAAAATGAACATCATGAACACTTGTTATGTCCATCATATGTCAAATTTATTATGATAGGGTTTTATCGAATTCTAGTCAGTATCTTCCCAGATAATACACATGCATATGTCATAATTATTCTTAAATATGCACCTAGTGAAGTTTATATAATGTAGAAAAAGAGTTATATCAAATTACCAATAATGCGGTATCATCTATATCTTCATATTTCACCATATAAGTCAGTAAATTACAATATAAGAATCCATTAGATATGATATTTCACCAATAATCTGTAAATATTTTTTATTAATAAAAATTTATCTTGAATTTTATTCATTATTCATTATATAATCAGATGAATTATTCATTTTATACTATCATTAGGTAAAATTATTCAATTCAACAATCACTCTAGTAGTGTATACTTGATCACTAATAACTTCAAAATGTAACCATAGATTTTCATCGGACTAACAGGAATGATTATCACCACTTGTCTTTCTATTCACTGTTAAAAAAATAATAACTTATTATGAGTATTTATTTTCCAATTTCTCTAATGTATTTACTTGGGGGAGGAGGAGTATTGCTGATATTTATTTTGAGAGTTTTTTAGAGAAAAATTCTTCTAGGGTTGAGGGAATTCTCAAAGAATAAATATTAAAAAAACAAATACACTATAAATGATATAATATGGGATTTATACATAGTGATAAGAAAATATTAATTTTATATAATATTTATAATATTTATTTATCCGATATAAACACCATGAATAGTAATAATAATATTATTATTATTATTTCCTTGATACAAAAATAATCATTTTTTTAATATAAGATTAATAGAATACTCAAAGCACCTAGTAACTTCCTCCTTGAAGATTATTTATCATTAAATAATATTGATTAATTTATGTAAATAAATATCACAATATTAATTTTTTAATAAAAACGTATTTATTTAATTAAAATGGAATAATTATTATTTATCCACACTAGATAAATCTATTTTTCTAATATTAAATTCCAAAAGAATTTAACATTGGTTTTAGGTTAAAAAACTGTGTGAAACTCCTTCCCAAATTTTTTGTGTCAATATATTGGTCTTCTCTAAAACAAAATATCAATTTTTAGCAATGTTTGAAGGAAATCATTGATAAATAAATAAATTTTTCAATGAATCATTTTCCTTGGAAAATCACAATGAATAACTTTCATTGACATCCCTAATATTAGGTTATTGATAAAACTAGCATACACATAGATTCAATCAAATCATTCCATTCCATTAAGTTTTCATAATATATTTATAACCATTAAATTTAAATGGAAAATAAATTATTGAATTTTTCATTATTCTATATCATGAATGATGCACGGAATATACCATACCTAAACACAATAATATATCATGATATATTTAATCAATGCATTTGAGTATATGAAAAATTTTATGAATTAATAAAAATATCATGTAAAATTAAAAATTCACACATACACTCTTTGAAATATCCAGTGACACATAATAAATGTAGAATTCATATGTTATGGTATATACCATTAACTATGCTCATAAAGAATAACTATAAACATCGTAGGATAATCAAGCACCTCAATGCATATTGTTTCAGTATTTTTTTTTTGATTTCATTTTTAGAAGTCGCAATTATTTAAAAATATCATCAGGGATCCTAAATGTTCTCAACATAGAGGAGAAATAATATATCATTTTGATATGAAAAATAATATAAAGACATTATAAATTTTATGTTATATATAAATAGAATATAATTTGATAAGGTAATTATTATAATTCAGGATACTGAATATATAGGTAATCAATAGTAAAAATTGGTTTATTTTAGGAAAAAATCTCCAATATTCTCATGCTTGGAATAGAGAAGACTTTTATAAAATTATATGTATGCTAACTCTTATGTGATATTAAATCCTCTTCTATGATAATAATTTATTTAATGAAACTACAACATTATACCCAATGAAAACATGGGATGTGGTGTCCTCTACTCGTTGAGAAAAATCTCATTGGAGGTGATGCTTATGAGGTATTTGTTTTTTACATTGATGTGTCCTTAGATCCTTGGAAATATAAATCTGTATAATATTATCATAAAACATTGTAATGGGGAATTTTCTAATTATAACTATATTAGTGTTTTGAAAGATATTTTGAATCCATACCATTATTTAAATATGTAAAGACCCGTAAAATTCAGGGGAAATTTTTTCTTAATTTTCTTTAGAATTTTACAAGAGCGCGGTTTCAGACGACATCTGATTCCGAGGCCCGGAGTGCCCGAAATTAATTTCCGAAGTTTGGCTCGGGTACGTTCAGTGAACGAACGAGCGGGTTTTCCTAACTTTTGTTCTGGTGCTCGGAATTGAAATCCGAGGGCACCGATGAACTCGCAGCACCGATATTCGCTTAAAGAGACCTTTTCGGGAGTTGCGTTTGTTGCGGGTTGAAAGTTAGTTTTGGGGTTTTTAGTTTGAGTTAAATAAAATTGTGTAGAACAATTTTATTAAATCTTGTTAAAACCTATCAAAGGAGGTTGGGAGTGGGACCCACACCCACTTAACCTCCCTTGGGAGGATTAAGTGTGGTGGGGCCCACACGAACCCCTAAACCTTTCAAATTCTCCCAACTCCCTTAACGCCTCACTTATTGGCTTAAGTTACCTTTTTAATTATGGGAGTTAAACCCTTTTGAATTTCAAACATTTGAAATTCTTTTGTGTTATGTGTTAATAAAATAAGATGTTGTCTTATTTTATTTTGGGTTCTTTGTTTGTCTTCTTGAGAGGTGGAGAGATTTTCCATCTTCTCCTCCAACTCTGACGAAAAACTCGAAGAACGTTCATCTTGACGAAGAACGTTCAAGCTCCGACGAAGAACGCCACACCTCCATTCTTCGTTTCCCGTGTCAAACTTCTTCCTCGGACAACCTTCGTCGGTGTACAAGTTCCGCCAACGACGCGTCTCTTCGAACGCATCCCTTCGTCATCGGATTTGACGAACGGCTACCGCGACGCCCGATCTCCGCGACGCCGTCTTCCGCGGAACGTAGACGAATCTTCGAATCTTAAACCAAGGTAGGGGTTATTGATTCAATATTTATTTATTCCATTTCTTGATCGTGGATCTCGCAATGTCTAATGTGTGGCTTGAATTATTTAAAGTTGCATTATTATTTTAACGTGAGGGGGCCGGACCGCACGAACACGGCCGAACCCCCTCCATCGTTCTTGTTTATTCTTGCGGGTGGAAGCAAGTAGCGTGGTGCCGTCGCACCACGCGGATGATCGTGCAAATATTTTTACGCGGCGCTGTCGCGCTACGCCGAGGAAGAATCCTCAAGAACGCGACGCTGTCACGCCGCGTTGAATGGAATCAAGGCACGGCGAAAGGGGCGCGGTGTCGTCGCACCGCGCCGGACGACGAACACCGCGGCCAGTTCCGGGCCGCGGCGGGACGAGGAGACCGCGGCCGGTTCCGGGCCGCGGCGGAAGAGAAGACCGGCGGCCGGGCCGCCGGCGTCGAAAGCCGAAGAGGGGACCGGAATTTCCGGTCCCGTTGGAGAAAACCGGTCGGCCAGCTGGCCGGCCGGAAGGCATTAAACCGGGGGAATTAATCCCCTGGCCAGCATGTAAAACCCCCCTCTTTAAGAGGGGGGGCGGTTCCATGAAAGGGGGGGCAACAGCCCCCCGGTTTTGTTCCAGCCGGCCCCCACGTGCGGGGGGGCCGTTTCTTGCAAATGGCGCGGCACAAAGGCCGCGCCGCCATCCAGTTAGCGGGGGAATTAAATTCCCCTGCGTGCAGCCTCCTCGCGGCGACAAGCCGCCGCGGCACCCCCGCGCCGCCTCAGCGCACCGCCGCGCCGCCTCCGCGCGCCGCCGCGCCGCCTCAGCGCACCGTCGCGCCGTTTCGAACCAGAATCGGTTTTTGGCACATAACTTGAGCCTCGGACCTCCGATCGACGAACCGTCAGCGGCAACGCGATCCTTGGATCGAGACGGTTGTTTCGGTATATCGCACTCAAGGTTTCGGGTTACTTTGAGTTCGGCCGGGTTGGTTCGTTCACGAAACCAACCGGGCCTTAGGAGCGGAAACGCTCGTATCTTGAGCTACGAACGTCCGATTGACACGCCGTCAGTCGCGTTGTGTTCCTCTTAGTGAGACGAATCTTTTGGTATACTCCGCCCGAGGTTTGGACGCAGGTGGAGTACGGCCGGGTTGGTTCGTTCACGAAACCAACAGGGCCCTCGGAGCGGAAACGCTCATATCTTGAGTTCCGGACGTCCGATTGACGTGCCGTCGACTTTGATGGAATCCTCTAAGTGAGACGGATCTTTTGGTATACTCCGCCCGAGGTTTGGACGCATGTGGAGTACGGTCGGGTTGGTTTTGCCTTAAAAACCAACCGGGCCCTGGGAACGAAAATGCCAATAACTCTCAGACCGGGCGTCCGATCGACGCGCCGTCTGTTGCGTTGAGTTCCTGTTGACGATACGGAACTTTTGGATACATCAACTCTGGACTTTGAGAAAGTTAATGTATCAGCCTCTCGGCTCGTGGAGTGGATCCTCCGAACAAGCTTGCTGTGTGCGGGAACCCTAGTGCTGGCTGCGATTGTTACTGTGACTACTACTGCTACTGTGACTGCGACGACGACAGTACATAGATCCTGTGTGGATTCGACGACGACGACTACATCACTCAGTGATCCTACGTGGAACAGTGCTACCGAACCTGTGTGAGCTGAATCTTCTGTTTACCTAGGGCGGTGGAGCGCTTGGGTGTAGCGGCGGACCCGTGGTACTTGACAGTGGTGGTGCACTGGGATGCAGCAGCAGACCCTTGGCGGTGGAGCGCTTGGTTGTAGCGGCGGACCCGCGATACTCTACGGAGCGTGTGCGCTTGGTTGTAGCGACAAACCCGCGACGGTGGAGACGTGCGTGCGGAGTACGGAGACCGTGTAGATGACTGAGACCTGACGACTGCTTGACCTACTCGACTTGGAGTGAGTCGACTAGCCCAGTGGACGGAGCGCCCAGTAGTTGGCAGCAGACCCACGGCGGACGGAGCGCCTGGTAGTTGGCAGCAAACCCGCGGTACTCGACAGGAGGAGTACCTCAGTAGGCTATCTGGGTGAGCGCCCGGTATTTGGAAGCATACCCTCAGCGGATGGAGCGCCCTGTAGTTGGTAGCAGACCCGCGGTACTCGACAGGAGGAGTACTTCAGCAGTCTTAGGTTAGTGAGCAGTACCTCGGAGTCGTGACAGGACCACTGTACATTTCAGAGTTGGGGCTCTTCAACATTTACGGTTTCGATAATGAAAATCCTGGTTTGAGCTGAGTCAATGATCTTTGTGATTCCTCATGATTGAGATGGGTCGCTTGATAACTTAGGTATATGTATGGGCATATACCCGGGTAATGGTTATCCGTTGATTTCATAAACTTGTTATAATCTGTGTGGATTTACTGTTTACTCTTCTTTGTGGATTGGGTTGTTCTTGGGCTCGGTGTTGGAGCCGAACGGAAATTGATGACTTAGGTACATGTATGGGCATATACCTAAGCAGTGTCAGTTCTTACTTCGTGATTGTTACTTTTCTTCGTGGTTTATCCTTTGCGGATTTGAGAGACCTTCAGGGGTCTCGGGGTCCCTACTGAGTAGCTTATACTCAGCCCTGCACGGGCTTGCCCCGCACTACGTTGTGTTGGTTGCAGACGACGGACATCGTTGACCTTAGCTGAGGCTTACAGAGCGGGACGGTACCCGGAGGTGGACCACTGGGCGGGACGTGCACGGAGCGGACGACGGGACCCATGGAGCAGAGGAGCTATCTGTACTCACCCTTCAGGTGGGATTTCCAGTGGACAGCTCGGAGTAGCGGCTTTTACTTTTCAGTTGATGTTTTTCCTTTTCGAGTTGTACTTTACTTTCAGTTTGGGTTTGTATACTGGCCCATTTACTTTTCCGCACTTTCAGTAGTACTCTGTTTTTGTTTAGTGTTTACTTTCCGCTTGCCTACTCTGTGGTGTTTGTTTTACTTTTCAAAGGCAATGCCTTCCCTTTTTTTCTGGGATTTACGCCTTGGTGCTAGTCGCCAGCCCCTGGCCTATGGAAGGCGGGCTTGGGGTAGTCACGGCACGGACCCCGAGGGCGGGTCGTGACAAATTGGTATCAGAGGAGTTCGGTTCTACCGCGAACTCTGATCTTTTCTATGTGAAGCAATAATGTTTAGCGTATTGAGTGTGGTTATCAGTCCAGGGAGTCCAGTGTTGGTGCGGCGGCCGACGTATCCGTACACCAGGACCCTGACTTCTGATTTCCGACTTAATGCACGAAAACATTGATTGCGTGTGTGTTTCAAAGTTTTCTTTGTGATTTCTTTGTGTCAGCTCACCAGGTATACTGTTTGACCGTGGCGCACCTGTCTCCTTTCAGGATGGCCCCACGACGGCAGCCAGCTAGGGTTCCGAGAGTCGAGCGTGATGACAGCCCACCAAGCGACGAGGCCTCGGTACAGGGCCCTTTGTCAGCAGTGGCACCGGCGGTAGCTCTACCCACCGAGCCCCCGATGCTTTCAGCAGCAGCCGCTGACGATGCACGTCGCCTCAGCGCACTGCATGAGTTTCAGCGCCAGCGACCGCCCAGGTTTCGCGGGGAGACGGATCCCCAGGCAGCAGAGGATTGGCTGGAGGCAGTGGTTCGAGTGTTTAGGCTAGTGAGGACACCAGCAGATCTCATGGTGATCCTCGCTGCGAGCCTACTACACGCAGCAGCAGGACGATGGTGGAGCTTGATGCTCCAGGTACACGATGAGGCATCTCTACTTTGGACGGACTTTGAGAGCATCTTCCGCTCGGAGTTCGTCCCAGCCACCCTTCGTGCGGTGCGTATCCAGGAGCTTCTACAGCTGCGGCAGGGCAGCATGACGGTCGCTCAGTACGCGGCGAGGTTCACCGACCTTTCTCGGTACTCGACAGACATGGTACGGGACCCCTTCTTCCGGGCCCGGACCTTCGAGCAGGGTTTGAGACACGAGATCAGGGCATCGCTGATATCCCTCAGCATACCAACTCAGACAGGAGTACTAGAGCGGGCCCTTCTGATCGAGAGCTTCCTTGCTGAGTCTACACCAGCACAGAGACCCACCGCAGGGCGGCACGTAGCGGAGTCTTCGGTAGCAGGTAGCCGACAGCTGACTCAGGGTTCCAGGCAGACCAGACCTACCTGTGGCCGACTGCACGACTCAGGCTCAGTTGTGCGGGGAAGCCGGGGTGGAGTCAGAGCCAGGCGTGCCGAGAGTGGGCAGTGTTACTCCTGTGGCGGGATTGGTCACATGGCTCGTGACTGTCTGACCCGCCATGCTGATGATCAGCAGTTAAGTGAAGAACCTCCCAGGCAGAGGCAGAGGTTCGACCGTGGCGGTCCGCAGGGAGGAGGCGGACGAGGCAGAGGAGCTGGACGAGCAGCCGGTGGTGGGCGACGCTTTGAGGCTCTTCCACCACCACCACCAGGAGGTCCACCCCGACCGCAGGGGAGAGCTCAGCTTCAGGCAGCCGAGGCCTTCGATCATGGAGCTCTGGGAGCCGATGGACAGGAGCAGAACTAGTGGATAACATCCTTTGTACTTATGGTTCCTTGTTGCTTTTGTGTAGCGTCTTGTATTATGAGCTGCAATAATAAAATACGCATACCTTTGTGATATTTTCGTTCCTTTCCTCTTTCGTGATGTTACTAAGAGGTTCCAGTTTTGGCTGTTGACTTGACCCTCACTTGTGAGACATCTACTGGAGGAGACCCAGTTACCACACACTGATGCCGACAGTGTGACTCAACCCTTGGAGGCGAGAGTAACGGTTGAATCTCTTAGTAGTAGCGTCGAGGCCTTACGACGTCATCCTTGGTATGGATTAGTATCATCCATGTTAGGATTGACTGTTTTAGGCAAAGAATGTGGTTCATCCAGGGGATGAGACCAGATTTCTCTTTTCGGCAAAGAAGAAATCTTGCAGCTCTTGTGGGACCTGTGATGGTCCAGGCCACGACAGAGAAGGTCCAGGTCATCCAGGAGCGGATGAGGACAGCTCAGAGCCGGCAGAAGTCATGCGCTGACAGGAGGCGGAGGCCACTGGAGTTCGAGGATGGCGACCACGTCTTCTTGCGGGTCTCACCTTGACGTGGTATTCAGAGATTTGGCCGAGGCGGCAAGTTATCTCCGCGCTTCATCGGACCCTTCCAGGTCCTCAGCAAGGTTGGTGAGGTTGCTTATCGCCTGGCTCTACCACCTCAGTTGCACCGGGTGCACGACGTCTTCCACGTATCCCAGCTGAGGAGATACGTGCACGACCCGACACACATCATTGATCAAGGGGAGCTTGACGTTGACGATGGGGTGACTTTTACGGAGGTCCCGGTGGAGATAGAGGATCGACAGGAGCGGGTCCTGCGTGGGCGATCGATTCCTCTTGTGCGCATTAGATGGCAGCACGGGAATCTCCAGGAGAGAACATGGGAGCGGGAGGCTCAGATGCGTGCTCAGTACCCTCATTTTTTTCCCTAGTTTTTGATGTAACTTTACGGGGACGTAAATCCCTGAGGTGGGAGTAATGTAACGACCCGTAAAATTCAGGGGAAATTTTTTCTTATTTTTCTTTAGAATTTTACAAGAGCGCGGTTTCAGACGGCATCTGCTTCCGAGGCCCGGAGTGCCCGAAATTAATTTCCGAAGTTTGGCTCGGGTACGTTCAGTGAACGAACGAGCGGGTTTTCCTAACTTTTGTTCCGGTGCTCGGAATTGAAATCCGAGGGCACCGATTAACTAGCAGCACCGATATTCGCTTAAAGAGACCTTTTCGGGAGTTGCGTTTGTTGCGGGTTGAAAGTTAGTTTTGGGGTTTTTAGTTTGAGTTAAATAAAATTGTGTAGAACAATTTTATTAAATCTTGTTAAAACCTATCAAAGGAGGTTGGGAGTGGGACCCACACCCACTTAACCTCCCTTGGGAGGATTAAGTGTGGTGGGGCCCACACGAACCCCTAAACCTTTCAAATTCTCCCAACTCCCTTAACGCCTCATTTATTGGCTTAAGTTACCTTTTTAATTATGGGAGTTAAACCCTTTTGAATTTCAAACATTTGAAATTCTTTTGTGTTATGTGTTAATAAAATAAGATGTTGTCTTATTTTATTTTGGGTTCTTTGTTTGTCTTCTTGAGAGGTGGAGAGATTTTCCTTCTTCTCCTCCAACTCTGACGAAGAACTCGAAGAACGTTCATCTTGACGAAGAACGTTCAAGCTCCGACGAAGAACGCCGCACCTCCATTCTTCGCTTCCCGTGTCAACTAAAGGAGACACCACTTCTTCCTCGGACAACCTTCGTTGGCGTACAAGTTCCGCCAACGACGTGTCTCTTCGAACGCATCCCTTCGTCATCGGATTTGACGAACGGCTACCGCGACGCCCGATCTCCGCGACGCCGTCTTCCACGGAACGTAGACGAATCTTCGAACCTTAAACCAAGGTAGGGGTTATTGATTCAATATTTATTTATTCCATTTCTTGATCGTGGATCTCGCAATGTCTAACGTGTGGCTTGAATTATTTAATGTTGCGTTATTATTTTAACGTGAGGGGGCCAGACCGCATGAACACGGCCGAACACCCTCCATCGTTCTTGTTTATTCTTGCGGGTGGAAGCAAGTAGCGTGGTGCCGTCGCACCACGCGGATGATCGTGCAAATATTTTTACGCGGCGCCGTCGCGCTACGCCGAGGAAGAATATTCAAGAAGGCGACGCCGTCGCGCCGCGTTGAATGGAATCAAGGCACGGTGAAAGGGGCGTGGTGTCGTCGCACCGCGCCGGACGACGAACACTGCGGCCGGTTCCGGGCCGCGGCGGGACGAGGAGACCGCGGCCGGTTCCGGGCCGCGGCGGAAGAGAAGACCGGCGGCCGGGCCGCCGGCGTCGGAAGCCGAAGAGGGGACCGGAATTTCTGGTCCCGTTGGAGAAAACCGGCCGCCCAGCTGGCCGGCCGGAAGGCATTAAACTGGGGGAATTAATCCCCCGGCCAGCGTGTAAAACCCCCCTCTTTAAGAGGGGGGGGCGGTTCCATGAAAGGGGGGGAAACAGCCCCCCGGTTTTGTTCCAGCCGGCCCCCACGTGCGGGGGGGGGGGGGGGGGGGGTTTCATGCAAATGGCGCGGCAGAAAGGCCGCGCCGCCATCCAGTTAGCGGGGGAATTAAATTCCCCCGCGCGCAGCCTCCTCGCGGCGACAAGCCGCCGCGGCACCCCCGCGCCGCCCCAGCGCGCCGCCGCGCCGCCTCAGCGCACCGCCTCCGCGCGCCGCCGCGCCGCCTCAGCGCGCCGCCGCCGGCCGCCGCGCCGCCGCCGGCCACCGCGCCGCCCAGGGGGGGGTCGGGCCGGGTCGGCCCGGACCCGGACCCCCCCGTTTCGAACCAGAATCGGTTTTTGGCCCATAACTTGAGCCTCGGACCTCCGATCGATGAACCGTCAGCGGAAACGCGATCCTTGGATCGAGACAGTCGTTTCGGTATATCGCACTCAAGGTTTCGGGTTACTTTGAGTTCGGCCGGGTTGGTTCGTTCACGAAACCAACCGGGCCTTCGGAGCGGAAACGCTCATATCTTGAGCTACGAACGTCCGATTGACGCGCCGTCAATCGCGTTGTGTTCCTCTTAGTGAGACGAATCTTTTGGTATACTCCGCCCGAGGTTTGGACGCAGGTGGAGTATGGCTGGGTTGGTTCGTTCACGAAACCAACCGGGCCCTCGGAGCGGAAACGCTCATATCTTGAGTTCCGGACGTCCGATTGACGTGCCATCGACTTTGATGGAATCCTCTAAGTGAGACGGATCTTTTGGCATACTCCGCCCGAGGGTTGGACGCAGGTGGAGTACGGTCGGGTTGGTTTTGCCTTAAAAACCAACCGGGCCCCGGGAACGAAAATGCCAATAACTCTCAGACCGGGCGTCCGATCGACGCGCCGTCTGTTGCGTTGAGTTCCTGTTGACGATACGGAACTTTTGGATACATCAACTCTGGACTTTGAGACAGTTAATGTATCAGCCTCTCGGCTCGTGGAGCGGATCCTCCGAACGACCTTGCTGTGTGCGGGAACCCTAGTGCTGGCTGCGACTGTTACTGTGACTACTACTGCTACTGTGACTGCGACGACGACAGTACAGAGATCCTGTGTGGATTCGACGACGACGACTACAGCACTCAGTGATCCTACGTGGAACAGTGCTACCGAACCTGTGTGAGCTGAATCTTCTGTTTACCTAGGGCGGTGGAGCGCTTGGGTGTAGCGGCGGACCCGTTGTACTTGACAGTGGTGGTGCGCTGGGATGCAGCAGCAGACCCTTGGCGGTGGAGCGCTTGGTTGTAGCGGCGGACCCGCGATACTCTACGGAGCGTGTGCGCTTGGTTGTAGCGACAGACCCGCGACGGTGGAGACGTGCGTGCGGAGTACGGAGACCGTGTAGATGACTGAGACCTGACGACTGCTTGACCGACACGACTTGGAGTGAGTCGACTAGCCCAGTCGACGGAGCGCCCAGTAGTTGGCAGCAGACCCACGGAGGACGGAGCGCCTGTTAGTTGGCAGCAAACCCGCGATACTCGACAGGAGGAGTACCTCAGTAGGCTATCTGGGTGAGCGCCCGGTATTTGGCAGCAGACCCTCAGCGGATGGAGCGCCCGGTAGTTGGCAGCAGACCCGCGGTACTCGACAGGAGGAGTACTTCAGCAGTCTTAGGTTAGTGAGCAGTACCTCGGAGTCGTGACTGGACCACTGTACACTTCAGAGTTGGGGCTCTTCAACATTTACGGTTTCGATAATGAAAATCCTGGTTTGAGCTGAGTCAATGATCTTTGTGATTCCTCATGATTGAGATGGGTCGCTTGATAACTTTGGTATATGTATGGGCATATACCCGGGTAATGGTTATCCGTTGATTTCATAAACTTGTTATAATCTGTGTGGATTTACTGTTTACTCTTCTTTGTGGATTGGGTTGTTCTTGGGCTCGGTGTTGGAGCCGAATGGAAATTGATGACTTAGGTACATGTATGGGCATATACCTAAGCAGTGTCAGTTGTTACTTCGTGATTGTTAATTTTCTTCGTGGTTTATCCTTTGCGGATTTGAGAGACCTTCAGGGGTCTCGGGGTCCCTACTGAGTAGCTTATACTCACCCCTGCACGGGCTTGGCCCGCACTACGTTGTGTTGGTTGCAGACGACGGACAACGTTGACCTTAGCTGAGACTTACAGAGCGGGACGGTACCCGGAGGTGGACCACTGGGCGGGACGTGCACGGAGCGGACTGCGGGACCCGTGGAGCAGAGGAGCTATCTGTACTCACCCTTCAGGTGGGATTTCCAGTGGACAGCTCGGAGTAGCGGCTTTTACTTTTCAGTTGCTGTTTTTCATTTTCGAGTTGTACTTTACATTCAGTTTGGGTTTGTATACTGGCCCATTTACTTTTCCGCACTTTCAGTAGTACTCTGTTTTTGTTTAGTGTTTACTTTCCGCTAGCCTACTCTGTGGTGTTTGTTTTACTTTTCAAAGGAAATGCCTTCCCTTTTTGCTGGGATTTACGCCTTGGTGCTAGTCGCCAGCCCCTGGCCTATGGAAGGCGGGCTTGGGGTAGTCACGGCACGGACCCCGAGGGCGGGTCGTGACAAAATAGAATCAAAATCATTAATATTCTATAAATTTGTTGTGAAATCTGTTTTCGTTGGATTATTTTATCTCTCCCAGAAAAAAAATCCTCAAATAAGTATGAATGTATCTCCAAACATTGATTTCTGGTCATCTTAATTATTCTGAATACTATTATTTATATATAACTTGTTTACTAGTTCGTCATATATTTCTAAAGCTATGAACATATCCTTTATAAACCCAAAATAATTTATGACAGTTAGGATTACAATCTAATGGTGGCCTTTTATATCTTCTTTATATCTTCATAATGCGTTCAATGAATAAAAATAATAATTCATGATATATTTCAGGTCATATATGATAGATCAAATCATATAAATTTATGACATTCTTCTCATCCTCTCTCTCACAGATTATTTTGAGTACATATTTTAATTGATAAATTTATTCCATTTGATAATAGAATTTACACCATTTATATTGTTCCATACTAAATATCATTTAATTATTTTAAATTTATGTACTGTTAAATTGTCCAGGTTAACTATTAGATCTATCAATAATGATATTGAACCCTGTAATATATGAAACATATCCTATGTCATTCAAGATGTAGAAATTTTTCAACCATGAACTAAAATACTTTAAGACTATCACCTCATTTAAAAAATCAATATTTAGAAAATATGTACTTCTATTAATATAGTTGCAATAAGGAAACAAAATTTAAATACATGGGTTACATTCAATCTTTGTGAAATAAAATTACATTAAAGATTCATCAAAGTGAATTCTTGATGATTTTTATGCATTCATCAGTTGCGAAAATGGTTGTATGAAATAGTTTCACCTTATTAGAATTTCTTAGAATTGATAAACCATTATGTGGCGTCATATAGGTTTCTTCTATAATTTTCCACTATGGTGTTGTGATATTTTTATTTTCTAAAAATATATCATGTGATTTATCTTTTCATTCTCCCAAGACCCCTTCTTATTATTGTAGTTAATTTTATATTAAGTGTTTTTAATGGGGTTTTATGTTTTTTTTTCACTCAACTACGATATTTCAATTCATCCATATTTAACATTTATGATGAATTTTATCTTATATCTAGAAAAATAATCATTAAAAATAATTTCGATACATAGTGTTCGGCTATGTCAATCATTTAGATATGTCAATCATCTATTTAACAAAATTTAACATTTTAGTTAGCAATAATTATTAATATAATACATGATAAATGAATAGATCACTTAATCAACTATGTGATTAATGACTATGTTGATGAAATCACTACATCGAATTAGAAACAACAAGAAATATGAAATGTGAATCATGTTTATCGATTGATTTCTTTGCAAGGATCTAATTGGATATATGATTCATTCGGCTATATATATTTCAAATATGTGATTAGAATATATAGAAAATCACCCATGTGAATTTTATTTTTGTGACCAATTCATCTAGTTGAATATAGATACATTAATTTAGACTACTTGGTAATCTGAAATTTTTTAATTTATTTTATGGACCAATTATTCATTACCATTTGATTATTTAATGTGAAAATTTATTCTCATTCAAATTAATTATATAATAAACTACAGATTTATGTTAAAAATATTTTTAATGTATATTTTACAAATAATGAAATCCAAATAAAATATTTTACTTACAAAGTCGTTTTTATCAATGTGATTTTTTTTGAAAATAACAACTACAGTTTCATAAGATGTCACTGGTTTTTCATATGTTTCATTCAAAATAATTTTGACGAACATATAAGAATATATTAAGTTAAATTATACAGTATATAAGATAATTATAATCACTCTTTGAAAACCTTATGTACAACTTCTCTATGAAAATAAAAAGAAGAAGAGTAATCATGTTCTCCACAGTTTTACATTCAAGATTAACAATTATTTACTTCGAATACTCCCATCAACTATTAACCATTATTATTTTTCTCTTTGAAATATATTCAATTATTCAATTTTAATATTTATATTTTATGCTTTGTCCTGAAATATATATCATAAATAATTCTCACTTATAGATGTAATTACTTAATATATGGAGTTGTTAATGTTTTATTTTTATAATTCCTTATATGAACCTAAAAATACTAATTGATTTTTAACATGTGACATTTAATTTCAAATAGTTTCGTAGTCTCTATGAAAATTAATTTTACTAGTGAAATCAATAAGATTTAGTATTTTAACTTTTCTTAGTGTAGTAGGGTATTTCTATTCCACAAAATACTATAAGTTTAAAATATAAAATATTTTTATTTTTATATTTTTCTATTAAAATATATGTTATAAAAATAATATATTGGAAACATTATTACCCTATATGTATTGTTTAATGTGAATAATATTTTAAGAACACAATTAACCCCCCCCCCACATCTTTAGTTTTTGGGTATCTCTTCTATGTCCCATAATTATTATTGAATGTATAGAGTCAAGAGTAATCAACTCTAAAAGGACTATATCATAAATATCATTTTAAAAAGGCTATTATAGATGAAAAAATGGAAGGTATTTCTATGGTTACAAAAGTAAATTTAATTGGAGAGAATTTTTTATGTTGGAAAGAATTAATAATTTTTTATTTCAAGAACCATGACTCGATGGTTTATAGTAATTTTATTAATACATAAAAAGTTCATAAAGGAGAACAATCAAAATGGGATACTATTGTAGAATGTTAGTATGATGCGAAAAAAATATCTGAAATGATATTATATGTGGATACAGTGAATATGAATTAAATTTTATTTTTAATGTTTTACAAAATGTGAGATATGTGTAACTATGATGATATCATATTATAGTACTGATAATGTATGACAAAAAAGACCTAAACTGGGAAGTTAATATTTGAAACAGTCATAGGAATTTATTTAAAATACATAATGTTGATGAATAAATAATTGATATAAATTGAGAATAATGATTCTTATCAACGAGAACCAACTCCGTAACAAGATTATCCATTAATTGTTCCATTGGTTAATCTTTAAAAATAGATTTTAATTTAAACAGATATCCTAAAATATAAAATTGAAAAAAAAATATAATAAATAAAATTTATTTAAAACTCTATATGTGTGATGAAGAAATTGATGTAGATGATGGTGGGAATAAAATTTTTTTAATTTAGAATTATTCGTTGGAATTTACTACTTTATATAATTATTATAAGAGAATAGGTATTAATGATTAGAAATCGTATAATGAGGATACACCAAATAGTATTGATATAGATATAATGATTACACTATTTTCTATCCTGTTTATGAAATTCATTAAATGAAAAAAGTATTCAAGAAATTCTTCTACAAGTATAGAATGTAATAGGGATTTTATAAGGAAGTCAGGTCCTATTATTGTAATATGTTTGGAAATATCAAAACATATTTTTTATAATATCAACAAAAATGAATATCTATCAAGAAATACAAATCAAAATCACAATACAAAAATAATGGTCAAATAGATATGAAGGACACATTTAGTGCCTATGGGTATTATAGTGATCACGGATCATCAAAATAAGAAGATAAATTACCAAATCAAAAGGATAACAAGTTCTTTATGGAATAATATTATGAGGTATTTACATTTTACTATTATAGTAATTAATGTGATTTAGAAACACAATATATTAATTTTTAAGAGTTGAATAAATTTCATTCAATGATAAAAACTAAATACTTTTGTTTGAAATATAAAAATAACTCCGTAAAAAATTATTATATTTAATATATTATTGAACAATATTTTTGCGAAAAATGAAAATTATGACGGAAATTATTTTTGTCTCTAGTTATGAAAGAGGTAATTTAATTAAAGTATTATAAAAATAAGCATGATAATTTAATGATGATTCTGATTTACATAGAAAAGAGGGAAAATTGGATGAGGAAGGGTGGGGTTGATATTGTTATAGCTATATAAGGTTTCAAAGGTTTATGGTAAGGCTTATTTTGTAAACCAATAAAGACCATATTTTTTTATAAAAGCATATATCAAATAAATATTTTTATTCCTTCTTCTATTTAAAGAATAGATGAATAATACCTTGCAGAGTTTCAATGAAAATGTATAATGGATAGTAATTTTCACACTAAGGTGTTCTGATAATAATTTTCTATTGAATTTTTATCATTTATGGAATATAAATTTCATCAGTTAGATTTATTGTAAATATGAAATTAGTGATTCATTAATACTATTATTATTTTCAATATAATGATTTATAAATTATCCCATGTTTCATAAATTTGAATAAATTATGATAAAATTATTTTCATGTTAAAAATTCATACTATGAGGTTATGTTTATGTTATATGATGTTCATCCAACATTAAATATCCCACAAATTAATATTTACAAAGAATAAAAATGGAGATGCATATGAAAATAATTTGACAAATTTATACTTTTCAGAAACACTTTATAAAAAAGTCCTTCTGGAAAAAGTAAAATTATACAATTTATGGAGGATTAACATCTCATACAATGTATATCCAACGAACATGTTTAATGTTATGTAGTTAATTTCTCTACATAGATTTTCAAGTGGATGTTTTTCTATAATTATTATATAATAGAGGATAGTGTATAAATGAAAATACATTGAGAATTATAGTTAAAATAACTTGATGGAGGATGTTTCTAGAAATACATCTAAAAATATTCAATTAGTTGTTTAATGGAACAATTTTTTATATTCTAAATAGATACAATAATTTTTACAACATTTCAATCAGAAAAATTAAGGGTTTGATGTTTAATAGGTTCAAAGGTCATTCTGAATCACACTAAAAGATATTAAGTGTAATTATAGAAATATGATCTTTCAATGTTCGAAATAACATTAAAGGAATATCTATGATTCATTATGCAGAATAAAGATGTATTTTGAAGGTTATGGATACATGAATTCATAAGATGCTTAAAAAAACTTATCCTTTCATTGAGATTCAAAATTTTTTATCTTTTAACTGTGACTTTTTAATTTCAAGTGTTTGTGATGTTTTAAAGTAAAATTTGGTTCACTCCATTATTTATTCATGTGGATATATATAAAATCGGTGTCTACAAGCACCAAAATTGAGGATGTGGACATTTCACATGCTTAAATTTAGATGTTCTGAAGAAATTATTTCATATAGAGTTACCATGTAAAATTCAAAAAAAATAATATTTGAGAATGAATGTTTTAAAAAAATTCTATTTGTTAATTTTTAATAATATTAAATCACAGACAGAAATATGATTTGTGATTAGAGTCAATGGGTAGATGAAGTAATAAAATGTTTTCAATCAGGTTGAATATAAACATTATATAGAGATGTTAATTTTCTAAAAGAGATTACAAATTTTGTATTAATTTATATAAGGCACTCAATTGAGGTTTCTTGATAGACGATTAGATAGGGAATCAAGACCAATCATAAATGGAATGATGTTTATAAATAATGTGGATATTAAGTAAAAATCTATTTCTGGGAAAACATTTGATGAATAATAACATACATTAATTGAAATAGTAAAGAACTAGAACAAAAATTTAGGTGAGAAATCTAAACTTTTAGTGAAGTTTTAAATATTTTATTACACAATGATTGTTACATATTTATATTTTTTGGGATAAAAAACCATTTTTACTATATTTAAATACATGTGTATGGATATTTCCTATTTATTGAAAACACATAAAAGTATTGGTTTTAGTGGATTTTGTGGTCTTGTATTATTTCTGAACTACGCTTAGAACAAGATACACTTATGAGTATTCAATATTATACATTCGTATATTCCCATTTGATGTGATTTTTTTTCATAAGAATGTAATAACACTTTAATATAAGGTGGTGTTTTCATTAATAAACTAACTATAAAAATTAATATTAATTCACACAATCCATTTCTCAGTGTTCATGCAGATCACGATTGTTCCTTTAATGTGGTATTTGATAAAATTTTACCTTCATTTATTATATAGGGATGTTTTATGAAAAATAATGATACCATGGATTTTTATCATTTTGAAAATGTAAATAATATTTATTTATCGAAGGATCTATAATATTTTTAAATATTGAATTATTTCATAACTTTAGTTTTATGGTAAATTTGTTCTTTAATCAACTATAGTTTGTTTCCCACCAGGTACTATAGTGTTTAATTAAACATATAATAATAATATAATTTATAAAACAATGGGTGAGTTAGTAATTCTAGACATTCCACACATATTTCACGTGAGTTCTGTAGAGGTAAATGAATTGGAACAACCAAAATCATCTAAGTTAATTTTAATTAATATCTATGGTGGAAATAAAAAAGAGAATAAGGAAAATTAAAAAAATGTAGAATGATGTGAAATTATTGTAATATGGGTGATTATGAATATATTTATAATTTATTTACTCTATTTAATGACATTTTTAACACCCTAATATGTTTTGGTGATATTTTGTAAGTTTAAAACATTTATAAAAGATATTATAAATTCATCCTGATAAATTTTATGAAAAATATTCTTCATTAGAAGAAATTGATCTGGAAACTCTAACATTGGATGATATATATATAACATAGATCACATATGATGTGAGATGAGTAAATGTTATAAAAAGCAATGAAAAGGCTAATATAAACATTTCATAAAAACCTAACAAGAAAAGGAAATTATAATAAATTTATCAAAAATAAGATACATACTCATACATAATTGATTAAATAAGTAAAATAATTATTAATTTATAACTTATATTTATAAAAATTTGAAGTTATGTACATAATTGTACAAAGGGATGTTACAGCTGAAATATTTTGGTTGTGGAGTTATTTTACATTTTACTGAAAATTTCACATGTCAAAAGTGTGATAATGAATGTTGTCAACATTAGAAAAATTTATATAGATCTATACAAGGTAACATATTAAATACTATATTCAAACAATATGAAAAGATAATTAATTCTATAAATATAATAGGATTTATTATTTTACTAAATATAATGAAGATAATAATACTAAAGAAGATGATTATAACATAATGTTGATGTTGTTGAAAAAAATTTCAATGAAAAAATGATTGAGTAAAAATTCATTTGTTTTTATTGATGTTGATTATAATTAAAAGATACTAAAATGGAGTTTATAATGAAGAGATAATTGAAATAATATCTAGAGAATATTATAAGGCTTCAAAAGGGATAATAAGAAGTTAAAAAAGGGAAATATTTTAGTATATAATGGACATTATTCCATAAAATATAAATATATATTTCTAATATAAATTGATGATCTAATGGAATTTCCTGATGAAAATAAAATTCTTAATATCAATATTGAGGAATAGTTTAATGTAAATGAAGAAGAGTTATAACATATTCTATAAAAACTATCTATAGATGACTTAGGAGTAAAAAATTCTCAAAACATAGTTATTGAAGTTACTAAATGTTTTCTGATGCTCATATCTTTAAATTATTAACATAATTAATCCTCATTGTTTTATTAAAATAATTGATATTCTCAAGATAATAAGGATTTTATTAAAACAATAATATTATGAAACATTATAAGATATGAGAACCAAATATTTAAATGCTTTCAAATTCATGAAAAAATATACTAAAAATATATTTTTGTTTTGGATAAGAAAAAAATTTCATGAGATAATCAAAAAAATTCCAATGGAATACCAAATTTTAATATGTGAAAATTTATGAAAATATGAAACCCAACTCCCTGAAGATTGTAATTTTCCATATAAAATTTAAATTTTATTTTAAAAATAGTAATTATTGGGGATATAGGCACACATAAAATTTTTGTTGGTTTAATCACCAATGTAATATTTAATCCAATAAAAATTGAAAGTAATGTTTAAGGGGGATTCAGCCAAATCATTGTTGGAAACATGAGAAATCTTGTTATAATGAGGAAAATAGATTCTAAAAATTTAAACTATTTGTAAATAATTTGATCAACCTATAAATCAAGATAACTAATTTTATATACTAATTCAATGATTAAAAAAATTATATAGGAAATCTAAAGAAACATATGGGAAGAATAATATAGAAATGGTAAGTCCATATTAATTGAAACAACTCTAAAATCGTTATAGAGATAATGACTGTAAATATTAGGGAGTGTTTTATATTCACACCTTATGAGAGATTTGATGTTAATAAGGAATGTTAATTATTGTAAAGAAAGTATTTTAACTTTTGGAAATAATTATTGACTTATAATCAAATGCATTGGATATACAGTCATTGAGGAATAATTATAAAAATCCAAAAAAGTCTTATTCATTATTCAGCTGAAACACATTTTTATATATTCCTTGTAAATAAATTTTTTATGTTAATTGTTTTTCCCTAATATTATTTTTTATAAATAGTATATAATATTTAAATTTTTTTATTGGAGGCGAATTAGAAAAGCTAATGTTGTATCATGTTTGGTATGTGAAAATATCATGTAATCTTGAAATGATGGGTGAAAATAAGTCATGGAATAAATGGTTTGGTAAAATGCGGTAGAGTAATATGACAATAATAATGAATAATGAAAATATTTGTGATATTATTTATATAATGATAATAAGATGTTGGTGTTTTACACATTATATGAAGAGGATGTTTACAAAATCAATATATAAGAATGATTATAAATGATCAACTCATCCCCTGTTGCCGATACATTCTAATATTTCTGGTCCCAAGTGTAAAAAATAAAAACAATTATATAATTACTTAATTTATATAATTAAGGAAATTACATTATTTACAAGTATTATGATGTTGAATCATAAATCAAAGGCTCTATATTTTTTGAAGATTTTCAGGTGATGTGCAAAAAAAGAATATAGATATTCTCTAAAGAATATTTATACTAATTATAGTGAATAATTTCAATGTTGAACGTTCTATGATTATTTTGAAAATAATATAATTACTCAAGAGTCTAATGCATCATACAAACCACATCATAATGGGGTCACTGAAGAAGAAATATTTTTTGGTGGATATGGAATGTAAAATGTAGTTTAAATTGATAATTCTCATTATTTTTTTAGGAAACATATCACTACAGAAGTTAATATTCAAAATCAATTAATCTATAGGGAAACAATAATATGAATCCTTAAAATTTGAATTTTAGATAAAACCCAACATTGATTAATTTAAGAGTGTTTGAGAGTCTTTTTATTATAAAATTTAGTGCTGAGAATATTCAGATGTTTGATAAAGAGGTTTTTAAAATAATCTTTTATAGATCACATCTAAATTTTAGATGATACATGTGTAATAAAAATGAAATAATAACCATCATTGACTTTTTAGATGGGGAATTTAATTACTAAGGTGATAAAAATTATTCAAAAAAAGTTATACATATATATGAATGGAAGGATGAGGTGTTTATAGTGGAAAAATAATGAAATTAATAATGATAATAATAATATTAATGATTTTAAACATGATGATTTAGACTATATGATATAGAGTGGGTTGGAAAAAATACATACATCTCATCCTATATTGAGGATACAAGTGAAATATTATAACATCATTGAAGATGAACCAAAAAATTATCAAACAAGAAAATCATGAATATTATTTTCACAAACATATTTATATACAGAGGTTCATCCAAAATATTTTGACGAGGTTATAGAATATCAAGACAATATTGATACCGCGAATAATGAACTGGACTATATAGATAAAAAAATATACTTGGTGTATTTTACCCAAACATATAAATAATTATTAGATTACTAAAAATTTGATTTTTTTTAAAATAGGTTAAATGAGAAAGTTGAAGTGATATGAAACAAGTAATGAATTCCATATAAAGATTAATCCCATATTCAAGGTATTTAAATTAATCATATTTTTCCCCAATTGTATTATTATAAACCAACAGAATAATACATGTTATTTCGTGAGAATGGATATATAAAATTCTCCCTGTGTATTTATTGTAAGCATCTCACTTTTTAGAGATTGATGGAGACATTTATATTCACCAACAATGTGGATTAATTCATTGGAATGGATGATGTTATATTTAATATTTGAAAAAGGATTTTTCTGGGATGATGAATGGTATGGGATATTTGATACCCAAAATTAGTTTTCTTGATAAATAAGTTAACCTTATATAAATGAAGATATTACTGAAACCACCAAATAAAATTTAATCGATATGTTTTCCTCATTGCAATTTTTTACTGTGATAAAATCACATTTAAATGGAATTGATAATAGAATATTGAATTGATTATTTGGGAGATGTAGAATATTTTTTAAATTTCAAGTATGGGATAAATGAAATAATATCTTGGCCTCTAAATATCAAAAATGAATAATTATATTTTCTTATATTAAATTAATTTTACTATGAATCATTTAGAGAAGTTTTACATAGGAAATTTAATGATATTTACCATGTCAATTTTAGTGGGAATTGTTTTTTCAAATGATGTGGAATGAAAAAGAAAAATATTATATGATTATAAAATTTATTTAAATCTTATTAAATATAATCTATTATTGTTGAGATATAGCATATGTTATTACATATTTTTTTATACATCATTCTGATTTAAAATAATATCATAAAATTTCTAGAAAAAAATCAATAGATATATCAATGGAACTACTTATTTTTTGTTGAAATATGAAAACATAAAATATACTATTATATTTGGTTATATAGGTGTAGTTTTTTAAGGGTGTGAATATTTTATAAAATCCAAATATAGGTGGGTTTATTTCATTAAAGAAATATCTCTTTTCTTCAATACTATGAAATAGAATTTAGTAACTCTAAATATATTGTAATATGAACATGTTTTTGGAACTCAATATACAACATGATTTATGTTATTGAACACATAATTGAAAGCCATTTTATTGAGATGTTGTTTCCTTTTCTCTTATGATATGATAATTAATGTTATATAAATATCAAAAAAAAATTAAGTGAATCCTTATCATTCCTTGAATAATGATATAAAATATCACATAATCAAAGATATTATGGAGAATAATTAAATATTATTGTTGTTTGTTCCAAAAATGGAAGATGTTTCAATTATTTTTCTTAAAATTTTTCCGATGAAAATATTCCATAAAATGGGTTTCTCACAGGAATATAAACTATTCATCTTCATGTATATAGAATGAAAATCCTTCATCTCTTCATAATTTCATTCGGTAGTGGTTTCAAGGGGGAGAAAAATATTTTCAAATATATTTATCCCATGGTATTTGTTTTACCAATCATAGGAAGAAATGTATTTTTTGGGTTTGTATAAAATGGGTAAGCTCTGAATTCAAAATATTCAACTATTTAAATATTTTTTCATGTTTATAAATTAAAATTAGTTTCTATGGGTTAAATATTAGTTCTTTGTGAATGTTTCAACTGGAATAAGATGATTCATCTAGTTTTTATGGAAGGTTTCTTAAGTCACTACTTTGTTAAAACAAGGTATTATCCACTAATTAATATTGTTTTCTAAACCCTGTTTTCTATTGTATGATTATAATATTTTATAATTAACATATTTCTTGTGTGATAATGTTTATTTTTTTATGTTACTAAGTTGACAACAAATTATAATGAAGGATATTGTTGGGATCAGGAAGTTTAGAGGTTCATTTGTTTGAGATGGTAATGGTAAATAATATTGTTTTTGGATTGTTTTGTCTAAATAATAATACAATATTTTTTTGTTAACATAAATAATATAATTAGTTATTTATCCATAGATTATTTTTTCAATGGATGAAGAAAACTAGTAAAAAAATTTATAAAAAAATCTAATAAAATATTTATCTAAACTATGATATATAGATAAAGATGATATACATAATTTTTATCATTTATTAATTACAATGATTATATGACATAGTTTTGGTGAATATATATATAGTGATAATTTTTGTTTTTGTAAATGTTTCAAATATAATAAGTTGTGAATGATATCACTATCCATGAATTTTAAGGAAATGTGACACTATCTCTTGTATATAAAATAACTATACTATTAAATTTTGATGAAATTCAGTGGAGTTCATTGAATATAAAATATAAAATAAAGGAATGATTCTAATGTTTGAAAAGAGATATGTTGAAGAAATTCATCATAAAAATTCCATTAAAATTAATTCATCATCAAATGAATTCATTCTAGGAGATTTCCATTGAGATGAATTGTAGTAGATAAACATCTTATACAACATCTATCAGTCGATGGTGTATGAATTTGTGTAGTTAAATTTTATCCAAAGGTTGTTGGATGGATTTTTTTAATAAGATCATCAGATAAAGGTTAGAGTATGAAAGAATTATACAATGAACTCATATGTATGAAATCAGATGGAGTTAGTTTCTAGAAAGGATTTCATGAAGTTCCTAAATCCTTTTTAAAGGAATAATTGAAATGACAATTAATTGAAGAAGTAATTATTTAATGTGTCAACCATATTTTTAAGAGGATTATTGTTTTCATAGTTCAATGGTATTTATGAAAATTTGATAAATAAATTACGTGAAAGGATTAAACAATTATCTTTTAATGTTACGAATATAATTTCAGGTAGATGCTTGATTTAGGCCAAGGATGAAGGATGTGTTTTAGAGGTTCTGGAATCTTGAATTCATGAGAAACATCAAGAATTACCTACAATATTAAGAAGAATCCAATGCAATTATTTTGAGTTAGACATGTCAATTTATCTTATTTTTATTGTTTTAAAATAAATTATTCTTCAACCTTTTCATATTCTTATAGTAATAAATAAATAGGGTGTTCTCTCACACCAGAATTGATAATGTGTATTGTTCACTGGTGTAAATGCTGTAGTGTTACTGAAATTTTTTCAAATAGATTTATCAGAATAAATTATATTATACAATATTTGAGTATTAAAATTTATACAATGTAATCTCTTGGTTGAGGGAAAATAAGACTATATCAAAAATTAAGTCTGGAGGTATGATTAGAGGAAAAATGTAAAAGGAACTAGAAAATTCTATATATTAGGTGTAATGGAAATAATATGGGTTTAGGTTAATGTCATGACATAAATTAAGAAATTTTTCTTCGTTTTCATTTTTAAATAGATTGTTGTTTCTAGACAGATGATAGAATAGAGAATCCAAATGTATAATAAATTGTCCAATGTATATATAGAATGTGAAGAAGTTGATCTTGAATGTTTCTGGGAATGTATGTAAACAAGAATGTATTAAAAGAATATTAATGGTAATAAATTATACGGAACATAATAGAAAAAATATATTCAATTGGAGATGGTTTCAAAAAGTTGTTACAAATTATTGCATACATCATTATTGTTCTAGAGGTCATCATAATTATTTTTCTAATTATATTTCAATAAATTATTAACAAAATCCCAGGTGTATTGTAACCACATAAAAAGATTCTTTTCCATGTGTATTTTTTATCAACGAAATATTTTCATAGAATTATATGAACTAGCTACTCTTACTTAGTAGTGATCAATAGAAATATATTTTTCCCATAGTGGAATGTGCATCTGTTATTTTTTAAAAAAAGTAATAAATCAGTAATATGGCGTGAATATTATTTTAATAATATTGAATGTATAAAAAATAACCAATAATTCAACTCCTCCATCTCTCCGTGGTCACATGTATCACAATTCATCTTTTTAAAAATTGCACAATATAAATCCACGGAAAAAAATAAAATCCAAAAAGTAAAAATTTTAATATGATTCATTGGATAAAACCTAATGTTATAAAACACTATTTTTCCCTATATCAAAGACAAAACCACTGTGTTATATTATTTTATTTTACGGAACATGTAAATTTGGAAAATGGATTTTTTCTAAGGAATCCTCAATTTTATAGTGATCAAAATTCAAATAATTGATGATATTTGTCAACATTCACACATAGAGTTTTTTAACTATTAAACAATATTTTGATTCAAAATAACATGGATACTATAATTTTATGACCAATTAGAATATATTTCCAAAACATCTCGGTTGGATTATTTCTTTGCTAAATATTAATGTGAAATGGTATATGGTTAGAGGACTTAAATAATATATGAGAGTAGATTTATCAATTAGTAAATACATTTCCATAATTAATATTGGTTAGTCGATTTTCTATTAAATTATGGTGAAAATATTATTATATTTGAATAAGATATAAATCGAATATCAGTTCAAATGATCAATTTTATTTATTTGGATGGATTTAAACATAACATGAAATGTATTTCATTACATGGAAAATCATGTAATTTATATATATATTCCTCTTAATTTATTCAAAAAGATAATTATTATGAAATTATATCACTATGAAGTTTCCATGAGGCAAAATTTGAAAGAAATGTGTTCAATTTTTATTTTCAAAAACAGGGTATAAAAATTAAAATTTCTACCCATAGGACATCTCAATAGAATGATGTTTCAGAATTGAGGAATATAAAGTTGAATAAATGTTATGGGAATTTTTTATGTGAATGTAACATGTCCACTCACATTATTTATAATTATGTAAATACATTATGAAATTCCATTAATAGTATTATAATTTGACATATTTCTTTAGAAAATATCCAAAAAGATATCGAAAAATAGGTAGAAATGTGTTTTCAACATTTAACTATTTGGATGAAAGGTTTTCATTCTAAAAATAATGAGAAATAATGGTAAATTTTATTAAAAGTATAATAATTAAATATTATTTTGTAATTATACAACATTTAAGGATTATATATTTTTCAGTGAATACTCCAATATTTTTGAAGAATGAACTCATGTGAAATGTCAGTAATGTTATAAATTTTATCATTATAGGACAAAAGTGGTTGTGTAAAGTGATTCTTTTAAAATCATGAGACAATGTATTATTTTTTATATTCAAAAGGATAGTGATTTAGAACACGAAATTAGTGAAATCAATCATGATGGTTTGATACAAGTGAACCAAAAAAATTTGTTTCCTAGATATCCAACAGTGGGAAAAAATCAACCCATAGATATTTTAAGAGGAATATTAGATAAAGGATTTTGTACTAGAATATGTGTAGGAATCCTTTTAGAATTCAACACCATTTTATCTCAACATAATACTTTTTTATTATGATGAACCTTAGGTTGATGAGACTTGGGTTTTATCTATAAAAGATGTGTTGAACCAGTTCAATTGGAACAATATATATGAAGTAATTAATAGACCCTCTAATTAACCAGTTATAAAAAAGTGGGTTTTTAGAAATAAAACAGATGATCATGGTGTGATCACAATTAATAAGGCTAGATTTACAGATAATGTGTAAAATCAAGATAATGGAATACATTAGGAGGAATCATTTTCCCATGGAGCTAAATTTGAATCAATTAGATTTATTTTATCTTATGCATCTCATATGAATTTAAAATATATTGTATGGATACTAAATGTACATTTCAAAATGATATTCTTATGGGGGATGATTACATGGATGGAAAACATAGTTTTGAACATCATTGATTTCTATATTTTATATTCAACATACTAAAGCTATTGGATGTCTTAAACTAGTACCTAGAGAATGGTATTATAATTTTATATCATTTATTTTATCAAATTGATATTCCATATGATTGTTTGATCCTGTCATTTTCAAGGAAAAATATCATTTTGGTATAGTTTTGTTCAAATATATGTTAATGGTGTGATTTTTGTTTCTACAAATAAGATACTATTTAATTATTTTTTGAATCTGTTGAATTTTTTTTTTCAAATGACAATTATTGTTGAGATAAAAAAAAATTATAAGATTTAAAATTTATCAACAAGAATTTGTGATTACGCTAAATGAAGGGACATACATACATGACTTACATAAAATATATGGACATTAAAATCAAAACATTAAAGAAACTCTTAAAAGATCTAGTGAAAAGATTGA
This sequence comes from Viscum album, assembly GCA_963277665.1. NCBI lineage: Eukaryota > Viridiplantae > Streptophyta > Magnoliopsida > Santalales > Viscaceae > Viscum > Viscum album. Next base: position 122,784,586 of record OY728151.1, read on the forward strand.
CTTAAATGTAGTTGGGAATCTAGTTTAAAACAATTCATATGGAAACAATATTTCTTAGTAAACAATATTTAACAGTTAATAAATAATTCTTTATGTTTACATTATTCTTTTGATGAATATTTCATGAAATAACTAACACTATGGGAAAACCCGTAAATTGCGATAAGTTATTTGCGACAGGAATAAATCTCATCGCAAATAGTGTTTCGAATATGTTATTTGTGACAGGAATAGGTTCCCCATCACAAAAACATATGTAACACCCCGAAGTTTTCAAACCTCTTAAATGAAATTTGGGCATTTTCTCTTTTTTTGTGCTTTTAAAGTTCTCTCTCTAAAACAATCAGAATGTAAAATATAAAAACACGTAACTTTTATTTAATGAACTCAACACTGAAGAGTCTTACATTTTTCGGGTTACAAGAAAAGCTCACCAACCAAATATTCCAACCAAGAACCCGATTACAATAATGGGAAGACTGCTTAAAACTACTAAGAGCCCGAAAATGCAGTAGGGATTTCGAGCATCCATCATAAGAAACGTAAGGATTGCTGAAGCCACCGCGACCGTGCTCAACACCAAGGGGATCACGCGAACCATCTTCCTTCTCCTTCGGTCACTTGGGGTAAGGGACACCCGAGACCAAACCTTTCTTTTATAAGCACCCTAATATGGCCGTTGCACCCCAAACGGCTATATTTTTGACCGTTGGGTCTCCTTATCCTCTATGTTGACCGTTGGACCTCAAACGACTATATCTTCGACCGTTGTATTCCCAAAGTACCCAATGTTTTGTTTTTAACCGTTACCCAAATAATGTTTAAATTCAGTTTTTTTTCGACATGTTAAAACTTATTAAGTATGGTTTTGAAGTAATTGATAAGTGATATGTATTTTATTTTATAGTTATAATTTTTATATATGTATATATGGTTTTGGTTTATTAGCATAAAATTTGATTAAAGTTAAATTGTTATAAAATTATCGATAAAACTAATACTTTTATAAATTATAATTATACGGCATTATTTAGAGGTTTACATTATGCCAATGAATGAAATATTATGTGGGTTTCGTACTCTTTCAAAAAATGTATGTGTATATATGTACGTGATTATAAATTATATTTACGGTTAGCTTCTCATAAAATTGTTAATGACGTATATTTACCCATTTACAAAATTAATTTATGATTTTCTTTATATAATAATAATAAATAAATAAAACTACACAATTATGTTCTTATTAAAATCTAATTATTTTGTTGCCTTAATTTTGGCATTCTACCAATTTAGAGATAAACTTATTAATTTTAAACACTTTCTTTTTGTTTCAAAATAATCCGAATGTAATTTTTTTTAGTTTATTTATGAAAACATAAGTATATATGTTATTATACTTGAGTTCACTTTTTATTTTATGTATAAAACTTATATATGTGTATTTATATGTTTTGATAAAAATAAATAGAGAAAAATGAAAATACAAATTATGTTTAAAATAAGGGTTTAATAGTCTAATATATAGGGGTATTAATAACCCTTGACTTAGGATAATAATAGTTTATTAATAAGGTTATATTAATGATTTTATAGTAGGTTTAATAAAATAATAAGATAATAGTTTTTTTTATAAGAACGGTATAAAAAAAAGAGAATGAATCGGAGGGGAGGGCCGCGTGTTTAAAATACCCGGGCGAATCTAGAGCCGTCCGATTGCACCCCTCCAATCGCGGCCGTCCGTTCTTTTTATCACCGCGTCGCGTCTTAGCCGTCCGATCTGGACGTATCTAATCCAGGCCGTTCGTTTTTTTTTTCCCGCATCTCCCTCGCGCTGTTTTCTTCTTCCTCAGCGCGCCACTGAACCAGTGTAGAGTAGGCCCTTGTTTCCTCCGCCCGAGCCAACAACAGTCACCCTCCCTCTCTTTTTCTTCCACGAAGTCGGCGCCGCCACTTTAATGCCCATCCTCGGTTCCCTCAACGTCCCCCCCCGGTTGCAGAGTCATCTTCTCCCCTTTTTTTAACTCCCTGTTGCACCGAAGATTCATCTTGGCACCCCAGCTCTCACGATCCCTCCGACATCCGTGACTTCGTCGCCGCCTCGTGCTCTCCTCATCCTCGTCGAGCAAGTAAGGGTTGAGTTCTGTTTTGAGTTTTGTTTGAAGTTTCGTTTTGTATATATATATATATAGATACGTATATATGGGTTATGTGCATGACTATCCATCCTGTGTTATACATCCGAAAATCACATGCCTCTTTGCCGCATCTTTCTCATCTCCACTCCGAACTAAGGTAAGGGATGAAGTCGGTTTTTAAAGTTTGTTTTAATCTCTGGTTTTCATGTATGTAAACATATACGGGTTATACATATATACATCTATATCTTCGGTGTATACCCCCTTCGGTTTTCCCTTACCACGTTACTGCTTCTCCCTCTCCTCCCCTCTGAATAGGTAAGGGTCATGTTCTTCTTCTTTATTTTTGGTTAAGCTTCGGTTTATATGCTAAAATATATAAGTATGAACAAGATATACATATATATATATATATGTATATCTTCTAGATTCATATGTTTCGGTCCCTCTTGCCTCGCCCATTCCTCCCCTCCGAGCAAGGTAAGAAACATGTTTCAGTTTCAGTTTGGTTTTGTCAAGTTTTGGTATATACGTAACTATGTATATATGTATTTACATATATATATTATATATATAAAAAAAATACCTATACTTTTCTATTATGTCTGAACATGAAAAACCAAATTCTGGAGTAAGGTTTCAAAGAATCTGATTTTTCTTTGGGTTTTGATTAACCTCCTTTTTTTTGTGTTGTTTAAACTATATATATGTATATACATATTTATATATGTATTTATGAAACAAACCATTTCGGGTTTTTATGATTTTCAATTGATGATAATTCGTTTATGAAATGATGTTCTTAATGTATGAAAAACATGTAAGGGTTAAGTATGGTTTAGTGTCAAAATAACTTCTCCAATTGAAAATATTCATTTATCAGCGTTTTGACAATTCGTGCACTTTTTGTAAAAATGTGTGGCATGACCCCCCCCCCCCAGGAATTTATATGTTTCCAAGTGAATGTGTTTTCAAAATTTCAGTTTCCAAGACCTTTTTATTTATTTACTTATCAGGACTTGGTTATATATATATATATTTATAGACACATAAGTTTCTAATAATTTTTAATTGATGCTAAGCCAACATGTGTATCGCACCGGTGGACCGGCTTAACTTGAAAATTTAAGTACCCTAAATGAAACTTATACTTGTAAAAAAATGTGTTTGGCATGTTTAAAGATATGAACTATGAATTTATGGTTTTATTTAATGAACATGATGAAATTTTACATGACAATCCGCTATGTTCAGTATTCCAGTTATTTTTGCATGTGCAAGATTAAGTTGATTTAGTTTATTTGCGTCAATGTTTAATCTGAAGCCAATAGCCTAGTTCTTTTTTCATCTACGTTATGATCCCCTTGAAGTCATGAATATGTATGTAAAAAGGAGTTTTGATTATGAATGTATGGAACCCCATGAATGAATGCCTATGTCAAGATATGTGAGGGATTTATAGGACTTAAATGTTTATGGACGGGTGCGCCTGGAATTATACAGCGCTCCAATGCATTGGGTAAAGCAAGAGTCTCATGAGACTTCAAGTGCAACGGTCTTGGAGAATATCCTTGGCTCGTGCTATCAAGTGCAACGGTCTTGGAGAATATCCTTGGCTCGTGCTATCAAGTGCAACGGTCTTGGAGAATATCCTTGGCTCGTGCTATCAAGTGCAACGGTCTTGGCGAATAGCCTTGGCTCGTGCTATCATGTGCAACGGTCTTGGTAAATGGCCTTGGCTCGTGCTACCATGGGAAACGGGATTGGCATTTGGCCTTGACCCGTACCAAAATTATAGTCACGACGAGAGGTCTTGACAAAGTCCGGTTTTATGCATCCCCACTACATGTAATGATAAAGGTTAACCAGGGGTTAGTTCAACTAACAGGACAACCCCTAGTTGAAAGCTCCCAAGATCATGAAAGTGTACTTTATGCAACAAGAACTATTTTCATATGGTAAATTGTTAGATGATCTACGTTTTACCCTTGATCAATGATATGCATGTCTTCCCTGTTTAGTCATATAATTATTTTAGAGGTAAAGTAACTTTGTTTTAACATTCTGCATTATTTATTCTCCTTATATTGCGCACTCTGGTCATGTTTATATTTAAGCTCATTTCAAGTACGTGCTTCTTTGTGCAAGTGGTTTTCAAAGAAAAATGGATCTCATGTTTTAAGAAAAGATAATGTTTTAGTTCTATCAAAGTGTTTTATTTTCTTCAAAAAAGATCTTCTTTGAGAAAGGATTTTTCTTAAAACATTTTTTTTTAAAACCCCTTACTGGGCATTTTTGCTCACCCTACGTTTGTTTAAAATTTTTCAGGCATGGAATGTACTGATGAAGTTTATCAGAGCAGCTGGTTTCCCAGAATCCTGAGCCTCGCGATCTTCTGTAGTCATGAGACATGATCTATTTTTTGTAAATGTTGTAATGAAATGCTAAGCATATCATGTCTCATGAGGCACCCTGGGTACCGGGGTCGCTACAGTTGGTATCAGAGGATAGGTTCAGGCAACTCTGGAAAACCAGGTGATATAGATATATTGCTAAGACTAACTAAGTAAGAATGTTATAACATTCAGATGGCTGATGTACCTACCGACCTTTTGTCACTCCCCACTGAGGCTCTAGAGAACATTATATCTCTAGCCAGCCGTGAAAACTTCTTGAATTATGCCCAAATTCGCATGTCGTGTAAGCACTTGTACGATGTGTCAAACTCATCTAGGGTGATTAGTCTCCACCGGGGAATGGGGATGGATTATCTCCTAATGATGATGACCCAGTTTCCCTCGTACGCACGTCGGGGAAGGTATCATGAAGGACTCTTCCGAGTGTTCACAGCTGGAGAGGAATTTGGCACAATGCTAGATAACCCTTTTCAAGAAGCTGCTGCTGCTGGAGACCTCCGAGCGGCTTATCTGTGCCAAGTCCTACACTACGGCTTCTGGGGCCAGTCAATGGACTTTGGAGCATTGGAAAATGAGTCCACCCGTGTGTCTCTTAGGCAAGAAGTGCACACCGATGTTTCCCAACTCCACACCCCTCACGCTAAACTCAGGAGGCGTTATAAATGTTCCCATGAGTTTAGTCTTGTATGTTCATCTTGTGTGTGGTTTGAAGAGTTAGGAAGTTTTGCCACTCTTTGTGGCGTACGTCTTGTGAACTCAGACTTTGCCGTGTAAACCTTTTCATAAATGGAAGTTTCTCGTTTCTTTTCATGTCTTCACCGTATCTATGTTGTTAAGAGTTTCCCCTCGATGTTTGTTTTCAGATGGCTGGACAAACGAACTTCTCATCCCTACCCGATGAGCTAGTAGAGGTCATCTTGATCAAGGCATGCATGATGGATTACCCATCATTCCTCCACCTACGAGGGTCCTGCCAGCGTTTTCTCAAATTAGCAAATGGTCCAGAGATTCTTCGGCTATGTCGGGAGAATAATCGCGTCTTTCAGCTCATCGCTGCTGCTCAACTCCCCTACTATAGGCGAAAGGGAATGTACTTTGAGGGCCTGTTCCAATGTTTCACTCTGGCACAAAACTTTACTGCCAGAGCGTGCTTTCTCGTGGCTGCCCAGGATGGCCAGCTCAGCGCAGCATATATGTTCCAAGTCTTGAACATCAATCTCCTCGATCGCACCGTCCCTCTCGACTACCTTGAGCAGGATGTGGCCAGAAGAGTCGTCAAGGAGTTTATCTACTCGGACATATCCGAGCTTTGCATCGCACGAGCCTCCCTTTGGAAGCCTGTGTGTAGTACACACGACCAGGAGTTCAGGGAGCCCTGTTCGAGGTGCATCTGGACTAGGGAAACTGAAGAGTTGTGTGCCAACTTTGGTGTCCTGTTAACCGAACCAGACCCGCTGTTTCGGTAGAGTTTCACGTTTGGGGTTTCAGTTTCTTTTTTTTTATGATAGAATTGCGGGGACGCAATTCTTTGAATGGGGAGATAATGTAACACCCCGAAGTTTTCAAACCTCTTAAATTAAATTTGGGCATTTTCTCTTTTTTTGTGCTTTTAAAGTTCTCTCTCTAAAACAATCAGAATGTAAAATATAAAAACACGTAACTTTTATTTAATGAACTCAACACTGAAGAGTCTTACATTTTTCGGGTTACAAGAAAAGCTCACTAACCAAATATTCCAACCAAGAACCCGATTACAATAATGGGAAGACTTCTTAAAACTACTAAGAGCCCGAAAATGCGGTAGGGATTTCGAGCATCCATCATAAGAAACGTAAGGATTGCTGAAGCCACTACGACCGTGCTCAACACCAAGGGGATCACGCGAACCGTCTTCCTTCTCCTTCGGTCACTTGGGGTAAGGGACACCCGAGACCAAACCTTTCTTTTATAAGCACCCTAATATGGCCATTGCACCCCAAACAGCTATATTTTTGACCGTTGGGTCTCCTTATCCTCTATGATGACCGTTGGACCTCAAACGACTATATCTTCGACCGTTGTATTCCCAAAGTACCCAATGATTTGTTTTTAACCGTTACCCAAATAATGTTTAAATTCAGTTTTTTTTTCGACGTGTTAAAACTTATTAAGTATGGTTTTGAAATAATTGATAAGTGATATGTATTTTATTTTATAGTTATAATTTTTATATATGTATATATGGTTTTGGTTTATTAGCATAAAATTTGATTAAAGTTAAATTGTTATAAAATTATCGATAAAACTAATAATTTTATAAATTATAATTATACGGCATTATTTAGAGGTTTACATTATGCCAATGAATGAAATATTATGTGGGTTTCGTACTCTTTCAAAAAATGTATGTGTATATATGTACGTGATTATAAATTATATTTACGGTTAGCTTCTCATAAAATTGTTAATGACGTATATTTACCCATTTACAAAATTAATTTATGATTTTCTTTATATAATAATAATAAATAAATAAAACTACACAATTATGTTCTTATTAAAATCTAATTATTTTGTTGCCTTAATTTTGACATTCTACCTATTTAGAGATAAACTTATTAATTTTAAACACTTTCTTTTTGTTTCAAAATAATCCGAATGTAATTTTTTTTAGTTTATTTATGAAAACATAAGTATATATGTTATTATACTTGAGTTCACTTTTTATTTTATGTATAAAACTTATATATGTGTATTTATATGTTTTGATAAAAAGAAATATAGAAAAATGAAAATACAAATTATGTTTAAAATAAGGGTTTAATAGTCTAATATATAGGGGTATTAATAACCCTTGACTTAGGATAATAATAGTTTATTAATAAGGTTATATTAATGATTTTATAGTATGTTTAATAAAATAATATGATAATAGTTTTTTTTATAAGAATGGTATAAAAAAAAAGAGAATGAATCGGAGGGGAGGGCCGCGTGTTTAAAATACCCGGGCGAATATAGAGCCGTCCGATCGCACCCCTCCAATCGCGGCTGTCCGTTCTTTTTATCACCGCGTCGCGTCTTAGCCGTCCGATCCGGCCGTATCTAATCCAGGCCGTTCGTTTTTTTTTTCCCGCATCTCCCTCGCGCTGTTTTCTTCTTCCTCAGCGCGCCACTGAACCAGTGTAGAGTAGGCCCTTGTTTCCTCCGCCCGAGCCAACAACAGTCACCATCCCTCTCTTTTTCTTCCACGAATTCAGCGCCGCCACTTTAATGCCCATCCTCGGTTCCCTCAACGTTCCCCCCCCCCCCCCCGGTTGCAGAGTCATCTTCTTCCCTTTTTTTTAACTCCCTGTTGCACCAAAGCTTCATCTTGGCACCCCAGCTCTCACGATCCCTCCGACCTCCGTGACTTCGTCGCCGCCTCGTGCTCTCCTCATCCTCATCGAGCAAGTAAGGGTTGAGTTCTGTTTTGAGTTTTGTTTGAAGTTTCGTTTTGTATATATATATATAGATACGTATATATGGGTTATGTGCATGACTATCCATCCTGTGTTATACATCCGAAAATCACATGCCTCTTTGCCGCATCTTTCTCATCTCCACTCCGAACTAAGGTAAGGGATGAAGTCGGTTTTTAAAGTTTGTTTTAATCTCTGGTTTTCATGTATGTAAACATATACGGGTTATACATATATACATCTATATCTCCGGTGTATACCCCCTTCGGTTTTCCCTTACCACGATGCTGCTTCTCCCTCTCCTCCCCTCTGAATAGGTAAGGGTCATGTTCTTCTTCTTTATTTTTGGTTAAGCTTCGGTTTATATGCTAAAATATATAAGTATGAACAAGATATACATACATATATATATATATATATGTATATCTTCTAGATTCATATGTTTCGGTCCCTCTTTCCTCGCCCATTCCTCCCCTCCGAGCAAGGTAAGAAACATGTTTCAGTTTCAGTTTGGTTTTGTCAAGTTTTGGTATATACGTAACTATGTATATATGTATTTACATATATATATTATATATATATAAAAAATACCTATACTTTTCTATTATTTCTGAACATGAAAAACCAAATTCTGGAGTAAGGTTTCAAAGAATCTGATTTTTATTTGGGTTTTGATTAACCTCCTTTTTTTGTGTTGTTTAAACTATATATATGTATATACGTATTTATATATGTATTTATGAAACAAACCATTTCGGGTTTTTATGATTTTCAATTGATGATAATTCATTTATGAAATGATGTTCTTAATGTATGAAAAACATGTAAGGGTTAAGTATGGTTTAGTGTCAAAATAACTTCTCCAATTGAAAATATTCATTTATCAGCGTTTTGACAATTCGTGCACTTTTTGTAAAAATGTGTGGCATGACTCCCCCCCCCCTTAGGAATTTATATGTTTCCAAGTGAATGTGTTTTCAAAATTTCAGTTTCCAAAACCTTTTTATTTATTTACTTATCAGGACTTGGTTATATATATATATATATTTATAGACATATAAGTTTCTAATAATTTTTAATTGATGCTAAGCCAACATGTGTATCGCACCGGTGGACCGGATTAACTTGAAAATTTAAGTACCCTAAATGAAACTTATACTTGTAAAAAAATGTGTTTGGCATGTTTAAAGATATGAACTATGAATTTATGGTTTTATTTAATGAACATGATGAAATTTTACATGACAATCCGCTATGTTCAGTATTCCAGTTATTTTTGCATGTGCAAGATTAAGTTGATTTAGTTTATTTGCATCAATGTTTAATCTGAAGCCAATAGCCTAGTTCTTTTTTCATCTACGTTATGATCCCCTTGAAGTCATGAATATGTATGTAAAAAGGAGTTTTGATTATGAATGTATGGAACCCCATGAATGAATGCCTATGTCAAGATATGTGAGGGATGTATAGGACTTAAATGTTTATGGACGGGTGCGCCCGGAATTATACAGCGCTCCAATGCATTGGGTAAAGCAAGAGTCTCATGAGACATCAAGTGCAACGGTCTTGGAGAATATCCTTGGCTCGTGCTATCAAGTGCAACTGTCTTGGAGAATATCCTTGGCTCGTGCTATCAAGTGCAACGGTCTTGGCGAATAGCCTTGGCTCGTGCTATCATGTGCAACGGTCTTGGCAAATGGCCTTGGCTCGTGCTACCATGGGAAACGGGATTGGCATTTGGCCTTGACCCGTACCAAAATTAAAGTCATGACGAGAGGTCTTGACAAAGTCCGGTTTTATGCATCCCCACTGCATGTAATGATAAAGGTTAACCAGGGGTTAGTTCAACTAACAGGACAACCCCTAGTTGAAAGCTCCCAAGATCATGAAAGTGTACTTTATGCAACAAGAACTGTTTTCATATGGTAAATTGTTAGATGATCTACGTTTTACCCTTGATCAATGATATGCATGTCTTCCCTGTTTAGTCATATAATTATTTTAGAGGTAAAGTAACTTTGTTTTAACATTCTGCATTATTTATTCTCCTTATATTGCGCACTCTGATCATGTTTATATTTAAGCTCATTTCAAGTACGTGCTTCTTTGTGCAAGTGGTTTTCAAAGAAAAATGGATCTCATGTTTTAAGAAAAGATAATGTTTTAGTTCTATCATAGTGTTTTATTTTCTTCAAAAAAGATCTTCTTTGAGAAAGGATTTTTCTTAAAACAGTTTTTTTAAAACCCCTTACTGGGCATTTTTGCTCACCCTACGATTGTTTAAAATTTTTCAGGCATGGAATGTACTGATGAAGTTTATCAGAGCAGCTGGTTTCCCAGAATCCTGAGCCTCGCGATCTTCTGTAGTCATGAGACATGATCTATTTTTTGTAAATTTTGTAATGAAATGCTAAGCATATCATGTCTCATGAGGCACCCTGGGTACCGGGGTCGCTACAACATATGCGCGGATTGGCGCGATCTTCACAACAAACCGCGCAAATGGGTATTCATGACGGGTAGGCATCGTCTGTTGCCAATATCGAGAGGCAGTAAGACATAGTTGTGACGGGGGATCCCTCGTCACAAGTAGTTCTACCCGTGTAGGGTATTTGAGACGGGTTCCATCACAAATAACCAATGGTGTTAAAAATCTATTTGAGGCGAGATTTTGCCTTGTCCCAAATAGAGTTTCGGTAGGTTAATTTTTGCGAGGGGCCCCATCGCAAATAACCTTCTCAGTACCGATAGTAATTAATGAGGTCGAAAGTATTTTCAACGGGCTCTGTAGCAATAAGTACTATTAGCGATGAGATTTTCGTCACAAATACTCTCGTCGCAACTAATCTTACCCATTTATACCCCACTCCATTTTTCTTCTCTTCTCCTAGATTCCTTTTTTCCACTACTGTAAACTCTAATTTTAGAGTGAAAATTTTTTAGAGTTATTTTTTTTACGAGGAAGCTGTGAAGCCGCTACAAATTTAAGAGATCAACTTTAAAGGTATTTATGTTTTATTTAATTTAGTATTTGTTTCATTCATTTATATTAATTTTATTTATTATTGATTAGTTGTAATTAATTTAGATTTAAATTTTATTGTCAGCAGTATTTATTTTTAATATTAAAATTAAATTATTAGTACTAATTCTTAGTAATTAAAAATAATTATTAATTATTTACGATAATTTTTAATGTATATAGATAATTAGTTGTAATTAGAAATATTAGAAAAAATGGTAATAAATATTAACAATTTGTAATAAATTGTATTAATTAGTAATAAATATTAATAAATACTAATAAATAGTAATAAATTCTAATAAATATTAATAAATAGTAATAAATAGTAATAAATAGTAATAAAAAATAATAATTAGTAATAAGTACTAATAATTAGTAATAAATACTAATAATAAGTAATAAATACTATTTAATAATAATAAATAGTAATAAATAGTAATAAATAATAATAAATCGTAATAAGTAGTAATAAATTTTAATAAGTAGTAATAAATATTAATAATATTCATTAATAAGTAGTAATAAATACTAATAAATCGTAATAAATACTAATAAATAATAATAAATACTAAAAGAGAGTAATAAATACTAATATATAATAATAATTAGTAATAAATAGTAATAATTGTTAATAAATATTAATAATTGTTAATAAATATTAATAATTAGTAATAAATAGTAATATTTATTAATAATTAGTGATAATTATTATGAATTAGTAATAATTAGTAATAAATAGTAATAAATACCAATAAATAGTAAAAAATTCCAATAAATAGTGTTAAATAATAATAAATATTAATTAATAGTAATAAATACAAATAAATACTAATAAAGAGATATAAAGAGTAATAAATAATAATAGATACTAATAAATAGAAATAAAAAGTAATAAATTGTAATTAAAATTAATTTATAAAAATAATTAATAATAAATATTATTAAATTTTAATAAATAGTAATAAATACTAATAAATAACAATAATTGGTAAGAAATATTAATAAATAGTAATAATTTGTAATAAATATTAATAAGTAGTACTAATTAGTAATAATTAGTAATAAATTTTAAAAAATAGTAATAATTACTAATAATTACTAATAAATAGTAATAATTAGTATGCAATAGGCACAATTAGAGATAATTAAGAATAATGAGAAATAATTAGTAATAATTAACAATAACTCGTAATAATTAGCAATAGTTAGTTATAATTTGTAATAATTACTAATAATTAGTAACACATAGTTATAATTAGTAATAAACTCTAATAATTACTATTAACTTGTAATAAATAGTAATAATTACTAATAAATAGTAAAAAATAGTAATAATTACTAATAAATAGTAAAAAATAGTAAAAATATTAATAATTGGTAATAATTAGTAATAAAAAGTAATAAATAGTAATAAATAGTAATAAATAGTAATAAATAGTAATAAATAGTAATAATTAGTAATAATTAGTTATAATTACTAATAATTAGTAATAAATAGTAATTAAAAGTAATAAATAGTAATAAATTGTAAAAAATATTAAAAAATAGTAATAATTAGTAATAAATAGTAACAAATAGTAATAAATAGTAATATATAGTAATATATAGTAATAAATAGTAAAAATTACAAAAAAATTGTAATAAATATTTCTAAATAGTAATAAATATTAATAAATACAAATAAATTGAAATAAATACAAATAAATAGAAATAAATAGTAATAAAAATAAATAAATAGAAATAAATTATAATAATTAGTAATAAATACTAATAATTAATAACAAATAGTCATAAATGGTATTAAATAGTAATTAATACTAATAAATAGCAATAAAAACTAATAAATAGAAAAAATACTAATTATTATTAATAAATAGTAAAAAATAGTAATACTTACTAATAAAGAAGTAGTTTTAAATATTTATCTTCTTTTTATGGATACTGTTTTTCTAATTTCAAATTATTAAATTATAATAATGATTTTATATTTTGTAGAAATGTATGTAACAAGGATGTCATCGAAAGTTATTACAAGATGAACATGCTTGGATAAATTAGCGCAGAAATAAAAACGGTTCTGGTTTAAATCTTGTATAGTGTGAGTGGGTTGAATCATTCTTATGATTTTTATCAACAAAACAAGTTTTTTTTGAAGGAACAGTTAAGTGTCCTTGTAAAAAAAATTCTTATAACGTTTGACACATTTCAAATGGTTGAGGGTCATCTCTTGCAGTTTGGTTTTCAACCAGATTATGTTTTTTTGTACCAACATGATAAAAATAGTTTCGAAAAATATACTAATAAATTTTTTCCAGATCTTTTATGGTTTCAAAATTTTGAACATGATGTTGCATGTACATCTATTCAACAAATTAAAACTCAAGATTATATTTATTTAACTCTTAAGTTGCAACTATCCAAATTTTATGAGTTGTTGAGGACTTATGAGGATGCATTACATCCTAGTTACAAGAAAATCAATTTATAAGCGGTTGCAAAATTTATAGCTATTAAAATAGATAATGAAATTTCAAAAAATTGTTTTAATCAGATATTTTCATTGTTTAAAACAATATTTATTCAAGTAAATGTGTTTTCTACAAATAAATATGAGGGCTAGAGGCTAGTTTATAATATAGACCATAGTTAACGGAATATCCATGCATGTGTGGAGGGAACCAACTATGATCCACTAAGTAAATTAGAAGAAGATGATGTTTTCATTATATATAAATATGAAAAAATCTTCTCGTCGGCTTTCTTTGACTCAATGGAACCTCTGATATTACATTTTCCAGATAATGGTAAATGTTGAGGTCTGTAATAGTTTCTATGGATGTACCTATTCAAAAGAGGCATGCAGAAATTGAAGAAAAAAGTACATAACAAAGCATCAATTGAAGGCTCAATTGTTGAAGCTTATTTTCAAAAGGAAATTGCTCTTTTCTACACTCATTATTTTGAATCTGAATATCTTTCAAAACACAACTACAAGAAAAAGACCAAGGGTAATGATGATGATGAAATGGACAATAAATTTTCAGTTTTTAATCATCTAGAGCATGTCTTCAGTGGAGTTCATGAATGATGGATTTCAAATGATAAACATCATAGAGCTCAAACATATGATCTGCTCAATTGTGAAGAAATGAATAATTTATACATAGAGGGATTCTTACAATTATTCTATAATTTATGTTACAGTAAGTAATATTATTTTATCTTTAGGATATATGATAATAATAGCAAGAAAAATCTTCCACAAATTATAACATCTTGTCTTGAATAACACCAACCAAAAATTGTTTCTCAATTGTTTCAAAAACTAGTAACATAAATTATTGATGGTTTTATATATCTATTCATTTTATTATTTATTATATTCATAATTATTTGAAAAAAATTAGATGTCTCAAAAAGATGATAAAACTGATAATAAACTATGTATATTGAGGAACCCACTATCCAAAAATGAGAAAATTTTATAATGCATATGTGGTGAATGGTTTTCTAATTTAGAATCTTGAATATGGGGAATCAAAAAAGGAAATGAAGCGTGTAGTTTTTTTAATAGGATCACATCATAGGGAAACTGATGTTGACTTTTATGGCATGCTGGATGAAATTATTGAACTGTGTTATATAAAGAAAAATTACAAAATGATGTTTAAATGTCGGTGGTTAGATACGGAGAGAGTCTTGTGTGTTTATCTGATTACTGGAATCTTCGATATTAAATATATTAGACTACATAGAGTAAATGAACCTATTTTATTATCTCAACAGTCATATCAAATATATTTCACAAATTATTGGGCTACTTCATGAGACCTGAGTGATTCGCGGAGCATAATAAAAATGAAATCTTGGTAAAATCATTTTACTCAAAAAAATATGGTTCTGATGAAGTACAAGGAATTGAACTTTTCCTCGAGACTACTCAATATCCATCTTTTCACAAAGAGACATGAATATCAATGATGACAACCCATAAATAAGGATCTATGGTAAAGATGATGTTAATGATGTTACAGATTAATTTGAAATGGAATGATATGATGAAACTAAAACTCATAAGGATATTGATGATGTCGATATTGAATATGATGACCTCGAAATTGTCAGATATGAAGATGATGAAGAAGGTGAACATTGACATAGTTAAATTCTAGTTATAATCATAAAAAATATATATCTATATGTAATAATTATTTTCAACTATATGCTAAGAACAATCATTTGGTGTTTCAGATGGACCCCGATCTGTTTCGTGAGTTGGCAGAGGCTAAGCTACCTTTTGATGAGGAGGATTGGGATCATCTGACCCATAGAATTTTGTCAATTTAGGGGGTACGTTGAGGGGGCACGGTCTTGCATGATTAATGATTCCTGACCCTATCTGCGAGCAGAGTCCACATCATGGTTTCGATCAATGCATACAGAGTTATGATAACATATGTATTTTTTTAGCTTTCATTAATTTATTTATATTCTAATTGTTTTATTATTTGTTCTTTTTTCACATTTTTGGGCATGTAGCTCTAGGACATGGGAGCACTATCTTCTACAATTATTCTTCTCATCTATGGATAACATGGGAACAGATTCTTGTTGATATATGGCTTAAAATTTTCAATCATTATCTGGTATGTAAATAAATAATATATATTTAGAAATTTATTTCATTAATAACCTTATCTTATAAATTATTTTTAGGGTTTGTGGAATCCCATCGATGATAGAATGTGTTGTTATATAGCGTTTTTAGTCAGTTTTTGCATAATTTGATTATGAAAACATTTAAGAATGTAGAAGTGAAAATATTTGATGATTCATATAGAGCCCGTCGACCAGAATAAATTTCATGTCATATTTGGGAAGAATTGTGTTCATTGTGTCTAAGTAGTGAATTTTTGAGGAGGTCTTCATTGGGCCGGAAAAACTGGGGGAGACATGACTTGACATATCAAGCTGGTAGTTTTACATTCAGTACACATATAGAGAATCTGGTATTTAACTTTTTTAAATATTTTATACAACATTATGTATAAATATTTTATTTTAAATTCATATAGGTAGTCAAGAATCCCAATATTATGGAGTACAAGGTATATCAGAGGATGTACAGTGATCCAACTACTATAGAGATTAGAGGTGATCTCCAACATCAGATTATGTCAAGTATTATTTCTTTTTTATGTTTGGAAATTAACTTCTCATGATATTTTAAGTATTTTAATTTCCAAATGAAACAAAAGGAGCCATATATTGGTGAAACCTCTCAGGTAAGGGCTGAGATCCAGTCAAAGAAGGTTGATAAGACTAGTTCCAAGCATTTTGACGTGGCGGCATGGATTCAGGTGATTCAGTATGCCATTGAGAAGGGATGAGTAGTACGTATCATCTCTCATTTCACTCCTAAGACTAATTATGGTACCTCATCAATGTCGGAATCTAGCTCAATAGGAGCTCGTAGAGGGGCATTATATTTTTCCTCATAGTATTAGGAGTAGTTTTGAGCTCAAAATGAGTTTATAGAGAGTTTGTAGAATCAGCAAGAGGTGATGAATCAGCAGAAAAAGCAGCACGAGGAGGACATGCGTCAATGGAGGAAACAACAACACGAGGAGGACATGCATCGATGGCAGCAGCAGCAACTTGAGCAGATAGAGTACATGTGTCGTCTGACTCGTAGTTTTGGGATAGATTTTTCTCGATCATCTCCTCTAGCACCTCCAGAAGATTATCCCTCTAGTGTTTTTTTGTTCTGCTTAAAATATTTGAATTGAACATTTGATGTAATATGAACTATTTAGAGTTTTTTTCTTTTATATTGCTGCAAATATTGAAAAAATTTTCTATAATTTTTAATAATTTAAATATTTGTTATTTATTATTAATATTATTTTCTTATGGATTGTTTGTTTTTAAAATAATAATAATATTTTATGAGTTTTTAATATTTTTTATGAATATTGATAATTTTAATTTGTTTATCTTAATGATATTAATATTATTTTTTTCATTAATCATAATATTATTATTTTTTGTATTTTATTTACGTATTTTCAAATATTGAAAATTTTAACGTATTTTTTTATTAGTTTAATAATATTAGTGTTATTTTCTCATTAATCGGAATTATATTATTATTTTTATTTTATTATGTATTTGCGACAGGCCCTATTGTGATGGAGCCCATTGTATATATTATAAATTTATATATATATATATATATCAGTTTTTGGGACGACTTTCTTTACTACCACAAATATATTTTGCAATGGGTCCATCGTGAAAGTTTCCTATATTTATAATACATTTAATGGGAGATCTATTTGAAATGGGACTCCTTCCCATTGCATGTTGTATTTATTATGATGGGCTCATCACAAAATGAACTATTTGTGATGTTATTTTCCATAACATACTATTTGAGAAGGGACCCCATCACAAAAGAGTTTTTTCGATGGGATCCCGTCGAAAATAGATCGTCGCAAATATCCAAACTTTTAGTAGTGTAATAAATGTAAATTTAATGAACCTATAGAATTATTGTATTTATAAGAATAAAAATTTAATTATTTATTTTTTTTAAGAAATCATTGATTTTAATTTGAATTCGTATTTTGAGAGTTACTTTTTTTATTACAGACCAGATAGTAAGAGTATCTAAATAAACTATCACATTATAGGTATATCTATGGTATCTAGTTCTAGTAGGAATGAACATATAGTTTAATTATCTACAACTAAAATATAATACATTGATACTCGTAGTTTTTGGGCACATGTGATGTTGAATAAAGTAAACATGTCGAATTTTGTTTCCTATTTAAATCGTGATTCAATAAAATATGATACCACTAGTAATATAAAAATTTAATATAATAAAATAAATAATTCATGAGTAAATTATATACGTCTAAGAAATTATTTCTTGAGACATCAAACACAATGAGGTGATATCTCTCTTGAATTTATATCTATTGAGAGTTAACTTGTAAATAGTCTAACTAGGCATATTTCTAATAATGTTTTTTATTTTAATAACCAGAAATTAGGGTTATCTTAATTCAAATGGTTTTAATTTTTTTATCATTTTCATCATTAATAATGAATTTTATTTTACTTTTTTCATTGTAATATTTATATGAATTTATTCTTTATTAATTTATTTTCAAATTAATTTATTTTTTATATTAATTTAATCATTAAATTATTTTAAAAAAAAATTATACTATCATATGATAATTTTTACTCTTATATTAATTTATTTTAATATTAATTTATATTTTTATTTGACTCTTAAACCAAATAAACAACGATTCCTTTTCCAAAATTATCTGTAATACCTAATCCTCAAATAATCCATCCCATCTCTCAACTTTTAGATAAATTCTTTATTTATAAAAATTTAACTGTTTCACTTAAAATCTCTCATCCTTAAATTTATCTATGAAAAATAGGAATGTAGAATATTGAAAATTAAATTAGTTTTTTCTCAACGAATAATGCTAAGGCAGATAGTACATTATGATATGTAATTTCATGTAATGATACATACTGGGACTCGTTGAGTGCAATGAACCTATTAATGATGAAGCTATATTAGTTCTATGGATGGTTTTTATAAAAATAAGTTGGGGTATATGTTCAAAAAAGATGTAAATGGGTTTTTAGGAAGTTTGTGTTCCATTTTGGTGAAACTAAGGATGTTCTATTGCTGAATCTGAATGGGAAAAACCAAAACATTTATTATCTATAAATAGAAGATAGCATCTACGTTCCTCATGAATGTGAGAGCGCCCTTAGTCATTCCCGGGATAGAATAATTTTAATAGGACCCTTATATGATTTTATGATTCATTTGGTGTTATTATAATTTTATTATATGTATTTGAATTGTTTTAAATTTGAATAAAATTTTTGTTACTAATGCATTCAGAAATGGAATAAATAGAGAGAAGGTGAAATAGATAAAGTGTTTTTTTTCAACATGTGCCTCATATATTTCATGATCAATAAGGTGAACATATTGTGGTACGCGATGAGTTTATAGAAGCATTATTTTGATGAATATTGGATGGTCAATTATTATCCATATGAAAAAATTTAGAATCTTATTATTAAAAATAAGGAAGGGGATATGAAAGTGGAGGATAAGGAATGTGCCATAAAAAACACATTATCATTAGTCATTTAGAGGACCTCTCAGAAAAAATAGTATATTGTCTCTAACTCATTATAATCATATTGTAAATGAGAGTGATAATTATTTTTTTGTACCACCTCTTGTGCTAATTGCTGACGATGATTCCAAAAAGTCACCACCATGGGATGTATCACCCACTGAGGTGGTTCCTTCTATGGAAGAGGAGTAGATAGTTGTTGATTGAAATGAACATATATTGAATAAGTTCAAACCTGTTGTGTATGTATCACTTAGTCAAGAAGTTATCGATACTGATTCAATTGAATCAATTCATGTATTAGGGTCATCTATTGAAAAAACTACTGAGATTAATTGGAAAATTCCAAACTAGCCTCAAGGTAGTTTTCTAGATTGAAACGTTGGATATGGCTATGGGATTGTGATATTTGATGGAGTTTAAATTCATTAAAAATACCAAGAGAACCTTCCATATCAAAAAATGTGAAAGTGGACTCACCCTTGGGGAGAAAATGTTATTAATGATCTAATATTTTGATAAATATGGATAATATTGCATCATCATTTTTCTCAGTGTTCAATAATCTCATTTATAATTTATATATGAATATTATTTTCTTTATATCTTCTATTGATTTAATTAAATATTTTAAATATAATTTAGAGTCTCAACCTAACCTGGATATGTAATATTTGAAGGTGGATTATGATAGAAATTTTATAATGTATATTCAACTGGTAAAACAATTTTATTCTACAGTGAATGATAATGATTTTCAGTTTCTGAGATCCTAGTTTAGTGATCTTAAAGGAGTTGGGGCTACTATATGAGGAGTGAATGAACATGGATTTATAATGTCATTATAGAGATATATAATTCATATCTAATATTTTTGAGCTAGATATTTTGGAGGCTTATCTTAATGAGATTATAATTTTTAAATTACATGTGACGTACAAATTTCATAAATTTTAAATTATTATGGTGAGGTACATTGATTTCGTTATGAGGTTTCATCCAAGTGTCAGAGATACTTAATCAACTCAATTCTTACTAATATATATAATATATTTGATCAACATTATATTTATCTTGAAATAGTTTTTTCATTGATATAGTCACAGTAATTGAAATGTTCTCCCATGTTAATTATAAATTTATTATTTAGAATCCACTGGTTCAAATTAAGGATACTAATAAACCTAGTAGAAGAGAAATTATTTGAATTGATTTTTTTTGAATGAAATAAATTAATTTTTTAGGGAATATACTCAGTTAACTAGAAATAATATGGATGAATATTTATCATTGTCTAATAATTACATGGTTTAATCTATAGGAACTATCATACATTTATGAAAATTATTGAAAAGATCTATGGGTGAATTAAAAATATTTACATATAATATTATAAATAGAATATTTTATCATGAGAATATAAATAAAATCGAATAGAATTATATTGAGGTAATTCAAAAGATTTTTCTATTCATATGACTATCAAATCATTATCACATATCCTATCTTCTTTATGTACCTCAATTTCTCAAGCACCACGAAGTAATCTACATGATTTATCTCATGTTATTTTGTAAAATTTTGAAAAAATAGACCAATATTTCACCATAATAGAATGAAGACTAATTAAATTGTAGTTATTTTAATATTGTATTTGGGGAAACATACATTAATAATCCCCTAACGCTCAATTCAGTTTTATTATTCATCTTATATAGTCAGTTCTTTCTATAAAAGCATTCTACTATAAAACATAAAGTTATAAATTTGTTGTGAACATTTAAATTTTCACATTATCTCAAATGAATCACTATAGTGATATAATAATTAGATATATATAAAATATTATATAATGGATTGATATATGTACTAAGACACATTAATTTCCTTAGCAAAGAAAATACATTGTCTTAACAGCTATTGATATCTATAAATAATATCAGCCGATGTTGGAAATTGCGTCTAATACATCCAGTATCATTATGTTAGTAAAATTAATGTTTGATGTTTCTAACAGTGATTATATTGGAAGATAATCCATCGATTTAAGTCTTTCAAGGATAATTGCCATTGTATGATCTGTTTTCTATGACATCATCAATGTTCAAAAAACATTTATTTTTATTACCATTAATACAAAGAAGCATCAATATTGATCCAGTTAGGGATCCTAATATGGTTATACTATAGATTCTGGAAGGATTTTAAATCCAATAGTCATTGACACACCTACAACATATTCCTCCTCTCTATCCTTTAAAAAACCACAACCATACCCTTTATCATACTTTGCATCTATCCATAAGATTTAATCTTCCGACTAATGTTGTGTATATCAATTTCTATCTATAGTATGTATATTAAATTTTTAAAAGTGAACCTATTTAATATGGTTCCCATTTATCTAATTGTTTTTCTTTTAAATGGATGATTTAATATAATCATTTCAATTTTCTTTAATGTTTTACTTGATTAATTTCAGTCATTCCATATTCAAATTCTGTTTCTGCATTATAATTTAGCTTTTCATTACTTAATGTTTTATAGTAAATGTGTTTTCATTTATTATAAATTCATTTTTAATTTAAAAATTGTATATTATTGATATATGGGTAGAAAAATTGATTTAGACAAAAATTTCAAACCATTATGGGGGATATATATTTTCTAAAAAAATATTTAAAATTTTCAGAAATTTCATGTTAACTGTTTGATATATTTTTTATGATTATCAAAATGTATTATATTATTGGAATATTGATGTTATACCGACATATCATATGTTATTTATATTTTTATTATATCAAAAAAAACATTTTATTCTACTACATAATTTTACTTTTACCTTGTTTAACAGGTTTTTAGATTATTTAGTTCATCATTGTGGTAATAGTTATGTTCTCCTATAATCTTGTTTTCATCTATAACTATTGAGGTGTATAAAAAATAACTATTTTTTATATTATACATATGGATATGGTATACTTCGAGTATTCAGTTATTGCAATCAGTTATTTGATATAACATCATATGTGATTTAATTATGTTGATGAATTAGCTATTTGATAAATGGATAATTTGATGAAACAACTATATCGAATCTTCAATGTCGAGAAATGGAGTATCTAGTTTAGATTCATAAAATATTTCGATCTATGTATCTAATTAATAATTTGATTCATTCGTCTATATAAATTTTGGATATTTGATCAAGTTGGTAACATGATTTTTATACATGGGAAATTCATCAAAACATTTTTTATCAATGAGAAAAAGTTGGATACTTTAATTTATATATTTTTATTCTGGATATATAGAGATCTAAAATCTCATTCTTTTATAAAAATTATTTATTTATTTTAATTGAATTTTATTATGTGAAAATTATTTTTATTTCCATTTTATTAAACAATGGATATCTTATTTATAGTAAAATCGATTTTCAATGGTTTTAAGTACAAATAATGGAAGGAGATGATTTTTTTATTATCTACTAATTTATTCAATTGTGATTTTTAGAAAAATAATCATACAGAATATTACCGGATATTTTGTTTCATAGAAATTATGATCATATTAGTTTTATAAAACATATAGATATATATTCAAATATGATATACAATATTGAATTTGTAACATACTATACCTCTATCTTCCTCTCAAATACTTCCATGTTTATTCTCTAGGGTAATAAATAGAATAATAAAAATTAAATTACCTATAAAATTTCTATCAAGATCAATCTTATTTTGTTATCAAGACTATCTTGGTGTTATTATCAAGTTTTAATCTCTAATTAAGATCCCTTATATTTCTATTAATTTCATCATGAAACTATGTTCCACATTTCATTAAATCTCTTTTTTGTTATAATTGATGGATATATGGCCACCTTATACTAATTATTGTAGGATATTTTGTGTGTAGATACTTTTTGGATCATAAAAAAGAACATGGATTTGTACTAAGTGATAGCTACATTCACTCAATTGGGTTTCCCATAGAAAAATTACAGGGTCTAGTGAAAAAACAATTTTCTAGTAGTGTATTATTGGTGGAGTAGACTATGGTATTTTTATTCCCAATTCCACTATAAAAGAGTTATAGTTCTATAATAATCTTACTATTTATAATTTGGATAAATTTTTATGATAGGATAATATCAGAACCAATCATTCCTTAATTGATGTTGGGTTTTAGTGATTTTTTTTCAAAAATGTAATTCACCCCTTGAGTCATTTTGATTCACATATCCAACAAATAAAAGGAATGTTTTTCTAAAAAATATATAATAAATATTAAAATAATGGTATGATTCTATCGGATGAAAAAAAATTATATATTTCAGCATATGATTTGCTAACAGTGTATTCTTAATAGACTATTCCTTTATGTTTAATAACCATTTCACAAAACATGGTTTATATATATTTGTAGAATGACTAACAAATAACATGGTTATAGAATTTGGGATTCATCTCATAATTCATGGATTCTAATGATATTGTATCTTTTAAGACACTTAGTGCCCCTATGTATGATACATGATCGTCATTATCAAATAATAAATTAGGTTCCAATCTTATAGAGTAGTAATACATAAATCATAATTTTGATAATTTATCTACAACTCTTTTGAAATACATGAGTCTCTGTAACAACCACATTCATGAGAGCATGTATACATTTTTTACATGTTATCTCCTATATATCATGATCATCAAATTCCCCAACATTGATAAATATCACACTATAAATTTTGTATATGTTCTCTCTCTCATTGAATATAGAATATTGGTATAGTATTAAGTTATTATGTCTGTCTTTTTATTTTAAATATCAACTTTTCCACATGGGATATTCCATAAAGATAAAATTAAAGCCCTGGGGTTAAATTTTGTTTCTAGATATAACCATAGGAAACATTTCACTTCGCCATTCAAATATATGTGAAAATATGTATTTACATTAATATATTAACAAATATAGAATCTCACTATCTTCATTAGTTGGTAGTTAGTTTAGTATTATTTTTTAGACAGTAATACATATCCTAAAAAGGATACTACCTTATCTATGTGACTCATCATCAACCTCACCATGTTGAAAATGATGCAGTTCCACCTTTCATTGACACCATTCCATTATGGTGTGTATGGATGAGTGATTTGAGGTATAATAACACACTATAACAGATATTCAACAAACTATATGTTATGAAATTATCTACCACAATCTGATTGAATTTTCTCTATATTCATTTCATGATAAATCTTGACATCATTCTTGAACACCATAAATTTTTTATATGTTTTGGATTCATAACACATTATTTTTACATTTACATAAGTACTAAATTAATTAATAAATGTAATCAAATATAATTATACACATCTAGAATTTTTTGAAAATTTCATAACAACATAACTATGAACAAATTCAAGAATATTTGGGGGCCAATCACATTTTCCACCCAATGGTTTTTTGGACATCCTTACTTGTAGAAAATCATAATTCCAAAAATGATGTTTTACTTCAAAAAATTATAAATTCTCTTATTAACATAACATTTTCATGTATTTCCTATTTACATTTCTAGTATGGTGATTCTAAAAGTGGGTTTTAAGTGATCCATTTTATCTTTAATAGTTATCAAATTATAATACATGATTTTCATTGTCTACTATATAATGACATTAATTATCATGTTCAATGCCAAATATATGAAATATTTATAAATATGTCAGTTTGTATTAAAAAAAACAAAAAACCAACCATATATAATCTAGATAAGTATATCATTTTTTTGATAACACTATGCACATAATAACAGTCAATAAATTCAAAAAACATTAATATTTAAAATGTATGGTTGTGATATTCAATACTTTTTGTAACAATTATTTCATAAATTGAAGATTGAAGATCCACATCAACTCTGTAAACCATTTTTAATCTAAATGGGTCATTCCTTTTCATAAAATTTTTATCATTACCAATCATATAAAAACCCCTAATGAAATATATGTAGAGTTTTCACTTGATGAAAAACACATTTGATGATTCTATATGATTCATAACAATGATGATTTTCGCATTCAACTAGACATTCATACCACATAAAAAATATTATAAATCATATTCCAAAACAAGCCTTTTTATTTTATTCTTCTTGGTTTTTAGATTCTTGTACACCTCATAAATGGAATGAGACGGGAGCCCCTTTTCTTTGCCTTCCTCTTGTTCATCATATGGGATCCATGTTTTATACCTAATATCATCATACACTCAAAATAATCAGATTATGATGATATTAGAGTTTTGTGTCAAAATTATTGAAATTATAATTCATAATAAAACTTGATAAGGTATAATAGAGTGAAGAATGTACCATAACATTGCATAACTCATTGTTTATCTTCAATATCAAGATATACAAAAATTCTCGACATATCCATTAATTATGGAGATATGTGATAAATAATGAAAACATTCTTTAAGATATAACTCTAAAAATATATTTTTTGATCTCATATCATTCTTTCTATCTTTCTCGAAATAAATACCTTATATGTGATACAACATTATGTATGTATCCATGTCTTCGTGAAGCTTTTAATGTTCATGAAAAAGTAGAATGTTGTGTCAAGCACTAAATATCTATCAAATAATTAAATAATTTCCATAAAATTGTGATATATTCCTCACTCCCCTCTTTAAAAATATAGTTGGGAACTAAAGACTCTATATAACATCCTAGAACCCACACCCGTAGATCCTGTAATGAAATCCAATACATTTATTTTACAATCTTTAATGCCAATATTTGTGACAAAAAATATTCATCTAAACCTTACAAATAACAAATTAAAACGTTTATCAGTTACATAGTGGATGGAATTATAGTGTTGGGTCTTGAGATAATTATAGAAAACATAAACATATAAAATTTAAAAGTAGTCAAAAGATCAATTGCCTTATTTTACATTGCATTATTTATCTCACAACAGGTTATCAACAACTTCAATGTGAAAATTGTTACATAAAAAATCCTTCATCAAAATTCATTAAAACCTAGTGAAATGGTAACATAATAATAGTGAGATGAAATTCTCAGCAATGTAAAATTTTATAATTAACATATTAATGTCATAAATTATCATTAGAGGTAATCATGGTATGATAATATAATGAAAGGGAATGTGTGTTTCATAAAATAAATCATACCCATAAATACATAATTCATCAAATATGAAAACACGGAGTAGGTAAGAATCACAAGAATCAAAATCAAAATCCATGATATACTGATTTCAATAATTAGAATCATTATAAACATATAATAAGATTATAAAATGCAAAAAAAATAATCTTGGGAGAATATTCTAATTTTCATTCTTGAATATGGAATAATTATGATGTCGACATCCATAAATGTCACTCTTAGAGATGTAATATCTATATCTCCAGAATCATTACCCAATATATTTTAGGGATATCACAGACCCAGCCATCATTGGTTTATAATGTAACCAAAAATAAAATTTTCATGTTCCATTATAAAATAATCACATTTGAATGATTTTATAAAAACATTGGAGAAACCAAAAATCACTCCAATTAATTTATTAACTCATGGAAGATAAACAGGTTCTATAAATAAATATTTAAAACATGATAAACCCATGGAAAAAAATGGGTTCAATAAAAATATCCTTGAAACATTATTAACCCATGGAAATTAAATGGGTTCTATAATAATTACTTTGAAACATGAATTACCCTTGGTGAAAAAATTGGTTCCATGAAGATATCATTGAAACATGATTAACCAATCGAAAAGAAACATTTTTCAAAAATATCTATTAAAAAAGTTATTAACATATATAATGGAAATGATTCCGAAATATTCCCATTGAAACATGGTTAACCCAAGGAAAATAATTGGGTTCCATAACAATATCATCGAAACTTGGTTAGCCTGTGGAAAAGAAAAAGATTCCAGAAAATTATGTTTGAAACAATCATTGTACCTCCAATGAAATAATTTGGATGGTATCACAAATACATTCACATTTTATGATATTTAAGAATAATGGGTTTGTAAGTAAATTTCTAGAAATTCCATTAAAATGACATTATAATTATTCATGAGGAAAATAATATTTAAACATTCCAAAGTGTCCCATACAACCTTGAAACATTTGAATTAAAAGAATAAGGAATCAATGACATTATATTAAATATATAATATCATGAGAATAATTATATTCATAATAAATCATGTAAAAGGATATGTATATACACCTCATTAAATAATATTGTTTTATAACAGAATACACAACATACAAAAGGTATATTATGACAAAAGGAAATTACCTATTTTGTATCTTCAAAACTATAAACCACATAAATGTTATATTATCAAAAGGACATGTAAAACACCATAAATTTTATGTTAATAATCATCAAACACATTCATGGTAATTATATACAAAAAAATATATGGTGAATTAGGAATTTATCTCACTAAAATAAAAGTAAGATGAGAAATATCCTTACATGTTTCGAATCATTAGAGTGAGAATAAATCAATGAAATTTTTGTGTCTGACATTTTTAAATACAACCAATAAAAATGTAAACACAGAATAATAAAATATAGGGTTATTTCTGATATATTATTCGCCTAACATAATCAATGGAATAAAAGGTTAACCCAGCGAATAGATAATTTGTTAAGAAACCCCCTACTACATGAGTCATTTTGAATCATGAGATCCATGAAAAAATATCATCAATTGAAAAATTTAATTTCATGAAATAAATTAAAATCATGATATATCGAGACATGGTGAAGGATATAAATTTTCCAGGAGGCCCTTAAGTGGTGTCGGTCTTTGAGAGAATAGATTCTAGGGTTTATTTGTGGCGACCTCTCCTCCCCCCTCCTCCGAAGTTCCTCAACAGCGCAGAATCACTTCCTGGATCCCGCTTCGGATCCAGTGGGGCTCGGTTCCCTGCGTGCCTCAACGGTGGTTTTGGGGTGGCTCGACGGTGTTGTAAGCTTCGTTGTTAATCATGGTTCTCGGTTTTCGGGTGCGTCTCAAGTTGGATCTGCAGTGTCTTGATGGTGTGGAACCGATGTGGCTCGGCGACTTCAGTGCGGTTCGATGGTCTCATTGTGATTTTGTTGCAGATTGGATGGGGTGACAGCTTGAGTCAATGTCTGCTCTGTTGTGGTATTCTAAGGTGGCCTGCCACCAGCTTCTGAGTGCTACCGGGGGGGGGGGGGGTTCATTTCCTCCTGTTTTATGCATCTATGGCTGGGTTTTTTGGTTTTTTAAATTAGTGATGAATCTTGTGGTTGTTTTGGATGTGTTTTGCAGCTTCACTTGCTGGTATCTATCCCTGCTGCCTGAACGCGGTAGAGCATGGTGGTATCTCTGGTGCAGATTCTTGAAGGTTTCATGGTTTATTTGGAGGTTTGAAGCTTTACGGTGATGAAGATCTATATTTTTTAAATTTCTTTTCTATGGTGTTTTTTGTGGTCCGACAGTTTGTGGTTTAAGGCCTTGTAATCTGATCATCTACTTGGGACTCCTCCAGATGTTCTTCAGAGTGCGAGTTTCATCAGTTCATTGCTTTATGTATTTGGTTGTTTGAGAGGGCATGACTCTGCCATCGATATCGGGCCCATGAATTTTTTGCACGGGACAGCAAGTCGTGTAGTGATTGGTTGGTGGAACCGGTCTTCATGTTTCTAATGCTAGGTAGGGTATTTTCTTTGTATTCTTGAATGTTTTTTTGGATTTGATTTTTTTTCCATGGAGACATGATGGGTGGTATTGACTATTATGTCATTTTGGGTTCCCCCTTACCCCTTAAAAAGGGATTATGATAATAAAAAATGTAATTTTCAGTCAAGACATTGTGAATATGATATATCATATAAAAGTAACTGGGTTCATAATAATCAATACATCTTAATGGAATTTAAATTGTGACGAAACCTATCACATATATGATATATATTAATGTTATTTTTCATTTAATTTACATTCATACATTGTTTTTGGGGTTTCCCTAGGTTTTATGGAGGAATAGATGAGTTTTCATGAATTTGGCCAAACCGTAAGCCTAATTCCTGAATGAAAAATAAATTTTTTTTCTTTTATAACTTTTTTATTTTTCAACATTTTTCATCAATTTAAATTCCTACATGGCCTCCCATAACCTATTAACACCACCAAGTATATTTGAAGCCTTTATAAATCCATAACCAAGGTTTTTTTGGGTTTTTATCTAAGGTGTTGGGCCTGCCCAAAATCCCAATTCTTATTTCAAAAATGAATTTTGTTTATGTTATAATATATTCAATTTTTTTGATTTTTCGGTAATTCTATATCTCACCCAAGCCCATTGAACCCAGTCGCGCATCTGAACTCTCTCCCCCCTTTTTGGAGCTCTGGTTAATCTTGATTTGGTGTTGAACTTCATAGGCTTCCACAAATCATCCAGATTTGAACATGTAAAATCTATCTTTCATAACTCGATAAATTCTCAATATTATTCATCCATTAGAATTCCTAAATGACCTAATATATATTGTTCTAATGAACCCTGAATTTTGGCTGTTTTAAATTTCATCTACCGGTGTTTTGGAGAGATTACTTTAATATACTTCAAGAAAATGAGTCAATTTCCTTCCTCTTTCAAATTACATTGGGTTTTATTCATTGTTAATCTGGTTTCATTGCTTATCATTGAGTTTCCTTACTTCTAGAGACTAGGTTTCCTATCCTAGGGTTTAAATTTGGGATTTTGTGGCCAATTTTGTGGTTTTAGGTTTGATCTAGGTCTCTCTTGGTGTGGCAGGAGTGCGATTTGATTTCCGCACGGAGAATCAAGGGTTTTTGTTACTTTGGTAGGTGATTCCACTGTGCATGAAATTTTTGTGAATTAGATTTATCCATTCATGGTATTTTAATTTTTATTTCAATTTAATGATTCTTTAAAAATTGGTTTTAGTTTCATTTATAATGTAATAGAATTTTATGTTCTAAATTTTGGTGAAATTGGGGGTTTTTCATTCAAATATTTTATTGGTTCATTGTGGGATGACCTATAATTACATAGTTGATTTTATTGAACTATATTAGGACTGAAAATCATGTTTTTAATGTTTTTTCTTTTTGGTTGTTGCTGCGAAATTTTGTTTAAATGGTGTTTGGGAAGCAAATGGGCTTTAAGTGCCATGTTTGTGTGAAAATGGTGGGTTTTAAAAGATATAACTTCTTGGTTCATATTGGGATGCCCCATAACTTAATTTATCGTTTCAATAAAGATTATTGAGCTGAAATTTTGTTTTTATGACTTAAAAGTGTTCACATAGTGTGCAAAGTGGATATTTGAAAGAGAATTGGGTGCAGAACAATGTGATATTTTTGAGTGGTTGTTTTATTGAAAATCAAAATATTTTATAGTGTGTTTTAAATGAAATAAAAATTGTGTAGCTACTATACTGTTTTTTGTGACTAGTAGTAATATTTTATATGCAAAAGTATGTGTGTTGTTTGTTGAAATTGTTTGAGCACAATAGGGGAATCCCAAGTACTAATGTGGGTGGATATGTACTAGTACGGCTAGTGGACCGGATGGGTTGTGTCCCTATTTCACAAAGAAAATGGAAAACGAAAACTCTAACTAAATTATGTGGATGATATTTGGGGACCACTAGGTTATGAGTATGTTCCCTACTAGTGGCCCGTGCATGGGAACTGATTGTGACTTGGATACATTACACCGAGTTACGAGGTACATAGGGACCGAGACTATCTAGTTTTTAGGGTTGTTCCTGGTTTTGGTGCTCATTGGATTTGTGGTATTTACCCTTGTATTGGGGTTTTTTGGCAGTACTTATAGTTTCTCACATGTCTATTTAAATATTTGAACATTATGAAAATTTTATCATGGAAACTGTTTTCAATTGAATGTTTCATTTCATAGATTTTATCACTGCTTTACATTGCGTATTAAAATTGCTTGATTTTTCACATTGTATTGCATTCTATTTGGAATCATAGGGTGGTATCATATTGGGATTAGGCTCAAAACCTACTTACACCCCTTCGGTGTATGTATACTTGGTTATGTTTGACTCAGGTTAAGGAAAGTCTAAGGGTGATGGCAGTTCCGGGTGTTAATCCCCATCCTTGGGACAGAGTTGTGGAGACGGCTTGGGAATGATGACCCCTTGTCATGTGGAGTACAAGGGGCTATTTTGTTGTTGTTTAATTGTGTATTTGGACCTTTTTTTTACTTCATTTTAACTTTTGTATTCAGTTCTGTTTTTTTGTATAAACCATGCCGGTATGAATTTTTTAGATTCATTTTATCAGATATTTTTGATGTTTTATGTATACAGATTCAGCTAAGTCATTCCCAAACCATGATAAATAATACCCAGGCACATGTGCCTGCCCGTGGGGATAGTTAACTCCATTCAGGCCTTGCCACAGTCCGGGTTTGGTGCCATTAATGGTGGTGACCAGATTCGGTTCGTTGCTAAATGGTAATAGATGTAGGTTAAAGTTTTTGGGTTATATTGATATTTTGGGATGAGTCGGGATAGACAGGAGCTAGGACTATCGGGGCTCGGTGTTTTGGTTGTGAGTAGGGTGCCTGGCCCGCACCTCTCATGGCAGACCTTGAGTCACTAGGGGATGTTGTAATTTATGGATTGACATCCCTTCTAGGTGAGACGTGTGGGCTGCAGACCACATATGGACATAGGCGGATTTGGCATAATTGTTTATTTTATTACTGGAATGTGTATATTTTATTTATATATGATGTATTTGATAACAATTTTTTAAATAGTGGTATTATGTATTGTTTTGTGA
This sequence comes from Viscum album, assembly GCA_963277665.1. Classification (NCBI taxonomy): domain Eukaryota; kingdom Viridiplantae; phylum Streptophyta; class Magnoliopsida; order Santalales; family Viscaceae; genus Viscum; species Viscum album. The sequence continues at coordinate 122,816,699 of OY728151.1, forward strand.
CTGTTTCATTTTGTAGCAACATGCCACCCCGGAAAGCTCCCACGCGCCCATAGGAGGAAGCTGGAAAGAGTTCTCCCACACAGATTTATCAGAGGCTTGTAGAGGATGTGGTTCAGGCTATCCAAGCTTTAGGACAGGGACCAGATCCTACTCCTATTCCTGTTAGAGCAGAAGAGACAGGTCGAAGAAAAGATAAAGCACAATAGTTTCTGAAAAAAAAACTTCTACATTCTTAGGTAGCTCAGAACCCCGAGAAGCATAATAATGGCTCGAGAAGATCGAGCGTATGTTTGAGTTCCTAGAAGCACCCTAGGATCTCAGGGTGAAGTTTGCCTCCTTTCTGTTAGAGGTCCCCAGCCGTAAGTGATGGGAGTCAGTGCTTCAGGCTGGGATGAATGAGCAGATGTGTTGGGGAGACTTCAAGGCTGTCTTCAATGAACAGTACTGCCCTGAGGTGTTGGTTTATGAAAGGTATAGAGATTTTATGGAACTTGTTCAGGGGAATCTATATGTGATGGAGTACGCCAACCGTTTCACTGAGTTGGTTTGGTATGCTCTAGAAATTGTCTCTAATAAGCAAGAAAAGGACCAGAGGTCTGAGAAAGGCTTGCAAACTGAGATATAGTCCCAGGTGTTCTTGTTTAAGCTGAAGACCTATGCTGAGGTCGTTGATCGGGCATCCGGGGTGGAGATTGACCGGAAAGGAAGGGATGGTTTCTATGGTTTAGAATTTGCAGTAGGCAGTGGTAGATCCTTAGAGAAGAAAAGGAAGTGGGACGATGTCACGACCCCCTCCCACCAAATATGCCCCTCCTGAGCTAGCAATGGTGGAAGGGAGATAATGACCCCCCGAGTCCCGCCTCCAGTAGGCCCCGTGGTAGCGACTAGCACCAATGGTATGAGTTTTCAGAAAAATGGGAGGCATTACCCTTTTTATTATTTATGATCGGGAAATAGGAAAATCCAACCACCAAAAAGGAAAAGAACAAGTGTATAGAAATAACCCAAACCAATCCCACATGAATGTTTAAATAGTTCTGAAACAAGTTACAAGTACAAGAAAGCTCAAAAGTACAATACCAAAAGAAACAAGTACATAAAACTGCAGCAACTCCAACTGTCTCAACTAGTAGGGTCCTGCACGGCCCAGGTAGACCTCCTGGAAACCTGAAAGTAAATATAGGGTGAGAATACAAGTATACTCAGTAGGGAAACCGAAAGCTCTCGTGCACAAGTGGGGATACATCCTAATTTCCTGTGAGAACAACAGAAGAAACCTGGAAAGGAATTCTGCCCACCCAACCTCACTAGACATACTCACCAAAATACAATCACAACAAGTAGTAGTACTATAAGAACAAGAGTATTGGGTACCCCTCACCATTTTCCCCCACTATCTAGATACTCTTCCTAATGGAGAACATCCTTACACTACCATAGTCTTCCCGCCAACACACACCTGGGCCTCACAACCACGTATCCCACCCGCACACACCTGGACCTAACAACCACGTATCCCGCCCGCACACACCTGGGCCTCACAAACATGTATCTCGCCCGCACACACCTGTGCCTGAAAACCACGTATCCCACCCACACACAGCTGGGCCCCACAACCACCTATCCCACACGCACACACCTGGGCCTCACAACCATGTATCCCACCCGCACACACCCGGGCCTCACAACCACGTATCCCGCCCTCACACACCTCGGCCTTATCCCAATGGTTTTTGGGAAATAGAAAAACCTTCCTGAAGATTCTTGGGCTAAACCACCCCAATCTAAACCTACCCAAAGAGTCTTGGGTGTATGGTCGCCTCAAGACATCACAGCCTAGGGAAGAAGGAGTAGGAAGGAGATAGTAACTAAGGGTAAAACACCCTCTCCCATGAAATGGGAGTGTTCGACACTAAGTGCTCAACATGGGTGGGGTGTGATAAACACAAAGATACATATATATATATATATACCAAACACTCAGCCTAAACTATGGATTCTAATCAGAGAACTGAACACGTGGCTCGGCACTGCTACTGTGAATCATGCATACAATAAACAATCTCGAAAACCCCATTTACGTTTTCATGTTTTAATAGAGTCATATTATTAGTTCCTTAACAACTGGGCAACTATCCACAACTAACCACATTGATCATTCGTAAAACATATCCCTGCCATCCACCAATCAAGTTAGGAAAACACAACCAAGTCCTTATTATTAACCAACCAACCCCATTAACTATTATTCCCATTCCACTATCATTCCCCACCATTTATTAAATCTTCCACTTTTTATTCACCACCCATACTTCAATCACATCAAGACCATCCCTGAAGCCCCTTTACCAACCACGATAACCACAATCACACTGAAACCCGTACATCATTACCCTTTTAATACCATTTATCACAGCCCCACTCCCCGTCACTATCATATCATTCACACCAACCCACAACCAAGCCAACCGAAGCCCCGCTGCTCACCCGATCCACAACAACCCATAAAACACCCCCATCACATGCAACGTATCCAAGCCAACACCCACATGTTCATTATTCCATTTTGTTCACCCGGGGTGATCACACAGGGGTTTCAGATTTTAAATCATCCAACTTTACGTGATTAACCAAATTCCACATTTAACAAAGTTCCATTCCCAAAAGCTGTCTAGAAAGATAGGGCAACATTTAATTGTGGAAGAAAAGGCCCCCAATGACCGTTATTTTTAGTAGGCATAAGACTATTCAATTCACAACATAATATCACAGGATATAAAGATAAACATAACATGTTCCCCATCCCCATTCTTTAAATAGCTATTATCTCCATTTAATGGTTCAAACATTTCTCATGAAAAAACAAGAGGATACCCACCCGGCATGATGCACAAAATTATAGAGACGAAGGTAAGATCCCTACCTCAACAGGTTCTGATCACAACGCTCCCCTGTATCAACTTTAGAAGATGTCTGTCGGCGTTTTTCACTTCTGTCGAATCCCAAAAAAACCTCCTCAAGTGGATTTTGGAAAGGAAATTCTAAAGGAAAGACAACAGATCCAAGATCAGAAGATCCGCCTCGTCATTATGATCCTGGGTCCGCTGATGGATTGTAAATCGGAGCTCGGACGAAGAAGTTATTGATGAAAAAGGAGCCTTCGAGTCCCTTGGGAGAGCTCTGCTCAGAGGAAAGGGGAGGAGAGGGGTGTGTTGAAAAGGAAGAGGGTTCCCATCCTTTTATAGGCGTGAAAAAAAATACACGACATGTTCTTTATGGTACACAACGTGTACTCGGCCATTTAACGTAGCCACCACGCGGCTTCCAACATGGCCTTCAACGTGGTACTCGGCCATTGGTTGCCGAACACACGGTTTGAAGGTGACACATACGCGGGGAGACACTACATGGCCTATAGTATTGGGTACACGATGTGTACTTAATTATTTCACATGGTAAGGACACAGCTCCAACACGGCTCACGGCCGTTGACTAGTCAACACACAGTTTGAGGGTAGCGCGTACGCGGGGAGACACTATAGGACATGTAGTATTGGTTACACGATGTGTACCCATTTATTTCACACTGTAGGGATACATCCTTCAACATGGGGTATACCTTGAAAGGGGGTACACGGTGTGTACTCACAGTACATGGCGCGTAGTTTCAAAATTCTAAAAAGTGTGGGAAATGTCCTTTTTACCCTCTAGAACACCTCAAGACCGTCTTTTTGATAATGGAATGGGCCGGAGAGGACTGGGTCATTACATCTGATACCTCTTAAAACATTCTCATCCCTGAGAAGTCAAAACCATCCCAGAGGAACCCAACAAGATACCTCTTAGGTCTCTTGTTATAACAAGAACCCAACCATCAACCCTAATTATAGGTGTTATGAATTCCATCTCATATGTCGAGATATTATCCGCTTTAGGCAGCACTGACTTGCCAACACGGGTTTAATCGCATCATCATTAATGAATCTCGATTAAGAATCTGGTCTTCCGACTTACAAACATTAGGATTTATCAACTCACGCTGCCCCCCACACTACAAAACACACACACTACCTGAACACGTGTTTTGGGGAAAATTATTTTTCCTATGTCGAGATATTATCAGCTTTAGGCGGCACAGACTAACCTACATGGGTTCAATCACATCAGCATTAATGCGTCTCGATTATGGATCAGCTTTTTTCCTTTCCCCACACGCCCGGACATGTTACACACTCCCAGAGAACAAGGAAACAAAATTTCTCATAACCGACAAGCCAAGAATTCCATATATCAAAGGTGCAAATTATAAAAGAAAAACAAAGATTAGAGAACAATGTAAACACAAGTCAAAACAACTCTAGCTACTGAGCGCGCATATGAGCCTCTGTCTCCCAAGTGCTCTCCTCGAGGTCTCCATGCCTCCGCAACACACGAACTAAGGGAATGGTCCATCCACAGAGCACCTTTTATTTAAGATCCTTGATTCTGACTGGTCGTTCCTCAATGGTTGGTTCATCTCCCATATCTAGCTCTCCACAGTCAATAACATGAGAGTCATCGTGTAAGTACCAATGAAGCTAAGAGATGTGGAAGACGTCCTGAACCTTCTCCAACTGAGGTGGTAGGGCAAGGTGATATTCCACCTCACTGACTCGCCTTAGAACATCAAAAGGTTTGATGAACCTAGGGGAGAGCTTACTCCCCTTCCCTAACCTCTGCTTCACCTGTCGTGGGGAAACCTTCAATAATACATGATCTCCCACCTCGAATTCCAAGGGCCTCCTCTGATGATCTGCATAAGACTTATGTCGGTCCTGAGCCTCTTTCATCCTCTCACATACAAGATGGACTTTATATGTGGTTCTCTGCACTACCTCAAGCCCAAGAGAACATGTCTCACCAGCCTCTTCCCAAAAAATGGGTAAACGACATGGTCTTCCATACAAAGCCTCAAACGATGCCATGCCAATAGTAGAGTGGAAGTTGTTGTTGTAGGCAAACTCTACTAAATGCAAGTGTTGGACCCATGATCCTCTGAAATCTAGAACGCATGCTCACAACATGTCCTCTAATGTCTGGATAGTTCGCTCTGTCTTCCCGTCAGTCTGGGGGTAGATATCAGCGCTAAGGCGTAGCTGGGTGCCAAAAGCATGTAGTAACCCTCACCAGACTCGTGAGGTAAACTGAGAATCCAGATCTGAAATGATATTCTTCGGAACTCCATGCAAACTCACCACCTCATCTAATTACCTCTGTGCTATGGTACTCAACAGGCCTGACTCCTTAATAGCTTATAAGTGAGCTGATTTCGTCAGAAGATCCACCACCACCCAGATATCATCATAACCTCCCTGAGCTCTGGGTAGTCCTATGACGAAGTCCATCGAGATTTCATCCCACTTCCACTCGGGGACATCTAAATGATGCAACAAACCACCGGGAACACGGTGTTCAGCCTTCACTTGCTGACACACAAGGAATTTGGCCACAAACTCTGCCACTGCCCGTTTCACACCGGGCCACCAAAATTGTTCCCTCAGGCCTCGATAAATTTTTGAAACTCCTGGATGTACCGCCATGGCTGATATATGAAACTCAAATAGAACTTCCTCACACATCGCCTCCTGAACAAAAAACCTTCCATAGAAAAGCATCTGATGATGGCTATCCTCTGACCATCCCTCTAGAGTGTTTCCCTGATCGACAAGATCCTGCATTACCTCCGCCTCAGAGTCCCCCCATAGACACTCTTCCACCTACTGCAACAAGGAGGAATGCACCGTCATCTGAAACAAACAGCCTCTAACACCTTCTACCCTTTCATCCAAGTGCAAGGCGTCTAACTCTCCCATCACTTTCCAAGCATCAGTAGATTCATGAACGACTTCCTTATGCGACTTCCTGCTCATGGCATCAGCCAGAACATTTCCCTTACCTTCAGTGTAAGAGATCTCGAAGTCATAGTCTTGGAGGGACTTGACCCATCTCTGCTGAAGTAAGTTCAGGTCACGTTGAGAGAAGATATAAAGCAGGCTCTTGTGATCTGAGAAGACCACAAAGCGCTACCCAAAGTGGTATTGTCGCCACAAATTTAGTGCGAACACTACTGCTGTAAGCTCCAGGTCATGGGTGGAGTAGTTAAACTCGTGAGGGTGAAACTGCCTAGACACATAACAGATCACTCCCTTCTTCTGCATCGACACACACCCCAGACCAAGGCCAGAAGCATCACAAAACACCTAATACAACAACCCTTCCTCTCGCAACCTAAGTACGAGAGCATTGACCAACTTCTCCTACAGGTAGTCGAAAGCCTTCTAGCACTGCTAGCTCCATAGGAAGACCTAGTTCTTCCTAGTCAATGTTGTCCATAGAGCAGAAACTCGAGAGAAGTCCGAAATGAACCTCCGATAGAAACCTGCTAACCCTAGGAAACTAATAACTTCTGCCACGGTCTTGGGTGATGCCCAAGAAACAACTACCTCCACCTTCGGTGGGTCCACTGACACTCCATGCTAAGACACCACATGCCCATGGAAGTGTACTTCTTGCGTCAATAACTTACACTTCGACAATTTCCAATAAAGCTGGTGGTGTCGAAGTAATTCCAAGACTTTACTGAGATGCTCAATGTGCTCCTACTCTAATATTGAGTATATGAGGATGTCATCAATAATCACAATGACAAACCGGTCCAGAAACTCTCGGAATACAATGTTCATAAGTCCCATGAACATAGCCAGTGCATTCATAACTCCAAATGGAATCACTACAAACTCGAAGTGCCCATACATGCACATGAAAGCCGTTTTCGAGATGTCACTATCCTTTACCCTCAGCTGATGATATCCTGATCATAGATCAATATTAGAAAACCAACCTGCTCCCCTCAGTTGGTCAAAGAGATCATCTATCCATAGAAGGGCATAACGGTTCTTGACTATTACCTGATTCAACATTTGGTAGTCTATCCATAACCCTAGTCCACCATCTGCCTTCATCATGAACAAAATGGGATCACCCCATGGTGACATGATGGGTTGAACAGAACCTTTCTCCATCATATCATCAATATGAGTCCACAACTCCGACAACTCTGAAGGTTCCATCCGATAAGGGGCCATCAAAATTGAACGGGCATGATGTTGTAAGTCTATCTTGAACTCAACATCACGTCAGGGGGGGGGGGGGTTTAGGCACAACCTCCTCAGGAAAAACATTGTGGAACTCCCCAAAAACCACTAGGATGTCCACGATCTCTATATCAGCTGGAACCATTGATAACCCGCCAAACAAAGAAATGAGAGGTTCCAGATGCCGGCTTCCAACATGATATCACCTCTCGCCAACAAATGCTACATGATGCCCGTCTACGTAGGAGGACATGAATCTTCTCTGAAATCATTCGATAACGAAAATAATAGAAAACAACCATTTGATGCCTAGGATGGCATCATATGGATGCATCTGTAAAAGAAGAAGGTCCCCACTAGATCAATGTGGTCCCAACATCAGCCCACATCCCTGGAAAACACAAGATATGCTGGTCTATCCTCCCACTGGTGTACTCAGCACCAGTGGTATGGAAAGTCTCTCTACTTCTAGTCCCAATGCATGGGATAGACTAGGTGAAACATAGGAGTGCGAAGCTCCTGAATCGAACAAAGCAGAAACGAGAGTGCTGAACAAACAAATCGTACCTCGCACCACCTATGGTCCCGCTGGAGCTGCCAACTCTGCTACGTGCAACTGTCCATGCCCAGCTCCTCTGCCTCTCTGATGTCGTCCACCTCCAAGACCATGTCCTAGTCATGGTCCTTGAGGAGAACCCTAAGTACGGCCTCCTCCTACAAAGTCTGCCCTCGGGGGAGTAGGGTCCCGCTGCTGCTGGAAGGGCCTCGCCGGAAACTGGTGCTGCTGTGGTGGGCGCTGAACCCGCCCACCTTCACCGTAATAATCTCGGGTCGGGCACCGAATTTGAATGTGCATGAAACCTCCACAAGAAAAACACTTCAGTCCAGGGCTCGTGAAAAAGGGATGAGGACCCGAATATCTGAACTAGAACAGTTGCGACCTGCTACCCACTAGCCTGAAACTCGAAGGCCCAGTCGCAGGAGACCTGCTGCTGGCTGCCTTCCCCTTCGACAAACCTAGATGGATCCCCTCTCGTGGTGCACCTCACAGTGAGTGCATCCTCTATACAACCTCTTTCTTCTTCTATACTGCCATGTACGTCGGAAAGTTGAATGGGGTGACAGCATACTGGAGTGAAGGAAGAAGCGCCTCCTCCAAACGTCTCACCCGAGACTCCTCATCTGGAAAGAGATCCGGAGAAAAGGATAGGAGATCCTTGAACATGAACCCCAACTCTCGTACTGACATACTCCCCTGCTGGAGGGAGAGTAACTCCTGCCACTTCTCTGCCTTGATCATGGAAGAAAGGAATTCCTCTCAGAATTCCTTCTCAATGTCATCCCATGGAACCTCTGCCTCTATCCTCTCTCTGTGGTAGAGCATCCACCATTGTGGCACTGTACCTCTCAGCTGACTGACTTCTAGGGGAACCCAGTGCTCCCACGGAGCATAGATCAAGGTAAAAGTGATCCCTAGCTCTTCAAGCCACCCCTCCATCTCTGAATCTAATGTACTACCCTCGTACTTCTTGATGGTTTTCCGCTGGAATGAACTGAGAGTCTTCTGCCACTGGATATCTTTCTCCTCTCGATCAATCCTCAACTAATAGTCCACTTAGATCTGCTGGGCCTTAGCCGTCTGAGTCACCCAAGGACGAATTCCAGGATCCATTGTTGTACGGTAAACAAGATCGCCTAATCCCAAGTAGTAAGGAAATTTCTTAAGGTTTTATTTTATCACATTATTTCAATTTCTTTCCCAGAACACCCAAATCATGTAAAAAAAATCATGATGATGAATGTACCATCCATAGGGTCTTTACCCTGTTATCTATGTAGTCTCACTTGGTCATTCAGTAGGCTCAGAGTCCTTGCATCAGATCACGGGGGGCCCTAAAATCCCGTGTCCTAGCCGGTCTTCCCTGGAATATGTCACACACCATGATTAACCTACATCGTTGCCCTAACATCCCATGCAATCCTCATTGTGCCTAACTCCATAATCCATACTATCACTTAACCATCAGCTCTTATACCACTCTGTCACGACCCCCTCCCACCAATGATGCCCCTCTTGAGCTGGCAATGGTGAAAGGGAGATAATCACCCATGAGTCCTTCCTCCAGTAGGCCTCAGGGTGGCGACTAGCACCAAGGATATATGTTTAAAAAAAATAAGAGGCATTACCCTTTTTATTATTTAAGATCAGTAAATAGGACAAGTCAACCACCAAAAAGGAAATGAACAAGTGTATAGAAAAAACCCAAACCAATCCCACATGAAGGTTTAAATAGTTCTAAAATAAGGTACATGTACAAGAAATCTCAAAAGTACAATACCAAAAGAAACAAGTACAACAAACTTCAGCACCTCCAACTATCCCAGCTAGTAGGGTCCTACACAACCCTTTTAGTCCTCCTGAATCTTGAAAGTAAATGCTGGGTGAGAATACAAGTATACTCAGTAGGGAAACCAAAAGATCTCGTGCACAAGTGGGAGGAAATCCTAATGAACCGTGAGAACAACAGAAGAAACCTAGGAAGGAATTTTATCCACCCAACCTCACCAGCCACACTCACCAAAACACAATCACAACAGGTAGAAGTAATATAAGAACAAGAGTATTATGTACCACGCACCATTTTCCCCCACTAGCTAGCTGGTCTTCCTAACGGCGAACGTCCTGAGGCTACGACACTCTTCCCTCCCACACACACTTGGGCCCAACAACCACGTATCCTGCCCACACACACCTGGGCCTCACAACCACATATCCCACCCGCACACACCTGGGCCTCACAACCAGGTATCCCGCCCGCACACGCCTGGGCCTCACAACCACGTATCCCGCCTGCACACCCCTGGGACTCACAACCACGTATCCCGCCCGCACACACCTGGGCCTTACAACCACATATCCCGCCTACACACACCTGGGCCAAACAACCATGTAGCCCTCCCACACACACCTGGGCCTCACAACCACATATCCCACCCGCACACACCTGGGCCTCAGAACCATGTATCCCTCCCACACAAACCTGGGACTCATCCCGAATGAATTTATGAAATAGTAAACCCTTCCTGAAGTGTCTTGGGCTAAACCACCACAATCAAAACCTATTCGATGAGTCTTGGGTTCGAGGTCGCCTCAAGCCATCACACCCTAGGGAAGAAGGAGGAAGAAGGAGCTAGTAACTAAGGGGAAAACACCCTCTCCCATGAAATGGTAGTGTTCGACACTAAGTGCTCAACATGGTTGGGGTGCAATAAACATAAAGATACAGATAAATATATATACCAAACACTCAGCCCAACCTATGGCTTTTAATCATAGAACTGGGCACGTGCCTCGACACTGCTAATACGAAGCATGCATACAACAAACAATCCTTAAAACCCCATTTATGTTTTCATGTTTCAATAGAATCATTTTATTAGTTCCTTAACAACTGGGAAAATATCCACAACTAACCACATCGATCATTCTTAAAACATATCCCTTCCGTCAAAAAATCAAGTTAGGAAAACAAAACCAAGTCCTTATAATTAACCAACCAACCCCATTAACTATTATTCCCATTCCAATGTCATAACCCACCATTCATTAACTCTTCCACTTTTTATTCACAACCCAATGTTCATTCACATCAAGCCCATCCCTACAGCCCTATTGCCAACCACCATAACCAAAATCACACTGAAACCCATACATCATTTTCCTTTTAATACCATTTATCGTAGCCCTTCTTTCTATCACTAACATATCATTCACACCAACCCACAACCTATCCAACCGCAGCCCTGCTGCTCACCCGATACACGACAACCCACAAAACACCCCCATCACATGCCACATATCTAATCCAACACCCACATGTTCATTATTAAATTTTTTTCAACTGGGGTGATCACACAAGGGTTTCAGATTTTAAATCATCCAACGTTACGTGATTAACCATATTCCACATTTGACAAAGGTCCATTCACAAAAACAGTCTAGAAACATAGGGAAACATTTAATTGCGCAGGAAAAGGCCCCTAACGACTGTTATTTTCAGTAGGAATAAGCCTATTCAATTCACAACATAATATCACAGGATATAAGGATAAACATAATAACTTCCCCACCCCCATTCTTTAACTAGTTATTATCTTTGTTTAATGGTTCAAATGGTTCTCATGAAAAAAAAGAGGATAACCTCCCCGCATGATGCAGAAAATTATAATGTCGAAGGTATGATCCCTACCTCAACAGGTTTTGATCACAACGCTCCCCCGTATAAACTTTAGAAGACGTCTGTCGGCATCCGTCACTTATGTCGAATCCCGTAAAAACCTCCTCGAGTGGATTTTCGAAAGGAAAGTCCAAAGGAATTACAAAAGATCCAAGCTTAGATGTTCCTCCTCGTTGTTACAATCTCATGGCCGCTGACGGATCATAAATCGGAGCTCGGACAAAGAAGTTATGGACGAAAAAGGAGCCTTCAAGTCCCTTGGGAGAGATATGCTAAGAGGAAAGGGGAGGAGAGGGGTGTGTTGAAAAGGAGGAGGGGACCCCTCCTTTTATAGGCGTGAAAACTAAAGTACAAGGCGTGTTCTTTATGGTACACGACCTATACTTGGCCATTTCAAGCGGCCACCATGCGACTTCCAACACGGCCTTCCAAACGGTACGCGACCATTGACTGGTCAACACACAGTTTGAAGGTAACACATAAGCGGGGAGCCATAGCACCGCGTGTAGTATTGGGTACACAAAGTGAACTCATTTATTTCACACGGTAAGGACACGACTCTAACATGAAACACGGTCATTGACTGGTCAACACACGGTTTGATGGTAACGCGTAAGCAGGGATACACTACACGGCGTGTAGTATTGGGTACACAGTGTGTACCCATTTATTTCACACAGTAAGGACACAGTCCTCAACATGTGGTATACCCAACAAGGGGGTACATGGCGTGTACTCACACTATACGGCATGTAGTTTCAAAATTCTGAAAAGTGTGGGAAAAGTCCATTTTACCCTTCAGAACACTTCGAGACCCTATTTTTGACAAAGGAATGTGCCGAAGAGGTCTGGGCCATTACAGAGGATCATGTGAAGAAAGGATGGGGCAGTTCAGGCCACTCTTCCAAGAATTCTTCTTTTGCAGCTTTTGATGCGAGATCGGTTTTGTGAGACCAATGTGGGATGCCTGGGCATTTCCAACCAACATATCCTCTTCCTCCGAATCCTTGTTACCGGTGTGGAGGCATGGGGCATTTGCAATTCTTTTTGAGGTGTGGCACGTCCACTCCCATGTGGGGCAGGGTCAGTGGCCTCAAGAGGAGTGCCAGCACAGTCCGAGCTATTGAGGACTGGCAGATCTCGATTTGGCTATCGTGGTGGAAGGGTTGTGACATCTTTTGGGCAGAGCCAGTTTAGGGCACAACCATAGACTAGCGGTTATCCTCAGGCAGATACTGGACACCTCCATGTAGTGGATCAGGCACCAGCAGGATCAGAGGCAGGACCATCGATAGTTCGAGGTAACATTCTGATCCCATATTCTATAGATACTAATCATTTTGACAATGGTGCCTCTATTTCATTCATTGCTAACCATTTTGTGGACATTTTGAATTTTAAAACTGAGTTGATTTCTTTCGCGATGGACTTGGTGACACCGCTGGGAAATAAGAAGGACCAGGGCCTTAGGTTCCCATCTTGTGCACTTTCTGCGTCAAGGGTTGAGATAGAGTGGGACCTCGTGGTCTTAGATATGGATCTTTTTGATGTCATACTTAGGATGGATTGTCTAGTACACTTCTAGTCACACATCGTTTTCTAAAGATGGCATGTGAGTTTCACGACACCAAATGGGAGTGGTCAGGTTTTTCATGTGGAATGGGATCCTCGGTCAGGTCGCGTAGTGCCTCCACCTCCAGTGTTTGGAAGTGTTATATTCCAGTTATCTTTTCTCATTCTATAGGATGGTCTTTCCCCGGAATGTTCACTACCTCATATAGTGAATGAGTTTCCAGAGTTATTCCCGGATAATTTTTTAGGTTTTCCCCCCGAAGCGGGATGTGGAGTTTTAGATTGATCTGGCACTGGGAACACAGTTGATATCTCTTCCCTCATATCACATGGCCCCCAACATGATGAGGGAATTAAATATATAGACGGATGACATAGAATACAACGGATTCATTCGCCCGAGAATCTCTCTTTGGGCCGCTCTTGTGTTGTTAGAGAAAAAGGCTGATGGAACCCTCCAATTATGCATTGACTACCAGAAGGGGAATTCAGTAACAATTAAGATTAAATACCATTTTCCCAGAATAGATGATTTGTTCAATCAGTTGAAGGGTGAAAAGTGGTTCTCAAATATAGACCTGCATTCAGGGTAAGATCAACTCAGGGTGAAGGAGTCAGATATCCCAAAGAAAGCCTTTCGATGCAGGTACGACCAATTTGAGTATTTGGTCATGCCATTTAGATTGACCAATGCACCAGCATTCTTTATGGAACACATGGATAGGGTGTTTCAACAATATATTGATTCAGTTTTTGTGGTGTTCGTGGATGACATTCTGGTATACTCTCACTCTTATGAGGAACACGAACATCACTTGAGGATTGTTTTAGGTACAATACGGGATCACCACCTCTATGAAAAGTTATCAATGTGCACTTTTTGGATTAGGGAGGTGAGATATCTGGGGAATGTGATCTAAGAGAAAGGAGTTTTAGTGGACATTGAGAAAATTAGTGCGGTTGTGTCATGGGACCAACCGAAGAATGTGTTCGAGATCCAGAGTTTTTCTGGCTTGGCTGGTTATTACAGGCGATTCGTTCGGGATTTCTCTTGGCATGCTTCACCGATGACTGCCCTCACCTGGAAAGGGCTGAAGTTTGTATGGGGTCCATAATTCCATGCATCATTCGTGGATCTGATGTGGAGGTTGACTAAAACCCCCCATGCTGATTTTTCCAGAGGCTGGAAAGGGATATGTGGTCTTTTGTGATGCTTCAAGTATGGGTCTTGGGTGCATGCTTATGCAGGATGATCACGTGGTCGCGTATGGCTGTCACAAACTTCGATCAAATGAATAGAACTACCACACCCATGACATAGAGTTGGCAGTGGTGATTCATGCTCTGAATACATGGCGTCACTACCTCTTTGGGGATAAGTTTGTGGCTACTCTGATCACAAAAGCTTGGCATATATCTTCTCGTATAAGGACCTCAACTTTAGGAAGCATCACTGGATCGAGTACTTGCATGGGTTTGACATTGACATTGTCTATACCCCAAGAAATGGTAATGTAGTGGCCGACACCTTGAGCCGAAGGTTTCCAGTGCCGGCTTTGAGGAAGTCCAGTGATGAGTGGACATTGATGGGGCACTTTTCTCAGATGTGTGTGGAGACCTGGGAACATAGTGGAGGGGAATTCTTGGAGAGCATCCAATTGAATCCTTCTCTGTTGGAGTTGATTCAGCGAGAACAAACTAGTGATGAGATTTGTCATCGGTCGAAGCAGTTTCTTCATGGTGGGGAGACATCCCTTGATTGGTCATTGTCCCCATAGGGAATCTTGTGCTTCAAGGGCCGTTCAGTAGTGCCGTTATCTCTGCAAGAGGTTGTGATGTAGGATCGCCACCAGTCTTAGTGGGATGTCCATCCAGGTTCCACTAAGATGTATTGTGATGTCCGTTAGTAGTTTTGGTTTCCTGGTATGAGACGTGACCTAGAAGACTTTGTTTTGAGATGCTAGACATGTCAGCAGGTGAAAGTAGTGCACCTAAGGCCTTTCGGTTTGCTCCAACCACTACCCATTACTACGTAGAAGTGGGAAGAGGTCACCATGGACTTCATTGTTGGCTTACCTCTTAATTCTTGGGGTACTAATTCCATTTTGGTGGTGATTGATCATCTGACCAAATCAGAACACTTCATTCCGATAAATGTGAAAACTAAAGTGGATGAGTTTGGCCATTTTAATCTTCATGTAGTGGTGAGACTCTATGGTGTAACATCATCTGTTGTCTCAGATAGAGACCCCCGCTTCACTTCTCGATTTTGGAAATCCCTTGGGTCTCAGATTAAGATGATCGGGACATACCACCCTCAGACGGATCGTCAGACAGAGCAGGTGAATCATGTTTTGGAGGACATGTTTCATGCATGTGTCCTGGACATTGGAGGTTCATTGGATAGCAATTTTGGATTGGTTGAGTTTAGTTTTAATAATAGTTACCTACCCTCGATTCGAATGGTCCCTTTTGAGATGCTCTATGGTCTGCCATGTCGGTCCCAACAAGGTTGGGGTGAGGTAAGAGAGACTTCACTGTTGGGGTTGAGCCTTGTGCATGAGAATTCTAAGTAGGTCAAGTTGATCAGGCAGGGCTTACTGATAGCTCAGAATCTTCGTAAATCTTATGGTGACCAGAGGCGTCGAGACCTAGAGTGTTCTGTGGGTGACATGGTATTCTTAAAAGTGGCCCCTCACCTGGGCCATCGTCGATTGGGGAAGCTAAGTAAGCTGATGTTGCGGTATGTCGGGCCCTTTGAGGTAACCGAGTGTATTGGTAAGGTGGCATATAGGTTGGACATACCTTCCTAGTTGACATCCATCCATGATGTATTACATGTCTCTCAGTTGAAGAAATACAACCCGGATTCATCCCATGTGTTGAGTTGGGAAGAACTGGAGATAGAGTCTAACATGTCTGTTGTTGATAGGCCGGTGAAAATAGTGGACTCCCAAGAAAATATACTTCAAGGGAATCGTATTCCATTAGTCCGGGTCTATGGCAGCATGGGAATGATACACATGAGACATGGGAGCGAATGTCATGGGTCGAGGAAGAGTACCCATTCTTGTTTTCCATCCAAGATTCATGTTGACTTTCCTGGGAAGAAATTCCTTCATGGTGGGGAGAATTGTCACATACATGACATATTTTTAAGGTGTTTTTCACTTAATTTACATCCTTAATTTTTTTGGGGGGTTTCCCTAGGTTTTATAGAGGAAAAGATGAGTTTTCGTAAATTGGGCCAAACCGTGAGCCCAATTCCAGATTAAAAAATAAATTCTATTTCTTTTATACCTTTTTCATTTTTCAACATTTATCTTCCATTAAATTTCCTAATTGGACTAACCTAACCTATTAACACCACCAAGTCAATTTTGAGACTTTAAAAATCCATAACCAATGATTATTTGGGTTCTTATTTAAGGGGTTGGGCCTGCCCGAAAGCCCAATTCCTGTTTTAAAAATGAATTTTGTTTATGTTATAACATATTAATTTTTTGGGCTTATTCAGTAATTCAAAGTCTCACCCAAGACCATTGAACACCGCCGTGCGTATGAACTCTCTCCCCGTTATTTGGAGCTCTTGTTAATCACGATTTGGTGCCAAAATTCATAGGCTTCCACAAATCGTCCATATTTGAAGAGGTAATGTCTTTCTTTCATTACTCTATAAATTCTCAATATTTTTCATCCATTACAGTTCCAAAATGACCTAATAAATCTTCTTCGAATGAACCCTGAATTTTGGCTGTTTTAAATTCCAGCTATTGGTGTTTTGGACTGATTACATCATGATACTTCATGTAAATGAGTCCTTTTCTTTCCTATTTAATATTACTTTGGGTTTCATTCATTTTCATTAGGGTTGCTTTGCTTATCATTGAGGTTACTATCCTCCAGAAACTAGGTTTTCAAACCTAGGGTTTAACATTGGGATTTCGTGGACAATTCATGGGGTTTTAGTTTTGATCTTGGTCTCTCTTGGTGTAGCGGGGTTGAGATTTGATTTCTGCACAGATATTCAAGGGTTTTTGTTACTTTTGTAGGTGATTCCATTGTGCGAGAAATTTTTGTGAATTATCTTGCTGTGTTCAAGGTATTTTAATGATTATTTCATTTTAATGTTTCTATAAAAATTGGTTTGAGTTGCATTTATAATGAAAATGAATTTTATGTTCCAATTTTTGGTGAAATTGGGGGATTTTCATACAAATCTTTTATTGGTTCATTTTGGGCTGAACTATAATTATGTAGATGATATTATTTAACCGTGTTATGTCTGAAAATCATGTTTTGAATGTTTATTCTTTTTGTTGTTGCTGTGAAATTTTGTTTAAATAGTGTTTGGGAAGCAAATGGGCTTTAAGTGCCATGTTTGTGTGAAAATGGTGGTTTTTAAAAGATATATCTTCTTGGTTCATATTGGGCTTCCCCATTACTGAATTTTTTGTTTCATTAATGTTTATTGAACTTAATCTTTGTTTTTTTGACATACAAGTGTTCACATAGTGTGCAATGTGGATATTTTAAAGAGATTTGGGTGCAAAAAAATGTGATATTTTGAGAGGTTGTTTTATTGAAAATAAAAATAATTTATTGTGTGTTTTAAATGGTATAAAATGTGTGTAGCTACTGTAATGTTTTTTTGTGAACAGTAGTGATATTATACATGCCAAAGTATGTTTTTTTTTTCTGAAATTGTTTTAGCAGAAAAGGAGAATCCCGGGTACATTGGTGGGCGGATATGTACTAGTACGGCTAGTGGACCATATGGGTTGTGTCCCTGTTTCTCTGAGAAAATGGATAACGACAACTCTAACTAAACTATGTGTATGATATTTTGGGACCACTAGGTTATGGGTATATTCCCTACTTGTGGATCGTGCATGGGAACAGATTGTGACTTGGGTACTTTACACCGAGGTACGAGGTACATTGGGCCCGAGACAATCTAGTATTCTAGGGGTGTTCCCGGTTTTGGTGCACATTGGATTTTTATATTTACCCTTGAATTGGGGATTTTTGGAATTAATTTATAGTATCTCACATTTTTATTTAAATGTTTGAACATTCTGAAAAATTTAGCTTGAAAACTATTTTCAATTGAAAGTTTCATTTCGTAGATTTTATCATTGCTTTTCATTGCATATTAAAACTGTTTTATTTTTCACATTGTATTAAATAATATTTGGAATAATTGTGTGGTATCCTATTAGGATTAGACTCACACCCTACATACACCCCTTGGGTGTATGTATAATTGGTTATGTTTGACTCGGGTAAAGGAAAGGCAAAGGTTGATGGCAGTTCCGGGTGCTAGTCCCCATCCTTGGGACGGAGTTGTGGAGACGGCTTGGGGGTGATGACCCCTTGTCATGTGGTGTCCATGGAGAAGTTTGGTTTCTTTTTCATTTTGTATTTGGACCTTTTTTACTTCATTTTAACTTATGTATTCAGTTTTGGAATTTTCTATAAACCAGGATGGTATGAATTTTTCAGATTCATTTTATCAAATATATTTGATGTTTTATGTATACATATTCAAGAAACTCGTTCCCAAACCAAGATAAATGTTACCCAGGGTCTTGTGCTATCCCGTTGGGATAGGGAACTCCATTCGGGCCTTTCCATGGTCGGGTTTGGGGCCGTTAATTGTGGCGACCAGATTTGGTTCGTGACAAAACCCCTAACCTTGATACTGATTCGTCATGCTTATCCTAAAAAATAAACTCATGACAATTATTTACAATCTTAAAAAAATTCATGTTTATAGTGAATTATATGTATATATATTTCAATGTTTTTTTCAACTACATTAACAATTATGTTTACATCATTTGTTGTGAACAAATTCAATTTATGTGTCGACAAAAGCTTTGGTTGCTCATATATGGTCAAAATATTAATTATTTAAAAACACCAAGAAAAATAATCCTCAATGATAAAACAATATATATAATTTATAATTTTAAAACAAAATATGAAATTTTGTTTTGAAAAATGAGAAAGTTTTATAATCATGGAGACGGTAGGCCATATGTGCCCATGGGTAATGTTCGTAATTTTTAATGTATGTTATGGAAATAAAGTAACCATTACATATCAATCTATAATGAGAGTTATTGCAGAAATAACATATATTTTGATTACATAAAATTATATTTATCATTAATTTCATGTGTTACTTAAAAAGGAATAATTAAATTTCTTCAAGGAGGTAGTAGTCTCACATCCACAAAAAACGTTGTTGATTTTCTAGTGTGGGAAATATAAATAATAAAAGCATATGTCATATAAGAAAAATATTATTATGTAATTAATATCATAATGATATAATTAATTTCATATATTATTATTGAATCTATAAATAATAAATTTCATGTAATGTGTGAACGAATTAGATCATATTGAGGAGGTCATAGTCCACACATCAACAAATAATATTATAATATTCACAAAAAATTAAAAGCATTATGGTATTTATTATATTGTTAAAAAATAAAATATAAGACATTATATCTATAATATTTAGAAAATAGAAAATATTATATCCATCATAATTCAAAACCATTGTAGTTCGTAGAGGAAATAAAGAATGATGTCATTTCCCGAGGTGGTATTTTTTCATACACATGAATAGTGATTTTCGTTCCTAATTGATGGAAGTGAATATATTTGTAGGATTAATAGTGAAAATTAAAATTCATAATATATTAGTTATAATAGTTTCATTATATAGTCTTCTTATAGTAATAATTTTAGTGGATTGAGAAAAAAAATTAAACATTTCTCATTGAAGAATGCTACATCGTTTACTTGGTTTACTCAGAAGGGATTCCTTGGATTGATTTAGTAAAATATTTAGGAATATAGATTAATATAAATGGATTTTTTATTTTATTGGGTAAGGTTTTGAATTATAAAATAGGCCATTATAGGTGTTGATAGAGGGGGACTATGAGTGCCTTTTATAGTGGAGATGGAGTGTCATTCCTAAAAATATAAAAAGTAAAACACTATTGAGAGGTCTCCCTTACACATTCTTCCAGAAATAATGATCCAAATTTGTTAAAAGATGTGACATGCTTTATAAATTTCCATAAAATCGGTTTGGGACATGATTATAGGTTTTTAGGCCTATTAAGATTAATGTTTATCAACTATGTAAACAAATTTTTACCTTAATCATTGTAAACAATTTTAATTACCTTCACTAATAATTTTGATTAAAAAACTAACCTGACCTTAATATACATTATAAATTATGTATATTTATAATATTGAATCCATTTTTCTAAATTCTAATCCTAGAAGGGGTGGAATTTTTTTTAAAATTATTCCTATTGATAGAAAGAGAATGTAGTTTTTTTAAAGTAAAATGTCTAACTATATGAAATTTTTTCATCGCATTTCAATGTAAAGTAGATTCCAATGACCCAAATTGTTTGAAATTATATAAAATTGATCTAATCCATATTTAAGTAAATTAAAAATATAATTTAACACCATATATTATTTAGATAAAAATGGGTATTTAATTAAACTTTCGGTCTACCTTAAGACTATTGAGCCACCTCAAGGCCTTCATGCCACCTCTTGGCCTTCAAGACATCTAAAAGAATTTGGTAATTATTTTTTACAGAAGTAGCAGACATTATCTGCAAGGAGAGGGCTTTAGATTATGATTCTGATCAAGTGTATTCACTAGAGAAGTGATAATAGTTTTGGGATAATGAGAGGGTTTGGAAGTTAACATTAGTACCAGAAAGTGCATCTCTGAAAAATACATACAGCTGAACACCCATGAAAATCTATAGAGATGATGAAAAATTGTAGATTATTTATAAGGGTAGTTCCTTATAGTCATATTCTAGGATGAATTCATTTATGCCCTTTGGGTCATGTAATGTGATGAAGCCTATGGGCCATGTTTGGGTTTCCCTTCAACCCTTAAAAGGGGGATTATAATAAATGAATAAAAATATACGGCCATTTGGAAATTCAGGAAGTAGATGGAATGATTGGGTATTTTAAAAAATTATAATTTGTGGTTATTTAGTATTCATAAAATATTAATTTTCTAAAAAAATTACAAAAAAATACCAAAAAAATATTCTTATTCTTATTTAAAAAACGAGGTTTATTTTTTAAAATATATATTATGAAAGTTCCACAACTTAGTTTCATAATAATTAATCCAATAAAAGTAATATAATTTTCCATTTAAACATATAATGTTCTTATTCAAGAAATTAGATTTATTTTCATATTAAACCAATGAAACTTATTAGATAAATTTTAAAACCAATTATTAAATAAATAACATATAAATTGAATTAATTTATTTCACAAGTTGTGATTAATTTAATTTATTTTGATAAGAAACTATTCTACATATAGAAATATTTTTTTCATAACATCATATTCTTTATATTCAACTGGCCTTTATTGTCATTTATAATTTTTTTAAAACAATTAATTAGTTTTATAATCATTTGTAAATTATTATTTCATAATACAGTGAATCATATTCATTCCCTCCATTCCAATGTAATGGTGATAACTGTAATTTTGAGTAAATAATATTAATATTATATTATTTTTTGGTAAGACTCTAAATTTCCTATAACAGAAGTCATCATAGGGACTCGAAGTTTCATTTAATGAAAGATAAACATGGTGTTTCATGTGATCCATTATAAACTACTTATTTCATTTAACATAATCAATAAAATAAAATAAATTAATCTAAAATAATATATTTCATAAAATCTTGGGATATTTCACTTAATAATATTGATTTTATACTCCAAAGATAATATAATGTGATGATCCTAAACCACAATTAGAAATTCATATCTATAGGAATATTATAATTATTTAATATTTATGAGGGTGATAATATAAATATCAAATTATATTCTATTTTCTATAAGAATCTTAATGAAGGTTTTGGTAATTTATCATCATTTCAAAAGTTTGAGATAATAAAAACAATTATATTAGTCTCATACTAGTTTACCAAATTAAAATATACTACTCCATTGGATTTGAAATATTTTCTCACATGAAAATTGTAGAGGAAAATAATTATATTTATCTTCTCAGAACACATATGGT
This sequence comes from Viscum album, assembly GCA_963277665.1. NCBI lineage: Eukaryota > Viridiplantae > Streptophyta > Magnoliopsida > Santalales > Viscaceae > Viscum > Viscum album. Next base: position 122,838,768 of record OY728151.1, read on the forward strand.
GTCCAGAGAAGTTATTCAATGTTTTAATAGGTAGGTGATATATAAAACTATAATAACTGAGAGTTCATTGATCCATTGAGTGTATCCTTAATATTTAAATCCAAGACATATATTTTTTCCACTCTCTCATTATAGGTTCACCATGTCTCGTAATGTATTTAAACACATTATTAAATATTGGATAATTCAACCAAAAAAATTAGATAATAGTTTTTGATAATTAAAAAAACTATGACATAGTGAAAATAAGTAAATTAATCTCTATTTAAACCATTACTTGTGTGATGGATTATAATAAAAAATAAATATTTCTTCCAGAATGTTTATTTATTCATTACATTATGTGATCCCAAATAAATACACATCTCATAAAAAATAATTATAATTACATGGATAAAAATAAATTAAATATATGTGGCATGGTATTGAGATAATATACTACATATTTTATTGAGTAGATAATAGATAACCCAAAAACCGGGGTGAATAAAAAGAAGAACTATGCTTTTTTGAGTTATATAATTTTACATGATCATATATACATCTATTTTTTTCACCTCAAATATACCTTGAATTATTTTTACCTCCTAAAAAGTCCATCAGTTATATATGTTTCATAAAAAAAAGTGTCAAGAATCATGGATATGGGGTAATATAAAATAAATCGTCAACAAGTGGACCCGTAGATAATAAATTAAGATAATGATGTTCTTATATTCATTTATGTTTAATAATAATTATCATTAAACACATATAATATTGTTTAAATTAAATTTAATCCAACACATACATTTGATTTTCAGGATCACTATAATGAATGTAGGGAATAAATATTTGAATAATATATTTGACACTAATTTTTATTCAGCTATTTAATAAGATAAAAATTATCAAATTAATAATTTTATTAATTTTTTATTTAATTAAAAATTTTATCATATATTAATGTCCAAACAATATTGTATAAAATCTTATTCTACAATTTTATGTTAATTAAATGTAATATATATCATTCAGAATAATATATATAATAATTTTTGGGTAAGGGAAAAAAACCTAACTTTTCATCAACCTTCAATTCTATCTAAAATTTAAGACATCATGTACAAAAATAAACACGAGATGTACCCATATTCTCTAAAAGATTTTTAATATCACTAATATATCATGATATTATGCTCTATAAGATCCATATCACATATTTTATACATACAATTCATGTAGACTATACAACATAGAGAAATATTACACAAGTTATAGTTATTTGAGTAATAAAATGTTTTTATCCCAATATATATTGCTACATGACTTTCTATTAATATACACATTTTGTACATATAGAAATCCCAAAAATTATACATTGTGTTCAAATAATATACATGGTGTGCAGTTTCTAAATAAAACTCAAATAATTAATTTGATAATATAATTACTAAAATCTTATAAAAGCACATGTAGACTATATATAAATCATTTTGTTCAATTTAATCATCAAATTAAATTCTATTATATATATTTAATTAAAAATATTGAATCCTAGATCTTTTTGTATATAATAAAAATGGGTGAAAGTTACACAATATGTAATTCATGCTACACATTGTATATTATTTCATCTAAATTTATGAATAAAAATCATTGTATCTCAGTATATATTTCATTAAAAAATTTATATATAACCTAATTTATATTATTTGTAATGATTTTGTAATCAAATCTAGCATATGTTATTATGATTCAAAAAAAGGATTTGGAAAAATTAACTGTCACATACTTTGACTACACATAATAAGATATTATAGTGGGAGAAATAATTCAAATTAAACTTTTTTCCATGATTATTTATTAAAAAAACATCCAAAAATTTGAATTTATTGGATAGATTCCACTACATGAAACAATGAGTTCCATCAAACCATATTATACTGTTAATATTATTATTTAAACATGAATCATATTATCGATCCATTAAAGATACTTATATGAGGATGAAGAACTACATTTTAAATTTTAATTTTAATTTCATTATATAAACAAATCTCATTGATAGAAAAGTACATATTTTCTTCGGAAGAATTTATATATTTCAAAAATACTATTTTCACAAGAAAATATTTTTCATATTTTCATAATAAATAATAAAATATATATTTGATTGTTTTATATATTTTCTTTTAAAAATTATTTCTCATTTTACAAATATAATTTTTCAAATTATTTTAGTGTGATATTTTTTTTGAATTGATTAATTTTTTTGATAAATAGTTAAAAATACTAGTTTTTATGGATAAATAAATTCTCATTTAAATTATTTATATGGTTAAATATTGTTTTATATTTATTTTCAATGAAAAATTAATTCAATTATTTTTGTTGATCCTCTTTAATTCATTGTTGTCCATTTCATATTTAAATATGGAAAAAAACTTTTTAATGATTTAGACATTTTATCTTTAGAAAGTGTTTCTCATCAAATTTATGTGTTTAATTATAAATTAAGAATTTCACATTTATGATCATAATTTTTGAAATTTTGTTCAATAATTTGAATCATTACAATTTATATTATATAATCCATTAAATTAAATTTTGTTCCATAATTAAAAGTAAAAATAGAAAAAAATTGAGGATAAGGTTAAAATAGGTTATAAAAGGTTAAACTAAAAAAGAATGGTTAGAATGACCTTTAATACATTCCAATACCCCATTTTATTGATATAGTTTTTCATTATGAAATTTTATTTTCCATAATATCACATGTTTATCCTTGTTTCATGTGATGAAGGTTGTTACACAATTTTTGTTTTAAAAAACTACAAGTATCCCACTAACCTCACTTATAAAATTCCACCTCTTCTCCTCTCATATTCATACTTCCAAAACACATTTATTTGTAAAATACCATCCCAAATAAATACACAAATTCCCTCACATAATTATATAATCATTTTTTTTCAGAGATAAATTCTAGTTAGGCTTTAGGTTAAAACTAAATATGTCTTCCAAATAAGAAGTAATGTTTTAAAATATATGCATTTTTCAAATTTATTGTAAATCCTTCAAATATCATTCAATTATTATGATATAAAAGAACTACATACCATATAATTTGATTTTTATTATTTTTATTTAATAACATATATACATATCCACTTCCATTAAATTGTATATTAATAATCATTCATTTTTATGGTGGACTATATCATTGCGAATTGATGTTATTTTTTTTCAATCACCACATAGCATAACTAGATATAATGATAAATTTAAAATTTATATACGATATTAATTATATTGGTATGCATCCTTGGGTAAAATATAACATATACACTCTAATATTCCATTCTAATGGAATATGATAACTTTGTTCATGTGTACGACTGACTACCGCCTCTAGAAGACATGTGATCTGTTTTCCAGGTAGGCATTACATGTAGATTAATATCCAAATGGTTGAATAAAAATATTTAATATATATGACATAAAAATTATTCTATAATGGTGAAATGTTATATACCTTTATTTCATTCAGTCATTAAACTAAATGGAAACAGCATTCGTTTATTGATATGACTTACCATCTCCATGAGCAGGGTAATTCACTATTCATATCTAGATTATATGTATTACACTATGAACAAATATAATTAATGTATATGATACTTAAATCATCAGTAAATTTATTTAGTTAATGGATCCATGATAAATTTATGATAGTAGTAAATAAAAAATCAATAAATACACAAAAAATAATGTAGTTATTTCTTGAAACATGATTATAACAATGAAATTTTGTTAAAAATGTAATAAACTTTTATATGTTAATCATATATTATATGATACATATTATTATATTAGTGTAAATTATTTATAATTATCTTTTATTTTTTATTCACGATGATCAATTATATATTAATGAATTTTAGAATGTATGCACATGTTTTTTTTTCAAATTTTCTTTTTTGGGACATACATTATGTAATTATCCTATATTATTTAATAAAATGTTTATACATCCCATTTTATATTAAATATCCTGATTTTATATATTCTAATTATATTATATAGTTTATTTAATTTTATTCTTTCATGGGTCTTATGATTAATTGCAAACAAACATGTAATGGTAATATGTTGTCCTCTCATCCTTTCTCAGGATTGTTTGTGATTATTATTATAATAATGAAATATTATGACCTGTATCTCACGAAACTCATTAAATTTTGTTTTATTTACTTATATCATGATAGTTATCTTTTTTCCTTTTACTATCATCGTTTTATGTACTCATTATTCAAAAATAATGTATTTAATGAAATTTTAACTTATTTGGTTCTTTGGTAAAAGTTCAATTTCATAAATATCCTTGTTGTCAAAATATGTTTTCAAAAAATTATTAAAATTATAAAAAATATTTATTTTTCATATTATTCCCCATGGTAAACTTTTTACGAAATAAATTAAATTGAATCTTCTGGTTTTCTTGAACAATGTCTTTTTTGGAATTCTTCAAAAATCTGAAAGGAATCATTATTTTGTACATGTATGAATAAATGGTACTTCCTAACACCATGAACAATCAATTAATTAATGTTTGAATTATATAGTTCCAAATTTATTTCCAAATAAATGGATTTTTATTTTTTTAAATCATTTTCGAAGTGAAAATTGGTTTTCCCACAAGAAATGTTGCATGTGATATTTCAAATTCATTTACATTCTAAGATGATATCCTTTAATATAGATTATTCATTACTAGGGAGATGAAAAAAAATGAGAAATAATTATTCTTGTTTTAATGTCATATTTTTATTATGAAAATATTTTTACAAACCCCATTTCATTTCCATGGGTTGTACTATTATTAAATTTTCATGATACACACTTATTTTCTACCAGGGGTTATTCTATGATGAAATGATAAATGTATTGAAAATAATTTCATAATCATCGTTATAATAAGATGTAATACTTATGAAACACATTTATTTTTAGGGATTCTCATAAAAATAATGTTTTATGAAATATTAGGATACATTTTTACGATATTTATTTTGTTATCAGTGGGACCAATATCTCCCTTCAATGCTTTGGGAAATTATTAATATCTCATGAGAAAAATGGGACATGAATTGTGAGTTAACCCAGTTCATTAAAGGAATATATTTGCTATAATAATCTTGGGAGTGAACCATGATAGCTATAATGGTGTGGGTATTTAACATATTTTTCTATCATAGAAATGGAAGGAAGTCATGAATAGTACACCTAGTAGCCCTAAGGCCTTATTTTTTTATTGATTTCTAATGACCCTCATTTCAAGGGGTGAGGGGTAAACTTTAAAAGTCATGTAGGCTTATATATTACATGTACAATAAGATAATGAGAGATTACATGACCCAAATGTCTTAGGGAAATAAATAAATGTTATAACTACAAGGAACTACCCCTCCCCAACATATACATCATGATGGTATCTCCCAACAATTGCATGGTTGTCCGGCATAGCATCCCATGCAAGCATAGGTTAGTCCCAATGGCTTTGTCATACCCTCTAATTCATCCAAATCTATTGGTTCTACTCTAGTGAGTGCACATGCTCCAAATCCTCCTTTGGGGATTCTCTCTTTTTTGTATACTCTATTTGGAGAAACTGCACTGATCATGTTTCCCAAAGGCCTTGAGGTGTCCCGGAAGCCTTACCGGACTGAAGGCCTTGGGTGGTCTGAATGCCATGAACAACCCGAAGACAAAAAAAGTGGTCCAAAAGACCAAACACATGGATATTTCTAGCTTCTATATTACTAAACTGTTATTGATACAATACCTTTATATATTAACTACATCAATACTACTATAGTAATCCACATATTATCCCTCCACTTGGGTTTGATCTTGAGTCACATGGATGCACTTGACGATTCTTTGTGAACTGGGATGAGACTCTTGTGCAGGATTGAATACAATAGATATGAAATTTGTGTGCTTATATGTATATAACATTCCTATGTATTATGTCAATGTTATTATCTTATTAATAATGTTCATTCATTAACTAATTATCCATATCATAGGAATTACCAATCATTATTCCATTAATCAAGATAATTATATTTTATATGTTGGGTATGGTTTCCAAATTTTATACTAATGTTTTCAAACCCTTTTTCATGTTATGTTTAATTATCTCCCTTATTACCATTATTGAGCATCTATGATCACCACTTCTTATTTTTCATTATCCAATGTACTAAGTAATGTTATCATGTAAGATATTTCTAATAATATTTCCAGATATGAAGATCTATCTATGTGATGATTTATATCACTTATGAACAAGTTGTTTATGTATCCATGTTTCCAAATCCATATAACATTTATAATCCTCAAGAATTTAATTCTATAATATAATGAATATATATCTATTAAGATGTAATATCACTATTTGAAAATAATTGGCTTCCGTCTTCATATCAATGAATTGGTTTAGTTATAATCTGGGAACTCTAATGAGAATACATTAGTGGTATGTCTTGGGATATGTCATAGAAAGAGTCAATGTGCTGTAAAATGTAATTTAGTTTTGGTAATGGATAGAGTGTGATGTTTCAAATGAATTACTTCCCTATCAAGATACTATAAGTTGTTGTGGACCTAGAAGAGTGTTTCCTTGAGGGATTTCTCTAAAAATGGTGAATGAAGTTTAAACAAATCATAAAATGCAATATGAAAACTTGATTTACTGCAAGACATGTTAGAATATATTGGTGGAAAATATATTAAAATTCACAATCTCATTATTAACCATCATGATCAATTTGATTAATGACCATTAGTGACCTTGGTTAAGCCTATGTGTCATAGAATAAAAATATGGATTCATGATTTAGGCATAATATAACCAATTTTTCAAGATTCTGTGGTTCCCAAATATGAATTTCTTTCTTAATTTTTTTTAGTTAAATGTTAGAACCTAAAAAAACTATGTTAATGAAGAGTAAGATAGAAAATGTATGTATTTTCTCAATAAATATCCAAAAAATATGGGTAATGGAATAAATAATTTAGTTTATATGCTCACATTACATTCTCAACCTATAAATCTTGCTGAACTTATAAATGAGAATATGAGAGAAAAAAATTATATTAAGTTCATAATGAGGAAACATCATCCATATTTTAGTGCTCATAGGATCCAATAATTTAAAAAAAATGGATCAATACCATTGAGATTATATTTTCTATTCTAGATATTTCAATGTATTAAAATAGAATTTGGGTAGTATATCATTTGTAAGTAGGATAATTTCAATGGTGGACTCTTATTAAGAATGTGATCCACCAAGTAAAAATTCACTCCATGGAAGGGAATGATGTTAATAAATTATTATGAAAATAAGTAATTTCATCATATTATTCACATGAAATGGATAAATAATTCATTGAGTTATATCAGAAGGATGATCAATTTTCTGGCACCTATGTGGAGAATTTTATAATAATTGTGAGGAATGCATCTTGAATTATCATCGAACCTGATATTAGTGTTGATAGATTCTTCAGTGGATTAAGACCATGTCTCTAAAGGGAACTTTCCATAAGGAACTTCAACAGCTATGGGAAAATTAGTCATTTTGATATTAGAGCATTAATGGATATTTTGGTTACCAGTCAATTTCATTGTGTTGAAAATAAAATATATTTAAAAATAAATGAATACTTTAAAAACCCTGATAAAAAATGATATTCCATACATGCTCAAAATGTGGAAGGAATAATTGTAAAAATTTATTTAATGGGAAGAGTAAATTTTTGTCTGTGTAATTTAATGTAATAAATAAATTTATTATTGATGTGATTAGAGGCGGAAAACTAATGATGGAAATATAGTGAATGCTTCACATAATGCACCACACACACATTACTGTTCAAATAAAATGACTGGGAGAATTATGTTATCCAACACCAAAATACAATTTTTACGAATGAAGATAAATGTTAGAAACATCATAATTTTATTGATAAAAGTAAATAAAATTTGACCTTTATTTCAGAAAAGGGGTTCAAAATTATGTGATGAAAAGTACACCTACCATCCACTCTAGAAATAATAATGTCTTATTTAACTCTACCCTTTATTTCATATATGATGAATTTTATAATGATATAAATATATATCCCAATAAAATGGTTATAAAATTAAAATTGAAATCCCCTAGTGGTATAATGATTTAATATAATGTCTATGATTCTTCTTCAGACAATTTTTGTGAGAATGTAATTCCTGCAAATCTTATAATTCTTCCACTAGTTGATTTTTCTATTGTCTTAGTAACTAAATGTATTTTTGTTTATAAATACCATATTAATTTATGAGTATGGGTACTCATGTTTGATATTCGAAAAAAAATTATGATATATTTTCAATATGATGAAAAAGATGAAATTTTATTTGAAACCACAACCAATGTATTGCTTTTGATACCTATTAAAAACGGGGGTTTATCATACCTAGTATGGGAAAAATCAGAATCAATGATATATATATATATATATATATTGTGTATAAATTTTAGGATGTCTTTCTAAAAGATTTTCTAGTCATCCACTAAATTTTGAAGTTGAGTTCGAAATAATACTCAATACCGACACCACACAAATTTCAATGACTCTATATAGAATGGGCCCAATTATGTTTTAGGGATTACATAATATTCACTAACAAAACCTTGACAAGGGATTCATTTATCCAAGTGTATAACATTGGAATGTGGATGTACATTTTTTATAAAAATAAGTATTCATCGCTGTGAAATTTCAAATTTTATCTGGAGATGAGTAAGATCACAATAAAAAAAGAATCATTTTCCCCATATTTTTGATTACTGTGATTGAATACATGGATAATAACACTTTTCTAATATTTAACTTCATTCAAGATATCATTTATTGAGATATAAGAATGATCATATAAATGGGATATCATTTCATAAAAGTAATGAACAATATGAGTATTTGGTAATTCCATTAAATCATCCTAATTCCCATACTATCATCATTGATTTAATAAATAGATAATTTATTGATTAACTTTATCCCATTATGGTAGTTTTTATATAAAATATTCATATATATTCAAATGGAAATTGGGAGGATGAAGATCACATTATAATTATAAAATACACCATAAGGAGTTATAAGCTATATTAAAATATTATAATTTTTTACTATTGGCTACAAAAGGACTCATTTTTTACCCATATAATATAAAGATATAGTATATTGATACATCCATCAAAGATAAAGATTATGTAATGATGGTGTCGAAAAACCTTGGTGAATGAGATCTATAGTTTTCTTATTTTTTAACATATTATCAATGGTATTTGGTGAACTTATCACAACCATCAAATCAAATCACAATGTTTTCATAGAAGGGATCTATCTTATTATGGATAGTTGAATTTGATGATGTTTTCAGAGAACTTGAGAGTATATTTGTTAGTACAAATGGTATTACATTACCCAAAATGGTGATGAATTTCTAAACTATAATGATTCATAAAATAAGGGAATTGGAAGAATTATTTTTAGAAGGTCATGATTATAGCATATAATTCAACATAATAGAATGTTTATAAAAAATAGCCAATTCATTATTTAGAGTTACCTAGGTTATTTCTCAATTAATTATATCGAGGCGTTATCATTATGGGAATTTTTTTCTATATATATATTTATAAAAAAAATTAAATTATATATCATAGATATGTAGTTGAATATGTTCCCTAGAATATGGTTTGATCTAATTAATGAGTATGGCTGCTCAATACATCATAACCATTGGAATGTGAACAAAGTGGATGATGCATTAAGCTAAAATGATCAAGCTTGCTTGTTTCTGATGATGATAATTTTTTTTATTATTTATGTATTTTGAATTGATATATTTGAAAATTACGAATGAATGGGTGATATATTACATTTCTCAAATTAAAATTTAACCGTATATCCATGAGATTATTAATAATGGGTTGATGTAAGAGATATAACTACAATATAAATCAAGAAAAATTTTTGTGATTAACCTTGATCATTATGAAATGTTATGGTTTAAAAAACATGTATTTGTTTCACCAATACAATATTAGAATAATGAGATATTACTGGAAGCTCGTAGTTCATGATTCTCTGTTCATCCTAGAAGTATGAATAACGATAAAAATATGAAAGATTATTCTAGTGGGAAGGAAGAATAATATATACCATAGAGTTTTGTTCTTGATATTTGGTTTGCCAGAAAGTTATGGTTTAGTGAAAAAATTAATGGGGAATGATAAATCCGTTTTCCATACCTAAATAGAAATGGGAAAATGTCTTCAAATATTTTATTATCAAACTCTCCAAAAATTCTGAATATAATATTTCTATATGGGTTACAGTCAATATACATATAAATTCAACACATATTTTTAAAATTATAGAATAAGTCTCTTACGATTATATTTCTAGGTTATAAATTAAATTTGTGGTAAGGTTTCACAGAGGACTGTATTTCATTTTTTCTAATCGAGATCCATGTTTTTCCTCGATGTTATGGAAAATAATTCGGCAAGATCCTGATATACAGTTGTGTTTTTTCAATTAGATTTATCCTCAAACATATGGTAAGTCTAAATTAAAAATTATAACTCTATATTCTATTTTAATATATTTTTACCTAGACATCAAATTAGGTTGGAATCATTTCCTTCATCAAGATGAGTTTTCATACAATAATAGATTTCACATGAGTATTCAAAAGGATATTTATGAAGTTGTTGTTATAAATATGTGTAGATACCTAATGAAAATTAATAAATTTAGATAAATATTGATATTGGGTGTTGAGATAGATGAATAAATGGAATATAATGTTGTAGATATTAATCAAAACTAACTGTTGGCACAAATTTGATAAAAAAGATATTGTGATAATTATCGATGTGATATGGAATTTGAAGTTGGTGGGGATGAGTTTTTAAGAATTTTACCATTGATTAATATTATGTAATTACAGAAGAAAGGGAACCAAATATCTTGTTATACATGTCATATTAAAATAATTCATTATAACAGAATAGTTTCTTATCGTTTAGTACTTCCACTAAAAATCTCTCAAGTTCATTATAAATTCCATGTATCTCTATAACGAAATATCATTCACATGATGAATAACCATTGGTGAATCTTCACAGAATATATATGTTTCTATTAAACAGTACCACTCACCTGGAAAATGTTTTGTGCTGAAACAACCAGTTTCAAAAAGCTATGTGGGAACCTGTGAATTTAGAGAGTTAGAAGTTTTCATAGTATTTTGTATCAGGGTAATTAATTTTCATTATGAATTATATTTTATGTCAGATAGAATGAAACTACATATAATTTAATAAAAATATCACAAATAAAATTAATTTCCTCAATAGATTTCACTATACACAACATTGAGTTCTAACAAACCTAAATATACTATATACATTATTATATATTCATCAATATTATAACCGATCTATAACGATCAGTGTTATAAGTAGAAATAAATTTTAAAAAATATTACTCATAATGTATTTATTTAAATAAAGATTTTTGATAAATATGTTCTTACTATATTGTAATGTTTTTATATATTTCAAAAATGTTATTTTCTAAAAAAAATATTTTTTCATGTTTTTGAAAAAATAATAAATGAAAATTTTCAATGTTTTAAAATATTTATTGTAAAAAATAAAAAACATTTTCGAAATATAAATTTCAAAATTATCTTATCATTAATTGGTAGATTTTTTTTGGAAATGATTATTTTTTCGATTAACAGATAAAAATAATGGTTTTTTATAAAAAAATCCTTTTACTTTAGAAAAATTATACAGATGTTTTTAAATGGATTTTAAATTTAAACATGGACAATTATATATTTATTATACCAGTTTATATATTTAATCATTTATATGGTGAATTTATATATATATAATTTAAATTTTTTAACATTTTCTCTATCAAAAACTATTTTCTCATTGCGTCTAGGGGTTAATTTGAAATTTGAATTTTCGAATTATGTGAAAGGAATTTGGAAAAATATATAAAATATTCCATATTTTTATAATTTATATTATCAAATAAATATAAATTAATTTTTCACCAAGATTAATAGTAACTTTAGAAATGATCAATTATTATAGTTATGATAAGAATGGGATACCATGGGGTTAAATAATAAATTTAATGGGTAAGATGATATATAATATTCTAAACAACACATTTTATAGATTTATTTATAGCATTAAATATTTAATACATTATAATTTTATATTTCTGATCATTTTATCATGAAAAAAATGTTGATACATCATATTATTTTCAAATATTACATGTATGACACTAACCTCACATATAAAAGGCCACCTCGTCTCTTAACCACTTCACACATACAAAACACATAATTAAGGACAATAACTTACCAAATAAAATCCTTAATTACCTCATATAATCTTACATGTTTTTTTTCATAAATCCAATATATGATTACATTAATTTAAAACAAATGTGGTTTTTTGAAAGAAGAGGTAATGTTTTAAACTCTACAAATAGGATTTATTACTTATTCTAACACATTAAAATCATCCTTAATTAAGTTAATATGAAAACGCATGATTTTAACATAAAAATATATGTTATAATTCTTAATTAATAACTTATATACATATCCTCATCCATCAATGGAATATGACATCATCATTTTATTGTACGATAGACTACCCCTTTGTGAAATACTCTTATTGATTTTCTATCTATACTTTTCAATACAAGATATAATGTTGGATTAAATGTTTATATATGATATATTTTATATTATTGACTATTTATAATTATAATATCACATATACATCTTACATTCCATTCAATGTGAATACAGTAATGTCATTTGTCTGTACGGTGAACTACCGTCTCACGAAGTGATGTGATTCAACTTTTAGATATACATTGCATGAAAGGTAATATGGAATTAGTTTTTAAAAAATATTTGATCTTTATGAAGTAAAAAACGATTATATAACTGTAATATATTATTTTCATTTCTTTCATTGAATTCATTATGATAATGGAATCATCGTTCATGTGTATGTATGACTTACCTTCTCCAAGGACAGTGTACCACACTATTTATCGATAACATTTATAGATGACTCTAAAATAAAAAAATTATATATAATTATTTATATTTCTATTAAAATTATTTATATGATTTAATAATGATGAATTTGCGATGAAAATAATAATAAATGAAAATATACATGAAAAACAAATGAGTTATTACCTGAAACATGATTTAAACAATGAATTATTTATAAATGGGAAATAAAGAATCATAAATAAATAATATATGGAATTATAAATATTGTTTTTTAAATTGGTATATAAAAAATTATATTTATTATACCTGAGGTCAGAACTTGTATTATGATGTATTTTTCTCTCAATTTGACTTCTTTGAGACATATGTTATGTTATACAACTGCAATATTTTATGAGGATTATATACATATAATTTGGAATTTAATATCATGAGTTTATTTATTCTCATAATATTTTATATTTTATTTATTTTGATCATTCTTGGGGATTATGATTCAATGCTACCAAAGTGGTAATGGTTTTATGTTACAATATCACCCTTAATCAATATTATTTATAGTTATGATTCCACTAAAGAAATATTATGATATATCTATCAATAAACTAATGAATATCCTTTTACTAGTTATCTCATGAGAATAAAATTTTCCCCTTCATTTTCTCATCTTAATATAGATAAGATTCAAAATTATTTTCTTAAATATAATCAACTTTACTTTTCATTTCAATTGGAAATCTATTTTCATCCAAATCCATGTTTCTTAAAATAATTCAAAAATGAATTAAAATTTTTCAAAATATTTATTAAATAAATTATTATCAATATTTAAATTTATAATTTTTTTTAAAAAATGAATCTTCATGTAACTTTCAAATCAATTCTAATTTGACATTTACAGAAAATTTGATAAAAATATTTTTTTATTTATTTCTGTGAGAAGAATACTATATCACACTACTATTAATGATTAATTATTTAATTTTTCCTTCATATGTATCCAATGTTAAATATAGTGATTTTTTTAATTTTTTGTTTAAAAAAGTGAATTTCAATGTGAAACAAGTATTTTTATCATGACAAGATTGAAATGATCTTTTAAAATCATTTTCCATCTATGATGACATTATATTATGTTACTTAATCTTTACTACAGATATGATCCATGGATTCAATTCATTTTATACTATGGAATAGTTTATTTTTTATGATGAATTAGTTTTATGAAATCAATTTATGTTCCAAGGGTTATTACAAGATAAAATGATGATGAGAGATGATACATTTTCCCTCGGATATGATATTATAAAATATATATAAAACCCAATTCATTCACATGGTTTATTCAATGATTTAATTTTTAAGAAATATATTTCTTTTGATTAGTGATGATGTTATTCATTTTTTATGATCTTTTGGAGCACATTTTGATGATTTTTATGATTTGATAGGTGGGACCTATGTCTCCCTATAATGAAATGATTAAATATTTATATCTTATGATATATGGATGACTCTATTGGGGAGTATAACTTTTTTAGTAAGTTTCATTATTCAATATTTTAGTCTTCGGAGTGAATCTTGAATATTATAATGGTTTGGGGAGTGAACCCATTCCACATTGATTACCAAAGAAATAATACTTCACTACAACAAAAATGAATGTATATTATTATTTGTATTCCATAATTCTATGTCATATGTTAATTTTATGCACTAATGGAAAATATTTTATGATTTACTTTTGATTCATGTCTTTTGAACTTACAATCCTTATTCAATGTCATAAGATTATGATCTTTGATATGTTTAGTATTGTTTTCACATTTTATTCTTTTATTCTTTTACCCTTATTCTTACATCAGGATTACATATCTCCATTGAATACCCATACTAAGAAATTGTATTCACCATTTCTTGTGTTTTAATTTCATGGTTTATAAATAATCTTGTTATGTATGATACGACTATGAATTATTATTCTTATAACGCAGTTAGTGGGAGAATCTGTATCTCTGTTATAAACCAGATGTGAAGTTTTTTCATGTTTCCAAAGTAACCATGCCATTACAATCCTTAGGCGTTTTTTAGTTTTTAAATAGAATATTTTCTTATTAAAATAATATATATATTTTTAAAAAAACTCCGTCACTATTTACATGACAGTTATGTATAATACACATCATGTAACCCTATAAATATTTATTCCATATGAATTGGCCAACACATGAGATGTAATAATGCTTTGTATTATTCTCCCGCAATATGCATCATGATTTTCCTAATTCATCAGACTTTAGTGAACATGGGTTCACAATATGTAATTTTTAATTGATTTTCATTTATCTATGTTATCTATCTGGTATCAATTACAACTCTAGATGAGATCATTGAGTGTTAATTATTTCTTCTTGGCCTATTCATGGTCATATGTTGTTATCCGATCATTATATCATTATCCATTACTAAATAATGAAAAAATACAAATGAAAAAAGTATAGACTACTATAGTAATCAATCAATGATTAATAAATAATAATAAAATAATATGTGATCACAACCAATGTGTCCTACCTAACCACACATATATTTCATCATGGATTTCATCAGTAATTCTAATTGCACTACCCATTATATAGATTAATAATAATCTAAATCTGTAGGAAAAATACACTTTTTTATAGATAAAAATATTTAATGACACATAAAACAAATTAAAATCTAAAAGGTGGGTCATTTCCCAATAAATAATCTTTTGTAAACTACAAATGTGTTAACATCATGAGAATAATATTCAGTGTATTTATTTCTGACACATCCCACTAGGGTGTGCATCGTCAGTGGTGATACACTAATTATTTCCCCGTATTCTAACTTTCTAAAGGTGGGCATCATTCATCAATTATTTCGTGATGTTTTCTCATTGACTAAAATGGGGTTATGGGATGTTTTCCTCTCCTTCTATGGATTCCTCCTTGGAAATTTTCACCAAGTCTGGGTCTCCCTAAATGATTAATATATTGTTTGTGAAAATATTCATGGTGCCATATTATTGTGGATGCTAGTTGATTACATAGCTTCTTTAAGGATATTACAAGGGGTCATGTCAGGGTATCATCCTTCATTTAGAGGATTAGTTCTTTATAAACATTATCATTTCTGGACACTAAAACAATGGTACATAATTATTTTCTCTTTTTATAGGGCTTATCGAGGGAATGGAAGCCTGAGTCATCCCATATTGAATACATGGAATTGTATAACATAGGCATGTCTCCAAAGTTTTCCTCCAAATCCTAGGCTTAGCCTGAAGTATGTTGAGAGTTTAATTTTTATTAGAGACTAATCATACTAACCATGACACTAATGTGAGTAGATTAGATACATACATCCCTATGAGGGATTACCTAGAATGTTACTATAATGTGTGACTCTGAATGGCCAACAAGAATGGTCCTAGGATGATATGTCCCACAAATTGTAATATTTCACACCGTGAAGGCTTATCTGGACATCACAAATGGAATATGAATGGAGGTTGGGTCCCAATAAGGATAATGTCATGCATTATCGTTGGCTATGATTGATCCTTAGGTGGGCTAGCAATGTACTATGTTTGAGAGATTGGGATCAAAACCGACGATGTTCATATGGGTGAGACATGGAATATGGGTGTACATATTGTAAAATGACCCAAAGATGTGATGAAGATTACACATGGATAATAGCTCATATGGAAGGAATGATTTTCAAATGATATGAATGTTAGGTAAAAATCAGGATTAATATGGATGGTGTGACGAATGATGACATGAGTGAGGATGGAACTGAAAACCTACGTGAAGGTGATGGTATAGGGATTCAACTTTAGAGAGGTTTCCTATGCATCCATTTGGTATGGAATCAATGACTATTTAGTTATGGGATAGGCTGCTGAATTTCCAGAGGAGGAAGCTCTTGAGAATGTACACAAGGATTAGACCCCAAGAATGTAAAATCCTCGAGTTAAAGAATTATCTTCCAGAAATATAATCTTTTCAGGGAGAGACCATGATGGGACATGGATGAGGGACTTGAACATCAAAGAGTCATTTGACGTATCACCGTGGAATGAAATCAATTTCCTTGTAGAATTGGAAAGCAGTAGAGATTTACGGTGTACGCAAAGGGCATTAACGCAGAGACTTTCTAGGGCTTATGTCTTGTTATAATCATGTTGCATGAGTGTCATTATTGGATAGAGGAGTATAGATGGAGTGTTGGGATTACTCATGGTTAGCATAATTAAAACTGGTTGGACACCTCTAAGGGGTAGACCAAGGATGTGGGTACAAATAAAGGTACACTGATGTTTACCAGTGCTTGGGGTTGAACCTCAGGGAGGCTTCCTACAAACCATATCTAAGATATAGGAATCAAAACCCATGTAGTTTATAAGCATAAAATTTAATATCATGCTGGTTGAAATGGGTATACTTTTTAAAGTCATGAAGGGAGATATTGAACTGACATGAAGACGGCCGGGACGGATGGGAGATAGGATTGATCCTTAGTGAGGTTGCCAATATACCTTAATTGTAAAGGACAAGGATCAAAGTCATTTTAGTTTGGTATAGAAAAGGAAATGTGGTTTATGCACGCCTAGTGGCCCCTAGAGTATTCCATGGTCGATGCTTAATCTATGACCACATGATTCATTATCATTGTGAGAAAAAAGAGGCAAAAAAGGACTTGTTGATCACATCACAAAAGGTCTATCCACTTGTCATGGAGCCAGGATTATACATTATGAGAAACTAAAATAAAAAAAATGGTCTTACACTGAGAGGGAATCATGAGTAGGGGTCTAGATGTATGAGGATGATATGGCCAATGTGTATATAGCACCATATCTTGTTAGTTCAAGGCTAACAAAGAGACTACCTGAAGTGCGCATGGTGAAAAATCACAGAGGGAGAGGGGTGTGAGAGGGATTTAGTGCCCAACCCTATCACGGTCCTTTTGGTTCTTGTAACTTATGCAGTGATCACAATCTAATTTCATGTGTTGGGGATATGGGTGTTTGGCATTTGAATGCCTTGCAGATCAAAATATGAGGATTCACTCCTCACCCCTAGGACTTACATAATTTTCGTACATTAAAATTTATTGAAGGGAAGGAACCGACAATTTCTTGGGTTAATGAGGTTATGGATTTATCCCTTGAAGGTTCAATGTTAGTGTGTCTATGTGGAGAAAAAATATCCATTAGCGTGCCTATGTGAAGAACCTTGAGGATGGGAATGCAACATGAAGCACCACAAGGGGATCATAAAATCACTTTTTATAGGCCTTAATGTCCACACGTGAGAGGGGATTTTGAATAAAAAGGTCTTGTATATTGGTCATTTGGTAAGCTTTGGTGCATCCTTATGTTAAGAGGATTTGTGAACGAGGGTGCTTCGTGAATCATAGTGA
Source organism: Viscum album (assembly GCA_963277665.1). Classification (NCBI taxonomy): domain Eukaryota; kingdom Viridiplantae; phylum Streptophyta; class Magnoliopsida; order Santalales; family Viscaceae; genus Viscum; species Viscum album. The sequence continues at coordinate 122,857,399 of OY728151.1, forward strand.
CCCACCCTAGGCATGGAGTCTCCATGTTCTTGGAGGGTGTTTCACAAATACTGAGTGCTTCTTGGATTTCCATCTGGACAAAGGGGCCTTCTATATTTTTGATGGCCAAAAGGATTCGCTAAGGGAATCCCTATTTGGTGAAAAATGTAATACAAAGAAAGTGGAAAGTGGTTTTAAAATGTCAAGTAACTCGAATGATTTATTTTATTAATCAATAACTGAGTAGATTATTCTTCATGTTTCAAGAGTTTGGAAGGGGAAAGGACATGGTGTTGATCACATTGAGTGAATGGATATGGGTATTTATAGGTTCTAGGGGGAACAATGTTCTGAGAGATCTCTATGAAGAAATTTGTTCTTCGCAACCGGTGGTCGATCAGATAAATTGATCGGATTTGCAAAGGAGACAATTGATCCATCCATGGCAATAATAGATGATTCTCATACCGACATGTTTCATATACTCGTAGAGGAGTATTTCCCTCCCACTACAGTAGGGTTAGAGGCTCTCAAATCCCATCAAGTCCCTCAGACTCATAGTAAATTCTTTACCTTCTTCCATGGGGATCATAGAGGTGGCATCCAGGTGGATTTATGACACAAGGAATTCACAGAGGATCATCACCGGGTGGCCGATTTTTGTAATTTTTCATGTTTCTTTACAAATTGAATTTTAGTCTCAGATTTTGGATCCAAAAAAATTCCCCCACTAAGAATAAGATTGAATGGTAAAAATGTGGGTCAAATTCTATGTGTTGGACACCAAAACAAGGTATATCGTAAAGAGGAGTTGCGATTCGGGTAGGTAGAGTGCAGTTTGAAAGCTCTACAATGCTTTCTACGACAAATTGTGACATGAAGATTGGGGAGACCGAGAGCACCATGAGTTTTAGGGGTCATTGCCTAAAAATAGAGAAAGAGGGCCCTATTTTTCTATATCTATCCTTGTGCACCCATGTTTTGATCTCTCGATTTGCGAATCTCCAGCACTTTTTGAATTTTCTCTATGTTTATTTAGGTACAACGCTAACTTTGAGAATTTTAACAAACAATGATTATTATTTTCTTGGGTTTTCCACTTTGCGATTGTTGATTTTGGGAACACACTCTATGAGATATCTATATGATCAGTCTTCTTGATTGAGCTCTACGATCATGCTCTATGACTACAGAAATAAAATTCAAAATTCGTTGGGATGGAAATATCCTAACAAGAAACTACCAAGGAGGTCCTCGAGGAATATTCTTAAAGGGAAGTGATGTTAGAAAATCTAGGGATCGACGAATATGTATAGATACATTCAGATAATAATTTTTTGGTGGCGTTACTGTCGGAAGGGAAAAGAACTACCCCCTTTTTAATATACTTACACTATCTGGGTTTGGTTAGAGGGATGAAGTATTCACTCCTGGAAGAAATTAGGTATGAACCAGCAAACTGTATTAGGATTTATCCATGTCAGCGCTAGTGGTTTAAGGATACTGATAGTCATAAATGGGAAGACAACATTTCTGAAAATTATGGATGAATGTATAGACATGTCAACAATTTTGATTGTTAGGCACTTCAGCTGAAGGTATCTCCACCAAAATACCACACCCTCCTCAATGAACATTTGGGGAACCTAGAGAAGGGGTTGAATGATGATTTGGACATGTTACAGGGTGAAACCATCATTAGTTACTAGGACTGGGTGTATTGGTTTTGTGCATCCAACATGTAAATCAGGGTAGAGTCGAAGCGGGTGGGGCTATATTAAACTACGTTGGCTTCCCTATTCTATATATTCTAGCAGAAACACATGATGCAAGTTTCATTAAATAGGTGGTTGTCGAGGACCTACAATTTCCATCTTCATCATGGGGAGGTTATCATCAGCCTCACCGATCTCCAATAGATCTCAAGGATTACCATTATTGGGGTGATGTATGATGAGTTCTAACCTTAGGAGAATACATGGAATGATTCAGAGTATATATCATGACTGGTGAAGGAACTGATGGACTTGGTGATGGGCGGTGGAAATCATTTTGTGAGGGATGTCTATTTCAGGTTCTGGATTGTACATTACATAAGCATCCCACCAAATACATGATGATGAAGGGGAGGAGGCACCTATGAAGCTATAAGTAAGGCCTTCCATCTATCCCAAGGGAGTGTAGTGTAGTAATAAAAATTCTTATAGGTGAATTATGGAGGACAACCATTGGATGCTATGGGGGTACAATTTCAACACGTAGTAGAAATCGATTGTTAGACTGGTAATAATTACCTCTGCACTTAGTTTTTGATGGATGTTTCAATTATGGAACACAAAAATGAGCATACAAATAATATAATTTGTAATAGGGTCCATGATAGCAATAATGGAACATGTTAACCTTGGGATACCCATGCTGTAAATATTGTACAAGGTGTTGTGGCACATAGTGAGGTGAAGAATCCACAAATGGTATGCAGATCGCTCCATTTTGTGTTTGGATGGATTGCGGCACACATGGGAATGTACAAATATAGAAACCAAATATCTATGACAGGGTCATACTTCTGACCAGCCATTCTAAATGTGTTGGGGATCTTTCCATTGAATAATAGTCCATCGCTGGTGTTTAACAGAGTCTGTATGGATGATGAATTCAACTTCTATCTATTTCCTCTACCCAAAGGGGTATTAACTAATGATCATCGGGTAACTGATGAGCATCAGTCTTATCTACTAGTCGTTCGGGGTGTAGTTCTTGTGAAAAGGGTCCATTTTGAGCCCATTTGTGATCCATATACCTGACACCACATTGCAAGGAAGTTATAGTTCTTGTTAACATTATCCCTTGAATTCTACATAAAATTATTCCATGAAGATCATTCATGCGTCATGAGGCATATGTGTATCATGTTTATAGTAGAGGATGAAAAAATGAAGAATAAGTTGCCTCTACCCACAACTGTCGATGGGGTAGTCAAGTAATATTTCTTGATATGTGAGGAATCCTACCCATGGGTAATGTTAAAGCAATGAACTATCTATGTTGATGAAGGGGTTCCACATCAACCTTGAGCCTGAGGTCGAAAAATGGGAAGAACACTCCATGATGGTGTGGTTGTGGTAGTAACATTTCAAACAACACTAGGGCCTACACTAAGTGGGAGGCAAGAGGCAGCATCAGACATAGAGATCGTAGATTATGAGAGAAGATAGGAAGGGATGCCAATAATGGGATTCCATTGAATAACCACTAAAGCACATAGGAAGCAGATATACAATATAGACATGACTGAGGATACTATTTTCTTGAAGATAAGGGATAATTGGGAGGTCAACAAGCAATTTCTCTTTCCCTATGAGATGTGGGAACACCTCAACCATATTGGGACATATATATCAGAGATTGGGCATGTGAAGATCATATTTACAGTGTCTCAGGAATAATGAGAACAATACATCACTGAGGTGATGGTATTTATGAATTCCCAGGGTACTCCACATTCAATGAAGGATAGGGTGAAAATATTTCTCGATCAAATAGTTCCACCAAAAATATTAGTTACTATGTTGAGGGAACATTTCCCTTTAACCGAAGAATCATAGGGGTCCTCTTGAGGATAAGAGTCTAATAGATGGATCCCTATGGATGAAGGTGAGTTGGCGACCTTGGAGCTGGAAGTGTTTGGTGAGACAATTTTGGTAAACTTGAAACAATTTTACTATAAATCTTACTTATGTCATCTAGGATTTCTCAACTATCATTTTCCAATATAGTAGAACCATATATGCAAAACTCATTCCCGCATGATAGTGGGAATAACATGAAGGTATGTGCATGGGATGATGGTGAGCACAGAATCCGTCATGGATGTGATAGATAGGGTGACCCTTTTGAAACCACTGGAGATTCCAACTATAAACGAGGTATAAATTTCTATGTTTCTAGTGATATTGAATTAAACGAGAGACCAATTATTTGATCTATATAAGTACTTTACCTGACAAAATATATATTATTACCCATCGAACCAGGCATACTAAAAAACCGGGATTTATGTCTAATCATTTCTTCAAATGGATTGGTCTATACTAGAGAAGATGGTTGTGGCTTCTAGAGGTCCTCTCTTAAGGGGAATACTAATTATTTGGGACATTGATGCATAAGATAATCAAGTCCTGAAAGCAAAAACCATAGGTTGGGTGACAAGTTGTACTAATCCAAAGGTTATCGAGGTGGAATCCAATGATGAAGACCACCCGAATGATTTGGATCCCATCCTATATAATGGGATGTCAGAGGTAGAATGTGATGATGAATTCCTAAAGGTGTTCCTATAATATGATCATTTTGACCCCAAAGAGATTGATGAGACCACTCCCAATGAGGAGTACAACAAGGATTTCCATCACCGGTCTTGGAAGCTGGTCAAGCGCATAATCATGGATAACCCACAAGCAGAGTGGGTGAACTAGATGGGGATGATTTTTTCTAGGCTAAGTGAAATTTTCATAGGAAGATTATTTGTCAGATTACCTCATATGATAATTTAGGAATACATGGTGGAGTGAAAATGGGAATACGACCATGGCCTAGGTGTTGACAGGTAGCAGAGGAAGTCTATCAATATCAAGAATCATTAGGAGGCTATATAAAAAATACAACACTTGCAGGAGTGGGTGAATTCCATTTCATCCTTTATTGATGGGAAATCAGAACACATAATGTGATTAATGGAACAATTGGTAGAGTCTGAGTAGTATGTGAGGCAACCATTCCAAGAGAAGGCTAATATTTGAGGTGATGAAGTTCAGACATAGAACGTGGCTGATAAATTGTTCCCTATATCCATTAAAAACGATAGGGATCTTAATAGGAAATAGAAAATTCTATAGGCCACAAGAATTAGAGTGGTAAATGTGGGAAACTCCAATAAAGAGGTCAACCCATATATCAGAGGGGTTGATCCTTGGGGGTTGCAACTCATACAAACTCAGAAAAACACCTTCATGATTTCTTCCTTATTTTGGTAGTGTGAATAAATCTTGTTATCTAAATCTATTATTGAATCTCAATCACATCGGTGAAATTATACAATCAATCCTTATGCTCATGTGGATCATACCTTACATGAGAAATAAGGGATGACCATGTCATTATTCTCGTTGAATACAAAAGAACTAACCTATCACAGTACATCGGGGGCATGAATGAACTCTATGAGTATCTAGGAGGATAGAAGGGAGAGGTATTTTGGGAATAGATTTATCAAAACATCCTAAATAACCATTCACATCATCCTATAGTGCACCAAAGTGAAAACTCTAGGGGCGCTAGAAAAAATTCAAATGATTGGGAATGGAATGTATGAGTTGTGATGCCAAAATTTTGGAACACAATTAGGTTTCTATGCTGATCGAGGGTAACAATTGAAAAAATTCCAAAAAAAAAATTGGCATCACATTCGTGTAAAATGGGAACAAACAAACAAAGGCCAAGTTATGACTATATTAGACAACATGGTGTCAAACTCAAAGGGTCGTACAATGTCTTCCAGAACATTGACCCAAGTTATTCGGTTATCCATAAGGAAAGGATTTCACACTGTGGGTGGGGGGGTCCATAAAATGTGAAAGATAATGGGGATCTGAAATAGAGGGCACCTAAAGCATGGTAATGGGGTGATGTTTTCTTTGAATAAATTCCAACACATCTAATATTACTCCACCATGATGAAAGTACATTGGGTGAGTGTATCATTCTGAATTAAGATAAAATTCACCCCAGAGAGGACCTAACTATTGAGGACCTAGAACTCCATACATGTTTTACATCATGTGAATGTGGATAATAGAAATTTAATTTAGCATCATACGTTTAGGGAAATGCATATAATAGTTTAGCATCACATGGTAATGATGATGAAACCATAAAAGATAAACATGTGGTGTGATACATAACTAGAAATGAATGAGGAAAAATTTCCACACCACATCACATGTTCTTGAAAGGAGGCTAGGGCCAAGAGTCCATAAAGATGAAAGGGGTTGTGGATGGACCAAATAATATGAGTCTAAGAATCACTAAGTATCCCATAAAAATGAAAATAAATAATGATTTAGTTATTGAATAGAAATTAAAAGATGGAAAAAATCAAAACGAAGTGTACCCTATTAGGCGAGGAAAATCGTGGTTATTACCCTGATTAATGTCATATAAATTAGGAATATGGATGTCTTAATTTAAATTCCATTGAGTTTGGATCATTTTATTTCTAGAAAAGGAGATAAATTACCCAGGTGCTACTACATATCTCGTAAGGGTAGGAATCAAGTGACACAAATATCTTGAATGAGGCATGACATAGGTCCAATGTGAAACAAGAATAATCTTCTCAAACGAGGCCATTATATGGCTAGGAAGTTATCATCACACAACATGTATATAAAAGGCATTATTTAATGTCATATGAAATGGATATAACAGATCATAGTTAATGGTAATCGATCTCAGAAAAAAAACGGAAGAATCTCCCTGTGAAATTATATGATATAGTGTCAAAAAAGAAATCCAACATCAATGGGGACAAGGTCATCTACGCCACGTTAAAAATTTCCAAGTGATACAAGAAGATTAATTTCACGATCCCTAGACTAGAGGACCAAAGATCCATGTTTATGTTCATATTTTTTAGACAAAAAAAGTGTGACTCTTCTATGTGGCAGAAAATCCTACCCAAATCCCTAACCCGACATGATCCATGATCTATGTGGGAATAATGGAAGATAAGATCATTAAAATTCATAGAATCACATAGTAGGGGACAAATATGTGAAGTAAAATATAAACCCATGACACTGGTTCATCCTCTCAATGCGTAGAGGTGCACAAAGGTATAATAGAAATGGTATCAAAATTCTATATGAACATGATGAAATGGAAAGTTATTTGAAAAAACCACATATTTATGGAATAAAATGTTCAGCTTAATGATGGCTGGTAAATATTGATCATTTTTAGAGAACGAATACATATTGTGTGGCCTAAAATGGGAACTAACACCCGAGGGTTGGATGCTGACCATAACCAAAACATGGAACCTCTCTCAATTTTTTTTCAAAATACTCCAGGATGTTGGCCTAAAATGTTAGGTGAGAATTAAGGTTGATCATCCATACCATTGGGGGTCCTTTAGGTTGTGAAAGGTGATAGGAACCAAAATAAAGGGGAAACTGATGCATGGAAATAGATGGAATCATGTACATGCTAAACCCAACAATCTATGTCCTAAACCATTGTGTAGCTGAGCATGTTGATGAGGCATAATACATGTTGAGAAATCTGAACAATAGCACACGACCTGAGGAGGAAAATAGAGGAAAGTTGAAAAATTGGTTGATGAACCTTGGGATGGACCAATTCAAAAACTATTTGGATATTCTAACATATCCCTTAAGGATGGAAATTTATATATATATTGTTATGGATATTACTTTCACATTAACATCATATGGTAATGATGTGAATGTGGGATGCGGTATTCATAGGGAAGGCACATGGTACAGTTTTTTTAAACCCTATGTGAATGGGTACTAAAGAAACCCACACCACACCACACGCATCCCTCAATGAGAACAAAACTCATTGGGTGGGGGACCATGGAGATGGAGTGATTTGTCTAGCTGGGCCAGAAGGAAAACTTTTTGGGCATTCCTACATATTCGATGAGGGAATGAATCAAGCCATACAATGTTCTAGATATTCCATGTAGTATAATGTCATATGGAATGGACCTATAAGAAATGTTATATCAATAGGATGTGTGTGGAATGGAAAATAAACCTATCACTAATATGGATAATATAGTCCATACCATAGCGTATAATCCTAGGGGACAAGATTGACCAAGTGGTTGGAAATGTAGAGGGGCCTGTGGATGGGCTACGAAAGAAATTTCCAGATGTCACTACGTATCCCATAATGATGGGAATCAAGCCATATGTATTTCTTGAAATGTCATTTAATTTAACTGTATGTTAAAAAGACATATTATATCATAGATTAATGTCATAGAGATATAACTATAGATGGCCAATTTAATGTCGTGTGCGTGGGATATAATGGATGAACAAGGTGAATCACCACACCTGATATTCAAAAGACCATTCAGATGTTGATAATGATAGAGGATAACTATTAACTCTGTTTCCCACACAATATCCTTCTAATGAACTAGGATGGGAAAAAATTAATGAGGGTCAAACTCTGAACAAATTCACAACATGAGACCAATATAAAATGACATTAAAGATCTTCATATACATTGGCCCATAATGGTATGTGATCGAAGGCTATATGAGATGCAACCTCTTGAGGGACATATCATATGAGATGATGATGATGACCCTAATGAAGGGACACATGAAGTCTGGTGGTGTCTGTTCACTATAACATCTCTAGTAAGGATAGAATATATCTTAGTTTAAGGATGTAGATATCGAACCATGTATAGTTTATCATATTATAGAATGAGTTCGAGTACTACTGAAAATTACTAATCAAGGAAAATGGAATTGGTGGGAGTATTAAAGATCTCACCATCCATAGTGACAATGTATTATACGCTATTGGGGTAAACCTAGTGAAGGGTATAAGGTCCCTCGCATTTGTTCGATATATTTTGTGGCTTCCTGTCATGTATAATTGGTGTTATCAACAACAATACCTAGTCACCATGAAGGAAATAATGTTGAAAAACATTATTATTGAATGATTAGTTGTATTCATCTGATACCTCTCTCTATTGTTAATGACATGAAGCCTATACTCACTGAGAGATTATAGTTCAACTAGACAATCTTCAGCTACTCTGTCGGATGTTTGATGATCATAGACGGTTATTAAATGTGATGCTAATTGAATCTAGATGAGAAGGACAACCAATGATCTATACACTAGGGAGTATGAAGTCACCTGAGTTGAGTTACTAGTCGTAGTCTGATAATCCTAGATTTATTTGGGGAGAATATCCATAAACTTTTCTAATACTGACCATACATCTTCTATAAGCTGAAAGAGTGGGTGTTGTTTAATTCCTCGATCTTTCAATTTTCATGTTCATGATAGTAAGAGGTACGATAAAAATAGATGATGTACTTGGTTTACAATTTGTTCAACTCAACATTCTAGAAGTACGCTCCATTATTTATGATTATGGATTGAGGGAGTCCAAAGTAGTGGATGAAATTTGAGATCATGACGTCAATAATAGAGCTTCCCTTGACTTCATTGTGTAGAGTTGTCTCTACACACTTGGAAAATCAATTCGTAGTGGTCAGGATAAACTTGCATTGGCGAGTAGTTGCTGGTGTATATGGTCCCATGATAGAAATCCCCCAGAAGGAAAAGGGGAAAGAGTAATAGTTTGTATATACATGATCTAGAGGCTGATTCCCAAAATTATCGTGGATATGGAACTTTTGTAACCTCTAGGAAAACTCATGCAGTCATGGACCATGGCAGATAAAAATCAGATATGATGGAGATCTTCAAGCCATCATGATGAGATCCATATGAACGAGCACAAACGTTTTACATAACCTGGGGAATCTCATGTCCTTCAATGAAATAGAGAATAACCACATTGAACCCACATTTTTAGAGGATCTTTTCAAGTATGGGACTACAATGTATAGTGAAATGCACTCCACGCTGACAAATTCATTCACATTCATCTCTATCAGTTAGAAGATTACCATGCCGAAGATACTCGATAAAGGGAGTTGCCCAACTAGGGGTTTCTTCCAGTACTGTGGAAGGGGTCCTGAAGGTCCCGATGTGAAGGTATTGGTGGTATGGTGGCTTTCATACTGGTTATCATCATCGTATGTAGTGACGGGAGTGATGACTATTCACTGTTACATGATCATAATCAAGTCATCCTAGTAAGGCTCTGCTTGAGAAGCTACAAGGTTGGTGAAGGCATCAGCTCGACCATTCTGCGATTGGGGAATATGAGTAACATCTGGCCTCGAAGTTAACTGAAAATAGCTGGAAATTTCAATCATGAAAGGGTACGAGCCCCAGCTTCCTAACATTAAAGTCAATGTTTATCAATTTTATTATCATATCATAGTCTTGTTTCACATGCAGGTGGGGAACATCAATCCCAAGGGATATTTTGAGGCCAGTGATGATAGCTTCATACACAACATTCTTATTGGTGTATCCTTCCAAAAATAGGAATTAATAATCCATGAAAACAAATGAAGGAATGGTGAATACAAATCCTAGTATAAATTTGTTTTGTCTAGGATCATTGAGTCTCCTATCATTAGAGATACGTGAAGAACAGTCAAACTGAATCAATCAAAATGGCACGACATGATCCCCTGAGAGGATTTCCTCATCTAAGAAATCATAATCTAGATAATTCTCTCTAAGGGATGTATGTGAAACAAGAATGTATTCATGTGATTGGCCATTTATAGCTTTTGTGAAATGATCAATAGGTAAAAATGTTTAATAATCACTTCCCATCGAGCTAGATGGCCTATCAACATCGAGTAGTTCAGAATGAACTTCAACAGATCCAAATAGGGCAGTAGTTGTATATTATGGTGCTGAATGTAATGTAACTAATTTTTCTCTAGGAATACCAGCACATGGAATGTATTCATGATTGATGAATATCTGGTCACTGTATCGAGGAGTATGTGTCAGAGATAGTATAAAATTTTTTCCATCCCCGTATTATTCTTATGGAGGAGAAGGGAACCAAGAGATCCATCTAGGGAAGTCATTTTGAGGACCAACGACAATCTGTAAACATGCGACATCAAAACCGGAGGCTATAGAAAGTACTTCATGATGTCTTTAACTGTTTCCTAAAACCTTTCATCCCATGGGTAGATGGTTCCATTATTCCTGAGTAGGGAAAATAAATTACACTACCCCTCGAGATTTGAAATGGTTTTTCATATATAGGAAATGTGTCCTAGAAAAATTAGGAGTTCATTGAGGTTACTCGGAGGAGTAATCACTCTTATAGACTTGATCATCTCTGGATCGATCACAATACATATATATATAATGATGAAGTTGAGGAACTTTCCAGAGGTAACCCTGATTGCACAATTCAAGGGGTTCATATTCATATGGTGGGAATGTAAAATTCTAAACACTGTCTTATTATTCCTGAGATTGTCATGGAATTTGTAGGATTTAACCACCAGATCATCCATGTAGAATTACAACAATGTTCTGAGGATTCAGTTGAATATCTAGTGCATGTCAAGCTAATTGGAGGATCCTACATTATATAGTCTGAAAGGCATTACCCAGTACCAAAAAAGTATGTTTTGTTTCCATGAAGGAGATAAACATTTCATCCTTGGGGAACATTTGTATTTAATTATTTATAGAATATCAATCCATGAAATAGAGATCCTGGAACCCAATAATGGATTCAGTTGACAAATTTGTCACAGTAAGGGTAAAATCATCCTCCAGACAGTGAAGGTTGAGATCCTGGAAGTCGATTAAATCTCTGATCAGTATTTTCTTCATCCTGAAGGGTACAAGGTTGAATAACCCTATTGTGTATTGGAATTCATTGAGGATGTTGGATTTTATAAACTTATCATCCTCGGCCTCAAAAGGTACACCAGGAGGGGTGTGGGTGCATATATATGGGGGGATGATTAAACTCATGATATTTTATTGCGGGGAAAAGGTTATGGATGGATTCCTAAGGATCCATTCCTGGAATCTATCCATATATCTACAAAAATACATCCCGATACACCTTAAAGAAATCAAATATTTTTGTTTATTTTTTGTAGGCATAACTATGTTGATCAATGTTTGCCATATATCTATCTTGGTACCAAGGATCACTTATATCAACTCATCAATGGAAGTGGATACTCCTTCTTCAAATTCATTAGAGGAGTCCTCCAAATCATATTCACCATCTGCAAAAGGGGGATAATTTGTAGGGGAATTTACACTTTGTTGGATGACGTTGAATGTATGCTAGTGACAACCTAAAAAGTAATGAAATATTCATTGGAGGGCTCTTGAACTAATAAATCCATGGTGAAAAATGTTGTTGATATGATCTCATCATGTCATCGACCTATGGGGCCATGCTTTATAATATCAATGTAGTAGTGGCATATCCTATTGAATCTATTTAATCTTGTATGGAAAGACATGCAAGTATGACTTATTAATGATTCCAGGGGTGCACATCAAAACACTATGTAGGGGAAAGGGGCTCTGAAATCACATGAGAGTGATTCATATAAGAGTTTAATGTAATCATCATACACTATATATGTTTTGAAACACTCATTTATCTTATTCCAAAAATGAAAAATATGTGCCCTGGGACTGGAGTTGTGGCCTCCAATTAGTGGATTGGGAGGAAAAAGGCATAATCCATGCATGTCCATGGGTCAGTTTCAATAGTGGTATGCTCATTACTAATGGCCTAAACCTTCTTGTCTTTCCAGTTGTAATAGTTATCATCTCTGTAGTGTGCTTTACAAGATGCAATGGGAGATATATCACCTTAGAGTATTCCTACTAGAACATTAATGGATTAATTACGGAATTGGTGATATGAGGAAGGGACCACCACATATAGTTAGAGCCATGTTCAACCCAGTAATTCAATTTTTTCAATGTCTCTGAGACAACCATGAACTTTGTACTGACAACTAATCCTCCATATAAGGTCTTCATTCAAATATTGCCAACATTTTTTATATGTGTCCTATCATAACCTTGAATGGTTGGGTCTAATGGGCTCAAATTTGTTTCTGATAGTCTCAGCATGTAGTGCATCTAGGTTGGGATACTATTGATCCCATAACCAATGTCAACATGATATCAATGAACGTCCACACCATATAAATAGTCAGTGATGTAGAGAGGGAGGATGTGCATCTATATAGAGAACCGTCATCTTCTCCTTAGAAAAAAATGATGGATTTACATTATTCATACTCAACTTCTTCATCAATGAAGAATTCTAGAGCCTCTACCTATATCTCAATCTGTAGGGGGATTCATAAATCCTATTCAAATGAATCATGAATATATTATAATAGGAGGAGAGCCTCAAGGATCGAGAGTTATAGAGGAATGTTGGAAAGGATCTTGATCACATCATATATCAGTTTTAGGAACACATTTCTACTGACATATGTTTTATTCATACCTTGAGGCATGATGTGGACTACTTGTAAAACTGGATGATTCTAGATAGGGATGGGAAAGTCCTACTACTCATTTGTTGAACTATGATGAGTGACCAATAGATAATATCTTGAATATTGAGGTTTTTCCACACTGCATGATGTTTATCATAATGCGATCGTGGTGGGGCTACATGATCATGTAATACAAATGTAGGTGGAGATTAATTCAATGAAACATGGTGAGAATGTTTTGCGTACTAAGTTCTACGTTGAGCCTACTGTCTAGTCTCGATGGGATGCTCAGACTGGATTGACACATTGGCCAATGAATTCTAAAGATTCACACACCCATGTTTTTTTCAACATTGGCACTAACTAGGGATTTTAGGAGGGCCAGCATGATGATATTCACCATTGGGAACCATGCGATGGTTTTTCAGTTTTTCGGTATTCACTGAAGCTTACTCTTTCTCATCAGTCACAAAATCCACCATTATTGGGAAGAATCTAGAAGAAATCCTCATCTATGAGTGAATGAAGCCTCGAATAGTAAATTATGGATTCAAAAACAGTAGAGTGATTTGTTTTCCCTTGTGTTAATCGTGCTTAATCCCTTGAGATGATGAAGAATTAGATGTCGGTATTGATGTACTAGCTGAAGGTAGAATAGATACTTCTAAAGGCTCGAGATGATTTAAACATTCATGGATAATACCATGGGCATGTGAGATTTACTTTTGAGCTATCCAATCATCATAGTTTTGAAATCTATAGTTAGAAACCTATATCCATTCACCCTCAATGTCAAAATCATGCTTTATAGACACAAATGCCACTTATGTCCTTGAACATGTAGCACTACTAGTGGTTTTCCCAAAGAATCATTGATATGGGAAATAGTTGGGGCGATCTATCATATTTGCCTCACTAGGAAACTTGCATATTGACAATCGAATGATCCCCAAATCCATGGAACTTCATAAATAGCTTTGGACTGGAGCCTCATTGAATGATTATTTCAGGATTCTACAAACCGAAAATATTGAACCTGGTAGCTTATACAAGATGAAGAGATGGATCCTAATTATGTATTGAAACAATGTTTTCTCGCCAAGGTGGTGTTGGTTCGTTATGTGATGGCGTCTGCCGATTCAGAGGTGGGAAAGTATGAGCGGATGGCTAAGTCAGAGTCGGTTGCCCCGGGTGAGGCTGTGGAGGTGGTTCCACTCGTAAAAATTCTAACTATCTGAGAGCCTATACCTCTGCAAAAATAGTAGACTCATCCTTGGTTTATCATCTTTCAGGAGCCACAGGAGGCAACATGCATGCATGAATGGATTTCTAAAAGTCATACCCTATATTCTGAGCTTTATCAGATAAATCTTGAAATCTACCTAGGAAGTACTGAGTGATGGTATAAGGAACCAGTTTAGACTTCTCACTCCCTATTCACATCATTATAAGTTTTTCAGGAGTCAATGGAATGTCAAATGAATATGTGATGCACTTTCACATGGCGAAAAAGTCTATGACTCACTCAACTGGCCTTTATTTGAATTCTATGAAGTAATTAATAATATTATTTTGTATGGTGGAAAAGAACTGGTAGTGGAAATGCCTTCAAAGATCCTAAAAACTAGCTATGCACCATATGGGAAACAAGTTGTACCATACAAACATAGGTCCTTCAGTGTATGCAAGAACCACTGTGGTATAATAGCTTCATGTTTTGCAGGTGTCCCCAGAATGGGTCCAAACAATAAAATAATGTAGGGCATATAATTTAGTGGGTCTCCCATCTCATTGAAGGTTGAGAATGTTGTATTTTTTAAACCCAGGGGTGCGGGAATATCATCCACCCATTCAAGATATGGATTACCATCAGGCGGTATTTCCACATGTCGACTGTCAAGATCCTTGGGGAGTTAAATTAGAAATGGCATATTATAATCCTCGGGTGGATTCTAGTCTTGACGAGGGTCCCTAAGTACCAATTCATTGGATGGTTCTCCAAAATTGAATGTGGGATCATTGGATCTTGTATCTGTTGGTGGAATGACCTGAGGAGATGGGGGAATAACCCATGGGGCCACTGGAGGAAACTGAGGAGCCATAGGTGGAGCCTGCAGAGCAGTTTGTGTAAACATTACCCGGTCCTATGGTTGGGTTTTATGCAACACTGGTGGATTTAATAATGCATACTGAAGTCCTTTTCTATAAACACGTTATTCATCCCTATCTATCTTGGTAGGGTTATCGAGACCACCAGGAGGAAACTTACTTGGGGGATGTTGTACCTACCATTTTTCCTACTACCATGGTAAATAATCATTATATTCAGGAATCCGTTTTGTAGAGTTCATGATAATGATCTCATCAACCATCTTTCTCTATTCAGTGACCAGATGGTGTAGCATAGCCTTTTCCAGATCATTCTTCATTTTATCTACTAATCCATAAAGGTCATGTTTTTTCTATCCCAGCATGCTCTTTACCCATGTAGAGGTCTTGACTAAGATTAAATGAAATAGAAGGCACATGAAGGCCATGTTTCTAACTTTTTTGATGAGTGTGGATACCTACCAGGTCTTTCGGGTGTTTTATTTCCCTAATGTGATGTTCATATTCTCCAGATCTTGAACTAGTACACCCTTCTAGGTATATATTAGGGATGAAAAAGTTACTTGTGACGATTCGTGAAGGAATATCATCGACATCCATTAGTGAACCGGGATGGAACGTGATAGGAATGAAATTCAGCATAGCATAATACCCCAATCTGGAGATATGTACAGATGGGGAAACCTTCTATTGAATTCTATGGAGCATCATTTGACTTTAGACACATCATTTTTGGATGTCTTGATGATCACTGGGTGATGTAATGTGAACAATTATAGAATGTTAAATCTTACAGTTTTCATTATCTTGAACAACTTGGGGAAATGGTCCACTACGATAATGTCCCACAAACTTCTCCACTTAGACTCGTGATCTAGGATTTGGTTTCCCCATTCATCTGCTATGTGGTTGAGGGACCTGTAGTGGAACTAACATAGACAGATGCGAAGGTGGAATAGCTGTAGAGCCCCGACCCCAGTTAGCCAGAGTCGGTGTGTTATTGCGTAGCAATGGCATGATCACAATAGATCAAGTCTCGAAAGACTGATTAGTTTAGTAGCATTGGAAACACTAGATACATTTATAAGACTTACAGTACATCGTAATGTAAAAAAACTAAAACAACTTCCCTTTATATCCCCATATATTATCCCTGCAGGTCATTCATAATATATTTCTTCACATCCTGGAAAAATTTAAAACATTGAAAGGGGTGAGCTCAGATGCTCAGTAAGGATAACAAGATAGCGGAAGCATTCATAAATAAAAATTAACATTTAAGGCAATGTATAACTAAAACAAAAGCCTTTCAAACGTGAACTTTAGCATAATATGGAAAAAGTAAAATGAAATAATTACATTTACTTACTCACATGGATATTCTACTAGTCAAATAGTCACATGAAATATCAATAACCACTTTCATAATGATGGAATGCATAATTCCAGACTATCACAACCACGTAGCCAAGGCCTCGTGCCAAGTATACAATAATATTTTGTCAAGGCCTCGTGCCAAGACACTAGTTTCTCTCACGAGACCTACTGATGCATCGAGGAGCTGTAGCAGGCTGCACCCGTCACTTATTAAGTCCAATGCATTCCTCGTATGAATTGGTTTAAACATATCATAAATCATAACAGAATCGTATCACATAAAACATGCATAAAGGAAACATAAAATTTCCACATTTCAATCACAAGTTATCAATACAACACATTGAAATAATAAAAACACTTTCAAAACCATTTTCAATACCAAAATAACATAAAGTTAAAACTTTGTATTTATTTTTCATTAAAAAAATGTTATGGCTTGTAGAGGAAGCCGAAACTCAAATAATGGTCACGATGGTGGAGAAGACATTTTCGCCGCATATGTACATCAAGAAAAACATTCCCTTTTTGTTGTTTAGTAAAACTCTTCGTATAAAAAAGAATCCTTTTGAATAAACGTAAAAGTCAATGGGGTTTATACGTTGTATGAAAGAAAGTTGTGTATAAAACAAAACATGCCTCAATGAAAGGAGATTGAGACGAAGACCCTTACAAATATAATTTTTTTAAATAAAGTACAAATTCAATATAGGACATAATAAAATCATGACATAATTTTAAAGTAGGAGATTAACCCAAAGAATAGAAATTGGGTTAAGAAGTTCCCTTACCTTGTGTCATGTCTTGACTCGACCATTATTTAACCTCCTGAATAATAAACTAGAGTTAATTTTTAATTGCTTCAGAACCTTTTTCAGGTTTTTTCCTTTTATATCACTTATTACCGTGTTATGAACATTATGTAATTATTTAAGTTAATAACGGTAGTTTTGTCGATCTTTGGTACTTCAGTCAAATATAAACTTCTCATAATTACAAGTTGTTTATGTGGTAGAATATCCATTATATACAGAACTATATTAATGATTTAGATATCATATATAACATATATATCCATTATATACATTCTTTTATAATATTACATAACATTGAGAGGTAAGAAATGAAATGCACCGTTCATGGAGATGGTAAGCCCTGCGTACGCATGAACGCTACTTTCATTTCTATTTAATATTTAATGGAATGAAATTATAATTATATAAAGGTATACTATAATTTCAGTATAATATAATGTATAATACCATTTACTCCATCCTTTATATATCCCACATATGGCATTAACGATTCAAATCACTTTTAGGGGGTGGTAGTCCGCACTTCCTAAAATGAAAATATTGCGTTTTCTCATAATGGAAACCATAAAGGTATGCCATTAATGAAAAATACAGAATCCTAATATAAACATAATCATATTATATATCATATATAAATATAGTGACATATTAATTGCCAAATTTGTTGGGTGTTATATGAGTGTTGAACAATCATCGTTTCGTGAGGCAGAAATTCTCCATCCATAAAAACAGTATGTTATTTAACCATTAGATGTAGGTGTGTGTAAGTGTAGCTCGAATACATATTATAACAACATCCTAGTATATTGAGGATACTGGTGTTTTTACAAAATAATTGGATAAAAAGAGTTTAGGGTGTTGGAGAATCAAATTAAAACAAAATAACATAAGAGAAGACATTACCTTAAAATAGGGTAAATCTTTTGATTTGATCCAAAGGCTTCCTTTGAAATAATTCTTCCCAAAGTGACGATTCTAGGTGGAAGACAGGGAAGTTGGGAGAGTATTTGGGTAGTGTTTGGCCGAGCCAAATGGCTTGAATGTGTGAGTAAGGTGGTAGTGGTGGGGGCCTTTTATATGAGGAGAGGAGGGGCACTCTTGGAATGTCATGAAATGTTACTTTATTATGAAATTGTTTTCAGATTCTAAAGGTCCCACAATGATATATTTCAAGGATAAGGTGATAAGGGTTCGAAATATACTCATCCAATATGGTTTTGACAAGTGTAAGCCTTAGATTTTCTATTATATTTTCATTATATTTAAATCGTTAATTAATGAGGTAATCGCTACATCATCATGGTGTCATAAATAATTTAATTTATTTAATGTCTAAAAAATATAAAAAAAAATATCATTATGTAGGAAATCATATTATCTTTCTAATTAATATTTTTAGTAGAATATATGACTTTTATTACTCCTTTTATATTTTTTTAGTAATATAACTCTTGTTTGTGACATTTTTATTTTAACAGTAAATAAAAATTTTTTAATGTCATTTTCCTACCAAAGTTGCTCCATGGGGTCCCCAAGTTGACCCATGTATTTTCTTGGTCGGCCATGACTCATAAAATAGGTATAGGATAAGTGTAAAGCTCATTTCATAATATTATAACATTATCTTTACCTTAAATTACACTAATTACTTTTAATCGTGATGAATTAAACTTATAAGTTACTATTCACCAAAAATAATTTAATCCCATTGAAACACATTTTAGTTCCTAATGACAACCATGCATGTTGGAATTTTGAAAATTATATCACAGAAGTGGTAATGTTTCATTTAAACAAAAAATCAGTTTTTTAACTACCGCTTAATGGTTTTACTATTCATCAAAAATTGAAGTTTTTCAGAACAATGCCAAAATTTCACCATAATCTATATTTGATATTCCAAATTAAATAATTATGTCTATTTTAAAAAATTAAAAACATATAAGTTTCATTAATTAATTTAATAATTAATTCCCGCTGTCACAACAAATAGCGTGTTTTTTAGAAATAATATATATCAAAATATTGACAATTGTTTATGTCCAATTTCAAAGTGAAATTAATTCAATTGACCACCATTGGATAAAATGGTAAAAATATATTCTAATTATACTTTAAAACCACTCAATATTATAATTCATCACTAGAAATTATTTTTATTAAAAAAGTTGTTTTATGTATTTTTCACAATTCATAAAAAATTGGAAGTTCTCAGAAAATTACAAAAAATTCAACATAGGCTAAATTCGACATTCAGAATCAAAAAATGAAGTACATTTTGAAATATAAAATATATATAATTTATAAAAGTGGGTATTACTATTCATAATTTCTATTTTGATTAGTCACGGTGTGTTAGAATCTCGAACTTACGTACAAAGAAAGTTATTTGCATTTTTGAAAGAGAAGTGTATCATGGAAGCTCGGGGTGTTACATTCTCCCCTACTTCAATAAATTGCATCCTTGTAATCTGAAATTTTTCTTTGAAAATAAATGGTTGAAAAGAGAAAATATCTTTTTGGAAAACCAACATCGGAAATAAGGTTAAAAAATTTAGCCTTAATAAGAGGAAAAAGAAAATGAAAAAGTCGCCACCCAATTATGATCTCGATTAGGAGAACATTGGTGGAAATTAGAGACATATAATTGGAGGAAAAACATAAATATTTGTAGGGAGTGATTGAGGTCATTAATCACAAACAAGTGTCAAATTGAGGGCCTCAAATCCTTCAATCTATGTTGATTTAAAATATCATCAGTTCAAAAAGACATAAGGTATTAGGATAACACATTTTTCTATTTTAATATCCCTTAAATAATGTTTAAGAAATAATTTATTCATAGAATAAGATATAGGTATATATATATATATATTTATGCATGAAAAGTAGAGTTTCAACCTTCAACTAATTTCTACCACAAACTCATCTTTCACTCAAAAAGATAATAGAACTCAAAAATAATATATTTATCCTAACCGTACAAGGTTCCAAATATTAACACATACCATTTAGATTACGAAAAATATTTTGTAATAACCAGGGACTTCCTGTAGGCTAGTGGTAAGTCATAAATTCCTGTCGCAATATGGTTGTGGGTTCGATTACTGCAGCTTTGTCGGAAGTGACAGTTTATCTCCCAACCTGAAGGTTGTCCTTCTTTTACAACTATTATAATATTGAGAAATGTTTTAACCATAAACATTACTATACCAGGATCAACTTAATCCATTCCAACCCTTATATTTATCCAAAATACTTCTGTTCAACTCAGAGTCCAAATTTTATGAGGAAGGTAAAAATAATGATGATCCCATTTTTTCCATGTAACAACATGTGAACACCTTCATCATGTATTCTTTCAAAACACTACAACATCCTGAATTACCATGATCCCTTATTCCTTAAAGAATACTGGATATACTCCTTCTATCCAAAAATGTATACTAATCAATAATCAGTTTCAAGGAAGTTATGAATATCCAATATAATTTATCCAAATCAATCATGTCTTATTCAAAAATCGCTATCTCGGTATCAGAACCATATTATGGTTTAACTTTTTCTCAAAAATATATTTTCCAAAAATTTATCCTTCTGTGGAGTCACTTTTCTTGGTTCTACACAATCTCAAGTCCTTGATGAAATAGTACTGCAGTACAATCCTTATATACTCCATAATTATTATAACTAGTACATCATTGATACAACACTCAAATTACAAAATTCTTTAGTAACAAAATAAGAACTCTAATCATTCCTCCTCATCTGTGGTAGTATCATAACTTGATTAATATCCAATAACATCATTTGGGGCACACTCCGATGATTTGGACATTGGGTTGTGTAGTTCCCCCACTCCTTGCAGATTAAGCATTATACATTTGAAACCTTTTTCTTACCATTGAAGTCACGCACTTGGTGTCCTTTTTCTCCACACTTATACCAATCTCTCATTCCCTTCTGGTAAGTTCCAAGGTGTTTCTTCCCACAGTTATCACATATTGAAAAATTCTTCTTTTCCCACGTCCCTTTTTTCATCATTCTCTCTTCCATCCTTTTCTTCTCTTTCTTCCCTTAAAATCCATAAGACTGAGAGAATTATTTACTTATCTTATTAACACATGATACTATTTCTTCATATATTGAGAACACATGGGAGATTTTTTTCCTTCTAAATGTTGGCTTAATACCGTGAATGATATGATCCTTCTTATGCTTTGGATCATACGTATTGCTGGAGATCACATTCCTTCCACTGGGCACCATTTCTATACAATGGAATACACTAGGTTAGTTTATGAAGTGCAATGAATAATTCCAAACCTGTAAAATACTTAATGTAAATTGAACGGTTTATGGATATAATCCATATTCATAAAAAATGTTTTCTTTGAGAATGTTTATACTCATAAACTCTTCATAATGGTTTGTAAGGAAAATGAGAATTATCCTAAGCATATCCCCCGGGAGTGTTTTAACCAAGAGTGCAGCGAGGCCCGTTGTCGTGCCCCAGTTCCTGTTCGAGTCTAACTCAAAGCGGTGTTTTCGGGTTTTACCCCTAGGTACATCTCTTCCAATGCCACCTCTACCTGCTCGTATCCAGACTGGGATGTATTGCTCAAAAAACTCACAACATCTCTATAATACCAAAATTCTAGGAAGTTTTTCTATACTAATCCTCAAAGTCTATCTTTGGGATATGTGCTCTAATCAGAGTTTATCTAAATATAGCTTCAAAGGTTAGTACTAAACTGCCTCTAATACCAACTGTAGTGGCCTGACCCCAGTTACCCAGAGTCGGTGCATTATTGCGTAGCATTGGCATGATCACAAAAGATCAAGTCTCGAAAGACCGATTAGTTTAATAGCCTTGGAAACAATAGATACATTCATAATTATTACATTACATCATAAAGTAAATCAAAACTACAACATATTCTCTTCATATCCCCTTATATTATCCCTGCAGGTCATTCATAATATACTTCTTCACATCCTAGAAAAAATTAAAACATTGAAAGGGGTGAGCTCAGATTCTCAGTAAGGATAACAATATAGCGGAAGCATTCATAAATAAACATTAACATTTAAGGCAATGTATAAATAAAACAAAATCATTTTTAACTTGAACTTTAGTATAATATGTAAAAAGTAAAATGAAATAATTCTATTTACTTACTCACATGGATATTCTTCTAGTCGAATAGTCACATGAAATATCAATAACCACTTTCATAATGATGGAATGCATAATGCCAGACTATCATAACCGCGTATCCAAGGCCTCATGCCAAGTCAACAATAAGATTTTGTCCAAGCCTCGTGACAAGACACTAGTTTGTCTCATGAGACCTACCAATGCATAGAGGAGCTGTAGCGGGCTCCACCCATCACTTATTAAGTCCAATGCATTCCTCATATGAAAAGGTTTAAACATATCATAAACCATAACATAATAGTATCACATAAAACATGCATAAAGGAAACACAAAATTTCCACATTTCAATCAAAAGATATCAAAACAACACATTGATATAATAAAAACACTTTCAAAACCATTTTCAATACCAAAACAACAGAATGTTAAAACTTTGTATTTATTTTTCATTAAAAAAAGTTATGGCTTGTAGAGGAAGCCAAAACTCAAATAATGGTCACGACGGTAGAGAAGTCGTTGTCGCCACATATGTTTGGAAAGAAAAACATTTCCTTTTTCTCGTTTATTAAAACGATTCATATAAAAAAGATTTCTTTTGAATAAAAGTAAAAGTCAAACTGGTTTATACAGTGTATGAATGAAAGTTGTGTATAAAACAAAATATGCCTCAATGAAAGGAGATTGAGATGAAGACCCTTACAAAGATCATTTTTTAAATAAAGTAGATTTATTATGTGTATTCACTATAATTACACATAAATAATGTACAAATAAAAGATATGACATTATAATATCATGACATAATTTGAAAGTATGAGATTAACCCAAAGAATAGAAATTGGGTTAAGAAGTTCCCTTACCTTTTGTCATGTCTTGACTTGACCGTTCTTTAACCTCCGGAATAATAAACTAGATTTAATTTATAATTGTTTCATAACCTTTTTCAAGTTTTTTTATTCCTTTAACGTCACTTATTACCATGTTATGAACATTATGTAATTATTTAAGTTAATAACGGTCGTTTTGTCGATCTTTGGTACTTGAGTCAAAAATAAACTTCTCATAATTACAAGTTGTTTATGTGGTAGAATATCCATTATATCCATAATTATATTCATGATTTATATATCATATATATCATATATATCCAGTATATACATTCATTTATAATATTACATAACAATTTGAGGTAAGAAATGAAATGCACCGTTCATGTAGACGGTAAGCCGTATGTACACATGAAGGCTACTTTCATTTCTATTTAATATTTAATGGAATGAAATTATAATTATATAATGGTATACTATAATTACAGTTTAATATAATGTATAATACGATTTACTCCATCCTTTATACATCCCACATATGTCATTAACGATTCAAATCACATTGAGGGGGCGGTAGTCCGCACTTCCTAAAATGAAAATATCGTGTTAATCCATAATGGAAACCATAATGGTATGCCATAAATTAAAAATACAGAAGCTTAAGAATAACAAAAACATATTATATATCATATATAAATACAGTGACATATTAATGGCCACCTTTTAAGGTGTTATATGAGTGTTGAACAATCATCGTTTTGTGTGGCAGAAATTCGCCATCCACAGAAACAGTATATTTTTAACCATTAGATGTAGGTGTGTGTAAGTGTAGCTCGAATTAATCTTATAAAAATATCCTAGTATATTGAGTATACTTGTGTTGTTACAAAAGAAATGGATAAAAAGTGTTTAGGGGTTTGGAGAAGCAAATTAAAACAAAATAACATAAGAGAATACATTACCATAAAATCGGGTAACTCTTTTGATTTGAGCCAAAGGCTTCCTTGTAAAGACTTCTTCCCAAAGTAAGGAATCTAGGAGAAAGATAGGGAATTTAGGAGAGTATTTGGGTAGATTTTGGCCGAGCAAAATGGCTTGATAGTGTGAGTAAGGTGGTAGTGGTGTGGGCCTTTTATAAGAGGAGAGGAGGGGCACTCTTGGAATGTCATGAAATGTTACTTTATTATGAAATAATTTTCGGATTATAAAGGTCCCACAATGATATATTTCGAGGATAAGGTGATAAGGGTTCAATATATACTCATCTAATAAGTTTTTGACAAGTGTCAGCCTTATATTTTACATTATCGTTTCATTTTATTTAAATCGTTAATTAATGAAGTAATCGATGCATCATCATGGTGTCATAAATAATTTAATTTATTTAATGTCTAAAAATTATAAAAAAATATCATTATGTAGGAAATATTTTTAGCTTTCTAATGAATATTTATAGTCAAAAATATTACTTTTATAACCCCATTTAATGATTGTTTTAGTAAAATAACTCTAGTTTGTGACATTTTTATTTTACCATTAAATAAAACGTTTTTAATGTCATTTTCCTACCAAAGTGGCTCCATGGGGTCCCCAAGTTGACCCATGGATTGTCTTGGTCGGCCATGACTTGTAAAATAGGGGTAGGACAAGTGTAAAGGTCATTTCATATTATTATAACGCTATCATTACCTTAAATTACACTAATTACCTGTAATCGTGATTAATTAAACATAAATTTACTATTCACCAAAAATTATTTTAATCTCATTGAACCACCTTTTACTTCCTAATGGCAACCATGTATGTCAGATTTTTGAAAATCAAATCACAGAAGTGGTAATGTTTCATTTAAACGAAAAATCATTTTTTTAACTACCACTTAGTGGTTTCACTATTCATTAAATTTTGATGTTTTTCATAACAATGCCAAAATTTCACCGTAAGCTATAATTGATATTCCAAATTAAAAAATGATGTCTATTTTACAAAATTCAAAACATATAAGTTGCATTAATTAATTTTATAATTAATTACCGTTGTCACAACATATAGCGTGTTTTTTAGAAACAATATATATCAAATGATTGACAATTGTTTATGTCCAATTTCAATGTGAAATTAATTATAATGACCACCATTGGATGAAATGATAAAAATATATTCTAATTATTATTTAAAACCCCTAAATAGTATAATTTATCACTATAAATTATTTTTATTATAAAATTTGTTTTATGTATTTTTCGGTACTCATAAAAAATTGGAAGTTCTCAGAAAATTACAAAAAATTCAACATAGGCTAATTTCGACATTCCAAATCCAAAAATGAAGTCCATTTTGAAATATAAAATATATATAATTTACAAAAGTGGATATTACTATTCATATTGGCTATTTTAATTAGTCGCGGTGTGTTAGAATCTCGAACTTGCGTACAATGCAAGCTATGGCATTATTGAAAGAGAAGCGTATCATGGAAGCTCGGGGTGTTACAATAGCTGGTGGAGAGTAAGGTGCAAGAGATGAAAATTGATTTATTCTAATTATACTTCCTGGGAAATTTTTTAACTACATCAACACATCTCAATAAGAAGGGGTATTGACCATAACATCCAAATATGAGTGGTAGTCATTGGCGGTGGATCAGGATGGTGCTCATCATTGACTGGTCCCTATAATAGTTCTTCATGGTCAATTTTTGTGGTAGAGAAATATCATGATGATGATGTAGAGGATTAGATATCCAGACAGTATAAGAAATCCAAATCATCCTCCTCTTGAATATATTTGTGGAGGGCTTGACGGATCTGGTGCATCTTACTTTCCTAGAGGACAAAGATGATACACAGGGTTCCTGCCCGAGTCCCTTACATAAAGGATTGGGGTATAGTTTCCACCATTAGATTTCACTCTACTCTAGAGTAAAAAATATATACCAGGATTGATTATGATATGAGGATTCTCAATGTTCTTTATATGGTAGTGCATTATTTGCCTCCTGCACCTAGATAGTTCATCAATGCTGGGAAGATCTTTGGCACATGGAGGACCTCCATGTAGGTTGATGTTAGAGCATGTAAAACATATTCTAGGATTATCTGGAGTGTGATGAGAACATTGGAAAATGTTGAAACAAAAATGTGTAGAACCTCGATGGTTGGGAATGATAGAGCATGGTGGACCCTCACTCTTGTTAATTTTTATAGGAGGGACTTCACTCATGATTTTGATAATTTGAAGAGGACCTTTACATAGATAGCCTGAAAAATGTTGAGTAATTTCATACTTGAGACAACTGGAATGAAGAGGACTGTCGTGTTGGGTGTCAATAAGGTGTGGAAGACCTTCACCTAGATCGATGATTCAAGCATGGGGAGGACCTCCATACTAAACACAGGTTGGGTATGACCTCATCTATGGATTGTGGTGGTATAAAAAGGACATTCATATTAAATTGAATTACCACATGTCTACATGCGACAACTTCTGCCTGTACCGGAAACTATAAGTATTGACCCGACCTACCTTGGGGTGGTTGGGATCTCAATCCCTCTTAGGAATAGTGGTGCCCCAACAATTGTAGTTGGTAAAACATGTCATTAGTGGATCGAGCCACTGGAGAATTACAAGATGATGAATCCTGGGCACTATCCTCTTGAACATGCAACCAACATTAATGTCGGGTCTGCTGAACTTAGGACGAATGTGTTGGGGTATAGACAACTTCCTCCTTATCCTACTAGATTGGATGACGATGTTTTTGTGGCCAAGTAAGATCCCTTATTGGTTGTTCCATGGATGTAGTCAAAGCCAGAAGGACTCATACACCCCTTATATCATCATCTCAAGGGAGTGAGTCATAATAGTTTTATGGAGAGGCTTCTGAAATGGTTGAACATCGGAGATGAGAGGAAGGTATAACTATGTGGACCATGGTGGAAATAGTGATGATGAGAAATAGAATCCTCTAAATCACGATATTCTATATCATTTTTTGGGATAAATCTAGTTTTAATTATATCTAACAAGAGTATTGATCACCCTCCTTTAAATACATCCAAATTGTGAGATGGGGCATGGACACCCAATGACTGTGGTTGCAGAAGTCATCACAAAAGAGGCAATGATGTGTGGGATGGACACATTCACATTTCCCTTACCCCAACCTATGTGGGTGAGAGGTTATCAGTTTCATACATATATAGATTGCATCATACAATGAAAAAAGATTCAGACATCAATACATATTATAGGAAAGGGATACCCAGTTCCCAAACATTGTTCAATTATTCATTTATATATAGAATGATCCATGCTAAAAACATCACATATCAGGATTTTCAATGATTAACTTCCCCAAATCCTGGTGAGTTTCATGATAGGCCCACTATTTTCTTGGTGGGATCTGGCATCAAATAACTAGATCTGGTGACATGTTTATCTACTGATGTCTCAAACAGTACTAATATCTATATTAAAGAGAAGATATTCATGTTGGGTTCAACATTTATATTTTTGAACCATTCCTCCTAGGTGTGCTTCATCAGTGGTGATGTGGTGACTATTGGCCTACATTATCAATTTTCAATGGAGAGTGACATTTATCACTTCTTCCTATATTTTTTCTCCATGATCAGAACATGATGATGGGATTTTGGCATCTTATTCCATGAATTCATCCTTGGACTTCATTTCCTAGATGGGAACTTGCTTAAAGACTAAGATGATATTTGTGAAACTCTTCCCAGTGCCATATTTGTGTGGATACTGATAGATCACAGTGCTTATATCAGGACATTACAAGGGGTGAAATCAGGGAAGCAACCTTATGTCTAGGGAGTATTCAAATTGAGGATCTCCGGAAAATCTGGACACTGAAACAATGGTATATATATATATTTTCCCTTATGATATGTCCTCTTGAGGCCAAGAAAGACCAAGACATACCATGTTGAATGACTGGATTCATATGCTAGATTCATTTAATTATGTTTTTTTTCATCATTCCAAGTTAAACATGAGGTATGATGCGAGTTTAACATCTAGGATAGACAAATTGACCATATCAAGAAACTAATGAGAGATGGTTAGATAGGTGCTTTGACATGAGGGAGAGCTTCTTATGTTTATGGATGGGTTAATTAGAATTCCCAATAAGAACATGACTAGAAAGATGTGTCCCAAAAAGGGAAATATATCACCCCTTGATGACTGGTATACACACCATAAAGGAAAGATCATCGGATTGTGGGTCCAAACAAGGGAACTGTCGAGGATTTACCATTGGATTGGATTGAACCCTAGAGTGGCTTCTTACATACCATATGTAGGAGATGGGGATCCAAACCCTTATAGTTTTTATAGGTGATTTATTGAATCAGGGTGTACATAATGGAAAACGACTTGAAGATATTATAGGGATTACACATGACTCAAAACCCTTATAGATTCCATGATTTCACTAGGGTGTGGAGGACCGTGAAAAAATTATGATGGATACATTTACAGTTTAATAGTGTGATGTGAATGTGGATGAAACTAAGAAACTTTTTGAAGGTGGTGGTATTGGGAATTAACCTCATAGACAATTCCTACGTATCCCTATGGAAGAGAATAAAACTCTATGTAGTTAATGGATGGGTTGATGAGTCACCTAAGGAGGTGTCTCATGAGAAGGTTTTCATGGATTAGACAAGATGGTAATAGAACCCCCAATTTAAGGAATGATCATCCCAAAACACAACGTCTTGAGGGAGAGACTAGGATGGGACATGGATGACGGGATTGAACCACATGGCGTCTTTTTACAATTCTTTATGGTAGGGAATAAATGTCTATATTATTATCGAATTCGGCATAGAATCAATGTATACACAACGGAAAGATTCCCAAAGACATTTTGGGGCTTATGCATGGTTAGCAGCCTATCACCAGAGGGTATGTCTTGGTTGAAGAAGTTTCAATTGAACAAAAGGATTATAAATTATTAGCTTCCCAAGAAACTGGTCTGAAACTACTAAGGGGAGTACCAAGTTTATGGGTCCCAAAAAAGAGGACACTGATGATTACCAGTGCTTGGGGTTGAACCTCATGGAGGCATTCAATGTACCCTATCTAAGAGGAAAAGATCGAATCTCACATTGTTCATAAGCATATAGTTTAATGTCATGCATGACCAAAGGGGAATATATTTTACATCTTGTGTGACATGAATGAACCGACGAGTAGACAGTTGGGATATATGGGTGATGGGATTAAACCTCAGGTAGGTTTTCTGCATACCTTGTTTGAAAGACAAAGGGATCAAAGTCCATGTAGATTGGAATGAAAGGGGGTAATGGATCTTTCAAATTGTTAGAGGCCCATAGAGGATGTCATGGTCGATTCATACTCTATTCACATGTGAGTAATGATTGGTGTGATATGCAAGAGGAAACAAAAGACTAGATGATCAGATATCAAAAAGTGTATCTATTAGGAATTGAGCGAGGGTTATGCATAGTTAGAATCCTAATTTATGTATCATTAATATAACTATATGATTTTATATTTCTGGTAGAACCCTTACACATTCATTTACATCCACATAGAAAAATAAAGGAATGTCAATCGTTCATGTTCAAGGAATACCATGTCCACAATGAATTGTTTTTCATCATGTTTTTCTTCATTATCCGGATATCATAAAATCTATTTAAAAATAATAAAACATTAATAAAAAATTATTCATATATTATAATGATATTATTTTAATGTAAATACCTTCTTAATAATTCTCTTAAACAATGATAAAGTGTGTCCATGATTGGGTTGGTTTAACTTCCTAAGTTAATGATGTTCTATAATACAATTATAAAAGAAAATAAGAACATATAATTAAATATTATTATAATAAATTAACTAAATTATGATGGTTATTTTGTTATTTAAATATTATATTAATTATCATACTTATTATTAATGTGATATACTTGTGTTTGATAAAATCTCTGAACAGAACCAACAATTATTTCATTTTCACATTATGTAACTAAAACACATGTGAACTCGTATGAGTGATTTATAATTATATATAAAAATAATATTAAAATAATATTAAATTATATATTAATGATGTTATTTTTTATTAAGATTATGTGTAACAACATCAACATTAAAATCATAACAAAAAGGTTAAAGTTATTAACATATGTTGGTTGAAATAAGCTATAGCTAGGCAATACAGTCATGGAAAATAATGATAAATAAGGGATATAAAAGGTAAATTATTTCAATAAGGTAATTAAATCTATTTTGTAGGTATATATATTCGTTTTATATGAGGATAACCACTCATAGTCTATGAAATTAAATACGGTATTGGTTTTTTTATCTCAATATCTCTTCATTGAGATATTTTTTAAGATTACGTACAAATTATATAATTCTAGATTATATATACTTCCCAGGAAGGTATTTTAGGATAATTCAATATTTTATTAATGTAATTTATAGTGCCATTTAATTTTCAATTATACAATTAATTTTGATTCAAAAACTGATAAAGCTAAAGGGGTTTGTGTGATTCAATTCTCTTCCGTAGGTCATAATAACTCTACATTGTATACTAATTTTAATATTGGATATATTGTAACCATAGATGATTTTAGTATTTATTTACCAATTATTGTCTAAACAAATAATTTATCTACTGAAATTTCTCTCTTTTATGATTCAAATGTTTTTTTTGAATTTTTATATTTTAATAATAGTTCCCATTTATTTTATTATTTTTTTCTCCATACCAATGTTTTTACATCCAACAAGAATTGACCATTTCATAGTGGGAAATCAAATTGACTTTATATATAATTATCCTTTTATCCCATTTATTAGTTTCAAAATAATGCTTTGCTCATCATTTTATGATGATGTATTTTAACGAGGTTATGTCCAAATGATCACATGGTTTTCAATATTTTTAAAATAATAAGTTTTATCATTAACTCGACATTTCCATTTGATAGATTTTATTTTTCATTCATGTTACCATTATTATTGTTTATTTTTAATTTAAATTATTTTATAATATTTTCAATTTATTTTTTTTTGAGTTTTCAATTATATATTAGTAAGTAATATTTATATAGTAACAATTTTCCAAGTATTTTCACTTCCCCTTTTTTAAAACTATTATGCATTTTTCATAAATCTATAATTAAATATTATTTTAAATGTAAATGTATCCAAAATATTTTTAATTATAGTTTTTTATTAGATTTATATATTTTCTTGGATTTTTTATTTTATACCCTTTATAATATGGTGTTCAGAATTTTTCTAAGTCCATTAAAAAATTCATTTTGAATTTAATTTTTATTTAAATATTATAAAATGTTTTTTGAAAACTTTTTTGCACATTTATTTTCCATCCAAACTTTGTCTATCATGTATTTATTTTTTGATCACACAGTATATGATATTATGATATGATTATTTTTGTAAAATGATATTTTTGGTATCTTATCAATTATTATTTTTATGGAATGTAATGTTTAAAAAATTTAATGAAAACTATTCTATTTTCCTGGGATATTTTAGACATGGTGATGATAAATTTAACGTGGAATGCATATTTTTGAATGATAATAGGTGGGTTCCAATATCTACAATTAAGTCAATGGTTGTGGATTTTATATTAGGATATACATTTATTAATATTGAGATTTTTTTCATATATTTAAGTGAATGATTTCTATTTTCTCACAAAATAATGTGTGGGAACACTTTTTGTTCACCACATGAGACATGTGAATTTGTTTCACAACATGATGTGTAGGAATTTTATTTTTTCACAACATATATCACATAATTTTTTTGTCTACTATCTAAAGTGTTGGGATTTTATTTTTTCACAATGTAATAATTTCAATATTCTTATATTTGTGTCATAATTAAATGATATATGATGTTCCATATATCTATATAACTATGATTATGATAATTTTATGAAGTTTATTATCTCAAAATTAAACATACATTTTCTATGGTATCTGTTTTTTCTATTCAAAATTACATTACCTACTATAATTATTTATAGAAAAAGAATATTGTTTCACATTTTTAAATATTACATTCCTCTACTAAATATGTTTTCTCATATGTTTATGAACCATCCCATGAAAACATATTGATATTTTTTCCACAATTGAGAATTTGAAGTCACCACATTATTATTTTTTTCTTTCCCCCTGTTATTAACATATGTGTAATTTTTTTGAATTCTAGAATGGACTCTATAAGAGTTCATAAAAAGGTAAATGATTAAAGATTAATATGTATATATTGTAAATCTCTTAGAAAATAAACATTTTGATCTATGAGTTATATAGAATTTTTTGAAATGTAATATTTGAATAATGAGATTGTTGTATTATTTATGTTCATGTTATCTAGGGCCACTATATATGATAATTAATTATTTAAAACTATTCTTTACTTATTTCATAGATATTCACCCAAATAGTACAATTTCATACATTCATCACTAGAACATTAATAACAACATTTTACATTAAAGTTCCATTTTCAAGACATAAGTTATTCATTAAATTGTAAAAGGTTAATTTTTTTCTTATATTCTTCTCATAAGAATCCAAACAATATAGCCTTTTTTAGACCATATACAGGATTTTAAATCCCATTTTATTATAATGGGTCTTTCCATGTATACGATATATGTGTGGTTTATTTATCAATTGGTGGAACACATATGCTTTTAAATTTTATAATGGTAGTTATCCCAATTTTTTATGGGTGTCCCATTATAGGCCTCAGATGCATTGGGTAATGTTATTATCTCACGAGATACCATGGTTGGTGCAGGCATGTTTAGACTAACAACATTATTTATGGTTCAAATGTGAATATCTAAATGATAGTATGTATAGTTCATCTTATGTTTTCCTAAGCACAAAACATATTGTGCATGGTTGGTTCATGTATGGACACTATGTTATAATGGTAGTTAGACAGCGAAAAAAAATATTAGGATAATGTATAACCTATATTATGTTGTCTTAGTGGATAGCCTAGATATGTGCTTATGATGTCTTGTTTTATGATGTTTCCAGATTCTTATGATTCTATGATATTATTTTATCATATACTTCTACCATGATACTATTATTTTATCACACATGTATATCATGCTAATTTTTTTTACCTGACATTACATATAATTACTTTATTATTTGTGGAAAAAAAGATTTCACATGTACTTTTAATGGTGGTTTCCTTTATTCAATGTTTTTTATATTCTTATGATCTGACCTGTGATGTTAGATTGATAATTATTCTATTTTTAGGGTTTGATATCTCCCCTTAATTATGCCTCCCATCCCTATGTAATAATGAAAATTAAAAATTTTGAAAATTATATAAGGGGTTATCAAAGAGTTAGGTTTTGTAGTAATGTTAATAAACTTTATAAAATTAGATAATTCAGTAATTTTCCCTTAAAGTCACCAATTAAAAAATTTCTCAAAGAAATGTGATGTTATTTTAAGATATAATGTTATATTATAGTATTTATTTAAAATAAGGATATGATTATACTAAGTCATCATTGTATTTCTAAATGGAGGGATTAATTACTTTTCAGTATTTTGGTATTTATTTGGTGGAATAAGGTAATATAACTTTAGTAAAAACTATAAGAAAATGTCTAATATTCATTTCTATGTATAAGATAACAACTTATAGTTTGGTAATATATATAGTGTCCTATTTTACAAGTAATTAATCACAATATATACACAAAAAGTGGATAGAGGCACTGGCAAGGATGTACCTTGGGGTAATAGACCCCAAATGGGAATACTGGTTATTAACTCAAACCTCAACTAGATCTTCATAAAGATACCTAATTTCAATTCTATTTTGACACATTTGTGGGATAATTTTGGTTAATCATAATCTCATTACAAAAATCTATAATGAATTTATTTCTTAGTGACATTGAGGGTATATGTGGATAAGTATAAGAGAACCAAACTTAAGGTAGACTATGATAAATATAGAATTATATAGGCTGAAAAATTGATAATATATGTTTCTATAAGGGTGATATTGGTAAATATCTGAATGAAATTCTTTAAAAAGGTGTTATATAACTTGAGATAAAATAATTAGAGGATAACATGATGTAGTTATAATGTGATAAATCATAATGTAAAATTTCAGTTTATTATTATAGGATATATATCTTATAATGATACTTTTTCATCACTCGTGTTAACCCCATTTGGTTTTAGTGATATTTGGAACAAGATGTAACTGAGTTATCCCTAAGTGAGAAGAGAAATATGATTATTACATCAAGGATCAAATGACTCTATTAAGGGTTGGAATAATAAATCCAATTAATATTCCACACTAAGAAACAAAAATCATGATTAATAAAGATTTTATAGTGGAAATAATGAGTTTACCAATGTATAAGTGTATGGAGACTCATGAAAATTCGATAAAGGAAGATAATGAATGGGATGATGTTTAATTGCATATATTTAAAAAAATATTGGATGAATTTTCAGGGGAATATTAATGGGACTAGAAGATTCCATATACTTATTAGTGATGTGAATCTTGGAATATATTATCGAGGGAAAACAAGTTGGATACATTGAAATAATAAAATTCTCTTCCAATGTTTCCACTAATGATTCGATGTTTTCACTGTGAGAAATTTTGTTACTATGGATCCCAATTCACCAAAACAATCGTTAAAGAGGATGACTGAAAATAACCACCTACAAGTTCATGGGAACAAATAAAAGCACATGTAATGACATATGTCGAGGTAGATAGTGATTTGTTACTCTATAAAAATATATATCTTATATCTTGTAATATACCAACTATTATTTATTGAGATATAAATAAAATAGTTTTAGTGGTATAAAGTTTATATTTATGGTATATGAATCATCTTCATGGTTTGAGTAATGTTTTTCAATTATAGTTTTATCTACACTCCACATATTAGTATGAAATTAAAAATATACTATCTCTTTTTATAAAGGGTCCATATCAAATTTCATATGTAGAAATCATAGATCATATCCAAAATACACCCCGGATAAAATACCAATGTATGGTCAATTAGGCTGTACCTGTAAAAAAAAATTAGTCCCATATTATGAATTCCATAATTCTGATGAGAAAATTTATTGATGATTGGACAATGTAACTACCTGATATTTTAATATATACTTTCATCGAATTGAGAGAATTTTGATTGATTGCATAATCTACATGCATAAATGGACCAAAATCAAACATTCATGTATTTATACTTATATATCATTGAAATGTTATTAATTATTATGAGTAAATGTAAATTAATTATGAAATATATTAATATATATGTTAATATAATGGTTATTTTACCAAAAATTACATAATCCATTATTGGGATTAAAATTTAAAATTTTATGCGTCTAGATTTTTATTTAATAAAACTATGTATGCTATTAAAAAATTATTGTTTTAAAAAATTATAATATTGGATTATTAATGATAACTCTATTAATGATTCATATAAATTATAAATAAAAAAACATGTATTTTAAAAAGAGTCATTTCCAAAAAAAATCATTCCCCAATAATTTGTATTTCTAATTACAATGTAATTTTATAAAATTTAATAATTTCATATTTAAAAATTTATATTAATTTTCATATTTTTAATGAAAATATTTTTTTAATATGCATTGATGGGTGTTTTCCTAAAATTAATAATTCTTATATAAATAATTGAAATTTTAATTCTATTATTTCACACACTTTTACATGACATATATTTTTTATAACCCTTATTGATATAAAAAGTTAAAATTTATCAATTAAATTAAATAATATGAAAAATATTTTAATTTTATAAAACACATTAATATAATTTATAAATAAATTAAAATGTTATGAAAACTAATTTTAATTCTTTTGTTAATTTAATTTTTGCAAAGAAAAATTGTTTTTGGGACTTATTTTAATATTAAATTACTCATATTTGAACAAAAATAATCATCAAAATATCATTATAATAAATAACACGGATATGTTTTTTTGTACATAAATTTTATGATGAAGCATTCATTTTTCATAAATACGGGTAT
The DNA here is from genome assembly GCA_963277665.1 of Viscum album. Lineage (NCBI taxonomy): Eukaryota > Viridiplantae > Streptophyta > Magnoliopsida > Santalales > Viscaceae > Viscum > Viscum album. The sequence continues at coordinate 122,894,048 of OY728151.1, forward strand.
TTAGTTGTCACATGCAATAACTATGTGAATAATTTCCCTACAAATCAAAATTTAATTTCACAAAATGTATCTTATATTTGAGATAATATTTATCATATTATTTTAAATGATACTTTTCTTTTTTAGAAATACAATTATGATTAATGTAAATTACCATGATAATTGTGAAATAATTATTTTCAAAATATTATTTTAATAATATCATGGAATTTATATCAAGACTATTCAAATAAAATACATTAAATAATGAATCTATAATTATTTATATACACTAAATTAAATACATTAACCCTTATTTAATTTTGAGTCAATACCTATTATGATTAAAAATCTGTTATGGAAAAAATGTCATTTTTATATAAATTTTTTTACACATTGATAATTTTTAATATTTAATATTTAGAAAACATATTTGACTTAAAATATTTTATATATTGTTTTCTCTAACCCAAATTTGTTGTTATTGGATATGTTATATTTTCATTAATACAAAAAATCACTTAGTTAAAAACAAGTTCACTAGTTTAAATAGAAAATATTAAAAATTAAAATGAATAATGGTAAAAACAATATAAAATTATTAAAATATTTCTGTAAAAACTATTTAGAGTATTTATCTACCAAAATATATCACACAATATATTATTTGAATTATTTGGAGTTATTGGCCATAAAATAGTGTCATAGGATTACTAAAATTTAAATTTTGTTTCTAAAAGTTCCATTTTCTTCATTTATTAATGGTTATCATATGTACACATTTAAACATAATCCTCCCATTAAATATTTAATTTAAACTCTGACCAAATATAAAAATTCATAATTTATTTTCCATATAATATTATGCTAATCCATAAAATTACTAGTTTTATTTCGAAGAATGATCTTGTCTACAACATAATTATTATATCATTTTTAGTTTCTTTATAATAATTCTTCCTCTTATAAATAATTTATATAAATAATAATTAAATGGAATAAATATTATTATTATAATGATATGTTATTATATTATTGGATTATCCAATATTTAATACCCTATATCCACTAAGAAAAACAAATGTTTTGTAAGTGTGTTGCACCTATTACTACTTCAACAAAAGGGTTTCTTCAATTTTAAAACCACACCAATCATAGTTTATCAGATGGATGTAATGTAAGAATAATTATAATATCTATACTATGACAATGATTATTAATTTTTAAATAATAATATATATTATGTCCTTATCAATCATTGTGGAATGGAAACATTAATCATTGTATGTACGAAGAATAACCTTAAAGAGTAATAAGTTTCATTTTTCATCACCAAACATAATGGTTTACATTAGAAAATTAAGTTAATATATAAAATAATTTAATATAAAACTATTAATATTCTAAATATTGTCAAACTAATTTAAAATAATTTCATCCAAGGTAAACATACGTAAAGAGTTTTGATGAAATTTACTGAACAACCTTAGGTATCCAATGTCGGTAAGAAACAAATATTATAAATAATTATCTTATAATAATTATAATACATTTAGTATGAAATATAGATGAATAATATTATTATGTATATAATTAATAAACTAAATTTAATTATTTTTGGATGTTAACTACATGGGAAGAATGATTTCATACACAGGTATGAGTTTCATCTCAAAATATCCTTCATTGAACACATGTTATTTTTTATAAAAAATATAATTTAAATATATTATATATTAACAATTTGATATTTAATATCATTTATTATACTTATTTATTTTATCTAGACTTCAAATTCATGATCATAATAATTGAGGGGGTCTTAAAATAATTTTTCTTAAAATAGAAGGGTTTTCATCTCAATTTTCCTCTCTTGCGACTGTCTTATTGTTGGGATCTAAATTCATATTTATATTGGGTATATATTTCACAATAATTTATTTTATAATACACTATTATTAAATTATTTTTTTATATAAAAATATTTTTTTAATTATTCTAATTAATTTTTATTAAAAATTATCTACTGTCATAGGGGTCTTTCATAACATCTTTTGGTTTATTGAATTATTATGTTTTTTCATTAATTTCATATTTCATTTCATGCGGTATAAGGTATATCTATATTTGGAAATCAGAAACTACATAAATTTTTCTATAATGGATGGTCCTAATCCTTTTTCAAAACACACCAATGTTATGACTAATTTCCATCCATTTAAGTAATAGTTTCCTCTATTTATTAATAGTTTCACTTTCATCCATGGATATCAATTTCTTTTGGAATCCTCAGGAAGTTATAACTCATTTTAAAATCATATTTATATTTTAATATTTGAATAATAATGTTTTTTTATTTTTATTTTTTGATGTGGGATTAAAAATAATTTTTCAAAAAATATAAATAGGGATCATTAATAAATCCTTCATGACATATCTCCTTATTTCACTGATTTTATGATACCTTATTCTCATTAAACTTTTATATTTTTCATAAATTTCACATAAATATATTCATGGTTAAAAACCTAAAACATTTATGGGGTTACTCATGTGTATAGTTCCCTTTAAAATTTAAATTTATATGTTAACCTGATTTAAGAAAAAACTCTTATTTTTGATCTCATGTCATGAGTCTCCCTAATAATAAGTTTTTAAACAATTAAATCATAGAAAAAATAATAATAATTTAATATAACCTATTGTTTTTATTAGTTTATATGAAAAATTATCTTTTTTCTTTATTTAAAAACATCTTTTACATATTTCATAATTTATAGCTGAAATGGTTCACATTCATTCATACTTCACTAAATCATTCACATGAATTTTATGCATTGTAAATCCATATTAAATTTTCGTGTCTCTTTTTTATTTATTAATGTACAAAATTAATTAATTAATTCTTCTATTGGGAGTCTATATGAAAAATTAATTTGTGTATTCTTTAAAACAGTTTTGTCAAACCCAGTTTCTTCTAATGAGTTATGTCATGCTTATGATTTCTTTATAGATTATTTATCTATTATTGAAACAAAAATTATATTACATTTAATGATTGAGGTTATCCTATGTTATGATTAATGGGTCTATTATATCCCTACAATTTAGTAGGAAATGTTATTTTACCATCAGATACCATGTATATTACATTGGAAGTTACCTTAAAAACATTATGTATGGTATACATGTGATTATGCTAAGAACAATATATATGGTTCAAAATAGTTTATCCAAAACACTAAATATCTTGTATTGGTTTTGAATAAATGTATAATATTTTCTGATGCAATAAAACCAAATAATAGCATCATTATGATCTCCATAAGTCTATATTATATTTTCTTGGTGGATATCCACAACAAATACATATGATGTCATGTTTTATTATGTTGACACATGTATATGATTCTATGATAATATGATATCATTTTTTATACCATGTTTCAATGTTTATGTCACACTAATACATCATGGAACATATTTTTTTATTTTGAAATTAGATTTCCTCCATTCATGATTTATATAGAACTCTAATTTTAACATTTTCTTCAAATAAAAAAACTTCCACATTCTCTTGTATTCTCATAAATAGATGATATCACTATTAATAAAATGTTGTTAATTTCCCCATTAATAATCATTTGAAATCTCCAATGAATTATGTTTTCTTTCCCCTTGTTATGTATATATTTTTAACATATGGTAAGTCTAGATAGTTTTCTAGATGATTTTAATTATGGAGAAATGTTTGTAATCATTGTAAAAAAACATTCATATGTAAAGGGTTATCAAGCGACTAGATTGAATTTTTCTGTTATATATTTGAGATTAATATGATATGTGAGGTATAATTTTTTTTAATTGTGTATAATAACGTTTTTTAGTCTTTCATATCATAATCAAGCCTTGGTTCATGTTCTTTTTTTAAACATATTCGGTTTAAATTTTTGTTCCATCGTTAATTATTAAAAGATTGGGATTCATTTTTACTTTTTTCCTTTTGATTTTATGACAAAAATAGGGTCCCATCCCATTACACATTTAATCCCCCATGGTTTTGGGTGTATTTTTTTGTGACTCATCAATAATTCCTTGGGGTTTTCACTCTCTTCTACATTTCAGTTTGGTTTCTCCACTTTATCTCTAATTTTGTTGTGAATCATCTTGGGTTCAATGATCATTTCAATAGGTCATGGTGTGAAAATAATGATATGATGGAATGTATTCTCTATAAATATATATTATTTATCAAAATTGTTATTTAATTTTGATGTGTAATATTTCATTTTATTTATGCTTCCATATGAATTTATCTATTTTTTGGAAAAATAATATTGTAGTTGTGATGTAAATGTTATCATATGTTATGGATTTTTATTAGATGATTATGTCCATTCATTAAATAACATTAAATTTTGTTGGAATAGAACACATAAAATTTAGTTAAAAATACTTTTCATCAATGATATTTTAACAGGCTACATCAATCATTAATAAAATATGATATTCTATAAAAATTTTAATATTTTACTGTGAACATAATAAAAAGATGTTAAATTGGAACGTATTAATAATAATTGCCAAATTATTAAAAAATCATAATCAATTTAATATTTTATAATGTAGTTAATAATTCAAAATAATAATTTACTCAATTTTGGATAATATAATTTTATGCTTCAAAATTAAATTTTCTCAAAAAATTGATTTTATTATATTTTATTGAAAAAATAATATATTTAATTTATAACAAATTTAATAAAATTATTAAAATAAATATTTATATTTTTTATATAATATTGAAAATATTATCATTAATTTAATTTTGGGGATTTTTATACAATGATATATTTTTCATTGAATTAGGAGGAATATTTATTTCTTTCAATTTGACATTTCTTTTCATTAAATAATCAAATTTAGAATATAGAAACTATTTTAGAATGTTTTCATAAGGAAAAATAATTATCCTTTGATTTAAAATGCAATTATTACCTATATAAGAGTCAACATTATACATTATTTTGGGTTAAGTTCTTTTTTAGGCTTCAAAGCACATTTTTCTAAAAACAGTAGTCATACCCAAAATGTGTTTTTTTGTCTTAAATTAAATTATAAATTATATATTAATTGTTTTAATAATTTTTTAGGATTAAATATTCAATAATATATTATAAACTCGTTTTTTATACTAGGCATTTAATTAAAATAAATTCAGTTTCATTGTAAAAATTGAAATTTTTTGAAAAATGGTTTTGGTTGGGTTTTAGGTACTTGTAGAAATGTTTGATTTTTAAAAAAATATATATAATGGATTATATAAATTATGTATATAATATTATTAATAATAATTAACTTAACTTTACTATGTCAACATAATTTCTTTTCTTAATGAACCATATGGATGTAATAATTTTGCTAAAAGGGTTATGGTAAAAAAAGATCAACATGGGTGTAAAAATATGATTGTTAAGGGTTAAAATGACCACCATAATTATATAAATAATATTTTTTGATGATATTTATACTCTATATCATCTCATATTTGAATATGAATCACAATGGACACAGTTTTCTGGATTAATGAAAAATTGTTTTTAATATTTTGAATAATTCAATGTATATCCTCTCCATCACTTATAATGGAAATCATCTCTTCTATCTTAAAAACACATAATGAGAAAAATATACTTTAAAATAAATTCCCAAATACATTTCTAACACAACCCCTATGATATATATATAGATATATATATATATATATTATTGATCAAAATATCATCTTTCCATGGTTTTTATAGGTATGCCAAGGGAGGTGGTAAAAATAAGAGGTATAGATCTTAACTTAGTGTCTTAATTTTATTTCTTCTTATACCACCACAATTTCTTCAATACCATGATATTATAATTATATATATATATATATATTGTTTAGTAATATGTTATTAAATCAATGGAGAGACTATTATTTATATCCATATCTATAAAATTGGAAAACAATTCAACATTCATATGTATCTGCAGTTTATCACCACGCGTAGTTATGTAATTAAATTTCCACAGCCACAATTCATAGATGACTATTATGGTTGATATAACTTGTATAAAATATATTTCTGATATTATAATTATTATTTAAATATTATATATCATTTTCTGTTTTCCCTACATCCGGTTAAATAATAATAACATCGATCATGCGTACATGTGGACTACCACCACCATAAAGAATTGTAATTGATTTTTAACATCCTACATTTAGTTTGGATAATAAATATGTAAATAATGGATATATACTATTTTGATATCATTATTAAAAATATTTTTATTACATAACTATGAGAAAAGTTTGATAACCTAAACCAATAAATCAAAATATACATGGAAAATGAAATAGTTAATAGCAGCACTATGACATGATGATTTTAATAAGAAATTAATACTAAACATATTATAAAATATTATTATATCATCCTATATTATATTAAAATTATATAAATATTTATGGTATATAATTATAAAATATTTAAATTTATTATACATGATGTTAAAATAACATACAATATAAGTCTCACTTCACATGATTTTTTATTTCCCAGTCTCATACATATTATGAATTAATTATTTTTATATATTTATTGATGGAATTATATGATAATTATATATTAAATTGTATCTAGTTTTTCCTTGGTTTTTTCTAGAAATTAAAATGTTTCCTTTTAATTTTATCTCACTATGAACACAATGTACTGAAATGATTTTTTAAGGAAACTTTTTTTTATATATTCGGGTTGGAATCATTTACATTAATATATATAATTAATTAAAATTATTTTAATAATTTTTTAATATTATACTATTATTTGTTAACTTTATTTTCACCCATGTATGATATATTAAAAAAAATTAAATGAAATTTTTTTAGAAAGAGTCTCTTTTTACCAATGGTGTGAACATAATTTTAATTTAAACATACATCCCATGTATATATTTTCCCATAATCATGATTATTATTTTACATTAATCTTATGTAAAAATTATTCATGGTTTTTTTCAATGTAAATTACTTTCTATTTATTTTAGAAATCTATTAATTTAAAATATGTCATTTCAAAATAATTTTTTTCTTCATTAATAATTTCAATGATGTTTTTATAGTATTTTTTTTTCAAAATTATTTGATTACTATTCTTATTCTCTTATGTTATTCATTAATTATACTATATTCCACAAGTCTCTAGATGTCTTCCTATTATTTTTATTAGGGAATGTCAGGACATTCTATTTTTTTATTTCATCCAATAACTATAGTTGTTGATTATAAGTGTTGTTTGTTAATATGAATTATTTCTTCACATAATGAATTTAATGAACTTATTAAGTTACATGTAATCCGTATAATTAAATATCCTATCAATGAATCAATATGTTTTATGTGATAAAATATTTTGTGCATTTGGGAGATGACTTACCGATTTATATATGATATATTGGAATGATTTATCCATGGTATGTTTTTTTGTTGTCTGAAAATATGTATTACATTACTATAAAAATAATTATTGAGTCTTAGGTGATTATTATAATAGTTTTTTTATTCGTGGATAAGATTCATTCTAAATTTATTAATTATATATAATTTTTTAATCATCATTTAATTCCTCAATATAATTTATGCCTAAGTTATTCCATGGAATAAAATATAATATGAGTCCCCTTACTAAGAATATGATATAATCATTTATTTTATTTCTATTCCCACATATTTGTGTTAATATACTATTACTTGTATTTAATGATATTATATTATTAATAATAGTGATATAAAAAATACTATTTTGTGTTTTATGTTTTCAAATTACATGTAAAATTATATTATGTAACATTATTTATTAAATACTAATATACAATTCAATCCTTTAGGATATGATTTCTTGTATATTATAAAAAATTATTAAAATAATCATTAAATATAGTTTACTAGAGTCGTGGTGTTATATTTTCCAACACATGAATATTAGTAAAACCTTTGGGAACAAGATTTTGGAAACATATATTAGATAACATAAATATATGATAGATAACAAGGATAGTCTAGATATAGAGTGATATCATGTGGATTTGTTAAAGTGAATAATATGGGGTTTTCCTAATAATATATCCTTTTTTATATAACGACATGTGGATTTTGATATGGAACATATTCTACTAATGAAAAACAACTATGTATAAGTATTACTATATATTAAATATGTCATCATCGATAAAAAATGAATGTACCTAAGACTGATCACCTTAATAGATACTTAGACCAAATATTCATGGGATAATTAATATTTTCATTATGACCAATTTTGATTAATGAAATGATATTTTATAGAGAAACCTATGATAGTCTATAATTATATGGGAAAAACATAATGACAACGGATTGATAAATCAATAGTTTACCATTATGTTAAAGAAATAGACCCCCACCGCCCTTTTAGGTTTAATGTGATGGGTGTTTAATAATATTAAGTATATTTTTGGTGAAATTTCATTGAATTAAAACATTTGTATTAGTATATATTTTAGTGACGTAAATCGAGGATTAATGGTTTTATAATTTTTAGGCATATGTTTACTGGTATTGAAAAACAAAAGTGTAAATATAATCATTTATATAGAGGTAATTGTGGGTCTTTAAAATTTGTATACATGTGTTTTATTATATAGATAAAAATGGTATTGAAAATTTACACCATGACAATGAGATTATTTTTATTTTAGAATATGTTCAATAATTTTTATAGAATATAATATTAATAAGGTATATGAACTATGATTTTATTGGATGGGTTGTCATATGAGGGATAAATATTGTGTTATATTTTAGAAGAATGTATGTTTTTATTGTTTTTTTAGGGAAATTAAAATTATTTTTGTAATTGATTAGTATATTCTATATAATATATGATTAGGGTATAATAATTTTGGTAGGATAATTTATATGTGATTTATGATGTTTAAATATAAATATACCTTTTTTCATGGAGTAATGTTTTATAAAATAATTTTAACATTTGTGAATAAATTTTTCTAAAATATTATAATGCAATTTAGGTTAGTTCAACTATGAGTGTTTTTATTATGGGGTCGATGCTTATTTTAATATTTCCCCATATGAATGTTTATTTAAATTGGTTATTATCTAATTTGGTGATAAAAATTTTTGTTTTTCTTTATTGTGAGAAACAAAAAGATTAATTTTTCTTTCCATTGAAGACATAATAATCAAATAAATGTAACTATAAGGGATTCAAGAATGAAAAAAATATCTTCAATATTAATTTATTATAATATGATATTAGAATAAAATGATCCATTCATAACCAAAGGATGAAATTGTGATTGTGAAATGGAAATTAATCAAGTATATTTTCCCGTGATCTCTATCATGATACATGAATAGCAACACAACTTTAAGAAGAGGTTTTTGAAATGTAAATTTATATCCTTTACATTAATTTTAAATTAATTTAATGTTTCATTCATCTCTTTCTGATTTATGTTTTTGTGGTCTTTAACATTCTATTTATCATCTTCTCAATCACTTTTATTTATTTATAGAATATTATTTTTCAAAACCGTGATAATTATTTCTATTCCAGATAATTTTCTCCATATATGGTATATGATTATGTTTTATTTAAAGTAATATTTATGATTCCCACATCTCTATTTTAATATCTATTTTTATTATTGTGTTTTTTGATGTGGGTTTCCAATAATGGTATTTTTAAAATTTTAAATTTTTTTTACCGAGATAAAAATTATAATATAATAATTTATTCATGTGGGAGTATATACAACCCTAAGAATTTATTTTTAATTAATCATATTAAAGATATATTTATCAACATGAATCACTAATATTTATGAGAGTTGTGATATACATTACAAACTAGTATTTAAATGCGACTGGTGTAACTTTATACAATTCAATAATGGGGGAACATCTACATCCGCCAACAAGGCAGTGGTTTACTACTTATTGATGCATCAGAATCTCAATTTTTTAAGTTAGGAGTATTTCATCACTTTCATTATTATGGTATTCTACATGATTAAAATTGGATGATGGTATGTCAGTTCTCCTTCCATGGATTCCACTATAGAGATGATTTTCTTGTCCATGTTTCCCTCATAGTTATAAGACTTGTTTGTTGAACTCATTCTTTTTATTATTTCCAGTGGATTTTGGTTAATTAGAATAATTATCTATTTTCAAAGAAGAAACCATTGGTCATGGTGAGTATTAATGTTGGAAATATTTGGGAATGTCTGGACATTGGGTATATTTTGAAGCTGTAAATTCATCATATTTGGATAGAATATCATGTGATGCATTTAAGGTGAAAAATCAAAGGCATCCCATGTCCTTAAAGAGGTAATTGGTTCAAAGGGTGTATGTCATCCAAGGAATTTTATATCAAAAAACATATGTTTATTTCATATATAATGGATTGTGGATTGGACATAGTTTTAATATATTGTAGAGATCAGAATATGGTTAATGACTTATGGGGACATGTTGGATGTAAACTTATGGTCTTGAAGGGAAATAATGGGAAAAAGATTAAGATCATGATTGAAAAGTTTAGGCACATGTTTAAAATCATTTAAGGACATGATGGGTGCACATTTAAAAACATGAGAGTGAATAATGGATCATGACATCATATTGTATTGGAATAATGTGGTGTATCCCTTAACGAGAATATTTCACACTAGGACGATGTTGGGATTGAACCTTAAAGAGGTGTCTAAAATACACTATTTAATATGTTGGTATTAGAACTCATTTAGTATAATGTTATACATTATGGTTATGTGACATGTTTTGTCCATGCAGTTTAACTTCCCGTGGTAAGGATGCTCATTTCATGTATGGACCATCGAATAGGGATAGTGTGTGGATTATACATTGAATCTATCTTATTCAAGATGATCCTTAATTGGGGAATAGTGTGGGGGTTACATGTTGGCATATCATTCTAGGGTGTGTGAGAAGGTAGCATGCCTAGATGATCATAAATGGTCCACCAGGTGTTCACCACACAAGCTAAAAAGTTTGGGATCTTCCCAAGTGGGTCATACATTTGGCATCTACTATTTATCATTCAATTCATGTCGATAGTTTTATTCCATGTTATATGGATTTTTTCATGTAGTTTAATGTTGTATGACAAGGACATGGAGAAAGAAATTTTTATTCATGATGATTAGACATGGTGTAGATTATACATGGTGGGGAAAAAATTCATGGTGAGAGGAATATATGTAATAAAGAACATATTCGATGAAGGGTTTAAAGTTTCCCATGATGATACCATCTCTATGGATTATGTGAACACCCCAAATGCACCTCTATGATGGAAATATCATTGGAACTTCTTTGGTGTAGTAGCCATAAAGATGATGTTTATTGGGGTATATATTCTTAGAAGAAATATGCATTTGGGTAACAATTATTAGTAGTATTATGTAGGATGGGGCCCATGATACCCTTGGAGAAAAGTGGTCATACACAAGTGAAGGGATTAATGATTACATAGACATTTTGGATGAAGCTGAAAAAATTCTGGTTTAGTTTTGTGGCCATGGGAACTCGACATTCACAGAAGTGGGTCTGCTGATTGGAGGAACAAAAGAACGGCCCATAATAGGTCATTTGTGAAGGATAGGGATTCTAGAAGGGGTTCACATGAATACTAGGGGCCTTAAGAAGGACGTGGTTATCATAAAGTACTTTTATTAATGAAATTTGGTGACCCTAATTAGGGTAATGTCTTCGATATCATGGAGTTAGTTTCATAAGGGATAAGTGACCTATAAAACCCCACAATCCACAAATGTATTTTCTTTTATATTAATGGAATGGATCATTAAAAAATTCACCTTAAATATGGGTTGGGGTTCTCAAAAACACTTCTGAGGTGTTTTTTCAATGGTTCATAACTATGGTTTTCCATCTCACGATTCCATCACAGAACATTTGAGTATCGAAAGTTGATTGTGTTTCTAAGAAGTAGATGGGTCACACGCATTTAAAATGTTTATTCCATTGTGTATTTATAGTACAAACAGAGGTGGTGTAATTGGTTTCATAATGGATGGAGTCTTTTGGGAAGTCTTATGATCTTCATGAACTGATGAGGCACTTTGAACATGAATGATCGTACATGTAGGGAACAATAAAACATACATGTGGTGAAAATTGATCTCTATAGCTATGGACATTTATTTCATGTATGTTTTGGTCAACCCACTACATGGTCAAAATATTCATGATCTAAACCAATTTATTAACCAGGATCCCATCATGAATCCTTTCCCTTCTGTAGACCAAGATCATTTCACAAAAATAAAAAAATCTCTCTTTTCACAATGATCTAATCATTCATGATCATTTTGTGATCGTTAATCCAAATATCAGGAAAATTAAAAATCCCATGTGAAAACACTTTTAGGAACAAAAATCTTGAAACAAATATCTATGAACCTAACATTAAGAAATGTGACTATCTATTGTTGAACTCCAAGAACCAGCCTAAAAAATACTTTATTTTTGAAAACAATATCCACCAATGGTTATAACGCAAATTAAATACATCTTCAATATATGGATGGGAACCTAATGATCAGGGATAGCATATAGATTGTGTTTGGAAAATACACACTCACCACAGTGATGTAGGAGGGTCTGTAGGAATACCTTCATTGAAAGAGTTTGTTGTTTTTTCCTTTATGATGGGAGATAGTGTATTAATCCATGATATAAATACATGTGAGAAAATGTACATATTATTGAACTAAACTAGGATATACAAGTCAAATAGTCCTGTTGGAGTACACATCTATAAGGAGGATGTGATTTACATGGTTCAAACACATTCAAACTATAAAAACAACATCAATGGGGAGGCATTGTAGGTAGAAACAACCCCCATCAACATGAGAGAATTATAAGGTTGGGTTTGGAGGACCCACACAATAACTGGGGAGATATATGGGATGAGAGATATGGTATAAATTTTATATATGAGTGGTCCTAATATAAATGGTCATTGCATTCATGCTATGATTTTATTGTAGAGTCGATTTAGATAGATATTTGTAAGGAGGAATGGTAGTCAAAGTTTCTTGTCTACCACCACATGTACATCATTTCATATCTACTGAGTCCATGTTTTATAGGGATCAAAACATTCCATATACACCATGGCGAGGTTTGAATCATCTTGTGGAATCATTAATAAATTACTGGGATCCCAATCAAATGAGAAATATGTGATGACTTACTCCTCAAAGATAACATCTCAGAGGACCATGAGAAAATTCCAACCTCAGAGAGGGCATTAATGTGTCTTTTATAGGAAGGGTATAATAAAAAGATGGGTATGGGTGATGTAACACCCCAAGCTTCTACGGTACGCTTTTCTTTGAATAATGTGATAGCGTGTGTTGTACGCAACACCGAGTTCTAACAACCAATCAAACTAGTCGTTATAAATAGTAATAACAACTTTTTGAAATTATATATATTTTATATTTCAAAGTGGACTTCATTTTTGGATTCGGAATATCTAATTTAGCCTAAGATGAAATTTTGGTACTTTTCGGATAACTTTAATATTTTGATGAATAGTGAAAATTACTAAATTTTAAATAAAAACAACTTTTTTAATCAAATTATTTAATAGTGATAAATTATGAATTTTAGTGGTTTAAAAGTATATTTATAATATATTTTTACCATTTAATATAATGTTGGTCATTGGACATAATTTTACAATTAAACCGAACATAAACAAGTGTCAATCTTTTGATAGTTATCATCTCTTAAACACACGCTTTTTGTTTTGACAGCGGGAATTAATTTTAAATTAATTTCTGCCACTTCTGTGTTTTGAATTTAGAAAAATGGATTCCATATTTGGAATCAGGAAGTCCAAATTGTGTAAATAGGTAACTTTTATTTTTAAACATTTTGAATAATTACTGTGGTAAATATTTTATTTACCATGGTTAAGAATAAATCTGGTAAATCAGGGTTAAAAATAATATTATAATAATACTAAATTACCCTAAAACGTGTCCTAGACTATTTTGTTGATACATTTTCGACCATAGGCATCTTTGGGTCGATTTTGGGACCCCATGGTGCCACTTGTAGGTGATAAGGACATTTTTTTATTAAGTTAAAATGAATACAAAAATGACACAAACATATATCTTTTAGAAAAACAATTATTACATAGGGTTATATATGTTGGATTTTAGATTATAAATATTCATTATAAAGATAAAAAGAGTTCCTACATAATTATATTTTATTTATAAATTTTAGATATTAAATGAGATAATTTATTTATGACACAATGATGATGTAGTAATTACTGTAATAGTTAAAAATTAAACTAATTGATATTATAAATACCCAAATAAATTTAATAGGAAACTTTTAATGAATTAAAATCATTTAATAGGATAATATGATATATTAGGATTGATTTAATTGACTTTTTTCGAAGTAATAAATCTTTTACGAGTTTCACAAAAATCAACTATTGAATAGTGTTATAATTGACATAAAAGAGTTCTTAAAATAAATATTATATTATTAATTGATATTAAATTCTTAAAAATCTTAGATTCAGACAAGAGACTTATATCATGATAGTTTCATTATTAATGGACCACTTGGGTGTCTCTTGGGTGTATGTAGTAAGTTTATTAACCATATTATATAAAAATACAAAGAGACATTGTAAAAGTGAAACTAATTAACTGAGAGTTAATACTTAATGATAAGGTTAATATAAGTACCCAATCCTATATAAATTCTATTGGTTGAGTTGTTTTAGACCCATCCCCACCTTAACATTTAAATAATGAACTTTGGAGCCATTAGAAACCTAATATGAATTTATTATAAATTAATATTTCTAGCTTTTCCAAAGGTGCCCCTCACCCCTCTTATAAAAGGGCACTCCTCCTTCTCATTTCATCAAACCTTCAAAGCCTTTTGGTTTAGAAAGGATCTGCCCAAATACTATCCCAACTTCCCTCACTACAACTTAGGGGCCTTATTTTGATCAGAAATCCAACCTAAGGAGCACTTTTGATCAAATCAAATGGAAGAACCCGAAGAAGAGGTAATGATTTCACCACCCTTTTCCAAGTTCATTTCTTATTCCACTTCTTCTTCCTTTGTTGTTACCATTCTAAAATAATAACTCTAGTATCATTTATATATTGTGATGTTATTATAAATATGGTACAATCATATTCAGTATTCTATCCACCCTTTGAATAACATGTCACCATACATGTGTACGTACGGCTTACCGTCTCCACGTCGTGGGGTAATTGTTATTCAATATAATATTATTTGGATGGGTATAATAATGATGTGTAACACAAGTAAATAATAAATATAACATGTTAATGATTCTTTATATATGATATACCATCCATTTATGTATTATTTTACTATCAAAATAATGATATTGTCGCTCGTGCGTACGTACGGACTACCGTCTCCACGAACGCGATTAGATTCATTCTCTATCGTATCCATTCAAGTATAATTATCATTTGATGATTTAAAAATGATTTTTAAGGACTTGATATCATTCTGGATATGAATTATATACAATCTATCCTTTACAAAAATGTCTTACGTAACAAAACATACAAAAGAAAACAAGTAAGTTCACACCCGAAACAACGATAATACTAAGTTATTATTATCAAATAAATATTAGAAGATCATATATGATATCATAATAATGTATATGATTCTTTTATAATTTAATAACAATTATTTCACCATTATATAGGAGGTTAACCTACCCCAACCAAGGAAAAGTAAAATTAAGGGTTATTTCACAATCTCTTCATTATCCGAGGTTGTTTATAAGTAATAATCTACTGGGATCTCGTTATCATCCACATCCATGTTTCTTCAAAATGTATTTCAAGAAATTATTACAAGAATATGGGTTAAAGTCATTTATACCCTTGTTTGACTTTTTATAAGAGGAATCTTTCCGTCGTTTTCAAAACAAGGTCCTTTTTAACCTTTTTGACAGAATTAAGGTAAGAATGCTTTTTTTAACTTATACTGTGGGTGCAGTTATTTTCCACCGTTATAAAATATTCAAAGCTCTCCTTAAAAGATTATAAGAATATTTTCAAAAAAAAATTTTTATATGTCTCTTAAATGATTTCAAAAATAGAAGGAGATATTTCTCTAAAAACTGTTTTGATTTCATCTATGTCAACATCCATTGATGGATTTTACACTTATTTGAAGTTGATTTATTATGATACAAAACTTTAATATTGTATTGAATGTTTTTTCATATGTTTGACAGTGGATGTTCTATTTTTATACAATTCATAGTTTATGGTGAAATTATTGACATTTCGTATGCTAGTTTTAATACGAATGTTTATGTTATGTTTAAACCATTTAATATGGGAATGCATTGGACTTAATATGTGACGGATGGAGCCCGCTATAGCTCCTCGATGCATCGGTGGGTCTCATGAGACAAACTAGTGTCTTGGCACAAGGCCTTGGCAAAATCTTATTTGTAGTCTTGGCACGAGATCGTGGCTATGTGGTTATGATAGTCTGGAATTATGCATTCCAACATTATGAAAGTGGTTAGTGATTTTTCATGAGATTATTCGATTAGTAGAATAACAATGTGAATGAGTAAATGGAATTATATCATTTTATTTATGTCATAAAATGTTGAAAGTTCTAGTTTGAAATGCTTTTGTTTTAGTTATACATTGCCTTAAATGTTTATTCTAATTTATGAAAGTTTCTGCTATATTGTTATCCTTACTGGGCATTTGAGCTCACCCCTTTTCTATGTTTTATTTTTCCCAGGTAGTGAAGAAGTAAATTATGAATGACCTGCAGGGATATTATGTGAGGATATA
Organism: Viscum album; assembly: GCA_963277665.1. Taxonomy (NCBI): domain Eukaryota; kingdom Viridiplantae; phylum Streptophyta; class Magnoliopsida; order Santalales; family Viscaceae; genus Viscum; species Viscum album. The sequence continues at coordinate 122,911,037 of OY728151.1, forward strand.
AGTGTGGATTATGGAGACATTATGTTGTTGTAGTAGTTTTTCATTTTATGATGTAATGTAAAACTTATGAATATATCTAGTGTTTCCAAGGCTATTAAACCAATCGGTCTTTTGAGATTTGATCTTTCTTGTGATCATGCCAATGTTATGTAATAATGCACCGACTCTGGGTAACTAGGGTTGGGGCATTACAGTTGGTATCAGAGGAAGTTTAGTACAAACATTGGAAGATAGATTTAGATAAACTCTAATTAGAACGCGTAGACCTAAGAAGAACTTTGAGGATTAGTATAGAAGAACTTCCTATAATTTTGGTATTGTAGAGATTTTACGAGTTTTCCGAGAAATACATCCCTGTCTGGATATGAGCAGGTAGAGGTGGATCTAGCACAGATGTACCTAGGGGTAAAACCCGAAAACACCGCTTTGAGCTAGACTCGAACGGGAACTGGTGCATGACAACGGACCTTCCTGCACTCTTGGTTATGACACTCCCGGGGGATATGCTTAGGATAACTGTCATTTTCTTTACAAATCATTATTAAGGGTTTATGAGTATATACTTCCTCAAAGAAAACATTTTTAGGATTATGGATTATATACATAAATAGTTCAATTTATGTTATGTGTTTTATAAGCATGGGATTATGTATTTTGATTCATAAACTGATCTAGTTTATGCCATTGTTTAGAAATGGCGCCTAGTGGAAGAAATGGAAACCGTATCAATGCACGCACTCCATGTAGGGATTTCCCTCCTGCTTATGATAATTATAGTGGGGCTGGTGATGCAACTGGTGCCGATCAGCTAATCACCATACTGGGACAACATACTCAGGTTATGAATAATAACCTTATCCGTATGGGGCACCCTGATCCACACCGTGGAGGATCAATGTTAGATCGATTCATGAGGCAACAACCACCAACGTTCAATGGGAGTACAAATCCCTTAGTAGCGGAGCAATGGATAAATTCCCTAGAGAAAATATTTCAGGCTTTGGGGAGCAGTGAAAGGTAAAAAGTTATCATGGCAGTTTACCGCCTCACTGGTGATGCTGATCAATGGTGGTCATTGATTCAAAACATGAAGGAAGATGATGAAGTATCAAATATGGAATGGAGGGAGTTCAAAGATCTGTTTTTAGAAAAATACTTTCCTCGCGACCATCGAGCAGATATGGAAAGGCAATTTCTGAGTCTGAGACAAAAGGAGGATGAGAATGTCACAAAGTATGAGGCTAACATTACAAGGTTAGTGAGGTATGCTGGAGATTATATACGTAACCCAAGAAGTAAGACTGATCATTTCTTTGATGGGTTAAAACCATTTCTTCGTCGAGCATTAGTCTCACAATCCTTTTCGTCATACGAAGACATTGTCTCATGTGCTATCAAGACTGAAAAGGAATTCTTTAAGTCTTATGACTTTAAAACAAAGAAAGAGAAGAAGAGACCTGCTGATCAATTTGGGAATGGAAATAAGGGGAAGAAGGGAATGGTTGAATATCAATCTTGTGGTAAATGTGAGAAGAAACATCCTGGTACTTGCTTGAAGGGAATGGGAGTCTGTTACAAGTGTGGTGAAAAAGGCCACCAAGCTCGTGATTGCAAGGGGAAGAAGGAAGCTACCAATGTTCAGTGCTACAATTGCAGGGAGATGGGGCATTATGCAAATGCATGTCCTAAGCGCCAGGAGAACTTACCTCAGAAAAGGCCAAGGGATCATGGCCAGGCTTATGCTATCACTACTGCTGAGGTAGAAGCTCCGAAAGACGTGGTGGCAGGTAATTTAATGGTTTCCCCAAGTTTAGCAAATGCATTATTTGATTCTAGATCATCACATTGTTTCTTATCTTCCCAGTTTGCTAAGAAAATTAGATATTTCCAATTTGATTTAATAAGGGAGTTGTCAGTTAAAACTCCTAAGGGAAGTATCATTGCAACAAAGTTTTGTGAATTAGTCCCCATTAGAGCACAAAAATGTTCTTTATCAGCTGATCTCATCGTCATACCTATGATTGAGTTTGATATAATCCTCGGTATAGACTGGCTTTCAGACTATGATGCGAAGAGTTATTATAAGAAGAAAGAGGTTACGATTCTTGATGATAATGATAAGCAACACCTTATCTTTAGAGAAGAATCGTCACCACCTAATTCTTATTTTGATCCACCCCTAGTAGCTCAACTTAATTCAATTATTGGGGAGGAAGAGAATGAAATAATTGTCGGTGAGGAAAGGAATGTTCAAATAGAGGATGTACCTGTTGTGAAAGAATTTGTAGATGTATTTCCGAAAGATTTACCTGGACATCCTTTAGAATGAGAAGTTGAGTTTCCCATTGATTTGATTCCTAGATCAAGGCCTATATCGAAGTCCCCTTATAGAATGGCCACTGTAGAATTAGTTGAACTAAAGAAACAATTAGAGGAATTGAGTAATAAGGGATTTATTCGCCCTAGTGTTTCTCCACGGGGAGCCCCTGTTATTTTTGTTAAAAAGAAAGATGGATCTATGAGGTTATGTATCGACTACAGGAAGATCAATGCCATAACAATAAAGAACAAGTATCCCGTACCTCGCATAGATGATTTATTTGACCAACTGCATGGAGCTCAATACTTTTCAAAGATTGACCTTCGATCTGGATACCATCTTTTGTGTGTGAAGAAGGAAGACATTCCGAAGACAGAATTTCAAACTAGGTATGGGCATTACGAGTTTACTATAATTCCGTTTGGATTGACTAATGCACCCTCTGTATTCATGGATCTGATGAATAGAGTTTTCAAGGAGTATCTCGATGAATTTGTTGTGGTATTTATTGATGATATCTTGGTATACTCCAAAACCTACGAAGATCATGAAAATAACTTGTTCATTATCTTGAAGACTCTGAGGAGGCATGAATTATATGGGAAGTTTAGAAAGTGTGAATTCTGGCTTCAGGAGATTTCTTTTCTTGGCCATATTGTCTCTAAAGATGGAATCTCTGTTGATCCTTCTAAGACCAAGGAAATCCAAGAACGGCCAACACCTACGAGTATAACTAAGGTACGTAGTTTTATTGGTTTGACAGGTTATTATCGACGTTTCGTCCAGAATTTTGATCGATTGGCTAACCCATTAGCAAAGCTCACACGTAAAGGGGTTAAATTTGTTTGGACAAAAGAGTGTAAAGAATGTTTCGAAGAACTGAAGAGAAGATTAGTCAATTCTCCTATATTGACTCTACCATCGGGGAATGATGGGTTCGTTATTTATAGTGATGCATCAGAGAAAGGACTTGGTTGTGTCCTTATGCAGAATGATAGAGTTATTGCCTATGGATCACGACAGTTGAAAATTCATGAACAAAACTATCATACTCATGATCTCGAGATTGCAGCTGTGATCTTTTCTTTGAAGATATGGAGGCACTACCTCTATGGTGAAAAATGTGAGATTTATACTGATCACAAGAGTTTGAAGGATATTTTCTCACAAAAAGAACTCAACATGAGGCAAAGGAGATGCCTTGAATTACTCAAGGATTATGATTGCACTATACACTACCACCCGGGGAAAGCGAACAAGGTGGCAGATGCTTTGAGTAGAAAAGACCATGGAGTTTTGAACAATATGAGAATTGAAAGGGATCCGATTTTCATGGATATAGTGAAGATGGACATGGGAATAACCAGGGAAGGTGAAACGTCTATTCTTTTTCAAATGTTTGCCAAACCATCTTTACAAGAAAGGATTAAGAGTTCTCAGACCGATGATCAAGAATTTCAAAAGAAGATTAAAGCTGTGAATGATGGGAGATTTAGATACGTTGTTTATGAAGATGGAATTTTGAAATTCGGGAAGAGACTTTGTGTTCCCGATATACCTTATCTAAAAACGGAATTGCTGGATGATGCTCATAGTTCAAATTTCTCTATACACCCTGGGAGCACCAAAATGTATAGGGATTTAAAGGAACATTTTTGGTGGGACAACATGAAGAGGGAGATTGCTGATTTTGTGTCAAGATGTATGGTTTGTCAACAACTGAAAGCTGGAAGGCAACAGCCTGGAGGAGTCATGCAACATCTTCCCATACCGAAGTGGAAATGGGACAATATTACGATGGACTTTGTCATGGGGCTACCAAAGACTCCCAGAAGGAACGATGCAATATGGGTTATTGATGATTGTCTTACCAAGTCATCACATTTTCTTACTATAAGAGAAGATCTATCCCTGGAACGTCTAGAAATACTATATATTAATGAAGTTGTGAGACTTCATGGAGTACCCATGTCGATTGTTTCTAATCGTGATCCCCGTATTACTTCAAGATTTTGGAAAAGTCTTCAGAAATCCCTGGATACTGAACTTCATTTGAGCACTGCTTATCACCCTCAGACAGATGGACAATCAGAACAGACTATTCAGACCTTAGAAGACATGTTGAGATCTTGCTCACTTGACATTCAGGGTATGTGAGATCAATATTTACCTCTGGTAGAATTTTACTATAACAATAGCTTCCATTCGAGTATTCAGATGGAACCATATGAAGCGTTATACGGAAAGAGATTTCGTACACCAACCTGTTGGGATGATGATGGTGAAAGAAAACTTGTAGGCCTAGAACTGGTGGAGGAAACGGTGTAAAAGGTGAAAGTAATCCAAAATCACATCAAAGCAGCACAAAGTAGGCCGAAGAGCTATGCTGATAATCGAAGGAAGGATTTGGAATTTCAAGTCGGTGATCATGTTTTCCTGAAGGTATCTCCTTGGAAGGGAGTCATACATTTTGGTAAGAAAGGTAAATTGATTCCCAGGTACATCGGACCTTTAGAAATTCTAGAACGAATTGGGGCTGTAGCTTACCGATTGGCAATGCCGCCAAGTCTCTCCAAAGTTCATGATGTGTGCCACGTATCTCTGTTGAGGAAATACATGCCTGACCCAACACATGTACTCACCTATGAAGAATTAGAACTGGAACCCGATCTTTCCTATTGTGAAGAGCCCTTCAGGGTTCTTGATACGAGAGAACAAGTACTGAGAAACCGGGCGACGCGTCTGGTAAAAGTTTTGTGGAGAAACCATAAGATGGAAGAGGCAACATGGGAACCCGAGGAACTTATGATGAAGAACCACCCGAGTCTTTTCATGCAGTAGTATTCTTGAAATTTCGAGGACGAAATTATTTGAAGGAGGGGAGAATGTAACACCCCAAGCTTCTACGGTACGCTTCTCTTTGAATAATGCGATAGCGTGTGTTGTACGCAACACCGAGTTCTAACAACCAATCAAACTAGTCGTTATGAATAGTAATACCTACTTTTTGAAATTATATATATTTTATATTTCAAAATGGACTTCATTTTTGGATTCGGAATATCTAGTTTAGCCTTTGATGAAATTTTGGTACTTTTCTGATAACTTTAATATTTTTATGAATAGTGAAAATTACTAAATTTTAATTAAAAACAACTTTTTTAATCAAAATAATTAATAGTGATAAATTATGAATTTTAGTGGTTTTAAAATATATTTAGAATATATTTCTAAATTTTAATATAATGTTGGTCATTGGACATAATTTTACAATTAAACCGAACATAAACATGTGTCAATCTTTTGATAGTTATTATCTCTTAAAAACACGCTTTTTGTTTTGACATCAGGAATTAATATTTAATTAATTTCTGCCAATTATGTGTTTTGAATTTATAAAAATGGATTCCATATTTGGAATCAGGATGTCCAAATTGTGTAAATAGGTAACTTTTATTTTTAGACATTTTGAATAATTACTGTGGTAAATATTTTATTTACCATGGTAAAGGGTAAATCTGGTAAATAAGGGTTAAAAAATAATATTATAATATTACTAAATTACCCGAAAACGTTTCCTAGCCTTCTTTGTTGATACATGTTCGACCATAGGCATCTATTGGTCGATTTTGGGACCCCATGGTTCCACTTGTAGGTGATAGGGACATTTTTTTATTAAGTTAAAATGAATACAAAAATGACACAAGCATATATCTTTTAGAAAAACAATTATTACATAGGGTTATATTTGTTGAATTTTAGATTATAAATATTCATTAGAAAGAAATAAAGATTTCCTACATAATGATAGTTTATTTATAATTTTTAGACATTAAATGATTTAATTTATTTATGACATAATGATGATGTAGTAATTACTATAATAGTTAAAAATTAAACTAATTGATATTATAAATACCCAAATAAATTTAATATGAAACTTTTAATGAATTAAAATAATTTTCATGGATAATATGATATATTAGGATTGATTTAATTGACTTTGTTCGAAGTAATCAATCTGTTATGAGTTTCACAAAAATCAACTATTGAATAGTGTCAAAATTGACATAAACGAGTTCTTAAAACAAATATAATATTATTAATTTATATTAAATTATTAAAAATATAAGGCTCAGCCAAGAGACTTATATAATGATAGGTTCATCATTAATGTACCACTTGGGGGTCTCTTGGAAGTATGTAGTTACCTTATTAACCACATTATATAAAAATACAAAGAAACATTGTAAAAGTGAAACTAATTAACTTAGAGTTAATACTTAAAGATAAGGTTAATATAAGTACCCAAACCTGTCTAAATTATATTGGTTGAGTTGTTTTAGACCCATCCCCACCTTAAAATTTAAATAATAAACTTTGGAGCCATTAGAAACCGAATATGAATTTATTATACATTAATATTTCTGGCTTTTCCAAAGGTTCCCCTCACCCCTCTTATAAAAGGGCACTCCTCCTTCTCATTTCTTCGCACCTTCAAAGCCTTTTTGTTCGGCCATGCTCTGACCAAATACTCTCCCAGATTCCCTCACGACAACTTAGGGGCCTTAGTTTGATCAGAAAGCCAATCTAAGGAGCCCTTCTGATCAAATCAAAAGGAAGAACCCGAAGAAGAGGTAATGATTTCACCACCCTTTTCCAAGTTCATTTCTTCTTCCACTTATTCTTCCTTTGTTGTAACAATTCTAAAATAATAACTCCAGTATCATTTATATACTGTGATGTTATTATAAATATGGTACAACCATATTCAGTATTCTATCCACCCTTTGAATAACATGTCACCATACGTGTGTACGTACGGCTTACCGTCTCCACATCGTGGGGTAATTGTTATTCAATATAATATTATTTGGATGGCTATAATAATGATGTGTAGATCATGTAAATAATAAATATAACATGTTAATGATTCTGTATATATGATATACCATCCATTTATATATTATTTTAATATCAAAATAATTATATTGTCGCTCGTGCGTACGTACGGACTACCGTCTCCACGAACGTGATGAGATTCGTTCTCCATCGTATCTATTCAAGTATATTTATCATTTGATGATTTAAAAATTATGTTTAAGGACTTTATATCATTATGGATATGAATTATATACAACCTATCCTTTACAAACATGTCTTACGTAACAAAACATACAAAAGAAAACAAGTAAGTTCACACCCGAAACAACGATAATACTAAGATATTATTATCAAATCAATATTAAAAGATCATATATGATATCATAATAATGTACTTTATACTTTTATAATTTAATAATAATTATTTCACCATTATACAGGATGTTAACCTACCCCAACCAAGGAAAAGTACAAGGTAAGGGTTATTTCACAATCTCTTCATTATCCGAGGTTGTTTATACGTAATAATCTACTGGGATCTCGTTATCATCCACATCCATGTTTCTTCAAAATGTATTTCAAAACATTTTTTCAAGAATATGGGTTAAAGTCATTTATACCCTTGTTTGACTTTTTATAAGAGGAATCTTTCCGTCGTTTTCAAAACAAGGTCCTTTTTAACCTTTTTGACAGAATTAAGGTAAGAATGTTTTTTTTAACTTATACGGTGGGTGTAGTTATTTTCCCCCGTTATAAAATATTAAAAGCTTTCCTTACAAGCTTATAAGAATATTTTCAAGAAAATGTTTTCTTTTATATGGCTCTTAAATGATTTCAAAAATAGAAGGAGATATTTCTCTAAAAATTGTTTTGATTTCATCTATGTCACCATCCATTGATGGATTTTACGCTTATTTGAAGTTGATTTATTATGATACAAAACTTCTGTATTGTATTGAAGGTTTTATCATATGTTTGGCTGTGGATGTGCTATTTTTATACCATTCATAGTTTATGGTGAAATTATTGACATTTCATATGATAGTTTTAATATGAATGTTTATGTTATGTTTAAACCTTTTCAAATGGGAATGAATTGGACTTAATATGTGACAGGTGGAGCCCGGTATAGCTCCTAGATGCATCGGTAGGTCTCATGAGACAAACTAGTTTCTTGGCACAAGGCCTTTGCAAAATCTTATTTGTTGTCTTGGCACGAGGCTGTGGGTATGTGCTTATGATAGTCTGGCATTATGCATTCCAACATTATGAAAGTGGTTAGTGATTTTGCATGAGATTATTCGATTAGTAGAATATCCATGTGAATGAGTAAATGGAATTATTTCATTTTATTTATGTAATAAAATGTTTAATGTTCAAGTTTGAAAGGCTTTTGTTTTAGTTATACATTGCCTTAAATGTTTATTATTATTTATGAAAGTTTCCGCTATATTGTTATCCTTACTAGGCGTTTGAGCTCACCCCTTTTCTATGTTTTATTTTTCCCAGTAAGTGAAGAAGTAAATTATGAATGACCTGCAGGGATATTATGTGAGGATATGAGTGTGGATTATGGAGACATTATGTTGTTGTAGTAGTTTTTCATTTTATGATGTAATGTAAAACTTATGAATATATGTAGTGTTTCCAAGGCTACTAAACCAATCGGTCTTTCGAGATTTGATCTTTCTTGTGATCATGCCAATGTTATGTAATAATGCACCGACTCTGGGTAACTAGGGTTGGGGCGTTATAGGTGAAATTTCATCTTGGAAATAGTTAAATTAATTCTGAAATTATTCAGAGTTATTTCTTCTAGAAATTCCACAAAAATTTCCTAGGTCATTCAATGGGGAATGAAGATATCCTACTAAAGGATTCTATTTGAGAAATAGTGGATGTTGTGGGCTATAGTGTGAATGTTGAGACATCCATACTAATTTGGAATGATTTATCACATGGCTGATCTATGGATAGATTCCTCTAATGAGGTATTCACATAGGGGGTGTGTTCCAGAACCTTTGTCATGGCATAAATTTTCATGATGGGATAACACAAAAACATAACGATCTAGGTATTATAGAAACTATTAATTGTGATTTTACATGCCATTCAATGAATTTAACCTATCAGTGTGTCTAGGACCATCAAAATTTTGTATTGTTGAGTCTCTATAAACATTTGGGAGTTGAATATCTAATGAAAATTTATCCACTTAGTACGAATTTCAGTCTACCAATACTGGAAATTATTTTGAATCCTCCAAAAAGGTTGGTCTATGTGGTCAAAATAGATAGAATTGGTCAATAGAACTCTTCATAATTTACATATTTCACATTTATATGAGTACCGTGACTAATAATGGTGTGGGTAAAATCATGCAGAAATAGTACATTTTGGCCTTTTGAAGCTGGGTCTTGCTGGTAAGGGTTGACAGCAATGAAATTTGTGAGATTTATACCCCTAATCTATTTTCAATAAATTTATGATTATTGCAACGTTTGACACCAAAGGTGTACATTTAGGTGATAGAAAATCATCAAAATATGGTCTTGAGGAAGATATGATTCATTTTCATGCACAAACTGAGGATAGTGCATAACAAGTTTCCACTAATGATGGTTAATTATGGGTTCACCCATGAATATATGCAATGATGTGAGAGTTCATAACTGTTGGAGAAACTGAGCTACAAAACTACTTGGGAAAATGATGAAAGTTTCATGAAATTATGGGGATATGGATGAGTAATTGTAAGAGCACACTATGGAGGTAGTGTTGGCCCACTAGGAAGAGTTATGGTAGCTACATAGCTAGTAGTTTCTGGCCTATCATAGTATAAGGCTATAAAGAGAGGAGGAAAAAAAACATTGTTACTCTTAGGTAAGAAGTCATGGGTAGAATTCAAACCGTTATGGAGGTCCCAAGGGATATTTTTTTAAGGTCCTTAAAAGTGTATGTGTTTACCAGACATCCCATGTGAAGATATTTTTCTAGAGACATGAGAGTTTCATGTGCTATACACACAAAATAATACTCTCACTTATATTTGGAGTCATCTTAATAGAGAGGTAATATACCTCACTTATATTTGTATTTCCACGGCCAACTTATATGTGTCATAAGATTAGGTTATGAATTAAATTAGAGAGTTGGATAGTTTGGTCCACTCTCAATGAATTATGCATTGTCTCACCATCTGGGTGAGGTGTTAGATGGAATTCCCTCTATCACATTTATCTCAACATGTGAATTAGAACTATTTACCCCTCCTTAAAGAATTTAAAATAATTCCTAGGGTATCAACCCCTATTTGAACATTCTATAAAATTATTAAATGTTTTCTATCATGTATATCAACTGACCATGTGTTATTTGGGGAGAAAAAAACCTATGATGGTTTTCTAACTCTTCTTGCACTTGTGTAGGGTTTGGAGAGCATGAAGATGATGTGTTCATGATGAACCTTAGGTAGTGGTAAAGGGATCCTTAACCATTTAATGGGAATGTGTGGGTCCCCTTCCCAATGTCTTGGCCACAGGTGGAAAAATACTGGACGAAGTTGTGCCTTTGACTAAGATGATGACTGCTGGGGTAATGACCTCAGTATGGGTTTTTTTATGAACCTATCTAAGCTCCTCCCTAGGATATACTATTCATGCAACCCCATTCTCCATTTCATTTTTTCCTCTCATGATTTAACATTCTAGGTTTCCTATACTCATACATAAATGGATGTTAACACTATGTTACATCCTTTTCTACCAATGTTTATGTCCAGGTTAGTAGTGTTTGTAACAATCCAAGCTTCCAAAGTACATTATCCTTTGAATAATGCAATTTCTTGCATTGTACGCAACATCGAGATTCTAACACACTGCGACAAATCAAAGTAGCCGTTATGAATAACAATACACTATTTTTTAAATATTATAATTTTTTTTTAAAAAATTGACTTCATTTATGAATTCAGATTATCGAATTTAGCATAGGGTTAATTTTTGGTATTTTTGAAAAAAAAAATCAATTTTTGATAAATAGTGAAAAACACTGTGTTATTGGTTAAAAATGACCTTTTATTTAAATAAATAATTATTTTATTTAAATTTATTTTAGGTCAAAATAGATATATAATACCTATATTTGTTCAAAATAGTTCATTGGAGTCATTTTATAACATGTTTAGATATATAGAAAGTTTATTGAACCTTCTACCATATTTTACCCTCCTCCAAGGAGAATTTGCAAATTTGCATAAAATATAATTTTACCACTTCTGTGAGTTGAATTTAAAAAATATGAGAGACATGTTTGATATCAGTTAGTAAAATTTGGTTCAATACGATGACAATAATTATTGGTGAATAGTAACTTCTGACTTTTATTTATCACGGTTAAAAGTAAATAGGGTGATTAAGGGTAAAAACTATATCATAATTACACTAAGACATGTACTAATTCTATTGTATAAGTTAATTTCAAAAACACAATAGGAATAAAATATGATCCCCTTTGGTCTACATGTATTAGATAAGAACATTTATTATTATTTTATAAACGATGATTTAAAAGATTTAAATTCAAAGTTTAATAACTAAACAATTATTAATATAGAGTTACACTCAATATAAATTCAACTATAAATATTCATTAGAATGATAAAATTATTTCCTACTTAATGGTATTTTATTTATAAATTTTATAAATTATGAAATTTAATTTATTTATGACACAATGATGATGCAATAATTAACTTATAAATGAAATATTAAAATAATTGATATTATAAATATTCCAATAAATGTAAATTGACACTTATGATAAATTCCTATCATTTTATAGGTTAATATGACATTTTATTATTAGTTAAATAAATTTTAGTCGAAGTGATAATGTTTTTATGGCTTTCAAAAAAATCAAATGCTAAATTGTGTAAAAATTATCATAATTAAGTTTTTAATACAAATACTATATTATTAATTGTTATAATATTTATAAAAATATAATGTTAGGCTAGAGGACATAGATAAGGTTATATATATTAATAATTAAGCACTTGGGGTTCTATTAAAAGTTTATAGTATGTTTATTAAACATATACGAAAATTACAAAGAGATTTGGTAAATGACAAACTATTTAACTAAGAGTTAAATCTAAACAATTAGGTCAATATACTGACCCAAATCTATCTAAAAACAATTTGATGAGAGGTTTTAGTCCCATTACTCACCTTATCCTAGAAATAAATCTTTTTGAGCCATTAGAAACCGAAAATGATTATATAATAAAATAATATTTCAAGCTTTTCTTAAAGTGACCCTCACTTGTCTTATAAAAGGGTACTTCCCCTTCTCTTAATTTCAAACCTCCAAAGAAATTTTTCTAGGCCAAGACCATCCCATATAAATTCACAACATTCCTTCATTCATCGTAGAGTACTTCCAGGATTCATAATGCCATCATAAGGAGCCCTTTTGATCAAATCAAAAAGAAACAACCCAAAGAAGAGGTAAATATTTCATCACGTCTTTCAAGTTCTTTTATTTTTTCCACTTCCACATTCTTTGTCGATTCAATAAAAAATAATAAATAAAGTTCCTTGTACATACTAGTATGTTATTATAAATATGGTATAACCATATTCATTATTATATCCATCCTTTAAATGAAAAAGTTACCATACATGCGTACGTACGGATTACCGTCTCCACGTCATGGTATAGTTTGTTATTCAAACACTTCATTATTTTGATGGGAATAATAATGAGTATAACTGATGTAAATAATAATTATATCATGTTAATTATTCTGTATATATTATATACAATTCAATTACATATGATTTCACCATCAATATAATGATATTGGTGTTCATGTGTTTGTACGGATTACCGTCTCCACAGACACGATGATATTTATTCCCCACCATAATTATTTAAAATAATTTACATTTTATGATAAAAAATTATTTTTATGAAAATAATATCATTTTGTATGTTAATAAAATACATCCTATCCATAACAAACATGGCTTACATAACTAAGCATATAAAGGAAAATGAATCTGTTAACACCTAAAACGATGATACTACTAAAATATTATTAACGAAACAATATTAGAGGATCATATATGATATAATATTAATATATATAGTTCTTTTATAAATTAATAACAATGATTTAACTATTATACATGAGTTTAATGTACTCTCGACTCAGGAAATGTAAAAGGTATTGTTTAATTTAACAGTTTCTTTATTATCTGAGGTTGTTTTTACGTAAGAATCTAACAGGACATATTTATTATCAATGTCCGTGTTTCATAAAATAGTTTTCAAAGGGATTATTTTTAAGGTAATTTTTTACTAAAAAATCATTTTTTAATGTTTTAAATATTTACTCATCTAAACCGTTCTCTTTAATGACCATGTTTTCAAAATGGTTTTATGGATTTATTTATATGGACATGAATGTGTTAAAATGTTAATTACATTCAAAAGTTTCAATGTGGTATGGGACACATTGATTCAAAACTATATTTAATATTAATTTAATTATAAATTATGTTACTTTTAAATGATTTCATGAAAAATGGATATTTCTCTCAAGTATTTTTACTGATCATCTTCAACTATTTCAACAACTTTTACGTGAAATTATTCTGGATTGAGGTTGATTTATTATGATAAAAATCTTCCATATTGTATTGAAGGTTTTTTGATATGTTTGACTGTGGATGTGTTATTTATAAACCATAAATTTTTTTATGGATAATGTATTGACATTTAGTATGCTAGATTTAATATTATTGTTTATTTTATGTTTAAACCTTTTCATATAAGGAATGGAATGGACATAGTAAATGACGGGTGGAGCCCGCTATAGCTCCTTGATTCATCTGTATGAATCATGAGATGAACTAGATTCATGGAACAAGGCCTTGAAAAAATCTTATTTGTAGTCATAGCTCAAAGCCTTGACTATGTGGTTATGAAGTATGGTATTATACATTCCATCATTATGAAAGTTTCTATTGATATTGCTTGTGATTATTATACTTGTTGAATATCCATGTGAATAAGTAAATGGAATTATTTGATTTTATCTTTTCCATATAGTTCTAAAGTTTATGTTTAAAAGGCCTTTTGTTTTATTCTTATAAATTACCTTAAATGTTTATGACTATTTACAAAAGTTTCTGCTATATTTCTATCCTTACTGAGCATCTGAGCTCACCCATTTCTATGATTTATTTTTCCTAGGATGTGAAGAAGTATTTTATAGTTGGCCTACAGGGATTGGATATGGATATATGTGTGTTCAAAAGGGTAAAAAATGTTGTTTATGTTTTTACTTCATGATGTATTGTAAAACTTATGAATGTATCTAGTACATACAAGGATACTAAAAGGATCAGTTTATCAAGACATGTTTCTTTGTTTAATGACAATGTCATGTAATCATGCACTGACTCTAGGTAACTGGGGTTTTGGTATTTCAGATGGTATCTGAAGAAGTTTAGAACAATCCTTGGAAGGTAGATTAAAAAACCTGTGATTAGTGAACATTACATTAAGACAGAATTTGAGGATTAGTATAGAATAACATCCTAGAATTTTCATACTATAGTAATTTTTTAATTTTTTTAAACAATACATCCTTTTCAAGATATGAGAATGTAGAGGCAGCTCTAGTACAAATTTACCTAGGTGTGACACCCAAAAACACTTATTTGAGCTAGAATTGAACAAGAACTGGTTCACAAAAATGGGCCTTGCTGCACTCTTGGTTAAAAAAATCTTAGGGGATATGTTGAGGATAATTTTCATTATCTTTACAAACAATTATGATGGGTTTATGAGTATATAATTCCACAAAGAAAACATTTTTATGATTATGGATTATATCCATAAATCGTTCAATTTATGTTAACTATTTTACAAGTATGGAATTATGTATTGTGATTCATAATCTAATATAGTGTTTGACATTGTTTAGAAATGATGCATAGTGGAAGGAATGGAAACCGTATCAACCCACATAATCCTTGTAAATATTTCACTCATACTCAAGATAATTATAGTGGAGCTGGTGATGCTAATGGTGATGATCAGTTTATCACCATAATGAGACAACTCACTCAGGTTAAGAATAATAACATTACCCGTTTGGAGAACCCTGATTCAAAACGTGGTGGATCAATGTTAGACTATTTCATGATTTTAAAACCACCAACATTAAATCAGAGTACAAATCCATTAGTATTTTAGCAATGGATAATTTCCATATATGAAATATTTCATTATTTGGGGTGTAGCAAATGGGAAAATTTTTTCATGGCAGTTTATCCCCTTACGGGAGATGTAGATCAATGGTGGTCATTAATCCAAAAAAATGAAGATGAAGAAGTATCAAACAATTAATGGAGGGATTTTAAATATATTTTCTTATAAAAATACTTTCTTCATTCCCATTGAGAAGATATGGAAAAAAAATTTTTGATTTTGAGCAAAAGGATGATGAGAATGTCACAAAGTATAAGGCTAACTTATCAAGGGCTGCAAGGCATGTAGAAGATTATATTCATAACCTAGGGTGTAATATTGATCAAGTCTTTGATGTGTTAAATCCATTTATATGTCAAACATTAGTCTCACAAACATTATTATCGTACAATGATATTACCCCATGTTCTATTAAGATAGAAAAAGAATTATCTAAGTCTTATGACATTAATGTAAAGTAAGAGAAGAAGAGATCTGATGGACACTATGGAAATGAAAATAAATGGAAGAAGGGAAAAGTAGAATATCCAAACATTGGTAAATTTGGGAAGAAACACTCTTGTACTTCCCTGAAAGGAATGTGAGTCTATTACATGTGTGTTGAAAAAGGCCACTAAGATCATGATTTCATTGGAAAGAAAGAGGCTGCCAATGTTTAATGATACAATTGTAGGGAAAATGGGAATTATGAAAATGAATGTCTTAAGAACCATGGGAACATGCCTCAAAAAGGCCAAGGTAACAATGCCAAGATTATGTGATCACTACTAGTGGGGTTGATGCTTTGAAAGAAATGGTGGAAGGTAATTTAATGGTTTTATCATATTATCCAATGCTTTATTTGATTCTGTATCATCACATTGTTTCATATCTTCCCCGATTTCTATGAAAATTAGATATTTTCAATTTGGATTACCATGGGAGTTGTCCTTCAAAACACCCAAGGGATGTATCATTAAAATAATGTTTTGTGAATCAGTTCCCATTAGGGTATATAAATGTTCTTTATATGATGATATAATTGTCATACCCATGATTGAATTTTATATAATACTTTTAATGGATTATATTTCAGACCGTGATGCGAAAATTTATTGTAATAATAAGGAGGTTTCAATTTTTGATTATGATAAGGATTACTATATCTTTAGATAAGAAATGACACCACTTGATTCCTATACAGATCCACCCCCGGTAGATCTACTAAATTTCATTATTGGGGAGGAAAATAATTAATTAAATATGAGTGAGGAAAATAATTATCGAATAGAGGACGTAAATATTGTTCAAGAATATGTTGACGTGTTTACAGATGATTTACATGGACATCCTCCAGAGTGAGAAATTGAGTTTTCCATTGATTTAATTCATGCTTCAAGGCCCATATCGAAGACCCATTATAGAATGGAAACTATTGAATTAGTTGTACTAAAGACACAACTAAAGGAATTGAGTAATAATGGATTAATTAACCATAGTGTTTCTCCATGGGGAGACCCTGTCATTTTTGTTAAGAAGAAAGATAGATTTATGAGGTTTTTCAATGACTACAGGGAGATCATTGTTATTACAATAAATAACAAATATCCCCTACCTCGCATTGATGATTTATTCGATCTACTTCATGGAAGTCAATATTTTTCAAAGATTGAACCTCGATCTGGATTTCACCAATTGTGTGTGAAGAAATAAGTTATTCTGTAAACCGCATATTGAAACAGGTACAGGCATTACAAGTTTAGAGTAATTCTTTTTGTATTGACTAATAGACCATTTGTATTCATGCATCTAATGATAAATGTTTTCAAGGAATATCTTGATGAATTTTTATAGGTATTTATTGATGATATCTTTGTATACTCCAAAAGCTACAATGATAATGAAAATCACTTGTGAATTATTCTAAATACTATTAGAAGAAATGAATAATAATGGATGTTTAGAATCTTTGAATTCTCATTATTGGAAATTTCTTTTCTTGTCTATATTGTCTCTAAATATGGTATCTATGTTGATCCTTCAAAGACCAATGCAATCCATGAATGTCTAGAACTGAAAAGTATAACTGTGGCATACATTTTTATTGGTTTAGCAGGTTATTATCAGCGTTTAGTCAAGAATTATGATGTATTGGCTAATCCATTAACCAAGATCACATGTAAAAGGGATAAATTTCTTTGGAAAAAAGAGTGTGATGAATGTTTTGAATAACTGTAGATAATATTAGTCAATGCTTCTATCTTGACTCTACCATTAGGGAATGATGGTTTTTTTATTTCTAGTGATGCTTCAAAGAAAGGACTTGGTTGTATCCTAATGCAGAATGGTAGAGTTATTTCCTATGCGTCACGACAGCTAAAAATTCATGAACAAAACAATCCTACTCATGGTCTTGAATTAGAAATTGTATATTTTTCTCTGAAAATATGTTGAAAGTATCTCTATAGTGAAGAAAGTGAGATTTATACTAATAACAATAGTTTGGAGTAAATATTCTAAAAAAATAACTAAACATGAGGCAATGGAGATGGATTGAACTACTGAAATATTATCATTTCAAAATACACTACCACCCGGGGAAATAAAATAAGGTGTTAGATGCTTTTGAGAAGAAATGATAATGGAGTTTTGAACAAGATGGCAGTTGAAATGGATCCTATTTTCATGGATCTAGTAAATATGGATATGGAAATAACCATGGAAGGTGAAACATAAATTCTTTTTCAAATGGTTTCCAAGAAATATTTACTAGAAAGGATAAAATGTTCTCAGACAGAATGACTTATTTTAAAAGAATGTTAAACCTATGAATGAAGGGAGATTGATCGAATTTGTATATGAAGATGGAATTTTGAAATTTGGGATGAGACTTCATGTTACCGATATACGTGAACTAAAAAGATAATTGTTGGATGGTGCTCATATCATCAATTTCTATATACACCCTAGTAGCAATATGATGTATAGTGATTTGAATGAAAATTTTTGGTGGGACAACATGAAGAGGGAGATTTTTTAATTTGTGTCAAGATGTATGGGTTTTCAACAAGTGAAAGTAAAAAAGGAAACAACATGGAGGATTCATGAAACCACTTCACATACCTGAGTGGAAATGGGATAATATTATGATGAACTTTGTCATGTGGCAACCAAAATACTCATATAAGGAATGATGAAATATGGGTCATTGTTTATCATCTCACCAATTCATCACATTTTCTTTCTATAAGAGAATATTTAACACTTGAACATATGTCAATACAATATATTAGTAAGGTTTTAAAACATCATGGATTACCCCTATCGATTGTTTTGGATTATGATAATCATTTTACATCACGATTCTGGAAAAGTATTCAGAAATCCCGAGATACTGAACTTCATTGTAGCACTGCCTAGCACCCTCTAACTGATGTACAATCAAAATGAACTATCCAAAATATAGAAGACATGTTGAGATATTGCTCAGATGACTTTCCAGGTATGTGGGATTAGTATTCACCTCTTGTAGAATAATCATAAAACAATAGCTTAAATTCAAGTATTCAAATGGCACCATATCATGCATTATACTGAAAGAGATGTTGCGCACCAACTTTTCGGGATGATGATGGTGAATGAAAACTCGTAGGCCCAGAACATGTTGTGGAAACAATGGAAAACATTAAGATTATCCAAACCCACATCAAACTACCTAATAGTAGGCATAATAGTATTCTAATAACCGAAATAATGATTTGGATTTTCAAGTAGGAGATCATGTATTCTTGAATGTATCCCCATGGTATGGTGTTATACGTTTCGATAAGAAGGGTAAACTGAGTCCCAGGTACATCAGACCGTTAAAAAGTTTAGAACAAATTTGAGATGTAGCTTATCGCTTGATAATGCCTCCAAGTCTCTCTAACGTTCATGTTGTGTTCAACATATCATTGTTGAGAAAATACAAGCCTGACCCAATGCATGTACTCACGAATGAGGAAATTGAACTGAAACTGATTCTGTATTATTGTGAATAGCCTGTCAAAATTATTGATACCAGAGAACAAGTGATGGGAAACTAGAATACTCGTCTGGTAAAAGTTCTATGGAGAAATCATAAGATGGATGATAAAACATGGAAACCTGAGGTACTTGCGATGAAGAACCAGCAGAACATTTTTATGTAGTAATATTCTACAATTATTGAGGGCGAAATTATTTTAAGGAGAGGATAATGTAACACCCCAAGATTCCACGGTACTTTTCCCTTTGAATAATGCAATAGCTTGCATTTTACGCAACTTCGAGATTCTAACACACCGCGACCAATCAAACTAGCCGTTATGAATAGTAATGACAAATTTTTGAAATTTTATAAATTTTAAATTTCAAATTGGACTTCATTTGTAAATTAAAAATATCAAAAATAACTTAGTGTGAATTTTTAGTATTTTTCTGAAAACATTCAATTTTTGATGAATAGTGAAAAACGCCACGTTATTGGTTAAAACCGAATTTTATTGAAATAATTACTTATTTTATTTAAATTTATTCTATGTCAAAATAGATACATAATACCTAAATATGTTTAATTTAATTCATTGGATTCATTTTATACTATGTTTAGATATATAAACATTTTATTGAACTTTTTACCATCTTTTACCCACCTATTAAAAGCATTTTCAAATTTGCATAAAGCATAATTTTACCGATTCTGTGAGTTGAGTTTCAAAAATCCAAGAGACACGATTGATATCAGTAAGTAAAATGTGGATCAACAAGATGAAAATAATTTTTGGTGAATAGTAACTTCTGAATTTTAATTACCACAGTTAAAAGTAAATATGGTAATTAAGGGTAAACATGATATCATAATTACCCTAAAATGTGTCATAATTCTATATGATAAATTTACGTAAACCAAAAAAAACCTTATAAATAAAATATGACCCCCTTTGGTCCTCTTGGATTAGATTAGGATATGTATTATTATTTTATTTATAGAAGACTTAAAAGACTTAAATTCAATGTTTAATAACTAAACCATTTTTAATATAGAGTTACACACAATATAATTTCATTGATAAATATTTATTAGAATGATAAAAATGTTTCAAATATAATGGTATTTTATTTATAATTTTTATACATTAAATAATTTTATTTATTTATGACACATTGATGACGCAATAATAACTTTATTAATGAAATAATAAAATTATTAATATTACAAATATCCAAATATATTTATATTGAAACTTATGAAAACATCCACACATATTCAGGGTTAATATGAAATTCTATGATAGGTTAAATAAATTTTATTCAATGTGATAATGTTTTTATGGCTTTCAAAAAAACAAATTCTAAATAGTGTAAAAATTTAAATAATTGAGTTTTTAAAAGAAAAACTATATTATTAATTGATATAATATTTATAAAAATATAATTTTCTACCAAAGGACTTATATAATGTTATATATATTAATAATGAATCTTTTGAGGTTCTATTGGATGTTTATAGTAATTTTATTAACTATATTATATAAAAATACAAAGAGACATGGTAAATGTCAAACTATTTAACTAAGAGTTAAATCTAAATGATAAGGTTAATATTGTGACCTAAAACTATATAAAACCTATTGGTTGAGTGTTTTTAGGGAAATACATACATTACTCCGAAATTAATCTTTTTGGATCCATTAGAAAACAAAAATAATTTTATTATAAAATAATAATTCAAGATTTTCCTAAAGTGACCCTCACCTCTCTAATAAAATGTAACTTCACCTTCTCTTAATTACACACCTCGATAGCCTTTTTCATGGCCAAAACCTACCCAAATATACTCAAAAATTCCCTACATTCATCCTAGAGGCCATCTTTTGGTTATAAATCCATCGTATGGAGCCCTTTTGATCAAAACAAAAGGAAGAACCTGAAGAAGAGGTAAATATTTCATCACCTCTTTCAAGTTCATTTCATGTTACAATTCATATTTCATTGTTGTTTCCATACCAAAATAACAAATCCAGTACCTTATACATACTATGAGTTTATTATAAATATGGTACAACCATATTCATTATTCAATCCATCATATAAATGACAATGTTACCATACAAGCGTACGTACGGATTAACATCTCCATGTTGTGGTGTAGTTTGTTATTCAAACACTTCGTTATTTGGATGGGTATAATAATGTATATAAATGATGTAAATAATAAATATATCATGTTAATGATTATCTATATATGATATTCCATCCAATTACATATGATTTCACCATCAATATAAAGATATTGTCGCCCGTACGTATGTATGGATTACTGTCTCCACGAACGCAATGAGATTCATTCCCCATCATAATCATTCATGAATAACATTCATTTTATTTTTAAAATTAATGATTATGAACATAATATCATTCTTTATATGAATCAAATATAGCCTATCCATAATAAAAAGGGCTTACATAACCAAGCATAAAAAGAATAATAAATCAGTTAACACCTGAAACAATGTTATTACTAAAAAATTATTAACAAAGAAATATTAGAGGATAAAATATGATATCATATTTATGTATATAGATATTTTATAATTTAATACCAATTAATTATCTATTATACAAGAGGTTAATGTACCATAGATCAAGGAAAAGTAAGAGGTAAGGGTTAATATCACAATCTCTTTATTATTAGAGGTTGTTATTACGTAAGTTTCTAGTGAGACATATTTATTATCTATTTACATGTTTTATAAAAGATTTTTCAAATGGATTATTTTTAAGGGACTTTTTTTTATGAAAACATCATTTAAATGTTTTACAGATTTATTCTTCTTAACATTTCTTATTAATTTCCATGTTTTTAAACATTGTTTTAAAGATTTATTTATATGGATATGAATTTTAAAATATTAATTCCATTCAAAATTTTCAAAGTGGTATGAATCAATTTGATTAAAAAATATCTTTTAAATGAATTCATTAATAAATTATGTGACTTTTAAATAATTTCATAAAAAAGGATATTTCTCTCAATGATTTTTACTGATCATTTTCAACTATTTCAACATCTATTACGGGATATTATTCTTGTTCAAGGTTGATTTATTATGATACAAATATTTCATATTGAATTGAAGGTTTTGTTATATGTTTGACTATTTTTGTGTTATTTTTAATACCATTCATTGTTTATAGATAATGTATTGACATTGTTTATGCTAGTTTTAGTATGAATGTTTATGATATGTTTAAACCTTTTCATATGAGGCATGAATTGGACTTAGTATGTAACAGGTCGAGCCTGTTATATCTCCTCGATGCATTGGTAGGTATCATTAGATAAACTAATATCTTTGGACAAGTCCTTGACAAAATATTATTTTTAGTATTGGCACAAGGCCTTGACTATGTGGTGATAGAGTCTGGCATTATTCATTCCATCATTATGAACGTGTCTATTGATATTGAATGTGATTATTTGACTAGTAGAATATCCATGTGAATATGTAAATGGAAATATTTGATTTTATATTTTCCTTATTATATTAATGTTTAAGATTAAAGGTATTTTATTTTAGACTAATATAGTTCTTTAAATGGTTATGCTTATTTATGAAAGTTTCCGCTATATTGTTATCCATACTGAGCATCTAATCTCACCCCTTTCAATGTTTTATTTTTCCCTATATTTTATGAAGTATTTTATGATCGACCTACAGGGATAGTCTAAGGATATAAGTGTGTTCAAAAGGGGACACAATGTTGTTGATGTTTTTATTTCATGATGTAATGTGAAACTTATGAATGTATATAGTACGTACAAGACTACTAATCTTATATGTTTTCAGGACATGATTCTTTGTATCATGCCAATGTTATGTAATAATGCACCAACTATAGTTAATTGGGGTTATGGTGTTATAGAGTTAGTGGATTAGATGGTGAAAACATGTGAATATTTTCATGTATATAAGGTTTTAGAGGCTGTGGAAGATAGACCAACTATAGAGGTTCCACCAGAAGGGGATGCAGAGATTATTCCCCAATGGGGGGGGGGGGGGTCATGACTGTTCCTATGATGGTTCTAGTTAAGGGTAATGTTTTGGATGACCCTATA
Organism: Viscum album; assembly: GCA_963277665.1. Lineage (NCBI taxonomy): Eukaryota > Viridiplantae > Streptophyta > Magnoliopsida > Santalales > Viscaceae > Viscum > Viscum album. Next base: position 122,934,647 of record OY728151.1, read on the forward strand.
ATAATGAACCCACTGCATGTGACTATTTCATCTTAATAAATTATTTAGGAATCAGAACACATTACAGAAAATGGGGAAATCATGGAGGTTGTGAGGGTTGAACCTATCTCAGAAGTAGAATCAGCAGAAGGGGAGGCCATAGTTGAGCAACATATTGTGCCACTGAATGTGGAAGATAAGGAGGCTAAGATTTCATTTTAACTCTAAGGATCAAAATTAGGTATCTAGGACTCTTGTTTTAGAAAAAACAAATGGATAAGATTATTTCCTCTATATATGTATTTTATCCCACTCAGGAACATGCCCACGAAAGACACAACCATATAATTAATGATTTTTTTACTCAATATAATCATACGCCACATAAATACATCAATTATTATTAATAAAATTGCATCACTGAGAACTGATTCATTCATTTCCAGTCATAGAGGTGTGTGTAACATCATTACCCACACCCTGATTGTTGACATGCCAAATTGGGTGATATCTTTCTTCCACCGGCAAGACAACATAGAGATAAGTTTGGTTGAATCCAAAATTCATTGTGAACATTATTGATACTTATTCATCAATTAAGAGTTTACTAAATTGAATGTTTTAGAAATTTCCTAGAAAAGGAACAACGCTAAGGTAACCAAGGGGTTTCATGAAGGTAAGGTTGAAATCACATTCTTAGAATGATGGTGTAAGAGAATAAAACCATTTTCACATACTAGGATGATATATTTTTCTATATTATGGTCTAGTTGGATAAAGCGGAGGATAGGGAGGCGTATTTAACAACCATGGTGGATGAATATCAAGATGAGATGGACCATATGTATATTTTTCGGAAGATTTCTTCTCAAAATCATAGAATGAGGCGGTCGACTAGGTAATGTTTATATGGACCCTAGATTATACTCAATATATTATGTATAAGAATGAATGCTCTATTACTAAGGTTGAACATTAAGATAATCTAGTTCTAGAAAATTATATAGTAGAGGTCCAAATATGTCGATGTCCCTCCAGATATTTGGTTGAATTATTATTTTAAATTATGTTATTATTTAACATGTTTCTTTTGTCAAATCAAACTTTTGTATCTCAATCACATTAATGAGACAACTAGTAATCAATCTCAAATCCCATGTGATCAAAAATCTGTGTGGTAAATAGGGTGTCACCATGTTATGGCTAATTTTGATGATAGTGTCATGCAATGCAAGAACACATATTCTCTAAATTTAATATTGAATAATAGTAGTGTCATAGAAGATAGGAGATATAGATTGAGAATGGGGACCTCTGAATAGCCAACTAATCTTCAAAACATAATCTAGTTCCTGAATGGGGAAATTTCAATGAATCTTACTTCTACCAGAATAAAGGGGAATAGATTTCATGAACCCTAACAAAAGATATATTAAACATAAGAAGACTTGTGTGACAATGGAGGAAAACTTCTTGACCATGATAGAAACACAATATCCGTAATATTTTTTCAGTTGTGCAAATAAAATTTGGGTCAACTACTGACCATGTTAAAAACATGTGACATATCACAAAACTACCTCTGAAAACATTTGGGTTATATTCCCACAATGGTAGGTAATATAGTGTGGCATTAGTCCATGATTCTAATGGGTACTCATTCGAACAAATTGTAGAATGAGGATCCTAATAAAGGGACACATGATGCATGGAGATGATGTGATGAATTTATCAAATTGAGTTAATCATTCATAGAATTATTCCACCATATATTTGAGTGTTTTAGGTAGTTATAAAAATTTTAACCGTGGTAAAAATAATCATCTAGTGGTTGATTCATCTCAAAATTCATTTGATGGTTTAAGAACGTGAATGATTTGGTATGTTACCAATAGTTGGGGAAAAGACTTCACAAGAAACAGCCTATGATTCTATACTGTTTTACATCATTTAAAAGGGATTATTGACACATTTTTTAACATCATCTATTGACGTCAGTAAAAACAAGGATTATATTCACATGTTAATCACAGTTTATCACATAATTTAATGTTGTGTTATTGGGTCATTGGGTCATACATTTAATCATCTTATTACCCTAAGGTTTGTATATTATTTTTAAGGTCGTAGAGAGCATACCATGCTTTCTATGTGTCTCAAAAGAATATATGTCATCTCCATGGAAGACTACCCAAAATTAAAGGTAGGCAATATGAGTCCACTTGACACTATATGACACATTTTCCTATCAATTTACATACATTTTAAATTACAGATACATGTAATTTGGCTCTTATTTTAAGGCTATAGATTTCTATCCATTTCAAATAGTCTAATATTGTAATTCTTTGACCACCAGAATGTGTGTCTTAGAGAAAAGTGATCGACATTGAAACAACATTATTCGCTGGGAAAAGAGGGGCTTTGGATGCCAACAGATGCGGTGTCAAATTTTTAGAAGATAATTTTCACAGTGTTTAAATTCATGATGTCTGGACATTGGATCCAAGTTGAAGGTTTTACATTCCATGCTCTGACTTATAATTTATGTCCTTATTGTTGGGACTATTTTTTGTCCAAAATGAGACATGTGTAGAATAAGTGATATATACCTAAACGTAAATAAGAATGGTAAGATCCCTTTTCATGTGGAATATCCTAGAGATATTTGTTACATAGTTTAATATGAAGATGCTTGTACCGTGGGGTGAGCATCCCAAATGGACATGTGTAGTGCACTGGAGTGACAAATTTGAAATGAAATAGGAGACATGTAGTCCCATATCCATACAAGAAAATCATATTTTAATTTCAATTTGTCAAGAGTAATGATTTTGGGGCTCTATCACCTATTTTATGGTCATAAATTACATAAAATGGTATCTTAGTTTTAGATCAGTGATTATGGATAGTAGTATCAATGTTTATGTTCATAGAGTCTAGACCCGGGGGAGCTCATGATTGTTAAATTTTCATAAGGGGTAATTCCTACCAATAACTAAGTGCATGGGATCCATGCTCGATTCAAGGAATGATAAGCCTTATGGAGTTGTTATTATTTGAAATTTTATAACCCAATGAGGGAGAATGTGACTCACAAACCCCATGAGGTTGATAAATATATTCTAGACCTGGATACTAAATGGGGAGTAAATAAAGGATGAGAAAAATATACCGACCAAGATAAAAGGAAGGTTTTATACCTGTATTGGTTTAAAAGTGTTGAAAAATTTTATGATTGACCATTAACCATGTTTGAATATGGGCGATACTATTTTTTCAAATATCTTTCATGTCATGAGACTAAGATGGTATGTGAGCATGCGTTGCATTATACCATTCCATTATAGACACTATTAAAATCATGAGGATGAAATTTATCTAAATCATATATTGAGTTCAATGAATAATTGGAAGGGATAAATTTCATAGATAGAATATTAGTATCCATAGGAGATATTCGATGATGTTCTCAAAGGGTATGGATGAATGTGTGGTTTGGAAAGAATAATGAATGGCCTACAGGGGAATTTACACAAGGTGGTTTGGTTGTAGGTCACATCCCATGATAGAAATAACATTCATTATTATGTATCCCATGAGAATAGGAATGAAGCCACAAATTCTTTAGGGAAAAAGTTTAGTAGCAGACTGAATTTAGTGGGATGGTGTCTTCTCTAGAGAGGGTATGAAACAATTTTTTACTAGGAGTAATTTGAGTTATATATGGGGGAATTTTTTTCAACCCATACATACCCTATGGGGCATCCAGATTATTATAGGGTAATATAAAAAAATTAACATCATTTTTTTGGGCATTTACCATAATCCCATACTTATCATATGAGGCATCCTGTATTATTTTAAAAGTTAAATTTTATGGTTTAATGTCATTACATGAGGATGTTTTTCATGGGGGTTTAATGTCATACAAATTGTATTATGGTTGTTGTTAATTTAAATTCATTACATATCAAATTTTATTGTCAGTTTTTGGTATAATATCATGTAGCTATGACTAAAGGGTGGAATGAGTGTCCAAATGTGACAAGTGTGACACAAAATAGTGGAATCCAAACTTAAAAGGATATCTAAAGGGACCTTATTCCATAAAAATACTCAAAATATTGTACCCTTTGTCAACCCCATGTCGTTAGGGAAGAGATGACACAACAAAGAGTCGATGAATAGGGTTGCGACTGAAATGAAATATCCAGACATCACTAAGTAACTAATTATTATAGGAATCATGGTGATCTATGTTATATAATACCATGTGGTAAGATCTTGAAACTTGAAGTGGAATCCTTCTCTATCGAGGATACATAATTATCTCATTTTCCGATATAATGCATCCCAATTTCATAAAGAGTTAATTTTTTTGTACCTCACATACTTATCGTAGTGGGAATCTGGACTTCGTTACATAAGTTATAATTACTATTTAACAACATGCCCCGAGATTGTTGGAAAAAGTATTCTTTTATCTTCCAATTGTTTTTTCATCATGTTATGTCATGAAGACATCTCAACCTAGTAATTTTGAAAAGAATATGATGGGGGATTATACAAAAAAGGTGTCATGTGGGAGAATTTTGTCGTGATAGAATAATATGTAAGGTATGGTTTTTTAATGAATCTATGACTACTCATGAAGATACAAATTCATGGAAAGACAATATATCACATGGATCTTGGAATCAAGAAAGAAATATTTCTGGTAAGAGGTATAATATAGGCTTTTTGAAAAAATCAATATGAATAAAACAAATTGAATGAGGGACAAATTCACATAGATTTGGGTCATATATCTTGGACCATGGTGGTGGGCGATTTAAGGATGTTCATGTGGAAAACAATATTTAAAAACCTAAAGTGAGATTTTTTGAGGCATCTTTGTGCTAAAAAAATAAACTATGATGCTAGTTTCATGTATTTTATGTCCATTAGTATTCAACAACATAAAACTATTTAAATTCATGATGCATGGACTATGAGAATGTTAGTTTTGATGTTATTTTTGTGGCATTCCATATGAATAAGATGACATGATGAGGCCATGCAATCTAACATACTACACCTCAAAATAAACTATGTATAGTTTAAATTTGTAATTTTTGAACCTAGGTGAATATGGAAAAAACTATGTCTTTAATCATAGACAATAAATATGTTAGACTTAAGGGTATTTTTATAGAAAAAAAGAGGTATTACTTGATTTAAAAAGAGGGAATGTTGACCCATGTATAGATAAATATCTCTATAAAAACTATACCATGTTTATGGTCATAATTCATGGACTATAAATGGGTCCAAATGAAGAAATGATTGATTATTTTATTATTGGGACCAATGAATGAAGTTTTAGTAATCTTTATATATAAAAAGAGAATTTTTATCATGTCATGCATAGTTATAGAACATAGCGTGGTAGAAAACTGTCACCGAAATAGGGGGATTTCCTCATTGATGGTGGAATTGATGCATCCCACGGTTTCCATGGGGAATCCATATTTTGGAAATGGGTTAAGGAAATATTTTATCACCGTTCATTTAAGAAATTTGTTTTTTTCCACAAATCCTATGAGGTGTCTCAATTTAAAATGGGGAAATGGTTCTTATCATATCATGATAAACATTTGAGGTACAATGGTTTTATATGGGGTTGGAATATTTGGTCATCACATACTTATCGAATGAGGTATCTCAGTTTTATATGTGTAAATATCAAAGATAATCTTCATTCTATGTGGTTGTTTTGGATATTCAGTTTAAATTCAATCAGCTCGGACTATGATTTCTTCTTGTATTAATTCATGGAGATAAAACTATATTGGATGATTTTTATTTTATTTTATAATATATAAACTTTGAAACCATGATTAATGTCAAAGATTATGGACCAAGTTTTTTATATTTTATGTTCATGTATCATTGAAAAATATAAAATATTTATGGATTTACTTCCAAGAACCATGTTAAATAGTTTAAGGTTTCATCTTCTAGACCACGAGGATGCAGTTAGTTTATGTCCATGGATCACAAACAACATGAAAATAATTTCGGGTTGTACTGCATAGACCATGAAACCCTTATTTTAAATTCTAATTTAGAAACATGGTTTTGGTGGGAGGTTTTATATGAACTATTTCTATGGTGATCAACAAGTATTCCATGCTGAAAAATACAACATGGATAATTTAAGGACCTCCCCAATTGGGATCCATCTTCATTTTCTTTTTATCTGGTATCACAGGTAGCCTATGATCCAGTACCATATCAACATAGGGATGTATAAAAGTTGAAAAATATTTTTGAACAGTCTTAAAACCCTATTCAGGTGCCTTTAAAAATTATGATATTCCTGAATCATGTTTTCTTTAATGGATTAAAACTCCACTAGACAGACTTCTTCCATTTTTCCTAGCATCTTTTAGTCATTGAATGTTTTTGGGAGTGTCAAAAACTGAACATCAATTGGAAATAATACCATTGTTTCATATATTTTATAGTATGGGGTCACCTATGTGAAATTATTTATTGTCTTTCAAATGACCATGTGTGAAATGAGGAGGAGTTCTTTCCAGGTTTAAACAATCATTAGAGGAACATATATTAACTATTTATAGAATAAATAAGCTAGAGTTAATCTGAAACAACATTGAAATGTTGTACATAGATTTTATTGTCACTGACGTCGTGTCCCCATACTATAAAGGTCCAAGAGTACATGGTTTTTTATATGCTTCATTAGTCAATTCTCAATGTTGAATGGATCTAAAAATCAGGTAACCTCATAGTGAACATGATGCAGCCATGAACCATAGTATTCCGTAAGATGAATAACCTCTAAATCAGGTGGGAGAGCTTCAAAATCACCTAATTGGGTTCAACAAGACTTTGATAAATCTCTTTTATAATCTTATTTATCCTTCCCCCTTGAACATAATGTAATAGAATAAAATAAAACCCATATAGGTGGATGTTTCTCTCAATGTTAAGATCACTCTAGAGTGTAAAATATGTTCCACACAAGAAGATTATCTCACACTTTGCTCAATTTGGATGGAGAATTCCACACTACAGATACTCAACAAATGGGGTGGTCTATTAAATCATTTAATCAGTAGTAGGGGACATGGGGGGCGAGGAACAGAGGTATCAGTAACCAATTGGTTTATATATTTACATCAATCTTATAATGTGTAGGATTTTATGAATCTTTGATGCTACACATTAATTACCAGGTCATTCGGGATGGGTTTTTTTGTGGATGCAACCAAACTCTCCAAGGTGTCAGCTCAACCATTCTACAACCTTGATATATTGTTCACCTTTTTATGGAAGGGAAAAAATCCATTATATAGTGGGTGAATTACATCAGGGGAACTAGTTTATTTTTGATGATATAGTCACACTATATCAATTTGATTACTAACTCAAAGTCTCAATTCCCATGTAAAATGGACACATCAAAATCGAAGGAAAAATTGATAGAAGTAATAAGCGACTAATATTTTACCCTATTCATAGTGTAGCCATATAAGAACAAAAATATCTATGGAAGGATGGATTAATCTAGAGTGACTAATATTATACAAAAGCCATAATTTTTATGCTTTGGGTTGTTGATCATCCTATTTTTTAGGATCAAAGTTGTGCCATCAAAATGAATTTACAAAACATAACTACATATTCCAATGAGAGGATAGAGTCATCTAATAAATAAAAATCCTTGGGATTTTCCTCAAGGACTTAATGTGTTAGCATGAAGTCTTTTAATGCATGTATCTTGATGGATTTTTTTAGGAAAATCATTATATCCAACTATTGTTGGATCCCCAGCTAGTATGTCAATAATCCTATCAACATTGGGCAATTGAGGGTATACATTAGAAGGTCCACTCAAGACCCTGAATGTACCTCATGATGATGAAAATAATGTTGAAAATAATTTCAAACAATAACCATGGTGGTGCAACACTCCTAGATTAGGGAGTTTCTGGTCTTCATGGAAAGGAACATGCGACTATGATAGTATAAGTTTTTTTCCGTACACTAATAGTTTTTCTTGTCTAGGAGGGCACTAAGGGATCATTATTGGGAAGTCATGTAGATGTCCAAATTCATTCCTAAATCCGGATTCATATGAAATAGTGGTTTTAGAAGGTATTTATTAATATGCTCCAACATGGAAAATCAATCATCATCCCACTAGTAAATGGTTAAATTCTTTTTTATATTCGATAATTGATTACACTTGTCGGAAATATTTGATATAAATATGTGTATTTAGGCTAAGTGTTATTAGAGGCCCCACAACACCATGATATTTCATGAGGGAGGAATTGTATTGATTTCGAGGATAATATATTAGTAAATATTGTTCCCTTCATATTATACAAAAATGAAGAGAAGTTAACCAATGGAGACACAAGATGCACTCTCCAGTGTGTTCATTTTCAAGTGTCATGGGGAGAGGGTGTTAAACACATTATAAATATTCTTGAGATTTTCGTAATAATGGGTGTACTTGATAACTAGATCAACCTCATAGTATTCCACTATTTTCCAAAGTATTTATTTAAATATGTGGTTAATGTGATACTACTATGTGGGTCCCTAATGTCCATCACCTGATAGAAAATTTTTTCCCGCTATGCCTAGTTTGTGGAGGAATCCACATCCTTAGGGAACATCTTGATTTTATTATATCATGTCTGACTATCCATGAAACAAATGGCCATGAAACCCATTGTATTATTGATCAAAATGTCTTTCACTATATAGGGAAAATCATCCTACAGTTATTGGCGGTTGAGATCTCAGATGTCAATACAGCCTCAGATCTACCTATCATTATTCCTAACATCAATGATGTTTTTTTTTCATATATAATACTTGAAATCACTTAAAATTTTTGTTTGATAATATTTTTTGCTTCCAACTTGACCATAGTACATTGTGAAGGGTGCATAATTCTGGGTGGCTTCCTGAACCCATGATGGCCCATTGAGATTTCAATATGGAGAATGCATACCTAAGGGACCAGCAATGGAATATATTCCTAGAAATAGGTGAATTAATATAAATTTTATTTCATGAAGTCCACTTAATACTACTAATCCTATTACGAAATGGTTTTACTGATCAGTTTCCGCCTCATATCCTCCTCAGTATCATGGTTCACATATGTTAGCTCATCAACAGTGGTAGAGAAACCCACTTCAAATGAAGGAGGGGTATCTTCAAAATAATATTCAGCATCATATATGGAGAACATGTATTATTATATGAGGTTTTTTCTCTCTAATGAGACTATAAGAATATAATATGTGTAGGAAATTCCATTCGGCCTCTGACCACGAGGTCCAATTATGATCTTAACGAAATGATAATGACTCAAATTCTGTCAGGCCAATACTGCTCTACAAGAAAATGTGTAAATTATATAGTTTTTTAATCATATAGATAACTTATAAGTAATTCATAGGATTAAGTGGTTTTGGTTTCATCTAGGTTTTTTCATTAAAGGATAGTGAGGTAATATATAAATGATTCTTTTTAAAATGGATTCCAAAAACATTATTATTATATACAGTTATACATTCCCCATTTTCATTGTTGTAGGATCTAACTAATGAATTGGTAAAATAATATGTTTCATTCAATTATTTCTATTGATTGGATATAGTGGATGTCATATCATTAGGTGAATTTAAATTCCCATCCTCATTCGACTGAATATGCTTCCCCTCTTTCTAGTAGTAGTTGAGATCAAGACAGTAGGCTTCATAAGATTGAAAGATGTATTTTCCACCCAATATTATCCTCAATCGATAATTTAGAGGGTACTTGTGGCACCGATTATATGAGGAGGGGACCACTTCATGAATATGAATCTAGGGACTTCCCAATATCATGTTGAATGAGGCATCTTAATGTAAAACCATTAATTTAGTGCTTTATATAAATCCCCCAAAATATGTCTTAACCAAAACATTAAATAAATTTTCTACTCTCTCATATTATAACTAGAAAATGTTATATTAGAGTGAGTCAAATCATCTTTATTCCATCATATTTTTTGGATCATTTGTGTTGGGATAATTTTTATCACAATATTAGTATACACAATGTAGTAGTGGATTTCCATGTCATTGAACATTCTTTTTATCTGTTGCAATCATATTATACCCTATATAATGATGACCATATCATTCCTAAAAAAATATGATTCCTCAAAATTCATATTTCTTATCATCATATATATAGTATACCTCTGAAAAATTTACCTTATCATCGATGTGGAGAGATTTTTTCAAGGATTCTGCAAGGATCTCATGCATTTCCTTTGATATGTGAATATCGTAAAGGATAAAAAACCTTATAGGTATGTTATTATTGTTCTTCCCAACATAATTTTCCACACCATGGCAGTGCCTTTTCACATAGAGGGTTTCTCCTTGGCAGGGTTCACGATGGATGCTATAGGATAAAATATTATGGATTGGATAGTGCTCGTAATATTCTATAGCTGGATAGATGAGATACTGTTGGAAAATACTAGATAAATTTCAGTTTGATTAGTTTGGACTCGATTTAGAAGTTTTTTATCAAATCCCAATCATATATATTCTTCTCATTGAACAAATACGGTTGACTACGGGGGCATACATAGTGAATAAAACTATGCATAGAACACATGGTAAGCTCCATGAAAAACGTGATTCCCAGTCATAGTAAAATAAATGGACAGATTTGTCTGATCATTCTTGTGATACACATGTCCTCAACCCTTCCTTTTAATGTATCAATTTATGTAACATAATATATACACTTAGAATTAGTCATTCAAATGTATTGACGTTGTGAAATGGCATGCTAAATCGACAATGTTCACTATGGAATACTCAATATCAACGTTAGTGGGGAAATATTTGGTAGTGATAACAATGGGTGTATCTCCAATATCATGAATCATGAAATTTTAAAGAGTGTGAGATTGAATTGGAACCAAAAGTTACCCTAATTTCCCATGTTCAAATTTCTCACATTAAACTAACACATAGAAAGGTGAGACACATATATTTTGGTACTTATTGAAAGGGTCATGAAAAACACATGATGTTGTGGATTTATCATAATAGAATAGTTGACACACTGAGTGTTTGAGACCGCCTTAAAATCCATCAAGTCATCATATTTATATGTCCACTCTCTAGGATCTGGTTTCTACATTTTAGAGCCTTCACTATCACAATTGTGGTGGGTGGACATATGTTTCAAATCCATCTGAAAATCACCCAACATGAGTAATCTAAGATCAACCATGACATGGATCCAGTCATATAGCAAAAATTATTCAACTACAGATTGTTCAAGGATCCTGTGGTATCGGATATGATTTGGGATTCTATCATATACGACCACCTATGGCATCATGTACTCTAAATATTTTAGTATTCTCTTATCCATGGAACATATAGCGTAATCTAAGACCATTGAATATATGAATAAATATTTCATGTTTCTTTTTTTTTAAATGTACTCTAGGATCATATACTTGATATGGGATATGGCCAAATTCTCTCATCGAGGTAGTTTCACTTGGTGAGAAGGAAACTAGAAGTTCTGATCTAGGTTATGTTAATCATTGTAGAGATGTACTCATTCAGTCTCTTAGGTAAAAGGGTCCATTAGGTTTATTTTCCAAAGAACCTCTACATGAATAGTAGTGAAATTTGGCTTGTTTCTAGGTCTTCTCATTGTATCTGTAAGGGCCAACATGCATAACTATTTTATGGCCCCCTACAAGGATTCTTTTAGACATGGATCATTTTAATAAAACTCCTTAAATCTTTTAGGGTTGTTCAAATAGATGCTTTTATAGACCATATCATTCTAGAAAATCTTATCCCACTACATTGGTAGTTGTTTTAAAGATAATTACATGTACAACAAGTATGTGAGCCCTTTCCTCTAGGTGAAAAACTCAACAACTCAATCATCTAGAATTTGTTTAAACATGAAGAGTCCAGTGATACTCTCATAGCACGTGGTGGAGATGAACTAGTAGAGTAACTATATTTTATGATCCTCCAATATTGAAATTTACCACATGGGAAGATATATATACAAGACAAATATAGGTTGTTGCAACTTCTTAATGTATCATTGGAGTCATGTGTCCTATTGGTATTTTAGGGTCCCCCAAATCGGGAAACACCTTGAAGAAAAGTTCAACATGTGGTGTAGTGCATCACCAATCCCATTGTAATGGTTAAATATGGGGTTACCAAACTCTTGTGGTTCTGAGACATTGTCCACACATACCATGTACAACATTTTATCAGGTGGGATTTCCACATATCTTATTTAAAAGATCTCAAACGAGTGGTTATAGAATCTATCCAATCATCTTACTAAGGGTCTCAAGCTACCAATGCATTGATAAGATCATCATATTATGTTATATCAGAACAGTTATCTCTAGATATTTAATGAAACTACTGGGGTAGGGTCAACAACACATACCTTGGTCATTTTCCATACCCCATGGATTTTTCCTAGACCAGATATGCACCCCCATGCACAAATGGACATGTTTTTCAAGGAAAACAAGGTTCCCCATAGAAGGATTGATTATGTCCCCAAAAACATTTCTATAATATGGGCACGATAGTTCCAGGAGGACATTGGTAATCCTTTTTTATTCATTATGCTAAATGATCAAGGTAGCTAGTTTGGGCTACATCTCTACTTTTGGGGAAACCATGAATGAGTTAGGAAGATTAAAATTCCCCTTAACCATATGAACATTCATATGTTTGGGGAAAAGTGTCTCATTAGTTTGACTTAATATTTTGAGTTCCTACCTCTAATGATGAGTTTGGACACCCATTGATGGGGTTTTCTAGTACTAATTCACACCAAGGATAATATAGTATTTGTTATGTCCCATGTCACTGGACATATTTCTATGATCCTTTATGAGGTTATTAATGACAACATTCAATGTGGTGGAAAATAAATTGGTACATTATTCATTACCAGATAGGTCAGACAATCATAAGATATGTCTTAAATGTAAACTAATATACTGCCCAAATCCTTTGATCATTACATATGAATATTCCTCTTCTTTGAGTCGTCAATGCATTAGGAGGCTCCGGAAGTATTTTTTATAGAGATTTTGGTGGAATCCATATGACTTAAGATGTTGGGTTGTTATGAGCACTATTATCTCAACCTTTTTTCAGTATTGGTTGATGGAATCAATATTGTTGTGGCTTCGTGAGTATGCCAACTTAAGAACACATAGGTGGGAAATTTTTCTGAGATAATATAGAAGAAAATGGATCCCTAGTCCTCTATAAGGGACTTTAGGTTATAAAATATTAAAGAATCATGAATCAATAAACCCACTAATATTTGGAAATTGGCAAACACATTCCATAGGCCCTCATCCTCAGTGAATAATCATAATCTTTTTCATCCCGAGTCCTGATTGGCTTAGGCTGGGATAAGGGTGGTTCAAAATATGTATACCTCTTCTCTGGATTCTATTCCATAAAAGGGTGTTACTCAATGTTCATATGTTCATTACACACATAGAAATCTAATTGGGATATAATCACCTTTAATCCATGTCAATATATTATGGAGTATTCAACATTACATCATTCAAGAGAGAAGTGGTGTCCATTTGTTTTTCATCAGGGTTTTATCCATATAAGGACATCAACCAATGTGATGAAATCATTAAAACTTATTATTTATAGATAGATGATAGGTAATATCATAGTGATATGTATATTTTTACATTGAGCCACTAGAAAGGTGCTAAAAAATGTGTCACCAATAGGTGTCTATAGGGGGATCTAGGATCATATGGACATAGGCTTCCAGAATGGTAATCATCAATTGTCTCCCTTCTATCGTATACTCTTGTAGCCAGGGAGAAGGAAATCTCATTTATTCACCCTTCATTTCAGAATATAAGAGTTCAACATTGACGTGAAGCTTCCCATTGTTCCTCCTTTGATGGTGGGTATCAGTCCTCTAAATAAAGGATTTTTCTTCCTAGACAGAAACATCTTCTACCTGGGGAGGAACTCAATGTTGGTTGAATGTGGTGTATAATGGAACTCTACTTCAATCTATGGTTTCTTGGGGAGTATATTTGTACATGTTCATATAAAAAGAAAGATGACCTACATGCTGATTGGTGGGAAAACAAGGAGGATCATCATGTTGGTTTATGGGAATATGAAAAAAACCCATGTTAGTGGATGAAGGAGTTGGGATTACCACTCCTTTTGTTGTTGAACAAATGTGGAGGACCTCTTTACCAACTTGTGGTGTTATTTGGTGTACCTCCACACTAATTCTCTTCATCCCAAGATATCCTATAATAGATATTGGTGGTGTCATTGATTGATAAAGACATGATAGTATACATTTTATGTGGATGGGGTCTCAGTCCAATGTGGGAAAATATGGATATTTTTTCATCTAAATTACAGATCGAATGCGATATTTGAGTGGTGTAGGGGGGGGGACAAAATAGTTGTAGATGGTTACCCTGGTTATTTAGTGTTCTAGGTATTCCTCTTCCATCAACATGGAGTGTTCTAGACTAGGGCCAATGGATAAGTGAATAAATCAACTCGTTCATTGGTATGTGGTACTAGGTGGTGTCATCTCTGTCATGGCCTACATGTATAACTCCCTATAATATCATGAGTGAATGAAACAACTAGAATGGCTCAAATGTCCACCTCATAGTCTATGTAGGGGAGAGAGTTTTAATAGGGATTCACGGAGAGGTTCCAGATGAGTTCCATTATCAGAACGGGGTGTGGTTTCCCCAAACACAACCATCAGGGGAGGTAATGTCGATGAGGCATCGACAACTCCAGGTCATGTAGGTCCATATACCTATTAACAATGAACCCCTATTTCATGTACCAACACACTAAGGTTTTTATCACCATCCTATGTAAAATATTAGATGGTGAGATGTGGAATGGGATCATAAAATTAGAAGGTGATTTAAAAGATGTGAAGGAGGTGTAATTTTATGGGATTCTATTATCAAGGTTCCCCCTTCCCTAACCCCAACGATCCCTAGATTCCTAGATTCATGTATCTCTAGTCATGTTTGGGAAATGGATTCATTGATTTTTATAGGTACAATGAATTTTATTCGCAATTCCCCAATTTCATCTTTATTTTTTTCATGACGTGGAGTACAATCCTACTCATGATGTTTCACGCCAAAGATGCCCAATGTTAACTGCCCCAATCCACCGGCGAGTAAAATGTTAGACCCACCATTTTCTTGGTGGGGCCTGGTGGAAAATATGTTGATATGAAACATAATAATACATCAATGTACTATCCAAATCTAGTCTACATGGATAAGCACAAGAGTTTCAAATTTGGTCTACCATTTTTATTTCTAATGCTTTTGCTGAGGCTATTCTCCATCCTTCTTTCTTGTAGTAATATTCTGGTTTAGATGTCTTGCATTACCTCATTCCAAATGATCAGGTCGTTATTCACTTTCATAGGAGAACTATAATCCTTGACCAAAATGGGGTGATGGTATATTTGTTCCATCTCCCACAGAACTCCACTTGGTTACTATTTCCAAGTACTAGTGTCCCCCATAGATTAAAGTCATTTTTTGTTTATCAAATTTCAGGTTTCATCTCGAGGTGGATCCAGGGTTATTATATTTCTTCTATCTCTACTAGTTACAAACCTTCATTGAGGATGATTTGTCACATTTGGGACATCTAGGAATGTATATAAATTTTTTATAAGGGGATAATATAAAATCTTTCCCTACGGAAGGTGTCTCAAGTGAGTAAACATAGGGGGTCATCCGATGGAATCTTTTGTCTATAATATGTAAACTGATGATAGGGGAATAAGTACTAAAAATATTTTTACCTCAATCATTTTTTTATTTTATAGGGTAGGGTACTATGTCGGTTTGATGTTTAATGTACTGTGATGAATAGCCTATAGTTAATTTTTTTGGGAGAGGTTTGGTGCAATTTTATCATCTTATGGTGATATAAGGGGAATAAGTTTAATATCCAGAGGGGAATGGTTGGTTGTTGGTTTAAACTATTTCAGCAACATGGTGGGAATTAGTTTAACATCTTATAGGGATATAATGTAATATATCATCCTATTGCGATGGATTGATTTGGTGTCTACCTATGAGGAAAGATATAACACCGACATGATTTTCGGGTTTGATCCTCAAGGGGATTTCATTAATACCATGTTTAAGAGACATAGAACAAACCCCACATATTGGGATGCTATAATAATTTGTCATGGGAAAGGATAGTTCCATTCACATTAACATTGTACAGTAAGAATGATCATATCATGGAAATAGTAATAAGGATGGATAATGAAGGGATAAAACATGGAAGCTATCTGACAAAATGGGATCTCAATATGGTGAATGGTGTGGGGTTTACATGTGGATGATACGCTGTTCAGGACGATTATCACATTGTTACGTAGAAGGTTAAATCCCATGATGATCATACATGGGGAATCATTTGTTTTTCCCACATGGTAATATGAATGGGGTTATCACTTTTAAGTCATGCATGGGTAATAATGTGTTAATTGCATAGGGTATGGATATGTTTTTACATCATATGTTTAGGTCTTTGTCCTATAATTTAACATGGTATTCTATGGATGTTGAGCTATGAGGTTTTTGATCACGCAACGTGGACATGGTGGGAAATATACCCGGTGGAAAATTTCATCAAATAGAGTGGAATATTCAACATAAAGACCCTCTAAAAATGATTTTATAGATTTTACATATGAATCATCCTCTATAGATTCTTTGATCATCGCTCATACAGCTCCAGGAGAGACATGGAATTTGAACTGCTATAGATGAGTGGCCATCATGAGGCTTGTCATTATAGATCTTATTCATATTAGATCTATGAATTTGGGTAACTATTATTATTAGAAGTAGGTAGGATTGGGGCCCATGTCTTACTTGGAAAAAATTGGGTGGAAAAAGGATAGGTAGTACTTGTCCTGTAGGTATTTAGGATGTGGATGAACCAATTTTTATTTAGTGTGGGTGCTCTAAGAACTCAACTTTTATGAAATAGGGTCAGATGATTGGAGGTATCATGCAGAGTCTTGTATAAGGTGTCTCATGAATGTAAGAGACTTACGAATGATGGTCTATTGAATCTCAAGGGACTTACTAATGGAATTGGTTTTAGAAATGAGTACACTTTTCAAAATGGTGTGAACCTACCACATGGTAATGTCTTTGTTTTTTAAAGGCTGAGGTTGAAGCGTCATATATTATTTAATGCACTGAAAAGACGTCTATTAATTGGGTACATGGAGATCCATTACCTAGGACGAAGGCCCAGTGGGAATTTATCCCATTACATGGCCTGTAGGCCCAAATTTTTGGCCGAAGACCCATTGTGTGAATAGTACTACTACAGTTCTCTGCCAACTACAATACCATGATACTGCAACAATGGCATGCCGACAATACAATGCCTATCATTGCTACAGTTTCTCCACTGCAACAGTTCGCTAAAGTGATAGTATAGTACCCTAGGCACAATGGGTTTTGAACCCCCATTTTTCATGTTGTATTGTAGTGTTCTTACATCTATTCCATATCCCAACTTCTATAGTAATTCCTTTGTTTCAATGGGGATGGTTTCCAAATCATAGGTTCCTCAAATAAACCCAAGATCCATAATGGGATTTCATATTTTAAAAGGGGAATGTATCTTTCACGACCCGTCCTCGGGGCCCGTGCCGTGACTACCCCAAGCCCGCCTTCCATAGGCCAGGGGCTGGCGACTAGCACCAAAGGCGTAAAATCCCGATAACTGGGAAGGCATTGCCTTTATATAGAAAACAAGCACCACAGAGAACAAGCGGAAGTAAAACACTAAGTACAAAAAGAAGAACTGAAAAGCAAAAAGGGGCCGGAAATACAAGCCCAACTGTAAAGTACAACTCGAAAGGAAAAACAGCGACTGAAAAGTAAAGCTGCTACGCTGAGATGTCCACTGGAAATCCCACCTGAAGGGTGGGTACAGATAGCTCCTCTGCTCCTCGGGTCCCGCCATCCGCTCCGAGTATATCCCGCCCAGTGGTCCACCTCCGGGTACCGCCTCGTCGTATAGTCCACCTCCAGGTACCGTCCAGTCCTCGAACACTCGGCCTCTGTCAGCACTGTCTGTCGTCTGCAACCAACACAACGAGGTGCGGGCATAGCCCGTGCAGGGGTGAGTATAACGATACTCAGTAGGGACCCCGAGACCCTCAAGGTCTCACTAAACCAACAAGGATAACCACAAGAAGATCACAAAAGATAAACTCTACTTAGGTATATGCCCATACATATACCTAAGTTATCAAGTAACCCATCTCAATCATGAGGAAACACAAGGATTGTGAAAACGACGGATAACCACTACTCGGGTATATGCCCATACATATACCAAAGTTAGCAAGTGACCCATCTCAATCATGAGGTAAACACAAGGTCAAAAGTCTCAGCTCAAACCAGGATTTTCATTATCGAAACCGTAACTGCTGAAGAGCTCCGTCTCTAGAGTGTACAGTGGTCCTGTCACGACTCCGAGGCTGCCGCTCACTAACCTAGGACTGCTGAGGTACTCCTCCTGTCGAGTACTGCGGGTTTGCGGCCAACTACCTGGCGCTCCGTCCGCTGAGGGTCTGTCGCCAAATACCGGGCGCTACCCAGATAGCCTACTGAGGTACTCCTCCTGTCGAGTACCGCGGGTCTGCTGCCAACTACCAGGCGCTCCGTCCGCCGTGGGTCTGCCGCCAAGTACCGGGCGCTCCGTCCACTGGGCTAGTCGACTCACTCCAAGTCGAGTCGGTCAAGCAGTCGTCAGGTCTCAGCCGGCTACACGGTCTCCGTACTCTGCACGCTCGTCTCCGGGAGGGTCCGCTCCACGAGCTACTGGTCGATACTCCAAGTATCACAAAGTCCCACGAAGAAGTGTCTCAAAGGTCCGTCTCGTCACAGGGGTCTCAACGCAACAGACGGCGCGTCGATCGGACGCCCGGTCTGTGAGTTATTAGCCTTTTCGTCCCAGGGGCCCGGTTGGTTTCGAGTGCGAACCAATCCCCGCCGTATCTCAACTGTACCCCGAACTCCCATAGGGTATACTCATAGGGACCGTTACTAAACGTAACCACCAACGCCGCTGACGGCTCGTCAAGCGGACGTCCTCTCTGTAAGATATCAGCTTTTCCGTTCCAGGGGCCCGGTTGGATTTCGGGTACAATCCAACCCGGCCATACTCCGACTGCATCCAAAACTCGGGCGGAGTGTGTCAAAAGTTCCGTCTCATCAAGAGGAAGTCAACGAAACAGACGGCGCGTCAATCGGACGCCCGGTCTGTGAGTTATTGGCATTTTCGTCTCCGGGCCCGGTTGGTTTTTAAGGAAAAACCAACCCGACCGTACTCCACCTGCGTCCAAACCTCGGGCGGAGTATGCCAAAAGATCCGATTCACTAAGAGGAACGCAACGCGACTGACGGCGCGACAATCGGACGTTCGTGGCTCAAGATATGAGCGTTTCCGCTCCGAAGGCCCGGTTGGTTTCGCGAACGAACCAACCCGGCCGAACTCAAAGTAACCCGAAACTTTGAGTGCGATATACCGAAACGACCGTCTCGATCCGAGGATCGCGTTGCCGCAGACGGTTCGTCATTCGGAGGTCCGAAGCTCAAGTTATGAGCCAAAAACCAAAACAGGTTCGAAACGGGGGGTCCGGGTCCGGGCCGACCCGGCCCGACCCCCCCCCCCCCCCCCCGGGTGGCGCGGTGGCCGGCGGCGGCGGCCTGTGGCGGCGGGCGGCGGCGGTGCGGCGGCCGGTGGCGGCGCGCGGCGGCGCGCGGTGGCGGCGCGGCGGAGGCGGCGGTGGGCCGCGGAGGCGGCGGCGGCGGGCCGCGCTGGCGGCGGCGGCGGGCCGCGCTGGCGGCGGCGGCGGGCCGCGCTGGCGGCGGGGTGCAGCGAGGCGGCGGCACGGTCGGCACGCGGGGGCTAAGCCCCCGCTTCTTCAAGGTCGGCGCGGCTATGCCGCACCGTTTTGACAAATGGCCC
The DNA here is from genome assembly GCA_963277665.1 of Viscum album. Taxonomy (NCBI): domain Eukaryota; kingdom Viridiplantae; phylum Streptophyta; class Magnoliopsida; order Santalales; family Viscaceae; genus Viscum; species Viscum album. The sequence continues at coordinate 122,954,803 of OY728151.1, forward strand.
CCCTCCAGGGGGCCCGCTTCTTGGAAAACCGGGGGGCTGTTGCCCCCCCCCCCCTTGTCACGGATGAACCGCCCCCCCCCCCCTCTCTTAAAGAGGGGGTTTTATTTAAGTGGCCGGGGAATTAAATTCCCCGGTTTTAATGGTATCCGGCCGGCCAGCTGGCCGGCCGATTTTCTCTAACGGGACCGGAATTTCCGGTCCCCCTTCGGCTTCCGACGCCGGCGGCCCGGCCGCCGGTCTCTTCTTCCGCCGCGGCCCGGAACCGGCCGCGGTCTTCTCGTCCCGCCGCGGCCCGGAACCGGCCGCGGTATTCGTCGTCCGGCGCTGTGCGACGACACCGCGCCCCTTTCGCCGTGCCATGATTCCTTCCAACGCGGTGCGACGGCGTCGCGTTCTTGAAGATTCTCCTCGGCGTAACGCGACGGCGTTGCGTAAATTAAACGCACGGTAAACCGCGTGGTGCGACGGCACCACGCCGCTTGCTTCCACCCGCAAGAACAAACAAGAACGTTGGAGGGGGTTCGGCCGTGTTCGTACGGTCCGGCCCCCCTCACGTTAAATTAATAACGCAACTTTAAAAATAAACAACATCCTCACGTTAGTCATACGAACCACGAGCAAGAATGAGATAAATAAATATTAAATCAACATCCCCTACCTTGGGTACAAGATCGAGGATTCGACTATGTCCGCGGAAGACGGCGTCGCGGAAGTCGGGCGTCGCGGTCGTCGTTCGTCAAATCCGTTGACGAAGAGGCGCGTCCGAAGAAGCACGTCGTTGGCGAATCCTTGTACGCCGACGAAGGTTTTTCCGAGGAAGGTGCGGTGTTCTCTCTCGTTGACACCGAAGACGAAGAAGAGCGGAGCGGCGTTCTCGATAGTCGCACGGTGATGGAGTCGTGGAATATCTGTGTCGATTCCTTTGACGTCGGAGGAAGAGTCGTTATCGAAGGCGTTCGTCGCGGAAAACCGTCGCGGAAGAGATGACGCGGAAGAAGTACGTCGCGTCGCGGGTACGGCGTCGCGGATGGATCGTGTTCTTCGGCGGAGAAGTTCTTCGTTGAAGAACGACGTTCTTCGCGTTCTTCGTTGAGTTTGAAGAAGAAGAGGAGGCTCTCCAAAAGCTCTCAAGGAGACAAACCAAACAACCCAAAATAAAATAAGACCACTTCTTATTTTATTATTACAAAACACAATAGAAGAATTTCAAAAGTTTGAAATTCAAAAGAGATAACTCCACATTTAACTCACTTATTTAATATACATGAATTGTATAATTAAATAGAAGTTAACTTGTCAAGTCACTAAGAGGGAGAGTGGGGAGTTGAAAAGGTGGGGGTTCGTGTGGGCCCCACCACACTTAATCCTCCCAAGGGAGGTTAAGTGGGTGTGGGTCCCACTTCCAACCTCCTTTGAGAGGTTTTAAGAAGTTAAAATAAAATTTGTTCTACACAAATTTTATTTAACTCAACTAAAACCCTCAAAAATTAACTTTCAACCCGCAACAAACGCAACGCCCGAAAAGGTCTCTTTAAGCGAAAATCGGCGCTGCGAGTTCATCGGTGCCCTCGGATTTCAATTCCGAGCACCGGATCAAAAGTTAGGAATTCCCGCTCGTTCGTTCACTGAACGTACCCGAGCCAAACTTCGGAAATTAATTCCGGGCACTCCGGGCCTCGGAATCAGGTGCCGTCTGAAACCGCATTCTTGTAAAATTCTAAAGAAAATTAAGAAAAAATTTCCCTTGAATTTTACGGGTCTTTACATTACTCCCACCTCAGGGCTTTACGTCCCCGTAAAGCTACATCAAAAACTAGGGAAACAAAAGAGGATACTGAGCACGCATCTGAGCCTCCCGCTCCCAAGTGCTCTCCTGGAGATTCCCGTGTCGCCATCTGTTGCGCACAAGAGGAATCGATCGCCCATGTAGGGCCCGCTCCTGGATGACATGGACCTCCTCTGACGTGGCCCGGACCATCTCTGGTTCCACAAGAGCTGCAAGATTTCTTCTTTGCCGAAAAGAGAAACATGGTCTCATCCCCTGGATGAACCACATTCTTTGCCTAAAACAGTCAATCCTAACATGGATGATATTAATCCATACCAAGGATGACGTCGTAAGGCATCGACGCTACTACTAAGAGATCCAACCGTTACTCTCGCCTCCAAGGGTTGAGTCACACTGTCGGCATCAGTGTGTGGTAACTGGTCTCCTCCAGTAGATGTCTCACAAGTGAGGGTCAAGTCAACAGTCAACTGGAACCTCTTAGTAACATCACAAAAGAGGACAGGAAAGAAAACATCACAAAGGATGCGTCTTTTATTATTGCAGCTCATAATACAAGACGCTACACAAAAGCAACAAAGAACCAGAAGTACTAAGGACGTATCCACTAGTTCTGCTCCTGTCCATCGGCTCCCAGAGCTCCATGATCGAAGGCCTCAGCTGCCTGAAGCTGAGCTCTCCCCTGCGGTCGGGGTGGTCCTCCTAGTGGTGGTGGTGGAAGAGCCTCAAAGCGTCGCCCACCACCAGCTGCTCGTCCAGCTCCTCTGCCACGTCCGCCTCCTCCCTGCGGACCTCCACGGTCGAACCTCTGCCTCTGCCTGGGAGGTTCTTCACTTAACTGCTGATCATCAGCATGGCGGGTCGGACAGTCACGAGCCATGTGACCAATCCCGCCACAGGAGTAACACTGCCCACTCTCGGCACGCCTGGCTCTGACTCCACCCCGGCTTCCCCGTACTACTGGGCCTGAGTCGTGCAGTCGGCCACCGGTAGGTCTGGTCTACCTGGAACCCTGAGTCATCTGTCGGCTACCTGCTGCAGATGACTCTGCCACGTGCCGCCCTGCGGTGAGTTGCTGTGCTGGTGTAGACTCAGCAAGGAAACTCTCGATCAGAAGTGCCCGCTCCAGTACTCCTGTCTGAGTCGGTATGCTGAGGGAGATCAGTGATGCCCTGATCTCGTGTCTCAAACCCTGCTCGAAGGTCCGGGCCCGGAAGAATGGGTCCCGTACCATGTCGGTCGAGTAGCGCGAGAGATCGGTGAACCTCGCCGCGTACTGAGCGACCGTCATGCTGCCCTGCCGCAGCTGTAGAAGCTCCTGGATGCGCACCGCTCGGAGGGTGGCCGGGACGAACTCAGAGCGGAAGAGGCTCTCAAAGTCTGTCCAAAGTAGAGATGCCTCATCGTGTACCTGGAGCATCAAGCTCCACCATCGTCCTGCTGCTGCGTGTAGTAGGCTCGCAGCGAGGATCACCATGAGATCTGCTGGTGTCCTCACTAGCCTAAACACTCGTACTACTGCCTCCAGCCAGTCCTCTGCAGCCTGGGGATCCGTCTCCCCGCGAAACCTGGGCGGTCGCTGGCGCTGAAACTCATGCAGTGCGCTGAGGCGACGTGCATCGTCAGCGGCTGCTGCTGGAAGCATCGGGGGCTCGGCGGGTAGAACTACCGCCGGTGCCACTGCTGGCAAAGGGCCCTGCACCGAGGCCTCGTCGCTCGGTGGGCTGTCGTCACGTTCGATTCTCGGAACCCTAGCTGGCTGTCGTCGCGGGGCCATCCTGAAAGAAACAACGTAACACGATCAAACGATTACACCTGGTGAGCTGACCTGGTTTGAGCTGTTTTAAGGGGAAAAACTTTTGTAAACACACACGCAATCAGTGTTTTCGTGCACAAAGTCGGAAATCAGTTGTCAGGGTCCTGGTGTATGGATACGTCGGCCGCCCGCACCAACACTGGACTCCCTGAACTGAAAACCACACTCGGTACTCTCAACACTATTGCTTCACAGAAAGAAACATCAGAGTTATAAGTTCTGCGGTAGAACCGAACTCCTCTGATACCAATTTGTCACGACCCGTCCTCGGGGCCCGTGCCGTGACTACCCCAAGCCCGCCTTCCATAGGCCAGGGGCTGGCGACTAGCACCAAAGGCGTAAAATCCCGATAACTGGGAAGGCATTGCCTTTATATAGAAAACAAGCACCACAGAGAACAAGCGGAAGTAAAACACTAAGTACAAAAAGAAGAACTGAAAAGCAAAAAGGGGCCGGAAATACAAGCCCAACTGTAAAGTACAACTCGAAAGGAAAAACAGCGACTGAAAAGTAAAGCTGCTACGCTGAGATGTCCACTGGAAATCCCACCTGAAGGGTGGGTACAGATAGCTCCTCTGCTCCTCGGGTCCCGCCATCCGCTCCGAGTATATCCCGCCCAGTGGTCCACCTCCGGGTACCGCCTCGTCGTATAGTCCACCTCCAGGTACCGTCCAGTCCTCGAACACTCGGCCTCTGTCAGCACTGTCCGTCGTCTGCAACCAACACAACGAGGTGCGGGCATAGCCCGTGCAGGGGTGAGTATAACGATACTCAGTAGGGACCCCGAGACCCTCAAGGTCTCACTAAACCAACAAGGATAACCACAAGAAGATCACAAAAGATAAACTCTACTTAGGTATATGCCCATACATATACCTAAGTTATCAAGTAACCCATCTCAATCATGAGGAAACACAAGGATTGTGAAAACGACGGATAACAACTACTCGGGTATATGCCCATACATATACCAAAGTTAGCAAGTGACCCATCTCAATCATGAGGTAAACACAAGGTCAAAAGTCTCAGCTCAAACCAGGATTTTCATTATCGAAACCGTAACTGCTGAAGAGCTCCGTCTCTAGAGTGTACAGTGGTCCTGTCACGACTCCGAGGCTGCCGCTCACTAACCTAGGACTGCTGAGGTACTCCTCCTGTCGAGTACTGCGGGTTTGCGGCCAACTACCTGGCGCTCCGTCCGCTGAGGGTCTGTCGCCAAATACCGGGCGCTACCCAGATAGCCTACTGAGGTACTCCTCCTGTCGAGTACCGCGGGTCTGCTGCCAACTACCAGGCGCTCCGTCCGCCGTGGGTCTGCCGCCAAGTACCGGGCGCTCCGTCCACTGGGCTAGTCGACTCACTCCAAGTCGAGTCGGTCAAGCAGTCGTCAGGTCTCAGCCGGCTACACGGTCTCCGTACTCTGCACGCTCGTCTCCGGGAGGGTCCGCTCCACGAGCTACTGGTCGATACTCCAAGTATCACAAAGTCCCACGAAGAAGTGTCTCAAAGGTCCGTCTCGTCACAGGGGTCTCAACGCAACAGACGGCGCGTCGATCGGACGCCCGGTCTGTGAGTTATTAGCCTTTTCGTCCCAGGGGCCCGGTTGGTTTCGAGTGCGAACCAATCCCGGCCGTATCTCAACTGTACCCCGAACTCCCATAGGGTATACTCATAGGGACCGTTACTAAACGTAACCACCAACGCCGCTGACGGCTCGTCAAGCGGACGTCCTGCCTGTAAGATATCAGCTTTTCCGTTCCAGGGGCCCGGTTGGATTTCGGGTACAATCCAACCCGGCCATACTCCGACTGCATCCAAAACTCGGGCGGAGGGTGTCAAAAGTTCCGTCTCATCAAGAGGAAGTCAACGAAACAGACGGCGCGTCAATCGGACGCCCGGTCTGTGAGTTATTGGCATTTTCGTCTCCGGGCCCGGTTGGTTTTTAAGGAAAAACCAACCCGACCGTACTCCACCTGCGTCCAAACCTCGGGCGGAGTATGCCAAAAGATCCGATTCACTAAGAGGAACGCAACGCGACTGACGGCGCGACAATCGGACGTTCGTGGCTCAAGATATGAGCGTTTCCGCTCCAAAGGCCCGGTTGGTTTCGCGAACGAACCAACCCGGCCGAACTCAAAGTAACCCGAAACTTTGAGTGCGATATACCGAAACGACCGTCTCGATCCAAGGATCGCGTTGCCGCAGACGGTTCGTCATTCGGAGGTCCGAAGCTCATGTTATGAGCCAAAAACCAAAACAGGTTCGAAACGGGGGGTCCGGGTCCGGGCCGACCCGGCCCGACCCCCCCCCCCCGGGTGGCGCGGCGGCCGGCGACGGCGGGCGGCGGCGGTGCGGCGGTCGGTGGCGGCGCGCGGTGGGCCGCGGTGGCGGCGGCGGCGGGCCGCGCTGGCGGCGGGGTGCCGCGAGGCGGCGGCACGGTCGACACGCGGGGGCTAAGCCCCCGCTTCTTCAAGGTCGGCGCGGCTATGCCGCGCCGTTTTGACAAATGGCCCCCCTCCAGGGGGCCCGCTTCTTGGAAAACCGGGGGGCTGTTGCCCCCCCCCCCTTGTCACGGATGAACCGCCCCCCCCCCCCCCTCTCTTAAAGAGGGGGTTTTATTTAAGTGGTCGGGGAATTAAATTCCCCGGTTTTAATGGTATCCGGCCGGCCAGCTGGCCGGCCGATTTTCTCTAACGGGACCGGAATTTCCGGTCCCCCTTCGGCTTCCGACGCCGGCGGCCCGGCCGCCGGTCTCTTCTTCCGCCACGGCCCGGAACCGGCCGCGGTCTTCTCGTCCCGCCGCGGCCCGGAACCGGCCGCGGTATTCGTCGTCCGGCGCGGTGCGACGGCACCGCGCCCCTTTCGCCGTGCCATGATTCCTTCCAACGCGGTGCGACGGCGTCGCGTTCTTGAAGATTCTCCTCGGCGTAACGCGACGGCGTTGCGTAAATTAAACGCACGGTAAACCGCGTGGTGCGACGGCACCACGCCGCTTGCTTCCACCCGCAAGAACAAACAAGAACGTTGGAGGGGGTTCGGCCGTGTTCGTACGGTCCGGCCCCCCTCACGTTAAATTAATAACGCAACTTTAAAAATAAACAACATCCTCACGTTAGTCATACGAACCACGAGCAAGAATGAGATAAATAAATATTAAATCAACATCCCCTACCTTGGGTACAAGATCGAGGATTCGACTATGTCCGCGGAAGACGGCGTCGCGGAAGTCGGGCGTCGCGGTCGTCGTTCGTCAAATCCGTTGACGAAGAGGCGCGTCCGAAGAAGCATGTCGTTGGCGAATCCTTGTACGCCGACGAAGGTTTTTCCGAGGAAGGTGCGGTGTTCTCTCTCGTTGACACCGAAGACGAAGAAGAGCGGAGCGGCGTTCTCGATAGTCGCACGGTGACAGAGTCGTGGAATATCTGTGTCGATTCCTTTGACGTCGGAGGAAGAGTCGTTATCGAAGGCGTTCGTCGCGGAAAACCGTCGCGGAAGAGATGAAGCGGAAGAAGTACGTCGCGTCGCGGGTACGGCGTCGCGGATGGATCGTGTTCTTCGGCGGAGAAGTTCTTCGTTGAAGAACGACGTTCTTCGCGTTCTTCGTTGAGTTTGAAGAAGAAGAGGAGGCTCTCCAAAAGCTCTCAAGGAGACAAACCAAACAACCCAAAATAAAATAAGACCACTTCTTATTTTATTATTACAAAACACATTAGAAGAATTTCAAAAGTTTGAAATTCAAAAGAGATAACTCCACATTTAACTCAATTATTTAATATACATGAATTGTATAATTAAATAGAAGTTAACTTGTCAAGTCATTAAGAGGGAGAGTGGGGAGTTGAAAAGGTGGGGGTTCGTGTGGGCCCCACCACACTTAATCCTCCCAAGGGAGGTTAAGTGGGTGTGGGTCCCACTTCCAACCTCCTTTGAGAGGTTTTAAGAAGTTAAAATAAAATTTGTTCTACACAAATTTTATTTAACTCAACTAAAACCCTCAAAAATTAACTTTCAACCCGCAACAAACGCAACGCCCGAAAAGGTCTCTTTAAGCGAAAATCGGCGCTGCGAGTTCATCGGTGCCCTCTGATTTCAATTCCGAGCACCGGATCAAAAGTTAGGAATTCCCGCTCGTTCGTTCACTGAACGTACCCGAGCCAAACTTCGGAAATTAATTCCGGGCACTCCGGGCCTCGGAATCAGGTGCCGTCTGAAACCGCATTCTTGTAAAATTCTAAAGAAAATTAAGAAAAAATTTCCCTTGAATTTTACGGGTCTTTTCAGTATCAATGAAATCATAATATCTTATATTGGTTGTGATACCCAAAAAAACACATGGGAGGTGGTTTCATGATGGGTTTTACCTTTGGAGGTCCATCTCCCCATTCGTTTGTGGAGCATTAAAGTATCACGAGCTGAGAGTGTGTCTCAGATGATGATGGGTCGTGTCACCTTAACATTTGGACATGTGGGAGTATTCATAGGCTCATATTTGGTTATGGAGTGGTAATATAGAAGGAAATAGTATGTTTCAAATCATTATGAGATTTTTAAAAGAACCAGTCTCCAAAAAGATAAATGTCCTCGTTTGAAGGGTACCATAAATCATTTGTGTAGTTGCAACAACAAGCATTGTGGTTTTTTATATATATAGTATTAATATTAGCATCAACCATCAACAAGGCCATGGGATTTGTGATCCCAAGCGATTCATGAATCTAGGTCCCTTCACAAATCAACACAATAAAGTCAATTTGTTGGTTGTTTTGGCCTCGATTTTCTATGAGTGATTATACCTTCTTTTCCCTCTCTTAGAAAACTTGTATTTTGGAGTCAAAAATAAATTAAAAGTTACATTGTAAGCTATGAATAGTAATTTATATATTATGATGATAATTTATAATGTTTTTAATTAATTACAATGTGATGGATTATTCATAATAAATAATTAATAATTTTTAAGTAATGTCAATTTATTTTTCAAAAAAATGATTTACTAAAAAGTAGTTCTAATTTAATTTTTTTCATGAATATTATGAATAAAATATAAAAATGGAAAATTCAATATTAAAAAATTGAAATCATTTTTGAAATAATAATTTCATATTTATCTATGTTTATTTTTTGACATTTTTTTAAAATGATTTATTTTTCTATGAATTGTGAAACATATAATATTTTTTAAAACATTCATTCCATTTTTTAAATAAAATAATTTTAATATAAAATTATATTTTATAAATTTATGATAATATATAATAAGTATAATTTAATTATAAATAATATAATTTTCTATATATTAAAAGACATGATACTTGATTTTAATATACATAATTTATTTGTCATAAAAAGAATTTTTTGTTAAATAATATTGTTTTGATAAATAAATTTTTTTATCATAATTAATGAAATAAATAATTATTTATTAATAATTATAATGATATTTATAAATTATAAATTTAATAAAATATTTGATATTCTTTTTATAGTTTTAGCTATGAAATTAATGAATGTAAATTCAATTTTATGCCTAAAAATTCACTATTCTAAAAACTATATTAATTACATCCTAAGAAATTATTTTAAATTAAATTTATTACCATTATAGAAATTGAATTTTCTGAATCATTTTAAATATTTAAAATCCTAATAATTTATATAATTTAATATGGTAATAATAAATTATTCTAATAATGAAATGTATAAAATGTAACGTTTTATTACAATTTTTAAGGTTAAAATTGATTAATTCGTGGTTAAACTAAAATAATAAATGCTAAAATGACCTAAAAACTTCAATATGTCTAATTTTATGTCCCAATGTAGACTGTATATCATATTTTATTTTTATATCAGTCATTTTTGATTAATTTATATTTATTTTTACATTTATATATTTCAATCATCTGAAAACGTTAAATGGTTTTATCTCCCTAAATTATACAAGAAAACATAATCTCTTATAATTTTCACACATCAGGAGCCTTATATATATCTAAATGACTAGCTTAAACATTACTATAACCCCTAACCATTATATAATGTATCATGTTTTATCATATTACCCACCATATAAGGATTAATGTTATGTCCAAATGGAGATGTCCAAAAAAGGGGTATAACACTTAACTAATTATTTACATTATATTTATTATTATACATAATTTAATTATATTAGGATCATTTTGATATAATAACAACATTATACCCTCTATAATTATATGTTATTATTCATATTGGTTATCTTTTATTCATGTCCTAAATCATCTGGGTAACTAAAACAATATTCGTGCATACGTACGGACTACCGCCTTCTAAAGTGATGTTTTCTGTCCTTTCCCACCAATATTTGTTGATGATTTTAATAATTTATGTAATATTGATATATAATATTTATGAAATAATTATTATTAAGTAAATATAATATATCATTTACATTGTTACCCTTTCTCCAGTTAAACAAAATATATGACCACTCTTGCATACGTGTGGACTACAACCTCCTTGTAGTGATGTGATTCAATTTCCATATCTTTAATTTGAGGATGATTATAAATATTTATATTATGAATATATATATATATATGATAGGTTAATAATTATTATAATTATATATATGATTTAACCATGAGAAATATTAAATCACCGAAACTACCAAACAGAAAGAATCATGAAAAATGAAATAGGTAAAACTCATAAATGATGGTTTTAATAAATATTAATTATTAATTGAGTCTAAAAATATTATATATATAAGATATATGATTTTATAATTTTTTAATAGTTATAATATATATTTTTAATGAATAAAAAATATATTATACAATATGATGAAATCAATTTCAAAGAAGGTCAGACCTGGGGTAATCGTTTATTTAACAATCTTATCCTTATTAAAGATTGTTTATGATTATGTTTATAGTAGAGTAATTATATAGTATTTGTTTGCTTATAACATTATATATTCATCAGATATATTAATTCTTTTAAATTACAGTTTTTTTCATTTTATTCTTTCTATGCTCTTAAAACGATGAATGAATATTTTTTAGGAAAATTGACATTGGTTTTCTATTAGGTGGTCAACCTATCCAAAAGTCCTATAATTTGTTATATTTTTTCTTAGATAATCTTGTTTTTATGGGTTTATGGGGAACCCTAAAATAATCCATAGTCCCATATTAAAATTTATAGTACATGGCTCGAATGACAAGTGTCACAATGCCCAATAAATGACCTAAAATCCCAAAGACCTGACTACATGATTATTTTCCCACCCCAAATCTACATTATTATATGATCCTAGATCCCCACCTCATATGGATGATCATATATAATTTACCTATGACAATATTCATTGTTCCTATTTAATATTGATATTTTATTACTCTGTCCTTCAACCAATCTAGTTAGCTCTACTATGGTCACAACTTCTTTCTATGAATCCAATTTGGGGGAATATTCTTGTATGGTCCTCTTAATGTGCTGAATGGTCTTATATCCTAAAAGCTCATGTATTAGATGTTGAAGTTGGAATAGAAGCATTGTGGCCTGAACGAATATTTTGTACTAAAGTCATTTTCATCCAAATCCCCAAATAGGTAACATGAAGGCCCAAATTAGATAAATAGTTATGCCTTCTTTAGTACTACATAGTACCTATTATAGTACTACTTGAATAACCTATGTGATTTATTAATGAAAATATTACACATGTTTGACTTTATATAAAATGTTTTAAATTTAATTTTATAAGATTCTTTTGAAATTGGATATTTTTACTAAATGTGTAAACATAATAATTATTTTGAAATATACCACATGAAAAAACAGTCCACTATAATGACTATTATTTTCATTGAATATTCCATTAAATTTTTTCATTCCTTTTTTACAAAAAAGTTTCTTCCAATAATTATGGATATCACTAGATATAAAATAAATAATTTATAAAATGAAAATTTTATTTTAGTCTAGAAATATTTTGGATATATTTTTATTGTATTTATATCCATTGCAACATCCTTGTATAAATAATCTGACTTACACATGATTTATAATGTTTATACCATCCACCATATTTATTTGGATGTCTAATAATAATTTTTACTAGGGGAAGTAATAAATTTCTATATGTGAGTTCATCCAATATATATATTTTTAGATTATTGTGGAGTTTATATTAGGTTATATTTCATATTCATATGATGAATACATTTTGCACACTAAAATATGGATGGGGTATAAAATTTCATATCCCCTTAATGAATCATTAGGACTCATGAGAGAAAAAAAGTTGGGTATTTGGAATTTTATTTACCCATTTATGTATAATGTATTGACAATAGTACTATATCGTTTGTTTAAGATATATGATATTAAATATTATATCATTATTAAATCAATTATTTATGTCCATGTGATTGTTTGAATAATTATTTTATCCATAGATAAGTTGAAGAACACATGATTATTTACATGGAAATATTTCATCATCATTTATTTATAGAATTTATTTTTTTATTTGTTAAATTATTTCTACTTATATACACTTTTCATCACATAAAATAGGAGATGATGTATTAATTTTCATTCCTTTCACTATGAATATAGAAATTATACCATGTTTGACATAATGAGATGGATTGAATGGCGATGTTTTAATAGAAAATAATATATTGTATACTAAATTTTCAAATGCAATATGAGATTCATTAGTATATGTTTTTTAGGAATAAAAAACTATTCAATCCTTTTGGTTGTGATACCTTTTTCCTTTATTATATATTGTTGTATACCACCGACTATGTGTTAATAGAGTCGTGCTTTTACAGTTGGTAATTTTTTAGTGAGATCAAATGAATCAGTGAGTTATTTAAATATTATAATTATCAATATTTAATTTAACAACAATTATTAGTCATTTTTATAATTATAATATGATTAAAATTATTTATTTTTGATGTTTTGGCCAAAGATAAGAGTTTTTTAATGATCAAAACATGTTTGAGGCATAAATGGTATCAGGTGTGAGCATTTAGGCATTGATATAAAAATAAATTCATTGATTGTGGAAGGTGTTCCTTATAAACACCTCCTATTTGTATTCATTAGATATATTACTATGATATATAGTATCACCACCTTCAATATATGCATCATTATACTATGTAGTTTTTTAAATTAAAATGGTTTCTTGTGAATGAAATGAAAACAATCAAAAGTTCCACGATGAATGCTAATGTAGTGGATCGACCATTCATTCATCCATTTTTAGATAATAATTATAATTATATGGATCGATATAATTGAACCCCATCTTGGATGTGAACAAAATAAAATGAATATATGTTTTGGTGTGGAGTATAGGATCCATGGTCACCACCATGTTGTGAAACATGGTAAAAGTTTGAAAGAACCTAGTATGTTTTAGTGGAACCTTGAGATTCCTTAAATATATTATTATATCTAAAATGAGATTGAGGAAAAACATCTTCCACCACTAAGTCATGAGTACATGGTTTCTTATTCCGAGGGTTTTATTTATGTATATGTTGGGGGATCCGAGGAGGACGTGTGATTTGATATTTTAATTATTTCAACTCTCTAGAGAGGTTCATATATCACACATCCAAGTACTCCAATGTATCCATGAAAATATTATAACATGTTTCCAGGGTTTTATTAATATTTATTTATAGGTTTTTACTTATGAAATGAGAATGTGATCATGAAACCCAATGAAGTAGTTCTTGAATGATAAATCCTTCAGGGCTCAGATGGTGCCTGTGATATGGTGACTTTGAAACCACAATGTCACTTTCATGTGTGGTTAATTTGTTTGATTATTGATCCTTTTTATCTGATGTTTTTTAATAGAAAAATATTATAATTCTATAGTATTGTTTTCCAAATGATAAAAAATGCGTTTTAAGTGTGTGGTGTTCTGAAAATTGTAACAGTTTTCTTATACTTATCAATTAGTTTTCTAAATCCTGATGGTAATCCATATAAACTAATTCAAATGGGTTTTTTTAATTTTTTGATCCTTTTTATTTAGAGGTTCATCGATTTCATTCTTAGCCCTAGAATAGAAAACTAAGGCCCTTCATACTGTATTATATTTTCCTCTCTAAGCCCTCCATCATGGTTTAATGATGGATTTATAAGGATTATTCAGCTATATTGAATATTTAAGGTTATCTTCTCATTTTTCTGTAAGTTTTCACTAATTTTTTTCTTTAGTAAAATGCCTAGTGGCTATTTATGGATGATTTTAATACCTATGTATTTTATAAAAGTGTTATTGTATTTAATATGGTTTAAACCCCTCTCATTATGATAAATCCAGTGGTTTTTTATGAAAAAAATGGGTTTACTAAATAAGGAATGTATTTCAATTTCATTGTGTTTTATTTATGTTTCCATGGGTTATTGGATTTATAAATTAATTTTCAATATATATAATTATGATTTATGTTATTTGGGATTTTTATATAATGTAGTTTTCCTTTATTCTATGAAATTTGATTTTCTATAATAAATTTAATTATATAATTAAAGAAATATTATCCATAAATGGGTATTTTATGATTTCCACAGTTTTGATAAAATTACTATGATGGTGTTCTCTATGAAAAAATTATTTATAATTGTGTTAGAGTACAAATTTTATATAAAATGCAGGATTATCATCGAGGATTAAAGGGTTTCCACATTTCTATTTGTGGTGTTATTTTATAAATGAAAATGATTATTCCTTTGAGTGGTTATAGTTTTATTTGGTGCTGGTTGTGATTTTTCTTTAATTTTTGTTTTTATTCGAAATATAATCTCAAATGTATTTTTAAATATAAATATATTTATTATGTGACAAGTGAAATTCTAGAAGACACATTGAGAAGTGTTGTTTGATTTATTACATGGTTAAATTCTTGTTTATCCCCATTTTTTTGTTCATGATGTTTTTGTATATCCATCTGGTGGATGTTTATATTGTGATTCCTGGTCTAATTATGGGTTTTGATGATCTTACAACGAGGAATGTGGTTTTTGGGACTCATATTATTTTGATGTAACAATTATAATTTATTGTATTTTGTGAGATGATGTTTCTTTTTATTGAGTTCCACATTCTTTATATATTCCACGAGGGACCATAGGTTGATAATTGGGAAGTCAGGGAAAACATCTAAACTAGTTGATATAACTCTTTAGATAGTGTCCCCGAATATAATGTATTACCAGAATAGGTTTTGTCATGTATAAGGCTTGTTGAGAGTGATTTATTTCACAGGATATGTGGTCGTTTACCATTTGGTGGTGACTCCACCTTTGAGTAGCATGTACTTGTACCATTATTTATTATAGTATTTAATCAAGATATGTATTCTTTGTTATTCTGTTCATTATTTATTTTTATGTGTGTTAATAATTTTCTGTATGGAATTTTATTGTTGTTTAGAAAACCTTTTGATTTATTCTTGATTTTGACAAGTATTTTTCAACAGATTTATTGGAATATTTATTAATATATTTGGATATTGTTTTGGTATATTGTTTCCTCATTTCATTCATCAAACATTTATTTTTTTAATATTAAGGAATCATTTAATGTGGTTCTTTTTAATTTTGATATTTTAACGATATATGTTTAGTTTTCTAATTGGAGATATTTAGGTAAAACATACTTATTTCATTTTTTATATTATATTTACTTAAGAAAGTCTAGGTCCTATAATTTTTATATTATTGTCTAATGAAAAGGAAATTAAATCATATTTTTTATATTATTTTTGAAATATATGTTTTATTTTCTCTAATAAAAGGAATTAATTAAAATTAATGTTTAATTAAACATGCCTTCGGATCACACCATACATAGTCACATCGGTGGTTATATAGAATTCATGAAATATACTTGATTATTTAGGATTTGCACAACATGTGGGATTTAGTTCCAATTTAGATTTGAATATGTTGATTGATGATATTGTGGTTGTGACATGGGTTTCACATGGAGATGTTGGTTGGTCCATCTGTTTGATGGAACTAGATGGATCGAGTTATATTTTAGCATCTTTAAGATCCCATTTTATTTCACTTAATCTTGGATTCCTGTTTTTTAATCATAAAATAAATGCGAATATTTTGAAATTGACTTTTTCTAGATGTATTATTATTTCATTATTTTTATTCCCTATTTGGATGCCTATGTTTATGATTTATTCTTATTTATTTTTAATTGAAATCCAATATATGGATACCTTAGTTATGGTTGATGGTTAGACCCCATTTTTTATGTTTGGGTTCAAGATAGTGACATAATTTCCAATGATTTTTGTGATCCCTTTGACATTTATAATCATCTTAGTGGGGGTCAAACATGTCAATTAGGTTAGTGGTGGATTAGTTCAAGAATTGGTCTAGATGGATGTCCATGTGAGTTCTCTAATGAATGTTTTAGATAAAGCCTTCATATTTGAGGTTCACTATTAGAAATGTGATAGTAAAGTGGGGAATTGGGTAGTAGGTCTGGGGAAATGCATATATAAACCTTATTAATGTCAAATATAGAGTGTCTATTGGTGGTTTGGTTTTTTATTTACAGTTTAGATTTTGTAGTTTATTAATTTTAGTGCATTTTGATGTAGTTTATTATTAATCTAATTTGTACGAAGATTTCAAAAGTATTATATTGAATTTAGTCACTATATAGATAATTGGATGGACTTTCAAGGGTGAATTTTTAGGGTACCTAGTCTATCAATCGATGTATTATTTTTTAGGATAGTTTGAGATATATTCCAGTGGAAGAAACAAGGTAGAATCATGGTTTTAAAAATTGTGCTACCAAATGATGTGTAGTAGAGTGAGTTTTCATTTTTTTATTTTTACTTTTGGATGGTTTTATCTTATTCATTAATTTATTTTATTTTTATAGGTGTTTTAGTTTAATTTATTTGATTTTTATGGTATGTAATAATCTTAATAAAAATTTAAAATGATTTAGTTGTTGGTTTTTTCATGAAAAAGTGTCTTCGGTGAATTATCGTGTTCTTGTAAAAAAAATTGATCATTATTATATAATATTTTATTACTGGGAGAAAATTTGTGTGTCTTATAGGAAATATTTTTAAATATTTGTTAACAAGTTTATAATGGTGTAATTGAGACCTTGATATTTTGGAATTTTGATTTTTTTCCTTATTGGTAATATTGAGGAAGTTTGTAATTTTGATTTTTTGTATCTAATTTATTACCTATGAATTATAATTTTATATTATTTTATTGAGTGGATATTTTTTAATGTTTTAGACTATGTCACCCTAAAATAAAGATAAATTTAATTAATAAAATTCCACTTATATATTTCATATTGATCCTATCATTGTCATTCTTGTCTTGGACTTTACCCATGATTTGTGATGGAGTTGTAGATCCCTCTTCTACTTTGACCATATATCGTACGTGAGAGTTTTTTAAAAAATATTTTTCCTTTTAATGTGGTGACTGAGGATACAATATTTATATTGACTTTATATATAAGGTGAATTCGTTTTTTTGATTCACTATAAACTCATGAAGCCTCATGGGTGTGGTGAACCATTACCTTATTTAAAGTATTGGGTTTTGATTAGTGCAAGATTGATAATCATGCCCAACCTTTTGAGTCACTATCATATATATTTTTCATGTCTACCTTTATTGAGTAGTTTTAACTGAAATAATTTAATGATGAAAAGGTGTTGTTGTTTTTTGGTATCCTCTATAGTGATTATATAGTGAAATACCACGTGGATTTTTTCACTGGCTTAGTGTCTTTATCTATTGTGTTGGGTACTAATGATTCAAATAAAATGTTGTTATTTCTAGGGTTATTTTTATGGATATTCATTCATCATTGATTCAATATTTTTTCACTACCAATATACAAGTGGTTCATTATTTTATCATCATTGAAACAATTTTATTCGGAATCATCTAAATGGATATTCTTTGGATCCATCTGGATCTCGTAAGGACAATCCAAATAATAATAATAAGAAATCAAAATGTTATATTTTTTATAAATATCTCTTCACAACCCAATGTTCTTTTTAAATTAAAATAGTGTATGTTATTGAGTTTTTACTGTGTGAATACAAGTCATGTTTGACCCCCCATGTCAATCAATTGTTAAATCCTATCATTTATGTATATGACTTTGTCAACTTTAGAGGTTTTTTATGATGTTATTGAAATAGATGAAATATTCTCATACCTTTGATGAATATGGATTGTATTTTTTGTTATCACACCTATTTTAGTTTGATAATTTGATAATTTTTTTGGGAATATGTCATTCTAAAAAATTTCTTTTTTTAGTCTAGTCTCTTATCTTATGCAACCAATTTATTTTTATATATAATGAATGAAATGGGTTTTAACCCTTTGAATGTATCTATTCATATTTCCATTTATCTTTAATAATTTTTTTATATTATTAAATGAATGTTGTTTGTGATGTATTCATATATTTTTTATTTAATGAATTGGTGATTCCATAGATACAAGCTACGATGATGGTGATATGTTTTTCATTTCTGGTTTGACTATAAGAGCTACTAGGTTTATATTAAAATCATTATTACTATGAGATATTATTCTCCATGATGTGTTCTTTTATAATATTTTGATATTGTTTATTGGGTTATTATAAGTATGTATCTTTGGTGAGGATCATACTTATAGGTTATCCAATATAATGTTTCACTATTATAGAAAAATTCAAAATATTGGGGAGAACTATGGTAGTTCTCTTTGTGTTTTTCTAATTATTATATAGTGGTCCTTTTGGATTACATTGGTTGGGATGTGATTCTATTTTGATCTAGTGACATGTTATATTCCATAGGTGGTGGTTCTTATTTCTTCCATGGTCTCATTTAGTATATAGGAGGCTCTTAGGTGCGGTGGGGGATATAAATACAGAGTCAATTTCACAGAAGATCATTGGATTTTTCATCCCCACATAATCTTTTATTTTTCCTTTAATTCCATTCAGTGAACAGTCTTGTTCTATAGACACCTAATATTTTTTTTAATAAATTATGAATCATTTTGTGGTGGTTATCATAATGAATGTGATATTGATGTCTCATTTCCTTGGTTTTGAGTTTTGGTAACCTGATAAGTAATCAATTATTCATTTTTTCGAAGGTAGTCTTTTGATTCTCACTAATACAATGTTGAATGATACTTTTTTGAAGTATAATGTTTCATGATAAGGTTAAAGTTTACACCAACATAAATCCTTAATGTAAGATAATTTTTTATGGATTGGTTCTTTTGTTTTCAAGGATTCTATAGAAAACAATATAAAATTCATGACTTTTTCATGCCATAAGATTTAGATGTATGGTTCAAAACCATGGAACATAATTATCAATCCTTGTAAACTTTTACTGGTATGGATATAAATTTTTAGAACATTGATTAGTAAATAGTCTGGGTAAACCATGATACCCACTATATAATGGGTAAATTAACATTTTGGGAACTATTTAAATAGGGTTTCCTCAATTTAGAGCCATACTTTGAATAAAAAAATGATATTAATCTATTAATCGTTTCCCATATTCTATGCATACTCTAAGTTGGATTTGGGATTATTTCATGGGGATCATTCCCAGAAATTTAATTGTTAGACTTTTGTTCTCTTTCTTCTTGGGTTTTTACAAATTTATTCCCCTCTCCTCTAACCCTACTGTCAATCATTGGTAAATTCTCATACCTTGGGTTGTTATAAAATTTGGGCCTTTCTTCTTATGAGGTGTGATCCCTCCCTTGGGAACAAATTCGATTGATTCTAATTATTGTGATATGATTTTAACAAATGAGGTAGGTGTTACCATTTCATTGTCAATTATTTAATGGTTCTATTTGTACATGGATTCATAATTTATTTTTCTATAATGATAATTATGATATGCGATATTTTAGTTTGTAAAAATATTATTCAATAACTTTTCTTGGTTTTAATTTGGAAGGATATTTGGAATTTTAAAATTAAATGGTTGTTTTATGAATATAGGTATTTTATGCATTCTACAGTTTTTATAAAATTATAACAATGGTTTTCATTAAGAATGCTTCTTGTTAAATTTTTTATAATCAAAATATGACTTACAATGATAGATTCCACACCAATTTAAATGGTTTTCCAAATATAAAAGGGTTGTAATGTTTTATGAAATAAAATAGTGACTCTATAGTGTTTTTTTTATTTTGATTTTTTTAATATTTCCCATAGATTTATAATTTCAATCCTAATATTTGTTTCAAAGGTATTTCCATTATTATATATATATATATATGTATTCAATGATAAATAAAGGGAATTTTTGTTACATTATGGAGTGATTTTTGATTTATTGGATGGTTAAACCATTGTATATCTCGTTATATATTTTTTATAATGTTTATATATATCAATGTAATGGATGTTTTAATTGTTAGTTATGATGTGCTTATGGAATTAGGGGTATTTTATACAAATAATGTGATTTGAAAGAAGGATATGATTTTGAATCTATTCTTGGAATTTTTTGTTTGTCAAGAAATGATGTTTGTTTTAATAGAATATAAATTACATTATTTATTACACTAGGTACCTGAATCCACTAACTGGGAATTCTAGGAATGTATCTTGGAATTTTTATAATACATATTTTCTAGTGGCCCCTTGTTAGATGTAATACAAGGCTAGGGTGTGTCACTAATGAGACCAGTGGATAGTTATTTGACGGATGAGATGTGGGAAAGCTATCCTACAATCAATTTTTCTTTTTGTTTTGTCTCATAATCATACCATTTGGCCCTTTGGTGATTTTTCATAATATACATCCTACGTTATTCGTTTTATTATCTATAGTCATGTGTTTTATATATTTCTTGGATAGACTATGTATCATGAATCAATTGTCTTTTAAATTAGTGTCAACATTAAGTAATGTTTCTCTATAGATTATTTATCCTTATATATGACTTATATTGTTTTATTAAAATTATATATTATCCTTAGTCCTTACTTAAATTGATTTGGTTGTTTAATCAATTTTAATGAAATTGTAGAAGGTTTTTTAAAATTGTGAGCCCTTATTTCAAAATCCTATAAAATGCATCAAAATATATGATGGGTTATTTTAAAAATTTATGTTTTAAATAGAATGTAATTATTTAACATGATTGATTAAATGTGATATATTCAATAGATATATGATTGGTTTTTGAACTTTCATTCTGTGGAGAAATTCTTTTATTCCATGTTTTTTAAAATATTTTGAAAACTATTGGTTATATATTTTTTTACACCAATATCATTAAAATAAATGAAAATAATTATGATTATATTTTTTATAGAATAGTATTTTTGTTTCTATTTATAAGAAAATAAAATGGAATAATGGAGGAATCCTACTGACCATTAGCTCAAACCTTATATACTCACATTGGATGGTATGCAGTCCTTGTGTCTTATAAAGGATTATTTATTCCAAATCCTTTAGTTTTGTTTCAATGTGATTTCCATTGGATAGTGGATGGTTGTTGAGATTTTAATGGGGACTCAATAGTCACATGGATATACTGTTTAATCTTTCAGTTTGATAGAACTGGTTATCTCGTGTAATACATTTTTCCTAATTTTATCACCTTGTTTAATTTATTTGAGTTTCAGTTTATAGTTTAGAAAACATGCGTTAAATTATTATTTATTAGAAATATTATTATAGTAATTTGTTATTGTTTAAATATATTTATACCATGCTTTGATAGATTTTTTATGGTTTTAATTATTAATTTTGGAATGATTTCCAAATCATAGATAGCACATGTTGGGTTTTCTAGTTAAATCCATTTATAAATATTTCATTTATTGCAGGTGAAAACATACCCAATAGTTAATATTTGAACATTTTATGTTTTTAATTATCTCAAGATAATTATTGATGCCCTTAAACACAATGGAAAATCAATTAGGGTTCCAATCCTAATGGTTTATTTGGAATATTATTTATATTTACAGTAAATATTTTATATCAATTATTTAGTATAGATGATTTCATATGTTTCCTTGGAAACCAAATCCATCATGTTATCTTTCTATGGTTTTATTTGTTATTAGAGTTTGTTCACTTGAGAGTTTGACCTTTTTCTTGAGTGAAATGTTCAGTTATTCAGTTAAAACCTATTTATGATATTATATCACTATATGAGATAATATGTGTTGGATGCATAATATCTAGGGAATTAAATTTCATATATGAGTGGTTACATGGGATTTTTTTTGTACTAAACAAAATTCTCAGGACTAGTAGCATATTTTATATCATTAAGACATGTACTATTAGATGCATATGGAGTGAACAATAGAGAAAACCATTGAGTATGATATTGTATGAATGCCTTCAAAATTCACCATGTTTTCGACCATTAGGTCAACATTTAATTCCTATAATGTAGTGATTTATTCTTATGATCTATATGACATATTATGGTAATCTCTCACACAATCTCTAAATCCCTATTACATCTCATTTTTAATTGCTTCCCTCTTTAGAATAATCTCATGATAGAGAATATTGGTTTTTATTAACTTATCCCCAAATTAATAATTCATTTAACCTTATAGTATATAGAAATTAAGAATAATAATATTCATCATGATCTTATGAGATCCTCATAGACACTCTAAAATAGTTTAATGTATGTATAGTCTACCTCAATAGTCATATTTTAACCTAATGATTGATGATGATTTGTGACTATTATTTTGAACTTATCATATTTATATTTTATATAAAATCACATATGCACAACATAAATTTACTTTTTTATATATTGTTCTATGTTTTTGTTAATATTAAATTATACTCATAGTGGGTTCAGGCATCCATGACATATGGGTTCCTAAGAAAAATTCACTGTTCACATCTTCCAATTTGACATTGTAATTATAAGGCCCCAGTCTGAAACATTACTTAATATTGAATTAAATTAATAATTCACATAGATGATCTTCTCAGGATTAGAGTTTTAGAGAATTGGGACATAACTATTACATCTCAAAATATTTCAAAGTATACACTTCTACTATGTTTCCATAAAATAAAACCTCTTAAAAAGATACATGTTGAGTTCCATGTTTTAGATAGAATGTATTTCCTTGACCCCATCCTTGAACCAATTCATCATTAAGTCCTCTGGAAAACATATCAAAAACGTTGGATGTGCATAAAAGGCCTAGTAAAGGATACACAAAGAAGGGAAACTGTTAGTTTTTCAAAACAACATGTAAACCAAGAATACTTTATCAAAGTAATACTTTTCACCTTTATTAAGTAGTAAAAAACTATTCACTGAATATAATATCATTACATACACTTTTTTAACCAAAATATAATTATAAAAAACATATAAAGAACACATAACATATAAAGGTAACTTGGGATATAAACATAGTTAAATGGAATAACCATACAGTCGACATCCACACATATCACTTAATGGAATATCCATATGGCCAATTTCCATACCCAATGCATTGGTGGTTATAACGTAACCACCCTTCCTGGTATTTACGACACCCCCCGTCATATGGTCTATCACGTAACCACCCGTCAAATGTCCAAGACCCATTATAAAATCATAACACTTAAAAAAATAATAATGGAAAGAAAACATTTCCACATTTCAAGCACAATATATCACACAAATATATTGACATAAAAATTCCATTATCAAAACCATTTTCAATAAAAAAATTCATAAAATTGTATATGGTATTTATTTACTTTTAAAAATATAATGTCTTGTTGTGGAAGCCAATGATCAATTAATACTCGCGGTGGTGGAATGGTCGTTGTCACCACGTACGTTAAAAAGAAACATACGTTTTGTCATTTAGTAAAACGCTTCGTATATAAAATATTCCTTTAGAATAAAATTAGACGTCAAAGGGGTTTATACACCGTATAAAAGAATGTTGTGTATAAAACAAAAGATGCCTTAATGAAAGGAGATTGAGATGAAGTCCCTTACAAAGTTGGTATCCATAGATTAAGGATAAATCAATTACATGATTATGTGTTAAAAATATAAATACACCAAATATAAGTGAATATTATGTGTAAAACAATCAGAGTTCATTCACACATACTCTTGAAAAAACAAAACCAATGATAGAGATATTTAACTCAATTAAATGATATTGAGTTATGATTTCCAATACAAGTTCATATAAATGACGTAGGAATTTATCAATGAGATGATTTTGTGTATAAATAGTATATCCACACAATGGTTTTTGTAAATTACAATATATAGATTCCAAAAATAACTTAGCATAATAAAATCCTGAAGTAGAGTTTTAACCCAATGAATTGAAAGTGGGTTAAGAAGTTCCCTTACAGAAATCTGACAGCCTAACGACATCACTTTAGAATTCATAAAATGATATGATGAGAGATAAAAAGGGGTATCTCATCACATGAACATAAAATTTAAATCAATAAGGATATATAAAAACATATCCCATCATAATAAGAGTAAAAGACCTAACAAAAAGATGCCTTTGAAAATGAGGAGGGTGAAAGGTTCCCTTACCGAATTGGGTAACTTCTGAAACGTACACCCCAAGAAAGAAGGAATATAAAAAATTTATGTAAATACCCATAAAAGAAAGTATATTACACAAAGATTACAATAATGGGAAGTACATACACCACTCAAAGGAAATGGTGGAAAATGTTGCATAAATCTCACGGGAATAAATGTGAGATGAAAATCCCCTACTAAAACTCGGAAACCTAACAGCGCCACATAAAGCTCTCAAAAATGGATTATATGATCAAATAGGGTCTCTCATAATATGAACATAAAAATTACAGAATGGGGAATATAATATAACATCCCCAAACATAAGAAATATGAGCTTACAAGAAACGACATAAAATAGAGTACTTAAAAAGAAAGAGAGAGGTAGGATCCCTTTCCTCGTGTCTGACATGACTCGATCGTTCTTTAATCTCCTGAATAATAAAATTTGGTAAATTTATAATTACTTAAGGACCTCATTTGAAGAATATTATTCAGTTCATATCACATATTATAATGTTATAATAATTGGTTAATAAAGTTAGTTCATATACGATGTTTTTGTAGATGTTCGGTACATGAGTAAAAATTGAACTTGTTTGAAAAGAATTTTCCATGTAGTTATAGGTACATAATCTCTAGAATAGTATTAATGTTTTAAATATATATATCCAGTATATATTCATTTTATACTATTCCATAACATTTGGAGATAAAAAATTAAAATCACCGTTCATTGAGACTGTAGGCCGTACGTACGCATGAACGCTACTTTCATTTTTTTGTCATGTTAATGGAAATAATGTTAAAAGAGAGATATATATATTAAAATTCCAGAATGATATCAATTATTTAGATTTAATATATGAAATATATATCCATTATATATATGTAATTATAGTAGTACATAACAATTGGAGATAAGAAATGAAATGTACTGTTCATGGAGACGGTAAGCCGTACGTACACATGAACGGTACATTCATATCATTGGCACATTAATGGAATTAAAACTATATGAGAGAGTGATATATATATAATAATTACATTTAATATATATGTTATATAGATAACAAATGTTCATCAATTTCATTCATTATTCATTCCATGTATTGCATGAACGAGTCACATCACTTGAGGGGGCTGTAGTCCACACTTCCTCAAATGAAATTATCGCATTTTCACAACATGAAAAGCATAATGGTATGTATTAAATATTAAAAAATAAGCATAGAGAGGAAATAAAAATAAAATTTATCACAAATAAATATAGTTCTATCATAATGGCCACCATGAGTGGTGGTATGATAAGATATAACAATCATCGTTTCGTGAGGATGTAATTCGCCATCCATGGAAACAATATGTTTTTTTAACAATTAGACAGAGGTGTGTGTTAGTATAGCTCGAATCATCCTCATGAAAAATCCTAGTATATTTAAGATACTTCTTTTGTTACAAAAGAAATAAATAAAAAGAGTTTAGGGGGTTGGAGATGCAAAATAAAACAAAAGAACACTTGGGAAGACATTACCTTTAAATTGGGTAACTCCTTTTGATTTGAGCTCAATGGCTTCCTTGGAAAGGATTATGACCAAAGAGAAGATTCTAGGTGTAATAGATTGATGTGTACAGACAAAATGATAATAGGTTGGCCGAGCCAATGGATTGAGAGGTGTGGGTAAGGAGGTAGAGTTGGGGGCCTTTTATAAGAGGAGAGGAGCGGCACTCTTGGAAGGTTAAAAAGTTTTACTTTATTAAAAAATTCTTTTCGGATTTTAAAGTTCCGACAATTATATATATCGAGGATAAGGTGAAAAGGTTTTGAAATCCACCCATCCAATAGGTTTTTGACAAGTGTATGACTTAGATTTCACCCTATCTTTTCATTTTATTTAAATTGTTCTTTTTGAGGTAATCACTACTTCATCACGTTGTTATAAATAAAATAATTTATATAATGTCTAAAAATTATAAGAAAAATATCATGATGTATGACATATTTTTAGATTTCTAATGAATATTTATAGTAAAAAATATGACTTGTATAACCCCATTTAAAAATTATTTTAGTAAAATAATACATGTTTGTGACATTTTAATTTTAACATTAAATAAAAAGTTATTAATGTCATTTTCCAACCAAAGTGGCTCCATGGGGTCCCCAAGTTGACCCACAGATTTTATAGGTCGGCCATGAATCATCCAATAAGGGTAGGACATGTGTCACAGACATTTCATATTATTATAACATTTTCTTTACCTTAAATTACACTAATTGCCTTTAATCGCGATTAATAAAACGTAAAAGTTACTATTCACCAAAATATTATTTTAATCTCATTGAACAACATTTTAATTCTTAATGAAAACAATGTATGTCAGATTTTTTAAAATAAAATCACAGATGTGTTAATGTTTCATTTAAATGAAAAATCAGTTTCTTTAACTACCACTTAGTGGTTTCACTATTCATAAAAAATTGATGTTTTTCAGAAAAATACAAAAAATTCACCCTATGATATATTTGATATTCCGAATTAAAAAATGATTTCTATTTTACAGAATTAAAAATATATAATTTGCATTAATTAATTTAATAATTCATTCCCGCTGTCAAAACAAATAGCATTTTTTTAAGAAACAATATCTATTAAAAGATTGACACTAGTTTAAGTCCAATTTCAAAGTTAAATTAATTCTGAAAACCACCATTGGACTAAATTGTAAAAAATATTCCAAATAAACTTTAATCTCAATTATAAATATAATCTATCCATATAAATAAATCAGATTAAAAGGAGGTTTTGAATTAAAATGAATCATTTTCACAAAAAATGATCTTTATCGGAAAAAAATATACACAAAGTAAATTTTGATATCTAGATTCTAAAAAACGATTTTATTTTGTCAAATAAAACATATAAAATTTTCAAAAGTATATTTAAAAAGCGATCTCCATCAAAAGGTAGTTAATCGACCTTTTAAATAATATTACAAGATTTATGCTTCAAATTAAATTCATTTGCATTTTAAGCCTCTAAAATTTATTGGATAAAAGTAAAAAAAATATTTGACAAACATATATAATCATTTTGTAGTTAGTTACGTTCATTCCTGCCATTACAAATGCTAGGCGTAAACTACCATTTAAATTAATATTATTTTATTATTAGAGTACACCGTAAGATTTCAAAGAAACATGTTGTTGCGTATTGGGTACGCCATCGAGCATAGAGTTCCTTTTAAAGTAATATTCAAATTTTATTCACAAATATGGATAAATATGAAAATTTCATATTCTTTATTTACCTTGAGGGTTACATCCTCCCCCCTTTTGGGAATTGCGTCCTCGCAATTTTAATATTGGGCTTGGAATCTTCCATTGAAAATACCAAATCGGAACAAGAGTCGGTAAAACTATCACATTAAAATAATGAAAGTGAATTACAAAGGTCACCCGAGTTAACCCATACTAGGATTCCATGTAGGAAAACATGGATATGGAGGAAAAAAACAAAGGGCCATATTCTGAGGTAGAGTGACAGAAAACATGATTAGGAGATAGTTAACCACAAGAAAATAAAAAACTTGTTATAGGTTAAATGGTATTTGATTCCCGAGTAGGAAAAATTAACAGACAACCTTTTTGTTTTATGTTACTTTTCACTGAGGAATTTATTTATGAGCTTAACTAAAACATAAGGAAACATACTTACTTGTCATGTTGACTTTCGACTTTTACTATATTTCTTACAGTAACACATATTTTCTCCAAAAGACTAGTATTTAGGATGACTTTGTCACATTAAGAGAGCTATAATCAACTTCTAGAGATTCACCTAATCCACAAAAGAGAACTATATACTTCCCATGTCTTTAGACCATAACCAAAACTAAAAACAAAAATTTTAGTATGAGATCAGATAATACCCCAAAAGTATAATCCTTTATAAAAAATCTATTCTTAATCTCCAAAATTTGTCAAATAATACCCAATGTTCAACAATTCTCATTCAATAAACATCTATCCATAAAATTTGTCAATGTAATCAAAACTATGACTGAAACCCAAATCTGTGAAGGATTTAATCACATATTCTTCCAAGATAAACCTTAACATTTATCTCCAAATAACATCAGTTACTCTTAAAGTAGCATAATGAAAAGTAATTAACCTAATCACATATCCTCCATGATGGGTTAATAATTTCCATAGATAACCCAAAATAAACATATTCTAGATTCACAAGATCATCTAACTAAAAAGAATTAGTCAAACTAACCAGGGACTTCACGTAGTCTAGTGGTAGTCGATAAATACCAGTCGCACTTTGGTTGTGGGTTCGATTCCCGTAACTTCGTCAGACACGACAGGTTGTCACACAGGCTACATGTTGTTCTTTTTCCAGAACTACATAATTCTTATAAAATTCCACAAAAAGCAATAAAATCTTCAAAAATAACCATAACATAATTTAACTTCAAATTTATCTCATTTCATTCATATTCCATCATAACATATAGTAACCCATAATTGCCTCAAAAGTAAGGATCATATAATACCTAATTCTTACCTTTATAATTATTACCTGAACATCCATGTCGAGTTGTTTCTCTCGTACATGATCCATTAAGGAATTCACCAAGGTTCAGGTGGTTGATCATGAGTCTTTATAGTTGGTTTAGAATAACCAATAGATTTCTCATTGAATTTCCCATTTCATCCAGCCTCTTAATCAGAGAACCACTACAGTTTCCTTCAAACCCATTGTTATTTTGCTTCCTGCTAGATCCATCTATTTAGTAAAACCAGAAATGTCAGTGGGATTATATCTACAAAATCATTATGTACTAATGAGGAAGATAAACAATAATATATACTTACCCATTCACTTTATCTAAAAACTATTACTCTTTCTGAAATCCTAGCCATTATGGTAATGTCACTTATTCTTAAAGAGTTCCCTAACCTCTAAATTTATCTAAACCGACCTCTGATACCAACTATAAAGCCTCGGACTTAAACATTAATTAATATTAAATTAAATGAATAATTCACATAGATGATATTTTCAGGTTTAGAGTTCTATAGAATTAGGACATAACTATTACATCTCAAATGCTTACAAAGTATACACTTCTACTAATTTTCCATAAAATAAAAACTCTTAAAAAGAAACATGTCTAGTTCCATGTTTTAGATAGCATATCTTTCCTTGATCCCATCCTAAAACTTGTTCATCTTTAAGTCCCATGGAAAACATTTCAAAAACATGGGATGAGAATAAAAACCCCAGTAAAGGATACACAAAGATAGAAAACTGTTAGTTTTTTAAAACAACATGTAAGCCAATAATACTTTATCAAAGTAATACTTTTTAACTTTATTAAGTAGTAAAAAACTCTTCGCTGAATAAAAGATCATTACATACCCTTTTGTAACCAAAAGAATACCATGAAACCCATATAATGAAAACATAACATATAAAGGTAACTTGAGACATTAACATACTTAAATGGAATAACCATACGGTTGACTTCCACGCATATCACATAATGAAATAGCAATATGGCCGACTTCCATACCCAATGAATTGGAGATTATAATGTAACCACTCGTCCTGGTATTCATGGCACCACCCATCATATGGTTTATCACATAACCACCCATCAAATGTCCAAGTACCATTATAAAATCATAACACATAAAACAATTATAAAGGAAAGAAAACATTTCCACATTTCAATCACAATATATCACTTAAATATATTGACATAACAAATCCATTATCAAAACCATTTTCAATACCAAAATAAGTAAAATAGTATACGGTATATATTTACTTTTAAAAATATAATGGCTTGTTGAGGGATCCAAAGATCAAATAATACTCGCGGTGGCCGAAAGGTCGTTGTCACCACATACTTTAAAAAGATACATCATTTTTGTAGTTTAGTAAAACGCTTCGTATAGAAAAAATTCCTTTAGAATAAAATTAGAATTCAAAGGGGTTTATAAACCATATAAAAGAAAGTTGTGTATAAAACAAAATATGCCTTAATGAAAGGAGATTGAGACGATGTCCCTTATAATTTCGATATCCATAGATTAAGGATAATTCAATTACATGATTATGTGTGAAAAATATAAATACACCAAATATAAGTGAATATTAAGTGTAAAACAATCAGAGTTCACTCACACATACTCTTGAAAAAACAAAACCAATGACATAGATATTTAACTCAAGGAAATGAGATTGAGTTATGATTTCCCATACAAGTTCATATAAATTACGTATGAATTTTTCAATGAGATGATTATGTGTAGAAATAGTATATCCACGGAATGGTTTTTGGAAATTACAACATAGAGATTCCACACATATTCTTGGCATAATAAAATCTAGAAGTAGAGGTTTAACTCAATGAATTGAAAGTGGTTTAAGAAAATCCCTTAAAGAAATCCGACAGCCTAACAGTGTCACATTAGAATTCATAAAATGAGATGATGAGAGATAAAAAGGGGTATCTCATAACTTGTACATATAATAAATATCAATAAAGATATATAAGAACATATCCCATCATAATAATATTATAATACCTAACAAAAATAAGTCTTTTAAAATGAGGAGGGTGAAGGCTTCCCTTGCTGAATTAGGAATCTTCTGAAACGTACACCCCATGAAAGAAGGACTATAAAACATTGAGGTAAATACCCATAAATGAAAGTATATTACACATATAGTATAATAATGGGCAGTAACAACACCACTCAAACGAAATGGTGGAAAATGTAGCATAAATCTCACGGGAATAAAAGTGAGATGAAAATCGCCTACGAAAACTCGGCAACATAACGGCGCCACTTAAAGCTTCCAAAAATGGATTTATGAGATAAAATAGAGTCTCTCATAATATGGACATAAAAATTACATAATTATTAATATAAAAGAACATCCCCAAACATATGAAATATGATCTTAAAATAAACAACAAAAAACAGAGTAATTAAAAAGAAAGAGAGAGGTAGGATCCCTTACCTTGTGTCCGACATGAATCGATTGTTCTATAATATCCTAAATAATAAAATTTGGTAAATTTATAATTACATAAGTACCTAATTTAAATATTATTATTCAGTTCATATGACATATTATAATTTTTTAATAATTGATTAATAAAGTGAGTTTATATCAGACGTTTTTGTCGATGTTCGGTACATGAGTAAAAATTGAACTTGTTGGAAAAGAATTTTCCATGTAGTTATAGGTACATCAACTACATAATAGTATTAATGTTTTAAATATCATATATATCCATTAAATATTAATTTTATACTATTCAATAACATTTGGAGATAAAAAATTAAAATCACCATTCATGGAGACGGTAGGTCGTACGTACGCATGAACACTACTTTCATTTTTTTGTCATTTTAATGGAATTAATGTTAAAAGAGAGATATATATATTAAAATTCCAAAATGATATCCATTATTTAGATGTAATATATGACATATATATCCATTATATATATGTACTTATAATAGTACATAACAATTGGAGATAAGAAATGAAATGTACTGTTCATGGAGACGGTAAGCCGTACGTACGCATGAACGCTACATTCATTTATTTGGCACATTAATGGAATTAAAACTAGATGATATATTTATATATTATAATTACATTATAATATATATGTTATATAGATCACATAAGTTCATCAATTTCATTCTTCATACATTCCATGTATTGCATGAACGAGTCACATCACTTGAGGGGGAGGTAGTCCACACTTCCTCAAATGAAATTATCACATTTGCACTACATGCAAAGCATAAATGTATGTATTAAAT
This sequence comes from Viscum album, assembly GCA_963277665.1. Lineage (NCBI taxonomy): Eukaryota > Viridiplantae > Streptophyta > Magnoliopsida > Santalales > Viscaceae > Viscum > Viscum album. The sequence goes on from OY728151.1 coordinate 122,986,906, forward strand.
ATAAGATACAGAATCATATAGAGGAAATAAATATAATATATAATAAATAAATATATTTCCATCACAATGGCCACCATGAGAGGTGGTATGAGAAGATAGAATAATCATCGTTTCGTGAGGCACTAATTCACCATCCTTGGAAACAGTATGTTCTTTATCCATTAGACAGAGGTGTGTGATAGTGTAGCTATAAGAATCCTCATAAAAACATCCATGTATATTGAATATACTGGTGTTGTTAAGAGATAAATAAATAAAAATAGATTAGGGGGATGGTGAAGGAAAATAAAACAAAAGTACACTAGGGAAGATGTTACCTTTAAATCGGGTAACTCTTTTTGATTTGAGCTCAATGGCTTCCTTGGAATGGATTATGACCAAAGTGAGGCTTCTAGAAGTATGATAGGGATTTGGAGAGACAAAATGAGAAGATTTTGTCTGATCCAATGGATTGAGAGGTGTGGGTAAGGAGGTAGAGGTGGGGACTTTTTATAAGAGGAGAGGAGGGGCACTCTTGGAAGGTTATAAACTTTTACTTTATTAAAAAACTATTTTCGGATATTAAAGGTCCAAAAAATATATATTTATAAAATAAGGTGATAAGGTTTCTAAATCCACCCATATAATTGGTTTGTGACAAGTTTAAGAATTATATTTCAACCAATCTTCTCATTTTATTTAAATCATTCATTTACAAGGTAATCAATGCGTCATCACGTTGTCATAAATAAAATAACATATATAATGTCTAAAAATTTTAACAAAAATATCATGATATAGGAAATATTGTTATATTTTTATTGAATATTTATAGTAAAAAATATGACTTGTATAACCCCATGTAAAAATTGTTTTAGTAAAACAATTCATGTTTGTGACATTTTAATTTTATCTTTAAATAAAAAGTTATAAATGTCATTTTCCAACCAAAGAGTCTCCATGGGGTCCCCAATTTGACCCAAGGATTTTCATGGTCAGCCATGACTCATCCAATAATTTTAGGACATGTGTAATGGTCATTTCATATTATTATAACATTTTCTTTACCTTAAATTACACTAATTACCTTTAATTGTGATTAAAAAAACTTAAAAGTTACTATTAACCAAATAATTATTTTAATCTCATTAAACCACAATTTACTTTCTAATGAAAACCATGTATGTCGGATTTTTGAAAATCAAATCACAGATGTGGTAATATTTCATTTAAACGAAAAATCAGTTTCTTTAACTACCACTTAGTAGTTTCACTATTCATAAAAAATTGACGTTTTCAGGAAAATACCAAAAATTCACCCTAAGATATATTTGATATTCAGAATTCAAAAATGATGTCTATTTAACAAAATTCAAAATATATATGTTTCATTAAATTAATTTAATAATTCTTTGTCGTTGCCAAAAAAATAACGTGTTTTTAAAAAATAATATCTATTAAAAGATTGACAGTAGTTTAAGTCCAATTTCTAAGTGAAATTAATTCCAATGAACAAATTTGGATTAAATGGTGAAAATATATTCTAAATACTCTTTAATATTAATTAAAAATATAATATATTCATATAAATAAATCAGATTAAAAGGAGGTTTGGAAATAAAATGAAACATTTTCACTAAAAATGGTCTTTATCGGAAAAATAAAAAATAAATTTACAAAAAGTAAATTTTGATGTCCATATTCTAAAGAAGGATTTTATTTTGTCAAATAAAACATATTAAGTTGTCAAATGTATATATAAAAAGGTATCTCCTTCAAAAGTCAGCTAATCGACGTTTTAAAAAATATTAGAATATTTGTGCTTAAATTGGATTCATTTTCATTTTAAGCCTCTAAAATTTATTGGATAAAATTAAAAAAATATTTGAAAAACATATAAAATCGTTTTTTAGTTAGTCCCGTTCATTCATTCCATTACAACAACTTGGCATTAACTACCAGTTAAATTAATATTATTTTATTATTAGAGTACAATATAAGATTTAAAAGAAACTCGTTATTATGTATTGGGTACTCCATCGAGCATAGTGTTCCATTTAAAGTAATATTAAAATTTTGTTCACAAATATGTATAAATATGAAAATGTCATATTCTTTATTTAACTGGGGTGTTACAGTAATAGTGTCTCATGATTGAGAAGTATGGATATAATTAACTTTAGATATTCGTATTTAGGTATAACACATTAATATTTTAGTTTTCTCTATGTTGAATTAGTTTATTTACAATGTATATTTGATTGTCATTGTGGTGATCAACTATTCTATTCTAGAATAACCAAGATTCTTCCTGATTTCTTAATTTGACAGAGAATTATTTATATAATTATTTATAATTTATTTGTTTATGATTAATATTATTTAATGTTATATTTTACATTTAATTAATTATTCTCTATTTCTATATGATTGTAGACTACAGTCTCCCATAGTAGTACCTTGTACATATACAAAAAATTAATCACCTTTTTGTATGGGGATTCAATCATAAGGTTCTACTTTCCCTAAAACTAGGACACCAATAATTGAATAGGATCTTATGACATCACATCCCTCATTAATTCTGATATCATCTTTTTTTTCATGATGTTTAGGGTTATATTTCATGTCGATGGAACCCTAAAAACTCATAAATCATTCATGTCCGTCTTTTCACCAAAAGTCTTCACCATATTTTTTGTCCTTTGTCCCTAAATGTAGTATTTAGATCCATTTAGAAGAGATAGTTTTTCAACAACATCCACCAATATTTTTATTTAGTTCCATCAAACTAACAAATTACAACACGCCCATATTCTAAATTTATTGTATCCAATTACAGTATAACCAAAAAAACTTTTATAAAACTAATGAAAAAAATAATAAATTTTAACATGTTTATTGGTTGAGTATAATCTTTTGGGATATAATACAAATTTTTTTGGAAGGAACACACTATTCAACAACTACTTGATACATTATCAATGCAATAGAATTTATCTTTCAAATATTATTTTATATTACTGTGGAAAAAACACCACAATTTCATCCCTTGAAAAAATGTACAAAAGGATATGAGGACTATAAACCTTACTTACTACCCTATGTCACAATTCCAACACAACCGTCTCCCAAATGAATCCCCTAATGGTATTCAACTGAAAAATAAAACATGAAATGTAAAATAAGAAAAAAAAAATCTTGGTATAGAATTTTTTCCTACATACCTTAGAGAACACTAAAAACTATTATATTACCACATATACAAAGGATTGGAAAACATGTAATACAAGATCCAATGATCACAATAAATATGAAGTATATAATACATAGTTAAATTTAACATATCAGTAATTGGTACCAAATATACGTTATAAAGGTACGAAAATAGTATAATGGGTAAAATATGTATCAATAATTTATGGTTCACCATATTTTAGATTCATCCCTCTTATATGTAAAGTAATGAATCATTCACTTTAGTCGTTTGCATATTCAATTCCACCAAATAGAAAGTATTGGCAAGAATGAAATATCATAATATGTTTAGCATATTTCATAAAAATTAAAACCATGTTTGGAGGACATTTGTTCCACTCTATTGACAGATATGTGATAAACATATAGGGTTACTCATTTTGGAAAGTGTAATAGTGTGACATGAGAATTATTCAAAATATGAAGAAGATATGATAAGTGTGTTATCACATTATTTCTATAAATAAGAAAACTCAACTATTGATAATGTAGTTATTTATATTCAATACCTTTAATATATATCTATAATAAAAATAAAAAAATTTGGTTCTTGGAAAACATTTCTTACATCTAGATTATGAACATCACATATTCCATTTTCAAGACCCTTTTGTGCAACTTAATATGATCATAATTCATATGAATCTTCAAGATGTGTTCCTAGAGCATTTTTAAGAATGGTTAAGAATCTCATGTTATGTATGGTAATAAAATTTACGAATGGACATCAAAATTTAGAGAAATTAATTGATTCACCACTTTAGTGCATAGAGATCTTTATTGTGCATCATAAAAATAAATGATCTCACAATTATAATTTTTTTATCACAAAATATGGACATTATGTATAAAGTTGGCATATTTGGGTTTTATTATTCCCTCACACATTGAACCCCCATGAGAGTGAACACAACCTATGATTGTTTCATAATATTTTGAAAACAAACTTATCAAATAGACTTGTTTATTAATGAATTATAAAATAATATTGAATTATATTTCATATAATTCTGGATATCCACACCCATACCTCAAACAACAATTGTAGTTCCCAACTCAGCCAATTCACCTATATGCGCAATGTGTTCATATCTCCCCAAAGTGTAATTTATAAATCTAGTAGAACCATTTACCATAGTTTCTACCCCCACTAGGATGGGATCACTATTCACTCTTGTATTACCAATATATAAACCATATTATAGGTCACCTATAATGGTTCAACAAACTGATTTCATCAAAATTCAATACCTAACCCTAATGCGTTGTTTTCAACGAATCCTATTCCCCGATGAAGTTGTTTTAACAACACTCATACATGGGATCATCCATTACCCTATTTACCTAAATCTCCATACCAAGATTTTCCTATTAGGATTATATCTGAAAAATTTACCAACTTCACCTGTCGATATGAAATATAAGGATTTTCTTGGAGATGTCCCAATCCAAAATATATAGAATCTCCCATCACCTAGTATTATTTGATGTATTACCTTAAATTATTATACACAATGTTCTTATATTCATAGACATAGATGGATAAAATAAACCATCACACACATTCATCATTGTTATTGAGCAACTAATTATATGGAACAAAACAATGTGGGTTTTGATTCACTAATTGAGAAATATATGAGTCCCATTTTATTGGCCTAATACCTACATAGATACACTTTAAACATCCCCTAATTTTATATTTCTTACTCGATAGAGAAAAATACTCTAGTTCATCACAATATAGCTTTAAATAATACAACAATAAAATCATTGGTTAATATTATAAAAAATATTATTCCTTTATGTTTTTTCCATTAAGATTCATCAATACGAATCAATCAATTTTAAAAATAGATAATTGGTATTATTACTTGGAATAATTTATTTAATATTATTAAATAAAAAATATATCCCTTTAACACACAATAATCCCCCGTATATGATGATATGACCTATCATCTGCTAAATTTTTACATCTTCACCTAGAGAAAGTATTCCCATTAGACATATTATAAAAAAATATAAAACATGTGTGTTGTGTCATACATCAATTAACCAAGGTGTGGTTTTGTTATCATTAACCAAAATAATTCATGTATCCTCCAAGAATCATGCAATGCATCCATTTCATTATTAATGATGAAATTAATTTTATTTTTAAAATTTATTCTTGGTTATAAATTATTATAGTCCAAACATTCTTTTATATTTTATCTTTAACAGTTTCCCTCTTTAGGTTTATGGACAACGCGTTAAACTATTTAAGACACTATTAATTTTAAATTATTCCAATTAATTACCTATTTCAAACAAAATGAACTAATAACATAATGACTGATACTGGATAGTATCATTCATTTAAATTAACTTATGTATGTTATACTCTTATTAAGAAACAAAAAAAATGTTTTACTAATTATTAAATAAACTATCAAACATCATACAATTATGAAAACATCAATATAATCCCCCACACATGGAATCTAATACTAAAATAATCCATCCCTCTTTTCCCATACAAATCCATCATGGTCAATGAACCAAATTTTATTTTCAACATTATTGGTAGATGAAACACTTCAATTACTCTATAACGAATATGAAAAATTGATAGTGTATATAGTTACATATTCAAAAATAATAAAATCATATATAAATGAAATTCAAAAGTTACCCTATTCATTTTAATAATGTCACATGTAATTTAATTTATTTTTTTATCAAATACATGATCTTTCAAATATAAATTAGTCTATTTTATTAGGGTTGATCAATTTACACTATGAGTTATTTCATATACTTGAATTTTATATTTTTTATATTATTATTATCGATTCAATTTTACATAATAATCATATTCAACTATTCAATGATAATGCATTGAATATCCATTAAGGATATAAATTTGAGATATCTTACATCAATCTCTAGGACATATTAATATAATTAAGTGTAAAATCTTTAATGATATCTATTTATTATGATAAAATATTTAATAACTCCTCAAAACATTCGTATATCATCCTAAATATAATTATTTTAGTTGAAATAACTTAAAATTATTTCCTTAGTGTCTTCATTAAGATATCTTATATATGCTATAAAACTATAAATTTATCATCCATGACTTTTGTTACATCTTGATAGATATTCAAAGACTTTGTGCACAATGTATTTAAGGTTTTTAAATGCACCACCATCATTTATAAAATATTTTATCATACCTACCCAAAAAATTAATCATCTTAATAAATATATAACTCATTATGATATTCTTTAGTGAGGACTCCTATTAATATGTAAACAACAAATACTATACATAAAAATAATTTTTTTCTAAGACAACATATGTGTATAATGCTTCATACTTATTATCCATACTTTAATGTATTTTAAATAAATGATAAAAAAAATATAATTTGGTTTATTATTTATTTTAAAATTATATAATTGAGAAAACAGTACTTACAACTAATATTCACTTTGATACTAGTTGTTTGAATTCACTTATGGAAGATAATCATAGATGAGGTGAGTCAAGGAATACTAATATTAAAAATTTCAAAATGTTCTCCATTTTCAGTTAATCATATCCTTATAATAACATAGGATATACCATCTTCTAATATGTTATTGGTAATCAAAATAGTGGCTAATAAACTTTATATTACATGATTTTCACACTGTTATCACTATCCAAGGTTAATACTCTCAGAGATGAATTAGTGTTATAAAATAAAAAAACATTCTAATTTAACAAATCATATAGGATTCACTACCCATCATGGTATAAAAGACTTGTAATGAAAATTTCTATTCATTATAATAATGTTTCCTCCCTAACTAATTAAATTAAATAATATAGTTAATTGAATAATGATATGTATATTGTTATAATGTGTTCAACATCATATTGATTCATCTACAGATTATAGAATATATAATTCTTATCCATATAAATAATCACTTCCTTTTCCCTCCTTTAGTAAGATATATAATAGATAAATGATTTATTTACTTCTTTTACATAGGGTTTTTATATTCATAATACACAGATACTACTCTCTATATTTACCCTCTCTCTATTTTTCGTGAATAATTGTTTACAGATAATATAATCTTTTGTCAAAAAACATATTAAAATGGATCCTAAATAAATTATTATTTATTATACCATCCGACCATGATATAGGGCTCTAAAATATCATTCATAATATTATATTAATATATTTTGAAATCGTTTATTAAAAAAATACACACATTATACTTTTATTTCAATTAATATTCAATATTAATTTTTTTATAATGAAAAGAGAATGGTTACATTTTTCCACAAAAAAAATCAATTACAATCATGTATTAAATTTATAAATCTACTGAAATAATTTCAAATTATATATTGATGATTATTATTTCAATAAAATTTATAATTTATATATAAAATATACATTGTTTTGGTCACACATTACTATGGTTTTGTTTTTTATAATCATCATATTTGGAAGTTTTCCACCATGAAATTTTTTTCATACAATATTTATATGTAACACCGAATTATTTTATTATTTTTTACTGGGCTAAATACATTTATTCACATGAAACACCAAAAAAAATCAAAATATCATTGAAACAAAATATTAAATCTGACGATTACGGAAAAAAAATATATTCTGAGAATGTAAAATAAAACATAATAAAGAAATGTAGACGTGTAGTAAATATTAAATTAAATATGAATATGATGAAAATGTAATCCTTATCCCTATGGTTTGTGTTAAAGATTTGTACCTCAATCATTACTATGTAAATAAGGTATATTTTTTAAATAATATAGATATATTAGTAAATATTTTTATAAATAGATTAAATGATTTTAGTGATGACATATATATGAATGAAATCCAACCATAAGGATGTTGTTTTTAGAAATACACATGAAAATCAAGAATAGGCCCCTTATTCCCCTCACATTCAATCTATTATTAACATCACATCTATTTCATTGGTATCTATTAAGGTGGATCCTCCCTCCTTACTAGCTAGTGGGCCTCCTTAATCTTCCATTCCTCATTTTGATGAAGCATTCCTAACTCCTAGAGCTGAGTTTCTCCCCAACCAGGCCTTTATAGGTGCTCACATTAGCCCTTCTCAGAATTAAAGTAATTCTTCAACCTTCATATCCTCCTCCCATATCCATTCCACACATTTTTGACAACACCTTGGATCAATTTATATTGTGGATTGTGATGTGGTCCCTGATTATTGTCCTCCCAAATACAGTTTTCATTGTGGATTTGGATATTCATAAGTTAACAAGAGTGGTGATGTTTGACCTAGAAAGAAAAATAATTCCTCTATTCTACAACATAGTTAAATATTGAGAGTTGAAATTTTTTGTGAGGTTCTCAATGCTAAATTTTATGTCCATAAGTGTTGTTCTATCATCTTCGAATTATTTTCTAGTGGCATGGTCATAGAGTTCCAAAATATGTGTTAGGTAGAGATTAAACCACATCAGGTGGTCAGTAGGGGTTCACTCCTACCACGATTCTCCTTAGAAAGTAGGGTTTCTCACTCTCTAGGACATTTCCCTCCCCTTTCGCAATTATTTTTTTCCTATGACACATTATATGAAAATTATGTTATTTTCTATCTTCATATGATCATACTCTTCGGTTTCTTGCTTACTCTATAGAAAACATCTTTTTTGAGGTGTATATAACCTTACCACATCCAAATAACATATTCATTCATGTTGGAAAATACTTATTATATTTTTATATGATATTTCCCTCCTCCCCATCTCATTTATATCTAGGAATTGAGCATCCAGGGAACTATTACATATCATACAAGATTAAAAGTATCAATTTCAAGGAACTCCCATACTTTTAGTTTATATATAGGTGCTCCTTCCATGCCCATGATCAATGATTCCTAGGCCATCTAGGATACTCTTACCTTAGTATCTCTTCCTTGGGTAATGGATACTAGATCATGGTTAGACAAATAATCAGATTCCTCTTACTTCTTTGATGATTCCCCTCCCATACTCCATAGAATCCTTCATATTAAATGTTCTTCAATGCATCATATTCATCAAATGGACTACTGATCTCTTTTTCAGATGCTTTATGTAATTTTTTTCTCTATATCCTATATGGTGAGGAATTTAGATTCATCATGTCAATATAGTGGATGAGGTAAGAGATTCACAATCTAAATTATTATTCATTTCGATATAGGATTCCCTAAATAGATATAATATTCATTTAAGTATGTAATAATTCCATCTATTAAATTAATTGGATTGGGTAAGAGTAATATAAGTGGAGAGGACATCACCTGAACCTAGTAAAGAGTGTCATAAAAAATTCATAACTATTCATAGAGGAAATAAAATTCCATATACACAAGTCTATATATCCATAGGAGGAGTCTACAAATGGGATACTTAGTTTCATATGGTTCATATAAAACACTTTGTGAAGGTTATTTATAGTATTATTAATCTGATTAATAACTGGATGAATTAGATATATTCATTTTAATGATTAATAAATCTCATTAACAATATCATTTCATTTCTATATGTGTGTATCCATGATGTTGTAAAGTTATCAAATATTATCATTGGTGACATCAATAATATTATGAATTCATTTATATGGTATTATCACATGGAGGTTGATAGAAATATAATATTTAATATAAGTTGGATAAGGTGATGAATGATGTTGGTATCAATTTGAGGATCATATTTGATGTGGTGAACTATTTTCATGCAATGTTTGAGTGGGTGGTTTTGAAATACCAGAAATTATGGAAGATTTCATCATTAAAACTATTGGAATGAAAACGTTTATATAAAGGGGAAATCATTTTCCCAATGAAAAAATTATTAACAACAAATCGCTAATTTAAAATACCATACATGATAGATCATCAGTTAGGATGATAGGAGCATATAATTACTCTATTGGGTGGGAACCATGTTGGGTTTCCCATGGTCCCCTACACTAAAATGACATATAGAGAAGTGATAAACTATCATATATTTATCCAATCCATTATTAATAATAACAACATGAAATATCTAACTATTAAAATAAATCTATTGAACATGAAAAATGAATTTCATTTATTCATAAATACAGACCTTTTATATTAAGGATTATCATATGGTTTCTCAAGTATCTCATATACTAGATAGTTGGGATTATTTTATTTTATGAAAATATATCCCCATTGATATTCAAAATTATTTCCTGGTTCATTATAAATTATTATTTATCCACAGATAAGTAGTTCAAAGAAAATATAATAATCCTAGAATTTATGTGAACTTGTTTCAAGAAACCTTGTGAAGAATTTATGTGCCACTTTGTTTTGATGTCAAGTGGGAAAAGTACTTATAGATTTATTTTAAAAAATTAACAGGTCTCGAATCTAAGGAGTTATCTGGTGAGATGTTCCTCTTACAATAGTTCCAACACATGGTATAAAATAATCATATAAAGAAGGTATATTTTATCATTATGGTTGCAATATGATGCAGTATTTGGAATAAGAGAAATAATTACCAACATCAATGGATTGAATTCATAGGGTTGGATATCATTTTCAAGACTATAAATATCGAAAAAAAAACCAGCCTTTGCATCTAAAAAAATGAATCACCCTCTTTAGGATAATAAATTCCCATCAGTATATCCTCCTCTCTCACATACATGTCTTTTCCACAATGTCAGTGGATATGTTGGAACTCCAATGACAGCATAAACAAGATTAAAATTGATGGATCCTATAATTTATATATAATGTGGGGTAAAGGAATCATCCAAAATCCAAGAGGATATGTTTTCCATTCCTTCACAACATTAATTTGGAGTTCTTATTCTCTCATAGTCGAGGAAATATCCATTTATTGATCTATTGATCTTTATTGTCATAATAACAATAAGTTGGCTACATTGTGGACAGACTCTATACCCATACTTAACTATTTCCAGGGATATATCTCCATCCTACATTCATGATCTTATCAATTTCAATGATTCAACACTCTCATCAATAACATTATTGAAATATATCACACATAGTGTCTGTGGGGGAGGGGTAATCCTGCTAAATTTCATCCATCTAGGGCCCTACAACAAGTACTTTTCCATGCTTTTTATGTTATGGTATCCCTTACCACAGATGGGGTGTCACTTGTTATAGTCCATTCACCTAGGATACACTAAATCATACCCACATCACCAATCATGATTAATTTTTATACTTCTTAATTGGTATTGTTTTTGTCTTTCCATTGTCATTAATAAAAAATTATCATTTAGTGTGAGAGATCCATCTATCGAGATGTCTATTCCTATAGAAATTTTTCCATTCAATTTATCTAAATATAAAATATATATATATGGTCATATTAAAATATCATAATTGAATTTATATTTTTTAAATTATTTTACTTATAATGATTTTCATTGGATTTGTAAATTTGATAAGTTTTTTAATTGAAAATAATGTAATTCCTAAATAATAATATAATTATTGAATAAAATGAAATGATAGTATTTAATTAATTCATTATAAAAATTATACACTTATGAATTATTATTGTAATTAAATATATATTTAATTAATTTAAATATTCAAAAAATCATATCAATTAAATGAAAAAAATTGCACACTAAGAAAATGAATAAATATATTTAATTAGTGTAGTTATAATTATTTAATGTTTAAAAAAATATTTTTCATACAACACTTTTTCCATAATTATTGTCAGTTTTATTAAAATTAAAATAAATTTATCTCATCCAAAAAAGGAATATATTAAAAAATATATATATTAACACTTTATAAAAAGAAATTATTGGAAATAATAAAAATAACATGTAATGTTTTAGATGTTATTTTCTAATAACAATAGTTTTTCATCTATATATATATATTCTATTAAAATATAAATATATCATATCATAAAGTTGAAATTGAATAAATATGTACCAAATTTTTTATAATCAAGTAAAAATAATGTTGGAGGGATCTTCTTATATTTTTTGGAATAAAAATAAATACCACCCTAAATATGAAATGAGTGCTAAAATGGGTTATCTTTCAGAGTGTCAATTTTGTTAAATTAACATGGAAGATGGAACATTGTTATTTTCTAAATTGATTATAACCTACTTTACCAAACTTTAATTAAAATATCACCTATATTTAATTTGATACCATATGTACCGTCACTTGACATTAGGTTCATGTATTTTTCCCACATTTTTATTTTTAAAAGGATATATCTTAAATCCACTCAATCAAATGCTATTAAACAAATTTCATCTAGAATAAATGCTTTTTTATATCTCATAAAATCCTCATACACTTTTAAAATCAGATATTTTAAAAAATAATGCATAAATCCTTCATTCTGAAGGATTTCTTCATGAGAAAATTAAATTTCATCAAAGTTAGTAACAAGTTCTTCGGAATTCATTCATTTTTTTATTCATATATATTATTCTTAAAACACATTTTATATTTTAATGATATTATATTAACATATTTATTATTTTTATAATGTAACACTACTATTATTTAATTCATACTCCACATTCAGTAATATAACACATTCTTATATGGGTCGGTTTAAACACCTTCATGAACGATTATATATTATAATAATTTCACCATAAAATGATCAAAATTAATAATGGTAACATAAGATATTAAGGACAAATATATCTTATTAATATGTCTCTATAAGTAAAAAATAAAAACAAATGATTATATTGAAGTAAATCATGATTATCAGTATATTACCCAAAAAATGATCATAACAAATTCCATTCTCGCAAACCACACCCCCCTGCCAAATTTTAATCAAATAAACATAATGCTACATAAATAAATTAAATAAAATTTCTTCAATAAATATTATAATATTGTAATTTTTACTTTTTATAAATTAATTGGGTCTACTATCTCCATTACAAAACATGTATAAAATAATAAAAATTAATATCATCTGATTATAAAAATAAATATAAAATAACTATTTAATGTGTAATAAATGAATTTAATTGAGAAATATAAAACTGAAATTAGTATGAATGGGGTTTTAGAATAAATGAGTAATATATTTATGTTTTTTATAAAATAGGATAAATCTTTTATTTATATGTTATTAGTAAAAGATAAGGGTTCTCTTTCAAATCAATATTTTAATTTGAAAATTTTATTACAAAATTTAATTTTAGGGAGATTGTATGATATTTGTCTCTAAAACAAAATTTATTTCATTATCCTCTATTATTCATAATTTTGACATGTCGTATTACCAATTCACCTCCCCTACTTGTCATCATTTACCAAATGTAATGCTTGGAAGATATACTATCCTTAACTTTTATTTTCTATCATGAATAATTCCATTCCATTACAATATTAATTATTTTTTTATCGATGTCCTGATATAGACCAATATGATTTATTATGGTCCTCTTAAATTTATGTGATTTTATTTTTAAAATTTGTATTTTATTTATAATTTTTTAATGGTTGTTTTTTAAAACAGTTGACATTATTTACTAACTATGAATGGAATATATTTTTTAATCTTTTTCCATCATGATTTATTTTGCGGATTTCATTTTTAGATTCCATCAGAAAAATAAGTCAAAAAAATTTCATTTTTTACAAATGAAATTTTTATTCCATTTTTTATAAATTTTTTTAAAGAATGATTTAAAACAAAAAAATTGTTTTTCCTCCTTCTTCTGTGAGAATTTTAATTCCTTTATACAATTGTTTTTCATCTATCATAAAATCCTTTTTAATGAATTTTTATTCACTAAGAGTATTATTTAATGAAACCACCCACCTTCTATAATTATATGAATTATGATAATGTTTTATGTATGCTTTCATGAAACATATTATGTTTTCATTACTTAATCAAGGTATTGTAAAATTATAGGTATTTTTGAGGTCTTATGTCACATATATGTGTGGTATATCATTATAGGATGGTTTTTCATATTATATACCTCTAATTAATTGGGTAATTTTTAATATCTTAAAATATTATGATGAGATAATGGTTTTCATACTATGTTCATTATATTACAGAATGTGGTTGTTTATCCAAAGAAAACTATGCTATCTAAAGGTAGTTAGTGAATCCCAATATGATGAGAATGTCTCAATGTTAGTATTGAAATATGATATTATTGATATGCTGATTTTTGTGTCATGTTATTATGTTAGTAAATGTGAAAATGATATGTTCTCATGTATCACACACTAATAACTCGTGTCTTATATAACATTAAAATCCATATTATATAACACTTTATATATGGAATATGATATATCATGTATGATTCTATTATGTTAGGTAAATTATAATTGATAGTGTTACCATACATATATTTTGTTTTTATACTCTGTTATGATAAATAGTTGACACCTCTTATGGTAACCCATAATGAGGATATGATCAGAAAATTTCATATGTATCTATTCCCAAGGTTATGAATTAGAATTTAATATATGATATAAGGGTATCAGGTAAGAATATTCATTATGAGATATGTTGAATATTTTGAAAAATAATTTTCACATATATCTAATCACAAAAAGGCATTGAACCTTCAGGTTCATCAGTGTTATGTATTAATAGATATAATTATTAATCATATAAAATTATATATAATTTATTTCTAAATATAATGGGTCATATAAGTAGGTATCATAGTGGTGTTCTATTTTTTATTAAGGATTGTGATTATAAATAATTTATGAAAACCCACGTGATAAAAATAAATAGAGAAAAATATCCCAACTCATAGTAATTTTATAAGTGTGCATGTTACTATAAATGGAAACCCATTCTTGATAATAGTTAACAGATGAAGGGTATATCAATGATTCACCTCGGTGTAATAACCCTAAAATTGTTGGTTCAATATTAACTTGAATTTTACATTGTGGAAAAAAGGCATACTTTCACATTTGTATTGACACTCATAAGGGATATGTTGTGGTTAATAAATATGTTATTTTTGAACCATTATATTGTATAAAAGAACAGTACATAAAACAACATATTTAGAACAAAAATTGAGTTAGTTTGAAATTAAAATGAAATTAATTAAATGAATGATTAATAATTTATAAACCATAAGTTTGATCTTCCGTTTCATAATTTTTCATAATGTAACTATTATTTCATGACACTCACAATAAACATTTATTAAAACTAAATGGATGGAACAAGGATGAATCATGATTCCAAAACCACTAAATTTTCCTGCCAAACATACAATATGCTGATAGTAAGAATAAAGTCCCTAATGAGTACATGTAACAGGAAATAACTCCTAGGAACTAGCTTTCTCTGGGTCCTAGGTACCTCGTATCTCGGTGAATCTAACTATAATAATATCCATTGTAGTGAACATGATCCACTATTAGGGAGAATACCCACAAAATAGTGTTACCACATCATCATCATCATAATCATTATAGTTTAGTTAGTGTTTTCACTCGTTAGACATGCTATGTGAAACTCGGGCCACTCCCCACGAGATCACTAGCATACAAGTACAAGTCTACCCACCTAGATACCTAGTATTTCTTTATAGATCTCAAGAAAGTTCCAAAAGACATAAAATAACATTTTCACATTCAAATATTTTATCCAAATCCCACACATGTTAAATATCCCACAATCATGTCCATTAATCCCATTTCTCATTCAAATTCATCTTGAAACCATACTCACACCAAAACTTCCGGCAACCTGATTCATATCTCATTAAAAATTCAATTAATCCTTTAAGAAATTTTATAAAATTGGTTGATTCTTTTTAATATCACATAATATCCCTTAAATAAAAAATGGACTATTTTAAAAATATACAACCTCCCAAACAGTACATAAACATCATTTTCACTAATTGTGTAACACAATAACCGATTATCAATTTTCATAAAACACTTTCAAAAAGCATGGAAAAGATTTGTAGCTAAAACCCATTCAAAAACCCTCTTTTAAACCCAAAATCACATCAAAAACATACCAGAGAAGAGTTGGAATCTGAAAAAACATTTTATAAAAATCATTCATATGTTATAAAATAAACCCAAAAATTACCATAGGAGTTACACAATGAAAACAAACAATATAAATCAAAAGTGAAACTATAAAATTAACTGATTAAAACACACCATCAAAAATGTTTTCCTCACATTTAAAAGAAATTTAAGAAAATTCAAAATAATTAAATAAAGAAAGCTAACTCATCAAGAGATTATCACACATGGAATCACAAACCTTTTGTGTCAAAAACCCCAATTCATTTTGTGAAACATCACCCTCACCACTGTCGCACCCCAATGGAGTGAATTTGATCCCTAGGTCACAATATTAGAACAAAAAAACACCAAATAAAACCATAGGTAAAAAATAGCTTTTGGACATTTTATAACCTCATGAAAAGTGGAGAAACCGCTTAGGAAATGAGGGGAACATGAAAAAAAAACCCACCTACTTATGATATCTTGAATAAAACGACTTATATACAGCAGTAGCTAAATTTTCAAAAATACAAAATTGGAATTTAGGATATAATAATTTTGACATGGTCATATAGGAACAATAATGTTGGGTAAAGAGTAAAAATTGAAGGAGTTATGGAAGAAACAATTTACCTCTTCAAACATGGATGATTTGAGAAATACATAGAAGTTTCACCCTAATTTGCAATGAATATGTGCTACAGATAGAGTGATGATAGCATTGGGGAGCACCTTGGGTAAGTAGGATTGGGTGAGGGTTGGAATCACTGAAAAAACCATAAAAATGGAATGAGATATTATATAATAAAAAATTAATTAAAAGATGGAATAGGGATTTTGGGCAAGGCCAGTACCCTAATAAAAAACCAAAATCCATCATGATTTTGAATTCTTATGAAGTCCAAATGGATATGGTGGTTTTAATATAATAGGGGATGAATATTGGGAAATATAATATATATAAATTTTTTAAAGATGAAAGAATTATAAAATAAACAAAATTGGTTTTTAACTCCTGAAATGGGCTCATGGTTTAGACTAAATTGTGAAAACTAAACCTTTCATCGATGAATGTATGGGAAACACCCACAATAAAGAAATAATGTAAATTAAATAAAAAAATATTTTTAAATTATTCATTTATGTGACAATTATCCCAACGATAAATCTTTCCATCCTTGTAAAGCCACAATAAGTCCTAAAGAAAAATCTAAACCCAACTGAATGGACGAAATGCACTCCATTGCCATTCTATGCCCCCAAAGTCCAAAACAACTCCAGTGATCAATTAAAAAATGAATAATCTCAAAAAGAAAACATAAACCACTTTCCTGAAATAATAAATCACATTTATAATTTATCTAAAAACAAAACTCCTCAAACACAATCTGAAAAACACTCAAGAAATTTAACCAAATGAACAACAACATCAATCAAGGATACAATTAACTTACATTAACAAACCCATTGAGTTATCTCCATTTCCAAAATTTATCCAATGAATATGATGGTAGTTAGATATCTCCGAACAAGAATACCTACCACCATGCCAAGACCACGGAAAATCTGAGTTACCAGTATGAGGATAAAACAATGGGCTCCCCACCATAAGAGGGAACATAAATTTTCTCGAGACATAATCAAACACTGATAGGTGGATGCCTAAACGGGCTCTCCTGTACAAGGGTAGAATTCCAAAAGAAAATATATGAGACTCATATTTATTCTCACCACCATAAAAATCAACCATATAAACCGAAAATTATGTACTGGTACAAGAGGACCATAAAATATTACGATTTGGGATGGTCGCACGGTTAGTCCGCAATGTTTAAAAAACAGTGTGCTAACCATGGGAATCCTTCTAACTACATGGTTTTCTAGGGAACGGTAACTACTTACCATGAAAAAACCATGAACCCAAACTATCTATCAAAATTTCAATCATTTCTTGAAAAACTCAATGGAATCCAATGGGGGGAAGAATAAAATTAGTCAATAACATGGGCATGATTACATCCTCCTCTTTCCACTGAAAGTGAATAAAAGAAGAAAGATGATGATACAACATGTTTAAAAATTTCCCATATTTCATTATGAGGACAATAAATTGACCAAAGGCTTGATCGACCTTGGTATTTCCCAACACTAAGCCCCAGCGTCACTCCAGGACCTATAGCTGGAGCTCAAATTATTGAAGCATCTTCAACCTCAGTGTTATTCTTTGGAATCACCCCAGAACATAACTTCTTCATTCGGTGCCATGATAACTATAACCTGATCCCAAATGGGTTCACCATGTCATAACTCATTCCAAACTCCCTTAACCCAAACCCAACATTTATAAAAAACAAGTGATTTTAAGGCATTCACACATCACCCCTTGTTTCTTCACCTGATACACAGAAGGAGGAAAGGAAATATAAAAACAGCTTCCTATAATTAATGGTTTTGAAAGATCTCCCAAATGTAGACACACTTATGAAAAAATGAAGACTCTCAAAAGATTTTATCACGTAACCTTTAAAATCTAATGAGCACATGACATTCCCAAGCTTCATCAAACATGACCATTGCCACTGATATAAACAATATAAGGGAAGGAACATTATTTCAGGTCCCCAAACCACACAAAATTTACAAAAGTGGACATAATAGCCACTCATGGCCAGATTTCCTACACTATTGATTTTACATGAATCCCTTCTTCTAATAGACTATAATGGACACAGAGGCCCTCTTTGGCACCATCCACATTAACAACCCCATAATACATTCACCTTCGAGGAATCAGGTAACTTACGATACTATAGTATTTTTAAACCATCCACAAGAACTCTCCCACTACAAGAGGATCCATGATACCAATAAATGAAATGTTGTACACTCAGTATACAAATCTACAGAAAAATATTCCTTATATTGATCAACTGGAGGTTCATCCAACAGCGAAACAATCTCTGTTGCACTTCATTTATTCATTTACTCATAGTGGGGGTATACCCTATCAAACGAGAGAACCTGAGGACCATACCAAGCTGGTCCATTGGTCAAAAAAAAATAACTATTCACAACAGAACACATGAGGGCAGACACCACAATGGCCTCCCAATCATTTCTCAGAAGGGATCACTAACCAGCCCTTTAATCCAACATATCGACCAAACGCAAACTAAAAAAACCATTCACACATGAGGGGTTCTTGGAATCAAAACATCCCACAACAACAAAATTTCCAAAAACACATAAGACACGCAATCCCAAAATAGTCATCAAGACATCATGTTTTCCAATAAAATCATCTCTTTGAAAAAAACGGTTCGACAATTAGGGTATCCCTCAATGGTACATGAGAGGCCTCATAAATGCAGGTTTCTATGATACACCAAAAACCCTACTCATATCCATCCCATCACTATTCCAATCATTAAACTTACCATCCATCATCCCTTGTAACTCTATGCATATGGTCGCCCATGGAAATACCAATGGTTATATCAAAAATTATTTCCACATTCCAAAACCAAAATAGTCAACCTATACTTACTTTTTTCTCAAGACCACTAAAATTGAAATCAAAATCCCTATTTATATCTAATAAGAAAATCTTGGAAGGACCCATTATTCAAATAAAAACTCATATTCAATTACTAATCATTAATTTCAAAACATTTAATCATTTTTTAAAACACATATAATTTCAAGACAAACTCAATTTCATAAATACCTATAAAATTGGGAACTAAACTCTTTTCATTTTTAAATAGGATTAAAATATTTTATAAAACTTTTCAACTGATATTTAGTTACCAAATAAATTACCATTTCCAAACTCCAAACATGACCTCTAAATCCTTCAATCCCATTAAAACACCTTTCAATCATTTAGATAATCGTATTGGAAAAACATTTTCAAACTGATATTTAATATAGTTCCTGCTTTCAAAAGTGATGTAAACACATGAATATCCGTTTCAAAAAAATTATGAAAATTCATTTCTACAATTTTAGAAATCAATCCACACCCTCTTTGTTAGAAAATCATTAAATAAAAACATTACTCTTCTTAAAGCCAAGTCATTTATTCTTTAAAACCAAACTTCAATGATTCCAAAATGAAGAGACATGAGACAATGCGAGGATAAACTAGTTTTGGTGGGTGACTTGGACATATGTTCGACATCCATATGACAATAAAATCACCATAACAGGGATTTTTCTTGGGAAATATCCCCATCTCCACATGGAATTCTAGGCCATGCGAGCTCACTAAGACCATTAGCCCAACTATCTTATCATTTACCAAAATCATCATCATACCATGAAAACAAAAATACTCAGATATAATTAAACATACACTGGAAGCTTGAATCACATCACGAGGTGTGCTATCCAGTCACTACAATCAAAATTTCATTATCAAGCCCCCACAATCCTTACTCTAGAAAATCCCTACTCTTCCACTAATAACATGACCTAAAGAGATAGAATGTCTTTCAATACCATTCGGCCACAAAACGAATCTAGTCTCCATCAAACAAGGCACCCAACACAGTCCACATAATGGATTGTAGAGTGTTTCTGATACCCACGGGCTGTCACATGTTTTTGAGGATCACAAAATGGAATTTAAAAATCATTTAACCATGTTTATAAACAAAAACAAACAAACAAATCCAATATAAAAAATATTAATTTTAAAAAACAAACAATCTTTTAAAAAAATTCATGATTGAATGACATAATTTAAACAATTCTTAGAAGACTATAATAAATGAACAAACCCAAAATAGATAGACAAGGAACCTCCTTGTGGAAAGTTTCACCATCCTCAAGCAATCTCAAAAATACTGCAACACGAAGGAATTCTAAAAACCCGAACCATTGGCATAAAAAGATTAACCCAAACCTACGACAAAAATAACAAGTCTACTTACACAAACGGTTGTTTGTAGGGTGTGAGAAAAATCTGATACGGATTCCATGTGATAAGCATTATATGATGAATGGATTTCAGGTTTTCATAAACATGAGATGTTATTACGAATGTTAATGACATGCAACATTAACTAAATCTGGTTTTCAAGTGGGAAACAATAAAGAATAAACACAATAAAATAGATTTACAAAGATAATGAATATTAGATGCATAAATATATATAGATGACGGTAAGAATAATGTATCTAATGATCAAAATAAATGTGAAATTACCATAAGGAACTATCTCTTTCTGGGTCCCTAGTACAACATATCTCGGTAAAAGTAACCATACAAATATTTGTTCTTGGGAACATGAGCCACTAGTATGGATCATACTCAAAACATAGTGGTTACCTATCATCATCATCATAATAGTCATAGTTTAGTTAGTGTTTTCATCAGAAATCATGCTACGTGAAACTAGGGAAAAATCCCATAGGATCACAAGCATAATAGTACATGTGCACCCACCGAGATACCCGGGTTTTCTTTCTAGTGCTCAAACAAGTTCCAGAAGCCATTAAATACCATTTTGATATTAAAATATCATGTCCACATCCCAAGAACACCCAAAATACCATTCACATGTCACATAATCCCATTTCTCATTAAAATTATTTTTGAATCCATACTCACACCAAAACTGCTCGTAAAATGTTTCATATCACTTTCAGAATTAGATAATTTTTTTATGAAACATAATAAAATTTGTCCAATATGTTAAAAATCACACAACAACCCATTAAGAAAATGGACCATTATTAAAACATAAACCCACCCAAACTATAGATAAACATCATTTGTACACTTTGTGTAACTCAATTATCAATTTACTATTTTTTAAAAAATATTTCTAGAACCATGAAAAGGTTTTTCTCCTAAAACCCAATCCAAACCCCTCTACTAAAACCAAAACCACACCAATACCCTAAACAATATGAATTTGAATCCCAAAAAACATTTAATAAGCCACATACATATGTTATAAAATAAACCCAAATATTACCACATGAGTTACACAAGGAAAAATCCAATTTGAAGTAAAAGTGAAACTATAAAATTAACTGCATAAAAAAATCCATCATAAATGGTTTTCTATTAATGATAAAAATATAATTAATATTCATAATAATTATATAATTAAATCTAACATATTAATAAATTACCACACATTGAATCACCTACATTTTTCGTTAAAATCCCCAATTTGTTGTGTGAAACGTTAACTGCACAACCGACGCCCCATAAGGGATTGAATTCGAGCCCTAGTTCACAATATTTGAAAAATAAGAGACCAAATAATCCCCTAGGTAGGAGAGAATGCTTATAGGCATTTAATAACCTAGTGAAAAGTGGATGAAACCCTATAGAAATGGGAGGAACATGAGAGAAAAACCCACTAACATGATATATCATGAATAAAATTACACAAATACACCAATAAATGAATTTCAAAGCAACTAAAAATTCAAGTGAGGTTCAAATAAATCTATGGAGGCCATTTAGGAACTACAATGGGAAAATTGAGTAAAAATAAAAGTATTTTTGGTATAAACAGTTTACCTATTCAAATATGGATGATTTGAGAAATCCAGAGATGTTTCACCCTAATTCAAAATGAGTATGAGCTTTACCGAGGGGTAGGAGAGCATGAGGAGAATGCCTTCGGTAAGTGGGCTCAAGGAAGAGTATGAATCACAAAAAACATTCAATATTTTATGATATAACAAATAAAAAATAATAATTTAATCAAGGTAATGAGTTTTCGGTATTCCCCAATAACTTAATAAAAACCCCAAATCTATCATCATTACATATTCTTATGTGGTCCAAATAGGTATGGTGGTTTTAATATTCTTGGGGATTCCATTTAGAAGGTGGACTGGATTTAAATTATTGTAATATTAAATATTCATAAAAGAAACAAAATTGGTTATTATATCAGGAAATGTGCTCACTATTGCCCCAAATCATGAAAACTCTCCCTTTCCTCAAAAAATGTATGATAAATCCCAAAAATAACGAAACAATAAAAATTAAATAAAAAATTATCTTTAAAAGAATTCATTGATGTGACAATTCCTCTCACCAAAAATCATTCCACCCTCCAAACCCCATAACAAGGATAAGAGAAAAAACCAAACCAAACTGAATGCCTGAAATGGAATCCTTTTCCAAACATCGCCCCCATGGGAAAAACACCTCTAGAGATCAATTAAAGAAGGAATACTATCAAAAAACACGACTGACACCAAATTCATGAAGAAATCAAGCACATGTTGTCATTATCCCAAAATAAATCTCCTAAAACACTATCTAAACAAGACTCAATCAATTTAACCAAACAAACAACAACATCGAACAAGGTTGCACTTACCTTACATTAACTAAACTGTTAGGTGATCTCCAATACAAATGGTTACCCAAGGATGATTTTGGTAGTAACATAGCTCTCAAAAAGAATTCCTACCTCCAAGTCAATACCACGGAAAAATTAGTGTTACTAGTACAAGGAGAAACAAATGGGAACCCCACCATAAGACACAACATAAATATTTTCGATAGAGAATTATCACACTAAAAGGGGAGGCCAAAACAGACTCTATGGTACAAGGGGAATACATCCATTAGAAATTTCCAAAATAAAATTCCTCAATCTCAATGTTGGTCTCCCAACCATAAGAAACAACCATCTTAACTGACCGGCATGGGTTGATAAAAGAGGACTTAAAAATTTAATGATTTGGTATAGCTGTACAGTTAGTCCGCATGGTTTAGGAAACTGTGCACTAACTATGGTAATACATTTATTTTCATGGTTTTCTAGGTCATGGTAACTACTAACCATGAAAAAAAGTGAAATAAAACTATTTATCCAAATTTCAATAATTTCTCAAAAAACTCAATGCAAATAAAAGGAGGAAATTACGATGGGAGATAACATGGGCATGAGTCCCTCAACATCATTCCACTGAATGAGAAAAAAAAAGAAATATGTCAACCCCATAGGTTTAATCTTTTCCCATATATTATTGTGAGGATAGGACATGGACCAAAGGATTGAACGACCACGAGATTTACCCTAACTAAATGCCAACTTCACTCCAGGACTTATGGCTATAACTCAAATGATTGAAGCATCTTCAGCCTCACAGTTAGTCTTTAAAAATTACCATAAACAGAGCTACTCCATTTTGTTCCATGAAAACTATATTATGATCCCAGATGGGTTCACGAAGACATAACACATTCTAAACTCACTTTACCTAAACCCGAAATTTCACTAAAACAAGTTCTTTGAAGATGCACACACATCACCCCTTGTTTCATATGATGAGAAATAGAAAGAGGAATAGATATATAGAAAATTCATCCTTTAAACAAAAGACGTAAAGATCTCTTGAAAAGAGACACACTTATGAAAAAACAAATACTCACAAAATATTTCAAAACATCACATTTAAATCAAATGAAAACATGAAATCACAAAGCATCATTGGTTATGACTATTGCGACTGATATAGACATTACCTGGGAGAGACCTTATGCCAAGTCCCCAAACAACAAACAATTTCCAAAAGTAACATTAACAGCCTCTCATGAGTTTAATTTCTACAATTGTGGTTTAAAATGAACTTATGCTCTGAATAGCCTATGAAGGACCCCAAGACATTCTTAGACACCATCAATACTAACATCCCCTAAAAACATTAACCTTTAATAAATCATTTAACTTAATGAACTAAGGTCTATTTCAACAGTCCACAACCACTCTCCTGCTAGAAGGGGATCCAAAAAACCACGAAAAGAAAGGTTGTAGACTCAATATACATAGATTGAGAAGAAGATTTATTATATTGATCATGTGGAGGATCTTCCAACAATGAAACAATCTAGGATACACTTCATTTAGGCATTAACACTTAGTGGGGGATTACCCTATCAAACAAGAGAACACATGTACCCAACTAATCTGGGCTATTGGTCAAAAAATATCACTAGTCAAAACCAAACACATGAAGGGAGAAACCACAAGGGCCACTCGAGGTTTTCATAGATGATACCACTAACCATCCCCTGAACCCAACATACCGCCTAAACACAAACCCAAACACCGTTCAAACATGAGGGCTTATTGGAAGGAAAACATCCCACAAAAAAACATTCACAAAAACACATAATACACACAGTCCCAAACCATTGATCAAAACATCATGTTCTTATTAAAAATAATATCTTTGAAAACAGACGGTTTGACAGTTATTGTTTTCAACAATGGTCCCCCATAGGCCTTACACATTCATGTTTCAATGCCACACCATGCACCCTCCTCATACCATTATAGAACTCATCCATTCATTCAATTAACAATCCCTCATCCCATGTGACCCCATGCATGTGGTCACCAATGGAAATACCCAATGTTAAAAAAATTTCCAATTTTTAAAACCAAAAAAATCAACAAATACTTACATTTTTCTCAAGACCACTAACCACAAAACCAAAATCACAATTTACATCATAAAAAAAATGAAAGGCCCTTTAATTAAAATAAAAACTCACATTAAATTCATGCACATTAATTTCTTAACATTTTATCTCATTCCAAAAAATTCTAATTTCATGGAAAACTCCAATTCATAAATCCCAATTAAATCTAGATCTCAACACTTATTTTTTAAAAGATAATTATAATATATCATAAAAATATGAATAGGATATCAAGTTATCAAGTTAATGTTGATTTCCAAAAATCCACATGTGACCTTCAAATAATTAAATCCCATTAAAGAACCTTTCAATAATTTATTGAACTCTATTGGAAATACTTTTTCAAAACCAACAATAACATAGTTACTACATTCAAAAGTTGTGTAAACACCCTATTATTCATTCCAAAAGAATTCTGAAAATTAAAGTCTACCATTTTAGAAATCAGAACAGTCCGTTTTTTATAATATTAAATCACAATAACATTATGCTTCTTAAAACCAAATCATTTTTCTTTAAAACCAAACATCAAATATTCCAATAGGAAGAGACACGAGAGAACGCAAGAAGAAACTAGTTTGGGTGGGTGACTTGGACATATGGTTGATATCTATATGCTAATCACATCACCATCATGGAGAGTGTTCTAAGGAAATATCCACATATCCACATGGATTTCCAGGCCATGCGAGCTCACTGAGACTATTATCCCAACTCTCTATTCATTTCCCTTAATCATCATCAAACCAAGAAAACCAAAGGACTCAGATAAAAATAGACTTCCCCTAGAGACATGAATCAAATCCTGAGGTGTGATGGCCAGGCACCATTCTCATAATTAAAAATTCAAGACCCAAAAATCCTAACTCTAGAATATCTCGACTCTTCACCAAATAACATGACCCAATGCGAGAAAATGTCATTTGATACAATTTTTTCACAAACCAAATCTGGTCACAATATAAACCGGCACCTAAAATAGTCCACAACAAGTCCCGAAGGGTGATCCTGATCCCCACGGGCTGGGACAAGTGCTGAGTATCACAAAATAGAATTTGGGAATGATTTACTTGTGTTTATAAACATAAAACAACAGAAAATCCAATATAAAAAATATGTATTTTTCAATACAAACAAGCTTTTACAAAAATTTAGAATTGATTTACATAATTAAAAAAAAATTCTCAAAGCCTATAACTAATGATGAAACCTAAAATGGACAGCCTAAGAACCTTCTCATTGAAGGAGGTACTACTCTCAAGCCATCTAAAAAATAATTCAACACGAAGGACTGCTAAAAACCCGAACCATTGGAACAATAAATTGTAACCAAACTTGTGACAAAAATAACCAAGTATACTTACACCTAAGGGTTTATGTATGGTGTGTGACAATATCCATTAGGATACCACCACTGAAATATTCCATGAGATAAATATTCTACGATTAAAATCATGCATTTTTTCTTGAACATGAGTCGCTATTATGAATTTTAAAGACATGAAACATTAAATAAAAACAATTTTCAAGTGGGTTATATTAAAGAATAATCAATTATAAATATAATTGTATATAAAAACATACCATATGATGATGTTAAGAATAAATTATCTAATGATTACAAGCAATGAGAAATAACCCCTTGGTACTAGCTCTTTTTTTGTCCTAGGTACCTCGTTTCTCAGTGAATGTAAGAATACAAATATCTATTCTCGTGCACATGATCCAATAGTATGAAGCATACCCATAACCAAGTGGTTCCCCTTGGTACTTTCTCATTGTTGGTCCTAGTAATAATACCTATGTGAAACTGTGGCCAAACCCCATGGGATCACTAGCATACTAGTACATGTCCACCCACATAGATACCTGGGTTTTCCATCTAGTGCTCAAAAAAGTCCCACAAGCCATGAAATACCATTTTCAAAATCAAATATCATTTCCACACCCCACACACTCTTAACCAAACAGAAACATGTCAAATAATCCACTTTCTCATTCAAATTCATTTTGAAACCATACTCACACCAAAAAGCCCACAATATGTTTCAGATCTCTTTCAAAATTCGA
Organism: Viscum album; assembly: GCA_963277665.1. NCBI lineage: Eukaryota > Viridiplantae > Streptophyta > Magnoliopsida > Santalales > Viscaceae > Viscum > Viscum album. The sequence goes on from OY728151.1 coordinate 123,014,780, forward strand.
TAAATCCATTAAGAAATTTAGCAAAACAATTACAAGATGATAAACAAAAAAAACTCTACCAATGAAAATGGTATAATTTAAAAACATACACTTACCCAAATAGTACATAAACTTCTGTTTCACTCATTGTGTAACTCAATTACCCATTTAAAATTTTCATAAAATACTTTCAAAAAACATGACTTGATTTTTCACCTAATACCCATTAAAAACCCCACTTTCAAACACAAAGGCACCCCAAGACCCTACCAAAGTAGAATTGGAAGCCTAAACAACATTTAATAAACCACTTTAAAATGTTATAATATAATCTCAAATAATAATGAAGGAGTTATACATTGAATAAACCCAAGTTCAAGAAAATGTGTAACTATAAAATTAACCACTTAACAACCTCCATAAACAATGGTTTTATGACAATGTACATCATATAATGAATATTCAGAATAATTATATTAAAAATTCTAACTCATCATGAAATGCCCACACATGGAATCACATGCCTTTTGTGTCAAAAACCCCAAATTCGTTGTCTGAAACATCAACCACAACACCGCTGCACCACAAGGGATTTAATTAGAACCCTAGAACATAATATGTGAAAAAAAAGACACTAAATATTCCCATAGGTAATAACCCTAGATTTGGTACATTTTATAGCCTCATGAATCGTGGAAGAATCCCTATGAAAATGGGAGGAACTTGAGATCAATCCCACTTACTTGAGATAATTTAAATAAAAAATAACCAAATACACTAGTAGATGAATTTCAAATATGCGAATAATTTAGGTAAAGTTCAAATATACTGAGAACATCATGTAGGAACTTCAATGGGTGGAAAACTGAAAAAATTGATGGAGTTATGAAAGAAACAATTTATCTTTTCAAATATAGAATATATGAGAGATTCATAGATTTTTTCCTTATTTCGTATGAAAAATTTCTCCAAAGAGGGCGAGGAGAGCCTAGAATCATGCCTTGGGTATGTGGTCATAGGTAAGAGGTAGAATCACTAAAAAAACCATAAAAACTGTATGAGATATTAAATAATTAAAAAACATTTTTTAGAAGGAAATGGGCTTTCCGGGTGGCCCAATAACTTAATAAAACCCCAAATCCATCATGATTATGGATTCTTATGTAGTCCAAATGGATCTGGTGGTTTTAATATACCATGGGATTCCAATTGGAAAGTGTAGTGGGTGTAAATTTTTTAAAGATTAAGTAGTTATAAAAGAAACAAAATTTATTTTTAAATTTGGAAATGGGCTCAGAGATTGGCCGAAATCATGAAAACTTAACTATTCCACAAACAAATTATGGGAAAATCCCACAAAAAAATTAATAGAAATTAAATGAAAAAATACTGTTAAAATAATACATGGTTGTGACAGTATTCCTAATAATTATGTCTTTAATTCACTTTACTAATATTTATTAGGTTGGATGTTGAGTTAAACTAGACATAAGGATTAACATTTTTTATGATTTGATATTTAGACTTTTTTTGATGTATTTTCATCAAAGTCGACAGGATCACCAAATGATCTCAATAATTGCACCATTTTATATAAATGTGTAATGAATTCATTCCCAAACCTATCATTCCAATTTTTATAATAACAACCATCCAATAAGAACACACATGCATGCATAACTGGTATTCTCATATTATGTGATCACATCAAACATACAATGAACACCTATTCATAAACCTCTTTCACCCACGGATTCATATTTTCATATAAATTTGGCCCTTGGGATCCTATTTTGAATTTTGTTTTTAGAAAAATAGTTGGAAAACTTTTGTACACAACCTATTCTCATTACCATGTCTTAAAATCCATTATAGAGTGTTATTTTTCTATTACAACCAAGGCATTTAAAAAATATTAAAATTTAGTTATACATGGTTTTGAAAGACTATGAACCTCTATTATAAATCACTTCCTCAATGTAATATCCAAACTAGGTTGATGGAACCTTACCTAACCAAAAACATGTGTATCTCACATATAAAGGCATTTTTGTTGATCCCCTACACCTAAATAGAATTCCAGCTCGGGTTCTATCACCTAGAACCCCACGTCACCATTATACTACTAGGGTGAACCACATTACCTGAGTATTATTTCAGAAAATTATCATTATCTCTTTCTATCGAGAGGACCTCTTTTATGACCCTTATAAGGGAGAACCACCTTTCTAACCATCAATAGGGTTAAGCCTCTTATTCTACCTCAATATGGTGAACCTCACAAATATCCATCACTTTTTTAGAATCCCAACTCACCCTAGTGTAATTTTGTTAATTATTCCCACTATATCTCACATGGGCTATCCATATTCTTCGATAACTAAGGTTAACCATTTTGTTTTATTTTTTTCTACGGTACCATGTTCTCCCACAATCTATAAAAATAATCATTTCACTAAAACTACCTATGTGGGTATCCAACTATCAATTCCATATCTGAATCCCCCCAATACTCAATATCATGGAATTTTAACTATTAAGAATCCATTTGTTTGTGGATTACATTTGATATAATTGATAGTGACCTATCATGATATTTATATAACTGATTGGGGATGGGTTAATCAATGATATATTATCTTTTTAAATTCCATGAACCTGAATCAACATTCAGATCTAGTTAAATACTTCTTTCCCTATGTAAATCTAAACAAACAAACTTCTATAGGAACACATTTACTTACAAGCTTCATTATTCAATAAAAATAGCTACGTCCTTTGTGTGGTTTGGAAATGATAAAATACCACAAAATAAACTAAAACGTCTTTGGATTTCACTGTGTATGATATATCCATTCACTCATGTAGCACTATATGTAACATCCCATGTAAGTAATGAATAATAGATATTTTTATCTATGTCTATTAATTGTTAAGATAGTGTTATAGAGGCTTAAAATGAAAATAAATACAATCTTATGCATGGGATACACTAATATTCTTAAAAGATTGTTTTACTACCTTTTGATGGAAAACCATTTTTGAATCTATATTTTGACAATTTTATAAACTATGTTTATCAAAATAAACTTATTCTATATGATTGGGATATCAAAATTTACCTTGTGTGAATTTTTGGTATTTTTCTGATAATGTTCATTTTTAAATGAATTGTGAAAAATACTGCATTTTACATCAAAACTACTTTTAATATAATTTTTTTATATGATTAGATTATGTTTTTAATTGGTTTTGAAGTGAAATTAGAATATATTTTTACCATTTTATTCAATGGTGGTCATTGGAATCAATTTCACTTTGAAATTAGACTTAAACTGGTGTCAATCTTTTGATACTTATTGTTTTGTAAAAACACGCTTTTTGCTCTGGCAGCGGGAATTAATTATTAACTTAATTAATGTGACTTATATGATTTGAATTTTGTAAAATAGACTTCATTTTTGAATTCGGAATATCAAATATTGCTTAGGGTGAATTTTTGGTAATTTTCTGAAAAACTTCAATTTTTGATGAATAGTGAAACCACTAAGTGGTAATCAAGCAAACTGATTTTTCAGTTAAATGAAAGTTTACCACTAATGTGTATTGAATTTTGAAAATCCGACATACATGGTTTTCATTAAAAAGTAAAATTTGGTTCAATGAGATTATAATAATTTTTTGGTGAATAGTAACTTATTAAGTTCTTAATCACGATTAGTGGTAATTAGGGTAGTTTAAGGTATAAATAATACTTTAATAAAATGAAATGACCTAGACACATGTCCCAAACTCATTGGTTGTGTCATGACCGACCATGACATGCCATGGGTCAACTTGGGGACCCCATGGATCCACTTTTGTTGGGAAATGACATAAATTACTTTTAAAGTGAAAATGACACAGACATAATATGTTATACAAAAACAATTTTTAAGTGGGGTTATACAAGTCCAAATTTTGATTATAAATAGTCATTGGAAATATAAAAAGATTTCCTATATCATAGTATTTTTTTATAATTTTTAGACTTTAAATAAATTTAATTATTTATGACATAATAATGATGCAGCGATGGCATCATTATTTGACGATTTAAATAAAATAGAAAGATAATGTAAAATCTATGAACAACACATGTCCAAAACCAATTGTATGAGTGGATTTAGAACCCTTATCACCTTATCCATGAATTATATCAATGTGGGACCTTTTAAAACCGAAAAACATTTTCAAATAAAGTAATGTTTCTTTACGTTCCAAAAGTGCCCCTCCTCTCCTCTTATAAAAGGCCCCCACCTCTACCTCATTTCACACACTCTTCAAGCCTTTGGCTCGGCCAACCCCTGCCCATTTGCTCTCTACACATCCCTCTCCTCATCCAAGAGGATTCCCTTTGGGCATAATCCTTTCAAAGGAAGCCTTTAGGCTCAAATCAAAAGGAGTTACACTTTTAAATGTAATTCATTCTCTCATGTTCATTTGTTTTATTTTGCTTCTCCAACCCCCTAAACTCTTTTAATTTACTTCTTTTGTAACAACACCAGTATATTCAATTTACTAGGATGTTGTTATAAGATTTATTTGAGCTACACTATCACACAACTACATCAAATGGTTAAAGAACATATGGTTTCTGTGGATGGCGAAATTCTGCCTCCCGAAACGATGATTGTTCAATACTCATTTAACACCTTCAAAGGTGGACATTATGATGTCACTATTTTTATATATGATATATAATATGTTTATGTTTTCCTTATGCTTCTGTTTTTTTTCATTTTGGGCACACCTTTATGGTTTCCATTATGGGTAAACACGATATCTTCATTTTAGGAAGTGCGGACTACTGCCCCCTAAAAGTGATTTGATTCGGTAATACCATATGTGGGATGTGTAAAGGATAAAGTTAATGATATTATATATGTTATTATACTGGAATTATAATATAATCTTATATCATTATGATTCCATTCCAGAAAATATGAAATAGAAATGGAAGTAGCGTTCATGCGTACGTACGGCTTACCGTCTCCATGAATGGTGCATTTCATTTCTTACCTCTAAATGTGATGTAATATTATAAATGCATGTATGTACAGGATATATATGACATATATGATATCTACATCATGAATACCATTCTGGATATAATGAACCTTTGACCAAATTAACAACATGTAAGTGTAAGAAGTCTATTTTTGACTTAAGAACCAAATACCGACAAAATGAACATTATTAACTTAAATGATTACATGATGTTCATAACATGGTATAAAAGGAATAATGAACTTGAAAAAGGTTCTTAAGCAAGTAGAGATTAACTAAAGTTTATTATTCAGGAGATTAAAGAACGGTCGGGTCAAGTCGGATACGAGGTATGGGACTTCATCTCAATCTCCTTTCGTTGAGGCATATTTTATTTTATACAAAAATTTCTTTTATACGGTGTATAAACCCCTTTGACTTTTACGTTTATTCAAAAGGAATCTTTTTTATACGAAGCGTTTACTAAATGACAAAAGGGGAATGTTTTTTTCGTACGTATGCGGCGACAACGACTTCTCTGCCGTGGTGACCGTTATTTGAGTTTTAGCTTCCTCTACAAGCCATACCTTTTCTTAAAATGAAAAATAAATACCATGTTTTACTTTGGTATTGAAAATGGTTTTCATAATGTTTTTATTATATCAATGTGTAGTATTGATATCTCGTGATTGAAATGTGGAAATGTTATGTTTCCTTTATGCATGTTTTATGTGATATGATTATGTTATGGTTCTTGGGCATTATTATGAAGACGGGTGGTTCCATGATAAAATAAGGGCGGGTGAGCCCGTGATAGCTCTCCAATGCATTGGGTAACGTGAAGGAGTGAAACATTAAGGTTTCTCCGAAGAGATTTTAGGGAATATACTATGATGGGTATTCCAAACGTAACCAAGAGTGTTACTCCCTACGTAAGAATGTTATGAATGCCTCAAGTTACCTTTATGTCTTATGATTTATATGATTTATTCATGATTTTATGAGGTATGTTAAAGTGAATGTGTTTTATGGGTAAAGTATGATTTCATTCTTATGTATATATGAACACATGTTTCCTTTCCATGTTTTTTTATATAACCCATACTGAGTTTTTATGCTCATCCCAAGTTTTTGAAATGTTTTTCACAGGTCAATGGAAAGGTACATGATAAGATGATAGAGTCAAGGATGTGTCAAGAAATAATCCATGTTTTAATTTAAATGTGTTTCCATTGATGGGAATGAAGAATACTATCTTTATGTAACAACTTTGTTTATATGTGGAATGTAATGCAAGTTTTATGATCTAATTCTCTAAAACTCTAAACCCGAAAATATCGTCAATGTGTAATCTTGTAATAACTCAAGATTATGTAAGGTTTAAGGCTAGGGCCTTATAGTTGGTATCAGAGGTCGGTTTAGATAACTTTAGGAGTTAGAATTCTATTAAATGATTATCCAAAAATATTTTTTTGAAATGATATAGCATTTAAAGATTACCATGTTGCTTCATCTAAGACATGTTTGTTCAGAATGGTTTTCCGCAGAGGAAACAGGGAAGCAGTGCTAGGAAGGCATACAGAAGGAAATAACCTTCCGAATCAGCATCCAGAAATGGTCGGAATTGGAACTGAACAGTTTTTTGCAGTGATGGCGCAGTTGACTCAAGCGATAAATGGCGGTGGTATCCATGCATGAGATCAGCCAAACCAACCGCAGAGGAACATGTCAGTTGTGGAACATTTCATGAGGCAACATCCACCATCATTCAGAGGATCATCTGACCCTGTGCTAGCTGAAGGGTGGATTAAAGCACTGGAGAAGATTTTTGATGTCATGGGGTGTTCAGACAATCAAAAGTTTAGTCTTTCTATTTACCGTTTGGAGGGTGAAGCAGATCAGTGGTGGTCTATGGTTAAAAATATCAGGGACGCCGATGAGATTGATGCTCTTGACTGGGATGAATTCAAAGGTATGTTTCTTGAGAAGTATTTTCCTAAGGCTGTTCGACTTAGGATGGAAAAGCAATTCTTGGAATTGAGGCAAGAGGAAGACTCAGTGGCTGCCTATGAAGAAAGGTTGACTCGATTGGCAAGGTATGCTCCAAATTTTATCCGGGACCTTGTTAGTAAAATCAATCGTTTTTACTCAGGATAAAAGCCAAAGTATCAAAGGGCATTAGCTTCTCGTGAGTTTAAAAGTTATGAAAAGCTTGTTCGATGTGCTGAGAAGGTGGAAATGGAGTTTTCCGATGACCAAGTTTTCTATAACAACCAGCAGAAGAGGAGACCGAGGTGGCAGGATAAAGGTAAGAATTCTTCAAAAAAGTCTGATGGTAAGAAAACTAAGTTTCCAGTTTGTGATAAATGTGGAAAAAGGCATGCTGGGGAATGTCTTCTGAATTCTGGAAAGTGCTACCGGTGTGGTAAGATGGGACATAAGGCTCGTGACTACACTAAAAAGGATCAAGCTGAAGGTAAGAAGAAATTTGATTTACAGTTAGTGAAGTGTTATAAGTGCAATGAGATGGGTCACTATGCAAACGAGTGTCCGGCAAAGAGCTTGAGTGATGGGAAGCAGTCAGACTACAAGTAGAAAGGGGTGGTGAAATCCTTTGCAACTACTTCAGTAGATGTCGGGCCATCAAATGAAGTGGTATCAGGTAATTTGTTTGTTTTTTCAGATTATGCCAGTGTGTTGTTTGATTCGGGTTCTACACATTCTTTCACCTCTGAAACCTTTTCTAGTAAAATGGGAATACCATCTCAAGAAATGACTCCTGAACTTTTGGTAAAAACACCTGGGGGAAGTGTCGAGGGAAAAAAAATTTATAAGAATCTTCCTATCCTTATCTATGGAAAGAACCTACTTTCAAACCTTATTGTTCTACCTCTAGTAGAGTTTGATGTTATCCTGGGTATGGATTGTCTCTCTATTTACCATGCTAAGATTGACTGTAGCGCTAAAGAAGTTTCTTTTCAGAAATACTTTCAGTTTGTTTACAAGAATGAACCCTTACTTTTGATAACATATCAAGAGGCCGAGAAACTTGTAAAAGATGGAAATGAATCTTACCTTGCACACGTCGTTGAAAATAAAGGAACTGTTCAGATTAATGATGTGCCAGTGGTAAATGAGTATCCTGATGTTTTTCCTGATGAGTTGCATGGAATAATACCAGATCGGGAAGTTGAGTTTACTGTTGACTTATTTCCTGATGCTAAGCTAATTTCAAAACCCCCTTATCGAATGGCACAAATTGAACTTTTAGAGTTGAAGGAGAAATTGCAAGATTTATTAGAGAAAGGTTTCATTAGACCTAGAACATCACCATGGGGTGCTCCTGTTTTATTTGTTAAAAATAATGGTGGTTCTATGAGACATTGCATTGATTATAGAGCCTTGAATAATATCACTATTAAGAACAAATATCCATTGCCTCATATCGATTATTTTTTTGATCAGCTCCAGGGAGCTTAGTTTTTTTTCAAAGATTGACTTGAGATCGGGGTACCATCAGCTAAAGGTTAAGGAGGCAGATAATCCGAAGACCGTGTTCCGTATGAGATATGGCCATTATGAATTTGTAGTAATGCCTTTTGGGCTAACCAATGCACCTGCTGTATTCATGGACTTAATGAATAGAATTTTCCATGAGTTCTTGGATAAGTTTGTGGTGTTTTTCATTGATGATATTTTGGTGTTTTATAAAAGTAAAGAGGAGCATGAAAAACATTTAAGGGTTATCTTTAAAACCTTAAAAGAAAAGAAACTGTATGGGAAATTCAGCAAGTGTGAGTTTTGGTTGCAACAAATTTCATTCCTTGGTCACATTGTTTCTAAGGATGGAATAACTGTTGATCCTGCAAAAACAAAAGTTGTGGATGAATGGCCAAGACCCACAAATGTAACTGAGATTCGTAGCTTCCTTGGTTTGGCGGGCTATTACCGAAGGTTTGTTAGAAATTTTTCACGGTTATCTAGTCCAATGACTAAGCTAACTCGGAAGGGTGTTAAGTTTATCTGGACAAAAGAATGTGATGATGGTTTTCAGGAATTGAAAAGAAGATTGGTGAATGCTCCAGTTTTGGCACTACCTTCCAGGAATGGTGAGTTTGTTATATACAGTGATGCTTCATTGAAAGGACTTGGTTGCGTCCTAATGCAGAATGATCAGGTAATTGCTTATGCTTCACGACAGTTGAAAACTCATGAGGTAAATTACCCTACACATTATTTGGAACTAGCTACTGTTGTTTTTGCTTTAAAAATTTGGAGGCATTATTTGTATGGAGTAAAGTGTGAAATATATACCGATCACAAAAGTTTAGAGTATATATTCACTCAGAAAGAGTTGAACATGAGACAGAGGAGATGGCTGGAATTAATCAAGGATTATGATTGTACAATTCATTACCATCCGGGAAAAGCAAATAAAGTAGATGATGCTTTGATTCGAAAAAGTAATGCTTCATTAACAATGTTGCGTTTGGAACGTGATCCATTGGTTAACGATTTGATGAAATTTGGAATAGAAGTTTTTGGTGCAGGAAGTCCTTCTGTTTTGTTTCAGGTATCAGTGAGATCTTCCCTATCAGATAAAATCAAGCAAGCACAGAAGCAAGACAGTGAGTTGCAGAAAAAGGTAGAGCTGGTTCAGAAAGGTAAGTTGCCTGAATTCAACATTGATAATGATTGTGTTTTGAGATTTGGGAAGATATTATGTGTGCCTTGTGATTCACAGTTGAAGAGAGAGTTGTTATGTGAAGCGCATAGTTCTCCGTTTTCAGTTCATCCGGGCAGTACTAAGATGTATAGAGATCTGCGCGAGTATTACTGGTGGGATGGAATGAAAAGATATATTTCTGATTTTACTGTGAAGTGTTTGACTTGTCAGCAGGTTAAAGCAGAGCGGCAGTTACCGAAAGGGATGCTTCAGCCTTTACTAATGCCAGAGTGGAAATGGGAGAATATATCCATGGACTTTGTTGTTGGATTACCGAAGACATCTTGAGGTAATAATGCAATCTGGGTTATTGTTGATCGCTTGACCAAATCTGCTCATTTCCTTGCTATACGAGATACTTTCTCTCTTGATCAACTTTCCCGTTTGTATCTTAAAGAGATAGTCAGGTTACATGGAGTTCCTCTCTCCATTGTATCGGATCGTGATCCCAGGTTTACTTCTAACTTTTGGGAAGGCCTTCAGAAGTCGTTGGGTACTGAATTAAATTTTAGTACAGCTTTTCCTCCTCAATCAGATGGGCAGTCAGAACGAACAATTCAGACATTGGATGATATGCTACGAGCTTGTTCTATGGATTATCAGGGAAGTTGGGACAAACATCTTTCTTTGGTTGAGTTTTCATATAATAACAGTTTTCATTCCAGTATACAGATGGCACCATTTCAGGCATTATATGGGAAGCGGTGTCGAACTCCAGCTTTCTGGGATGAAGTGGGTGACAGGAAGTTGATGGGACCAGAATTGGTAGAAGAGATGGCAGAAAAAGTTCAGCTGATTCAGAAACAAATGAGAACAGCTCAGAGTAGGCAGAAGAGTTATGCGGATAACCGGAGGAAGGATCTATCTTTCAAGGTAGGTGATCATGTTTTTCTCAAGGTTTCTCCTTGGAAAAGTGTGATGAGATTTGGTAAGAAAGGAAAGTTGAGTCCAAGGTTTATTGGACCATACGAAATTCTGGAGAGAGTTGGATCAGTTGCATACCGAGTGGCTTTACCTCCGAGTTTATCTCAGGTACACAATGTTTTTCATGTTTCGATGTTGAGAAAGTATATGCCAGATCCATCTCATGTTTTGAGTCCAGAGGTAGATCAGCTGGAAGAGAACATATCTTATGAGGAACAACCGGTCCAGATTCTTGACCATAGGGAGCAAGTGTTACGGAATAAGGTGATTAATCAGGTAAAGGTTTTGTGGAAAAACCACATAATTGAAGAGGCAACATGGGAATCTGAAAATGCAATGAGGGATAAGTACCCCCATTTATTCGATAAGTAAATAAATTGCGGGGACACAATTTTCTAAAGGGGGGAAGGATGTAACATCCCATGTAAGTAATGAATAATAGATATTATTATCTATGTATATTAATGGTTAGGATAGTGTTATAGAGGCTTAAAATGAAAATAAATACAATCTTATGCATGGAATACACTAATATTTTTAAAAGATTGTTTTACTGCCTTTTGATGGAAAACCATTTTTGAATCTATATTTTGACAATTTTATAAACTATGTTTATCAAAATAAACTTATTCTATATTATTGGGACATAAAAATTTACCTTGTGTGAATTTTTGGTATTTTTCTGACAATGTTCATTTTTTAATGAATAGTGAAAAATATTGCATTTTACATCAAAACTACATTTAATCTAATTTATTTATATGATTAGATTATGTTTTGAATTGGTTTTGAAGTGAAATTAGAATATATTTTTACCATTTTATCCAATGGTGGTCATTGGAATCAATTTCACTTTGAAATTAGACTTAAACTGGTGTCAATCTTTTGATACGTATTGTTTTGTAAAAACACGCTTTTTGCTCTGGCAGCGGGAATTAATTATTAAATTAATTAATGTGACTTATATGATTTGAATTTTGTAAAATATACTTCATTTTTGAATTCGGAATATCAAATATAGCTTAGGGTGAATTTTTGGTAATTTTCTGAAAAACATCAATTTTTGATGAATAGTGAAACCACTAAGTGGTAATCAAGCAAACTGATTTTTCAGTTAAATGAAAGTTTACCACTAATGTGTATTGAATTTTGAAAATCTGACATACATGGTTGTCATTAAGAAGTAAAATGTGGTTCAATGAGATTATAATAATTTTTTCGTGAATAGTAACTTATTATGTTCTTAATCACGATTAGTGGTAATTAGGGTAGTTTAAGGTATAAATAATACTTTAATAAAATTAAATGACCTAGACAAATGTCCCAAACTCATTGGTTGTTTCATGGCCGACCATGAAATTCCATGGGTCAACTTGGGGACCCCATGGATCCACTTTTGTTGGGAAATGACATAAATTACTTTTAAAGTGAAAATGACACAAACATAATATGTTTTATGAAAATAATTTTTTAAGTGGGGTTATACAAGTCAAAATTTTTATTATAAATAGTCATTGGAAATCTAAAAAGATTTCCTATATCATAGTATTTTTTTTATAATTTTTAGACATTAAATAAATTTAATTATTTATGACATAATAATGACGCAGCGATGACATCATTATTTGATGATTTAAATAAAATAGAAAGATAATGTAAAATCTATGAACTACACATGTCCAAAATCAATTGGATGAGTGGATTTCGAACCCGTATCACCTTATCCACGAATTATATCAATGTGGGACCTTTTAAAACCGAAAAACAGTTTCAAATAAAGTAATGTTTCTTTACTTTCCAAAAGTGCCCCTCCTCTCCTCTTATAAAAGGCCCCCACCTCTACCTCATTTCACACACTCTTCAAGCCTTTGGCTCGGCCAACCCCTGCCCATTTGCTCTCTCCACATCCCTATCCTCATCCAAGAGGATTACCTTTGGGCAGAATCGTTTCAAAGGAAGCCTTTAGGATCAAATCAAAAGGAGTTACACTTTTAAAGGTAATTCATTC